>JAWNPS010000141.1:0-2400000 GCA_035047385.1 Drosophila tripunctata
ATGTAGTCCCGATATTCCGCAGTGATGCAATAATTATTCGAAACCACGATAGTTTATTATAATAGTTTATTGTGCTGTATTTTAAGTTTAATTATTTAACAATGGTTTTTAAATTGTGTGTGTATTTGTTTCACTTTATAAGTTTTCACGACTTGCTTCTGCGTGTGTCTATTACGAGATCTTGGCATCGACTCTTGTTCGTTCAATCAGTTTATCTGCCTCAAAATACTTAAGAACTAGATCATTCATTATAGTGTTCAAAAGCGGAGACCACTACGAGTCTCTCGCGAGCTTTCCAACACTTGCTCTGGCGGTTGGGATTCAAATCCTACATTCGGCCCTCCTGACGTAGAATTCGACCCGAATTCTTTCATAAACTCTGCCACAGTGGACGTCTTGTTTGGACCTTCTCCTTCTCCCACTTTCTCTACTTCATAACGTCCGTGTTTAAGGACTTTGGTAACTTTATAAGGTCCCAGATACTTTCCTTTTAATTTTAATCCCACCCCGTACTGAGTACGCTTAATAGCTACTAGATCATTAACTTTATACTCTTTCTCTATCTTTCTTTTCTTATTAAATGTACGCTGGTTTTCTTCTTGCAGTGCTTTAATATTCTCACGAGCTCCTGAACGTAATATATCTCGTTCATCGTTTAACTCGTCTAGCAGTGATTGCTGCACCAAGTCTTTGAGTTTAATGTCATTAGTACAACGCATGTCAATTCCGGTTAATATCTTAAATGGAGCTACCTTTGTACTCCTCGGTTCAATATTATTTATCGCTTGTTGCACGCTGCCTACATGCTTATACCATAGCCCTGGATTCTCAATGCTAAGTTTCGACAACATCGGTACAACAATTCTATGCATTCGCTCCACCTGTCCGTTGCCGCGTGGCACACCTGTCGTTATCAAGCAATGCTGTATCTTACGTTGTTCACAATATTCTTTAAACAAATTTGCTGTAAACGCAGTACCTCTATCTGACACCCTGTACTACGAGTTGGATAAAGCCACACATACTTTGAAAAAGCATCAACGATTACTAAGATGTGATTATATCGTTTCTTCGTGATCTCCATTGGTCCAACATGATCGATGTGATACGTAGTGAGCGGCTTGTCACCTTTATCTATGGGTGATAAATAGCCTTCCTGCTTTCCCATCTTTGCATTTACCAAAATGCACTCTACACAGTTACTGACCACTTTTACTACCTTGTCTGCCAGCTTTGGTATAAAATAAGACTTCTCTACCAAATCTTGAGTCTTCTTTGCTGAAAAATGTCCCTGCCTGTGCGCAATCTTAATGATTTCTGTCTCCATTAGAGACGGCACCACAATCAGTTCTCGAGCAGGATCTTTGAACAAAATCTGATTAGATACATAAAAATCTTCATATATCCCACTCTCGACGATTTTCTTTACAGCCTTCGTCCAATCATCGGACATCTGAGCTTCTCTCAATCTATGCACCATTCTGTCCGTTATCAAGTAACATGCAACTCTGCTTAACGCATCTACGTGTCTCATTTTCGTGCCCGACCTGTGCTCTATTTCATAATCAAAATCCTGAAGATACATGGCCCATCTAGCAACTCTTAATGGCACTTCCTTCTTCTTCATGGTCATAGCAAAGGCGTTACAATCTGTGATGATCTTGAACTTTATTCCCAAGACATACACCCGCCACTTTGTTAATGCTCCTATCACTGCTAATACTTCCAGTTCGTATGAGTGATATTTCTCCTCACATGGCTTTGTTTTCTTACTCATGTACATTACAGGGTGTAACATCCCATCAACTGAATCTTTTTGCAGCAAAACAGCTCCAAATCCATACTTTGATGCATCCGTATGAATTTCTGTTTCAGCATGTGGATTATAAAGATGCAACACTGGTTTCTTTATCAACTCTGCTTTTAACTGGTTGAACGCTACCTCTTGCAACTCTTTGAATTCGAACTCAGAATCTTTTCGTAACAAATCAGACAATGGTTTGGCGACCACTGCATATCCGTCAATGAATCTTCTGAAATACGATGTCAAACCGAGAAAACGTTGAACTGCTTTCTTATCCCTAGGTATCGGAAAATTAGCTACGGCTTCAGTTTTATCTTTGCTAGGTCTGATCGTACCATTTTCCACAATGTACCCCAAAAATTCAACTCTTTTCTGTAAAACCTGGCATTTGCTCCAATTAATTCTTAGCCCATTTCTCTCTGCAACCTCCAATACTCTCTTCAATTTGCCGAATCCCTCCTCAACATCAATGCTTGGGATGATTATGTCATCCATGTACACTACAGCATCACCTTTCTGTATCAACTCACGCATGACAGACATTATGAAACGCATAAATACAGCCGGCGAGTTAGATATACCAAATGGTACAAATCTAAACTCATACTGTCCATTCTGTGTTACAAATGCTGTATACTTTTGTGACTTTTCTGCAACAGGTACATGAAAATAACCATTCGTCAAATCCAAAGTAGTGAACACCATTGCTCCTTGCAACTTTTCGATCACGCTGTCCATCTGTACCATTGGGAAATTATCCCTTACTATCTTTTCGTTTAACTTTCGATAGTCACAGCATAGCCGTTTGGTACCATTTTTCTTTGCCACCAACACTATTGGCGAAGCATATTCAGAGGTGCTTGGTTTTATGATTCCTTCAGCTATCCACTCTTGGATCTGAGAATCTACCACACTCTGCTCACTATATGACAATCGTCGCGGATGTTGAAAAACTGGCAACTCATCTTTCACTACAATCGTCATTTCTACCTTACTGTTCACATTTCGTTGTGGCTTGTACGAATCTATCAAAGTTTTTGCTTTTACTGACTCCTCTTTAGTCAAGTGTGACAAATCTACATCAACTTCTTTCCTTTCAGTACTCATCATGCACAAGTTTCCAAATTCTTCAAACAATTCTGTCAACGGTTCTTGACTTTTCAATGTATCAGAATTACTACTCTCTTGTCCCTCTGGAATCTTGCGAGTAAACTCTGTGCCAACTTCAGTAACTTTCAAGTCTACGTCTTTTAGAATAGTTCTGCCCAAAATTGCTTCAAATGCAATGTCTTCATCAGAGACGATATGAAACTCAATCAACATGTTGATTTCATCGATCTGCACAGGAACTGTTACACTGCCAAAAGTCACAATCTGACTTTCACCTATACCTGTCAAACATTTCTCAACACCTGTTAACTTGTTAATGCCTAACCTTTTGAAAATACTTCTGCGCATCAAACAAAGATCTGATCCCGTGTCAACGAGTCCTTTGAAATTAACTTTAGTGTGCTTAACTACTTTCAACTCTAATTCAGAATGGATGACTTTACTTGATGGTTTTGTTACCATATCCTGAACTACATTTGTCAGCTTCTCCTGCTTGACTTGAACTTCAACTTTGCACTGAGCAGCCCTATGTCCTGGTTGATTACACTTAAAACACACAAACTCTTTTTTCGGACAATCCTTTTGCATGTGATTCTCATTTCCACATTTATAGCATTTTTTATTCTTTCCCGATGTCTTATTGTTGTCGTTCTCATCTACATTAGACTGTGAACCTATCTTATTGAACGGCTTTACCGGTCCTCTCATCTTCTGATACGCCTCAATCTTTATCTTAAGCTGACTTATTGTCCTAGCTTGATAGAGTAGTGCTTTATTCGATCTAGAATCTGGTACACCATTTACAAAATATTCTACTAGGCTCTCATCTTCCAAGTCTATTGGCTTTGCAATCTCCATTAGAGCGTACAAATATTCTTGTAATGTTTCGTTTTTATTCTGGTGACGCCTACCAAGTCTACGATGAATTTCCGCTGAAGATACTTTGACACCAAACTCATTGACCAGTGCAACTTTCAATGCACTCCAATCACGAATATCACGCTGGCTGCGTACAAATAATTTTGCTGCACCCTTCAGCAACTGCTTTGCATACACGAATATCTGTAACTGAGTCCATTCTACTGTCAACGCGCATTCCTCAAGTTCTTCTATCCAATACTCAACATCTAACGCATTTGAACCATCAAACTGCGAAACACTGCCTTCTACATCTTTTAATGTAAACCACGATTTAAAGAACGGCGGATTTTCCGTCTGTCTACTACCGAACTGTTGTTGTCTGCTTCGCGCTTCATTCTCTACATGATCTCTAGCAATACTCTCACCTGATATGTTTTCTGAAACTGATACAAACGCTGCTTCATTTTCCCCATGAACACTGTCCTGATCATTTTCCTCATCGTTTTCCAAACCATAGTGAGCAAGCAGTCGGTTTTGTAGCTCCACTTTTCTTCCGCTTGATTGAATTCCAAGTTCTATTAATTTTCTTCGCAAATCTGCCACCATCAATGCCAAAATCTCGTTCCTATTCATCTTTACAATTTTCCTGTTTAAATGTATCAAAACTTTTAAAATTAAATATGTAAATTTAAATATAAACAAAGATTTTCAAAATTGTTAGTGTAATTTCGCTTTTGCAACAAATTCAATCTTAAACAGTGACTCTCAAACTTTACGTTACGATTTTCAAACTGTGAACAGTCACTTCCACTATATTAGTCAACGTTACAATATAATTCATACAACATTTTTCTTTTACAACGATCACTCAGCTTCTTACGATTCTCTGCAACTCACACATCCCCATCCAGAAATAATCTTCGTCGTCGCACCAAACTTGTCTCACAAACTCGCCACCAGCTATTTGCCTCTCTCGTCTGTGCACGCACGTCTCCTTTCCTGATTTCACTTATGTTCTCGTTGCTTTACTCGCCTTTCAGCTCTCGTTCACTCGTTGGTTTTTCCCTTCTCCGTGCCTCCCTTGCTGCACGCACTTCACTGTTCTCGGCTTCTGCTTCTCTCGTCTTCTTCTTCTTCGACGCTAAACTCTAGCCGCTGTGAGTTTCTGCCTTTCTCGTCTACGTCTTCTTTCTGCTGCGTACAATTTCTGCAACAACCGTTACTTCTCGGAATTCGTCTGGCGCCTTGCAAGTTTCTGTTCTTAGGCTCTTACAATTCCCGACACAACACACAACACGACAGCAAACAATTCGCACATTTATACACACACACACCAATTATTGTTTTTATTGAATGTTTTATTATTTAAGGCCGAATTTCCAAACTTGTGAAATTCATCCAGCACAATTGTGAAATTCAATCCTGGTTGAGCCCCCAAAAAATTGTAGTCCCGATATTCCGCAGTGATGCAATAATTATTCGAAACCACGATAGTTTATTATAATAGTTTATTGTGCTGTATTTTAAGTTTAATTATTTAACAATGGTTTTTAAATTGTGTGTGTATTTGTTTCACTTTATAAGTTTTCACGACTTGCTTCTGCGTGTGTCTATTACGAGATCTTGGCATCGACTCTTGTTCGTTCAATCAGTTTATCTGCCTCAAAATACTTAAGAACTAGATCATTCATTATAGTGTTCAAAAGCGGAGACCACTACGAGTCTCTCGCGAGCTTTCCAACACTTGCTCTGGCGGTTGGGATTCAAATCCTACATATATAATATGTATATATTGTTTTTGCTTTAATTTTCGTTTTTCTATTTGTTTCCTTAGTTTTTCTTGTTTTGTGTGATGCTTGTTGAAACACAATCTGCGACATTGTCAGAAATAATTTTACGCAATTTTCCCAAAAACAAATCAAACAGCCAGTGACAACAACAACAAGCATGAACGACAACAACAACATCAAATCTCGCATAATATTTTGAACATCAACACATTTTCGAATAAAATTTGCAAAGATTTCAAATCAGAACGATAATCTTGCGCTTGAAGAGTTTATTTTATGGGTTTTGACAGAAGATTTTATGCTAGCTAGCTGAGCCAATAATTTACCAATCTATGGTATATAACGGGGGTTTACGTATTTATAGTTAAGTGCAAGCAAAAAATTTTATTATATTTAAATTAAGTTTCTATATCCCAAATAAACAAATGGCAGAAATGACCTCGACCCTTGTTCTCTACCCATGGGGTCGACACTCAAAAAGTTTAAATACGTTTTATAATGAAATTTTTTAATGGCTCAGTTAGCATAAATTATAGTTTTAACTATACTATACTGTACACACAGAAATTAAAATTTAATATAAATCGATTGAGTTACTCACACTGCTCAGCGTGGGGAACAAACGAAAAAAGCTGTGAAACTAAAATTTACCCATGAAAACTTTCTTAATATACACACCATTTGTTTACTATAAAGAACTCGTAGGTTTTCTAGGATTTCTGAAGTAAACTCATAAAAATTTTGTGAAAAATATTTTTTTGCTTATGTATACAATTTTTTAAAAATGTTTCGAAGCTTTAAATGGGTCTTATACAAAATTCCTATGGTTATTTAAGACTTTTAAGAAAGTTGTTCGTTTTTTAGAATTTATGAGCTGTAAAAAAAAAGTTAGGGGTGTTCTCTAAAAGACCTTTATGTTTTTAATGGAAATTATTTAAGTTTTTTTTTGTATAACCTAATAGAATTTTTAAAAAGATATATTTTGCAATTTTCTTTTAAAAATTTATTATTCCAAATATGGAATATTGGAAAATAAATTAATTTTTTAAAATGATTTTTATTCCTGAATCACTTATTATTTCAATGTAGAAGCGTAAAATTCTACCAACAAAAAATTCCAATTCAGAGAAATTATAAAAGTATTAAATTAAAGAATTAATACTCAAGTGTTTATCAGTCATACTTAACCATTTGAAGATACTCGAACAACATATTTACACTGCTGTTTTCATAGAGTACAAAATGTTGTTTTGAGCATTTAGTTGACATATCTAAATTATGAGAATTAGAATTAGTTTCGATTTGCGTTGACTAGGCGCTATTTTCGCTGCTCTAGATGCTAAATACAAATGCATAAGGGGAAAACAGATCCCACAAGAACAGAATGGATTCGCTTTGTCCCCAATTGTTTTGTTTCAACTTATTGTTATTGTTGTTGCTATTGCTTAAATGAGAGAACATTTTGTGGGTTTTTTGAGTCATTGACGCAAAGCAATTTTGCATTTTAGTGTCAAGATATTTTGGCATGCGCATCACAAATGGGGGACTGAGGAAAGAAGGTGGCACATACGATTTTGCGAGGCAGCAACAATTATGGGCTATTTCAGTGGCAACCAATTTTGAGGCAACTGAGTGAAAGGCCGTCCATCAAATGAACGCACCTGCAGTCTTGGCCAATAATAACAAACAACATGCATAGGATACATGAAGAATAATATAAGGTTGCTTTAAAATGCATTTTAACTATCTAACAGCTCTAAGTAATTTGTACTGCAAGTTTTACAAAACAGCAACTATTGGTGCAGAAAATATTTGTGGTGTACGGCAACCGTGACCAAAATACATGCATATATTCTATAGATAACTCTCGTCTAAATGCATTGGAACTTATCCAAATTGTCGATATATAAATATCCAACGTTGTCGTGTCGGTTCATGTCGTGCATTCGGTACCACATCTGCATCTCTCGTGAGTCTCCCGTGAGTCGCTCCAACCCTTACTGCATCCCGCTTTCTAGCACACCCCAACACTCAGCGCCATCCCCAAAAGATAAAGAGAGCAAGAGAGATTCGTTACCTGTTGTTTTGCTTCTCGGCTCCTCGTAAATACCATTAAGTATGACAAATGAATGAATACTTCCTGAATTACGGCATGGCATTATATAAGATCTGGTTTTGCAAACATGACAGATATCTCTTAATTTTACACATTTCTTTTTAATTTTTGTCAAATTTTCCGTACAGTAATCCATTCAAATGGATCACTCTCAATGTTGCACTTGCAACTGTCAATCAAACTTATTGGTTTTCTTTTAGCATTGAACCACTTGCTTTTAGAGGATAAGAATATACATTAAATGCTCGTTTTCAGAAAAGTTATAGACTTACAAAAAACACACATCAAAAGCAGTGTCAATGCAGCGATGTACATCTATCTGTCTCGCTGTCAGTCTGTCTGTATGAACAGCTGAATCTCATAGACCACAAGAGCTAGAGCTACCAAATTCCGTTTACACGGGAAGTATAAAGTTTTTCTCCATGTCCACAAATTTATTATTAATTACTATAAGCCTATTTAGTTCTATAAATTGAATAAAAAGAGTTACACACTTTTACTAAGTAAAACTATCGGTAAACTTTAAAAATATATATTTTTAAATTAATAAAAAATTATTGTTTTTATTTTATAGTAAAACCTATAAAACCTTTTATTCATAAACATTTAAAAAAATTTCGAAAATTTAAAATTTATAGCTTTGATAAGGCTTCAAAATACTAGTTTACATTAATAGCGTCTGAATTTTTGATAACATATTGATTAATTGCCTTGGCTCAATTGAAAATCGCACACGCGTAATATAAATATATTTCGATGTTGGCCATATATCGTTTCTTAATTAGCCAATAATATCGAATCATTTCGACTTAGTCATTGATGCGTGGAGCATTAAAAATATTTTTGTAAGCATTTGTCACCCAATTAAATTGGCTACTGCCACAGTCCACTCATACCAAAAATTTTTGCATACTATGTACAAAATATATGAATATGCATACATATATGTATATTTGTCTAAGATACTGAAAATGAAAATACTATATGTAAAAATCATATAACTCAAGTGCATCCAAATGCAATAATCAATGTATACTATTTGCGTATAGAAGTACTTTATTCAGACGCCCAGACTTTTATTAATGATGAGTGGAAAATGCGAAAATGTAAATAAAAATGTTTCTCGCACGTAATCCAGGGGCAGCTGCTAGTGTAAACCCCTTGGACGACCCCCTATAATGGACGCCTCTGTGCACAATTGATTAATCATATGCGAAAAGCTATAGACAGTACCAAAAATGACTCAGTACAGCATATATTGCTGTGTGGCATCAGAGTACACGATGATATATGTCTAAATGCCTATAAATTGTACAAATATTTTTCAAAAATTTATTTTGCGACAGGCTAAAAATATACTTCAAAAAAACTAAAAACATTCATATACATATGTTGAAGACTCCAAAATTGGGGAACAGGTAAAAGCCAGACCCGATACGGTCGTGGTATTTATATATATGCTATATGGGTCATACTTTTGAGACTGAGCCGATTCGGTTCATAAAACCATGTGTAAAGCTGCCCCAGTCGAAGCATCATAAACAAGAAGTATATAGAGATAGAAAGATCAGTATAGAAAGACAGAGAAATAGAGAGAGAGAGAGTGAGTCTGTTCATATACTGTGGCTATATACCAGTGTGTATGTACTACAGCTACTAAATCTAAAAAACATTCATATGCGTTTAATATAGCCGCTGCTTTGGTCTAAATTTAAAACAAAAGCTATTTAGTTGCGAAGAAGCGAAGAAAACTTCACACAAATGAAATTCTGCTGTGCATCTCTTCTCTAGCCAAATCAGCCAAATGGACGGTGTTCTTTCTCAGCCTCTGGCTATTTCAAAATATATATCTACACAACAATTTACTAGATGCACACACACATAGCAAGCAACTCGCACAAATATTGTGAACATTTGCTTGGCAGCATCCTGAGCACAACACGCATACGCCTAGTGGTCCGTCAAAGTATCTCACAGCTACAAATACACAGGGACGCAGTCAAAAATCAAGAGGTCTCGGGGCGCATTTAAATGCATTTTTTTCTTAGGTTACTTTTAGTTTAATATATCATGGTTTGAATATTCAAGGATTATAAAATCAGGCGATCGACTCTTTGCAGGTTTTATTTAATCTACTTTTGAGTGCCCCCCTTAGCTGCGCCCCTGTAAAGGCGGCGTACGCATCTGCAGCTGTGTGGGAAAAGTAAAACAAACTCTCGCAATAGTCAGCACTACTACTAAGTATATATCCAATATATATCCACACATTCACATCCATGTCCACAGCCACGTCCACATTCACATCCTCCGTCCCGTTAATGTTAATGTTGTCTGTTGTTGGATTTTATTTTTTTCATTTCGAAAATGTTTCAATTTGTCTATTTTTAGTCGCAAGTTTCTTTTTGTTTATTAGTTTTGTGCCTTTCTGGCTCTCTCTCTCTCTCTCTCTCCTGGCCTCTCTATCTCACTCTCCCTCTGTCTCTGTGTGTGTGTAGTATATAGTCAAAATGTATAGAAGTACTTCTGTGTATATATCAGTGGGTCGCAGTCGCAGTCGAGTCAAGTCGATACGACTGATTTTTCTGATCTGATTTAACGTCACAATATTGGAATGTTTTAGCTTTAGCTTTTTTTGCCCAAGGGCTTCTTTTTCGTCTTCTTCATCTTGGTTCTTCTAGCTTATCTTCTTGTTCTTTCGACTGGATACGCATTGTTTGCTTTGTCTTTCATTTGTTTTTCCCCACAAAAATTGTTATTGCTTCAAAGCTCAAGGTATATTTTTTTAGGTATACATAGTTCAAACACTGTATATAGCAATGTACATATCTGTATCTTTAGCATTTATCTATTATCTACTTAGCACTCGATCAGCCTAATAGACATAAGGTCAGATTATCTCTATGTCGTGTCATAACTTATTGTCTGTTTGCTCTTTACGTAAACTTGAAATAATAAATATGTATTCTTAACAATAATATAGTTAACTTAGCTTATAAATCTAGTAAATAATTTATATTCTTGAAATTATGTATTTTGTATGTTTTCTCTTAAAATCTTAGACTCTAAATTATTGCAAATACTTTAAATGAAAAGCTACGTTATAAGAAACATTATTCTAGTTTGAAATCTCTCCGATTTTTTAAATTAACATTTTTTTAATAATACCGCAAAATTGAAGGCATTAGTTAAGCGCATAAAACCATAAAGTGCCTACTAAAAACGCAGATTTCAGAACTCTAGATATACTATCAGAGTGTTTGTTAGATAGTCTGTAACTACTCCAGAATTTGTGGTATCCATAAACAATTATGGACAACATGTATGGGTAATTTAACGCTTGAGCGCGTGGATCCGGTTAAACATAGCGCAAACAAGGTCATAATCCGGAGAGTACTACACCTGTTTGATATACCGAATACGTGTTTCTGATAGAAATCACAATGGGGGGCATTCAGCAGGTATTTGAATCAGTAAACGCTACATTACCTATTAGTTATATTATACTTTAACAGTAAAAAATAAATTTCGAATATTAGAATTACTAAAAATGGATGCAAATTTTGGTGATCATAATTAGCTACTGAATACCCCTAATGTTACAGTGCAACTCTACTCTCGCTCTCTCTCTCTCTCTCTGACTTTAGCCGTGACTTTATCATGTTGTCGTTATAGTACGGAACATAAATCAATATTACCTTATCATTGAACAAGTGTGAGAACTTCTGCAGGCCCCCCAAAAAATAAATAATAGAATATTGCAAATATGCTCAGAGGTTTTTGCCAGATTAATCGAAACATTGTCATTCAATTGTTAACCGCCGGATAACAATGGGCTACTGGGGGGAGCTGAAAGCCTGGCTCCTGCGGGATCCTGCCAAACTAATACGATACCTTGTGCTCTTCGTCTGCTCCATTGTGGTCATTGTGCAGCTCTATGAGTGCTTCTCCAAATTATACGATCCACCAATTTCAACGCATTCATATTACAATGTTAATGAGACTATTGAAATGCCTGCGGTTACCATCTGTCGTGAGCCCGCCTATAAATCCGATGTTTTAACTGTGAGTTTAGCTGTACTCATACTCATAGCTCATTTCCATAACTGTGATTTCCTTTTGCTTATAGAATCTATCAAACGGTAATTGTCCGCATCCCAAATTTGCGACCTGTTGGCAAAATTATCCATATGGTGAAATACCACTTGAGGAGTTTTTTATGAACGGAACTTTCGAGCAGGACGAAACGTTTTTCATGTCCGGTCTGAATCGTGAAGAGAGCAGTAAGTAATTTTCATCTCTGAATTATCTTTAGCAAAATTAAATTTGTGCAAACTTCAGATGTGGAAATCGACAGCAGTTTACACTTTTATATGGGCAGATGTTATACGGTACGACCTAAAATTGCCATGAAACGGGTCTCAAAACAGGCGGGATACGTTCTATTTCTAGATCATAATGCGGTGGAACCCATAAGTGGTTTGGATGCAGCTACGAAGCCCGGTTGGCATATTTTTTTGCACGACAAACGCGAGAATTTTACGGGTAGGGTATTGATTTCGTCACTAATGCTCTTCTACTGCAGATGTCATGAAATTCTCTTCTTACAGAGATCAATATGAAAGGATCGGGACGTGTGGAATATGTTTTTGTAAATATACGAGAAGAGATTGAAATAAAACTACAAAGTCAGTACTTTTCAAATGTGCAGACGCGGGATCAAGACTGTTCACGAAAGGAGGGTTACAGTGATCTTAAGGTAAATTCTAGAACTTAAATATATATTTTATTATAAACTTTGAAAATTTTAACTTTCTGTATACAACTTTGCAGTACTTTAAATATTTTTATATTCAAAATTATTTTAAGTTTTAAATTTTATAACCCTTTTATTTAGTGTAATGAGATTTGCATCTGGAGAGACCTGACCGAGGAAGTCAACTGTTCGGGTCCCTGGATGCATGATATCGTACAGGAACCCTGCAACGATGAGCCCTCCATGCGTAAACTCATTGAGGATTATAAAGCGTAAGAATTTAAACTATAGTTTATGTTCTACACATTGAATCCAAATTTCTACAGGGTCTACGATGGCGATGAAGACTTGTATTGCAATTGTTTGCAGCCCTGCGAATCACGCATCTATACAACTTATATACAGAGTCGCAAGGCCTTTGAACAACCGGAACCACGTTCTCTTATCTATATATATTATACGACTAAATTAATATCGGTATGCCAGCTGATATGAGCATATTAACATATATGAGGAAATTAAATTCAATACTTTTGACAACTCTGTTTCAGCAGATGATTGAGGAACGACCAAGTTATGACACGACGCAATTTATAGCCGATGTTGGTGGTTCATTGGGATTTTTGCTTGGACTCTCGGTGCTGGGACTTATAGGCATATTGGAACATGTAAGTATTACGTATAGAGCAAAGACTAGATAAGATAGTTCTATCAAGATGGAACCTTTAAGTCTTATTGCAATAGGAAAGTTAATAGTCTTAAAATATTTTAAGGTAAAACACAATTTGATTCATTGAGTAAAGAGTTTGCAGTTCCAAGAACAGTGACGTCAGACTTACACTTGCACTTTTTGCTATTGCAAATACTTTAACTAAACAAACCCCTTCCACTATTTTCACAGTTAACTTTATTCTTCTGTGGTGATTGCATTAAGCGTCTGCAGAAGAAAAATGAGAAATACGCTCGGTCCGAAAGTGCGAGCATAGAGGACGAAGAATCCCAGGCCAGCGTGGAAACACTTGATGTAAACTCTGTCTACATTGTGGATAGAGAGAAACTGGATAAGTATTGAAAGTCAGCTGGCTTGGCTATCGAGAATAAGTTAAGGTTCCAAATTTTCAATTGTGTCTAAATAAAATTCTTATATTTATTCAACATTTACTCGCTATTAAACTTAAAACTAACTATTGGGATGGTGTTGGTAGTATGTACAGTGAACTATCCCTAGAGTAGTCGGGAGCACACTAGGATGCAGCTGCTGAGCAGCAGGCTAAGAGTCCAGGAGGTTGAACCCGAACTGCTATCCGACATCTTCTTGCCTTGGATATTCGTCTTAATGACCTCACCGAATTTACTGATGATCTCCGGAAGTTTTTTGGGCACTGCACAAGATGTCTGATCGATGGCATCCTGTACGCTGGCAGTGAATATGCGGAAGTTGATGCTACCCGGATAGAGTTCATCATAGATGAAGGCACTCAACTGATTGGACATGACCCAGAGACGTCTCTCATCGTCCACCTTCACATCGCTGGGGAAGATCAGTTTGCTGTCGCTGCTAAAGACACGATCCTGGGATTTGTAGTTACTTGAGGTCCTCCAGCAACCCACGGCATTCTGATTGGGCATTGCATAGAAAATAACTCCAGTTTCCGCATCCAAACATTCAGCACCAGCCTGTTCGTTGTATCCTCGTGATCCTAGTATGTTGAACTCCCGATAGATGGCACCCGAGGTGGCCAGTGTCTTATTACGCAACACGGAGGTATTGACGGAGAACTCCATTGTGGAGCTCAGCGGATGGAAGTAGAGGGTGGAGAAGCCATCCAACTGTGGCTTGGACAGCGCCAGTCCATATAGACCATCATCCCACTGAAACTCAATGCCATTGATGCTAAAATTGCCAGCCAACGGATCGGGATGGAAGTAATGATGCTGTACACGCCAAGACTTCTGATCCTCCCATGAGTATACAACCAGACCAGGACTACCCAAATCAGCCATATAGGCAAAGGTCTTCTCACAATTGCCATCCTCCACCGCCAGATTGGCAAAGAAGGAGCTCTGCTTGGTCTGTCCCTGGGGCAGCACGTAGCGACGCAATAGATCATCGGTATACAGATCATACACCAACAATTGAGGCGGTCCATAGAGCTTCGTCTGCTCCAGCACACCCGATATCCTCGAATCCAGCACCCAAAGCCGTCCACAGCGATCGGCACGCACCCGGAAGGGGGATACCAGCTCGGGATTAGCCTCGGTCAGACTATGAGCCACCCAACTTGGATACGGTTTCAAAACCGGCATCTTCGACGAGGTATCTAAAACGAATAGAGTAAACACATGTCAATAAAATAATTCTAGACAAAGTTGAAAACCTAAAACTGATCTAGCATTTAAGTACACCAATTTATATCTAAGGGAACTCAAAAGTTTTTATATTTTCACGTCCTTACATTTGAGAAATTGGAATACAACTTTAAACTTTTCACTTTTTTTGTCAACGTAAATCACAAGCAGCGATCAAGGTGAATGATCTACTTGATTGACTCAATTATTTGATTTAATTGTGGATCATTTGCATTTGGTGCTAATTGAAAAACGTGCTTTGTTTTGGATGCTTGGGGTGATTCATAGAACAAGTTTAACAAATAAGGCGTGCAAAGATTATTGCAACAGTTTCACATACCCTGTAAACAGATAAATGCCATAAATAGCAGTTAGGTGGCTATAAAAATACGCGAAAATGCATATGTTATTTGCTGTATTTGCTTTAAACCTACAACGAGCTCTAAATTAATGGTATTTTTATTCAAAGCAAAACACGTTAATAAAATAATAAATATAAAATTTATTTAATGATTTTAATTTTCTCGTTTGATTATTGATACAGCGCTAAGCTGATAAATAAAAATGGATTCTATACTTGTAAAAGTATTGTTAAGCGTACGCCTGATAGTACCAAATAATAATTGTAGCACTTAGCTTCTTGTACTCAAAATGTCTCTTATCTAATTTAATTAAAAATTTTAAAGCCCACTTTATGCTAATTTTAAGCAATTTTCAATAAGATACAAATTTGTTTTTCCAAAATATTTGAAACTCTTCGTGTAATTTTAATACTTTCTCAATTACTTGTAGTTATTTGCAAGATATTGATAGATTACATAAATTTGCTAATGAAATTTTAAATATCTGCAATTTGTTTATCATAATTTCGTAGTGTTTATTTAGCTTATTATGTTTGAGTTTCTTAGCTGGTTAATGACGCAAGTAGGTGAACATTTCCAACATTTCCCTCCCTTACCGCAGGTATAACCCAAAACAAAGCAATTAAGAGTGGCAAGTGCGATTGAAACAAAACTGAATTGTTTAAATAATATGTAGAATCGAAAGAAGAAGAAAACAACAAAAGTCAAGTATATGTAATTTTCATGTGGAAAACATAACAATGCAATTGCTGTGATTTCAGTAGTCAGTGCGAAAGCGTAAACAAAACAAACTGCAATTATATGCAAATGCCATTGCAAATAGAGATGGACACGGGCCATCGTGTCGACTCGTGTCGGACATCACGACACTCAATTTGTTGAGCATCTAAATTTTAGCGTGATTACGTGTAATTGTAGTGCCGTCACGCACTCACATCTAGTCTAGCAATTAAGGTCTGCCCCCTTACGACAGCTAATTAAGAATGCATAGAAGTAGAGACCCCCGAAGCACTTACCATTAAGATCAAGGTAGGCCAATGAGGCGGGCACACCGTCCCGCCATCTAGGCAGCGTTACGAACAGGCGATTACGATGGATCTCCATACCAAATGGTATAACATTCGCTGGTTTAAAGGCACCCCGTTCTATGTCCGACCATCTCTGTTCGGGACTCTCATATTTAAAGTCCATTTCGGTCCATTCATAGGCCACTCGCAGATTGTCTTTGCCGGCAACGATAACCACACAGAGCAGTAGCCCAGTGGCCAAAGCTCCACAAGATATCATCATTGTTAATTCTTTTGTCTAGCTGCAAAATAAAAGTTTCGATTATATAATATACGAGTACATATATGGTATTGTACTATTTATAACTGTGGGCAGGCAGCTCGTAAGCAGCTTCCGTTAAGCTGCAACCTTGACATAACCATAAAACATCATATCCAATCATATGCATAGACAAAAACACAGAACCAAAACAAAACTCAAGTCGCGCCTTCATATTGAAAGTTGTCCGTTGAGTGTTGATCATAGATAAACACAAAAAAATAAAGACCAAAACTTAAACAAGCTTTTTACTATTATACCCTGTGTTATTAGTAAATAATATTGGTAAATAAGAAGTTTGTGCAAGTATATTATGGATATTAATGTTATTTTAGCTATCTTAACAAAATTTTTAATATTTTGTACTAATCATTATATTTAATATTCCGACTCCATTTACTTATGATGTATGTCAACACGATCAGGTATCACAATTAGTTTGACAACATTTAAGCAAAGATTTTACGCATAATGTGGGTTAAATAGTTAGGTAGACGTGGTTTCAAATCCTAACTCTATTGTGTATCACGTCTTGTCAGGGCCATTGGCGCATAAGTGATCTGTCTGACTGTCTGCTTGGCCACAAAACACTTGAGTCAACTCAAATGGAGCCTGTACTTTATATATACTGTTTTGTTTGTATGTATGTACATATGTACAATCTAATATTTTTTTTTTGGCATTTGTTTTGAGCACACGTTCTTTTCAGGTTTTTATGCCGTATTTCATTTTTAATTTATTACAGGCTTTAGGTCTTTTTTTTTAACATAATGCTAGACTCGTTTGTAGCTCTGAAGATATCAAGTTTTCGGCCTTTTTTAATTGAGTTTTACAGATCGTGTTCTTCTAGTAGCTGAACCAACAAAAAAATCCACTTTAAATGGCTTTTCAATTAGTCATAAGCCAAGTTTGTTAGCCATTACTTAACCAACTTGGTTGGTCTGTTCAGCGACGGTGACAATTGAAAGTGAAGGCGTCGTTGCGGCACATTTACAGCTAGTTTGCAACGGGGCGAGTGGGAAGTGGGGCGTGGCACTCAAAAACGTAGCATTTGCGGGCTGCACAGCGTTTGAAGTTAACAATGATCGAGTTTGTGTCTTAAGTCTTTTGTTTTGTCCAACTAAATTGTGCATTTGATGCGGTTCAAACTTAAAATTGAACTGTTGTTTGACCTGTTTCAAATACATATTTCTCACCACTACACACCTTTGAAAATCACACGCAAAAACCACACAACCGTTGCCAACGAGGCTCGAAACGAAACTAAAAGTCAACGCAGAAAATTACTCACCAATAAGCCGAAACCGAACCTGAAACCGATCTTGGGAGCAGCTTTAAGTAGTTTACAGCAGTAGCTAAAACTCTGACTGAGCGTGAGCAGCGTTTGGTTTTTTTACAATCCACTTCTACTGAACTTGAATTAGTCAGTTAAAAATTCTCTCATTCTCTCGATCTATCGCGCGAATTCGGAGCATTACAAACGTTTCAAAAATAAACTTATAGCTTGCAATTTGTTGTGTGCCTCCCACACCAGGCAAAAAAAACAAAACCAAACATATCTTGATGGCTAGTTGCCCTCAAAAGTGAGTGAAAAGAAGCCGGCCCTGCAGCAGACAAGCCCCTGAAACTAGACCCACACTCGGCGCGAAAATAGGCCTACTAATGACGGTATCTGAGACAGCTTACCAGCTGGGATTAACCCGTGACTCATAGCATATATCCATTGATTCATAAACGTTTTTGCGTTTTTTCCCAAATTTTTTGTTGCTTACCAATTATTCTGAGTGAATATCATATTATCATTTTAAGAGATGAATAATACAAAATTTATATTTTAAGTGACAGCTTCTTACTAGATTGCCAATCTTTCATATCTTAAATATGATATTCTCTGCTTCCATCTGAAAATGCATTTCTCTAAATCAGAATACCCGCACTTATAGCTAAAATTTCTTATAGATAAGTTGGCACAACATTCTGTTAAATATGTTTAAGCAGCCAGATAATATTATCGTCATTATTAATAGAAAAACAAACTAGATTTTTCACATTTCTATATAGTATATTTTATTTATTAAAATTCAATAAATTAATTTAAAATGAGGAGAACAATCAAAACATTAAACTAGAAATATTATCAGTATGCGATTTGGTTTTGTTTTTCGTTTAAAAGAATTTAAACAATTGCTTATATAACTTGTTTTTCGTTTTTTTTTTTTTGTAGTTTATGCTTAAAATGTGTATGTCTGTGTGTGTTTATGTGACTTGTGTTAATTTGTATTCTTACTATTTTTATATATTTTTTTTTTGCATTTCAGTAGAAACATTTCTTGTACAAACGCTAAAAGTAGTATTTTCTCTTTTTTTACTTGACAACATTAAAAACTTTTAACATATAGATTATTTTGTTTTTTTTTTTTGTTTTTGATTTTTTGCATTTGCACTAATTATTAATTGCATTAGCTAAGTATTTGTGTAATAAATTGTATTAGCAAACAAACAAAAAAATTTAAAACAATTCGAAAAATTTTGCTTAGTTAGTAAATGCTCAAAAGAAAATTAATATAGTTAACTATGAAAGCTTGAAATTTACTAATATATATAATTATCTTTTTTTTTCATTTATAATTATTTTATATTTTGGGGGAGCACAAGAATCATCTTTGGCAAAGGATAAACTAAACTTTTTGATTGTTGAGCACCCCCACTTAATTTTTACGATACAGTTATCGATTAATAACGAAATTAATTTCAAATTTGATAAGATGATGAACAAAGATTTCAAAAAATATATAATTTAATTCACGATTAACACTAAAACACAACTTTAAAGAAGGAAGGAGAAACAGATAAACAAAATATATATAACTTTTTCTTGATTCTGTGGCGTCTTTGTTGTGGGCGTGGTCGCCAGCGAGACTTCAACTTCGCGGATGTGCGGCAACTATTAAGATGTAATGCGTGTAAAAGGTGGCTAGGTATGCAGATCGTACAGATAGAAAGATAGATGTATGTATGTGTATGTCTGTGTGTGTATAGATATAGATACGATAGTTGAATATCTTTCATTGGGGACGCAAGACAAGGACCGAAAAGTCCAACAGTTATGCTGATAACTGTGATGTGCTTTTTGGTTGGAAAAGAAAAACATTTTTTTTTTGTTTCTGATGAGTAGCACATCGCCTGCGTCTTGAGGGGTGTGGGGTTTATATGGAGTCGGAGTCAGTTAGGAACATGCACATATAGATTAACAAAAAAAAATACGCTATATACACCTCTTCAACTTGGGGAGTATTTAAGGGCATTTGAGGTAGACGCAGGGAACTTTTCGCTCAGCAAAATTAATGTGACACGCTTTCGCCTGGACAAGACAGACATTTACGAATACTAATGATACTTTTATATTATGAGTGGGTGTTAATGGGTGGGGGGGTGTATGAGCGTGTGTAATTGTCTCTAAAATCTGTACATTATCCAGCTACTTGCGTGTCGCCCAGCGCAAGGACAGACTTTGGTGGCTATGGACAGTTTGACAATTATATATATATATATATATAATATATAATGATTTTTAAATAGATAATACGAGAAACACCTTATATTTGTTCTGCAAAATTAAACAACGCGTGCAAATTACAGTTATTTATTGTATATATGTAAAGTTTTGTACAGTTTACAGTTCAAAAATCAAAAAAAAAACCTTTACCGTTAGATTCAAAAACTTGAGATAATATTAATCGTATATAAGTGTTTGTAGGAAAATCGTTAATCGAACGAATCAACTACGAGTACTAACAGGTAAAAACAAAATGGCGTCCATTTAAGAATATTTACAGTTACCATGAGTATATACTGTCTGTGTGTATAGTATGTGTGTGTGTGTGTGAGTGTTTATATAGCCACCAAATTAGCGATACCTATCGATCTGTCCCGCATTGAGGTACTCTCGTCTGAAGCACGCCGTTCTAACACCGCAAAATATACCCATCATATATTGACGGTCATATCGAAAAACGATGCGGCGAATTTGCCAGACCCGAAAGTCCAACATCAATTTTGCGCTAAAACTACCAAGACTTTAAAACCGATTTGCTGGTATTCCTCGGCATTATCTGGTAGTTTTTTCACTTGTCTTTGCTTGCGATTTATACGCTTTATATATATATATAGTAATAGTTACATATAAAGAATATACATGTACAAAAGTTATATTGTTAAATAGATATACATATATATAAATGAGTTATGTGTGTTGTGTTATATGTTATTTTAGAGGTTGGTTTAGTTATTTTTTTGGGGAATCGGATTTGACTAGCCTTGGCTACACACTGGGGATTTTGGTTATAAAGAGCTGCCCTTACCAAACTTTTACCATACACAAACCAAAACTATATACTGTGAACAACTAAAGCTAAAAATATCTAGATATCTAGGTAGTTATATAACAAAAGCCTGAGCCTGATTGTTTGTTTGGTTGTTGTTTAATTGCTAGGAAGCTGGAGTTTTGAGTCTGTGAACCAATGGAAGAGCGCTACATTAACGAAGGAACCAACTATATTATTACTTTTTATACAGGTATTGTATTGTATTTTGCATGTATTAAGTTCAATTAGAAAGTATTATGTACTTACTAACATGTGCAGTATGCTCAACTGAAAAACGTTTATTACAAAAGATCTATTAAGTATAACAGTTTATAGTTTAGTAACGATACCATTAACCAAGATCAAAATTTATCAATAACAATAATTATAAATAGTAGTACGTATGAAATGTATGTATAATAAAAGAAATAAAAATGATGTAGTAGATACCTGATTGCTGGAGGCGAGCATCGACAGAGAGATATATGTATATAAATGTACACAGATTGGAATAATATTGTTAAACATTTGTCAAATAACTTACGAGTGCTCTTCATTAAATTTTTCGTTTTGTTTTTGATTTGTTTTCTGCTAACGAATGAACGAACGAGTAACAAGTAGCGAGTAACGAGTAGTAAGTGAAAAATACGACGCTTTTTTTTTTTGTTTTTGTTTTTTTTTAAGTTTGTTTGGGAAGTGAGGTGGAAAAGAACAACGCACATTGATGCTGTTATATAGGCTACATACATATATGCATATTGTATAACAGTATAACAGATTTTGTGGAGCATTGCACATGGACAAAATAACTAAAAAGCTACGCACAGATAATTACGAATCCAATATATTATATATGTATACTATAATTAGCAAATATTTGTCCGATTCTTACCCAAAGCGTACAGTATTCATTTCTTTCTGATTCTGAAGACATGGTTATTCAAAGTGAAGAGAGTTATAAATAGGAGAGAGAGTATAACAACGTACGTACGATATGGATTGTTTTTTTGCTTTGCATTGCTTTGGTTAGAAAAATGGACAGGGCGGTACTTTAATGTGAGTGTTTGAGGCCCCAGAGCTCTCTATATGAAACTATAAAAAAATACAAAAAAAAAAACAAGAAAAATAAAAATAAATGTAAACAAAAATACAAGATTATTTGCGGTATATATTAGTAGTATCTTATGAATTTTGTTTTCTTTCTTTTTACTAGTATTATTATTACAGTTATAGTAATATTTCTAGGAATATATATAATATATATATTTATATATAAGGAGAGAGAAAGAAAGGAGACGCTACAAAACAGTACAGCATATATATATATATATAGGGAACTTCAGGTGAGAGAAGCGATGCGATATCACATACATTTATCGTATGTGTTGTCAATTTTAATGTTTAAAGCAGTGTTGTAAGGTGAACAGTGTTGTGTTATGCATGAAGGCAGATAGTGCACAATATCACAATTAATCGATTTAAATTAAGTTAGTCAAACACATATATAGAAAGAGACAAAGAGATAGAGGGGGGAAAGGGAAAAGTTAACAATTTTTTGTTCATTATCAAATTATATTAAAAGCAAAGTTTAAGTGCATTGAAATCAACTTTAAGATACTCCAATTAATTAATTTCTACGCATCGCTGTTAGTGTATGTGTGTGTGTGAGACCTGTGAGTGTATGTGTGTGCGTGTGCTTATTTGTGTGTGTGTGTGTCTCAAAACTGTTATACATTGAAAAAAATATAGTAGTAGCTTTAGAATTTGCGTAGCTTGAGTATGAAAACTTGCTTGCAGTTGTGATTGCTTTATGCTTGCAACATGACGACGATGTTGTTGCTATTGATGTTGTTGCGGTTGCTGTTCTTGTTGTTGTTGTTGTTTGTGCACTTTCAATCGTGAAAGAGCAGCGGCAACGGCAAACCCACTAACGGTGCCTGCGATGCCTGTGGATGCGGCGTCAGAGCCGTCAATGTGGCTGCTCTCTGAAACGGTCGCACTTGCTGTGGATGCGTCTGCGGTGGCGCCTGCAACAGCCCCGGCGCAGCAGGCAGGCATCATCTGAAGCGTGGCTGCATCATTTGCAACATATTCGGATGTCCTGGCAGCATTACACCCATACCCGGCATTGGCATCGCTCCAGCATGTAAGCCCGGCAATCCAATCGCTTGCATAGGCAGCAAACCTAAAAGCAAAATAAATTGCGTTAAATTTTTCATACAGTCATTTAAGATTATACAATTATGAAGGATAACTCTCCTATAAAATTGGTATAACTATTCTTTCAAGGTTTTTTACTTACCTGCTGGCATGCCGGGCATTGGGCCAGGACGCAGCATATTGCTACCAATGAGGGCACCATGAGGTCCAATGGCAACGGCGCCAGTTCGCAGTTGCATCGGTTGCATTGGCTGCATCAGTTGCATATGGCCGGGCAGTGGCATCTGGGATGTGGCAAGAGTCGGCAAGTGTGTGTGGCGTAGAGAAAAAAATACAGAAGAGAGCATGGAAGAGATCAAAAGAATTAATGGTTATAGCTTGCAAACTGGAAAAGGGCGATTGGATGGTGTATATCGAAGCCATTGTACACAAAATTAGCTAATTTGTTATTAATTATGTTTTGTTTTGTTTTCTTGTATTGGTATTAAGAGTATGTATTAATAATAAGTTTTTGTATTGCGTACTTATTCAATAAATGGATAAATTGATGTGTTCAGTGTTCTCTGTGTGTGATTGTGTATTGGAATTATTGTTGTCGAAACTTTTGCATCGCATTACAATGTTACAATGAGAGATATATGTATATAAATATATATATTTATAGGAAAAGAGAGAGTTTGAGAGACATATATAGAAAGAGAGCAACTTTTCTCTTTTGTGGCAAACACAAATTTCATTTGGTTTTTTTTTTTTTTTTTAAATTACAAAACTATCATAAAAATAATTATATATAAATATTATGTAGAAAATTAATTGGTTTTTTTTTTTTTGTTTGGTTTTAAAAAGAAACGTACTTACAATTCTCAAAACTTAACTGACGACGATGAGGGAGGATGTGGAGGAGATCGGATACGCTACAGATCTCGATCTCAACCTCTAAAAAACAAACACATACTATTGCAAAAGAATTCTTAAAGAGTTGTTTTTTGGTTTGTTTTGCCCATAAGAAATGAACTTAAAACAAAATTATAATAATGAAAGATTGAAATATTGAATACATACTTATTTAGATTTGTCTTGAGATGTGGCAAAGTTCAAAAAGTGTGTTTACTAACCAGGCAGAGGTACAAGTCGAGTTTAAGTTCCAATTATATTAATTAAAATTTAATCTGCTTTGTTTTGTTTTGCATTTATACTTAGCTATATGATGGTGGGCGTGGTCGCCAACAAGGCGTGGTTGTTTTTTTCACTATTAACAATCTTTTTTGAGATATATTTAGCTGTGTGAGTAGTTTGGTTAGTAGTGCTTATAGAAAAGAGCCGAATTACAAATCACAACACAAACATTGGTCAGTTGTTATTATAGTTCTTCGGCTCCTTTCTAAACAGTTAGTAATATAGGCGAGCATACAAGGTTTTACGCTAAAATTAAAGCTAATAATTCCCAAATAGACTCTAAAGCTCACGCCACCAAAAAAACTTAAACTTTGATCTTATTTATTTTTGAATTGTTGTTTTTTATAAGCGTAGAATGATGTGTAGTTTGGAAATTTCTAAAGAAAATTAAACACATAAAATGTTAGTTTAGTCTGGTACACTGTGGTATTTGATATAACATATGTATAGCGAGAGAAAAACTTTAGATGAATCACATAAATTAAATGATAATGTAATAGGTATAAAATCATGTACAATTTACAGATAGAAAACATTTAGATAAGTTAGATATATGTATGTATGTGTGGGTGTGTGTAAATGCAAATGTTTTATATGTGTATTTTTCAAGAAATAACAATATCAATATTGATATACATATACGATACATATATAAATATATATATGTATATAATATTTATGTGTTTTAATGCTTTTGTGGTGTAGATATTTGTGTGGATATATGAATTAATCAATCAACCAACCAATCAATCAATCATTAACCAACCAACGCAGCAACCATTACGACAAGGTCAAAGTAATTTGAATAGAATTAATTATACAAAATGTACTTACATGGCTTGCATATAATATATATGTTAAGTCAAAAACTCAGAACATTACGTTACTTAAACGTCACTTTAAGTAACGCTTAATGTGCTTGCAAGGCAGTACGTACTATGAAACTTTTCTTGACATTACCATTTATCACTATATGTATTAGATAACGCGATCAGGGATCAGTATCAGGATTATTGGGACAGGTTAATTATATATATATATATATATATAGGTTATAGGTTTTGTTAGGTATACAGATATAGATAGGTAAGTAAGTAAATGTATGTAGTATGCCATGTATGTGGTTGGATGGGTTGTTATTTTGGGATAGTGGTGGTTGTAGGAACTACGAGTAATACTTGCATATAGTAAGAGAAGTACAGTAAATGTACGTACGATTACGATTACGAGTATTGTATACATATCATAATTTTAATGAAAATTTTGGAATTTACTTATCTTTCGTAATTCGCATATTTGGGCTAATTTTTTGGTTTTTAGTTTTTTTTTATATATATATATAAGTATATAGAACATATGGAAAGTGAAGTGTATAAAAATACATACTGTAGTTAAACAACTGTTTTTCACGGCCCTGCAACAACTGGCAATTGTTTATCAACACTCAACTGTACTGCACTGCAATTGTAATGTTAACTTTTAATTTTGTTACAGCAAACATATTAGTTTCTTTTTTGCTTAGATTATATAAATTTATAAAAGAGATGGACTGTTGTGCTATAGCTTAACTAGTTTGTGATGATGAATGGATGGGTGAATAGTAAACCTAATGATAGATACCTAAATAGGTTGCTTACGATACAGAAATTAATGGACAACTTAGAAAATGATCGATATCTAGCAAGAAAAACTCTATGTTCCCATAACAGATGTTTCCTAATGCTCACAGAGCTTCGCAAGAGCTACGAAGCTGAAACTTTGACTCAACATATCTCTCATAACATAACTGCACCTTAAAAAGGAACATGTACTGTTTCTTCTGTACTTCTATACTTAAATTAAAATTACTTTTTTAATAACTTCCAAGTTTTCTTTTCGTTCGGTCGTGTTGAAATTATCAAGGCCCATTAGCCAGTAGTTAAATAAATTAGCTTCAGCTTATGTGCTATCCGCATATCGAAAATTTCCTGCTGATAAGACAAAAATATCCCGATCTATCTATCTATTTATCTAATAAAAACTGGGTACTTTTAAGCCACAAGCTGCGAAAGTAATGAAAATTATATGGATAATGAAAGTTCAATCTGTTCAAATTTAATATAATGAATGATGTGATGTGAAAAAATGTACAAATTACAAAGATCACTGCGGACGAAGGATCACGCTAGTGACGATAGCAGAAAAATATATATATATTACAAAAAGTTGTATTTAATGTAAAGAGAATTGTAGAGAATTAGTATAGGTATCAGTAGAAATTGTTGTTGTTGTCAAGTTCTTAAACGTAAGCAACGTTTGAACAAATTCTCTCGACTCTGGATGAAGAATGCCACTAAAAAACTAAGGTCCTGTATTATCTACAATGAATGAATTGCCAAAAGATGAGCTCTACAACTGGAGTGGGGGGGGTTTAAGTAAAAGTAGAAGATGTCATCTATATATCTGCTAGTAGCCCCTGCACTTAGAGCCAAACATTCTGAATGATTGTGGCATATTTTACGATTTCTGTTTTTTTTTTTTTTTTTTTTTTTTTGACTTGTTTCATTGTCGTTGTTGTTGTTGGCAGAGCGACTAGACACTTAGCCATGTTAGACCACTTACCATGCCCAGAGCCGCCGCTGCAGCTGCACCAGGATTTGTGGGTTGCCGCACTGCCTGCAATCGTTGCAACATAACGGCACGATTGAGTTCATCCAATTGTTGTTTGGCCTGCTGTTGTTGTTGCTGCTGTTGGTGTTGTTGCTGCTGCTGTTGTTGGTGTTGTTGTTGTTGCTGTTGGTGTTGTTGTTGTTGCTGCTGCTGCTGCTGTTGATGTTGCTGCTGAGCGGCAACGGCATGAGCCACCTGTGCCGCCTGCACCTGCGCCTGCATATGCTGTGCATGCTGAGCAGCCTGCACCTGTGCCACCTGAACAGCCTGAGCCTGAGCCTGAGCCTGGGCCTGAGCTTGAGCTTGAGCCTGCACCTGAGCGTGTGCCTGTGCCACGGCCACCAGAGCGGCGGTCTGTAAATAGATTTGGGGAGCAAGTGTTGGTTTTTTTCTTTATAGCACACACATCAAATCAAATCAAATATAACACAAAAATATATCTCATCTACACCCTGGAGCAAAAGGGTTTCAATGGATCATTTTTTTTTCTATATTTTTTTTATATCTTTGCAAATTCGAAATGCAAACAGCGTTAGCATTTTCTAATTATTTTTGTGCCAAAAAACGAAATTATTGAACTAAATGTGTGTTTAAAAATTGAAAGCCGCCGTTCAGTTTGTTTTTTTCTGTTGCCATTAATTTGTTTGTTTAATTAAAAAAATTGTACAGACATATATCATACTATATGCTAGGTTTAAACTTTTTAGTTTTGTTTTGTTGTTTTTGTTTTTTTCTTTATTTTCTTTTTACTGTTTCTTTTGTTTTTTTGTATAACTCTTTCTTTCTCTCTCTCTTTTATTCCGTGTTCCATTGTCGGCCGTTAATTCAGTGGTCGTTGCACGTTGCATTCTTCGAAATTGCAAAAATAATTAAAGTCATCAAAAAAAAAAAAAACAGTCTCTCCATATGATAGGTAGATGTGTTGTTTGTATATTCGGTACAAAAAATCAAATAAGGTAGCAATAATTATAATAATAATTAATTAAGTAAAAACTTTAGAATGTCCAGGCGTGAATCAAATGGAATTCATAAACGCGTCTCACTCACTCAGTTCAGAAGTTCGATGTGCAGATTTGCAATCGAATTCTGTTGCAACAACTGTGTGATTGTGACTTAAATGTAGCTGTAGTTTGTAGCTGTAGCCTGTAGTTTGTAGCTGTATCTGTAGTTTGTAGTTTGTATCTTGTGTCTGTATCTGAAGTAGGCAAATGTGTTTTTAGGTTCTGTGTCTTTTTGTACAAGTCCGTGTGATTGTTTGTGTCCGTCTGCTCATTTATATTGACTATGGTTTCTATAACTATGATAAGAACTCACTTCCTGTGCCTTGGAGATGGCCGTGCTCACAGCGATTGCGTTCGCAGCGGCCGCGCTGCCCGTTGGCGAGATGCCGCACAGCGAGGGCGGCGGCGGCGTTGAGGGCATCGATGATGAGGCTGCACTGCCACTGCCACCGCCAACAGAACCACCTCCGCCGCTGCCGCTGCCACCACCACCATTGTTACTTGGACTATTTGTTTTGGGTCCTGCCGCAATGGCCGCCATGGCTGCGGATAGACGCGCCTGATATTTGGGTTGTCGTGCTCTCAACTCCTCCAGACTTGCGTCCTCTGCGGGATGCATTATCTTTGTGCTAACAGCGGCGGCAACAGCGCCAGCGCCAGCTGGATTGCCTGCAGCATTTGGCGGTCTGCCTTGATTGTGTGGCTCTGTGGCAGCCACTGGAGCAGCGTTGGACGCCGCTCCGCCGCCGCCACCGCCACCTACACCAGCATTATTGGTGGTGGGTGGAGCACTTATGGTTGCATTGCTGCAAAGAAAATACATTATATATCAAGAAAACAAAGAGACTTCTTTGTAAGTCTACCTGTATGCTGGAAACGTGGGTTTCTGATGTGCCATGGCAGCGGCATGCTGTTGTTGTTGCTGCTGCTGCTGCTGCTGGTGCTGATGATGATGCACAGCGGCGGCAGCAGCTGCTGCTGATGTGGTTGCCATTGCCGCTGGGAATATGGGACGCGGTGGCATCATGTGAGGCATCATTGGCATCGGGTATGGCGGCAACGGCGGCATATGCTGCATCATGCCCATGCCATAGGGATTCAGCATATGTGGAGGCATCATATTGGGTGGCATCATCATGGGTGGCGGCACAGACATGGGATCTGTACAGAAAATACAATATATTAATACGCGCTGAATAATATAATTTAATTGAATTTTTTTTGGCTCACATTCAACTTTCTTCTTAGCTGCCGGCTCATCATCATCCGAATCGGATTTGCCGCCGTTCTTTTGCTTCTCATGATCCCTCAAATCCTCCGCCGGAATGCCATCCATGCCAAAGATTTCGATTTCAATGTTGGAGCGATTCGGCAGCGAATTTGGCACCTTGTCCACCGTCTCCTTGTGCACCTGCATACAGTGGATGGAGAGTCCGGGACCCGTATACAGTTTCTTGTGGCATATATGACATTTAAAGTGTTTCGCCTTCTGATGTTGCACTAGAATTTTCTCATCATCGAATTCACGATTGCAGTACCTTAAGTAAGTTAGTTAATTATATATGCGTTAAGGAAAATAACAACAACAACAAAAAAGTTATGAATTTTAATGTACTAACACACACACGCACCACATTATATAAATGCACCAGTATGGGTGTGAGTGTGTGTGTGTGATTATAGATACAATTTTTTTTTTTTTTTTTTTTAATGAGACTCGCACGTAGTAAATGCGATGGCAAATTTTGATTTGCTTTGTTTGAAAAGGATACCAGCACCAGGGTTTGGAAGCCTTCTTCTTTTTGCGACCCATTGTATGTTATTTGTTTTAAAGCACACGAATTTGAGCACGCTCTCGATATAAAACTATAAAAAATACAATTTCTTTTGGCCTGTAGAAAGACTATTTTCGAGCGTCGTGTCGGTATCGGTATCGGTGAGAAAACAAAATGGAGTGTGTGCTAGAGATGTCAGACTATCGCAAGCAAGATATATCGATGAACAGCAGCTATCGATATGACATGAATATCGAGTAACAGCGTTGACTATCGATAGCAATAAACAAGCATTGCGGTTTGCAGCAGTTTTTGTGAGACCGGCAAAGTATTTTTTAGGAAAAATGGCTGATAAAAAGGTAAATATATTAACAAAATAAGTAATTTTATGCATTTATATATCGTATATTTTTCCGCAGATGGGTGGCAACAATGACGGCAAGGAGAAACGCCGCAAAGAGTCCATCTTGGATCTGTCCAAATATCTGGAAAAGCAAATACGCGTCAAATTTGCAGGCGGCCGTGAAGCGTCTGGAATATTGAAAGGCTACGATGCACTGCTCAATTTGGTGTTGGACAATACGGTTGAATATTTGCGGGACTCGGATGAGCCCTACAAACTAACGGAGGACTCCACCCGCAGCCTGGGTCTGGTTGTCTGCCGCGGCACAGCGCTGGTGCTCATCTGTCCGCAGGACGGCGTCGAGAGCATTGCGAATCCATTTATAACGCAGTAAATGAATTGAAGACATGTATTATATATACACTATATACTTTCTACTTTATAAATACAAACTAAACACTAAGCTCTAAGCCAAGGCAAAAAGACTATTCTAAACCAAATTCGTTGCGTATCCAGGGATATTGCGCCGGGCACTCCATGCACGTATAGAAATAGCGATCCTCCTGCAGCACACGACTCCGCACCCGGCAAACATTGGGCATTTGGCAGACCAGCTCCTGCGGCTCCAGCTGTTTGGGTGCACAACGCCAGGGCTCAAAGTTATGCAGCTGATTGCTGGCTGTTGGCTGACGCATCCATTCAATGGCCTGTTGATTGGTCACAAAATGCACATCCGGCAGCTTCTGCATGTCATCCATGAATCTCTGCAAACGAAACAAGGATGCAAATAAGCACATGCTTGGTAGAATGGTGCTGCTCTCAACTCACCAGAAAGGCATTTAGATAGTCAATCTTCTTGAACCACGTGGAGTGAAAGTAGAGACCAAATGGAGCTCGATTGCTGAGATAGTGACGCTTAAAGTTGTATGTGAGCATGCGATAAACATCCTCGCCACTTAGATGCGGTGGACAGCTGTCCACCATGCCACAAGTATATTCGCCCACCTCCAGTTGATTCATTACCAACTCCCAGATGCCTGGATAACTACGAGTGGGACAATTCTGGTTCGTGCCCACACAGCTGTGCGGCATCTTAAAGTCCAGCGTGTAGGGCCACAATGGTGGATTCGAGTGTGGCGCCACCATCGAAGCATCGTAGACGAATCCAAACTCTTTCATCATCAGAAACTGACGGTTCCAGCCCACGCGCAGAAAGGGCACTCGCATGCCTCGAATGTCCTCCATGCGAACGCCGGCAAACTTGTTCAGTATATTGGCCTGTCCCACCATCTCGTCGAACCAATCCTCTATGGTGGCGTTCTTGGACCACCACAGCTCAGGACCACGATGACTGCAAAGCAGAACAAATGGTTACCCTTGGAATGATCATAGATTTAAATTTCGATTCCAAAACTCACGTCACCGAATGCACTGCAATCTCGTGTCCATCATTCCAGAGTTTCTGCACATACTGATAGTTTGTATACGGATGCGAGACATAGAAGTTGCCTCTGATCGGACAGCCATTGGGATTACGGCGATTGGGTGTGAAGAGCACCTTGGAGAACAGTTCCCAGTTGTCGTGATTGATGGCATCGTCAAAGGTCAGCAATATCATTTGGGGCACACTGTGCTGCTGCAGTTGCCCAGGTATCTGTGTGCCATCCTTGGAGCAGAAGCAATGGGGTAGCTGGCACTTGTGTGGATCACACACACCCGCAGCATTCGGATCATGTTCCACATCGCACCAGCCCTCATCGGAGCCATCGGGGCAGTCCACGGAGCCATCGCAGAAGTAATCCTGCGGCAGACAAGTGCCATCGGCACAACCCAACTGCATCTCATCCGCACAATCGGCCATTTCGAGCAGTGGCTTCGGTGCTGGCGTCTCCGATGTGATGTCACAGTTATCCACATTAGCTTTAAAGTCGCATATCTGTCGCACCACATCGAACAGTAATCCCTCCGAGCATTTGAACTCAAACACCTCACCGTCCAGACAGAGAAAATACTTGGCACACTCACTGTTTGTCCAAATCTTGTGCACAGCACGATTTGAATTGCGATAGAAACGTGCATCTTGCATGCAACTCGCTGTTGTTGTTGTTGTTGTGGAACGCCTATGACGACTATGATTTCCAGCTCCCACAGCCTCCCACACCTCCACAGTTGTCTCCCTCAGTTGCTGCTCTGGTTTATTGTTGGCGGCATTGTCTGCAAAGCAGTTGTGATTCATATAATTACTCCGCAAAACACTAATTAATACGTTGACCCAAAAAAAACCGACTGCCAGTTGCCAGTCTGTGGTCCATGTTAGGCGCTGACTACTGTTGCTCAACGCTACTGCTGCTGCCGCCTTGATCACGCAGACCCAATAATGACCAGGGGCGTTGGCAACAGTGCCACAGAGCAGGGATCGTGTACATGATATAAGCTATTTCCCAAGCATAATTAGTATATAATCCCCACAAACGGTACGGAAAATGTTAATGGTTTGATATGGGTTATATATATAGAGTCTATAGTTATATAGACCAAAGCAAGATGCATATATAAGCTGACGTATTCCGAAAAACTGTTTCCCATATGAAAGCAAGCATTATCACCTTTTCCATAACTTTTAACTAAAATACTTTTTAAAACTTAAGGATTTTTAAAAAGATGAGGATTTTAAGACTAAAAAGAATTTTACTTTTTAATTTATCACTTTTTGGCCATTTTTTTTTTTAATAATTTCTCAAAAACTATTTAAATTGATTAAGTTTGTGTTGGCTATAAATATTTATACTTTATGGAACTTTTTATGGGCAATTTAAATCCAGTTATAAATCTTTTAACTAAGATAATAGTGGAGCAGAATATCATTTAAAGAAATGATAATTTAAATCCAGTTATGAAACTTTTAACTAATATAATAGTGAAGCAGAATATTATTTAAAGCAATATTTTATCCAATAAATAGAAAACTAATAAAATTACAGCAGCTAGAAAAGAATTCTGTATAAGAAATCATAATATTTTTACGTTACTTTTTTGGTAACACCGCAAATGTCCTGCAGATGTAACTATCGATACTTTTTGGTGCAATTTTGGGCCATTTAAATCCAGTTATGAAACTTTTAACTAAGAAAATAGTGGAGCAGAATATCATTTAAAGCAATAAAATTAATAATAAATAATAAGATTACAACAGCTAGAATAGAATTCTGTATGAGACATCAGAATATTTTTACGTTACTCTGTTGGTAACACCACTAACAAAAATGCAAGTATCTTTTGCTGAAAATGTCCTGCAGATGTAACTATCGATACATTTTGGTGATGGTCGACTCTCCCCCTCTAAGTTTGTTTGCCATCCTTAACACTACGCCAGTGTGGCGTTTTCTTTGGCGCTTTTGGCGTTTGCAACACGAATTCGCACTGATCGTAGATCGCCACAAGATCGTAACTCAGACTCAGACTCAGACTGAGGCTGAGAGATTGGGCAAGCAACGACGCGTCATGCGTGTAAGTGTGGAAAATGCGGCAAGCAGCGAACAACACAAGATTTCTTACATTTTGTAAAATGTATTTCAAGTGTGGTTGGTACAAACATGCAGAGCTATCTCTCTCTATCTTTAGGTGTTTGGCAGCTGCAACGTTTAGAAAGTAACAGTTGCTATAGCAACAGTAGAGAGGGGTGAGGGCGGCGGGCGGTGGGGGTCAGGAAAATTTCAGCAACTGTCATTGGGGTTCAATGCACAGAGCTGTGTGCCCCCCCACTGCACACACAACACCCCTCCGCTGCCAACCTAGCTTTTATTATTATATAACAAACAGATCAACAACTTTCACACCCAATGCGCATGCGCACACACACACACTCTCGCACGCACCCAATCAAAAGTGCGGTAGTAACGAAATGTTTTTTCGGTGTCACAAAAGCTTGGAGAAATTACCAATGCTGGAAGCATCCGTTGACATAATCACAAGCATAGCAGCAACAATTACAACAACAACTACTACACTGGCTATGGGCAAACGTGCTATCGCTGATAACACACAGCTGCTGCGTTTACAACGGTATCGTTTGTAATCCTCTCTGCCAACTGCGGAAGCGTCGACCTTGACTGTGAAACGAGTTTCGTCATTTGAATTTTCACCGCTGCTGCGCTGCATTTTCTGTTGCTGTTGCTTTCCAGTTTGCAAGTTTTCAAAGAAGTAACAAATTGCGCGAATTATTAAGTTTTTGGGAGTTTTGCACTGCAATGTTAACGTGTTAAAAGATCGCGACAAACTAAAGTTGTTGCAGCGACTTACAAACATTTATATACTGAGAGCAAATAACTTTTGGCGCAGTTGTTGTAACCGGCTGAAAACAAAATAAAAGAGAGAGACAACGGTCTTACTCTCTCTTTTGATCGCTAGTGTAAGGCGAGAAAGTAAATACTGCATTTTAAATTGTATTGCTCAAACGAAATTAAATATTAGTATATATTTCAAATAAAGTGCTATATATATTTTTTTATTAAATTGCATATTAAGCATATATATAAATAATGCTTAAATTAAACTTATATAAAAAGTTTTCTTCTTCCACATTTGAATTTGTCATTCGAACGTTAACGAGCAACACTGCTGGCGCTGCCAACTCGCCTAAAATTGCCAGCCAGTTAGTTGTAAGAACTGTCGCTAGAGGGCTGTAATTTCGCATGCAACTCTGCATTAGCGTCATATTTTTATTTTAGCGCCAGGAGAATAACTATTGTTTGACGGATTTTAAATAAATATTGCGGCGTTAGTGCATTGTAAATTAACAAATACAAAATGCGACGCAGCCGTGGCGGTGGCGGCGCTGTGCGTGCACCCACCCAACAGCAATTACTGAGGGCGCAACAAGAAGCCGCCGAAGCTGCAGCTCTGGACGCACTGGATGATGCGGACATCTTTGACGATGAGGAGGGAGGAACGCGCATTGGTGACATCTATATACCGCCGCCAGTGCCACCGCATTGTTCCATGGAGAGCGTTGGACCGCGTCTGATAATCAAGCGGATTGTTAACTACAATTTCAAGAGTTACGCCGGAGAGGTAATACTGGGTCCGTTCCATCAGTCCTTTACGGCGATTATCGGACCCAATGGCAGTGGCAAAAGTAATGTAATCGATTCCATGATGTTTGTGTTTGGCTGTCGAGCGAATCGCATACGCTGCAAGAAGCTCTCCACATTGATACACAATTCCAAGAAACATCCGAATCTCAGCAGCTGCTCCGTGGCCGTGCACTTTGAGCAGGTGGTGGATCAGGGCAATGGCCAGAGCACCACAGTGCCGGGCTCACAGTTTGTGGTGCAGCGCACTGCAATGTCGGATAATTCCTCATACTATCAGATTGATAAGACTCGTGTGCAGTTAAAGGAAGTGGCTAAATTGTTGAAAAAGCATCACATCGATCTGGAGCACAATCGTTTCTTGATACTCCAAGGCGAGGTCGAATCCATTGCCATGATGAAGACCAAGGGGCAGAATGAGAACGAAACTGGGATGTTGGAGTATCTGGAGGATATTATTGGCACCCAGCGTTATATACGACCACTGCAGCAGATCAATCAGCGTGTGGATCAGCTAACCGAGGATCGTACCGAGAAGCACAATCGCTGTAAGCTGGCCGAGCGTGAGATGAAGGATCTGGAGGAGCCCTACAATGAGGCAGTCGAGTATTTGCGCAAGGAGAACGATTTGGTGCGCACCAAGAACTGGGTTATCCAAAAGTACATAGCCATCAAGAAGCAAAAGCTGGAGGAGTATACCAAGGAGCACGAGCGTTGCTCGGAGCAGTTAAAAACCCACGATGAAGGCACCGATGAACTCAAGAAACAGCGTGCCGAAAAGGAGTTGATCATACGCAAGGAGATTGAGTAAGTTGCGCTGTAAAGTTTTTACTTAAAACTTATCTAAACACATCCTTCAATCCTCTAGAGCCTACGAAGAGCTCGTGCGGCAGCGGGAGGATATCAAGAAGCAACTGGTGGCGGCGGAACGCAGCTACACCGAGGTACAGTGCACCATGGAGAATACGAATAAGCAGCGTAAAAAGGATAAAGCACAAATCGATAAGAATGAAAAGGAACTCGATGATCTACACAAGCTGCCCGAAAAGAATGCCAATGAGATAAAGGATTGTGAACGTAAGCTGGAGCAACTGGAGCGGGATAAGCTAAAGCTCAGCAAGGAATTGGAACAACAGCTAAGTGAGCTCAAGGAAAAGTCGGAACCATTAACCGAGCAGCGTCTCAAGTATAGCGATGAGTTAATCGGTCTCAAGGAGGCCGTCAATCAGGCCAAGGAAGAGCTGCAGGTGCACGAATCCAAATTGAAAATCCTCAAGCAGGTGGAAGTAACCGAATCCCGTAAATATGAAAGTCTTAAAAGCTCCTACGAGGAATCGGAGCAGAGTCTGCAAGAGATGCGCAGCAAATTGCATGACATTGGCGTTAAACAGCCGGAATATGAAGCGGAAATCAATGCCAAGGGTGTGGAGATTCAACAACTAAGCAAGGAGGAGCGCAATCTAAGCTTGCAGTGTGCCAAGCTGCGCGAGGAGGCAAGTGGCCAGTGGCATATAAACTAATCAATTTATGATTAAAATACTTTTTTCTCTCGGCAGATCAATGAACGCTCCTCCAATATGCAGGCACAGCGTTCCAATGACAATGTGCTCAACTTTCTGATGCGCCAAAAGGCGGAGGGCAAACTACCGGGTATTTTGGGTCGTCTAGGTGATTTGGGTGGCATTGATGCCAAGTATGACATAGCCATTTCAACGGCTTGCGGTCGCCTGGACAACATAGTGACCGATAACTATGATACGGCAACGGCGGCCATCAAGGCACTCAAACAACACAATGTGGGTCGTGCCAATTTTATACCCTTGAATCGCATGGAACACTGGCGCAACAAGTCGTATCCCATACAGACGTAAGTAGAGGAGGAGGAGGAGAGGAGGGTTTAGAAAGAGGCATTACAATCTGTATTAAATTTGTTAAATTTCCTAACAGACCAGAGAACGTGCCACGCTTGTATGATCTGGTGCAGGTGGAGGATGAGCGTGTCAAGACGGCATTCTATATGGCACTGCACAACACTTTGGTGGCAAACGATTTGGAGCAGGGATCCCGTATAGCGTATGGCAGGGAACGCTTCCGTGTGGTCACACTACGTGGCGAGATTATTGAGCAGGCGGGCACCATGTCCGGTGGCGGTAATCGTCCAATACGTGGCAAGATGGGCACCCAGGTGCGTACAAAGACCGCTGAATCGGCGGACAATTCACAGGTGTCACAAAAAGCGCTGGAGGAGATGCAACAGGAGGCGGAGCAGCTGCAGTCGCGCGTCAATTACTGCCAGCAGATGCAGGGACGTCTGGAGCATGAGATACAAATGCTGCAAACAAATCTGCAGCGCAGTGAATCCGAACAGAAGCGATTGACGTTGAGTATCAAGTCGCAGGAGCAGCAAATGGCCAGCAGCCTAAAGCAGCTGGAGGCACAGCGCAAACGCATGGAGTCCAAGACCACAGATGCGACGGCAGTGAAGGAGCACGAAGCGCACATAGAGCAGGCACAAGAGCTACTAAAGGAGCGGCAGGAGAAGGAGCAGGTCATGACGACAAAGATTGAGAAGGTGAAAGCGGAATATGATGCACTGCGTGCGAACACAGTTAAACCGGTGGAAGCCCAACTCGGCCAAGGTGACCAAGCAAATCGAAAAGATTGGCAGCAATGTGAGATCCTTGAATGTGGCGCTAACCACCGCAGAGCGCAGCATCGAACGTCTCAAGAAGAACAATGTGAATCTGTTGGAGAACATCAAGAACGCGGAGGATAAACTACGAGCGCTTAGCGAGGAGCGAACCAAGTGTCAGGAGCGCAAGGAAGAGTTGGAAACGGCAGCCAGCGAGGCAGAAGCAGCCATTGGCAATGCCAAATCTCAATCTTCGGATATCAAGAAGGAGATCGATCAGCTCAATAAGCAAGAGAATCAACGCAACATGGAACGCATTGAGATGGAAACCAAACTACAGGCAGCAGCGGCCAAAATGAATGAGGTCAAGTCGGATATACCACGTTGGCAGCAGCAGCTCAAGCCGCTGAAGCTCAATGAGATTCCCGGCGACACGGAGCCACCGTCGCCACTGAAAACTCTGAGCGATGAGGAGCTGCAGGCGGAGAATCTTGAGGATATGCAATACAAGCAAACGTTGCTCGAGGAGCAGCTGAAAAAGAAACCAAATTTGGGTTTCATTCAAGAGTTTAACGACAAGCGTCTCGTCTATTTGGATAGGGTGCGTGTCCTCGAGGACATCACATCGAAGCGTAACGAGATGCGTGACAAATACGAGGAGGTACGCAAGCGTCGCTACACCGAATTCATGGAGGGATTCAATATCATCACACGGAAACTTAAAGAAATGTATCGCATGATTACGTTGGGCGGTGATGCTGATTTGGAACTGGTCGACTCCATGGATCCCTTCACCGAGGGTGTACAGTTTACAGTGCGGCCGCCCAAGAAGAGCTGGAAGTACATCTCGAATCTGTCCGGTGGCGAGAAGACACTCTCCTCGCTGGCTCTGGTCTTTGCCTTGCACTACTACAAGCCATCTCCATTGTACTTTATGGACGAAATCGATGCTGCCTTGGACTTTAAGAACGTCTCCATTGTGGGGCACTACATAAGGGTAACTGTTACGATAACGATACGATATATACCTACGATATTCGATTAATTCCATTTATCTTTTTAGGAACGCACCAAGAATGCCCAGTTTATTATTGTTTCGCTGCGTGTGAATATGTTTGAGCTGTCCAATTATTTGGTGGGCATCTATAAGGTGGATGACTGCACCGATTCCATTACATTGGTTAATCATCCACCCGATGCACTGCCTCCGGCACGCATACCAGCCAGCCAACAGCAGCAACAGCAGTCGGATGAAACTCTGCTTACGCCCGCCGCTTTTAATGGCGGCGATCAAACGGAGAATCTGTTGCTCACTCAAATCCCTAGAGATACCACATTTGCACCCCATCTAGAGAGCACGGCATTGGACCAGATGGCGCGCTTGTCAGCCAATCCAGATGCCAATGAACAGCTCTCTCAAACAACCCCTGCCGCCGCCGCCATTTGAATTTAAACATTATTATTATTAAAAAAATCTTAAATTTTAGATTTAATTCTACAAGTACAAATCAAATGTTGAAAGAATAACAAGAAAACAAATGTTCGGCGGCTCTTACCGACTGCAACATACCCAGTGCCCTGCGGCACGCTTTAAAAAAAAAAACGTGAAATAAAATTAAATAATCAGAGCTGTTAAAAAAAGCATTCGAATATAAAATGGAAATGGTTTTAATGGAAATGAATTTTAGCATTCGAATATAAAATGAAAATGGTTTTAATGGTTTCAAAATCATTTTCATTTTATATTCGAATGCTTTTTTTAACAGCTCTGGAAATAATTAAATAAAAAGAAGCAAAATTGGAAACCTTGATCTATGCAGGGTATATAAGAGTATTATTTGTAAATATAGCTAAAACTGTATACAATCCTCTCGCTGACAAACTTTGAATCGAGTGTATTCGACTACAAAGTACGCTGTGCTTGGCAAATTTGCTACAGTTGTTGCTTATAAAGAATATAACAAATTTATTTGTTTAGTACAGGGTATTTTAAACGTGCTTATAACTAAAAACTGGACATGATCTTTTGGCAAATGGTAGCTAAAGCTTCTGTGGTTTCATTCTTCATGCTGGTCACATCCTCGCCCGCATCACAGGCGCGCGTCACGAGCGGATCCAGAGGCAGTGAGCCTAGGAGTGGAACCTGCATTTCCGCACACATGGCAGCGGCGCCGCCCGTCTTGGCTGGGAATATATCGGAGCTGTTGCCACAATGGCCGCAGCGGAAGCTGCTCATGTTCTCGATGACGCCCAGAATGGGAATACGTTGTTTCTTGCAAAAGTTAATCTCCTTGCGTACGTCCAGCAGTGCCACTTCCTGTGGTGTCGTCACAATGATAGCACGCACGGATTCGGGTGCCGTGTCGTCTCGCAGATAGGAAACAACGGAGAGATGCTCATCAGAAGTGCCGGGCGGTGTGTCCAGCAGCAGCAAATCCAGATTTCCCCAATCCACTTCGCTCAGAAATTGCCGAATCATGCCATTTTTTTTGGGACCTCGCCAAATGATGGCATCATCCACAGAGCCCAGCAGAAAGCCAATGGACATTAAGCACACATTATCATCAATGCCCACCGGGGACCATCCCGAACCGGACTGGTGCACATTCTCGCCCAAAGCGCCCAGCAGTCGGGGCTGCGATGGTCCACAGATATCAATATCGAGTACGCCGAAATTGTTGTCCGGACAGCTACGTGCCAGGTAACGTGTCAGCAGCGTGGTCACCGTGCTCTTGCCCACGCCGCCCTTGCCTGAGAGTATGAGCAGCTTGTGCTTCACATCCTTCATAGCAGCTGCAACGAGCGCCTTGCCAGGATCCTCCAGTTTCTTGCTGGGATCACTGCATATGCTCTGATTGGGACAGCCGGCACAGGCGCTCACTTTGCCCGCATCGGCGCTTTCTACACCGGGACAATGCTCTGGCGGTGGTGCTTCCATTTTAATTTGTGTCTGTATTTATTGTTCGTTGCGAAATTGACAAACAACAAATGTAAATTAACTGCGCTGATAAGACCACCGATAGGTGTTAACGCTTTTGGGTGAATGTCATTTGCGGCGCAAATGATCGATAATTGTGCACTGCATATCGCTCAATTTTTTTACATAGCTTACGGAGTTTTTTTTTTAATAATTATACAACTACTAAAGGTAATTTTATAAACCGGTGAATATTAATTATTTAAATCGCTCGATAAATGTCAACGTATTTGTGTGAATGCTGTTTTCGGAGCAATCGATCGTTTAGTGCTAAGCGCATAAAACTTGATAAAACTCGTATTAAACTGTTTATTTTTTAATAAAGAATTTCGTTAACTAATACCATTGTAGTTTAACAAGTTTTGGTGCTAAATGAAGCCCTTTGGAAAAGCGTAATTTTCGGAGTAATTCATCGATATTTACTGTGCCACATATCGATTAATTATTGTTACTTCGCATAAACTCGCTCAAATGTAAAATTTCTTTATATATTTTACCAAAAATCCAAATATTTATGTTTATTTCTGCACAATGTTTGCATTTATAATGCTAAAACTTAGATCAATGGTTACTGTCTAACTAGCGGCATTGTAATCAACCAAGCTCTTGGCGCTTATCTGATCCAACTGACGTACGCCATTGGCATCGACGACGGCAACACTGAAACTCTTCAGGTTGACAATGAGACGCTTTTGAATTTCCAGCACACACTTCTTTAGCACATCGTAGGCCTCCTCCTGTGTGATGTTTGGGTGCCAATAGCGATCAAAAATGCTGGAACAGAACATGCTGCCGTATCCATGACCGGCATAATTCAAGGATTGTGCCGACGCCAAATAGTCGATGAACGTTAGTTCAGGGCCTTCAACGGGGTCGTAACTAGAAACCAGTACATAATAAATTAATTATTTATGTATTACTGTCAATTTTAACACCACTCACCCAGCGACAAACATGAAAACCTGGTATCTGGTGCGACTACGCAGACTTTCTGCCAGATTCTTCCGCGTAAAATGTGCAGCTGAACGGGGACTTAAATCGTAGCCGTTTCGCATTTTATATAGGGCAATATTCTTTGCAATGAACTCGGTAAACTGCTCGGTGTCGCCGGATTCACCTACTGTTGAAATCAACAAGTTATCCGCAACCTTATGGATCTTGTTTTCATCTGAAAAATATGATGCGAAAATATTAGTTAAACTTTTACCCGGTTTATATTTATTTTGCAGTTTTACCTTCTTTCATTACAATAACTGAATTGGCATGGGTTGTGTCTGCCGCTAGCATAACAAAATCGGGACCCTTAATACCCAGTAGAGTTTCCATGTTGGGATTGTGATATTTAATTTACTTTGCTGGTTGTTAGGATGACTTGATTAAATTTTTTAGCTGTAGCTGTCTCACTGCGTATTGTGGCGGTGGACCGATAGACCATGTAAGCTTGTCGATGAAGATATTTTATGCAACGCTGTAAAAGTAGTCGAATAAATTCAGCGATATATCGAAACAACGCTGCGTTACTCTCATTTGCGTCAACAGTAGTATCGGCAAGTTTACAAATAACAAGAACAGCTTAGTGATTAAAAGCTGTAAATGTAGCTGAAATATTATTTATATTGACCATCAAAACTATTAAATTAACAGTGAATAGCCTTAAAAAATTTATACAGATTTACATTCGCAAATATATCGATATCGCTGTTAACATTGGAACCATACCTATTTTTGGAATCGATACTGCTGAGCACGACTGAGTACACATCTCTACATTTTAGTCTTTCCTTCGTATTTCACTTCGTGTCGTCGTCGCTTTTGTGAACAAAAAATACGAGAAAAAATTTGTTAAAGGCAGTGAAACTTTGCTCCAGCATAACGAGCAAAATTTCAAGAAACAAGTGCAACACATAGCTAGCAACTCACTGCAGATACTTTTTTTGTACCCCCGTCGTTAACAAAAGCCGTCAAAATTGAGTCGACAAAGATTGACGAGACTTTTCCTTCCACAACTGCTATGGAGGATAAAGCAACAACAAAAGATCTAGATCAATGGATTGAGCAGTTAAACGAATGCAATCAATTGACAGAAACACAAGTTCGCACTCTCTGCGATAAGGTAAGGAGTCGTCGGTTTTCCCTTATTTCCAGAAAATAAGATTTAAAAATAATTTCCATCACCATCATCATCGTCGCTTGGTGTGCCTCTCGGGCAATTTTGCAAATGGTTGCGTGCATTGCTCTCGCTCGCACCCATTAGGTCTCGGCTTTAGCCCATGAATCATGATGCGCTGCTTCTGCTCGCGGTAGCGGCTGTGGCGCGTCGCCATATTGGAATATTGGTAAATTCCAACAGCCAAGCGCCGATACCCGCCGTTTGTGCAAGCGAGATGCCAATAAGCATTGCGTGAGTGTGCGACAGAGACAACTCGATGTGTATGCGCAATGCTGCCTAGGCGAGAAGAAAAATATATTTCTTCTGTTTTTTTTTTTTTTTTGTGTAAATCTCATTATATAGCGTTTGTTTAGTTATTGATAATGGCAAACGTGCGTAGTTGTTGTAGTTGGACAAGAATTGCAACAACCTTGCTTTTCCCTGTTCCCTGTTAGCCGCCCCCTGCGTGCCAGCTATTTTATTTGCAAAGTAAATATTACTTAATGGTTTTTTTGTGTTGGTGTTGGTGTGTGCTTAGAATATGTATCTATGTATGCACTTGTATGTGTGTGTGTGTTGGTGTTGTTTTTTTTTCTTTCTTTCCAACAATATTGGATTCAATTAAACAAATTAATGAAAAGCTCACGCGTGTATAGATAGATACATATATATATATTTATTCACACCAAAGCGCATCGATATCAATTATTTTCAATTTGCTGATTTCTTGACGTACACTTCCATTGATTGTAAGTGAGATAAGTGGGGTTATGTTTGCGTCACCCAAATATTTTGTTGTGCCAATTTAGAACTTTTATTCTGTCTAAAAAAAATGTTGCAGTAGATGGGCACAGGGTGCAAGAAGGGACGTCGTCGTCGTCGTCGTTGTCTTCTTGTTGCCAAAAAAAAGTATTGTATTTGTCTAATAGGCTTGTCTGTCTGGCGGAAACGACCGCAGACGCCACAGACGAGACAAGGTAAATGCAGAAATATACAAAAAAAAATTAAATTGGCTCATACAACATTTATTTTATACGGACCCGGAAGTTTGTTGTTGTTGGCTTGTCATGCCTCATTCATTAGCATTTCACAAAAATAATTATGCTATTAAATATAGTATATATATAAATATTTGCAAAAAGTAACTGTTATCTACTCCGCAAGCTTTTTATATTGTTGTTGCTCTTATCGATTTGTTCAGCTATCGATTAAAATTGTTTTGTTTACAAATACATATGCAAAGCGAATAAAGGTGACAAAGTTCATCATTTTTATATTGCTCGTCTCTCCCCGTCCCCCGCGTTTGTGTCGTCTAATCGATCTATCAATGAATTCTGCTTTGTTTACAAATACTTGTGCAAAACTAAAAATAAATTCCTATAATTTGAATGGTTAAAGTATGTAGAAGTTGATGGCTGAATAGCTGAATAGCTGAATCGTGTATCGTGTATCGATTTATCGACTAAAAGTGTTTTGTTTACAAAAACAAAAACGCTTTAAATGAATACAATTAAAAATTAATAAACTCGACTTGTTTAAATTTATAAAATTTAATTTATGTATCCAAACTGATTAATTGTTATTCATTGTAGGCAAAGGAAATTCTATCAAAGGAATCCAATGTGCAGGAAGTGAAATGCCCCGTTACAGTGTGCGGCGATGTTCACGGACAGTTTCACGATCTGATGGAATTGTTCCGGATAGGCGGCAAATCGCCCGATACAAATTATTTGTTCATGGGCGATTATGTGGATCGTGGCTATTATTCGGTGGAGACTGTTACTCTACTCGTCTCGCTCAAGGTTCGGTATCGGGAGCGTATTACCATTCTGCGCGGTAATCATGAGTCGCGTCAGATAACACAGGTGTATGGATTCTATGATGAATGCCTGCGCAAATATGGCAATGCGAATGTGTGGAAGTATTTTACCGATTTGTTCGATTATTTGCCACTAACGGCACTGGTCGATGGCCAAATCTTTTGCCTGCATGGCGGCTTGAGTCCGTCAATTGATAGCTTGGATCATATACGTGCATTGGATCGCTTGCAGGAGGTGCCACACGAGGGTCCCATGTGTGATCTGTTGTGGTCCGATCCCGATGATAGGGGTGGCTGGGGTATTTCACCACGTGGAGCTGGCTACACCTTTGGACAGGTAAGTAAATGAAGAGGAGGAGGAGAGAGAGTACATACTATATGATTTACTATTGATTCTTCTCTCTTAGGATATATCGGAAACGTTTAACAACACAAATGGTTTGACCTTGGTCTCGCGTGCACATCAGCTGGTGATGGAGGGTTACAATTGGTGTCACGATCGCAACGTTGTCACAATATTCTCAGCGCCAAACTATTGCTACAGATGTGGTAATCAAGCGGCTCTCATGGAACTGGATGATTCACTTAAATTTTCATTGTAAGCATGAAACTCTTGACTCATGTATTCAAGTATCACTGATAACTAATAAAATGCATTTCTCTCTTCCCTCCCCCCTTTCTTCCCTTAGCCTACAATTTGACCCAGCACCGCGACGCGGAGAGCCACACGTTACGCGAAGAACACCAGATTATTTCCTTTAAGCTGTTTTTTTGCTCCCTTTCGGCACAAGTGTGCAGCTTACACACACAAACACACACATTTATATACACACACACACACACACATATTTACGTCGCATTATAACAACAACAACAACAACAACAAAATATAAAGAAAAACGCAAAAAGCGCAAAAAAAAGAAAAGAAAACCAGAAACCAAAACAATAACCTGTAACAATTTCGATGCATTTTTGTGTTGTACAATTGAGAAGCAAAAAAACAAAAACAACAACAAAATTGAATTCTCTCTTCTGAGCGTAAATTGTATAAATGCATTGAATGTTGTTAAAACTGATAAACAAACAGGGGGGCGTGAGCGTGGGCGGGGCGAGACGAGACGAGTTGATATCAGCAGAGAAGCGAATGGGGTCAGCGGATAAAACAATCCAATCAAACCTACCAACCAACAAACCAACCAAGCAACAACAACAACAAAACAAACAACTACAACTACTTAGCTAAATTTGTTAATTTATAAAATAACGAACTAAGCATCGCGAAAGTAAAGCAAGTGTCAGAAATGATGGATGGAAGAAGAGGAACGCAAACAAAACAAAACAAAACGGAACTGAACTGAACGGGAGAGCTGAGAGGCGGCGAACCAAACGTACAACGGACAGGACATAACATGTCAGCACAGCACAGCGACAGCGTAGTGGACAGGCAGACAGACAGACAGAGAGAGAGAGAACGGCACCGCTGTGTGTGATGGGTGGGTGGGTGTATGGTCAGGCAGGCAGGCGGCGGGTTCAGCGATTCAGCAAACAACAACAACAAGAAGAAGAAAAAGAAACAAACATAATAAGAAATTAATATTACTGATTACAATTAAAACAAAACAAAACAACAAAAAAGATGAAAATTATTTAAAAAAAATTATACAAAAAACAAAAAAAAAACAAAAAAACGTAAATTCATGCAGTGAATGCGACGTTGCTGTCGGTCTCTCTTCACTTTTACTTGAAAAATCATCAAAGTTTCATATATATAAATTGCTTTTTGCAATGCAACGTAATTAAAAACAAAAACAAACAAACATTTAACGCAAACCAAGTTCACATTTTTTAAACAATTTCGTGGTGAAAGTGAATGGGCGGCGGCGGCAGGCGCGCAGAGAGCTGATTATAAATTAAGTTCATATGTAACTTTAATAATAATAAAAGGAAAAAAAAAAAAAACAAAATCACACAAAGCAACACTCTGTGAATGGTAGCGTGTAAACAGGAAGAGAGCGTCAAGCCAAATGGTAAGAGGGGGAGCGGCGGAAAAACACCTGCAGACGAAGAGCAGTGCGGCACTATAGTTAAGAGAGCGCGCGCCTGGCCAAAGTTAAGAGAGCGCTGGAAAAGAGTGTCGCACAATGTTGTGCGTATTTAATGTTGGCAATGCCGTCGTTTGGCACTGAGAGCAGACCGAGTGTTGCCAGTGTGCAGTTAAGCGCGAGAGCGCAAGGAGCTGCGTTGCTTTTCGTTGCCTTCTTAATTGAGACCTAGGACATGGCTAGAGAAGCAGCCACGCCAATGAGCCAAATGTCAAAGTTGGCTAAAATAAATCTGAAATCTGAGTACAAGTATTTGTCAAAAATGTTTTGACACTTGAACGCGTACGTACACACACACACACACCTACTCCCAGGAGTTGTGCATATGGGGGAGTCCCAAAAAATTCACATTTCAAAACATGTTGGAGTCCTTTCAAGCAGCCACCCCCCCTTCTCTCTACTCGCCCTGCTCTGCCGCAAAAACTTGGTAGCTACACCTACTGAGACTTGCCATCTATCATGACAAACAACATGCGGGCGGGGGTTGGGCGGAGAGGTAATTGTCGCTGTTGGAGCAACTGAGTGTTAAGGGAGGGGGGGAGGGGGGATGTGAACGAGGGGATGGAAGGGGTAGTGTGCTGGCTGCGATGTCAACGGCGACTGCGATGTATGCGACATGGAAAATCCATTATCACGAAGTGAATTTTTACTGAAAAATTTACATACCCGCGAGCTCCATACCGCCCGACTCTCCCCCTCCCCTTGCTATGTACCCCCGCAGGAGCCGCCCGCATACATATATAAATGTGAAAATAAATCCTGAGTGCGTGTTCGGATGCTTTGTAAAGGATGCTGAATAAATATATGTAAGTAGGAGCTGGAAAGGGATGGGGCGAAGAGAAGAGGAGAGGAGAGGGAGGTTATGCGAGTCGAAATAAGAATCATTGGCTAGAAATAAGTGTATGGAGCTCTATTTGATGGGCAATATTAAGTGCATATTCCAAGTTTTCAGAGGTAGATTGTATTTAATTAAAGGCATAAATTCAAACGCTCGACCCGAGCAATGAAAAAATATATAAAACTCCTCTCCTTTTCTATGTAGATGATGGGATTGGGCATAAAAACAACCAAAAAAGCAAGAGGGAGGCCCAGAGAAAGAGCGGGAGTGAGAGGGAGACAAAGTCGGTTCCGGAGACGGAGCCGAAAATATTAAAAATTTAAATGAACTGCTCACTTTTTACGATTTTGTCCTTAGTTTATGACTCTGGGATGTGGATGGATGGATGTGCTGCAGCATAGGTATGGAAGGAGCAGCAGTAGAGCAGATGGGGGGGCGGACGGGAGGGAGGGGCAGCAGTCATTGAGGCCTGCCTAAACAAACGTTTTGTATTTTTATCGTCTCGTTTTGCGGAGTAAATTTCAGGAGGGGGGAGGAGGGCGGTTGGTTTTTTGGGTCTCGTCGGTTATTTGGGAACGTATGGATGAGAGTTCGGCACGTTATGCCATAGTAGTAGTGTATGGGAGGAGGAGGGAGGGGGTTAAGTATTTTGGACCGCCTGCAAGTATCTTTTACGATGCAAATTTGTTGCTATAAAATTGAAGAGTCGCTGTAGTCGCTGCTGCCTTTTGCCTAAATAAACTTTGCAGACTACAACAATGATGTTGATGTGGATGTTGATGATGATGATTATGATGATGATGAGTTGCTGCTGCTGCTGATGATGCCTCTCTCTCACTTAGAGCCAACGCCACGTGCCGTCCGTGCAGAAAGGTTGAAAGGTCAGGCACAGCACAACACAGCACAGCTTCCTTGGAGCAATTGAGCCAAGGATTTGAGTTTGGGTTGAATCTGCTCCTAGTCAAGGAATTTGGGGGAATGGGAAAGGCTGCTGAGTTTTTGGCATGGATGCCAAATCAACAAAAATCGATTGACGCTAAATACCCAAGTTGCTCAGGAGTTAACTCAACTTGGCATTTACAACGCACATAAAGAAACTTTTTTTGTTGTTTCTTGTTTTGTGACCTGAGCTGAGCTACTCTCCCGCTTCTTACAATTTATTTTCTACATTTTTCTACTTTTCTTTCTTTTTCTTCTTCTTCTTAGCAACTCGGGATACTTGTAAATCCCCAACGAATTGTGTTTGGATTCTTTTGGGCTACTATCTTCGATATATATTTAAATTCTTTTGCTGAATGCCCCCAAGCTAGCTACAGTACTTGGAGTATGTGTGGGCATATGCGACCACTGAGATTACTCAGATTCACTCACTAGCACTCATTTGGCTACATCTTGATAGACATTCAAGTTTTAATGGCACTTTAATGAGTGTGTCTTTATTCTACGTAAGTATAACATCTTTTTGTGGAGTTTCGGTTTTTCTAAGAAACCTGCAAACAAGTTTAGTAAAACTCTACACAAGTTTTTTCGTCATTAGATTTTATAATAATAATCGTACTTGTTTTTAGTTCATAAAATGTTCCATTTTTTTTTTTTTTTAGAGCTAAATTTTTAAATAGTCAAATAAGTATAGACTTTTTAAACTTTTTTCTACCAGAGTTATCTATACATATCCATTACTACAATAGAAAAGGTTGCATATGCACATTGGGGGTATGCCGCAGAAATTTTAACTAGCGGTTGCTGAAAAGCTGCCTTCATACTGGTTAAGTTACATACAGTTTTATATATAAAACTAATTTGATATATTGTATAAAAAGTATATATTAACTATAATTAGATATTTAAGAGATTTTTTTAATTTTTAAATAAATACAAATTAATTTTAGATTTGTTGTTGATTTCCATACAAAATGTACACTGTGCCCATAAAATATGTTTAAATTTTTGAATGGAATATTGTATAAGAAGTATACTTTAATCAGATATTTGAGATTTTTTTTTTTTTTAAATGAATACAGATTAATTTTAGATTTTTTGTTGTTGATTTGCCTACAAAATAGGCAGTGTGCCCATAAAATATGTTTAAATTTTTGAATGGAAAAAATTGAGCACTTATAGAAATATTATTAGTTAATATTCATCGCCCTTTTTCGTAGTCTTTAAACTTAGAATTTGACATTAATTTCTATACATTTCTTTATACAACATCGCAGCTAGAGGTTTTACAACAACAGCATATAGATTTTATGGATACTATAGCGTAGCACTGTTAAAATTGCAGTACTTCTTGGTTCTAGCTCCTTAGGCATTACATTCTGTGGTTCTTTAACATGATAATGAATGCTCATTTGTAGTTTGATTTCTTTGAATTATATACTTGTTTGCTGTTGTTGTTGTTGTTGTTGTTGTTCGTCGTTTCTTTCTTGCTTACCTGCTAAATTAGCTGAGATTTTGTAGTAGGGCATTTGTAAAGTCTCTCGCTCACTCACTCACTCATCTGCTCACTTGCTTTATCTGTCTCTGTCTTGCAGCTGCATTGTTAATAGTGCCTAAAAGTGAGTCGAGAGTTGAGTTGTGTGCTTTTTGTTTTTGGTTTTTTTTTGGGGCTTGTTTTGTTTCTGTGTTTACTTTGTCGTTTCTTGTTGTCCTTTTTGCTGCGGGCATTGACTGACTTCCTTCCGCTGGCTGCGAAGTGGGAAGGGGGAGGGGGTGGTAGAGTGGGAGTGGGAGTGGGAGTGGGAGTGACAGTGGAAATGAAACGTGTGGAATGGGACAGTGGAACTGTATGTGCATACATGTGTGTGTGTGTGTGTGTGTGTGAGTTTTGTGCGTGTTTCGCTTTTGTACGTTTTCTATTGCCGCTTCCTTCCGATATTCTTTGTGCTCTCGCGTTCTCTCGCTCTCGCTTTTCCGTTATTCCTTTATAATTTTTTCTCGCTACTGTTGTATTTTCGGTATATTTTTTTTCCTTTTCATTTTTGTTGTCATTTTGGTGTATTTTTTTTTTTTTTGGTTTTTTTTTTGTTCTTTATTTCGCAGTGAATTTGGTTGTCTCGCACGTGAGCGGCATAATGAAATTTGCTCCGACGGCCACTCCCTACTGTGTGTGTCTGTGTGTGTGTGCACAGCTGCTTAGGCTAATCTTATGCATGGGTGTGTGTGTGTGTGTGGTCGCCTTAAAGAGATGTCGATTTAATGTGCTGAGAAATCTCAGCATTTGTTGTACTCTTCTTATTTATTCTTATTTGCATGCGATGCGCCTAAAAGGTGACAACACAAAATGTTCAATGTGGCAAAACAACAAGAACAACAAACAATGTTGAAGACTTTTGGACTCTACACTTTCCACTCAGCGTCTGCTGCTTCGCCCCGCCCTACCACCCCCATCCAGCTTCAGCTCGTTTCACACTTTTTGGGCCGAAAACTCTCTCTGTGGCTGTGCTTTCAAGTGGAAAATTACTTTCGCAGCTTTATGATGCGGAAATTATATGAAAATCATGGCGAATTTGCCTCTTACAAGGAATGCCAGCAACGAGGACAGCAGCGTTGAGGACAGCTCCTTTCACACACAAACAAATACACATATATATTTAAAGTTATATATGTAGGTATATGTATGTATGTATGTACTCTATATATCTGCATACGAGTGCGATTGCGAGTACGCCTTATGTCAGGTCTCTCTCTCTCTCTCTTTCTCTCTCTTTCTCTCGCTATCTGTGCTGGCCGATCAAGGCGCCACAGTCGCAGTCGCAGCCGCTGCCACGCCCAGTCGCATAATGAAACGGCAACGTTGACAATCCAACTAACCAAACTACACTAAACAAAAAACCTTAGTAATTCCACGTTAGTATCTCGCACTGATCAGCGTACAAACTAAATAAAAAGAGTTACGATGCTGAAATTTATGCATTACGCAGTGCTTAAAATTAAAAATTTTGATAAAAAGTGGTATAATTCGTGATAAAAATTTAGTGCTGCTAACTAAATTATATAAAAAATTAAATTTAGAAAAATCTATACTCAAATATTTAATAAAACACACAAGTTATTCTTTAAAAGTCGCTCAATTCATGGTTTTAATAATATATAATCTTGTAGAAAATTCTGTTAAATTAATAGAAGAATTTTTCTAAAAGTTAAAATTGAAATTTATGAAAACAAATTTGTATTTAGTAAATAAAACATTGTTTAATAGGATGCTTAATGCTATCTTTTAATTTTTTCCATATAGTTTTGAATAATATATATTTTTCTTTATTTAAATTGAATATGAAATATTATCTATTACCTTCTTAACTACAAGTGTATTTATTTAATAATATATTTATATTAATATTTAATATTTTTTTCAACAAAATATATTTTTCTTTATTTAAATTGAATATGAAATATTATCTATTACTTCTTTCTTAACTACAAGTGTATTTTATTTATTATAGCAAAAAGAGTTACTTTTTTAAGAAATTACATTGTCTAAGAAGCGAAAGTTTGCAAATTGGTTTAACAATAGAAAGAACAAGTGTTTTTTCCAAGTGTAAAACATCTAAATCTGCTTCTACATCTCTATCTCCCTCTCTATCTCTATCTTCTCTATCTCCATCTCCAATTCCAGCTGCTTTGCCAGTGGCAGCTGCTGACTGGCTCCATTTCCATTTGAATTAGCATAAAACGAGGCGGCTTACGTCTGTCTATTGTGCGAGCAGGGGGGGATTGCTGGCGGGGAACGAGGTGGGGTTGCGGATTGAAGGGGGAGGTGGGGGGGGGTGTTCATGTACGTTGGGATTTTGAGCGTGGAGTCAACTGCCTCATTGCTGGCCAGATATCATCTGTTGCTGCTGCTGCTGCTTATGTTGCTGCTTGTGATGTTGCTGCCGTGTGGCGACACCAAAACAAACAACAACAACAACAACAATAACGACGACGACTTCGTTATCTTTTTAACTTGGCGCTGTCGTTTATTTAACTGATAATGATTTGATGGCAGCTGGCTAAGCTTTCGACAAAGCCCTGCCACAATCCTCCCTCCTGCCACAATCCCCCCTCTAACCACTCTTTAAGCATTTCCGCTAACATCGACGCCATTTGCTGAGGTCAATTACACGCTTTCGATTAAATTTGCCATGGCTGTTGTTGTAGTTTTTGTTGTTGTCGTTGTTGGGTGTTGACAAGGAACAGCTGCCCCGTTGTGGCATCTACAGTCATGTCTCCAGACTTGCCCCAACTTCCAGCCACCCCACACACACACACATGCCTAGGTATGTGGCACAAATAAAGTTGAATTATTATTTTTCTTTATGCTCTGTGTGGGGTTGGAGCTGGGCGTATGTATGGATGGATGGGGGCGTGGCGCGTGCTTGGCATGCTCAAGTGTTGCACATCCGCATCGTTATCCATGGAAGCAACGCTTTTTTCCATAACACACACAGCCACTGGAATGACACGAAAAGCTCTTTAGGAATCTAGGTTTTCGATTAAACGGAACCCAATCCCAATACCAATACCAATCCTAAAACTCGAAACCAATCCCAAATAAACCCCCAACCCCTGTGCTATGGCCTGACTAAATGCCAATACTATTGAAAGGTGCTTTAGCCAGTTTTTTTTATGCATTTCTTAATATTTTTTTAAGGTCTACAAAAAAGGGTTTACTTGCTTTGCTCTTTTTTTTACTTAAGCCAAAACTTTAGTTTCAGCCAAATTATTTGCAGCAACTTAATTTATTATGTGCTTAAACCCATGTCTTATGAATATTTACAGCCCAGACTGAAACTGTGAAGTTGCTAAGCTGTTTCCATACATTTTTAATGCATTTGTAAGTGATTTTCAATGAATTCCAAATAACTTTTGTACACAAATGTACGCAATGAAATCTTTAAAGAACTGAAACTATACAGTAAGTATCAAGGTAATGGTTAGGTAAGGTGAAGTATTTCTAGGAACTATTTCGAGTCTAGACTATGCAGTAAGTACCAAGGTAATAGCATATAATCTGAAGGATTAGGACTAGGAACTTATCTTAATAAAAAATTTTATTCTATTTTGTTACTTATTTATTCAGTAGGGAATAAGATAGACAGATAGCTGCAACCAAATAGGAATATGTCATAAATATTCCTTGATTAATTGTTTAAGTCCTGTTTTCAGCTTTTTTTTGGAACATTACTAAAACTTTGAATTATGATATCTTTGCCAAAAATGCACCGATTTTCAAACGAAATATCATTTTAAGCTGTGTTTTTACCCCATCGTTAGTTCTGCATATAAATCCAAATTCAAATTTTCCACACCTACCCCTTGATATTTTTCAAAAAACAAATTTAAAATTTTCTATACTCCAATGTTTGTTCTAATCGTTCCGCCAGTTTATGTGATAAATAAATATATATACTTTATGAGCTCGGAAATGAGTTTTAAGCTTGTTATGGACTGAAAAATGCCGTTAAAATATTTTCGAAATCTTTAAGCTACATTTATTGATACGAGCAGAAAAAAATATTGTATTGCATTTGAGTTAAGTAAATTTTCTGATATTCATACTAGGAATACTTGAGTTATAAGTCAGATCAAAAAACGTGTGAGAGTGTGTGTGTGTGTGTATAGAATTATATTCCAAAATTTTCGCACAATTTCCGGGATGAGCGAGCCGTTGTCAAGTTCTGGACTCCGTTTCATCTACAATAGTCTGCTGCTGTTGAGCAGCAGTTGTGCGGCCCGGAAGATAACCCTACTCAATCATCCCTATGCATATTGTGCCTGTATTGTGGGCGGAGCAGTTGCCGTCTTCGGTTTGCTTCGTGTGATCTTCGGTAGTGATGTGCAACCGGAGCAATTTCAGATGCTGCGGGATGTAAGCCATGGAGTTTTGGAGCTGGTGCCACTGCCTCTGGCCAATATCGAGCTATATACACTGTCACACGGTCTGGGTCCCTTGGCGTTGGCTCATGCGATTTTCGTGGTGCCACTGGTACTTGATCTGCGCTGTTCGATTTTAAAGGATCGCAAGAATTGTGATCTTAATGAAACGTTGAGGGATCTTTTGGTGCTTGGGAATATTATATCACTTGGCTATTTGTCCATACGTCAGAGCAACACACTCTATATGCGTATGGCTCTCACCATGGCTGTGGTTAAATATACTCCAGTGGTACTGGACAATTTCCAGGACAGCGATGGCGAGGATCTGATTGTGTTGGGAAGTTCGCTGTTCTTTTACCTGCTGGGCAAGGCAATTGCAGGGACTGTCAACTAAACGGTGCTCATGTTATGTGGTTAACCCCACTAACTTGATTCCAGCGACCTTTTCTCCTGAACGCTTTAAGGCTTCGACAGCAATTTCAATTCCCCGAATTCACCTGGTTTCGTATTAAGTTTCATTAGACGCCTTCCAAGTCAATTGCTGCTCATGTTTTTGTAATTGCCTTATCCCCCTGCTAATCAGCTCTCAACTCTACTGGCCACCCTCGCTTCGCCCACTGCACTTTTAAGGCTTCCTGGTGTGTGTCATGCAAAACTTCTACGCAATTACCAGGAATTTAAATTTATGATTAATTTAATTTATATTTTAAAATATACACACAATTCAAGTGGATAATGTTATGCTAAAACTTAGCTGCTTGTTTAATGAAATTTTAGTGTTTAAAAATTTAAGCTAATGATGCAATATAACACATAAATTAAAGCTAAAAACTAAGGATGTAAAAGGATATTAGGTGGCACAGGGTATAAAGCACTTGATGCTGCATAAACTCAAGTGCCAATTGGAATTCGCAAAAGGGATTCTGGCCAAAAGTGTCAATTTGCTGGCACTAATTAAACCACAGTCTGTCTTAAACAAATACAGACGAGTGTGTCGGGTGTAAGTGAGTATATACACTATATATGTATGATACGACTTGATGCGGGCTTTGCTAACAATATAAGTTTGAATTAACCGACGCTGTCAAATGACAAACTCTAATTGCAAGTGGAACATATATTTTAATGAGTACACGTTCATACTAAACAAATACAATTCTCGCTCATATATATTATATATATATACATATATTATATATATATACTCCAACCTATATGCAAATATGTTCATATATATATTCCTGTCGCTTTATTCAACTCGACAAGTGAAGTGAGTGTGAATATTTTCAGTGTTTTTTTAGGTCATGTCAAAGCAGTGGACGGCACCTGCTGAATGAAAATGGGGAAAAACTAAGTAAAAAAGGTAGCATAAAAAAAAGGGAAAATTAAGTGGGGGCAGAAAAGCAAAAAAAAAAAAAAAACACGAAATATGGTTCGAATCGTTCTGGCATCCTGTTGAGGGAAATTGCAGTCAGCATTTATTTCCGCAACTTGATGAAAAATTCGAAAATAATTTGCGAGCCATAATTAAAAGATGACAGCTTCAGTGCCTGATTTCAACAGTTCCCACCATGGCATACTATCTTATGCTATCCTAGTGGATTTGGGTTGGGTTGGGGCTAACCTGGAGTTAGCACTGCCAAGGGTCATAAACAATTCGCTTCGACGCGTTTTCGATTTTCGCCTCAATTGGCAACATATGGCGACTACAACATCGACTACGACTACGACGCTTCAAGAAGATGTTGAAGTAGCAGCAGCAGAAGGCGTCTTGTGGGTGGATATGGCGGCGGAGGTGGGAGTGGGGGCGTGGCAACATTTGCATTTGTGACTGCCAACTGCGAATTGCGAAAATGCGAAAATTTAAAGTTTTCCCTGATAAGAGGGTTGTACAAAGTACAAAGTACGAGAAAAAAAAATAAGAAAAGAAACCAAACGACACAAATGTACACGAAAAGGGCGGCAGACAAAAGACGAAGGCAGCAAACAAGAAAAATCGCTGCGGGGTGGCAACCTCGGCTGGCATACGTGCCACTGGAAGGGGTACGATGGAATGGGACACGGATGGTTCAACGGTGGGGGGTATAAGCTCTACTTATACGAGTATTCGCATTGTAGCGCGGCATTCGCCAGAAGGTGCCAACACATTTTATTGCGCTATACTCTAAACGAAAGTTAATACACTATGACATTAAGTTTGAGCAAAGTTTAGAAAATTGAATAAATTACTGTTTACTACTTACCAATAGATTTTCCGCTAAAACATGCCAGTATATACCAAAGAATATATTGGCAAAAACACGGCTTTTCCTTATTTCGGGTAGAATGTAGCTAACTTTTTGAATAATAGGACTACAAAGACGACAACCTATTTCTAAACTTCTTTTTAAACAATCTAATACAACTGTATATATGTATATACCTTATATCTTTGTGGAATCACGGTCTACTTAACGCCATTATTATGTAAAACAGAATTAGTAAGCTTGATATTTTCGGATTCTACATAATCTACTTTAAATTTTTTGTGCCTAAATTATTCAAATTTGTTTAAAACCTTTGTTAAATTCATATAAAGTGTATCCCCAATCTATAGCTAAAAATATTCGCTGCAAACTTTAAAGTTAACCAACTATTCATACGTTTTATTATAGTTCCTGTATTATGTTAAGTAAAGGTAATTTCAGTACTCTTTTTTTCAGAAATAAATTCAACTTCTTCTCATATCTAATTTCCTAGCCCTTTCTTACTGTTTAAGTTGTCTTCCTTCAACTCAATTGCGTTCGTATATATTATTTCAGCGGCATTACGGATAAAAACTTTTTTATTCAGCTACATACTAACATGTGTATGTAACTATTGCCTAAACTTCGCTATAAACTTTCAACTCTTTTTTTTCGAAAGTCATAAAAGCAGTTCGTTTAAAACTTGACTCGAGAGTATAACAGTTTCGGTTTAGGAAAAAACCAGTTTGTCACATTTTTTTTTGTTCCTTGACTGTTTTATTGTTCAACTTTAGTCTTCCCCTGCTCCAGTGCTTCCCTGCTGTCCCCGCTCCGCTCCGCTTGCTCCTTGCTCTACTTAGGAAACGTTTCGTGCGGTGTGGGGTGCTGTTGGTGGTGGGCACTTTGGGAGATATATGGTCTGGCATCGCACATGTCTCTATCTATAAAACGTCAACTTTATTTGGCCAACTGATGTAAGAACACAAGCCAGGTCTTAAACACACACACACCAATACACACACACAGAGTTGCAATAAAACCAGCTGTCAATTTGTTTATATTATAAAAAATAATTAGTCTGTATTTCAGCGTCGAAGTCGACGAATCATCATCATCATTGCATATACCACATATATAGTACATGTAGATATATATATTTTGTATATATATAAATATATATCGAGGGGAGACTTAAACGGGTGGGGGTGTGGGGGGGAAGAGCGGTTTGTGATTAAAGTATAGCAGTTGGTGATTACTACGTTTGATAATTGGAATAATACGAAATACATAATAATGCAATACAATTAATGTGAAAATTTCGATATTCGATTTCATTATCATATTTGTTTATAATTAAATTCTTTTTTTTTTTATGTTTACGCTTAATGTTTGATGAATGCGACTAAAAAGGCAATGAAGGAATGTATTAGTTAAATTAAATTAATAATCTCAATCATAATAATAGTAATGATAATGATAATGTTAATGTTAATGAGGCAAAAAATTTAGCTATTTATCGTCAGAGAGAAACGCGCAAAAAACTGTTGCATGCTTTGAGGCGTTTTTTTAATCCGATTGCGAATGCATAATTTGTATATATATATTTTTATAATAATGATGCATACATACATAAGCACATAAGTATGTATTTTTTTAAAATGTATTTCAATAATGCTTGTATTAGTTTATTCATTAGTTTAGTTTAGCTTCATAAAATTTGCATTCATTCGTCCTCAACTCCAGCTTATACATTATATCTCTGATAAATATATATAATATATTTATGCTCTTAAGATTTTTATTAGTTTTAAATGTATGTATTTGTTTTTTTTTTTGTTGAATTTTTTACGTTTCGTCGTTTTTGTAACATAGTTTTATTAGGCAAAAATGGCAACAAAATTGTATGTTTAACATTTGTCTACATCGAAAAAACCGTCTATATAGTCAGTGGTTCTTGCATCTTCAAGTTGATGTTGTTGTCCGTTTTGTTTTTTTTTTATAACTTTAGCTAACTAACAATTAATTTAAACATTTGGTAACTTATAATTGGCAATAAAGTGTTTGAATAAGCAAACATTTAACATTTAGCATACAATTTTCATTTCAATTCGTTTTTCTCCAACCCAAAACTAAACAATAAATAGCTTTATATATATATATATATATATGTATGTATAGATGTATGTATATATAGCTGTATATGATATATGTATATAATGCATCTCTCTTTGTTTTTGTTTTTCTTTCATTCTGTTTTGTTTTTTTTTAGCTGCTTGTAAAGTCGTAGTGATTGTGGCCTGATTAAGTACATATGTTTTTTTATAATTATGTATATATATATATATATATAGATACAGTAGGGGTACTCACGACTCGTGACATTAAATTCTGCTGCTCTCTGTTAAATAGAGTCTTAAAATACACAATTATTTAATTTTTCATAGTTTTGTTTTCAATTATTATTTTTTGTTTGTTTTCATATCGTGAATACCCCTCACAAAAAATTGTATATTCATTATGCTAGCTGGCAACTTAAGATGCTTAAAGCCCCGTTTGAACTTATGCGTGTATTTAGTGAGTGAGTGAGTGAATGAGTGAATGAGTGAGTGAGTGATTGAGTGAGTGTATGGCGACTCGTTTTATATATATATAGCATATAGTTATAAGGTATAATTAGGTAGTTGGGTTAGATTAGATTCGATTTGTTCGATTATCTTTAAAAATTGTATTTTTTTGGCTGCCGGCGCCAAGTAAAAGTTAATCAGTCGCTGTATAAATTTTTTCATTTTGTTTTTTTTTTCTTAATTTTTTGAGTTCCACCAAAAGCGTGTGTGTGTCCTCCATATGTGTGAATGATGTGTTTTTGTCGTCGTATATAAATCTTTGGCCATTTGAATGCTGGACTAGCTTTTTGGTGGGGGAAGGGATTGGACAACACTCTTTCTCTTTGTTTGCGTTCTTTAGAAATCGCTGATCTCGCCCTCAGTCTCTGGATAGGTGCAGGAGAAGGGATTGAGCAGCCAATTGCAGAGTCCCTTGTTGCCAGCCTCGTGTCTTTGCCGCTTTTTGGCATGCCGCTGATAGTTGCCATTTGATATGGTAATACGATGTCTCTGGTTCTTGGACATACCGGACGCAAAGCTGCTCTCATCCGAGTCCCTTACTGTGGCCACACTATGATAGCCGCTCTCCGCCCGCCTTGAGATACCCGAATGCTTTGAGGTTCGTGGCGTGGAGGAATCGTGACCACTGTCATAGGCCTCCGAGCTGGTGTTCAGTGGCAACAATGGCAGACGGGATTGTGCCGCCAGTGGCAAGATATTGGTAATCTCATTCAATTTGTGCTGCGCATCCTCGAGCGAGTTACTCCGCTTGCCCGTGGCCAAGGACTTCTCCTCCAGCTCACTGATGTCATCGTGCTGTGGCGCGAAACGTTTCTCGCTCTTCGGAAGACTCGGATCGGAGGCACCGTCCGGCTGTCGCAGCAATGCATAATCACCCATGCCAGCGATTTCCATGATGCCATTCAAGCTGGGCAACGATCCCTGGCTGGGACTATGCGAGGGCTGTTTGGGAGGACTCGGTGTCAGACGATAGGCCGGTTCACTGCACACACTGCTCTGTCCCACATTGAAGCGAAAGGCGGGCTCACTGAAAACGCTGGCCACATCCGTGCGATAAAGCGCTGCCGAAGGTGTCACCTCCGCCATGGCTAGCTGGGAGGTAAAGTTCTCATGCAGTCGAGCCAGTTGATCGAATTGGTGTCTGTAGGAAAACCGGAAAATGTAGAAAGGTTTGAAATGGGTAGACTTAAGATCTAAGATAGGAGGAGACGAGGATTAATGATGAAATGGTTAAGGATTAGAGGGTTTAAGAAAGGGTGGTGCAAAATAGGAAAATGTAGCAAGGTTTGAAATGGGAAGACTTAAGATCAAAAGACTTATGGTAGGAGGCTTCAAGTCGAGCATTTATGCTGAAATGGTTAAGGATTGAAGGGTTTAAGGACAAGGATGGTGCAAAAAAGGAGTGTTTAGAATCCGAAGGGTTCCTGTTAGAAGGGTTTTAGATACGAAGGTTTGGGATATTTGAATCTAAGGTACGGGGCTTTAAGACTGGAGGCTATAAGGATGGGTAAAGATAGGACTCAAGGAAAATGTAGCAAGGCTTGAAATGGGAAGACTTAAGATCAAAAGATCTAAGGTAGGAGGCTTCAAGACGAGAATTTAAGATGAACTGGTTAAGGATCGAAGGGTTTAAGAAAGAATGGCGCAAAATAGGAGTGTTTAAAATTGGAAGAGTTCCAGTTAGATGGGTTTTTGATATAAAGGTTTGGGACTTTAGGGTTTAAGGTACGGGGCTTGAAGACTGGAGGCTTTAAAGATGGCTAAAGATAGGACTCAAGGAAAATGTAGCAAAATTTCAAATGGGAAGACTTAAGATTAAAAAAACTAAGGTAGGAGGCTTCAAGACGAAAATTTAAGATGAAATACTTAAGGATAAAAGGATTTAAGAAAGGATGGACATGGGACATTGGGGTTTAAGGTCTCGCACACGACTGCTTACCTGCCACGTTCTCCGCACTCGCTGAAGGACTCACAGGCCATGTTGAAGCTGGACACAAAAGACAAGTTGTCGCAGTGACTCAAGGCAGCCAATGGATGGTTCTGCTCTCTGTCGCGTTCCCGCTCCCTGGCCATTGTGCGTGCAATTTCCTCCTCCGTCACCTGGAGGCCACAATCGATGCTGCGCTGCGACGGATGCTGAGATGAAGCGCGACTAGCGGCCAGTTCAGCCTCATGGAGCTGCTCCCGGGAGACGTGTCGGGAGAGCATGCGATGTAGACTGTCGTGGGAAATGTCACGAGAGCCGATGGGATCATCGAGCAGGGGCAGCGCTGGTGGCACCTCCGAGGGACCGCTGTCCTGATCATCGCCATCTGTTGCTGGCACATCCTGACAGCTGCCAAAGAGCGGCAGACTGTCGTAGTCCTCCTGAGCCAGATCCAAAGACGCCTCTGGTAGGAATGCTGGTCTTTCCGACAGATCCAGAGACTTCTGCTTCAATTGGGAGAGCTTCAAATGCAACGCCGTTGGAGAATTACTGGCGGAGACTGTGCTGGGCGCCGTCTGGAAGACTTGCGATGTCTGATTCTCTACCCACTGTCGTATCATGGTCTTCTTGTGCGCATCCATGAAGCCATAACCTTGTGTCTGAGCAGCGGTCGGCAGATTGCCCGCTGTTAGGGATCGGCAGGATTGGGATTTGGGTCCATCTACCCAGGTTTCACACTGCTTGACGTGATTCACCTCCCGCATCAAGTGACGTGCCTCCGCCACCTTTGCCCTCGACACACGTGGTCCATCGATCCATTGCTCCTCCGTGATCTTCCTCATGCCCGCCTCTAACTGTTCCAGCGCCGCTCCCGGTGCAGTGCCGTGTGGTCTTCGCAGTGGCGATCCCTTCGGTGTCGGCATATTCGATGCTTTGGAGCACATGTGTCGCGGCAAGGGAGATCCTGGCGGTGGCAGTTCATGGGACATTGCACTTTGCGCACCTCCCATGCCAGAGGAAGTGGAAGGACTGTTTCCTGTGTTAATGTGACGCTTTAGGCTGCCGGTGGCGCTCAACGTGGGCTGCTGCTTTTTAACTAGAGAAGCATAAATATATAAAGAAATAAAAGACATAAAAGTCTCTGCGTAATACTCAATCGATATTCGTATGATGTCCTTGTGGAATCCATATATATGTTAGACAGACAGAACATACTGAATACCCTAGAGTGTATAAACCTAATGAGTTCTGGAATTTCAATTAAAATCTCATAAACAATTCCCATCAATCGTTTACGCTGCTTTTCATCAGCTACCATGTTCTCTTTTTTCTCTCATCCTTTTCGTCCTTTTCGTCTTCTGTTTTTCTGCTTTGTCTCTTTGCCAAGTCGAAGGTTAATGAATTTGGGGTTGGAGAGTCTAATAGAATGGGTAGGGAATGCCAGTACTTACCCTTTTCTATGGCGGCCTTCTTCATCAGCGGACTGGCACAGTTGGATTTAGGTTGAGCTATTGTTGTTGTTGTTGTTGTCTGCTGATGTTGTTTCTCCACCCCGCTGCCCTTGAGGGCCTTGCTGAGCAGACCTCGATTATCAGCTGAGCTAAGTGAGGGCAGATAAACCGGAGGATGTTCCCCGTCGGTGGCATCATCATGGGGTCCCATATAGATGACAGTGTCGGCTGAAATCTCCGAGCTGGATGGATCCGCCCCGGAACCCGCCGAAGAGCCAGCCGCCTGCGCCAGACCCACAGCAAGGGGCATGGGCACACGATGTTTGCGTCGCCTCAAACGATGGATGCGTGAGGCAATCTGGATGGTGGAGAGTGCATCCTGATAGCACTGCTCGTGCAGCACATGTGCGACAATTGCCACATGGCAGGTAATGGGTGCCAGGCAATCCTTAAGCAATGGCGTCAACGGGTGGTCCTTGTGCGGCGGATGCCTTTGGCCGCTCAATATGGCCAACAGTATGTTGCCAATTCCCGAAAGTGGCAGACCCCCGTTGCGATTGGCACAGCCGCCCAAGTCGATGATATGTAAACGGCTGCGACCGCCGGCAACTGAGGCATGTGGCAAGTGGCAAGTGTGAGTGTATGAAGTGTCGAGGGTTCAGTAGGAAGGGGGTGAGTTTTTTTTTTTTTTGGGGAGAGAGAGAAAAAAGAAATGCGACACTTTAATGGTCTGAAGTCTAGTGAAACATTTAGCGTGCCACTTGAGTGGCAACAACAACAATGAAGAGGACTACAATTGCGAAAGGAGCAAAATGGTGTCGGTAGTGAATTTTGCTCCTTTCACAATCGTCGTAGTCGTCGTAGTTGTACAATAAAGCTGCGACTTACCACCCCCCTTGCGACTGAGGCTATATTGATAGACGTGCAGCGTAAAGATGAGGGCGGACTCCAGCGTCGATGAGTTTGAGTTCGAGTTGGTGTTGGAGTTGGAGCCGGAACTTTTTAAGCGTCCGGCGAGGGCCGAGTCGAGAAAGAGGGCAGCTCGCTCAGCGGTTGGGGCACGTAGCTCCGTTGGGCCGCCAAGGAAGTCGTCACGCAAATAAATCCCCGGGGAGTCGTCAGATTCTGTGTGTTGCCAGCAAGCGAGCGTCATGGAGAGTGAATGAAAAGGACATTAGGTTTTATGTGGGAATAAATGCCACTCTACTATGTAGTTAGCAGTCATTGGAGCAGCAGCAGCAGCAGCAGCGACAGCAGCAGCAAACCAGGTTAACTTTATTCAAATTGACAGGGCGGAGAGCAGAGGGCGTAGGGCGCAAAACCCCAACCCTACCTTGTTCTCCCCTTGATGCCCTACCATCATTATCATCAGTTGGCCCAGGGGCAACATTACATGGGCTCACGCCCACACATTTATAACCCTGCCAAACTGCCACCCCGCCACCTCTCTCTCTTTCTCTCTCCCCCCTCTTTTTGGCAGCAAACAGGTGGCGTTTGTTTTTCAAGTTCCATCTCGTTCTGTTCACAATGCTTACCAGCCGCATGCGAGATGAGCAAATCCGTGGAGAGACCATCCGGTTTTGTTGCACTAACGCCAACGGCACTAACACGCACCGAGAACCTTGCACCGCTCTTCTGCCGCCTCTCCTGTATGCCCTTGTATAGCCAGGCAATGGCACACGGTGCTGTCCCCAATGCTCCCGTTGCCAGATCGCCCAGCACCGTCTGCGGTTGACCCGTACCCGGATAGCCCATGGCCAGCAAACAGCCATCGGAGCCCTCGAGCACGGCGGGAATCACTTCACTCAACGCAGCTGCACAGACATCGGACTGCAAAATTGGCATAAAGAAAGTTTTACAGCGACATAATTAGATTTTTCAAGTGGTTTATAATTAGGTATTTGAATGTCGCATATATATGCAAAAAGGTTTAATTTATCCCACTTGCTTTGAAAATTATCTAGATTTAACCTTAGCAACTTTTGGGTATAATTTGATGGTGTTTTAGACATTACTGTTTAGGCTGTGCGTTGAAATTTCGTCAATATAATGCTCAGACCTACTGTTTCTGTTTAAGCTTTCTAGTTCTAAGCACTTTTGCATCGATTGTTCTTATATAGAGTAACAACTACACGTATATAGTTTAACATAGAATTATTAGAACTATATTATATATTGTAAAAAAATCTATAATATAATCTATCTTATATCTATACAAGAAAGAAATTTTTTGAAAATATTTGGAGAGTATGATCACTACAATATATATTGTATGGTTAGTGGTATCATCTTACAAAATTGATTCTCTTATATAAAATGTCTCCAAGTTTGCCTTATAAGTATTTATCTATTCTATTCTATTCTATTCTATTTGAATCTCTACTTAATTAATTTCATTGAAACTTTAATAATTTCAGTGCCCATTAGATGAATTCTTGTCCAGTCCGATAACTTTCTAATTTGGAATGTTGGGGGAATATCTCCAAATCTCCAAAAAAGTGAATAAAAGAAAACCAAAATTTTAGAGAAATTTACAAAAAAAAAAAATAAGGAAAATTAATTTTAGTTCATCTAGGACTCATCTTCGGATAATTATTTTTTCTTGAAGTCTTTTAAATATTTTAGTTTTTCTAATAATTTTGGTATAAAGGAATAAAAAGCGTTTGCTTTACAAATTCTTTAAAATCCCTTTTAAGTTTTATTTTCTGTGAAATCTTTTTTAAAATAGTGCTCCCTCAACTCACCTGCTTATCCTCCGCACTGAATAGATTATCGAATGCAAACATTTTGGGTGCAGCTACCATGGGTGCTCGTTCCTGGGCTTGGGGTGCACAGACGTTCTTGGGATCTGTGAGGGTCACCTGACGCTTCTTCTTGTCCAGCGCCATGAAATGTGGTTCTGCCGAGGTGGGCAACTTATCGGCGACCCTTAGCATGACTTTCACTTTGCCAACGCCATAGCATTCGCGACTGGCAAGGCGTCGGGACAAGACGGAAGGAATTGGAGGAGGAGCTCTTTGGAGGGCACCACAGAAACCGCCATTGCGTGGTATGCTGGTGGTGCTTGTGTTGCCGGCGGTGGTGCTCATAGCTGTATGTCGTCCACGATTATCAGTTTCCATAGTTATGGAAGTTTATAAATATATGTATTTTATTTTTGGAAGCACTTTGGTTTCCTTTTCTGTGCTATCCAAAGGGAAGAAACAGAGAGAAAGAAGCGTAGAGTTATTATAAATCCTTTTTGTGCGATGTCATGTGAATGGTACAGTGAGTACACATAAACATCTTCCACTTTGTATGTTTTATGCTCTCGTACCAAAAGATTTTATGGTCAACATTCGCAGTTGCTGTCATAAATTGTGATTTTTGGCCAAAAGGGAAAATAGAAAGGACGAAGACAGTTTCGAGTTGGGGAGAGACGGTCCTTTTCCTTTTGGCCATAACACTTTCTCTTTATGGTTATTACCATCTGTTTATTGGGCATATGCTTCACTACAAGTATTCACTATTCACTACTCACTATCACACTCTCATGATTCACTGAACTTGAGTACTTTTATTCACTTGTAGCATTCGCATTCACATTATATGCGGCAAATTTGCTTTTGATTCACTCAAAGTTTCATTTCAAGATTTAGAAAGTGGTTTTTGAGTGACTTTAAGTGACATTTAATAGCATTATATTTATGTATTTATAAAGAGTTTCAAATATGTTGGGTTATAAGTTTATATAAATTTTGAAGATTTTTAAATTGTTTTCAATAATTTTAGCATTAAAAATAATAAATCTTTGAGTAGTGTTGCTTCATTGGATATGAAAGTTGTTTTCAATAATTAAAAAATTTATATATAATTTTTCTGTTTTATGTTGGTTTATTATTTTTTATTATAATATGTAATGATTAAGTTTTAAAGTCGACAATTTTGAATTATTTTTATGTATATTTTGAGCTTGTGGCTTTATTTGTATGCTTAAAAATCTTTATTAGTAGAAAATTAATATATATAATTTTTTTCAATACCGCTTGAAAAGCTTTACATAAAGGTTTACTTTAATTAAATTTTTAATAATTTTGTATTTAAAGCTTTATTTCTTTATGAATAATAATATTTAAATAGTGTTAAAATATTATTATTAAAATAGTGTTATATTATATTTAAGTTATTTGTTTTTGATTATAGAAGTTTTTAGTTTTAAAGTCCATATTTTGAAGAAGATTTTAAGTTATTTTGGCGTTTTTTAATGGTTTTTTTTCCACTGTTTTAAGGTATAACAGTTTTTTTTTTTAAATTACGTATACGTTCATCAAGTTCCGATGCTAAATTTTTGCGATGCTGTCAATTTTTTAAGTGAGTTTTAATATTTGATGGCTTTTTTTTTTGTAATGTTGGGGTCTCTATCATGTTAGAGACTTTTGTGTGGTGTGAGGCGGAGGGTTTTTTTTATCATTATTACGAGTAGCTTGAACATCATTATTGCGATTGAAATGGGGAACGTGACATTTTTTGCAACGTCTTTTCATTAATATTGTCCCTTTTTTTGGTTGGCACGTCGTATTCAGCGTATCCTTTGGATGACTGGCAACTTCAACTTTAACTTCATTTTTCAGACTGCGCGCACCTGCCACCAGTCACCTGCCACATGCCGCATGCCGCATGCCACATGAACTTCCTTGTCGTCCACCTTTTGAGCTTTGGCTTTGGCTTTGGCTTTTCACACAAATCGATTGGCAATGCCTTCTAATTGTACGCAACGACAACAACAACAACGAACTGTGTGTTGTGGTGTGGGTTAAGAGAATGCCATGGCATTGTATAGGCAACAATATTAGCACAACACACAAGAAACACTCACACAGACAGACGCACATGCACAGGAAGACACACACAACACAAACCCTTTTCTTTTATGACTGGCAATTTCTGGTTGTTGTTGTTGTTGATTTCATCTTTGGCTGCGACGCTTTGGCTTTAACTTTGCTTTTGAATACTACATTGACTACTTCGATTTGCTTATACATGATTTATTTTAGCTTCGATTCTCGAAAATACATTTTCCATTTCCATTTGTTAAACACAACTCGCGACGCGAACGCCACCTGCGTGCCGTCAACGTTGGCATTACAATAGCAACTGAACGCAGCGGGCGCTCGCTCCATTTACCAAAGAGTGTGTTGTGTGTTGTGTGCTTGCCAAGCTAGACGAGATGCTCTCTTAAAATGCATGCACTGCACATGCGCCAAGCAAAGAGAGTATATTTTGGGCTGGTAACGCTAGGCCTGGCGTTCTTATGGGGTGGAACTTTCGCTTTTGAGCCTGCCTGCCGCCTGTTAAGAGAACAACAGGCAAAGCTCACGCTCTCTCTGTCTCCCGCTCTCTTGCTCTGTGTGTGTGGCCCGTTGGAAAGCACAGGTAAACAAAATCAGCGAGACTTAAAACAAAAGGAACAACGCAAATGATGTTTATATTGTAGACAACAGTATGCTAAAAAAAAGGAACATACGAAGCAAAAAGCACGCACACAGCCAGGCAGACAGACACTCACGACGATAGTTGAGAAGCTGAAGCGTCACTTAAGTGCTGCATAGAGCATGGGATGCCAGGCAGGATTAAGGGGGGTGGGTAGGGGGGATTTTGAAGGAGGCCCCCAAAATGCAAACGATGTGTTTTAAGTTCGCTTACATTTGACAGCTCGAAGAGTAGAGGCCATTGAGTGTATGTGTAAGTGTTTGTTTGTTTGTGTGTTTAAAAGCATCTATCTATAAGTGCTAAAGGGGAGACTGGGGGAGGTAGTAGGATTTGGCTAAGCTTTGAACAGGATGCGATAACGGCCGGCCCAAAAAGGCTGAGCCGAAAACCCAAAAGCAGTTAAAACTGTTGTTGCGCCAACTGACAATATGTCTCAATTAAAGTTACAAAACTCAAGTGTGCTCTTAACTATATATGTAAAAAAGTACATATGTACGTACGTACCTACGTCCGCCTACTTCAAAGTGTTTAGGACAAATCTTCAAAAGTGTTGTTAAATGTGTGTTTAAAGCTTAAACCATCATTATAAATTTTTATGATGTTTGATGAGTTGCAACTAAAATTGAATGTTTGACAGATGAGCTGAAATTACAGTTTTACAGTCACTAGACACTTGCATAACAGTTGCCGTTACTTTTTGGTGCCAGGTGGCAATACTTGCACGACTGATCTTAAGTATTTTTGGGGGTTATGTCAGCAAAACTTAAAAAAAAACTTTGTTTTTTTATTGAAAATTTGTTCAACTTTTTTATTTCACTTTATCCATACATTATATACTTGAGTATCTTTCTTACTTTTCTCTATATTTTTCATATATATACGCGTATATAGTATATACATATATATTTGTTTGTTCGATTTTTGAAATCTTGTGCTCAACAACAACAATTTACAGAAATATCGTTAGGGTATTTGTCTAGTTGAAATGCATTCTGCGACGATTTTGTGAGATATATGTATATATGTATATATAGATATAGATGTATGTATGTATATAACGCATGTGCTTAATGAACTACGATATACTTAAGATTATACAAACAAATTGAAACAAACAGCCTATTTGGAGAATGTTTAGAGGTATAAAAAATTACATAAGAAACAACAACAATGAGAGGGAAATTTTGGGAGAAAGGGGTGATCGTAAACTTTGTCACACGTTAATTCGATTTTTTTTTTTCATTCTTGAATTGGAACACAAAAAAAATGATAAGTAGTTTGAAAATGTGAGGGCTATGTGGGAAAATACCATGACATGGGTCCAGCTTAGTGGGAAGGCGCACCATAGGAGCTGCTGGGTGCGGAAGGAGCTGGGGGAGAGGCCGGAGCACCGTATTCCGATTGGGGTGGAGCAATGCTGTTGGGATAGGGTCCAGTCTCCTCCTTCTGGGTCTTGTAGCGAATGAAGTAGACCTCGGGTTTGCTGGGCTGTGTCGGTGCCGGTGTGGGAATAATGATATCGGGCTGCTCCTCGGGCTTCTTGACCAGCACATAGACCAGTGTCTTCTCCTCGTTCTGTGGAAACTGTGGAATTATGGGTGCCGTTGGTGCCGGTGGAGATGGGGCCTTGATGAAGACAATCTTGTAGTGCTTCTGTGGTGGCGGCACATACAGAGGTTTCCTATGGACAGACGGCGGAAGTAAGCAAGGAGAAAGGTAAAGGATTTATGTAATGTATGCAAATGACCCAAAGGCCCCTCCCAAAAACATATACACACAACAAACTTGTTTATCTAGCTAATAACGACAGATCTGTCACAACTGTCGCCCACAGCCCAGCACAGTGGTTATAACTCAGTACCCTCTAATCTACAATAGTTTGGGGCTTATATAAACGTGCTGTACTCTCCTATGGTAATTGTGTTCCTGTCCCTCTAGCGTCTGTCAGCGGCACTACAATAATTAGCTTGAAAATCCAGCGAATAAAGCAAAACTTAGGTAACGTTTTAGTCACGCTTTGGCTGTCTTCATCACCATATCTTTCCCCTAGTAATTAAGATTGTCCGACTCTCTCTCACTCTCCCTTTCTCTCTGTCTCTCTTTCTGTCTTGCGAAGAAAGCAGACGACACATACAGAAAATGACAAACTACCAAATTTATAGATAGACCCACTCTTACGAGGGTATTAAATAATTTATGTAGCCAACAAATGCCTCGCAATTAAAATTGTAATTGTAATTGAAATTCGTAATTGAAATTCAAATAAAATTCCCCTTCACTAGCATCATGTACCAAAAACGCAATCATATTGCAAAATTTACTTGTTATACAAAAGAAAAAGACAGATTAGATGTTTAAAGCCAAGTTTTGCAACCGAAAAATATTAACAAAGTACTAACTATTTATGTAGGTTGAGTTTTGCAACCGAAAATATTAACATAGCACTAACTACTTATGCAGATACATAAGTAGCACTACAACTATTCAAAACTCACCATGAATTGTGGGAGAATTTTTGCAGTCTCTTTGGCACGACAATTCATTTTGCTATACTGTACTTTATATGATGTTAGTTGACAAAATGAGTGGGATCATTACTAAAAATTAAACTGGTGAAACTTGGCTAACTCCGTTATGTTAATCAATTACGAAAAGAAATATGTTAATATGCGTGATTATTCTGTTAAGTTTAGTATGGCTGCTGTAGGATAGTACGATATCTGAAGCATGTTTAGAATAATGCATATGAAATGGTTTATGAGTTACTTTATGAGAATCCATTTAAAATAATTTTTATTTCTATTTTTAGTAGCATACACTAAAATTTTTTTTAAGCTATTGATTTTTAATAGAACTTTATTAAAATTATAGCTATTTTAGTTAAGCTCAATTCTATAGTAAAACATATTTTCGGCGGTATTTAAGTTCGGCTTTATAGCTTCACTTTGATTTTATGGGACTTTACAATAAGTTTATATGACTAATTGAATAATATTGTTTTTTCTATACTTTTTAATCCTTATAACACTAAGAAGGACTACAAATATCTTTATTAAATATTTTTAAGATCTCTTAGTATTTTTTCTATACCTAAATATGTATGAATTCTTCAAAATACTAAGAAGGACCAAAAATATCTATCTATCTATACTATTAATTACTATTATAGGTTATTTAAAATTCTTACCTGGGAGCCTGATACTCTGGCTCTGGTGGGGGCACATGAACGTAGACATGCTTATGCACCACTGGCGGCTGTTGTGGGGGTCCGTATTGTGGGGCAGGTGCACCATAGCCGCCACTGGGTCCACTGGGCTGATAGCTGCTGGACGGTGGGGCACTGTAGGTGTCACGAGGTGGCTCCGGACGAGCGGCAACCAACGCTGCGCTGGCCAAGACGAGCACTATCTGCACCGTAGAAGAAGATAGGTGTAGAGGGAGAGAGAGAGAGAGAGGGCGAGAACAAAATGATTGTAGAACGAACGCACAAACAATTTACACGAGTGCCGCACACACATACCACACAACTGGACTGCATTATGCTTAGTTTAGTAGCTTCGATTATAGATCGGTGGTATATACGGACTATGTATGTATATAAGGTATATATCCGTTAAATGTTAGTTCGTTCGACGCGGAACCTCTTACTCTTACTGCATGCCACAACGATTGTTGCAGTTTCTTTTATAGCGCCGCTTCTGTGGCGAGAAATAAAAATTAAGCGACGCCAGCAGCAGCAGCAGCGACGCTGACAGCAGACGAAGAAGCAGCAGCAGCAGCAGCGGCAGCGACGGCAGTTGGTAAAGAGCGCATAACCATGAAGAAATTGAAATGTATAAAACGGCAGCAATAACAACAAGTAACAACTACAACTACAACTCAAAACAAAAACAAAAGCACAAACAAGAGCAGCAGTCAAAACAACAACAACAAAAACAGCAGTAGCAGCAGCAGCTCAGCCGCAGCAACAATAACAAAAAATAACAAAAACAAAAGCAAAAGCAAAAGAGACACAGCAGCTGGCAAGTCATCTGGGTCTGGGGGAAACTGTAGCTTAAGCTCAAGCCGATGCTGATGCCGATGACGAAGCCGAAGGCGAAGACGATGCCGTTGTCGTTGCCCAAAGCCTGAAGTCAAAGCCAAAGCTCAAGCTCAAGCTGGCTCTGCTCCTAGCTGCGACCGCGACAGCGTCAGCGATGACAGCAAACGCAACAGCGACGGCGACTGCGACGGCGACAGCGACTACGACTGCGACTGCGACCACATGCTTGTTGCTGACCGTTTCTTAACTTTTTTCTTGTTTTTATTTATTTTTGGTTTTCCTTTTTAATCTTAACTGATTCGATACCCTTGCTGTACTTAGTTAACTATTAGGATTAGAGAGAAGCCTTATTAAACGTTAGAGTGGGCATAGTAATTGGTTAGCTGTTTTATTTATTGGAAGTAGGTCAATTAACCTAATTTATAAGAAGATTAATATTAATATAAAAATTAATCATGCATAAGGAATTTATAAAGCCCAAAGGAAAAAACTTAGGAGCTTGAGATGTTTTATAATATATTTTCCATAATTTAGTTAAAATTTAAAATACCTAGTTATAACTGAGGTTTGATTTCAATACTGAACAATTCGTATTATACAGAAAATTTATTAATTATTTTTAGAGTATCGAATTATAAAATCAAATTGTTAATTTTTACTATATAGAATCAAAGAAATTTAGGAAAATTTTTAGTTATATGTATTTAATGTCATTGTTTAAAATATAAACGAGGGAGTTCTGTCTGGCTTTAAATAATTATATTTGTGAGGAGAGAGAAAACTTTTGCAAATTTCAATAGGTTCCTTAAAATGTTATGAACTTTATGTAAGGCTTATAATATATTATAGTTTTCAAGAGTATCTTAAATTCGGATTGCTTAAAATAGCATTTTAGATGTGCTTCTCAGTTATTTTTTGTTACTTTTAGTGGTTTACTGCTTTCGTTGTTGTATAGTATAGTATTTGTATTTGTTGTAAGTATTATTACGAGAGTAAGTATTTTGATCATGGTTTGGTTTTGGAGGATCGCATCATCGTTGTGCCTGTTGTACGGATCGTGTGGCACGATTCACTTTCAATTTCAATGAATGTGGATGTGGATGTGGATTCACACTCTGGAAAGGGGGGCAACTTTAAACTGGACTCAACTGTAACTGGACTGTTTGTTGTGTACTATTTCATTTCATTTCAATTCATTTCTTCATGCGCTCCAATCTTTTGTTTTTACCTCTCTTCTTTCCCCTTTACATCTCTCTCACTCGCACTCTTTCTCGATGTGTTCGCAACAAGCTAATAATGAGCTTCACGGTCTTATTGGGATACCATCTCCATCTTCATTTCCATTTTCATTTTCATTTCGGTTTCGGTTTGACATAATGCAATAGTTGGCTATGAATTTATTTAATTCATATTTTTTCGTGTTTTATTTAATATAATTTGTTTTTTGCCTTTTTTTACGGCAATGACATTATTTCTACTTGAATTCCCCCTTTCTAGTCCAAAATGTGATTGGACAAAAGTTTTTATTTGATTTGAGATATTTCTTTGCTTTTTTTGTGGCACGATCGAGTTATGGCTTCCCTGGGAACTTTATTTATTAAGTAAATGTGTTTGTTTTTGTTGACCTGAGGTGTTATCGAAATTGATATGCGCATAATCGATAAAATGCAATCGATCGATTGAGTGGCGCTCCTATGCAAAACCAGCAAACAAATATAGGAGGGTGCTGAGAGCCGGAATTTAATAAAATCAGCATTACATTGCCCCCAAGGTGCAAACGAGGACGACACTGGCACATGGTAAATGTGCAACGTGCAACATTCAGCTGCAACTGTAACTGAAACTGCCACCGTCACTTTTCCTCGATGGCATCATTTATAATGCCGTTAGCCAAAATGGCAAGTGTTTTTTGGCCATGCTTTTGCCATGTTGTTGATTTTGTTGTTCATCAGCGGCGCGCGTCGCATTTCCTCAATTTTCCCCAAAAACAAAATAAACCTCATCTAAAATTCAAAATTCACATCATCATCATCAGCAAACTGCAAACAGCAAACAGCAACTGCAGCGAATAAAGATGTTTGGATAAATAGTTAGGGTATAACAATTTTGATTGCTCCTGGGTCAGACGGGTCCACAACTGACTCCTCCAATCCCCCACTCATCCAGCGTGTATTGGCCAACATGGAGTTCAACTGCAGGCAACACACAACACGTTCGAGTCGAATCTTTAACTGGCAGTTAATTGATGAAGCGGATATGGCAATTAATGATACAGTTATGAATATAGACGGATATATGTGTGTATGTATCATACATGAATATTTGTATTAAAATTGATAAACAAGATATAGATACAAATTGCTTAATTTTGAATTCAGTATTTAAGGGTTTTAGAGAATTTTGAAGAACCAAGATTTTGCTAATTTAGGAATTTATTATCATAAGTTATTTCATTAAATAGTTTTATTTTTTTACATAAGTAGATTTACTGATTAGTTGTTAATATTTTAAATATAACATCACTTTCTTTTTGATCATCCGTTTATTGATTCAATAATCTAGTTAATATATTTTATTCCTGTGTGAATTCTGACTATCTAGGGATGAAAACAGACTCCTTAAACATACATACACTCTACAACTGGATAAATCTTCTATGCTTATCATTTTAGTAGCTTTATCTGGTTTTAGTTAGTTCATTCATGATTCACTCAACGTATTCCCCAAATCCCAAAACCATTTCTCATCTTTCACGTGGTGTTTCTTTAATCTTTCGTCTTTCTGCTTTCTCCATGGTGCATGTGGATCGACAACATCATCATCATTTGGAACGACACCTTGGCAAGCGCAGATACTAATTATTATTAAGTATCTTTATGGGTTTTATGTAACAGCCAAAGCGATATAAGATACGAACAACAACAAAAAAACCATTTAAATAATATTGTATTTACATAAAAAACAATTAAAATGCGTTTACCAAAAAAAATAAGAAAAAAAAAATACAACAAAAATAAAAGCTGAAAAAGCGTCAATGGCAACGGAACTTTTGGAGTATTTGGGACCGTTTAAGAGAGTGGCTGGCACTTGTGCTCGTAAAGGTACGCTGACAGACAGACAGACAGATAGACTGAGTTGCAGATACAATATCTGTATCTGTATTTGATGCTAATGGGCTCGGCTTGGATGCGAGAGGTGGGTGCGTTTGCCAATCGCCACTTGTTAGTTTTAATTTGTCAAGAGTTGCACTTGAAGACGTCGCCGTCGTCGTCGTTGTCGTTGGTAAAGAAAGTAAATTGAGTCTTGTGACCTGTATCTTCTACTCAGCATTGTATCTGCCAGATACAGTTACAAACAGCATGTGTGTGTGTAGAGATGATGTAAAATACCATTACATGTGTGCATTGCATAAGAGTTTTTCTTCCCCAACCCCCCTTTCTCAATGGGGGTCTCCAGCTTATATCTGCAGTCGAAGATCTAATTAAGAAGAGGTAGAGTCGAAGAAAACAATCAAAAAAGGTAAATACGCTTGTTGGCATTGCATTGAAAATGATTTTTATTGTTTTTGATCATAAGTAATAACGATAAAGATAAAGATACGGATAACGTAAGTTAACAACAATTAAATGTACATTTTGCGGTATCCCCAATTTTTAAGTACAATATTACATAGGCATACTATATATCTATATATGTACTATATACCATATATATCGTTGTTTTATACTTATATAGTTTAATGAACAAAAAAAAACAGATATAACATGCGCTGCGTGGAGGCCAAAAACCAAAAACTGTGTTGTTGCTGCTGCTGCTGCTGCTACTACTGTTGCTTCTTCTGCATGTTGTAGAAGAAGAAGCAGCAGCAGCAACAGCGTTGTCGGCATTTTAATTTGTGGTAGTTGGTAGTTTGGTAAGTAAGTAAGTAAGTAGTAATATACTCGTAATTTATATTTATTTGGCCAGCCTTGGGGCCCATTAAAACTCCAGTTTTATGCTTTCAGGGACGGGGTTTACATATTTACAATTGACTTTTTTGTTGCTTTTTCAACCCTGGGGCAACAGAAGAGGCAGCCACAAATAATGCACATATATGTATATAAATATAAAATAACAGACAGCGAGACAATAACACGAATGACTATACAAGAGAGGAATACAATGCAAACAAGGAAAGAACTTTACACTTTCGAGTTTGCTCGAACTTCGCGATACCCTGCACTGTGCTCGGTCTGTCTCTCCTACGTCTGCCTGTCTATAGTTCTGAAACTCACAGTGTGTATGCAGATCAGTGCTTTCTGTATATATGTCCAAGCTTATGGCGCTAACTTTAAAATCAAATCTTTATATAAACTTTATCTGTAATTTAACTTTTCGTGGGGTTCTTAGAATGATAGAAATACAAAATAAATTCCAGAATGTCTGTTACAAACAGTAACACTAAGTTATGACAATATTTTCTCAGATTAGAGGGTATTTTTGCTTGGAAAATGTTTGCTAAACTGCACAAAACACAAATCAATGTTTAATGTCTGTAACAAACAAACTGCACAAGGTTATGACATCCATTTGTGCAGAGTACAGGGTATGTAAAAACATTTCCAGTATTATATGTATGTATATACATCATAAATATATAGTTAAAACAATTAAGGTACAATATACTTATGTACGATTATATCATAATTTGATTTAGTATTTCATTTTTTTTTTTGTTCATTTTCTTTTCAAAGTCGCAAAAAGTTAAAAATTATTGTTCTAATTTGTAGGAACTATTAAGTTCTGTTAAGTTCAATTATGCAAGAGCATTAAAACCGTTGAATATGGGAGTTTAGCAATGCAAAATTCTTTACGAAAAGTACTTAAAGTTTTCTCTTTTTAAGAGCGATTAGAAAGAAGTTTGGTTTTTCAATCGGAACCAACTTGCATTTAGTTTTGTAAGGAATTTCCAAATGAATTTGCATTGCCATTTTCAGGTATTACTTGGGGTCGTCACGAATTTCGGCTTGGAGCTTTGGTTTTGTTAATTGCTCTGGTTATTTTCTTAGTTGTAACGCCCATAGGCGCCCTCCGTATCAAGTGCCCCCATTGCTCCCAATTTTTGTAGCCAGGCCGCATTTGAGCCACGTTGACCGATCTGTGGATTGTTGACCTCGTTGTGCATACGCATTTGGTGTTGTTGTTGTTGTAGTTGCAGAGGTTGTTGTAGTTGTTGTTGCTGCTGCTGCTGGTTTTGTGAATCCTCATTGCTCAACTCTAAAATCTGCAAACAACAGAGAAAAAGAAAAGTCAGTTAAACTTGCAATTGTTATGGTTGTTATTATTATTATCATCGTACAGTTGTTATTATTATTGTTGCTGTTGTTGTTGTTGTTGTTGCGTTACGGATCTCTGAGATTGTGAGTTTGTTAGTTATTTCAAAAATCTGTTGAAATCTTAGTCGTATATATTTATACAGCGCAACCAAACGCCCCCAACAACAACATCACCATTAACACCACTCGCGCCAGCACCAGCAGCAGCAGCCGTGTGTGCGTTGCAGCGCTGCCAATTTAGCTAATTTATAGCCAGATTGGTCAACTTCTTAGTTGCGATGGTTGAAAATATTGTTTAAAATGTAGCTATTACTGACGAAAGCTTAAATGTTTACAGAAAATGTTGTTAAGTGCTATTACCTCAGAATTTAGCTATTTTCAGATGATACTTTATATAGTCACAAATGATTTTAGATTTAAAAGAAATATAAAGACTCTTAATAGTGCGTGCAGAAATTTACAATGTTTTTTAAATCTAGCTTTTTTGCCCATGAAATGCTCACAGCACTGCTGCGGGGTGTGTGGGAAGTTCAGTCACAGGTCTATTTTGGCGGATCATTAAATCGAATGAACTTTACACAGATCTGTAACGTTGTCTTGAGGAGCGCCTAAACCTGGATAGTAGATGGAAAAAGATGAAGATGATGGTGAAGATGATGGCAAAGTTGGAGGCTGCCCTCATATGGCGGCAACTGCTGCTGTGAGCGTTGATGATGACTGAAAATGTGTTAATGGGGGGTATTGTCGTGTAATTATCAGACACTAGTCTCCCCACTCTCCACCACAGCTTCACTCGTCTCTAGTAGAGATGAGCACGTGAGGTAATGCGATACATTTCATATAATTATATATTATATTTTTATATTTTTTAAAGAATATTTTAAGTAATTAATTCATATTTCTGCAAATAAATTAGCGTATTCTTTTAAAAAACAGCACACAAATTTATATAAATAATTCCCTTAAGCTTTTGTGCTTTCATGATTTCGATACAATATTTTTCTTATCACAAGCACGACTTTCAGTCCATCTTTAGTGTCTAGTTTGAGCTCTGTTGCAGGCCTGCCATATAAGTAAGTAACCGACTCGGACTCTTTTGTTTTGGCGAACGATGTGTGAACGCAAGAAAAACCTAAAACAATTTCGCGCCAAGTAATTATATTATTGCTAATTTAAAAGATTGTGATGTTGTTGTTGCTGTGCTTTGTTTTGTTTATTTATGCATGTAGTAGCTCTAGGTCTTTTGCACTTTTTGGTTGTATCTGGTTTGCTTAGCTATTAATAAGTTTTTGGACTGCAGCGATTGCAGTTAAACGTCTTGAAGTCTTTCGGTGTTATAAGGAAGCAACAGAGTCTGTTATCGCATAGCATCTGGTTAGGAGGGTTTAGATTCGACTATTCGACTATTTGCTATTTGCTTCCCGCCGATGTCATCCGCCCCACACAACCCTCGTAAAACACCCCAAAAAGACAGATGTGGCAAGATGTGTCCTCACATTTTTAGACAGTTTAATTTGAGAGTCGCCGCTAAGTGCAAAGTTATGTGATTGTATAAGGGTCTTTCATTGTGGATTGTTTGACTTTTTCTTCTTCTTTTGGATTGTCTGGATTGTCTGGCAGCGGATAGTGATGGGTATCAGAGGGGTCGTGAATGATTTAACGAGGGTTGCCACACGTCTGTCATGCCAAATAACTGCTCCGTCGCCAACCCCCCTGTTTAATAATAAAACATAAACAATTATTATGTTTCAATAGCCCCAGAGTCTCTTAAGGGCATTATTGACTCGTCTAATCGGTTGGATGCCATCAAAAATTGTAATGCTAAGGTCAGACACCAAATAAATAAATTGTGTGCAAAATGCTTTATACAATTTATTATCAAAATTCAGCGTGAAGTTTTTTTCTGTACGAAATTCCATCGTATCATTGTGGCATAGTTTCGATAATATAATATTAATATTTTCTTTTTATTATTTTTCGCTGTCTGCTGACCTCAGATTTGTATTACTTTTTATGGTTTCGTTATTTATTTATAGCCAGGTTAATTTGATTTTTTGATTATTGTGATTATTTTTAGCAAATTATTATTTAACATGAGCCTAACCATATTTATTATTTCCAGGAAAAATGTTAATGATGCACTTCGAGGTTAAAAACTATTAAGTTAATAATTTAAATAATATGGGGAATTATTTTGTGTTCAAGAAAATTAATCTAATAAAACTATAAATTAAAAAGTTCAATGAGATGCAATTAAAAATATATTATTATAAACGAAATGTATATAAAATGATATTAAATATTTTATTTAATAAACAAATCTTCTATTCTTTAAAAATTAAATTAAATATTGTTTCATTATTTTTTAAAAACTGACTGCTTTGCGTGATTTTTTCTTTTGGCAGAAGTTCTTTGCTTAATTTTGTATTTTCATGCTCGCTTCGGAAAATTGTTTTCCATCGCTATGTGAGATCTGTGACAGTCCCTTGGCTAATTAGCATTAAGCCAACTCATGAGCTGAGGTTCAATGCTTTATTGCTATTATCAACTGACAAGTGGAATTTTCATATTATTTTGCTGCGTGACGTCGCCAAGTCAAAGTCAACCTTCGTCAGCGGTCGACGTCAACGTCAAAGTCAGCGCCAACGTCAGCGTCAGCGTCAACAGTGGCTCTGTCAGCGTAAGCAGCAGACAACAGCAACAACAATAACAGGAGCAGCGACGTCATCGTCATCGTTTGCTATTTGACATTTGATTTTTCCCTCCACCTAAGTTTTGCCGCAATTGTTTGAATTTTCTTTTACTTATTGGTTGCTTTTCTTCCTTTCCATTTTGTATTTTCTTTTTCTTTTTTTGTTGTTGGTTCGTTTTTTTTTTTGCCAATGCCACTGGCGTCGCTGCTGCCTGCTTTCTGTTGTCTGTGTCTTGCTTTTGGTCAAAAAGCATCTCTGTCGGCATCGCACGTCAGCGGGTTTATCGATTTCCAAGTCCCATAACATGACTCAGATTCAAATATAGTTCTCAACCTCCAGGCAAACACAATAGAAGAGTGAACCATTTTACGTATATACAGACATATATAGGATATATAGTACACATCGAGAAAAAGGTGTATGCAACGCTTGGGATGATTGGAAAACTCAAAAACATTGTATGAACTTGAATTTAATGGTATTTAAGTTTGGCTTGTTTTGGCTATAATTATAAGCTAGATACAAACTATAACCTCAGCTTAAAAGTTGAACTTTAATGTCGTAGACAGGCCTATAGCTAAAACTATGCAATTGAGGCTAATGGACCAAATAAAGAAGCAACAGAAGGTCATGTGAGAGAACTAGTGACGAAACTAAGCACAAAACTACAAATAAAATAGATGACTAAATTTATGAAAGAACTAGTTATAAAGGCAAAATCAGACAAAGCCACATTCATAGACAGAGACGCGTAGACTTAGCCAGAAGAATCAGCAGCAGCAGCAGACACTACAGTCTGCAGCAGATGCAGATCTATAGAGAAACTGCAAGCTGTCATTCATAGATTCAAAGATTCCAAGACAAGACCATATATAGAGAGTCAGACACTAAACTGTAGTTTTGTGGATGCTACAGAAAAACTGCTAGCGAACTTAGCATGAGTGAGTGCAGCAAATGGATGCAACTTTGCAGCGATTGCAACGTGCAACAGCTGCGTCTAAATTCGAGTGGCAAAATGATATGAAACATCCATTAAATTGCCCCCCCGGTTAAGCAGCATTTTTGTGATTCGGTTGCGAAAAAGAACAGGAAACTCAGCACAAAAACAAAAATAATAATACATACCAGAAACCAAAAAAAAAAAAAAAGAGGTAAAAATATATATAAGTATAAGTATAAAATTGCGCAGGTTGGCAAAGATGAGAGCTTGAAGCTCAGCAGGTTGAACATTGGACATTGGACACTGGCCATTGGACACTGGATTGGATTGTAGCCGAGCAGGCTCTGTGTTGCACTGTTGCAGTGTTGCAGTTGCAGGTTGCGACCGTTAAAGAAGCCACAACAACAAGAAGAAGGAAAAAAACTAGAAGGAAAAGCTACACTCGAGAGAATCAACTGTAAAAGACCCTGTATTTATTACTCATTATGTTTTTCATTCTAAATTTACTGCATAGAAGTTGTTTCGGATATATATAGTATATATTTTGTAAAATTATGTATTTTACCAGGCAAACTTAGTAGACCCTTTGCACTTTTCAAAGTACAGGAACTCAAAAACATCTTGCGAAATATGTAAAATATTTTGAAACTGTTGCAGACACGCAGCAACAGCAACAACAACAGCAACAGCAATTGCAGGCAGGTAATGTGGTCAGAAGAGTTGCGTATTGGAGTTGGGGATGGGATGGGTTTGGTATATGGAAGTAGTATAGTAAGTAACCCTATAGCTATGCTATATTGGTTTGCCATTGATGGACAATGACGTAACCGTAACCCGCAACAATAACAACAGCAACAAAGCTGAATGAACAACAAAACAAAACAACATGTTGAAAAATAAAACCTCAATAATTGGCGACATAATTGCAACTTAATACCAAGCTTTGCCATCTTTTCATTTAGTTAATTATATCGCCAAAAATAACACACCAAAAACGTATGATATATTTAATGGTCTTTCAACAGGCTATCCATTTACAGGGGGAAAGGAATCAACAGTGAAACGAGGACAGAGAGAGAGTGAGAGAGAGAGAGAGAGAGGGAGGGGAACACCTACTTACCTGAAGCATCAGTTCACGCAACTTATCCAATTCATCGCCATGCGACCTTGTGGGCAGATATCGACTCTCGCAAGGCTGCGGCGGCACCACCAACAGCACCAACATCACCACCAGCAGCAACAGCGGCAGTGGCAGCGGCAACGGCAGCGACACTTGCAACCTGTGTGCCTGCAACTCGCCCCGACTCTGATTCCTGCCACTTGTCATTCTCGGTGTAGTTGTTGCTGTGTTGCTTGTTGTTGTTGTTGTTGTGGTGTTGGTGGATTGCTTGCTGGTTGTTGGTTGGTGGGTCACAACAGCTGCTGCTGGTGGCGGGTTTTTATTGCCTGCAATCATATAAGAAAGTGTGTGAACTCTTAAGTGACTAAGGAGTGTTTTACGTTTAAATCAAGCAAAGTACAGAGAAGCCTGGCTATAATTAACTGTTTTTAATTGATTACTTAAAATGTTAGCAGGTAGTTTAGATGATTTAACTGACTATAAATATTGGAGCTTTTTTAGGCATGTTTAGTAACTTAAAATTAAACCGAAAGACATGTAATAAACTTTATTGTACTCAAAATTAAATTCATGATGAATGACAGGATTAATGTTGTTTTAAATTTAAAGTACATAAATGTTTTAAAACTCTTGCAAAATCTTTCATTCTTTTAAATATCTGAACTTTTTCTATAGATGTTTATTAAAAAAATATGGATAGTTTAAATTAAAAAAAGTCTGATAACAGATCGCAATGTGAAGAAAAAAATAGAAATTAGTATCTAAAGTCAAGTATTTTATTCGCTTTTTAAAAACTTCTGAGATTATCAAACTTTAAAAAAAGTTTTAGATTTTATTCCAATAAAATAAAGGATTTTAAAATGCTTCTTATAGCTCAATTAAGGCACAGTTATATAATTATAATAATAATTTAAAAGAAGAATGTAAAACGAAACAGATTACTGATTATTCCTAAAAGCTTAAGTTGTTTTTGTATACTGTTTACACAGCTATTTCATTTTAAAATATACACAATAAATTTTATATATTTAACGCTTTATATTTTTGTGTGGTAGCAAAAACTATAATAATTTTATTAAATGCCAAATTTGAATATAAATCACTATAAATAAACCAACATGTCCACTGTAGCGCAGCTAAGCTGTACTGCAAAGAGCTGTGCATGTTTGTAATTGGTTTAACTTTGAAGCGCTTAAATTTACATTAATTAATTAGTTGCTAATAGTACGTAAGCAACATTAATACAGTTTAATTATAACACGGGATTATGAATTCAGAGTTCGGTTATTTTTGTGGCAGTTGCAACAACAAGGACTGCAAAGCTGACTCACTCACTGGCAATATATGTATATGTCCACTATATGAAAGTAGCTAAAACTCAGACTGGAATTAGCTGTTGTAGTTCGAGTTTAGCTTTTAACTGCGTCACGATTTTCTGCACTTATTATTATCTAATTTTTCTTTTTGTGTGTGTTTGCCTCTTTTTACTATTATTTGTCACTATGTTTTGTGCTGAGCTGGTACGATGTGCTGAACCAGGATAACAATGTAGCTTTAAGCAAAGCTGCGTGCAGACATTTGTATTTATAGCCAAAAAGTCAAAGCATCGGTCGAGATTTTAGTGGCACTTTGGCCGTGATGACACAGAACGCAGAACACAGGACACAGGACACAGACACACACACACATAGTGAAAGCCGGATGAAGAGTACGGCGTGTAGAGGAGTTCTTGACCGGGAATATCACGTCCTACACATGCGCTACGAATTGCGAATTAAATGCTTGCCAAGGCTGCGGTATGTGGCATGCGGCGTGTAGCATGTGGCAAGTGGCAACTGGCAAGGCAATCCTTGAGCAGTCGCCAATGCCTCGCATTCCTTAACATTTCATTTTATGCGCGCGCAGAGGCGACAACAACAATAACAAACGACAACAACATCAATAGTCATATCATTGTCATAATACCAGTGTTGCCTGTTTAGCTTGCTTATAGCTAAATTATGCTTATTAAACTATCAATGGCTTGAGAGTATTGCCAGAGCTTTTAGATTGAAAACTAAACTAAGATATGTCGGAAAAGTAAGAATCAAATTAAATAAATTTATGCTAAAAAGTTTTAATTTCAAACTGAAAAAGTTGCAATAAAACTCTATTGATACTTTTATATAATGAAACATTTGCTCTAAATTTATTTAAAACTGCCAAATAAACCAAACAGTATTTTACGATTTAGCTAATTTTGGTGAATATTTAAAAACTGATCATTCTTACTTGTTTAATATAGATTAGCTATTTCTAACAAAATTTGTATTGAATCTAAACTAGCTAATTTAGCGCATGTAATTTTAGCATCACTGTTTGCGTGTGCGTTGTTGTGTGTGTGTTGGGTGCGTGTATTGTCTGTGCTGTGGGCGTCATTCTGGCACGCCCCCAAACAGAATCTGGTGAAATGTTTTCGCTTAGCAAATTTCATGGTTAACTTTCTCAGCTTATTGTTGTTGTTGTTGTTGGTAATACGCTTATTGTTGTCCGTGTTGTCGTCATGGCTGCAAGTTGTGTTGACATTGCCGGGCGTCAATAATGTAGTATCGACAGTTCACTAACTACTCTAACTGGTCAACAAGCTCTCGAATGTTATGCCATAGTTACTCCTCTAGTGCTTCTTCTTCTTCTTCGACTGAAAACAGCACCATTTGTATACTATGCACGACCACAAAGCCCCAAAATTTTTGATATAGCGCACTTTTGTGTATTGCCATTGCTGTGATTGAATACGTGTCGTGCATGGCAACTCTATCTCAAGGGTTTCGTTCTTTTTGCTTTTATGACCATACTTATAAGACACACAGACGACGCTCAACTGAACCCCACAGAACCCAAACAGACAAAACCATCTGGGTTATGCGTACGAATGAATTCATTTATAAAACGCACTCATGTAAACGCTTTATGAAACAACTGACAAAATATAATAAAAAATAAAAACAAATCCATAAACATTTATAAATTATTAAGCTTGCTTATTTTAAGCTCTTAAATGTTCGGAGAACTTTCGACTTCTGCATTGGCTTCATCTTTGTTCAAACAAAAGCTTTTGTTTTTGGGTATTTTAGCTACAGATAAACGGAAGCTGTGCGTATCCCAGGCAAAAGCTCGTTGCTATAACCGAAAGGTTAATGTTAGCTGAGACAACGGTTAGCTTAAAACATCTCAGGTTTTAGTTATGGTTCGAATCTCGGACAAATCTGAAAATGATGCTAAAGTTAAATGCAGAAAATTGCGATAAATTTTTGCAGAATAATTTTAAAAATATTATTGTTTAAAACATTAATAAATTATATGGTACAAATACATAAGATTAACATAGAATTCTTTTCTTCAATGAAATGTGTGAAAATGTGTGTATGTTAAAATCAGGATAAAATAACTGAATATGAATTTAAAAATTGCATACCCAAACTGAAAAATCTTATGAAAAGAATATTAAAAATTGAATTGTAATTTTTATATTCTTAAAACTCACTCTATTTGTAAACTAAACTTAAACTTTTGAAGTTAAACTTCACTAAATTCTTAAGCAGTGACTTATATTCGCAGCTTTAAGTCAAATACAAAAACAAATTTGTCTTTCTTCTACTTAAAAAAGAAAATATAAAATTTGGCCGTCAAATAAATTAAGCTTTATGCTACAGAAGTTATTATAAGTATAATAAACTCCTACAAATGTGTCTCACGATATTTTTAATTGGTGGACAAAGTAATTAATTCTTTCCTGCCAGTTTTATGGCCAAAAAGTGTGCTATAAACCTTGATATGCTATTAGTGAAACGACTTTTGTTTTGCACATTTTTATAATCTTTATTCAGTTGAATCGCTTCACAATTATACAATTACAATACAACAACAAAATGAAGGCTGAAATATAGCATACGATATGGGTAGGATGGGATATGGCTCGTATAAAAGTTACAACTTAAATTTCGACTTAACTAGAGTTACGAGCTAGCGAGTTACTTAATTGTAAGATCTATGCTTAAAATCAACTAAAATACATTCAGTGGCATTCAACGTACTTTTCTCTATAAATCGTTATCGTTCACGTATTCGATATCGTTCTCATTTTGTATTCTCCATGTCAATAGTTTTATTTGCCTTGGTTTTGGTTATGAGATATGCCTTAGGGATTACATCTACAAACACAGCACGAAGGAAACAGGAACCAATCCATAAAAATGCCCTTGCAATCGTTATCGGGATCGTAGGCGAGTAATCGATGCCATTTATACTTCTGCTCGCATCCACATTCGCCCTCACAGCGCGGAGTTTGAGTGTTGCTAAGGAACAGATTATAGAAATTAGTATTATTGAGATCAATTCAATTAAAATCTACTCACCTGCAGACTTCCTGATGAATTGCCTGCTCGAAATGTTGCGTATTAACAATCGCACGTATTTTGCCCGCTGAATTGGAGGCCCAATAGGGTGTTACAATTTCGATTTTCGACTCACAAGCATCGAGCCGCCCTGTACCGGAGTTCCCATTGGCATTACCCGGCGGAGTATTGGCTCTACTTGTTCCTCCTCCGGCGCCTGCTCCTCCTCTATTTCGATTACTCGCTCCCCCTGCCGCTGCCTGTCGTTTCTTTCGCAGCTCGCCGAAGTAACTATCCCCCGCTTCTCCGGCTGTGGCTGCATAGGCACCTGGTGGTATGAATATATCCGGCTCATCTATAAATCGGCGCTTTCGCACCTTTGCTTGTCCTCCGCCTCCTCCTCCTTCCATGTTCATCTCAAAGTCGCCGTACATACGCCTCATCAACGCCTTGTTGTCGTCTATGAATCTCTCGATTTTATCACTGGAAATATAACAAGAGAATTCGTTGTTAAACAATTTTAGGAATTTTAGGAATTTTAAAATCCCTCAATATAGAGAAGTATCTCATTATATCTGGTTTATATTATTCTAATAGATTCTTAACCCGACATTAATTTCTCATATTACGTTTATCTTTAAGTTAATCGACTGAGAAGTGTTTTGCGCTAATTAAGTTATTAAAAAACCGCCGCTTTAATGAATAAAAAGCCAAGTCATTTGCAAATGATATAAATTTTGTGAAATTATAAACTTCACTTTTGCAAAATGTGAATCACATTTCATCATAAAATGTTATACGTATATAGTAAGTAGGTAGTTTTGAAAAACCACGAACTACTTCTAAACTTGAAGGACAGTTGGCAACACTCATTTTATGACGATTTCGTTATACATACTTTTAGTTTGTTAATTAATTCAGTACTCACATGGGATAGCTATTGCCTGCTGTGGGACAGAACAGCTGATGATATCGCTTAATGCAGGGCACGCCCTTGATCACATCCCCCCGCACATCCAGGCCGAGTGCCACCGATAATGCCGTCCACCAGATCTAAAACAGAAGAGAGAGAAAGAGAGAGACGGAGATAATTGGTATTAGCATTGGAATGGGGCCCATAACAATTTATAGCAGGGTGTGAAAATGACTCAAAATAAGACATAAAAAATTTGTTTCACCGTTGAGTGTTTGGGGCCCTGTACCACCATTCCACTCACCCCTCACCTTTTACCGCCCACCGCCCCCACTACCCACCCAACATTTTGTAGTGCTCTCCTTCGTCAGCATTTTGGCATGCTTTGGGCTTTAGTCTCTGAGTATCTCTGAGTATTGATCATCGTCATCACACCTCTTAACGAAACGAACTCGCACGACCTTCGTGAGGCAGTCGAAAAAAAACAACAAGAAGAGAAACACACGCACAGCACTCGCACACACACACACACACGCACATACAAGAGATCGTCAAAGTTATTTCCGCAAATGAGCAAACTCGATCGATCGATCGACCCAAGCGATCGATATACTCGATATACCCGTAATCGTAAACACAAACAAAAACTAAACATGCGCGTGCCCTGAGAAGGAGAACGCTAAGTGTTGTCATTTTAGCTAATTTCTAGCTAGAATTAAAAATTTATAATAACGAAATCTTAAAAGAATATAACTCTTTTTAAATATGGAAACAGATAAATTAACCAGAAAACTATTTAAAAATTATATTTGAGTTAGTATCTTTAAACTTTTATAAAATATTTTTTATACCCATTAATTTAACTTTTATTTATGAACTTCTAGCTATTTTATTGAGCAATAAACTGTCTATTTTAGTCCAAAATTCTGAGCAACACTGCGATGCTGGGAGTACTACTTACCGGAATCTGCAAAAACGAGCCATTATTTGATTTTGGATAGGAAAACAATGGCACAACCGGCACACTGCCGTTCTTCAAAAAGATTGGACCCTGTATGGGTGTTACAGTTGGCATCTGGCTGCTGGTCTTTGTTTTATCTGCAAAAATATGTAAATTATAATTGGAGTTACACTCACACATACATATATATATGTAGATATTTAAGTGATTCATATGCAGGCAGACAAGGACAGGATCATCGCTGAATGGACAGTTGCATTAATCAGTGGCGGTGGTAAAAAACCCAAGACGAATGCAATAAAATAAGAAATGAGTGTAAAAATTGCAATTCTGCATACAAATCGAAATGCAGTTGACATATAAATTTTATGTGTTTTGCATGTCTGGCATTTGTAATATCTTTATCCGGATCTTAACTTAAACTTAGCCTTACTTAACTTTCCCTTTCCCTTTGCCTCTATACGTGTGTCTCTGTGTGTGTGTGTGGCATGTGCGTGGGAAAGGGATTTGTCACACATACTATTACTTAGAATTTCGAGTTTCGTCAAGTTTGCATTGTTCGTTGAGTTGCAGCCTCAACTCGTTCACCTGAATGAGACAGCGAGTACTTTGTCGTAACTGTTTCAGTTTTAACATTACATGATGGACTCGTTTTAAGCTCACGTCTTCATTGCACACAAAGGTGAAACCCAAAAAAAATTAAAGAGAGACTTGAACAATGCGACTACATATCAAGTAAAAACTAAAGATATGTACTTGATCTTATATACAGACAGACAGACAGCCAGCCGAACAGACAGAACAGACATGCTCGTATGTGCAGATTTCGGTGTATGCGTTTTGCTCTCAGTGTTGTTGTGGTGCACGAATCGAGAGACAAACTGTTGAATGGGGCCCCGACTGCTTGCATAATACTATATGATCCCCTTCTCCCCACACACTCCACTGCGTACTTCTCTACCCACACCCCTGGCCATCGTGCTAGCACTTGAGCTTGAAGTCTGGCTTGGCAGGTTGCTACAATTGAGAGATGCGTCGACTTAAGATGAGTTTGAGTTGAGTTGAGATGGATTGAAACAAAGAGGCGCCACGCGAAACCCACCAAATAACAAATCATTGAAAGACACAAATTTCGACTCTAGAGATGTAAGTCAAAATAATCGATTGGACAATTTATTTCGAAAAATTTAGCTAACTCTCAAAGAAACCTAAAATAAATTATGCTTCTATATATACACATAGATTTTTAAATCAAAGTTAATTAGTTCCAATATTATTTAGATCTAGAATGTTATTTACAATTAAGAAAATTTTTCCTTTTATGTATAATTTCTTTAATAAGGGATCAGGTGATTGTGAAAAATATATAAAATATAAATTCGATATTTGACTACGTAATATGTAATATTAGTATAAATTTTAAAGTTGAAGTTTTCGTCAACAAAAATCTATGAACATTCGTGCAACAATAACTCAAGGCTACATCAAATACGAATAGGAACTTATTTAAAATATTACCTCAGTTGAGAAATGTATGGATTATATATAAAATCAACTCCCTAGCTTTTTATCTCGAGTTATAAGTAAAATTGTACGATATGCAAAATCGATAGATCGATGTTTCGATGTTTTTCTCCACATCACTAGTAACGTAACCAAAAAGTGAAATATCAAATGCGCTGACAGTTTTGTGTCTTGGACGAGGGCAGGAACTGTCGCTATCGCTAACATGTTAGCTTTTATTTTTCTGTCGATCTCTTCTTCTTCTTCCTCCTCCTCCTTCTTCTCCTCTTCTCGCTTATTAGAAGACGAAGAACAACAACAACAACTGCAAACTTCAGTTGATACATAAATCGTGTTGCGTGTTTGTCAGCGACAGCTATAAAAGTCAAACACTGGCCATTACTGTCCAAAAATCGACCTTGTCGCTAGGTTTGTAGACCTTTGACCTTGCTCCGTCTAGTTGTAGTAGTTGTATTTAGTTATTTCTATACTGTTACTCTTACTGTTGCTATTGTTGTTGCGGTTGTTGTTGTTGTTTCAGTTTAGCGGCAATGTGCAGAAGTTGCTCTCAATTGGAAAGACACACACCGAAAACAGAAAACAACATGCAAACAACTCACCAAATGGAAGGTGCCATAACAACAACAACAACAACGAAAACTACAATAAAAGTAGCAACAACAACCACAATAACAACTGCGACAACATGACTTTGGAATTTCGAAGCGGAATTCAAAATGAAATTGAAGTAGGAGTTGAAATCAATATCATAAGTGTTTGTGAAATCTTTAAAGTAAACTCCTTTGCATAAATGATTCCTGTTAATACTTTTGATCTATAAGAATTAAGATAAGTATATCATAAATTATTATTATTTATTATATCCCCAAAAGAAAAAGAAAATTCTACTTAAAAATGTCAAATCATCTTACTATTTAAGTTTGATTAAAAATTGCGATTTTGATTAATTTATTGTAAATCATACGATAAGAGAAGTTAACTATATTAATTTATTTTTGCAATGAACAATTGTTATTTGTTGTTAACATAAAAGTCAGAAATCGTTTCATTTGTTCAATATCTATTTTGATAAATTTCTGTATTTAATCTTTTGTAACTTGTAACTCAATATACCACTTCAGAGGGTATTGGAAATACTAAGGCTCACTTAAGCACTTACCTTTATCTTGACCATCGGGTTCGTAGTACTCGCCATCATCCTCCTCCTCCTCACCTTCCTCCACATCGTAGTCGAGCACGGCATGCACTTGCGTTCTTGACCCTTGACCCGCTTGTACTCGCGTAAAGCCCGGCGCACGCTCGGGATAGTTATCGGGTGGTGCAACGCCATAGGTGGGTGCAGGAACCGTCTCCGCCTTAGCACCGCCTTGCTGTCTACCACGTTGCGGCGTTGTCTGAGACGGTGGCGGTGGTGGTTGCTGCTGCTGATGCGGTTGCTGTGCTTGCTGTGGCTGCCTGTTGTTATAGCCAGTAATACTATAGCTGCCGCTGTTCTTGGTGAATGTGGTGGTTGCTGTGGCGGTGGCGCTGCCATGAGCATTGTAGTACTGCTTCTGCGGTTTCTGCGGTGGTGCCTGTTGGCCAGGATAGCGAGTGTAGGATCCCTCGGCAGGACCTCGACCGGCGGACTGTGTTAGCTGCAGAGTGCTCTGCTGACTCTGAGCTGAACTGCTCGCTGCGGAGCTGGAGCTGTGGAAGGACACGCTATTCTCATTGGCCTCCACTTGGTGTTGACTCTGCTGCTGCTGTGTCTGCTGCTGTTGCTGTTGTATGTGAAAGACAGAGTTGCGCACGGCTGCGCCGCCTGTTGGTGGCAAATAGGCGCTGCCCTGTTTGCGTCTGCTGCCGCCATACGGATAGACGGACTGCTGCTCCTGCTGCTGATGCAGGGCTGGTGTGCCATAGGGATTGTTTTTGTAGTAGTCCGCACCGGAGTCGGCGGGTGTTTGCGGCTGTTGGTGATCGGCGGGCGAATAGAGCAAATTATTTGTATTGCTCGCCAGCTGATGGATGGGATGCAAAGGGGCCAAGGTGGCGCCCCACGGCTGAGCGAGTGCACCGAAAGGCAGCGAGAAGTTGGCCAAAGCCATGCCCGGAAACGAGTCCGAACGGAACGGAACGCAACAAAACGGAATGGAACGCAGTGAAACGGTAGCGAGTTACGTAAAATTTTAAGCGATATTTATTTATATTTAATGTCAGTGCATGATACAAATGACTTAGGCAACAAACTTGCTGCACAACCAACAAAAGTTTCAAATTAGAACTAGAACTGGAACTGGGACAAGAATTCGATTTAGAATCAGTGTTTAGAGGCGCGCTTAGAATGATTTATGCAAAAGCAAATCAGTCAAGTTTCCCCTGCTGTCCCGCTCTCCGGCTTCCCCCCTAGCGGACAATAGCACACAACACTTGCACACACACTGAGGTACTTGTACACACACACACACACACTTAGTTGTAGCGTCTCTTTGCGCGCTATGTAGTATATAAATATGTGCAAATGTTGTTGGTGTTGCTGTTGTTGTTGTTGGTAATATTATTGCCGTATGTGTTGTGTGTCGTGTGTGTTAATAACTTGCACGGCAAATTGGCAACACAAAACCCGCGACTCTTGTGCTAAAAAACCATTCACGACAAGCTGACAATCGAGACTGAGCTGTTCTCGGCGTGCGCCTTTAAAAAACTTAATGGGAAAAATGTTTCAACAAGCCTCAAAACTCAAAACTGACTTTAAGAAAACAACAACAACAACACAACAACACACACACACTACAGTTGCTCCCAGCTGCTGCTCAAAGAGTGAGCGTAAATTTTTATTTTATTTTTTTTTGAATGGTAAAACGAAAAATAAAACAAAACCGGAAAAATATTGCCGTACAGCAAGACGAACTGTGTATACGCTGATTAACTCTCTTTCCTAAATAACGTTTAATTCTTAAACAAAATAAAACTAGAGCTTTTAAGAACATTTTTTACATTTCTGTTAAGGTTTCAATAAGCTAAAGATTATATATTTTAAGGTCAAATTTTAGAATTATCGTCTTTGTAGATAAATTTCAAGAAACGATTTTTACTATATTTCTAAATTATTAAGTCGAATTTAATCTGTTGGAAAATAAAGTAAAAATTAAACTAAAACTTTTTAAAGTTATTTAAGTTGTGTGCAAAAACTTCAGTATCGTAACTCTGTCTGTTTAGGCTATACGCTGATCAGTTAGTGCGCTAAATTTGTAATTAAAACACTACTTACAATATTCTGAAATCTTTTGCGAGTATTTGATGACCTAGGTCAATGGATGGGTCGACTCGACTACTGCATTTTCGGTTTCCATTTGGCGACTTGTTTGTTTCATTTTCGAAAAGCGCATATTAATCACCAAACAAAATCATCGTCGTCTTGAAGGCAATGAAAAGCAAAAGTATTTTTAAAGTGGGCTTTAAAAACAGGTTGTGAAGAGCACCGTTGTTGAGTTACACTTGCGATACGCTTAAGAGAGCAGCTATATCTCTCTCTCTCTCCGTCTCTCTCGATCTGAATCTCAATTGAGCTCTTATTTGCGCTCTTGAGAGACTTTAATCAGAACTTGGATTTAGTCATGTCGGTGTAATATTCTGCTAGGGGTGCTGTTAGGGGTTGGGGTGCTCGGGGGGTTTCACAGAAATGTCGGTGTAATGCCGAGTGCATTTGGCGATGAGCTATTGTTAATGATGATCTTGTTCGTCATAATGATGTTTAGATGAGGGCATAAGTAGACGGTGTCTACGTCATATCAGCTCGTTGGGTTCATTTTGCATATTAGCACCTTTTAACTGGATCAGCATTCCCCTAAGCTCTCCTCTTCTCTCCTCTTCTCCTACCTTCTCACTCTCAACAAGTTGAACTTGTTGAGAATCGAAACAGATACGTGCGTACACATACACACACATAAGCAGTACGTACGTTTACGGAAACGGATATTGCAGAGCAAACAAACCAGCAAACAGCTGACGTGCCATGATCTTATCTTTCACATGAAACTGTCAGGGAAATCCGCCCTGTAAAGTCGTCCCAAGCTCCTGTTTAAAGTGTTAATATGTGTGATTCACTTAATTCACTGTCATGAATTATTTAAATCGGAAAATCTGTGAATTGAGCAATGAGTTGATTGATTTCTATACAGTTAGTAACACACACACACAAGTTTGACGCCTTTGGAATGTCAGTATCATTCCGTTTAGAAAGGTACACCACCTACAAAGGTAGATATCGCACATATATTGATGTTGTATATGTAAATAATTTAACCTAAACTGTAGCAAATGGGTTGGTCAGCTGTCCAGCTGTCCAGTTGACCATTCGAGAGTTGACCACGCCATGGCCATATAGTAAACCAGGCTTTTGTTTTATGACGGACAACGCGCTGACCAAGCCCAACAAATATCGCACATTTGCTGCAACCAGGGTTGGTTCATGTACATAAAAATTTTATGTATATATAAATCAAAAAATATTATTATTTGTACACTCATAAAAAAATAAACTCCGGAAATGCATGTGTATCAAAAATTAACTACCGAAAATTCTAAAATTGTGAAATAGAATTAAAGATCACAAATTTGTATCTAAAAAATATATTGCTTTAATTCGAATTACTTAAAATATATATTAAAGTTCATGAAACCATTCCAATTGTCTTTGGTTTTGAAAAAAATAAGCTTAAACCAAGATAAAATAATAATAAAACTTGAATGACTTGTCTTTCCCAAATTTAAACTCAATAAGAAATAAAATTTTTGAAAAATAACGAATTTAGACATAATAATTTTAAAATCGCTTATTAATTAAAAAAATATAAGAAAATGTTGATTTGTAATCTGAAAATATAGAAGTTCGAAAACTATTTAACTTGATCATTTTTTTTATATACATGTTCCATATATTATTTATTTTCTGCAGATTATACTGCAACCCTCTAATATGCATTGTGCTGTACTTGTGCCTGTGCATTATGAACTGTTTTGAATACAGCCGAAGCAAGAACTAGTTTAGCACATAATTTACCCCAACAACAACAACAAGAAACAACAGCAAACAGTAACAACATCAAGATCAAGAACAAGAACAAACAGTGACAAGCGCCAACCGAGTTTACAGATTTTTAGCTTTTTTGCCTTTCCCTTTTTTTTATGCGGCAGGCACTGAAACACTTCTTGGCAATTGTCTGAACTTATCTAATCCACTCGACAATTAACGAAATCAACCAAATTCTCAAAGCAAAAAAAAAAGGCACAGAAGAATGAAAACAAATCTTTAAATGACATTCTTCTAGCGCCTGCCGCGGATTGGGCGCCCTGAGGCTTTGACCAACCGATCGACAGATCAACTGATCAACTCGAAGAAAAATAAAAATAAATAAATAAAACGTCGCCTGTCAAAAAATTTAAATACAAGTACAACAACAACAGCAACAACAATATAGAAATAGCAACAACCACAAGAAATTCACCTTATCGATATGTGCTCTCAAGCATATTGGCCTTAAGTCGTTAACAAAAAATTTAACTGCCAATCTTTTGTGCAATCACAATAAAATAAAATTAAATCAAATTAAATAAAATCAAAACGCCAAACATCAAGTGTTTTTTATTTCGTTGGTTGTTTGTGGCCCATTGTTTTGAGCTTGAATTTCAATTCCTTAACCAATTCAGATTCCTGTACTCCCCCCAGTCCACTCACTGCCCCCACTCCCTACCCACAAACCCCTACTGAGACGAATGACAATACTAAGTATTTATGTATACACTCTAATACCCCAATATACTCATGGATGCCATAGTAGTTGATCGATTCGATCAGCATAAGTATAAGAGAGAATTAAAAAAACGCTTTAATTAGAACCAATTTAGAGCGTGGACCAATTTATCAGAAGCATTTTGAAAAGTAGTTGAAAACCAGTTGAGATCAACTTCAGCGCCATGTGCACAAACACCAGACAGACACCACTAAAAAAGTGGGGGGGATTGGGGAAACGTCAGGGGCTGAGGTTTCAGGTGTTGAGAGGGGCGTGGCTGGCTGACTGATCTTTATACTCCACCATTATAACTCAACCATTGTCAATATTGTTACGAGCCAAACTGAACCCCGTACTGAATTGAAATTGAAATTGCCTTTTACGCATTTGTTTTTCTTTGTCAATTGTCTAAGGGGCTCAATTGGTTCGTTTACGGTTTATTATACTACGAGGTGTGGACCCCAAAACACCCAGGTTCAAGTGCAAAAAACACTCATTGTTTCGTATACACAATCAACTTGTTTTTTTGCTTTGTGACTAAATATGGAAGTTTAAAAAGAACCAAGAAATTGTTTGAGTTCATTTCAAAAACTATTGAACTCTTAAGTATTTCAAAGAATTCCAAAGCTTTTAATGCTACGATACGATTTTAGACAATAGACTTTACAAAAATTTCAAATATTTGATAAACAAAACGTACCAAGAAAATAGTTTAATTCGATTCGAAGCTATTGCATTTCATTGCTTGGAATCGCGAAGCTGAAATAACCCTGAACAGAAGACTGGAATAAAGAATTGGAAAAGACTGAAATAATGATTCGAAAAAAGACTGAAATAAATTATAATAAAATAATACTAGGACAATTTCTATGTCCAATTGTCAATTTATAAAAAATTCTGACTGAATACGCGTCGTTTGACATAGGAATCAGACGAAAAGTATGAATGTATCAGACTTAAGCCCAGTTAAATTTCACATTTTTAATGCCGTTTTCTGTACAGTCTTTATTCTTTTCTTTCATTGCTTTGTTTTTACTTTAAATATTATTACTACAAATTTTTAGCTGTACTTAGAATACAAAAACGAGTTAATTATTTTGGTTCTTTTGAGCCAACATTTTCATACGTACAAACATATGCATATGTAGTGTATAAGAATGGAGAACAATCATTAATTACCTTTCCATTTCGGGTTGTTACCTTGTGAGATGACATGTTGATGTCGGGGGATTAAAATGTGTATTGTGATTGAAGGAAATGGATTTAATTGCCAGCTGAGAGCTATATGAACATACAACTATCTATCTGCTACCTTAAGAATCTAATGGGTATCTCAGTATCTATCATACTTTGTCTTGCTGGGCACTCCAGGCGCTTGACCATTCTGAGCCGCACTTTGGTTATGACTCTGGCCATGAGTGTGACCGCCATGACTATGGGTGTTTGAGTGTGAGTGGGTGTGCGTTGTGGCAGCCAGAGTGTAGACCTCGTAATCACTGATCGCAAAGTTGTAATCGCCAAAGAGTGTGAGATGTGCGGCACTTGGGCCATCGTAGGAGTGCGGCAAGTTGGAGTAGGAGTCTGTATTGACATTACAATTGCTGGATATAAGCAAATCTGCACCGGCGCCAAATATGGGACCGCAGCTATTGAAGATTGATAAAGAAATGTTAGTGATTAATCTGCCTAAAGCAGCAAACAAGGCAAACTTACTCTGGATGATAACAGATCGCATATGGTTTCTTCACAATATCAAACTTGACCGGTTGCTCGCCATTTGCTGGATTCAGCATGAAGAGAAACGCACGTTCCGAGTGCAAGTATCCGCCCTTACGACTGGTCTTTGCCCAGGCCACATCCGTGTAACCACCGCTGATCTCTCCGTGTGATCCCATGCCAATAATCATGCAGGGTGCCACGCCATCGCAATAGCGATGGAACGAACTGGACCCATAACCATGTGTGGAGGCACGAAAGACCAAACGCCAGCTCTGCTTGGGCACGCCGTACCAGCCGTTGAGAATGCTCTGCAGAGGCAGTTTGTCGTTGCGCAGGATTTGCGAACCAGGAAACATGTTAACCGTAAGACGCGGCTGCAGACGCTTGTCGTTGTCCACTAGCTTGTTGGGATGCAAGGCGGCGTAGCGATAGCGTTCTAGGGATAGCTCCATGGGCACAGCTCCAGTTGGTTCCACCTCTTCGGCAAACACTTGGCTATCGATGAGCAACAGACGCACATGACCCATGACACCGCCCAAGTGCTGGCAGACCCGAGCACGCTCCTCCTCCGTCCAGTGGGCAGTAGGTTGGGTGACACCAGCTTGATACTTGGCCCAGGCCAAGACGCAGCGCCACACTTCTTCCTCCTCCAAACAGAACTGTAATACAAGAATCATTAATAACATTTTTATAAGGGAGTTTAGTGACTAGCTCCTACATAATCCGATGAAATGATTTTTATAAGTGCCTCCTTGGTGAGCGTAAGAAACGAATTGGTTTTTACACACTCCCCAGCATTCTCTCCTATGTAAATGATGCAGCGTTCCATAAACGAAGCTGCACACTTGGCACCTGCAATAAGAGAATTTACCGCGAATTTAGTTAAGTATGCAGAATGCAAATAAATCACCTGCCAAAATGCCCCTTGAATGAATGGAAAGTCGCCAATTTGTATATAAAAGTTCTTTCATTTGTTTTTTATTCTGGTTAAGTTTTCACTATCGGTTTGCGGTTTACAATTAAATTCCTTATGAATGTAACAGAGGCAGTTGTTGTTGCACTGCACTGGAGTGTAGGTTAATCCTTGGAGGGGTTTACATTCTGTATCAGCGTTATGTTGTCTCCCTTGAGCATTATGCGACCCAGATTCTTGCGTTGGCGCGTCTTCACATAAACTTCCTCGGCGTCGTCCAGCACCAGATTCATGTACTCATCGAATCCCACAATGTGGCCCTCGATGCGCAGCGAAATGTTTTCGTAGAGCCAAACTTGCACTCGAGAACGGCTCTGCAGGTAACGAAAGATCAGGTTGATGGGCTGCACCATCACCTTCTGCACCTTTGGGTTGCCTTTGAACGACATTTTGCCCTTTTGCAATTCAATTTAATTGTTGTTTAATTATTTTTCGCCAAAACGTTTGCTGGCGCTGTTTTTTTTTCTCGTTTTTAGCCGGCGTCGTTTTCGATGTCAATCAGCCTTGTTATCGATACTATCGTGTGCTGCTATGCATTTCGATTACGTGGTCAGCTCATACAGCGATAGTTAATTACCGATTGCCTCGACCGGTTGCGTCAGAGAAGTTTCCAAGATTGAGAAAGTAACAGAGGTTCAGCTCACAACAAACAAAAAATAGAAAATAGAAAAACATGTCGCACGGAACCGTTGATAAAGGTGAACTGATGGACCAGGTGAAGCAACAGATTGCCGTTGCAAATGCACAGGAATTGCTCACACAAATGACAACAAAGTGCTTTAAAAAGTGTGTTGGCAAGCCGGGAACATCACTTGACGCCTCTGAACAGGTGAGTCTCAAACAAAGTACTAAATTACCATCAAATTATTTAACTATGTGAAATTCTAGAAATGCGTATCCCTGTGCATGGATCGCTTCATGGATTCATGGAATCTAATATCCCGAACTTATGGCCAAAGGTTACAACGTGAACAATCAAATATGTAAACACCAGTTGCGGTTATTGAGCCCTAAAGCACAGCCTGTGGCTACTCGCTGTAGTTAGTTCTATTTAGTTCTACTTGTTGTTAAAGAAACCAAACAATTAAAAACAATTTTTCATACATGAATCGAGTTCTGCTTAATAAATAAAACGTGCATAAGCGATAGGCAAATAATAATGCTATCGACTGAGCAGCTGTCGGCCACAATGATTCTGTATTTTAAACTGACTATCGATACTCGCGCGCTTACATCGGAATGGCAAAAGAGTTGCATACAATGTGAATCGTGGCGCGAAGTTTAAAATTAATAAATGTGTTTCAGCTTACCGGCTTTCTCGTGAATATCCATTACAGCAGTGAGAAAAGTGCACGCGTTATCCACCGATAAAGTGGAAATTACATGATCTTCACAAGCCGCACGCAACTCAAAAACTCCCATGTCTTGGGCCAGTGTCAACATTTCAAATACCCGATAGTCCTGCAGCATAAGCTGTAAACAAACGATTAAAAATGTATGTTAAGGTATCAGGGAATATATAAATGTAATTTACCAACCTTTGCTGTATAGACATATAGTATAAATTGTCGGAACAACTCGGCATTGATATGTGGCAAGCGAATTGCTGTAGGTGTTCCAGTACCCGGTGCCGCCGGGGAGACTGTGCAGCCGGGAATGGGAATGCGACAGACTTCACCTCGCTTGGCGGTCTTAAAGCTCTTGCATCTGCAATTATAATTCCAATCCTTAATGAGGTAATCAATCGCATGAGCAACACGTGCCACTTGTTGAATACCAAGCGCCCCTAAATGGGCATTGAGGCATTTCTGGTTTGGTTTGGACCAATTAATTAACTTACCGTGCCATCAGAATGCTTCGATGTGCGTAAATTTTCTCATCATCACGTCCACATATGAACACCACATCGGCACTGTCCTGATCCTCACACAACCGCTGCAAGTCCTCAATTAACTGCGGTAGTCCAGCCAAAGCTGGATCACTGTGTGGTGCACGTGCACTCATTGTGGGGAATAGGGAATACTTTCTCGATTTACTGTTTGTTTTTTTTTCGCTTCGCAGAGAGTGTGAGCAAATATTTTTCTCTGTTTTGTTTATGTTTTCACTTCCACGTTCCGCTCGGAATCGAGTCCAGATCGTTGCGTTGTCGGAGCGCGTGGACAATGAGCGAAAATAAAAGAGAGCACAACCGGTTTCTGCTAAAATGCACAGAGCCAACACACACAAAACAAAAACCCACGCCACAAAACTACAAAAAATAGTCTGGAAAGTAATTAGCCAGCTAACTTTTATCTATATTCTTAACTCTTCTTTTGCAACAGAACTAAGAAAGTATGTAAGAATAGTGCTACACTTAATTATTAACCTTTTAAAAAAATGTTTTCCACTTGTTTGCTGCAATTAACTCTTAGCACATCTCGTTTTCATTCATGCGCAGACGCCGCGGTTCGTTTATCTCATACTCGTGTATTTATCGAGACTGAAGATGAAGCTACAGTGACGGTGACAGGTAATCGACCAGGCTCTCAGGCCCTCATCGCCGCCCTGTGATTTTGTTTTTGCCTGTTTTCTCTTTAGTCTTTTGAAAGAGAGCTAGAGAAGATAGAAATGCTGTGGAAATGGAACAAATTTAATAATTCCTGAAAGCAATATTTCAATAATTAAATTTTCTAATAATTCTTTAAGCACAATCTTAATTCAGGTTCAATTTGTATTTACTTTAATTGACTGTATACTTCGATTTTAATTAATTTTGTATTCTAATTTTTTTGTTTAAGCTTAGGGCGCCACCTAGCCCCACACTGTTGAACTAAAGACCTCTTCTACTCTACTAGCGCCATCTTTAAGCGAGTAGTCTTTCTGACATTTACAACCAACCTTAGGTTCACCAGTTGAAAGTGAGTTATTCAACACTGAATATTTTAACTAAAAGATTTGAGTCTCCACTAAGTTGTTTCATAACTATTTATTGTAGGTATGTGAAACTACTGATTGTTCATAGCAGCCAGCATTCAAGCATGCGCATTAACAATTCACAATAAATTGTTTGGTTTGTAGCTACGCTATAGAAGATTTAAGTGTCAGCTCAGTAGTATGCAATACAAAACTTCAAGCTTGTCTATATTTAGCTGCCTGAAAGTATGCAGTTGTCTTTTTGCAAAAAGTCAAACTGTAAATGAATAAAAATGGCGGTTCTTGTATTTTTCAAATATTTATTATGCATAATATTTACCGTTTGCTTTGTTGTTATTTTGTTTTTATTTGACTTTACATGTTTAATAATTTTTTTCGTTTGTTATTTTTGTATATGGTTTTTATTTGTTTCTGCACTACTTAAATATGAAACGTTGAAGTCAAATTTGTTTGCTTTGTTCATTAACTGTTTAATTTGATTAAACTTTTTATTCGCTTTGTGGGTGCATTTCTCTTCCGTTTTGTCGATATCGTCACATTACCATTACCATTTCTATTTCCATCAACTATTTTCCTCGATTCTCTACCCAATTTGCTCCACAATTTGTACATTTTATTTGCATTCTGAATGTCACATAAATAAATAATATTTATAATAATATTTGACAAGACGCGGATTTGTTTTTGTATTGTTATGTAATGTAATGTATTTTGCTTATTCGTTATAACTAATGCCATTAATTTGTTGTTGTTGCTTAGCCTTTGCACATTTAAATTTTTAATAAATTGTAACAATTTCAAGTCGTTTGTTTATAAGCAGATTTCATATAGTACATAATATATATCTAAACACTATATATATTATTATACTTCAACTGGGCAAACATCTTGGGGACAACTCTTATAGGCGGCTTTATAAAATTTGTTAATAGTAAATTTTATTTATTAGTTTTTTGTTAAATAAAATGATTGTTTTATTTTATATCTCTTTGGGTTATTAGCAAAAATGATACAAAAACTGCAAATGTCTGTTTGTCTTTTGTCTTCTAATCTGATTCTGATGAACTATTTTCATTTTGTAAAATTTGGCCATTAATATAAAATTGCTGAAAACCGTTTTGATTAACCATCCTGTTTGTTTATGAAAAATTCAACTCTCATCCTAAGTTATTCATCATACATTGTATATGTATATTATTACATTGTATAGATTTGTTCACGTTCTGGTTCTGGTTCTTGTTCTTATTCTGGTTCTGGGGTTGGTAGAAATTTTCGTAGTATATGAAACGGAAAAATTAATGTACAATACAAATTTTATATTGTTTTAAATGTTTTTGTTTTAATTTTTATTTTTATTCACTTTTGCATAGCAATTTCTTTTTGTTGGTTTTCTGTTGTTGTTTTTTTTCATTTGATGCATATAATTTATATAACTTTTTAAATTTGAATAACAATTGTTTTATTTTTATGTTTTTGTTTTTATTTGTTTACTTAATTTCTCACAATTTATGTTGTTAATCTTTAAATGTATGTATTTGTATATATTTAATTCATGTTGGTTTTTATTTATCATTTACCATTTTTGTATTTTTATTTAAACATTAATTTATACAATTTTACACATTTTCCGCTGGCGACTCTTAAGATCTAGACAAATTTTGGTTTGAAGTTTGTTTTTTTGTTAATTTGTTTCTTGTTGTTTATTTGCTAATTTCAAAAATCACTTAGGAGAATAAATGAAATTGGGATTTTGGTTTTCCTGTTTCTTTTAGAAAGTACATACAAAAAACACACAGGCATAAATAATTTTAGTTTTGTTTTTGTTTTATGAAATATGTTTAACAAAAGTTTATAGATTTTTGAAATCTGTGCGCGCTTTTCGCTTGGCTCTTGGCTTGGGGTTTGTTTGTTTGTTTTTTTTTTGGGGTTTCTATCTATCAACTTTCTCATCTTCTGCTTCTGTTTCATACAGTATTTTAGTTTTGTTTTCCAAAATGAATAAAATTCAATATTTCACAAAATGTTGGCAACGAAATGATAAAGTACTGTTCGATATATATAGTATAATAATGTATAAATACGAGTATACGTTAGCGTTGCAACGATCTAGATATCGATACACGCTTGCTTATCGATAGAAATGATATATTTACAAGATTTGAATTACGAGTATTTTTGCCATTCACATGTTACACAGACAAAGTAGTTTTTATTTTTGTTTTTTTGTTTCCTATTAGCTAATATAGCAATTTTTGTTTTTTGTTTGCTGCTTAAAATGTCGTCGAAATTTCCATAACATTTTCTTGAGTTTCATTTTAAAACTAGTATTTAACTAAATGCCTACGAAAAAGCAAAGCTTACTAGTGAAACAAAAAACTACAATTAATTAAATTGTTCAATTAGAAGCTACAATAAATATTAATGTATGTATGTATGTTTGTATGTATAGCAGATATATTCATATGTAATTATGTATGTCTGTTCATTTGTTTAGTTTTAATTGTAGTTGTATAAATTTGTTCAAATTTAATGCGGCAACTTTTCAGTTTTGTAAAATATTTATAGTACGCTTAGATTTGCTTTACTTTAAATATATTTATGTATACATTTTACTTCTTTAATTTTTTTGTATTTATTTGTGTTTTGTTTTTTAGCAATTTGTATTGTTTTTGTTGTTATTTACTCAGTGGTGGGTTCATTAATTTGTGTGTTTGTTTCTTCGCTGTTTCGCTTCGGTCTTTCTCTCTGGTATCGCTCTCTCTCTCTTTCTCTAAATATATATATATATATATATTTTAGCTTCCAACTTAGAGTTAGAATTAAACTATAATAAAATAGCTATAAATTACCGTTAAGTATTTTATAATTAAAAATTACATTTGAGGTTAGGAAGTGTGGGCGTGGGTTTGGGGTAAATCCGAAGAAGAAGAATTCTTTTATACCGCTGGGCGGATCATTCAATTAAACAAATCAAAATTTGCTAAAAATTTTGCAAGCCTCGCTGTGAGTTAGTAATTCTCTTTTTAAAATGTCTTCCATGTTTTCGTATTTAGATGTTGTTTGTATGTTTTTTTTGTAAGCCTTAGAAAATAAAACCTAATTAGAATTAGCCATTAGAAGTAGCGTTAGTATTTAGAATAAGAGTAAACTATAAAGTAATAATTTTAAAAATATACGTATAATAAAAACACCCACACGAATATTTTGTATTCTTTCAAATACACAAATATCTAATTTTGTTTATCTTGTTTTGTTTTTTGTTATGTTTTTTAAAGCTTTGGTTTCAATGTTGATAATTTCTGCAGCAAAGTTGAAGAAATCTAGAAAGTATATATTTATATGTAGATATAGATAAAGAAAATAAAACAGCGAATTTGGAAGCCTTACAAACTTTGTGTTATACGTCGTGAGATCAAAAAACAAGCTAAAGAATTTCCAAAATAAAATTTTGTAGTGTTGTAGAAAAGTGAAGAAAAGTTGTTTGTTTGTTTTTACTTATGTCAAGTCGGACATACCCTATTGCTTGTGCGTTAAGCGTTGAGCATACATATTTTGTTGTATTTTTGTTAATCCGTGAAGGGAAAGAGAGAGTGAGAGGGGGAAGTGGGAGGTGTGGGTTTTGGCAGAGCTTAAAGCTAACTCTTTTAAGCTTAACTTCTACTAAGTTAACTGTGAGTGAGTGTGGATGAAAGAGACGACTATACTGTCAATTGGCTAACGGTTAATTGCAATGCGATCTCAAGTATGTGTGTAGGTGAGAGCGGGAGCGGGAGCGGGACTTTGTTTGTGCTTAGACAATCTCCTTTTTGATTTGTAATTCGCAGTTCGTTGTTGTTGTTGTTATTGCTCCAGTTGCAATTGCTGTTGTTGTGGTTGTTGTTGCTGTTATCGGCGTCGGCGGCGCTGGCAGCGTTTGCTTCTTGCTCGCCTTTGTCGCCATTAAAATAGGCGTCGCCGCTACCGCTGGCAGAGCTGAGGGCGTCGCAGTAACTGCTGGTGTCGCATCGCGTCGGTGGCGTCGCTGCTGCTGTTGCTGTTGCTGCTGCTTTTGTCGCTGCTGCAGCGGCATCTCATCATCATCGGAATCATCTGGCGTCTGACGTCGCCGTTCTGCTGCTGTTGGATGTCTCACAATCTCCTTCTTCTCCTCCTCATCCTCCTCTTCGTCTTCTTCGTCGCTATCCTCTGGCTCTGGCTCCGCTGCCGCTGCCTCTGTCGCTGTCGCCGTCTCTTCGTCTTGTTCTCCCTCCTCTTCGTCTGTTTCCTCATTGTTGTTGTTGTTGCTGTTGCTGTTGATCTTGGCCAGCGCTTGGCAGGCGGACATCTGTGCCTTCTTCATGGATGCAGCGTCACTGCTGTTGCTGCTGTCAAACAATTGTCCCGCTGTTGCTGCCGAGTCCGGTGAAATGGGCGTGGTTGCTGTGGGCGGCGTTGCCAGTGCGCTGCTGTGCGGCGCCTGTGCTGTTCCCAGCTCCTCTTCCTCATCCTCATCACCGTCTTCATCATCCTCTTCATCTTCCTCTTCCTCGTCCTGCTCTTCGCCCTCGCTTGGCGCACGCTTTGCATATCCATTATGCTTGCTCTGGTGCTCCTCCTCTTCCTGTTGCTGTTGCTCCTTCGGTTGCAGCTTCAAACGCTTGTTTGCCGGCGGCTCCTCGTCCTCCAACTCCTCGACCAGTTCCTCCTGCTCCTGCTTGAGGGGCGTAGGACTGCGTCGCAATCCATTCAACTTCAGCAATGATTCACTGCTCTTATTGTTGTTGTGGTTGCTGTGATTATTGTTGTTGTTGGCCTGATCCTGTGTAAGCGTCTCATTGCTATCCGCATCGGATGAACCACGCAGCAATAACTCCCTCTCCCGCTCCTGCTCCCGTTCATCCTCTTCCATTTCCTCCTCATCGTCGTCCTCCTCCTCGTGATCCTCGCCCACTTCGCTTAGCAACGTGTGCGTCTGCTGCTTCAATGGCACCACCATGCGCAGTTTGTCCTGCGCCTCCAATTGGCGGCGACACCGCTGCAGTTGCTCCCGCAGCTCGACAATGTGCGCCTCCTGCTTGTGAAAGAGTTCGCTGAGTTGCACATTGTTGTAGCGATATTGTTGATTTTCCTGCAACAGTCGCTGCAACAGATGCAACACTCGTTCCCGATCCTTGGGCCGTGTATCGCGCAACGCCTCCACCGCCAACTCCCACGGCGGCAACATGGCGCTGCTATCCGGCTCACCGTTCAGACTATCATCATCCGTATCCGTGGACAGTTCAAACTCACTGCCCAGATGCGGCTTAACCAATCCATTGCCGTTTCCATTGTGCAGTGTTGCTGCCAGAGGCCGTTGCTGCTGCTGCTGCAGAAGTTGCTGTTGCTGCTGCTTGTTGGGATGCGGTGAACTGACCACGTTGGAGGAGTGCGTGCTTAGATTGAGGCCAGCACTGGAAGACTGTGTGGGCGAATAACTCGCTGATGAGGGTGTCTTATAATAGTTGCCACTTTGATGGGTTGCTGCTGCTGCTGCTGCGGCTTGTTGCTGCTGTTGTTGTTGGTGCTGCAATGCCACATTTATTGCTGCTGCAGGCTGTTGGCTCATCATTAGATTCTTATTGATCCGTATGCGACTTGGCTCAGTGTGATTGGGATGATTGTTGCTGCTGCTACTGTTGCTGTTGCTATTGTTGCTGTGGTGATTGCTGCTGGTGGGCAGCAGCTTGGTATGCTGATTGACGGTGGCGATTATGTGATTGTTGTGCGTTGTGCTTGCTGTTGCTGTTGCTGGTGGTGGTGTTGTTGTTGTTGGTGTTGTGGCTGTTGGCACCGGTGACGTCGAGGAGGTAATCTCGTTGCTGCCCGCTGAGAATTCATCAGCGGGGCTGCGTGGCACGTGGCGCCCAACAGGTGGCGCTGCTATTGCTATTGCTGCTGCTGCTGCTGCTGTGGGCGTTGTGGTATTGTGACTGCTGGGCGGGGGTGGTAGCGGTGGCGGGGGAGCGGCCAGATGGGCAGGCGCTGGCTTCGGCATCGGCATCGGTGAGCTGCTGTTGGAGCTGTTGCTGTGGTTGCTATGGTTGCTGTGATTACTGCTGCTGCTGCTGTGGTTGCTGCTGCCACTGTTTTGTGGTGGCGTTGCCGCACGTTCCTGCTTAATGTGCACCTGCAGCTGCTCCCTTTGCTGCTCCTGCTCCCTCTCCCTCTCCCTCATACTGATGCTGTGACGCTGTCGCTCCAGTTCCCGCTCCTTGCTCAGAATGCTTTTGCGCGGCGCCAGCGCCACATTTGGTTGATAGGAGCGCTCGAAGCGATTCAGATCCTTGCTGCTAACCACACGCTCCGGGTTCTGCAGCTCTGGTGGCTCCTGGCAGGCGTATGGCAGCGCGGATAACGCATTGTAGGCTTGCAGTATTGCTGCTGGCGGCGGCTTTGCTGTTCTCCAGGGCTGAAAGGCACTGCTTGCCAGCTGCTGTGATACTAGGCGTTCCCGTTCACGTTCCCTGCCTCGTTCCCGTTCCCGTTCACGCTCCAGCTCCATTTGCTGCTGCTGATGCTGCTGTTGTTGCATGCAACGTGCGTACAGCAGCTGATAGCTCTGCATATCCAAATGTGGATGATAGTTATCGAGTGCCTTGTGCTTCTTGCTTGGCATCTCCAACAGCTCGACGGGCAGCGCGACGGGGACAGGGACAGAGAGAGGTGCGACGGCAACAGACGCACCACGTTGAAGGTGATGATGATGATGTGGATGATGTTTCAGACTGGCGGAAAGCGCGCCATGCGTTGCCGGCGGTCCTTGAGGCGCCACCAAACCCAGAGGTCCCAATAATACGTCCTCCATCAGCATTTCCGCCTATAAAACATAGATAGAGATTGAGGAATAGTTAGTGCTTGTCTTCAGTAATGCAACATGATCGATAAATCGATGTATGGATTTTAGTTAAATGTTTTTTATCGCTGTAAATAAATCGATTTCGTTAAGCAATTAAATCTATCAAAAGAACCCGTTAAAATCGATCAGACTTGGACTTTTAAATAATATTTATGAGTGCAATCGATTAACTATGCTTTTATTATCCCTCGAAATAAATAGTGTTTTACTATCGATTTTCGTAAAAATAGAATAAAAATCAGAGCTGAATATCTAAATAATATTTACGAGTTCAAACGATGCTTTGATTTTTTATTGGTGATTTTGAAAAACGATGGCGAATTCGATTTTTACATCACTAGTTGGAGGCATCACTCTTCAGTCTTCAGGGCTTCACTCTCCAGTCTTCTGCTCCAGTCTGCAGCAGTTATTAGAAAATTGATCGGCCATAAAAATAGATGCCGGCAAAACCAGTAGCCCCTGCTCCATTAATTTGAATTGCCAGCCCCGTCGCGTCGCCAGCATCGTTTTCGAGTGGCTAATTATAAACAAACAAGTGCCCGGTAGGATCACAACCTCTACATATATTCTCCACTCCCCATTCTTCAAGCACCACAGCACAGTAGTCCCGTCTTTCTTTCCATTCGATCCTTCGATTTAAAGCATCTTGCGATCCATTCGATTCCTCCGCAGTTTGCAGTCAAAACGCCCCGCGGTTATGGCGCCAATTGTCATTGAGACAAGCGGTGAGCCACCAATTCACACTGCACGAAAAGGTCGAGTTAGTCCCACTGAGATCTATACATTTTAACTAGTGCCAAAACTAACTAACAGAAAATTGTATAAATTGATTTTTGCAATGCAAAGTTAATGATAGTTTTCTAAATTACTTTATGCCAACAAAGATCTGCTTTAGTTAAAAAATATTCGTTTACATTGAGAAGAAGAAATTTATTTTATAAGCTACAAATATATTATCAAGTGAAATATTTTCTCTCAGTGTAGCCGACTGTCAGAGAACTGGTAGCATCTTTGACTGCATATTTTGCATTATCATCAGCGACATTTGCTGCACTGGAGACATGGAACATGCACCAGGCGTCGTCGACTGGTTCTGCATCTGACTTTAGACTTTAGCTACTTTAGCTTTCGGTTTGGGACTTGCAAGTTGGAAGTTGGCTTTGCTTTCCTTTCGGTCTCTGGCTGGTCTTTTGGGTTGCGTGTTTACCTAGCTGTTAAAATGATTGGCACCGCGGCCAATTATGGTCCCGACGACTGGGCCATAAAGTGATTTTGAATGGAGGCGGCGCCACTGCAAATTCTACAGCCTCTCAAACTTGCATCCTCAGTGTTTAGTGCTCGCTGCCTGTTTGGTGCTCAGTTCTCAGTTCTCAGTCTTCTTCATGCACAATCTATGACTACTTGGTCTTTATGTTGCCCCATTGCTGAAGGTGTCACTGCGGCAGTTCAACAAATGGACATCGAAAGATGCCAATGAGCAGCCACTGTCTGTAAAGATTCAACAACAGTGTTGAAGAGTGGCAAAGAGTGGCAAGGTGGACAGATCGGGGAATGCGGCTTCTTCTTGACCATAAAATTTACAAGGCAGCTAATCGTTGGTTAAGCTGATGAGGTGTCATTAGCTTCTTTTCGCTCATTAGAATAGCCAAACACTGATGGCAGTGGCTTGCATTGGCAATGACAAGAAAACGATTACATTCATTCGATAAGTTGTTAATACAAAATGATGATAATCAATGTGACCATGAACTGCTCTTTTATTGCTTAAAAAACAAAGCTTATGGTATGTTAATTATGTGATTAGTCAGATTATTCACCGATTAAACTATACAAATACAGATTTTAAACCGTAGCTCATACAAAAATTTGTATTGTTTTTCGATACAAGAATCGATAATATAAACTCCACAAACTTTTCACATAACGATCGTTTTACTTAATTTATAAATTCCATTTCGATAGTCGATACATAAATCGATTAATTGGACTGTTTCTGTAGACTCCTCGTAGCACCAACTTAATTGCTTTGCCTTTGTAAATGTGACAATTTAAGGTTTAATTCAAGCCCGATGTCGGAACTTAAACAGACGCAAAAATATTTGAAATTTATCCACCACTCTCCTCGCTCCACCCATAAAAAAACCCGTAAGCTTAAAAGCCACAAAGTATGCAACATAAATTTGCCGATCAACAGAACTTACAATAAAAGCATGGAAGAAATGCTGTAAAATGAATGGAGGAAAAGAGAGAGAGAGAAGAAACCGCGCACTAACAATGCAAACAGCAAAACAATGCAGTTAACTGAAAACGCTTGGCCGTAACTTGGCCAAAACCGATGGGTAAACAAGTTGGCCAAAAACACATACATAGCTGGCGACGCAGCGGCGACTTTCGACTGCGTTATGCTAAAAAAACGACAAAAATTGTTGAACAGAGATTAAGCCGCAGATGAAGGCGAAGAAGAAAATGTATGAGGGGGGAGTTTAAGGGGGAAGAAGGCAGAGCAGAGCACACACCAAACACACACACTATCATACTCTAAAGCCAAGCTGGCGACGCTGTTGATAAACAAGGAGTCTTAATGGCAAAGGGGTTGTGGTTATTTGCGATTTCCAAGAGGGGTTCATAGAAGACAAAAGCTAAAGATATAGACGCCGCGATAACAAAACTGGAAGCCACTCAGACAGAGAAAGAAAGAGACACAGAGAGAGTGTGTGAGAGAGAGAGGGAGATAGAGAGGGAGAGCAGCACACAAATGAACCATTAAACAGCAAAATCATAAAAATCAAGAGCCATAAAGAAGTCGTCGAAGGAGCGCCAGTCTCCAAAGCTGCAGTCACCAGTCAGCAGTCAGCAGTCAGCAGCAGTTCACACAGTTACCAGTTCACAGTCACCAGTTCACATTGCACAGTCACCGCAGTATCCACAGTTTCCCCAATCGCCATCGGCATGGCCATCATAGCATCACAGCAGGAGCAGAAGACGCCGTCGCCTTGTTTTTTGTTTTTAACTGTACGCAGATGGCAGTTAGTGATAGAGGCCACAGCACAAGGAGAGGCAAGGATAGGGGGAGAGTCGGAAGAATCAGCAGAGAGCTACCGATTGCCTCGAGTCTTTGGCGTACGCCTCTCGTCGTCGTCGTCGTCGTCTCACTGACGGCGCAGTGACAAATTGCCAAAGCCTAAAGTTGCAAAGGAAACGCAGTTGGAGGAGTACGAAGAAGTGGAGGTTTGGGGGTGAAAAGCAGAACTGGGTGCGGGTGCACGATCGGGGTACAGTTGCATCTGCCACTGCCGGTGTCTCTGTCTTCGTTGTAACTTCGTCTTCTGCTTAAGTCCAAGGTCTTTTGCCATAACTCAACACCCAAAGATGATGTGCAGCAGACAGAGCAGAGACAACTAAAGTCACTCTCAATAATTGAATACCCTATAAATTTATATTGAATATAAACATCTAGTTTTCGGATTGAAATCCAGAGACATGAATATATATATGAATGGAAGACAAGTTTGGTTTAATAACTTTGTTTTTAAAGTTTATTATGTAAAGAAGTTAAAAAACATAAATCTAAATCTTGAGGTATAAGTAATGTAGAATTATGATACTAATTTATTTAGAAAATATTTTTTTTTATTGATTTAAAAAAAAAATACTTTAAAAGATGTAGTATGTCTTGAAGCGAACTATGTTTCTGACATAAAGATTGTACTGTACTATTGTACTGCTCTTAGTTCTTTAATTAATTTAAAATTCTCAAAAAAGATTTTAATTAAAATATTATTGACTTATACTTTTATACTTTTTTTTCAAAGTTAACTATATTTTAGTTGTATCCATTTAATTGTTTGCTGTTGAGTTTCAAGTATTTTGATTGGAGTTTTTAATCGGTTGAAGACACACCTTCATTTTAGCACCAAGGTGATGAGCAAGTTGTGTTGTCCCCAATTGCAAGTGTAAAATAAAATAATTGCGCCCCAGTGGCGACTGCAAAAAAAAAAAACCAGATGAGACAACCAAACAACTAAACAACCGAGCAGCAACAACAAGCACCAAACAGCAACGATAACAACAACAACAACAGCAACAAACTTAGAGCCTTGGCAGGCGACATGACTTTAGTTGACGATAAGATCATGGCAAATATTGACGATTGCGACGAAAGACAACAGCAAGAGAAGTTAGAGCGGGTACTCAAGGAGGTGGAGGGTGATGAGAAGAGCAGACAAGACGATGGCGTTGACAATGAAGCTGCACATGTGTGTTGCTGTTGTTGTTGATGTTGTTGTTGCTGTTGTTGAATTTGCCATTGATTTAGACTGGCAATTATGCAGGCAGGGATCGCTTCATGGATCGACATTGTCGCATGTTCTTGATGAGGATGTGGCTCCAATGGAAATGGAGCAGCGACCCATATGCAACTTAGATGCCACAGAGACACTCACAAACACATAGGCAAAGTCAGAGTCAGAGTCAGAGCCAAGCCGCTGCTGTCAGCTTCATCTGCATTTCTTGGCGTTTGTTTTTTTCTTCTCCTCGTCCCCCCAATTTCCCCTTTCTCCAACTACCCTCTTTCGAAACCATCACCCTGTAGTCTGGCGCATTTAGTAAACTTGTTTGCCAGTCGAACCGAGACATTGCCATCCCCAAAGAAGTCGCGACATTTACAATTTTAATTCGTGTTGTTGTTGTTGGCTGATCTTGTCGGGGCAAAAAGTGAGACAGAGTCCGAAAGATGGGGAGAGAGAGAGCGGTTAAGCGGACATGAGCGAGGGGGGAAGAAAGTAAAGACAGATCTGACAAAACAAAAGCCTCGGTCATGACTATAAAATACTTTGCAAATGGTTTTTTTGTTTTATTATTTAAATAGATTAAAAATAAAAATAAATAAATCGAATTCGGTAAAGAATCTGAAAGTCATATAAGAATTTACCACTGTAAAATACTTTCGTAGAATTTAAGAACAAGTTATTTTGTAGTTTCAACAAAATTCATTGTATATTCTTTTAACAAAATGTATACAGTTTATTATTTTTCTTTGTTAGATTATTACTTTTATAGAAAGAAATTTTCTCAAGATTGTTTTCAAATTATTTTACTTATTCAGTTTGTTTGTTACTGTAAATGTTTTCTACTTCTGAGGTTTATTCAACTTAATTCTAAACATATTTTTACTATTTCCTGGTCCTACAGCAAATTGCCATCTCGTTAAATACTTTATGGCATCTTTGTGAATTTTCGAAATGGGACTTTTCGAAAAAAGTTTATGTTATTTTTTTCTTCTCAGTGTTATTTGATCATAATTAGTAAATTTTACATACATAGTAACTCAAGCATTTTTATTCGAATGCCTAGATTAATGACTGATTTAATTACAGAGCAGAGCGAAATGGGAACGTAATAAAAACTATAAAAAACTGGCTAAACTCAATTAAACTAAAACTGTAAAGTGAAGAGGGAAAGAGCAGAGGAAATATGGGGGGAGGGGATCAAATGCTTCGTCGGCAAACGCATTTAGAATAATATTTAAATCAACTTTAATGAAGTCGAAAACAAATTCCATTGTCGGCTCTCGCTCTATGGCTCGCTGCTTGCATTTCTAGACCCAGTACCGGGGGCATAATATGTTTGTTAAAAGCATGTTTTAGCTAAAGGATGGTTTTTAAGATACTACATGTAAACTTTAGCATTTAGACTGCTAGAAAGTAAGTAAGCAGCAAGCTAATGATAGTTCTAAAACTGGATAACAGCGCATTTAACCTGTCGGGTGTGCTCGACTATACTTGTAGTTGCTTGTAGTTTATGTTTTGGAGCCACTGTATAATTAATGAGCACAGACAATGGAGTTGAGGAGCACTAAAGTGAGGTTAGGGGAAGTCGAGTCGAACAAAATGAAATTGAAACCGCGCGTAAAATAAATATAAAGCTAATGTGTTGCGCACTAAATCATTGCCACGATGATGCCGGCAGTTGGGATTATTCCCCTATCCCACCCTAACTACTCTTCCACTTCTCTCTTCTACTACGTATGTCTGTTCGTGGCTTAACCCCAACAAACACTTGGCAATTTTAGTGTCCAATTAGCGTGCGACGTTTTGAATGATGACCGTCAGTCAGACAATGCGCAGCCGCAAAGGGTTTGCATGCGTCTAGCGCTTAGCTTCTTCTTCTTCTTCACTTTCGTCTCTTCTTGCCTCTGGAGCTTCCTAACAATGTTAATCTCGGCAAGAGGCAACACACAAATTACAGCCGCATTGCAATTTTTTTTATGACAAGCTGCCGTGCAATATTTTTCGAAATTTACGACTGTTTGCATTTATTCAACTTTTTCTGCTTTCCTTACTCCTCCTCGGCACCAACTTCGTGCCACTTTGTTGTTCCTCAGCTATTGTGCTAATCAAGCGTCTCCTTTGTTTGCCCCATAACTCTTTGAACACAAAAAAAAAAGAATCCAAATTTATTGTCATTAATCATGGATTCAAAGCCTCGGCATTGGCATCAGAACTGCATTGTCATTATCATTGGTCATGGCTTTGATGGGCCACTGCCACCGCTTGTGGCATACACAGTTGCTCCTGCTGCTGTTGCTGCTGCCACTGCGATTGTGGCTTTTATTGATCGGCAACATGTTGCCGCAACATGGCAATTAAGGCTGGCCACATTGTCCGATATCATCCCAGGAAAAGTCGCCGCCTAGGCGATCAGGCGATCAGGCATCACAATTTATTTGTGGCAGTTGCAACATTGTACTTACTATACCCTGGACATATACGGGTATCTATAGACTACAGCGGAACTTGCTTTGCTTTTTAACTATAATAATAGTTTTTAAATTTAAACTTAATATATTTAAAAAGTAACTTTTTCAAGTGCTGAAATTTATTTCTTCTGAATGAATAAACATTCGTCTAGAGTATAATAAAGTACATCACTTTTAACAGTTACCTAGAAATGCTCTACTCCTTTATTATTTATTTTTTTTCTCTTCATTTTCTTTTTGTTGCTGCTCTGTTGTTCCTTTTCCTATGTACTCCAATATGGCCAAGATAAATGTTGACTTTGTCAGTTTGGCCAGCTTGTTGGACTGCAGCTTCATTATGGGCCATTTGTTTGCTGCATAATTGGCCCGACAATTGGGCCAGCAAAATTTATGATTTTCACAGAAATCGGTACAGAGAAAGAAGGAGAATTGTTTAGGTAGCCAAGGGGAGGGGAAGTGCAGAGATTGAAACGGTAAATTGGCCAGAGAAACAGCGAACTTTGATAACTTCAAATACAGTTGTTGTTCTTTAAGCCTAATGAAAATCTTTGGGGTCTGGCCGGTAAGATCAGCCTGACATATCGCATACAGCGTCACGCCCACTGCCCATCAAATGTGGCATGGGCGTGGCTAGTTGCTGCAGCTATTGCCTCGACCATGTCATGTCATTTAAATTTAAATAAAAAACCCAAAAAAAAAATGAGTTAAAACACAGCACACCAAAAATTAGAGAAAACTCCTGAGAAACTGGGAAATTGCTGGGAATGAAAAAGCGCATGTGAGTAAGTTTATGTCACGCCTCCCTCCCTGGCCAAAGGGGCTGACAGCTTGAAACTTCAGTTGTGTATAGCATAGAGCAGTTGCTTATACACTGAGCGAAAAATGTTGGGAATATTTTAAAACATATTAAACTTAAATATTTAATCCGAACACTGTTCTATGTAGTGCATATCTTATTAAAAATGAATTATTTTTGTTTAAATAAGTTACATATCCAAATAAAATATTTATAAATCATTGCTCTTGTTAATGAAGTTTCAGGAGTTTGAATACCTAATCATGTTTTTAGTTGTAGTTCTTGAAATGATTTTTTTATTTATTAAATTAATTTTTAGTTTGAAGATTTAGTTCCCTTTGAGGATTAGTACAGTAAAATTGAGCATAATTTATTTACTTCTTATTTATTTTTCTCAGTGCATACAGCATGCAGTCTAGTGTAATATGATATATGTATTTTCATGTTTGTGTAGTGCAGTATAGCATGATATATGCTATAGATTCTTGAGTTTTGACTAAGTCAAAGTTGTCAGAACATGTGAGACGCACTTGACTGACAGACATTGAGTGAGTGAGTAAGAGATAGAGTAAAAGAGAGAGAAAGAGAGAGAGAAATAGGTAGAGTGTAGGAGAATTGGAAATAGGAAGCTCGAGAGCTCTTGCAATGTTTGTCAAACTGTCAGTTTGTTTTCGGAGTCTCAAGACATGCGAAGCTGCTCTTGAAGGTGTTTGGCATTCAGCCTTTTCTTGCCTTTCATTGTTCGACTCCGAAACGCACCACAGTTGACCACTTGACCCACCAACACCACCGTCGCACACCAACACACATCACTGCCACAGTTTGCTGCCCGCTTAGCTTATGAGCAGAAGAAAAAAAAAAGAGAAATACTGTTAAGCTGTTTATTGTACAGTTAGAGGAATCGAATGGAATGGATTGGAATGGAGTGGAGTGGAATGAAACTTTGCACAAAAATGCCATAAAGCGAAACGTTGTGCGCGATTTATGAAAATGTTCGAACCGTGTGTCCTTCTTTAGAGATTTTGCGATGCGATTTATTTCGCAGTTCGAAACGCGCAAACCAAAATGGCCAACACAAATGACCATAGATGGTCACAATAGATCGTTGGCGTCCACTAAAACTTTATGATCCGGCCATCAGCTGATCCGCAATTGGCCAACAGAACAGAAAAGAGCCACAAAAACATGTGGGCCGCTTCCTGCCACTGACGCTTTCTCTTCTCCATCCCTCTCTATCTGTCGTTTTCTAGCTAGCATCTTAATTGTGCACAGGCAGCTTAATTAGAGAGCAAAAGAGAAGGACTCAAAGAGAAAGGGAGTGGGGGAGTAAAAAGAGCTGGCTTATCCCTAGATCAGCAGAATAGCTACTTTCCAAAAATAAAAAGTTGTAGTACAGTTGGGTATAGTTGAGTGAACCAAGCTATTAAAGAACCAATACTTTGCATCTTTGAATACATAAAGTTTGAATCTTCAAATATCTTTAAAAGTTCTTTATAAGTTGAAACTAACGTTTTTGACTTTAGAAATTTAAGTCATGGTCAGACATCAAGTTTAAACATAATGATTTTGATTATTTCTCTATGAAAACTCTGCAAATATTAGCTCTAACATTTTGATTCTCTCGAATTTATCTATTCCTATAGTCAGAGGGAAATGGATATATCTATACCGACTTGACTATTCTTATGCTGATTAGTAACATATGTAGACCCTTTTTACTTTTAAAAGTTGCAGGGTCTAAAAAATCTGACTCGAAGTGATGCTGCGGGTTTTTGCATTGGGGCGTGCCACATTGTCGCTGTTGTGGTTGTTGTTGCGTCATTTTACAGCAACTGGAATCTCATTTTATGCCTTGGACTGCAATGTCATTGAACCTGCTTGCAAGTGATGTCGCAATATAAAACCCTACAGGCCACAGCATACACAGCATACAAAAAAAAAAAACAAGAATAAAATAAATTAAAATAAGAAAATCACAGCAAACTCTTTTTATCTCACTCCTTCTCTGCCAACTCTAGTTGTACTTATGTTTCTCTTACTCTTACACTCTCCATTCTACACTGTTTTTCGCTTGCAGCCACCGAAAATACATTAAGGCGAAATTTTTGTGTAGCTGCCGTTGTGACACCCTCAGGCGAACCCTATTCTGCCCCACCCAAAGCTCTGCACCCTGCACCTTACCGAACAAGGTATACATTACTTTGGATTCATTTTTGTCACAAAAATATCAGGAAATTCGAATAGACCTCAGTTATCATAGGATTATACGTACTACAAGATATTTAAATTATAAGAACGAAATTTAGCTTATATTGTATTTTATTGTTTTAAGTCACTGAATATTTCAATTAATTTCTCCATTCTAGGGTATTTGCACTTCGACACAATTGTAGAATTTTGCTGTTGCTGCGGCGTGCAACGAACTGAAAGTCAAGTTTAATTCATTAATAATGGGGCAGCACACAATACAGGGGTGGCATAGGGATACCAGTAGGGTACTAAGCGAGAATAGGCTGAAATGGGTGGAGAATTGTAGGGAAGGCGTTACAAGAGTTGATATTCCTAAGCTGAGCGCCCAAAAGTATGCAATGCAATTAATATGCCCCTTGTTTGCCGTGACTTTTTTCTTTTTCCCTCTGCCTCACTCTCTCTCACTCTCTCGCTCTCTTCTCTCTCTCTCTGTCTCTCTGTTTAGGCGCTTTTCAGCATAAACAATAGCTTGAAAAACTCCACAATTTCCCACATTTTCTCTATCAAAATGCCATTCTTTGGCTCCCTCGCATTTGGGGGTTACCCTTGAAACGACATGCACAATGCGCACTTCACAATATCCTTCGGCTTTACTTGCTTCTTATCGCTGCCACATGCCACAGCCATGAAATTCACTCTCTCTCTCTCTCTCTCTCTCTGGCTCTCCCTCTCGCTCAAACTCAAACCGCAACTTTTGGCGTTGTTTTTCCCTCATGATTTTTCTGCTCAGTTGTCTAATTAAATTTTTCCAAGCGCATGCAATTTGCTGGCATTTAAAGGCAACCCTAGGCACGGACACGCCTCCCCCACCCCCATCCTCACCCTCACCAACCGCCCATTTGCTGGCATCCACTTGAAGCAGCATTGTGGCTTGCAAATTGTACGTGTATTAAAAAAATATGTGCTGCAATTCTATTCATTCGGTGCACTCTGTTCATATGGCCTGAGTTACAGGGCATCTACGAAATTTGACTAACAGCCAGATTTACGAAATACTCTAAATATTATAGTGATTAGCTCAGAAAACAGAATATATCCCATATGATCTTCCGCTCTAAAATAAAAGCACTTTTCAGAGACCATTTGTTTGTGGTCTTAGCTTTAGTCCTGCTGAAATATTTCCGCTGTAATTCTATTGTATAATAATTTTCTTACAAATGCAACTACAGGGTAACTGCTAGTCGTACGTCAATAATTGGAGCACATTACTGTTGATGTTTTCATTTTCTGCGGCTATATTTGCTTTGCCAGCAATCCTTCACTTGGTATTTTTTTGTTTTCGTTTTTTTTTTGCATTTTTGCTCTCCTGATTTTCTGCCGCATTTTGTGCTGAATCCTGCGGGATTTGAAATGAAACTTTGCGCTGGAGTGGAACAGCACGAACAAGAAGAAGAAGAAGAAGCAACAGCAGCAGCAGCACCTGCAGTTGAAGAAGAACAAGAAGAAGAGGCAACACACACCCACAAATATATGTAGAGTTGAGAGAGTTAAAAAATGGAAAAAAAGTAATAAAGTCATTTAGATTTAACAGTGCTCGGGGTAGATACGCCAACAGGCAACAACTTCTCTTACTACCCACCTACTACTTTGCCTCTGCTACCTCCTTCCCATTCCCATGCCCATGTCCATTCCCTTTCCCTTGCTCCCTGCAGCCCTCATTACTGTAAAAACTGCAGTAAGTAGGCGCTTGGGGAGTTGCCACAGCAGTTTGGCAGTCACTGGCACCTGATGTTAATGAACTCAGTCGCATTAAAAAATACGAAAAAAAAAACAGAAAATATTATTTATTTAACTCTTTCTCCCGTCTCATTCTTTGCTCTCTCTCCCTCTCTCTCTCTCTCTCTTGACTTGATTTTGCGAGCTTTTTTTGCAATTTCTCTTCACATTTCTGGCACTTCATTTGCTGGTTTGGAGTTGAATGCTGAATGTTTTTATGGCAAAACCATCGTTACCCTGAGAGCCTATCCGGCAGGAGCCTATCCTGGCCATCCTACTGGCAACGCTCATTAGCACGGCTCAGTAGAGCAGCCCTCGAAATTTACCCATCATCTCTCACCACCACCCCTGGCTTACAGTAACTGAGAGAAAAAAGGTTTCGGTTTCAAGTTTTGCGCAATGATTTCAGTTTTTTTTGCGTTTTTTTTATGTTGTTTTAGATGCTTTTTAATTGGGTTCCACTGTACTGTTCGAGTGCAAGTCTCTTGAGATTTTGTGCATGGAAATCAGTTGCAATTTGGTGCATTGTGTTGGCTTAAATTAAGGCTAAGAGAAAACTAAGCAGGACTTGGATTGAATGGGAAGCGTTAAAGTGAAATATTTTATAGAATAACGAGTGAAATAAATTAAATTATGTGATATATAAAAAGTTGTGACAATTTCCGACTTCAAAAGTGTTTAATTGAAATTCATTTTAAATATGCTTAAGTATTTGCTAGAATTTATTAATACTATTTCTTAGTAATGTTGGCAAACTTGATTGATCCAAGTGTACTTTAGTCTGTATCGCTAACACACAAACTGCTTGTGCACAACTTAGTTAATTTACTTAATTTAGTTAAGTAATTTCTCATTTCGCTCAATTAAACTGTCAGTGTATGTGTATTTTTCGGTCCATTAACCGCGCTTCAGTTGTTGTCTGAAGCTTTCAGCTGCAGAACATAAAGCATCTAATGCTCAGTGATACCCTGTAATTATAGCTTATTTAAGAGCTTAAAGATTAAAAACACTACAACAGTATTCTACCCATATGTACTGTTTACACTCACACAGTAACTGCCTGTCTTGCATTCTACAGTACAGCACTCTGACTTTCTAGCGTTAGTTATGTTATAAAATAACAGGGTATCTGGCTGTCGTTCAATGTGCTGTAGTGCACTTAGACTTGTCATCGTTTTAGGGTTCTATTTACTTTGAATGTTACATGTCTGAGGCACATCAACTAACAGAACATATATATGATGTCAAGAGGAATGCTGTCTGCCATTGTCAGTTGGAGGATGTGAGGGTGTGTGTGTGTAGTGCAACATCAGCTACTTGCAACGTGGCAAACATAAAGGCAAGTGTCTGTTTGGGGCGTATTGCTGCTGCTGCTGCTGCCGCTGCTTTTGTAGCTTTTGTTGCTGCTGTTAAATGAGTTGTTGTTGTTGCTGCTATTCGCATATACACAAATTAGTTTTAATTATAGCGCAAATGCGAATGTCTGAATGAAAGAAATTAATTTCTCAATTGCATTTTGCCACGCATTTTATTGTCGGCTGTTTTTCGAAGGCGGCAACCAAAACGAACACCAAGACAGGGCAGAGGGGGTGCTGGTAGCTCGAGTAGGGGAGTAGGGTGAGTTGGTGGGAGGAGATACAAAAGCTTTGGGTCTTTAGCAGCAACGGCAGAGCGAAGCGTCGGCTTATTTGGTGTCTGTAATTTGAAACGCTTCTCTGACTCGGAAAAACTGCAGCAGCAACCACTGCAACACTAGCGGCAACATTCGGTGGCAAGTTGCAGGCGGTTACAGTTTTTCTCCTTTTATTATGAATTGTTATTTTGTTTTTGGTTTTGCTTTTTTTCTAGCCAAAAGCGCCGCTAAATGTCGGCTGAATATTTGAAATCCACACGCAGTGGCAGTTGATGTTGCAGTTGTTCAGTTGCAGTTGCAAGCGAAGTTCGCAGTTCGACGCGTCGCTGCATTTCCGCTTGAGGCGGGCAGACAGACAAAACAGTCAGACAGTTAGGCAGACAGACAGACAGACGCAACTACGACGACCATTATAAATGATGGTTATTTTATAATTGTGGAGTCGCGAATGGAGTTGCAAGCTCCAAGCTGCAAGCTGCAAGCTGCAAGCAGCAAGCTGCTGTGTGAGTGGCTAGTCGCAAGCAGCGGAGTTTGGCCATCACATCCGCTGCCACAGAGTCAAAAACGCATTTCGTGGCCATTTTTAATAGTCACAGACAGCGACAGCGACGGCGACGCCGACTGCAACAGCGACAGTGGCAGCGAAAAGTTGGGGCAGTAAATCCATCAAAGAGTTAATTGCCACGTTTGCCTACAACTGCAACTGAAACTTTAACTGACAACAGCAGCAGCAGCGGTAGCTGCAGCAGTAGCCAAATGCCTTGCGGCAAAGATGCGCCACAATCTGTGGCATGAACAGCCAACTGCAGTGGCCGCTGATTGATTGCGGTAGGAGGGATTGATTGAACCCACTCCATCAATCAGACAAGTCCGTTTTGTGGCCTACCAAACCGAGTTGAAAAATTATACCACCCACCCAAAAAAAAAAAAATAAAAATAAAAAAGGGGTAATTGCAACAGGGGAAAAAATACTGACAAAGAAAAGTGGGAACAATTATTTAAACTATGGAACTATTTGATTGAGCGATTGGCACGAGACAAATATCGTGACTAAACGGACATTTTGTAATCTATTTCTAAAAACTGAAATGATAAAATGCCGTGCATAAATCGTTTTAAACAACACTGGGAAATTGGCCAGATCAAGCTAAATATGTCTAAAATGATAGATTATAATATTGGTAGATTATTAAAAGTGGCGTCGATTCGCTTTAAAAAGATTCAAAACTCTTGTTTTTGATTGCAAACTATTAGAAACGGCAAGTTGAAAGTACCGTAAAATACAAGCGATGACACTTTGGAGTTAATATAGTTTAGATTGACAATCATTTGCTTTGGGCAGCAAGCGATATTTATAGCCAAAAATTATTCAAATTGTTTTAATGTAAACTAGCTAAACACTCTATAAGCTAAACACTTGCTAAAGTTTTCAAATTCAATTTGCTATTCTTAAGTTTACTAAAGTATCTATCATTGTTCATGCGTCACTAGACTATTTTCGTTTCAAGATAGTTTATTATTTTTTATTCTATGCTGATATTTCACTTTCTTTCAGGACAATTGCCATTTATATTCACTCCATTCATTGTTATATCTATTTTTGTATAGAAATTCGCCTCCATTGCATCAACTTCAAACTATTACAATCATTCGCTTGGCATCCTCATTCTTTTCTTTTTCTACTCTGCTCTCTCTCTCTCTCTGCTCTCTGTCTCTTTTTCACTCTTTATTATTTGTGGCGCTGCCGTCACACACTGCGTATGAGTTATGCGCTGCAAGCATTTCATGCCTCAAATGGGGCATGGCATAGAAAATGTTTCTTTGGCTCGAATCGCATCGCAATGCCAATTTGAATTGTGCATTTCGCATTTTACATTTTGCATTTTGGACTTTGGGCCCATAAAAAGCACACTTCTGGCTTGGACTCTTGATAGCCGCTGCTTTGTGGCAGGCAGCAAGTGGAAGGGGCAGCGGCTGGGGGCAACTGGTCGCATATTTGTGGCACCTTCTTTTTGGTGTGTGCGTCGGGCATAATTATAATAATTTTTAATTTTTATTGGCAGCGAGTGGCGCCAAAACGAAATGCTCAATAGAATTTTAGCAATGCACAAATCGCATTAAGTTTTTCATTTACTCCTTATTTCGTCTCTGCACTTGCCACGCCCATTGGCCAACGCCCTTCTTGCCTGTCAGTCAACGCAGTCGGCTTTTGCTATTTTCTAAAGTAATTGAAACCTTTTTAAGGCCCTGTAATTTGGAAGTTATAAAGGGTTTACTAAGACAATACAAAACAGAACTTAGCAGTCAAAAAAAGTATAGAATTGAGCAGGTGGAATTTCATCTGAAGTAAATATAAAAACATTTTTGATATATTACAGTCAAATTATCATAAATAATCAATTTGGAATATAATTTTTTAATTGATGTACATACATATGTGTTTAAAAATTAATTAAAAGTAGTTTCCTTAGAAAACTTAATCTCACCTTTAAATTACGTGTTTCATGTTATGATGTGAGAGGAATTTCGTTTAGGTACAGAGTCTTTGGCAGTTGGCTCACTCAACTATAGAAATTCTTACTAGTTTTTTTTTGTTGTTTTTGCCGCAAAAGAGTTTTCGGTGGCACTAGAAAGGACTCCGATTGCCTCTCTCTTCCTCTGCACTCAAGTGGCCTTTTGTTGCTGTTGTTTTAGCCTAGAACGTAATTCAAGCCATGGTCTTTACACTCGCAAAAGGGATGCAGTAGGGGCAGATGAAGGAAGAAGCAGGTCATTGACAGCGTTAACGCTTTGATGTGCTGCCAGTTTATAATTTAAATACTTAACTTGAAATAAAGCGAAGCTGCAGAAAAACAAAAGGCAGAGGGGAAACACAGCAAGGGACAGAGAGTGACGGGGGAGAGATGAAGGTAGTTGAGGGGTAAATCAAACTAAATTATTTCACTCTGTTGTTGTTGACTTTTGCTGGTAATGTCATGCGGTGCGGCGCCCTTTGAAGTGAGGCCCAGCTGACCGAGAGAGTGAAGAGCGGAGAGGGGAGCAGATGGGGCGGTTGAATGATATTTGATATGGTTGTGCTAGTGTGTGTTTGTGTGGTGTTGTGTCCAGGGCAAACCATGTGTGATTAACAACTGTTTGAGCCGCATTTGAGCCGTGGCTAACTGCACAAAAGGGTCGCGAAAAGTTCAATAACTTGGCCAGTAACAAAAACAAAAAAAAACATGACAACAGGAGACGCTGCACAAAAACCCAAACCTAACCAAACAAAACTTTACAAAAAATGATGAAACAGGATTGAAAAGTACAGTCAAGCTCACCCGACCCCCAAAACACTCATCAATTATTAAATTAACTGGCTAACAATTGATTGCCTTTGATGTCCAAAAATAACCACAGTTGACCCACTGCTGACTTGCTTACTAACAAGTGTTCCCAATGTTGTAGTGTTACTTAATTTTCTTTAGAAAATTTTTAGAAGAGTTTTATAATACTATATTATGTTTACATGTTAAGTTTAAATAATTTACGTTAAGAAATACATAATGAAATTGCTCTGGTAGCAACTGAACTGGTTCTTTCCAACTCTGAGATCCTACGTTCTGAGATGCTTGCTTACATACTTTCAAGGAATTGCTTATTCCCTCGTTACAGGGCATTAAAAAAGCATACTTGAAGCCAGAGCCAAAGACAATCGCGAACTCAAAAAAGCAAAAACGCAAAAAAAATACAGAAAAACTAGGTGTGTCTGGGCGCAAAGGCCACTCCATAACTGGAATGTGGCTCAGACGTGCGTTCCAAAAAGGGACTGCGGACTGAGGACTGAGGACTGTGGACTCTGGATATCAAAACGTGAACGTGAACGTGTACGTTTCCTTCCTTGTTGCTGAGTCAGACCTTGAAATGCCGCAGATGTCTGAAAAGCAAAGCTGAAGCCGGCGCAGTCTCCAGTCTACGGTCTACAGTCTCCAAGTTCCCAAGTCGAAGTCCAAGTCGATGTCGAAGTCAAAGTCTCAGCCAAGTTTTACAGCTTCGGCACCGCCGTCTCCTCCAAGGCAAACCAGATTAAAACAGCAAAATCAGGTTTTCAGGCAACGTCCTCGAGAAAACCAAAGCGAAAACCGAAACTAAAGAAAGAAAAAAAAATCCCAAAGAAAATAAAACAAAAAAAAAGAATAACAAACCAAACGAATGTAAAATGGTCAAGACAAAGTCGTAAAGGTGCAGTCCAAAATGAGCAAAAAAGAAATCACACAAACATATATAACAAGTTGAAATAGTCCAACTGTAGTGATCGACTGAGGGATGCTCTATATAAAGTTGAACATTTTTCGAAAAATTGCCAAATATTTCAGTCATTTAACTGAAATTCAAAGAGCTGCCTAAGCTGGAACTTGAATATTCTTAAACATTTTTAAGTTCTACAAAGGCCATGCCCTAAAATCTTAAAAACATGTTCGTTATTTAAAACACAATTTTTACTATGCCTAATATATTTTTATTATTGCTTAAAATACACTTTCCATTCGGCATTCAGAGTATTAAAAAAAAATTTGACTGAGAGCAAAAAAACCAAACGAGTTTTGTTCCTTTTATTTTTATTTTGTCTTTGTTTTGAACAACAGCAGCTCTTGGCCATGGCTTAAAGCTACAGTTGAAACTGCTTTGCGTGTCAGCAGAACTCGGATTCAGACAGCGTCCCCAGCATCAACTCCATCAATGTGGTGCAGCATCTCCTGCTGCAACTTCTGCATTTCCAGCTGCAACTTGGCGAGTTGCCTCTCATCCAATGTTGGCCATGTCGAAATAATAAATGCATTTGGAATTAGAGACTCTTATGCCAATTACAACAAAATGGTTTCAGGCCGCATTATCCTCAAGTTATGACAGTCAGCAACGTACATACTGTATGTGTATATATATACACTGGTAAAAACGACTAGGTATATAGCCTCTCAACTTCAGACCATTCAAAGAGCAATTACTATAATTTACAGTGTCCTAAGTAGTTCCGAAAAAAAGAGTATATAACTCTATTTTAAGAATAATAACTAAAGGATAATTTTTTTAGTTAAAGTGATCTTTTAATTCACTTTTTTTTTAGCAGTTTCTTAATTTGAATACTATTTTTTTCAGTGCATAATGTTGTGTGTGTAGATGTTTTTAGTGAACGATTTTTGTATAGCTAACTGTGACTGTCAAACTGCAATGCAATTCGTTTGCTTGCAGCTTTCCCTCCCAACGCCACCCCTCTTTTCCCCCCTAATTACGCTAAGTGCAAAATGCTTTAGGGGGCAGCTGCAACAACAACAGCAACAACTAGAGATGAAGAGAAAAAAAACAAGTGCAATGAGAGCTGGCAACAAATCTGCACTAGAGTATTTTTTTTTGTTTTTTTTTTTCAAATGTCCCAACAGTGCGTGAAAATGAAAAATTATGAAAAATCATACACACACAGCATAGTACCATATGTATGTGTGTATGCTGCGCTCACTCCAGTTTGGTTTACTCTACTCTGCTCCACTCCACTTTACTCTGCTTCACTCCACTCCACACCACTCCACTCCACTGTACTCTACTCTACTACAGTGCAGGAACGGAGCGAGTGAGTTCAACGTTCTTTGCACAACATTGTGTTTTGTGCTTTCCGCTTATTTTGCTTTTTACCTCCACAACTCAGCTGCCCCGCCCCCTATGCCCCGCACCAGCCGCCCTCCCTCTTTACTCTTTAGTGACTTGTGCGTCGGCACAAAACGGCAAACGGCAAAATCTACTGCAACAACAACAGCAACAACATAAAAGACAATTTTTTTTATACATATACATTTCTTTTCTCCTTGCGCTTATTTATGTGGCAATGCACATCGCTATTCCCCTCTCTCTTGCACTCATTCTGTCTTCTTTGCCCTTTCTTCCGCTCTACTCTATCTATCTGCGCTTCTATCTCAGTGCTGTCTGCGTTGGCGTCTCGTCGCTGCCCTTTAACTTTGACTCTACACCATTCTACTCTTCTCTTTCCCCGCTTCTTCTCTCTTATTCTTCTTCTGTTCTTCTCCTGTTCTTTCCCGTTAGCCACACCCAGCACCTGATGATGCACCACTTGATAGTCGCACAGCAGGCGAATCTATCATTAGCACCTCTCCATAATAAGCATAATATCTTCTCATCTCCTCACTTCACTTCTTCTCTCCTCTTTATTCTCTTCTCAATTATAGCACATAAATTACAGTTTAAGTATCGTAATATTCAATTTGATATCAACTGGAGACTTGTTAGATTTATAATTATTACGAGCTTTGACTGCTTATTAACTTTTTTTAGAATAATATATGTAGATTCTATATAAGTATATACATTTAATTGGGTAATTGTAATTAAATTTTCATCTAAATTAATTTTATATAATAATAACTCAATTGAGATCACTTAATGAAAGATCGAACTTAAATCGAACTTTGCATAAAATTGAAATTTTGAATATGAGTGTATTGAAAACATAATCATTAGGGATCCTCAAGATACTACAAAAATTGTACAGCTATTGGTAGCCAGTTATAAACATAAGCTTACATCAGACATGTATAAGTAGTAAATTTCTGGACACTGAATCATGACAATGTTCTTAGTTCTTTTAAGTTGGCTATAAGCTCACTTTATGGCCAAGAAACTGCATTAAGTTTATGGTCAGTTAACGCTTAACAGCTTTCAAGGCTTGGCCCTAAAAAAACAGAAGAGTGTAGGGGAACAAATGAGAAGCAAAATATTAAGCAATACTTTTTGTCTGGAAATTATATGAAAACGAGCTGTGGTATCAAGAGATTTGAAGCTGCTAATTCGGTTTTAATGAGATGCCAAGTTGTCACTACAAATTACGCGAGTCTATTAATAAAAATATAAATTCATTTGCCATAAAATGAAGACACACACAACCAAATGGAGCAGTAAACTCTATAGATACGATACATATTTTATTTTTGGGCAGACAAGTTCTTCTATGATGTTTTGTAGCCCGAGTCTTGCGTCTGGCCATGTGGGAGACTGATTAGCATAAATTGAAAATGTTTGTGGAGACACAAATCTGAAATCTGAAAACGGCATTTTGAAAACTGAATTTCAAAAAAAATACTTAAAGATCACAAATCAAAATGTGTGCGGACACTTTGCAGAGGTGTTCCCCCAAAAAAAAAAAAAACTTGAGGAATGGGTCGCGTTCTGGGCCCTCATATTTTTTGTGTTATTACAGATTTAACGATTGAAAATGTTATATATACATATATATCATGCTAGATCTAAATTTATACATTTAGAAGACTTGACCCACACGATGATATGTTTGACATTTGTAGACATCGTTTTCAGTTTTAGTTTCAGTTTCAGTTTCGGTTTCGTTTTTATAATTTATAGCCAGTTTGTTGGGCGTACTCTCTGGGGGCTTCAAAGTGTTATGAGCGAGGAATTGGGTCAACTGGTAATACCAACTCAGTGGCCAACTTTGACCCCCCGCTATGTGTGTATCATGTTAAAGAATCGACCTACTTCCGCGAAACTTGGATTTGTAGAAAACGAGCATCCGCCTACAAATCAGCAGTGAATGGCAGAAGCTTCCCCAATCTTAAGTACTTCTCGACAACTTCTCTTTGTACTTCTCTAAAGAACCCTTTTCTTTGCGCTGTAATTCAATCAACAACTGGCCTATTAATGAATGGTTTGGTTTGTCTCTGTTTCTCTAATTCCTGGAAAAGTCTCAAGACACACTGACTCTCTCACTCCTATCTCTCTCTCTCTCTCTCTCTGCCTTTAGCTTTATGCGTGGCCTTTTGGCATTATTATTGTTATGATTGTTGTTTGCTTTTTAGGCTTTTGTTTTTTTGCTGTGCCAGCAGCGCGCCAAGAAATTCAATTCACAACAAAACGACACGAAAACAAAAGACGAAAACAATTCCTAGAAATGCTCAGAAATCCCGACCAAATTGAAGTTGAAGTTGAAGATGAAGATGATGACGATGTTTATGAAGATGATGATGAAGTTAAAGTCGTAGACAAAGTCTAACGTATAACCAAATTTGAAATTATCCAAAACAATACCAGACACAGACATTTAGGGCATTCCAATTGTCATTAGATGCATTTGCCATTCTTGTATTGCGCTCTCCACACCCATCAATGTCTGTTGTTGTCGTCTCCTTAAAGCTTCTGGAATGCAGAGTTCACCAAAATTTAAGCAATTGTAGCCTAAATACGTCGTAGACCAAAATATAGGGTATTACGAAGTAGGCAAATGATTTGTAATATAATTTCAGAGTTAATGAAAAGCCCAAGCTCGTGGTAAACCATTGAGAAACAAAAATATATTTTGAAATGAGCGTATTAGAATTTGTTATCTTAAATGTGGACAGTTTGGAATTAAAGTGTCAAATCTGAGAGCTTTAATTCATTAATGAGTTAGTTTCGAAAGATTTGTACTTTTGAACTATTAGAGTTCTGTTTGTCTTAAGTAATTTGGTCTCAATTTTTTATAATTTTGTTGTATTCATTATATTTAAAAGTAGTTTTGCAACGTCTTCTAAAAAGCGAAAATTGTAGTACATAATTTGATGTAAATCTGATTAAAGCTCCAAGATTTAAAGCTCTTTAATAAGTACAAGCAATAACATATTACAGGGATGTATTTGAAATATGCGGTAAGCTACTAAAAGCTTTTGTTGTTCCACAACTAAACGCACATTTCATTTTAGGAAAGAGAATTTAGATTTCGTCATTACACTGGCCCAAAATTCCTTAAGCCTTATAAGTCAAAACTATTCACACACTTTTAATGATCGATTTTGGCAATGAGATTAGTTTAAGGCGACTGACAACAAACATGTTTGCATGGAGCGCAGACAGATAATCCACATGCACAGTGGTTGCAGTTGTTGTTGTAGTTTCTACATTTGCAGCTCAGCGCGACACATTCCACAGCGGCGACAATGTCGTCTGAAGTAAATTCCGCCTACTGTCAGTCGCTTCGTTGAGCTTTTCAAGCAAAGCTCATTTGCAAATTAAACGTGCGCTGTGAAAAATCGCCACATATTGGAGATGAAGGAGAGCGAGAGAGATGGAGATAAGTGGATGGCGAGGCGAATACGACGACAGTGACGGCAGCGGCAACAGCGACGATGGCGATGGTAACGATGACAAGCGGCGGCGACAAAGTCACACACAAAGCTGACAACGGTTCGTTCGGTGCGACTACGAACAGTCAACTTATTATGATCATCATAATGATAATGACGATGGCGATGACGCTGACGTTGTGCGTTGACTGCCTGCCAGCCTATCTAGCTGTCCCAGTGTCCCACTGTCCGTCCGTTCGTTCGTCTATCTGCCGCTGCTCATTCATCACGTCCGACTCAAAGCGACATCTGCACTTGGACTTGGACCTAGAGAGACCTCACCATATAAACGAACTGTGTGTGGTCTGCTGCTGCTCTGTGCGCTTCTCTTTGCTCTTCTTTTTTTGTTTTTGCGCGCGTTTCTGAGAGAGAGAGAGACGGACAGACAAACGGACGCATAATAACGCAAACGTCGTCACAACAGCAACAACCATTGGAATGAAAAAGGGGGGTTGGGGACAAAAAAGTGTGAATTAGAAAAGGCACTCAAGCTTAAATGGCGTGCTGATAAAAAGCGCAGACCACACACAAAGCGCAGCAGCAGCGGCAGCAGCGACAACTACAGCAACAACAACAACAACAGTTAAATCTTCAAGCGAATCAATTGCTCTCATCGCACCGTTTGTCATTGTCATTGCATGCACAGCGAAACAGTATAAAACAAGCAACAGCAATGTTGCTGCAACATATTGCAGCAGTGCAACTGCATTATTATCACAAGCAACATTGTTGCCGCATCATGCGTTTGCATATATGTATGTACTTTACATGTGTTAATAATTGAGGCTTGAGGCGACGCAACATTGTTGCTTCGGTCAACGGCAACAATGTTGACAAGCAGCGTAGTTGTTGTTGTTGCTGTTGCTGTTGCTGGGTTTGTTTCTTTGCTACGCTTCATCAATAAAAATAGCTTTTAATGCGCCGACGCCACACAGCCAACACAGTCGCAGTCACAGTCACAGTCACAGTTGTCGCGTCACACCAGACAAACTGTCTGTGCCGCAAACCACTCACACACATATGGAATTTATACATTTGTATGTGATTTGTGACAGCCGTCGGCATTTTTTGTGTGGGCTGCAAAATGTTGGCGTCTTGTCTGCCTCTCAGTTTCTCAATTTCTCAGTTCTCAGTTTCTGGCGAGGTCAAGATGAAGTCATGCTTGCTGTCTGCCTGTCTATCTGTCTGCCTCTGTTAACAATTAGCTGCCCCACCCCACCCCATCCCCCTTGCCTAATGCTTTTGTCAACACCCACAAATTGCTGAGCGCCCAGAAAAACTGCTCCAATTATCCAAAAAGCCCATGTGAGCGTGCCGAAGGAGGCGTGGCATGTCAGTCGGCGCTGCCTTTGAAGCTGATTGAAGTTGTCAGTGGTCTCACTTCTTCCCCTCTTTCTCCTTCTCCCTCTCTCTCTATCCATGTAATATAAACAAATTACACAAAAAAAAGTGCACAGAATAACGGTACGCTAAATAAAAGGCATACGGCGGTATAAGGGGGTGGACAGGCGTTAGTTGGGCGTGGTGGGCACAAACAAAAGCCAAACACACACACAAAGGCATGCGAAATGGGCATGCCAACAGTCCGTCAGTCCTTCCGTCCGTCCGTCCGTCTGTCCGTCAGTCATTCACTGCGTCCGTCATTCACTCAACTGAACTCAACTCAGATCAACTTCGTTTGAAGCGTACGACAAACGGACACTGCCCACTTTTGACCAGGCGCAACGCCCACGCCAATGTACTACATATATTCCACCTTGGACGCCACTGTACTTCTCTTCTCCACTTGCTTCTCTTTATCGTCCTCTTCTACTACTCCTTCCACACATGCTTTGCGGACTCTTTTCACGAGTATTTTGGCATGCACAAAGCGTAAAGCACAAACGAAAGAGACCGACTCGGTTCTAGGTGTGTGTGTGTGAGAGTAATTAAATATGAAACTATCTTTTAAATTGCGGTTTGAAGCAAAAGCTTTAGCTTACTTTAAGCCAAAGATCTCTAGAAACATGCAAAAACTACAGCACCCTTTGGTTAAACATATCACTGCGAACGCAGAAATCAAAAACACAAGCCCACTGTATTGAAAATATCATCATTTTATTTAAAAAGTATTTTAATAGTTTCAGCACTTCGCCTTACATTTTTTTTTGTATTTTATTTTAATTTTTATTTAATTTGTTTTTCTATTTTTCGCTACAAAATTGATATCATTTATTTTGTAAGTTGAATATACTCTATCGTCACTAGATAGATTCCTCGATGATGGTTTTTTTTTATAGTAAGCTTATTTACAAATCAACTCCATGTCAGCATTATTTTGTTGCCAGCAACAATGTTGACAACAGTCAGCAACAAATGCAGCGGGCGTGACGGACAACAGCAGCAGCAATTTTCTGAGCAACAATAACAAATGGTAGGCGTCAAATGCACAATTCTTGCACAATTTTGTGATGCGTGCTTTTGTTTAATTGACAGTGAAGAATTACAGACAGCAAAAAGTCTTTAAAACTGGCAACAATGAAGCGCAACAAACAAATTGGCAACAAAATGTTGACAGCGTATGTTACCAGCCATTGCTAAAATTAAATTTCAGGCAAATAGCTAGACAATGTTGAGACATTAACAAGAACAATAGCAATAACAACAAACGACAGCAGCAACTGTTGCCATTGCTGTTGTTGTTGGTTGGCTAGCAGCAGCGCACTTGCCTTTAGTTGTTGTTGTTGTTGTTGTTGCTGTTGCTGCTGCCTTATTTGGCAGTCGCATTTGGCGGCTGAGCAATTAAAATTACATACGTTTAAAGCTCGGCGTCTTTTGTCGGCCTCTTAAGAAGCAGCCCAACAACAGTAACTACGATAGCAATAAGAGAAACAAAGAGACAGCGCACGATTTTCCATTTAATTAATTTATAGTTGGCTTCAAAATATAATTGCCAGTGGCACGATGTTGATGAAAATGTTTCAGGTTGCTGCTGTTGTTGTGTGGGCTGTGGCCACTTTGCATGCAACAACATCACACCCACGTTTTACAACACTGACTTTGCAAACAATTACATTCAGATCACACTGCTATCACTCCTTGACTCCCCCTCAGCCCCACCCCCCAAACGTTCTTACCGATTTCAGCTTGCAAACAACTTAGTACAGGTCGAAGGTCACCTTGGTTGAGTTTCATCTTAAAAGTGCAACATGTTGCTTACCTGCAATGACAAAAAGTATAACGAAAATTGTAGTTTAATTATTTCAAATGTTTTCTTAACAATTCTATGTAGCAAATGCTTGCATTAGTCAGCTTGAGAGAATTACGAGCAATAAGAAATTGCAACAATCATGCAAATTGTTCACAAATCGAAAAGCTAAAACACATAATTTGTGTGGCAAGTAACAATTGCAGCAACAAGCTGCAGCAATAATGAGAATGGTTAACTAGAAAAACCAATTAGCTCTTTAAGTGCTTAAGAATTGGGCGACTCAGGCAATACCCTGTAAATAAGTATTTTTAACACAAGATTGAAATTTTAAGTATTTAAATCCAGTATTTTTTCTAAAAATTACAATAAAGTTTATCAATAAATATTTACTTAAGCTGAATTATGAATATTTAATTAGTTAACATATAATAAAAACAAAAAATTGCTAGAGAAATTTTAAGATTTAATTAGACATCGATATATGTAATAAGTGATCCAACATTAGTTTTTTATTTTTCAAAATTGTCGTAAATTTGGTGAATGCTAGGGATGAAAGCAACTATCAATGCTTGACAATTTTGCTTTATTTATTGTTATTATTATTTCTGCCAATGTTAAGCGGTTTCAAGCTATCATTCACATAACTTTTTAGTGATATTTGGCTGTTTTTTTTGCAATTGAGGAGATTGGTGATTGTCAAGACCCCCAAGAAAGACGCACGCCTCGAAAACAATCAGAACCAATTAACCGAAAATTGAACAAAACGAGAGGCAAACGTTGTATTTGAATTTAAATTCGAATTGGTTTTGGGCCGCGAACTTTGTGCGGCTCTCGATACAAAAGCTAATTGCCCCGATCGACAACAACAACAACCGAATAGACAGAGGAAAAAAAAACATTTTGCAGACAGTTTGACGACTGGCAAGACGGCAGTTACTCATTGGCAATGCAGAGCGAACTGTGTAAGCCTGAAACTGACCTCGGCATAACCCAGTTAAGCAGACAGACAAATAGATAAATAGCGACACGCAGACAGTCAGACAGACAGACAGGCAGATAGAGAGTGTGTGTGAGAGAGAGAGAGATAACTGCCACACATGCGAGAGTCCAATGCCAGGCTGCATACAGTCTTCGCGGCAAAAAGACTAGTCTCTAATCTGCAGTCTCAAGTCTTTCGGTCTTTGTCTCTGTTGGTTTTTCATTCATTTTCTTTATTTTTCCATCTTTTGTTTTTTAGTTTTTCTTTTTTTTTGGGCCTGTGGCGCGCCTCCGTTGCGCTTGGGCGCATTTCTTGACTTTGAGTTTGAGTTTAAGTTTCCTGCCTCCTCCGCGTGGGCGTCTATCAAACTTGGCCATTTTTTGCGTCTGTTTTTTGGGGCTTGGCCCCCAAGTTGCAGTTGCAAGTTGCCATCGTGCACTCTAACTGTGCTGTTTGTTATTGCAGTTGTTTTTTGTTTTTTTTTGTTTGTGCCAATACAAAACAAAAAGAGAAAAGTAAAGTGGAGTTTTATCTACTCTTAATATACCTCGTATCGGTATATATCTTTGTTAAACTTTTAGGATATTTCTACAATACTATGCTTTATACACCTGCTAAATTTCAGAACTTTTGGTTTAGAAATAGTTGCTAAAATTAACATCCAATTAGTTGTTTGCAAAGTTTATAATTTATATAATTTATGGCATTTTCTTTCAATCAAAACCCATAATACCCGCTGTACCGGGTATACAAATGAAGGTAGAAACTCGTCGACAATTATAATTTGACGTTTTGATTTGGCGCTGCACATATGTGTGTATGTCTGTGTGTGTGCGGATACCACAACTTTGGTTTTGGTTTTGGCTTTGGCTTTGAATTTAGATTTGCTTGCAGCATGCATTTTGGCTTGTGGCACGTTTCTTGTTGTTGCTGTTGTTGCTGTTGCTGGCGTTGCAATTCATGTCATTGACAGCTGTGGAGCAAGCAGGCAACTTGCCAGTCGACTGTCTGACTTGAGTGTGTTTAACTACAGCCGATATGCATTTTGTTTGCTTTTCCAATTGCAACTACGAGATACAAATGCATATGAGTTCAGTCTTGAATGCCTTCAGGGATTCTCTCTATCATTTTTTTTTTCGTTTTGGTACCTAGAGAGCTCACAAAATCATATTTATGCAGCAAATTAAAAGATTTCTAATGCAGAATACCATAAAAATGCTAGAGATTTCCTAAGTGAAATGCTAACAAAATGCAAATGGAAATAAAATTATTTTAAAACGGCTTAAGAGATTAAAATTATATGATTTTAATAAAAGTTTTAGAGTAATGTGTTCAACAAGTAATTTAAAAGTTAAAAAATTGTTGTGAGTTTCAACAAATTTGCTTAAGAATCTGTTGCTAAAATTAAACAGCTAAATAGCATAGTCGACATGCAGTTTTCCACTTTGAAAAATATCGAAATTAATAATATGAATCGTTCTGTTTGGCATCATTGTTGGCCCTAGTCCAAATTGGCAACAAACTGTGGCAACTGCCACAAGTCGCATTTGCCGTTGTTGCGTTGACAGTTGCAAATGTTGCAAGAGATTCTTCTGTGCATGCAACGCGCGGAGAGCCCAAAAACAAAGACAAACGACACACATGCACACAAGGCTCCCATTTCTCTTTTACACCCTCACTCATTCGCTGTCCCTCTTTCACTCATGCTCTCTCTGTCTCCCTCTCTCTCTCTCTTGCTCTCTCTGTCTCTCTCTGGTGCTATGTTCTGTTTTTGTCTAAACTTCCGCATTTTGGGGGCGAAGCATAAAAGAAGAAGTCAAAGCCGTTTGCCATTTGCCATTTATGCTGACTGCTTGGCTGGCCACAAAAGAGATTTTAGCAAATGATATAACTTGAGCCAATATTTACATATGTATGTTGTACTTATACATTGACAAATATAGTACAAGAACTTATATGCCACACACTGATCGAAATGCATAGCTGCATATTAACTTTTTACTTTTGGAAATTTCTAGACTAATATATAAATTGGTTAAGTAAATATTTTGGTAATATTTAAAATTTCCTTAAATAAATTAAAACAAAAATCTTTAAATTTAAGGACTAAATAAGATTAAAGTAATATAATCTATAGCTGCGATAGGCATTGGGGGCTCACATGGCTCACAGGGCTCACACAAATATATTGCGGTTCATCATAATTTTCAAAGAAATTTAAAAATTACTTCATACTTTTCTGCAAGTGTATAGAAAGCTAAACAGCAACAAAATGTTCCAATCTATGTGTGTTACAATTTACCACACACAACAAATATTTAGAGTGAGGGGGGGTGGACGAAAGGGGCACACTTTATAAGCAAGTCGTGTTGCAGCTCTACGAGTAAAAGAAAAAAATCCATTCCAAGAAATGAAAAATTACACTGGGGAGTTAATTTTTGTTCGAAATTAGCTGCCAGCTATGGCAAAGCACTCTCAGATCTGCATGCAGATGCAGAGTTGCATGTGGAAATGGCAATGGGATTTGATATGTTGCGTAGCAGTGCGGTAAATAGTTGGGGAGTGGGAGAGGATCAAGCTGACGGATACAAATGTGCAATTCAAAATGAACGAGAGAGAGAGAGTGAGGGCAAAATGCATGTGTCACACACAACTTAAAGGCAAATGCTGTTGGCAATTAAACAACTGCAACAATAGTACAACATCTTTCTGCCTTGCCATGCCTCCAAGCCCCTCTACCTCAGCCCCTTCCCCCCATCAACTAGAATGATGACAAGTTTGTTGCGCTGATCAAATGTCGGTCAACATCAAAGTCAGCGTCGTAGCACTTGACTTGACCACATGCAAATGAGTTAGTTGCCCACAGAGCTTATTAATAATTATGACAATGTGGCGTACATTGTTAGCATACCCTCCAAAAAAAGTATAGTTTGTAGTGGGGTATATCGGAATTATTAATAACGTACATAACAGTGGAAATTGATAGGCACATATTTCTGATTACTTCTCTGTTTCAATTGAGTAATAAGCTATGAGCTACAGCATGTTTCATTCAACAAGTCCTTTTAGAACCTATTTTAAATTACAAAATTTTAATTTGTAATTGTTAATCACATATTAAAGTAATTTTTATATATTTTATTACAGGATATTTTGTGCGTCAATCAAAACTGAAATTCAAACATTTCTATTAATGTTTTGTGCAGTTCTCAAGAATGTCAGAGCAGCCACAATGGCGACACTATATATAATACTATACTGACTGCTGTGCTGTCTTTTCGATGTGCTTGCTGCCCACGATCGAAACCGTTCGGAGCGTGATCGGAGCGCGTTCGGGGAGCGAGAACTTTGCTCCGGCTTTGAACTGCAGCACGTTGTGTTGTGTTGTGTTGTTTTTGTTGTGTTTGTATTTGTGCTGTGACCGGCGATTGTCACACGACAATGTGCCACCATCGCCGACGCCACCGTTACAACTGCTTCTAGTTGCTGTTGCTATTGCTGTGGTCGTTGTCTTGACCGCTTTTGATCGTGACCACCATTGTGGTTGCCGCCTCGTAAACACGCCAAGTTTTCAGCTCACTTTGGCCAAGTTTATGCGATGTTGCATTTATAAAGTTTTCAACGCTTATTTACGATCATTTTGTGGCGTCCCGTTTCCACGGCACGTATACATACGTACACTGTATGAACTGTAGACTAACCTACTCCACCTCCAACTCTATATGGTCGCCCCCGCTTTTGTTATCGATGCCAGATCTTTTTGGATCTCCAATGCTAAGCGGTTCGGTTCGCTCGACCGAAAACCATTCCGGAAAGCGAGCAACAGTGGTTCAAAGCGCAACCAAGCAAACTGCCCCACCTGCCACAAAACACTTGAAGGGCAAATACCTAGTTCAAGTCGACTCGCATTAGCTGATTAAATTATGGGATTAAGATTAAGTCTGATAGTGTGTTTGAAAGGGCTAAACAAAAGGAATAAAATAAATTTTTAGATAAACAAAGGAAAATTAATAGTTTCCAACTTTACTATATATAATATAAGGCTACTTTTAGAAAGCAATCAATAATATTATAAATTGATAACTGATTCGATAGTTTTTATGCCAAGTTTTGATTATTTCTGCTTAAAATAAATCGAATATATTTACTGTGTTTTATAATGTTCTAATTTCTCTAAATGTAAACTATCTTAACTATAACTTAATGTTTATGGCATCTGCTTTCGTCAGCGGTTGAAGCCACGCCCCAAATGCCGATGGTTGTCAGCATCGATTGTTAAGCGGCTTAAAGCAGCCCCCCTTCACTCTCGCAGTCCGCCTAAATTGGAGCCATAGAGCTTAGTCTGGCCAAGAGCAATAACAATTGACTTAGGCCAATGGCAGAGACACATAGAGATGCAGATAGTGAAAGAGAGAGAGAGAGAGAGATGGTGAGAAAGAGAGAGAGAGGCAACATAAATGGCTAATTAAAATGTGCAGTTGCATTTGTGGGCGGCATTTGGGTGCCGCATATTGTAGAGTGCCAACTGAACAACTTAATTAATGCTATTTATCGATGCGGAATATCTGCACTTGCAACTTGCCACTTGTGCCTCAACTCAGGAGTCACCACTTGCCACTCGATTCGGACTCGACTCTCAGCTCAGCGGAAATGTTAATTAAAGTAAATACTAAAGAAAAGCGCAAAGAAAGAGACAAGAGAGAAAGGAAGAGGAAACTCTGCAGGAGGTAGGAGCAAAGCAGTTAGCAGCCGCAGCAGCAGCAGCATCTTCACTCTAGTTGCAAGTTGCAACTTGCAACATGGCCAGCGGCAAATGGCGGCGTCGTCTGTGATTAGTCCATTGAGCGTTGCAATTTGGATAGACAACATGCAGCATGCTGCATGCGGCATGCTGCATACAGCTCACCTGCCGCGACATAGTCATCATTAGATGAGGCCTCGCAGTAGGCGTGTCCTTTGTGCCCCTAAGCCAAAGATCGGGCAGCGATTATGCATCGATTTAATGAACGGCGTCGTGAACTTTTGCCGTGTGGCAAACAGCAACATGTGCCCCATCAGCAGCAAGCAACAGCGCCCGCTGCCTCAACTTGTGTCTTGTGTTTTGTTATGTCTTGTCTAGTCCCATTAGCGGGGCACAAATTTGAATGCCGCCTTGGCGCCAAGTTCTGCTGACGGCGCGTGGTATTATTTTAGACCCAGTAACACGAAACTTCAAAGAGTATCTACAAAATCTGACAAAAATTACGTCATATAGTACTCCTTATAATAAGTACAGGGTCTTTTGGCAGTCATCACGTTTGACTGTAGCTTTTTGATGCTGGTTTCGTCTTTGGTTTTGATCCTGGACTAAGAGTGGCGCCAGTCTTTTGGCTTAAAGCCGCCGCCAGCGGAAATCGCCTGTCAATGGGCCAAGTTAAGCGCAGATCAGATCGGCAGAAAGAAATTGGAATTGTCGCCAGCTGAGTTGGTTAACAGGATGTCAAACATATTGATCTGGCGATCGGATTCCACACAAAATAAATACCATGAAACAACAAAAACAAAATACAAATACATTGTGCATTTTAATTGGCTGGAGACAACTTGCCACTTGCCACTTGGCACTTGCTACTTGCTACTTGCCACAAGCGTGTGAAAAAAGCCAATTGGCAAATCGAGCAGTACTAATTAAAATAATTGAGTTTTGGAGCCATTCAGAAATTGCGCTTACAGCTGCCAATCACGTCGGCATTTGCTTCGCTGATGAACTTGCCACTTGCCACTTGCTAGTAGAAGAATCTGCCACGAGTCGCAAGTTGCCAGTTTGCTCTGATTTCAAGCGCATTTCGTGTGCACACTTGCAACGAGCTACTACTAGCTGCATGTGGCAGGCTAAGCGCTGCTAAATGCTTGCCTTGCAGCCTAGCCACAGTAACAACAACAAGAACAACAACAACAACGACAGTTGCTGCCACTTGGACATTGTTATCATTATGCCAGATTATTATCAGTCTGCGGGTTGCCAGGGTCTCGCTTTGTTGCCAGCCATAATTAGTTTTTATTGCCGCGTCCAGCAAATACAACAAAAAAAGCACTCAAAACTTATATTTTCGGCACGCCGAATATTTAATGCACTATTTAAAAAGAGTTCTAAGAAAATGAAGTACCAGAAAAATTAAAAGTACACATTTAATTTTAACAAAATAAATTAAATACCAAGAGTATGTTTTTCTAAATAATATATTATTTTCAGCTCTTGCTGCAATGGCTTAGATTTTGTCTATATACTATACTTCTAAAAAAATAACATCTAAGAAAATGTTTAAGTTTAATAAAAAACATAAATTTTCATGAAAACAAAAAGTTAACCGCTTTACTCTCACCATCTGGCTTGCACACAGATCAGTTAGTTGTTACAAATAGCGTGACGCAGCTAGCAGACCCCATTTTGAAAGGAAGAAAACGCGCGCGATGCACAAATTAGCCCTTGCAGGCAACAAGGAGGAGCTGCTGCTGCTGTTGCTACTTCGACTGTTGCAACAGTCGCCACAGTTAGGCCAACAGTTAGACTACAGTTGCTGCTAATCCGCAGCAAGCACCTTGCTGAACAAGGAAGTAAAACGGTCAACTCGCAACTCGATCACTACTCCTACTCCGCTCTTCATTCCTCCACACTTGCTACAAACGGTACTGCTGCTTCTTCCTATTCTCCTGCCCATTTAATACTTGGCAATTTAATATGAAATTGTTGGCCAACTTTGGCTGCCACTGTTGCCTTAGCTTTAGCTACATTTGCTGGGTGCTGATAGCCTTGTCTAAGTGCCGGGCATCATCGACAGTGGGTTACAGTCCACTCTAGCCCACTGTCGTTGGCTTTGGCAATGCGACTACAACTTGCAACTGCAACTAGCTGCCTGCAACCTGCAACTGTTCTGCCGCTTATACTATGGCTGCCTACTTTAGCTGCTAGATAATTTCAATCATTAATTTTGATTATGAACAAGCGTGGAGTCGCATGCCAGACCAACGGGGAAAGATGAGGCGGAGGAGGAAAGAGAAGTGGGGATGGCACACCTCAGACTAAGTCCAGTGCCAGAGCTCTGTGGATTGGCTTCGATGATGCTACTCCAAGCTGCTGCTCCTTTTTCTTTTTGCTTATTATTCCACAGTGGTTGCAAAAGTAATTAAACAAATTTTTAGATCTTTTTTTGAAAACTAATCGTTTTCCTTTTTTGTTTTAAATTCCAAATTATTTGTCGATGAAAGTCTGAGTCATAAAATTAAAGTAATTTTACAAAGAATTATATATCAAATATAGAAATATTTACGTTTTTAAATTGTTTCTTGAACTAAACAGAATATTTTTTCACTAGTTTTCTGTGGCTTGATTATTTTTAATTTATATGTTAACACTAAAGTTTTAAAATTCCTCTATAGCGGCTTAAATATTTCTGTTTATTTACTTAAATTTAATATTAATCAACAAAAAAATTTAGTTTGTAATTTGTAATTTCAACATTTATAGCATATTTTTTGCACCACTGTGCAATGGCCCCGAAATGAGTTCATAAGAAGGTTGCAAGCAGCTGGAAGGTAATAGACGATATTGATAGCAACTTGGGCATCGCCTGCTGCTCGTTTGCAAAGTGAACGACACGTTTGTGGCAACAACAACAACAACAACAGCTGAGGAAAATGTGTTGAAAGCGGAGTACGAAAGAGAGACAGAGAGAGTACGAGAGTGTGGGGGAGATAGAGGGGGCATCTTGGCTATTTCAGGCAGCCAAAGAACGAACAGAGATGCTGATAACCTAGCCGGTTTGCTGGTCGCGATGAACAGGTGCTACTTGCACACTTGCCACAGCCTCCATTTGTCTCTTCTAGCCATTCACTACTTTACTACACTGAACAGTTTTTAAGTTAAAGAAGAATTCTATCAAATCAACTAGTTAAAAAGAGAAAAATTGTATTAATACAAGAAAATAGAACTACACTTTAACTTATTTTAGTGTTTAAGTTTAGTGTTTTGGAGCTTAAATAGTTTAAATTGTCGAAAGCGACTATTTAAAAGCATGTTTAATTTGAGAACGTAGTAGTTTTTTTTAGTGTACAAACTTTGCGGTGTCTGGCAACGCTAAATTATTTGCCAGCGCAATGACTTGCTTCCAAATTTTGTGATACACGCACTGACAACGTGTTGGGGGATGTTCAAAGTATGGCTAAGGGAAGTTGTTATTCCTTGCCTCTGCTTCTTCCTGAACCTCCTTTCATCCACCCACTGAGTTAATATCAAAGGTCGTTTGATTATCAGTTGGCAGACAGTTTTCCAATGCGTTGATTGTTTTCGTTTACAAGCCACGCAATTTGCTCGGCTGATAACAAATCCCACCACTGCATCGCTATTCTCCCTGCTCCATTCCCATGCAATCTAATCACAATATATACTAACATATACTATATATACGTCAAACTTATTGTTTAGGCCATGTATATTTTTGCAGTTTAGTTAGTTTCAGCCTTTTATTTTGATGATAAAACCCAATTGATTGCAGCAAAGAGTTTCCATGGTGAAATCAACTAGAGAGAGGCAATTACAACTACAACTACAACAGCAACAACAATAACAGCTACAGCAACAGCAACAACATATTGTTATCTATTTGGCGGTCTTGGCCATGACCATCTTTCAGCCAAGTAGCGGTTTTCTGGGACGCGCCTCCGGCGTCCATTTGCCAAGATTTTGTCTGCTTTATTATAGAAATTTGTCGTAATTCACAGCGCGCCACTTAAGATAAATCGAAGGTAGGCGCTGTGGGCGTGGCCGCATTGGCCATGGTCAGCATCAAGTGGCTAAAAATGAAGCTACTGAAGTAGCTGTCTGCACAGCACTGACATGCAATACAATGCACCGTGAAGAAAATATTTGAAAAAAGAAAAACTCTAAAAATATCTAAAAAGCAAATCCAAAAAAAAAACACAAAGGCTCGCAAAAATAATTGAAAACTTAGTCAAGTTTTGTATAAGTTTTTTTTTTGTAGTAAGAACAGTAGAAATTTTTGTAACCCTTAAGTCTTCTCTTTACTGCTTAGGATGTTCTCAAAACCAGCGTTAAGTTGAAGCATTATCAACTTGCGTTTGGGGATATTACTCAAGTTAAGAGCCAAAAATTAAAAGCAGTCCAAAAAGGATTTCAGTAAATAAATAAACATATATATATGTACGTATATACATTCATATTCTATTTGGCTGATATTCGTGAGAGACAGGAGTTGTCTTGGGGGAAAGTGTCACACTAAAAGCAACGCTGATTACCCAAAGGTAATATCTATGAGAAACTGTATAATAATAATAATAGCAATATTTTAAATGAAATTTAGAATAAACAACTCGACAGATTAAGTAACCCTACAAAATAAATTTAGATTTCTTAGGAAACTATGTATATTATAAAAGATTTAAAAGATATTTAAACTGTTTCAGATAAAAGAAGTAGTGAACTTCACTACCTACAAGTAAAGTAAGGGTAGGTAAGAGAAACAAAAAGTTAAGAGCTTTTGGGAGTTATCATATTGGAGGCAGAAAGTATTTAGCTAATCCAAAAATACTAAAGAAAAAGTATATTGTATTTTGCTGAATAATGTTATTGTTTATTGGCATTAAGCTTATGATATTATGTGTTTTTTTGCACAAAAATAATACGCCCGTTAACTCTTTTAACGCATCTGATTACAGGGCATCCAAACTAAAAACGACAATGCTAAAGGACTGTAACGATGATGATGACGAAAACGAAGACGAAGAGAACGATGTTGAAGAAGGAGAAGATGAAGAAGAGAAATGGCAGTAGACAAATAAAAATTCCACTCAAGTAGATGAAAATAGAACGGAAGTGGGTGGCGCTGGGAGTTGACGTCGGCAGCGACGGCAACGGCAACGGCAACAGCGACAGCGACAGTGACGACGATGTCGACTGAAAAGGAAGCGAAAGCTGTGAAATGGGAACACGAGCATGAAAATGTAAAGTTGCCAGGCGGAATAATACTACGAGTGCAAGAGCACAGAAGTGGAAGAAGAAGAACAAGAGCAAGAATCACTGGAAAGAGGAAGCATAGAGCTGGCATCAACGAAAAAAAAAAAACTAGTACGAGTGGCTACAACTCAGTGAGCCAAATCATAAAAGACCCATAAAATAAATTTAATTTGTGAAGAATAACAAAAAAAACTCAGATACATAACACTTAAGTTTCATTCAAATCTTTAAGGATTTGTATGGCGTTTCTGAAACTTTTCTTAATTTTAATTGAAAGGTTAAAAAGCTGAATACTTAAACAAACTTGATCTACGAACACGAAAGAGTAGGTTCCTCTTTAGTGTCACTCTAACTCATATAATCTTGGCTTGGAAATATACCTCATACTTCTATGGAGTCTACCTGTTACACACATTTTGTTCAAGCTAATAGACTCTCGTTTAATATTCAAGTACAGGGTCTACAAATAAAATAAACTGAAAAGAAGCAGGCAAATAAAGCGGCCAAATAGACAGAAAGACAGACAGATGGAGACAGAGACTGTGACTGCGACTGCGACTGAGACTGAGAAAAGTGAGACAGACAACAGACAAAGCGACAGCTTACAGTTAGAAACGAGCTGAGAAGCAGTCCAAAACGTACAGGCACCAGATGAAGAAGAAGAAGAAGACAGCAGACGTTGACGCAGACGTGGATATATTGCCAGTGAATATAACCTAGACTCCCCACCTATTCCACTGTCTCTATCTCTTCCTGCCCAAAAAAAAAAAACAAAAAATAAAATAAAATAGATAAAAAACAACGCACACACACACACACACACAGTCCTGACTGACAGACAGACAGTCTGACAGTCGACTGTTAGACAGACAAAGGGGCGTGTAATGCCAGAGAGAAGAGTTGGGGCGGTGGTATGGTTGCAAGTCAGCTTCTTTCTAAGAATTTCAGCTTTTCCCTACTGTCTCGCTGCTTATAAAACCATAGAAAATGCCAATGATTGTGGGGCGAATGAAAGGGGGGAGGAAAATGGTGGAAAACAAAGGGCAAAAACTTTCAGCCAAGAGAACGAAAGAGACGAGAATATTTCGGTTGGGTAGGGAGCAGCATGGGGCATGCGAAATTTGAAAAGAGCCGAAGCCGCATGAAAAACTTTTTGCGCTTTTTGGTTTCATGTTGCACAGGGCGAGAGAGAGAGAGGAATAGAGAAACAGAGAAGGATTCCTAAGTACGCAACGTACACAACTTTTCTGGGGTGAAGCGGTAGGGAAAGGCACACAAAAACTTTAATAGAGCAAAGGCAAAAAGGAAAATGGCAAATGCCAAATGCGGCTCACAGCGGGAAATACCCTTAAGAGATTTTCCTTTACTTTTGTTAGAATCGTAGTTGTTGTTGTTGTGACATTGCCATGAAAAGCAATTAGAGCTGACGACTGTCGAGGACCCTCCCAATACAACAAAAACAAAAAAAAACATATATGCCCTAAGCTTAGATATTCACATGCAACACAAAAGTCTAAAAAAATGAGCGTAAAGTTTTCCAAAATTATTCCTGTTTTATTCCCCCATTTCATGTAAAACAGGCAAAAAAAAAAAAAACGGAAAGTTTAAGTTATGCAAAGTTTTCTAATTAATATCGTTTCCGTTTAAAAGTTACAAAAGTCTTTCTCATTAACTATAGAAAACATTAGCGTGTTTATTTTTCTGGCCCAAAAGTTTCGATTACTTTTATGTATTCAGCTTCGCAATATTGTTTCAGTTAATGGAACTTTTCCGCCATCAAACAATTAGGAAAAAGGATTAATTTAAATGTGACTCGATAGCGAAGAATTCAATATCCGCAGGTTTTATATTCCCAACGAGTAAAGCATAAGAAGCAACGAGTAACGAGTACAGAGTAGCCAGTGTGCAGTAAAGTAAAACAGTGTTGAACAGCAACTCAGCGAACTGTGAAACAGAACGAAGTCTATTTGGTGAAATTACTTTCATTGCACACCATTTACATGTGGGTGTGTGGGTGTGTGTGTGTGTGCATGTAGTAAAGGGCTAAATGAAAAAAGGTACAGATGAAAGAAGAGGAATGTACGTAGAGGGAGACAGAGCACTATAGCACTGGCAAGCTGAGAAGTCCTTGAGCGTCTGATTTTGTGTATAGACATGGTCGCTATTTGTTTTGCCTCTCTTCGCATCTCTCTTTCACTCTGTGTTTGTTTGCGTGTGTGTGCTGTGGTAGTGGGCGTGGCAAGCGGACAGTGAGCACGTGTGTGAAAGCAAAATAAATTACGAAAAAATGTGGTAAATTTTTGTGTGCTTGCTTTTCTGCTTATCTCGCTCTACTCAACTATTGCTCTCTCTCCCTCTCTTTCTCGCTTTTTCATTCTCTGTCTCTTGCTCTGCTTTAAGCATAAACAAAAGCGCAGCAAAAAAAGTAAAAACGGCATGAATGTTGCATGCCACAAAAGCGAAAAATCCCCAGTGAAAATGAAGTAGGCATCATCACAATGTCTGAGGGGCAAGTTGGCAAGCAGGCATGAAGGTAGCAGGTTGCAAGAAGACAAGGACACTGCAAGTGCAGTCCTGACTACTGCCTGCTGCCTAATGAGCAGAATGGACCAAACAGTCGCTTGATGAATCCTTACTCTCTCTCTCTCTCATCCATTCCCCTTGCTCTGCTGTTGAATGATTAATGCAGTCACATGTCGAGTGCCAGGGACAGGACAACAGCAACTGAAGTGGAAGTTCGAAGGGAAAAAGGACTAGAAATGCGGGCTAGAAAGAAGGAATCGGAGTTAAGGTTTTGGGGGAGAGTTGTGAAGTCAAAACTGAGTCCGATTTCAAGTCAGCTTCAGACGCTCGTTTTCATTTCCATGTCATTGTCATACATAACAAACAAACAGCAACATCAAATGCAGCACTGGCAACAGCAACAGCAACATTGGGGAGTTGACTTTGTTGTTCTTGTTGTTATTTGAGGCTAAGCAGATACGGAGGCAGCGGCAGCGGCAGCAACTGCGGCAACAACTGATGAGCAGAGGCTATATTCACATTCATTATTAGCCGTCTTGTTGTCGTTGTTGTAGTTGTTGTTGCCATGGAAGTATGCTCTTCTGGTGTCAGTTACTATGCCTTCTCCTTCATTCTCTTTTCCTTTTTGGCTTCTGAAATGTGAAAAACGTGCCCAGACCTTTGGCTGTGACATTTTTCCTTTATTTCCTCTCACTTATCGCCTCACTTTTCCCTATACCAACAAAACGGTTACTTCCTTTCTATTCCCTAGCTTTGCATCATCAACTTTTTGAAACATATAGTTGGTAGTAGAGTATATTAAAGCATATAATCTCTAAAAAAAAAATATGTAACTATAATTTTTATATTTTTATAGAATTTTTCAGAATTTTTTTTTAATAAATTCAAACTTACTTTCTCTGCAACTTTTAGCTTTCTATAAGGGGTAACTTGTAGTCGTTCAGTTGTGCACTGCTGGAAAATGCCAGTTTTGCGGTTTGTTGCCAAAGTAACTTGGCAATTCCTAAGCACTGCCAATTAGAGGTGGGGCATATTAGGATATGCTAAAGGAGAGGGTGGATATGTACTTTGTTGCTGACGCGGCACTGGATTAGCTGAAAATTGTTGTTGTTGTTGTTGTTGCTCGTGTTGTCAACTAGGCGCAGGATTTGCGCTTAAGTAGTTTGTAGTCAGCGTGACTGTGTCTATGTGTGTGTGTGTGACTTAGTCGACAGCTTAAAGCAGCTGTCAGAAGTATTACGCATTCGCCACGTTGAACATGCAATAAACATTTGTCTACTGCTGTCTACCAATTTGAAGCAACTTAGAAAACGACACGCACACTCATACTTATACAGACACACACACACACACACTCACACACACATTCACACTCACACAGAGACTACCACTTCTGTACACACTGACTCTCACAAATAATGGCACTCCCCAATATACACATAAGCTGCCCAAATTGACCTTGAAGCACACGCAACGTATACGTAATGTGTGTGATTTGCGCTCTGCACAAGCAATCAGACACTGCGTCAGTCTGTCAGTCAGTCAGTCAATCAATCAGTCATTCTGTCAGTCTGTCTATCGGAGTGTCTGCCAACATTTGTGGCTGGCTTTAAAGACGATGTCAGCTTTAAAGCCAAAAAATACATAAAGCCAAATGCCAGACAATTATAAACAAAATGGAAAGCATGCGTAGGCAGCAAACAGAAGCGACAGAGAATTAGAGAGAGAGATGGAGAGATACATAAAGAGAGACGGAGAAGCTGAGTAATCAATAAATTATACACACATACATATATTTATTCATATATACATATACATGTACAGCCAACAAATGGCAACCACGTGCTGGCATTTCAGTAGCCGAGCCTGCGGGAAGGACACACAGCGGTAGAGGAAGCCTACACAAGAGAGAGACAGAGAGAGAGAGAGCGGAAGAAGGAGAGCGACGTATTCGACATGGCCAAACAAATTTCATTTGCCGACGATGAAACAATTTTGCCACGTGCAAAGCGCAAAGCAAACACTCAGAGGGACAAGCAGACAGACAGAGCGAGACAGAAAGACAAGGAGCGAGAGCCAAAGAGAGAGAGAGAGAGAGGGAGAGAAGTTTGTGTTGAAGCAGCGAGCAGCAGACACGTTGCGAAACTTATGTAACACGTGCGTAGCGCTGACGACGTCTGCTGGCTACTAAACCAAATCCAAGCAAAAGGAGACAGAGTTAGCAAGAGTGAGCGAGACAGGACTTATCGTCAAAGGCTCATTGAATATGCAAATTGTGCCGAAATAATCCACCAGGGGACGGCACTTGAGCAACTTAACTGAGCAGTGAGCTATGGAACGGAAGGCGGCTAGAGAGGCGTCAGGTGTCTACGTGCGTGTGTGTCAAAAGGCAACAGAGTGCACAGTGCTTCAAGCATTAGCTTAAAATGCTAACAATAAAACTTGAAATAAATGTCCATAACTAGCACTCGAATATAGGATAAGAATTTTAATTTATATATGTTTATTTTTATAAATATTTATTAAAATTGAAAGCAATATCTTGAAACACAATTGATTGTGTTTTAACCACTGTGCAGTGTCTTGAAGGCAAAGCTGTCTAACAAACAGGCAGACAGACAAATGTAGAGCAGAGTGAGATAGAGACAAGAGTCAAGGCAAAATGACGGCGACGTTGATGATTAGTGCTTGAGCGTAGTTTCCTGACTTTGGAGGGATAGGATGCGGCAAGAGGGAAAGAAAACTCAGCGGAAGCGACGGCTGTCAAGTCAAGGGGAATAACACAAGACACTGTCGTGCAAATTTAAAGCCGGAGATTGGGGGCGGAGACTTAGACAAACGACAGACAACAAGGCAAACCCAAAAAGGCGCCGACAAAATGGGCCAAAGGGGCGTGGCAAGCTGTGTATGTGGCGGCTGGTTTGTGTAGCTAGTATTGTAGCGTGCTGCTGTGTTGGACGACAACAACCACAGCGACCCCAAAAAGCGAAAGGGATACACATTAATTTTGGAACGAGGCATAATCAAGAGAACGCCACAAACGCAATTGCCTGCAGCATTAGGTTGTGTGTGTGCGTGTGTAGTGTGTGTGGTGTGTGTGGTGTGTGCGTCTGTGGTAAGTTTACAAGTTAACTGTGCTACACTCTTTATCATCCCCCTCCACATTCACTTCTCCACACTCGACGCGTGCGAAAGTTAAGCCAAACTTTTGACACTTGCCCACGTCGACATCGTCAGTATTTTTTTTTTTTTTGGTATTTCTTTTTAAGTTAACACCCGCAGGACATGGCGGCTGCTGACGTGACAGAAAACTCTCCAGCCTAACTCTCAACCCAATGCACAGACTCTAGGAAAATGGCTAAGCAGACCACAGAAACCATGCGTAAAACTTTGCTGTTAGAAGTAAGTGGACCAAGACAACGCCCATAAGTAGGCTACAATTTTAGCTAAGAGAGAGATGCATATAGTTTGAATTTCAGAGTATTTTCCTTCAAAGAAACTATATATATTTAGGCTGACAATGCACTATGGGGCATTTTCCCATTTTTATGGAATAAATTAATAACTCAAGAACCGTGCAAGATACCACTCTCTAGTTTTTTGCATTCGACTTATGACATGAATATCCATTATTGCTGTGAAAAATGGGCGTGGCACCGCCCCCCTTCTCAATAATTACTGTTCTTACTTTTTTGTTTTTAAAGATATTTAGACCAAACTTGCAGGTTTCGTGGGTCATTATACTTAAAATGTCCTGCCCGAAAATCATCAAGATCGGTTGACTTTATCATATAGTTTTTATATGATGAATTTGTAAAATTGCACTTTTTTGATAAAACTGTCATAATTATTAATATTGTCAGCTCAAATAGCCAAGCATGAGTGTTATTTTGCTCCTGACATTATCCTTAATAGATATCAGGATCGAAAAGCTATATCAAAAATATCCAATAGAAATAATCGCTTACAACCTTAATTTTGGTATGAAAAAGTAATATCTATATTGAAATAAATGCAAAAATATTGGCTAAAGTAATAAAAATGTGCATATAGATAGGATTTTTATGGTAAATTAACACTATTTAGTCATCTCCAATAGTTAAAATAACACTAAAAGTAATCGTATTCTTATTTTGATTTGTTTGCATTTCAAAGGAATTTGCTCTGAAAATTTTGAGCTTACGTACTAAAAAATGAAATTGCGCGAAAAGTGCACATAAGTGCACTTTGTGCTTTATAGTTTCGATTCATAATTGATTGCTTTACAAAACGTATGTACTCATTTTGTGATTAAGCGTGATTTAAAAAAGTTGTGGTCTTCCAAAGATAAATTTTCATCACAAAATTTTTTTTTGGGGACGGTTGCTAAAACACACAAAAGAATACAAATTACATGAACTTGTGAAGAAAATCATGCATTAACACAGAGTACAAACCACACTGAATATTATCCATTGCAATTGAAAATCTAAAAGGCTTTGTATTTAATTTAAATGATTGTTAAACTTGGAGAAAATATTGCTCAAATTGCTAACATGTGCTTGTAGTCTATAACAACTCTGTTAAAGAGCTCTCAGTTTAACAGAGCACTGTTAACTTAACATTCTGGGTATGCAACTTACATAATTGAAGTTTTCATGATGCATTGGCATTATCAGAATGTTAATTTAACTAACTTGAAAAAAAGACTTAATTCCAAAAAAATGGGAAAATGCCCCAATGTGCAATGGCTCAAATAAAACTAGAAGCTGTAAACTGTAAAATAAATAAAATTTTTTGAATATTTGCATAGCTTTAATACTAATACAACTCTCTTATAAGTAAAATATATAATAAGATACTCTAGCTTTTACAATTCTAAACTGAAACAATGGGTTCTATAGATTCTAAATCTGATAAGTCCTAAGAGTGGTTGGTATATATATAATTCTTACTTAGTGAATACAAAAATCTATTCCTTTACAATTTAAGTCACAAACATAACGCATACGACCTATTTAGTAGCGAAATATAAAACATTTATAGCTTATACGACCTGTTGACCATATAAAATGACAGTGTTTATTATCTAACACTTTGCACACAAATGTCTAGAGTTAGTTAACTGTAAATTTTTAAGTAAATTTACTGGAAATTTATCGTTTAGCTCGCTAGCGACTTGAATGCGTGCATAATGGAAAACTTTACACATTTTTCAATATATTTATTAAATTCCAGACCACGCACACAAAACAATTTTCAGTAACAAAGCAGTCACACAATTGTGAGTGTATGTGTGTGTGTGTGTGTGTGTGTGTGTGAGTTCCATGCCCAAGGGAGCAAGAAGCAGAGCTTAGTTCACATAGCAACGTAAAAATATGAAACGCACATGGCACATAAATTCTCAGCTTAGACGACGACATCGTCGTTCTCGTCCTCGTACTGCTCCCCCCCACCCCCCTTCAATTTGGCTACTTCTACTCTTCCTCTTAATACTCCTCTTTGTGCTTCCCTTCACTTCGCTCTTCTCTGCCTCCGTCTACTCTTCTGCCTGGTGCCAAAATGGAACACAAAACCAGTCAGAGGAAAATTTCTGTCAGAGACGGGAAGCGGCAACGCCAAGGGGCAGTGCCATGTGGCAAGAATAAAACCAAAGCAGACAAAAGCAACAACAACAACAACAGCAACGAAAAGTGCTGGCCAAAACAACAGCAACACCAGCTGCAAAAGCGATCTAGAGAGGAAAAGAGTGCGCAAAACGAGACTGTGAAGCAAAAGGAAGCGGGATGGGGAAATGAGAGTGGGAGCTGGGCGCTCAGGGGAGGTGGCTCAGGACACAATGCGGGCCACGTTGTGCGAGCAAACTTCTGGCAACTTTATGCGCCAGAAAACAACAACAGCAACAAATATTGAAACGAGCAAAAGAGGAAAAACCCAGCAAACACAATTCACGAACCCAAAAATCCACACGGACACAGCAGACGGCTGTCTGCCCCCGCTGACACACCCGCACCCCAAAACGGTCACCATGCTCATGCCGCACACGACAATAAAACGAAATGAATAAAGAAAAAAAAAAAAAAAAAACACAAGTATATACAGCAAAGTAAATACATAGAATTATACATAAAACTCTTATGTAGAGAGAAGGAAGAAGCACAACATTTTTTTGGGCTATATGCAAGGAGCAGGAAAAAATATAAAAGCGGTTGCGCCATCTGGCGGCAGCGAACAGCACTAGACACAGCAGTGTGCAAAGAGGAGAGGGAAAAAGGAAGAGAAAGAGAAAAAGAGAGAGAGAGGGATGGACAGAGAGTAAGCGAGAGTGTGTACTGAAAAGGAATAAAAATAAAAATAAAAGAAAATAAAAATGGCATAAAAACTGGTTCATGTCCAAACTAAATTGTGGAGCAGCAGAGGAAGGCAAAGAGAGAGAGAGAGAGGAAATACACTAGAAGAGAGAGTGGGAGCTAGAGGGAGAGCGATGGAGAATGCAGGATTGAGGGGGCTGCTTCGCTTTAGCTGAGTTGAGAATTGTTAGTTGTTGCGGGCTTTTGGGTTTATCGCTTGGGGCTGTGGCTACAACAGCTGATGATGATGATGATGATAACGATGATGATGATAATAATGTTGATGTTGCTCATGTTCTTGTTGTTGTTGCTCTACACTGTCTGCCATTTTGCTTTGCTGTGTGTGTGAGTTAACGATGAACACAGCCAGCCAAAAAGCAGTAAAGCGTTTGTCGTTCTGTCGTTTACACCAGCGACCTAAAAATCAGTTAGTCGTGTCGGTGTATATATGTATGTGTGTAGTATGTAAGTATGTGTGTGTATTCGTATTGCTGTGTGTCTGTGGTGTGCAAAAAGGAGTGTCTGCTCTAGAGACGAGCACAACAACAGCAACAAAAGTAGCAAGCAGCAGCTGCGCCAAAAAGTGTAGCATACATTTTGGGGGCAAATCACATGCATCTATATAGATTTCTATGTAGGAGTCGCTATATACAGCAAATGTATGTGTGTGAGTGCTGTTGTTAGTGTATGTGTCTGCTTTTGACATGTGCTGCAGTTACTGTTGTTCTTGTTGTTGTTGTTGTTGTTTTGCCTTTTAATGGCCAGCAGACAGACACAACCAAAGAGATAGAAAAAAATAGAAATACATTAGTGAAAAAGAACAACAGTAAATGTTTTAATGGCCGAAAATAAAAACGTAAAGCTTAGCAGCCATTACCTGCTGCCTGCAGTGCGCCAAAGGCCATAAGATATTTAAAGGCAACATGCCTTAAAGCCACAAAAACAAAAATTGAACTAAAACTTCACTTTTAAGAAAAAAGTATTGCCTACTTATGAGCGCACAAGCTGCAAGAAGCTGCTAAAGTGCCCTCAACAACTGTAAAAGTGTGCGAATGTATGTGTGTGTGTGTATGTGAAGTGCCATTATATAGGTTATGTAAGTGGCATGTGGCATGTGGTTTGTGCTAAAAGTGGAGCAGGCCGTATGCAACCTACGACAATGCAGTTCACATTTAGGGCTGTTAATTGGACGTAGAACTGAGTCCGCAGCAGCAGGGAGAAGAGGGGCTACAGCATGAGAGGGAGCAGTAAAATGGCAGACATGCTGGCGGCCAATCAGTCTCAACATCTCCCCACTTCATCGCACCCCACTTCCACACCTTTCCCTATTCCCCGACTACCCATCATGATGATGATTGTTGCTGTATGTCCGTCTGATCGATGGCGTTGTGGTCACGCGAATGGCAAACCGCAACGACATCAACTGTTGGGGCGACCTACATTCAATTTGCTGTTGACCGCAAAACGCGTCTGACAGATGACGATTAACATTCATTCATTTAATCACGCTGATGGTTACCACACTGATCAAAAAGATTTATTAACCTAGAATATGGGATTTAAACTTGAACTATTTTATGATAACAATAACTTAGAAAATGATTTTCAAAATCTAAAATAACCAAAGAAATTGTATAAACTTTTCGGTCGGAATATTGAAGATAGGTCCTAAAACTATATGTATTTTTTTTTTCTAAAATATTTGAATAAAATATTAAAATGTAAATAAATTATTTTCTATGCTTCAACTTTTCATTACTTTTACTAAAATCGAAACATTAAATTTGCAAGTGTAATGATAATGATGATAATGACGATGCTGCTGTAACAGCAATGACGATGATTACGTTTCAACTGCGTTACATTTACAGCAGACAACCAACTGGCAGGGTTGACAACGTACCCCAAGTGAGCGACAAAAACGGAAATATGATTTGACACAGCAACAGCAAAAACAACAACAACAATAATAACAACAACTGGGAACAGCAACAACAATGTGTTGCAACATTATGTGGGGTAGGTTCACTTGTGTGCCTGATTGTTGGGGGCAGTGTCAGTGGGTCAGGTGGTTCGATGTCGTTCTCGTTATTGTTCTCGTTGTTATTATTGTTGCTGTTGCTGTTGCTCTTGTTGTTATTGTTGCTGTTGTTTTGTTCTTGTTGTCGTCAACTGCATTAAGCCGTGTGCTTGGAAAATTGTCGTGGGTGCATTTTGCGATTCTTTTGGTAGAAAATATCTAAAAACTCCAACAGCATGAAAGCAAGGTAAACAAGAAAATATGTGCTAAAATTATCATTAAAAGGTTTCTGACAATATCTAAATTAGTTAAGCATAAAAACGATATGAAAATTCAATAGGTTAATGAAAGGAAATTTCAATTCTCTTATCACCTGGAACTATAAAAACAAAGACAAAGTACATGAGAGTAAGTGAGAAATTGAACAAGAATAGATCACATAGGAAATGACATTCTTTGTATACATGGAGTACATATTTATTATTTATCCAATCTATTCTCTTAATTAGCAACATTCATGATCATTTCCTAGACATGGTTTGTACACAAATTTGCATCTGATTGATTGCAGTGGACTAAATACGCACATGCAAAAAAAAATAACGTATACGCAATGTTATGTCTTATTTTCTTTAAATGGAAGACGTCTAAAAAAATTCATGAAAGTGTAAATATTTTAGCACATTTAAAGACTTGAGAAGAATCCATTCTTTGATCTTTAGATACATGAGATACGAGCGAACCGCAAAAGTTGTCAAGAGTTTTGTGTTTAATTTCATTTTGTTTCCTTTCGTTTTGTCATTTGTCTGTCAACGTCCCGCAACAGCAGCTGACAATACACAGAGAGAAAAACTCAAGTATTATGTACTTGATTCTTAACAAGTTTTTCATTGAGATTATAATATTTGATATATAGTATTTTATGTTTAATTTATGTAATATGTTCTGTACTAAAGATTTTTATACTATTCTAAAGTTACTTTTAGATGCGCTTTTTTCTCACTGTGCTTAACTATGCAACCATTTTCATGTGGTTGCTGTGACAGAATGATTGTCTGTCTGTTTGAATTTGTGTGTGTGTGTGTGTTTGGGAGTGTCCGTATATGTCTCTTTGTGTGTGTCTGTGTATGTATTTGAGGCAAATATATTTGCTTTGGTTTTCTAAATGCAGAAGCGACACAACTCAGTTTCCTCGACCATACAAAGTTGTTAGTTACAATTTGGTTTTGTAGCATGCACCACTCGCACCACACACATTGCACCACCAAACGCTCACGTAGTGTTGCCATTTTAGCTAGTCTACGATTGTAAAAGCTAGAAAATGTAACGAAAATTTCTGACAGGTTTAAAAAAGTTTTGAGTGCTGTCAACAAAATATATTCAGAAATCACCTCAAGTTTCTGCAGATTATGGCCCTAAGTTTTCAATTTATATATTTTTAAGATATACTTAGCTTGTTTTTAGCCAGTGAATCTCTATGAATGTAGCGTCTTTAAAATAAAGCTATTTTTGCTTGAGAAATTTGGACAACACTGTCGCCACCCGCATGACCTGATTCACTACTTCTTTTGCATTTTCAGCTGGGGGGAAGCTGTGGGCAAGGGCCACAAGGGGCATGTAGAGTGGGGGGCGGGGGGCGTGGCAGACCAAGCTGAAGGTCGTTTCGCTTGTAATGAGAAACCAGCAGCCTGAAAACCAACTCTGCCTTGCCTGCTTTTGGGCCCAAGAGAGAGAGTCCTACCACTACTACTAGTCCCCCCTACTTTGTACCACTTTGCCCAACCACACAAAAACACACACACACATGCACATGCACATATATACTATATAGTTCTCTTATACTACTATATCCGAGTAGTCGAGGCTCTTTGCTGCCGCTGGCTAAATGGAGACCAAAGCACCACATTTTTGACGAGCATCACATAATGGAGAGCAATGCGAACACAAATACAAATGCGACACACAAACTATACGTATGTATGTGTGTGTGTGTAAGTGTTTCGAGTGCTCGACTATTTACAATGGAATTGCAGTTGCTTTTGTTGAAGCATCAGTGCCCCTTGCCTGCTATTTCCCCTTCCCTATCCCCATCTTTCTACACAATTGCTTGCCCCGCCCAGTCAGAGTCCCGTTTAATCTTTATCATCGATGACACAATGATTGCCAGCAGTCACTGTTTTTTCAAAATGGCGACATAGTCAAGCTTTACCAGCTCCCTCTCTCGCTCACTCCATTGCTTTCATCAATTTTGTTTTTTTTTTTTTGTTTTTTTGCAACTTTATTGGCAACCCTCGCACTGTTCATGGCTCGCTGGCAGCGTAATTCAAGCGAAACGCGTCGCTGCCAACCATAAAAGCCAAGTGCAGAGCACAAAACAACAGAGAGAAAACTAATAGATGCTGTAGCAGAGCATACCCGACTTTAAAAGACCCAGTATTTGTTAAACTGCTGTGTAAACTATGTTAGAATTTAGAAATGGGCTTAAATAGACTCAATATGCGTGAAATACTACACAACTGAGCTACAATTGAGCCAACTCCACCGTAAAAGACCTTGCACCAATTCTGAAGCAAGTTTTTTGAACTACATTTGAGTCAGCCCGACTGCTAAAGACTGAAATAATGCTGTTACAGTTATTGTATTGTATTTAATTTCAGTTATGCACTTTGAGGAGTTATGCACACACAAAGGAATGAGGCTTCAAAAACTGGTAGCTCTAGCTCCTAAAATCTCTATAAGACTCTATCAGATTTAAGACTGTTCTAGTTCAGGAAAAATAGAAAAATACAGAAATGGAAAAAGTAAAATGCTTTCAAATGGCGTCCGAGTGGAGACAACAACAACAAGGCCGAAAATGGTTCTACTACATTCTGTTATTATTATTATTCTCTGGCTTTTGTTGTTGTTATTGTCCTTTCGTCCCGCCATGTCATGAAAAACTTGTTTCGTCCTGCTTCACAATTTTATGTAGCTGTGTCGCGTCTGAGTTTTCATTTATTTTGCCATCGTTTTTTCCGTCTCTCTGTATCGTCCTTTATTTTTTCCTGAATTTCTGTTTTTTTTCTTTATTTTGGCCGACATAATTTGCTAACTGAAATGGAAAACATTTTCGACAGGCGCTCCCGGGCGACGGTGTTGGCCAGGACGTGACAGACACGCGCACCAATACACACAGAGAGAAGATGTGGAGCGACACACATACAGAAATATATACAGAAAGAGGGAGGCATATTACAGACACATAGACAGGCTGCAAACAGCAAACAGGCTGAGCACAGACAGGAAAAAGGATGTCGACATCAATACATATATATGTACTGTGTATGTGTCCTTTTGCTGTTGCTGGGTCAGCCCATTGTCCATTGTGTCCGACTGTTGCGACTCGTTTCTTATCAATGCTGTTGATGTTGTTTCCAAGTCCCAAGTCGCAGTCACAGTTATGAACTCATCCCTTTTGTCCTTTCACTCGTTCGTTTGTTTGCTTGTCTGTCTGTCTGTCTGTCTGTCCGTCCATCTGTCCCTCTGTCTGTTTGTTAGTTTGATTCCTTTTATTAAAAGCAAATGCTTGTTGTTGTATTTCCAACTGCTGTGATGTCCTTCACAACGTGCCATAAAAGCGAACAACACATCAAAGTGATTTTTAAAAACCGAAACTTGAATGCTCTATTAAGATCAAGATTATCTACAATTTCAGCAGTGTTAAACTTTTACACAAGTAGAACCCAGAAGAATAAACTAAAAGGGAGTGCGAATTAGTAATAAAAAGCATAGAATTCTTAAAATGATTCCATTCATAATCTTTATGAAACTAAATATTTAATAAAAACTAAAATTTATCTATCGATTTGTATTTCTTAATTTTCTTTTCATGTATTATATGTACGTATATTATGTATATTATGTACGATTATTTTTAAAATTGTCCAAAAGTATTTAATACGTTTTATAAGCCAATTCAAAGTCCACATACTCACAAATAACTGTCTACTCTTAATAATTATAATACCAAAGCGAAAATGGGCTGCGTGTGGAAATGTTTTATGGTTTGGGTCTGGGTCTGGCACTGGGACCGAGTCCGAGAATGATGGGACTGAGACTAGGTCTGGGTTAGATGCCGACGTCGAGACAATCTGCAGAGTCTAGCTGGGCCTGGGTTTTGGCTTGGGCTTGGCGCTGTCTAGCCCCACAACAGCCCCCATATAACAGCAGTATTTTGTGCTTTATAAAGCAGTATATAGACATGCCATGTGTTTTCCATTGTACTTGTTGTACTATATATAGTATTTTTAGGCTCAAATAAATGTCTAGCCAGGGGATTGGCGCTAATTCGTTTGAGGAAGGAATCTCATTAACAACCATTGCGTAATCGCAATGAACCAGACTCATAATCCTTAACAATTCCCAAACAAACTGAATGACAATTTTTAGCGCGTGCGACCCAAAAAACAAAAAACCAAGAAAATAAAACAGAATGTGCCAAATTATTTGCAAGCCAAATATTTCATGTTAAATTAACATCAAGTTGCTAATATTCCACAATTTGAGATGCGACATGAAATAGAAGAAGAACAGCAAAAAAAAAAAACAAATTGCTAAATAGGTGGGAGCTACTAACTAACTAATTAAAACTCATTTGAATTGGGTTGTTAATGAGGGTGCAAGGGAAGTACAGAGAAACATTGCACGCACACGTGAGTTTTCCATCTCTTTCTACTATTCCTGTTTCCATCTCTTTCTGAGGAAATAGTTTCTGTAACGTCTGTATTCCCCAACAAACTGGAAAAGTAAGCTGTTATCAAAGTTGCAAAACTTTTGAATAAAACATAATGAAATTATAGAGAAATGTTTTTCTGTTCAAAAACGGAAATTAGCTAAAATTTAAAATTCAATTTCAGTTTAAAGTTTTTTTGGGTAAGGAAAACATTGTGTACTTTAAATGAATATATTTTAAAAAGCGTTGAATGTAGTTTTTTCACTACCATAGAAATAATTTTAAACAAATTTAATAACTAAAATTGTTAGAAATATTGTATTAATTTCTTGCTGCTCCCTAAACTCAAATCTTTATTATAAACTGTTCTTCTGTTGGCTACTTGGTCTTCTGGTTTTCTTCTAACACTTTTGGCATTGACAAGGGCCCATAACTCTAAACAGAAATCAGCTTTTCACGGCCGCCAGGCTTGTTTTTGAGATGCGCCTAGCAGACAAAAAGCGATAGATGCAACTGCAACTGCAAGTTGCAACTTGGAGTCGAGAGTCAAGTAGAAAACAACAAGGTCTGTATCGTCATCCGTCGACCCAAAGGAAGTCGAGGTCTTCACGTTCTTGTTGTTGTCTTGACTTGGCTTTATCTTTGGCACAAGGTTTGCTGCCTTAACTAACTTGCAACGCAGTGGCAGTGGCAGTTGCAATGTTGTTGCTGTTGCTGTTGTTGCTGCTGCTGCTTTGGGTGTCTTGGCTGTCGACATTGCCAGGTGATGAATGGTAATGAAAATGTTGCTGTGGCAGTTGTTGCAACGCCGCTTTGTCTGCCACGCCGTCAGCTCAGCCAACTGCCTCAATAAAAACTAATGCAGTGGCAGTTGTTGTTGCTGCTGCTGCTGCTGTTGCTGCTGTTATCGTTGTTGTCCGATAATCATCTGCTGCGGTTGTGGCCATGGCTGCTTTTTGCTGCTGTTAGTTGTTGTTGTTACTGCTGCTGTTGGCCCACTTGTTGCCACCGTCAAGTAGCAGAAAAACATAAAATTTTATGCATTCGTATTTCTTGTGAAGCGCAGCGCGCAAAATCCCCCCCCACCTCTCTCTCTTTACGGCCTTACCATAGACAGACCCCTGCCGCCAAACAATTGTCGGTTTTCTCTAACGTTTTTTCGTAGACCCAGTGGCGAGGGTATGATAAGTTTATTAATTCGTAAACGGTGGGCAAGAGCTAGGGCACTAAATTTGGTACGCAGATTTATAAGTTTTCCATTTTAACAGGTATTTTTAAATGAAATTTCTTAAAATTTTTAAGACGTCTATATAATAGTAAAGTAAAAATATCCTGCAAGTTTCATAATGATCGAACCACAAATAGAAAAGTTAACCATGTGGCAACATGTCAACTTCGCAAATAACCAGTAATCCGACGGATAGCTCCTTTCGTAGGGTATTCTTCGGTCGGGTGAAATCGATTAACTGTCTTGTTTTGTTGTTGCTTTTGTTGCCTTTGTTACTGTTGCCTGCTGCTAGCTTGGTTCGGTTTTGATTAATCTGACATTGTAATGCAAAAATCCATTTGGCAGCTCACAAACAGCGGCAACAAAACAAGTTATTACCAAACGAACAACTTCTGGCAGATGCAGAGGGTTTGAAGAGGGGTGCTTGTTGGGGGGAAGTCGCTTACAACAAGGCTCGTGTTCAACCCAGTTAAAAGGCCAAACTTGACCTAGCCGTGGAATTTAGACATCGCTCTTGCATTTGAAAAATGTTTTTCGTGTTATTTTCGGAAAAATACGAAAACTGCAGTGGGGATGCACGACTGCTGAATGCTCCGCAACAAAAAAAAACTGTAATTTTGTATTATAAAATTTAAAAATTTTTAAGAAACCTGATCTGCGCGCACAAGTTTTGAGTTTTGTTACTTAATTTTGTGATTTTAGCTCTTACACTCTCTGAAATTTCACTTCTAAAACGAAAATCTCAACTGCCTTGTGCAAAAAAGAAAGAGTTATTGCCTCGTAGACGCCTGCAATTCTTCGGCTTTCCACTTGGTGTGCTGCCGTTGACGCCCACGTTTCTATTGGTGGCACGAGCTGAGAGAGACAGTGATGGAGAGTAGGAGGGGAGAGGGCGGCAAAAACTGGCAATAAAATTGCGGAAATGATTTCAACAAATTGATAGGCATCGCCAAACTGGCAAACTGGTCAACCAGCCAACTTGGCCAACAGCTAGCCAACTTTAGTTGGCCTCACTAAGTAATTGCTGGGCGCGTCTAAGAACGTGCACAACCAAATCGCACTGAAAACGCACGAGAAGCGCGCGCGTTTCTTTATGTGCGTGACCTGACCAAGGACAAAGGAAAACGCCAAGGAAAAAGCTAACTTTTCTAGCAAATTGAGTTGACACCATCCAAAAGAAAACAAAAAGAAAACTTGACTCTAATAATTTATGATTATGGCTGGCAAAACTGAAGTGACATTTACTTACAAAAATAGTTTCTTTTGCTATAGTATTAAAATAATTATGGTCGGATGTCTTCATTTAAAACAAAGGCAAAAGTTTCCAAAATGTTGTAGAAGAACTAATTGGGTAAAGCAGAGTTAAGGAGAAAGACTGAAAAACCTAAAGGCAAATTTAGTTTGATTTATTGAGCCATTTAAATATGGAGTAAAGCATTTAATTAGTGGATTTAATACGAAAAAGATTGGCATAGAATATTAAAGATTAAAAAAATATTAAACCAAATTTTGTGAAATAATAAAGTTCCATTGAAAGGATGCCATGTTAATCAATAGATTTTTGGAAATGAGGAAAGAATACGTTTTAAATTGTGCCAAATGGGACAAAAGTCATTCCCAAGATTCAAACAGACCACAAACTACATTTGTATAGATAGATGTAGGATATATATATAGGATAGATTCCATTATAGCATCCCATAGCCAAAATTTCATTCGTTGCAAGCAAAGCAAACTCTTATCTTAATTATGAGCATTGAAAATCGCAAAATTTTCACTGTGCTGTGCTTAAAGCTGCCAGTGAAGCTTTAATTTGCTTCCAAATAAAGTGAAAGAAAGCAAGAGAGAGAGTGAGAGAGTGAGTGAGAGAGAGAGCGAAAGCAGCAGGAGGTACAGGAGGAGGTATGTGGTAAGGAAAGCAAAGCATGTCTGCCAACGCCCACAACGCCACGCCCAAAAAGGCACTGGCTATTGCCTAACAACAACAACATCAACAACAACGACGACGACGACATAAACTTGGAATGTTGAATGTGCCTCAAACTTTTGCTGACATGACTGTCACTAATGCCAAACACGCGCCAAAGTTTCAGACACAGACGCACACACACACACACACACGCACATAAAACGACCGACATTTTGGCACAGAAAAGCACACAACAAAGTTTTAGCTCAACACACTTAAACCCACACACACACACACACACATTTATATATACATATATATAGCAATCACATAAAACTGTGTCGCACCGCATGCAAGACAGAGATAGCGACTGAGACAGAGAAAGCAACTGAGGGAGTGTACGAGTATGAGGAAGAGAGCAAACGACGCGTCTAGTAATGCAGGCAAAGGCAGACAGCGTCAGACACACATACACACACACACACCAACAGGCATCGCCTGATGTAAGCGCACAAAGCAACCGACCGACCCACCAAACGACCGACCGACACACTAACGAAGCACAGCCGAGCTTGCGACTCACTTCGCTTCGTATCCGAAAAAAAAACACAAACAACAACAACAAAAATAAGCAATTTCCCTGTCGTCGTCGTCGTTGTTGTTGTTGTCTCGGCAGACGCTGCCCAGCCACCCAATTAAGTAAGCCATGAGTTGACCCAGCCCGCAATATTACCGCCCCCCAACACAGCACCAGCTGCTGCTCTGCCCTGCCCTGCCCTTCCCTGCCCCTTGCTCTATGCTCGCCTTCTGTCTGTAACAAACTCCACAACCCAAACACGCACACAACCTACAGCAACAAAATTTGTCTGAGGACGTGACGCTTTTGGGCTGCTAGCTATCTCTGTCGCACACACAAGCACATTGTACATTGTACACTGTACATAAGCGAAACCCAACGCCTCCACTGCCACCGCCACCGCTGCCACCGCCGCCTCAACAGTCAGACGCCAGGGCAGACAAAATAAAGAAAGAAATGTGGAAAGTTTGGCGTTGTCTGTGTCTGTGTGTGTGTGTCACGCATACACTCATACACTTGAAGTGTGGGTAAAAGTTTTGCCTGCTTTTGCGCTGCTTTTGAGTTTTTTGCGTCTTTGAGACTTGCACTGCGTTGTTATTGTTATTGTCTTCTTTAGTTTATCAGCAGCGCAAGCTTGCGTTACTGCTATACAATTTTATTATGCTGCGCTGCATACCCTGTACTTTTGAGGAAATTAAATTTTAAATGTAAGTTGGTAGCTCACTATTATAGTGATGTCATTTTTTTTTTTTTGAGCAAAAACAGCTAGTTTGACTAATAAAAAAAACGGCTAAAAACCGCTGAATCCCCGATAAAAACAGCTGAAGCACCGAGTGCTCGCATATCGCATCATTTTTTGCAGTAATAGTGCACTGAAAAATACAATACTTGTTTTTCAGCCCCACATCTTGAACTTTTATTTGTATACTTCCTTCGGCATCGTCAATATAGAGATATTAGGGAAAATTATTCGATAAAAGTAAATATCGATACTTTTTCAATAGAAATCTATTTTTAATTGTCAAACACGAAAGAAACAACTCACAATATTACGAGAAAGTAATGTAAAGAATTTTTTTTTAATTTTCTAAAAAAGCTAGAATTCCCGCTGCCCGCTGTTTTCAAATTATTCCCGCAATCGCATTTTTAAAACAGCCAGATCTGGCGGGAGAAAAGCTGAAATGACATCAGTGACACTATATACAACTTTTGATTAGTTTGTAATAAACTTTATTCTATAAAGTTTGCTCTGCTTAGGGTATTTTGTGTCTAGCATGCCCTAAATCTATACATATATATTTTTTGTGCAATTTCTTCGTTGCTCCAGTGCCTCGAGCCCTGAAACTAGGCTACAACATCTACTCCAGTTGCTGCCAGTTGAACATTTCCTGCGTTTCATATTAAATTTTTTGTAAGAGGCTAGGGGCGTGCCACGGGTGTACATATATGTATGTAGGGGGCGGCGCGATGGGATTGACTGCTGATTTTCTACGCTCTTCTACTCTCGCTTACTCTTTCTCTCTCACCTAGGCTGCTTGTCTCATGTTTCCACAGCTGAAATGGTGTCAGATACTTATTTTTTTTGCCAGCTTTTCAATTTCAATACAATAAATTGAAAGATACTCAAGTTTGAAAAAAGCCCACGTTCGTTTTTGTAACGTTTTTGCTGTTGTTGTTGTTGTCTGAGCTTTCAAGTCTCTAGCAGACATTGACACGTGTTGCTGTCAACTCTTTTTTGTTGTACTCGACGCAGCTTAATGATTTACAGGCACACACACACACTCACGCAAAACGTGTAAACAGGTGCCAAAGCAGAGAAACAAGAACAATAACAACTACAAAGACTACAACAAAACTAGAGGGAAAGCAATTCGACTGTAAAAGACCCTGTGCGTCTATCAAAAATGTTTCATTATTAAAACAGAAGCATTCTTTGCTTAGCATATGAAAAATTTCGGTGTTTCCTTAATATATCTAAAGAACTTCTCTAGTTAGTTTGCTTTAAGAAAACTTACGCCAGATGGAGTGGCCATAGAAGCACTGCAGGCCGTTTTTAGTTGCTCTAGCTCCTAAAAACTTTGAAATCTTAAAGAAGTCTGGAATACAAACACTCTCTGCTTTCTTCTACCTTTAAGCCACATCGCATGTTTTAGAAAAACGTTATATACTCACATACTTTTTAAAAGTACCGGGTCTAACTAGTTGGCCAACAAGCAAAATCAAAAAAAGAAAAAAAAACTTAAAAACTGAATTCAATTGAAACTTTTGTACATTGAAAATGTTGAACTACGCATAAGCTGCTCTAATTGTTTATAATCCGATATAAAAAATAAATAAGAAAAAAAGCGAGAAAAAATACATTTCGATTGGCGTTCCGGCTTGTTATAAGCATTTATTATTATTAAATATGGTTGTTATTGCTGCCGTTATATATGTAAGTATGTATCAGACTACTGTACTAGTACGCTACATATAACACTGGGAGGCATCAGTTTGGGGCATATTACGAATTGCGCAACTTTCGTGTATTGCGACGCGTATAAAGTCTATAAAGCAAAATTGTGTAAAATAGCTGAATAGGCCTAAAATTAGTTATGGTATGAAATTTATACATTTATTGTAACAACTTGTAAAATTCTTTTGAAAATAATTAAATTCAATGAAGCAACGAATTAGATAAATGAGAATAAGATGTTTATAATAGCATACTTAGGTAATTTCTTGAAAAAATATGTAAAGGGCATCATTTAGTCGATCATTTGCTAGTAGCACTGGCCATACCACATTATTGCTCTGGTTCTTCTCATGCTCTCGTTGCTAACGGTCCACAATAAATAAAATTAATTCAAACTCACCTGAAAAGATAAATAGATGGAAGAGAATTAAAAATCGGAAACAATATATATATGTTTTTTATACACAAAATTTGTTTTTTTCTGGGTTTAATCTCGTATAACTTGAGAGCAAATCAGTTTTCAAAGTGTTTAAATTAAAAAACAATATTTAATACTCCTATAAGAAATTATATAAATATTTTTCCTAGCTGATAACTGCGTTGAGATAATCATTACCAATGTGCACTATACACACTGCTAATTCCATTCTGTACACTGCTTTCCCTTCATCTCCCTCTGCCCTACGGATTTGATTAGTTACAACTGTCTCCCCTTCTGCAGCCAGGGCTACAGGTCTACATATATGCAAACACTGTAATAATTGTGATTTATTTTAGTTGTGCATTTTCATTTGCTGCATTTATCTTTTATTTCAATACTCTGACACACACACACACACACACACATACAATGCCTTTTCAAAAATTCTCTATTTTGCAGATATACATATTTTGTGTTTTTGCGCCAAAAGCAATTTTTGCAATTAATTTGTCAATAAAATTCATTTGGCTTTTAGTGAAAGAGTGAAAACACACACACACACACAGACAAATTGCATTTGTATTGAGGGGTGAGGTGGCAGAACAAGTGTTGGCCAAAATGCCAAAAAGGGACTACAAAATAAATACAGTAGTTTTTACATGCGCTTCTCGCTGGGCCGCGACTTTTGTGCCAAGATTTATGTTGTGCCGCATGCCAGCAACGTCAGCCAAAATCTTCTACAGCTTCGCCATCCCTGAACCCCTCTCTCTCTCGCACACACACACTCTCGCAGATCCCCGCTACTGCGCATCCCTTGGCACAGCAGATTGTTTGACTCGTGGCCTGGCAAATTATTTTACAATATTTTCTTCTTTTTTTTTTTTGCATTTCTCGTTGATTTTTCTAAAAGTGTTTCAAACGGGTCAAACTAGCCCATCTCTTTTTTTTTTCTCTCTCTCTCTCTCTCTCTTTCTCACTCTTTCTCTTTGTAGCTCCCACACCTATCTCTTTCGTTCCTAAATCATTGCCTACGAGCTTCACATAAAATTTGAGCACTTGAAAGTGCTTCTAAAAACACTTTATAGAGCATTTTACATTCGTCTATAAATGTACTGCATGTGGCTGTGAAAATCAATTGCACACCATAAAATATCAATTATAAGAGCGTCAATAAACTTTCAAGTAAATATAAGAACATAATTTACCAAACAGATGTTTATAAAAATATTTAAATTTGGCAGCTCTATAATATTGTCATTTTTATATTATATATGTTAGTATATACACATGTATTTTATCTGCACATATTTTCAGCAAATAAATATGGCACAAATATTGTGCCAGATGTGTCTGGCAGGTGCATACCCAAATATATTGTTAAATAAATAGACAAAAACAAAAGGTCTTAAAATGAAAGATTAAACAATTAATGAAAAAATGTTTTTTAAAAAGCCAAGAGAATTCAATAGGAGTTTAAAGAGAATAATACCAGAAAGAATACTTCAATTTATTGAAAATGTTTAGAGTTTTATAATAATTCATTTTATTTAAAAGTCTCTTATTTCGATTTAAATCAAATTATTTTAAGTACATTTTTAGAATATAATATATTATAGTCATAAAAATCAATAAAACTTGATTCTTTTGTGATGTAAAAAGTTCAACAACGTATCTCTTCCTATTCTGCTTGTACGCTGATCAGTCCCTCAGCGAACATAGATCAAATTCAAGTTTTAACTACAAAAAACTCTTTAAAGTAGAACCTAGTTTGCTTAGTAACTGCCTAATGTAGGCGTTAGACGTTGGTTGGGGGCGTGTAAAATACGGGAATGCTTGCAATAATATGCAAATCGCTTTGACTTTGCAATAAATTAACACAATAAATTTATAGCAAATAAAAACAAAGAAAACAGTACAAAAATGTCAACAGTGATGCGTCAAGTACTCGAAGGGTAGATAAGAACAGCGAAATTGCGAATGGGAAAGTGGGGAGTGTAAGGGAGGGAGAACAGTGTGTGGACTGTGGTGCTGGCAGGTGGTGGGAGTGGGATGACTAGATAGACAATCGGCGACAGTTGTGTTTGTGTCGCCAGTCGCTGGGCGAGACGCAGTTATTGTTGTTGTTGATTGTCCTTTGCGTGCGCGTCGGCAACTTATGCGTCGACGTTGCCGCTGACGTCGGCGACAGCGTCAAAATGGCGTCGCCAATATGTCGCCCAGTGTTTGGAATATGGCGACAGCTCCTATTCAAAAAAAAAAAAGAAATACAAAAAAAAAGAAGAGAATTCCCGGACAAAACTATTTTACGCGCCTGCCATTGCCACGCCTCGTTGTTGTAGTTGTTGTTCTTGTTGCAGTTGTTGTTGTTGATGTTGCTGCTCGTCGGCTGGGCGCGTTAATTGCCCCCTTTGAGCTGACTGACAGCAACGATAAACGAGCAAACAGTTGGGAATGGAACATGGGGCATGTGGCATGCGGCATGTTGTGCGGCGTTTTCTGTGTGTTGGGGGAGCCTTTTGTATGCCGCATCGCACACACACACACACACTAATGCGTCTCTAATGTTGCTAAAATTTGTGTGCAACAACAACAACACAACAACAACAACACGATCATCATGATCATCATCAGCAACATTAGCATCGGCATTTGCCTCTCGTTTCTTTCTTTTTCTGCTATTTTTCGTTGTTTTTGTTTCTTTAGCCATTTTTAATTTAGCAAATGTTGTAAATTTACGCTAATTTATTGCGTGTCGCCTGTGCCGCAAGTTGTGGCATCCACACACAGGCACAGACACAGTCGCCACACAGGGGCATTAGTCACTTGCTTGGTGGCCAGCTAATTGCCCCAAAAAAAAAACCCCACAGAAAGCCAGCCAGAAAGGTTAACTACGATACAACGAAGATTTAATGCCCTTAAAAAAATATATAGACTAATGTATGCTAAAGAAAGTTTTCTTTTTAAGTGCTACTTTCTAAGAAAACTATATGATTTAGTAGAATTAAATGATTTTACTTAAATAAATTACTAGATAATTTCATTGGAAATAGTTTAAATATGTCATATATTTTTCACCACCCATAAGACAATATTTAAAACTATAAGGTTTTTAAGAACTGAAAAGCATTGTTCAATAAGTTACATACAAAGTGTCTAAATTAAAGTACTTAGTGTAAGAGTATAGAGAAGGAGACAGACAGACAGATAGTCAGTCAGGCAGGCAGCCAGGACATCTTAATCGCCATTAAAAATACAGTTTTGATTTACAGTTCAAAAGCAACAGAGGAAGCAGGTAAAGGGGTATGCAGAGGAGAAGGAAAAGCGCTAGAAAGTGTGAACATAATTTAACAAAATGTTCAGCAATATAAATTATAGAGTTGAACTCATGGAGTTCGTACATTGGAATCGGGTTACAAGGAGATATTATGGCCAAGAGAAACACAGAGAGAGAGGGAATAGAAAAAAAAGAGTGAGAGAAGAAAGGAAGTGTGGAGACAAGTTAGCTAAAAACAGTTGTCTTGGCTTGATAACAATAAATCACGAGCTGCAACAACAACAACAAATTCTGAAACTAAGCGACAGGTGCAATTTTTTGTTGTCTCCCTCTCACTATCCCCCTGTCTCTCTCTCTCTCTCACACTCTTAGACCAACAGCAACTCTTTCTGCTTTCCTTGCGGTGCATGCAAAGTGAGCTAATTATGACCATGATGCAGTGACAAAACAGCGAAACAACATCAACAACAGCAACTTTGGCCACAGGCCATGAATTAAATTGGAGGCAGATGAGAAAAGAAATGAAAAAATATTTTTATGCATATGCACCGGGAGAAAATATCAAGTAATTTGTACAGCAAACAGAACAGACAAAACGAAACTTTAAATAGCTAAAGTCTAGAATTTTCCACTTAACTTTAATTCGATTTAAAGCTCGTACTTTCTTTCTGTGTACAGCGATGATTCGATGTTAGTGTGATGAGCAGATAGAGACAGAGTTGCCAGGCATTCAGTCGACACATCAAAAGCAACTCTGGCCTCAAATAAAAGTATGCCTTCTAATTACTAGTTGCTTTTTTTTTTGCAGGCTTACTGGATGACAACATTGTCCGTTATCCCATTGTCCCCTTGTCCCGTGATGTCGCTACCCCTTTGGCTTCGTTTGTCAGAGGATCCAAGTTGTTTCTCGCTTGTTTTGCATAATTTATTGTAATGAGTTTTTGCGATGGCCGCGAGATACGCAATGTGGCTAAGAAGACATTGGCCCCCAAGGAATCGACCAGAAATGGGGACAACACTGTGGGTGTGTGGCATAAAATAGCAAATATATATCGATATATATCGATGTTCGTGTTTTATATATTGGTTAGAATTCACGATTTTACATATCTATCAATAAAATAGTAAATTTTACAATAAAAAATATATTATCTATCGATAACTTAAGCCCTAGCATGAACTTGTCACTTATAGTACGATTTACTGATCTTCGCGCAACCAAACGGTTAGAGCTATGCTGTTGAAATTTGTATCTTGCACAGCTCATATCATTTCTATCGGGTAATTATGCGTGTTTCTGTAAAATTCGAATTTGCAAAGATTATGTTCCACGTTAATGTTAAAATCCTTGATAACATTTTCTTTTTGTTACTTTATTTGTGAAAAATTTCAGAGACTTCATTTAGATTTCCTAACAACTCTCCACACCCGCTATTCCATCCCCAAATGTCACAGCTCTCCCTGGTATTTTCTTTGCCACATTCTGCTTCCCTTTAAGCCCAACACAATTGTAATTTATGATTGTGTGCTGTCCCATTTGAATGTCTGTCATGCCACAAAGTGCCCTTTAAAATACAGCAATGTGATTAATTTTAATTAACGCATCCCTATATTAACAAGAAAGAAATTGTCAGTCGGGCATGCCGACCGTGTAATACCCTCTGAGCTTCGTTTCCAATTATATGAGTTCCAATTGGAGTAGCTGCTGCAAGAACTTATATGCACACTATTTGTTGTCTATCTCGCTCGCACGTTTTTCGTTTTCGTTGCTTGTGTGCACAGCTCAGTGCATGCACGTGGCTATGCCTTGCTTGAAGTATCGATTTTCGTTGTTTGACTTTTATCCCTCTGAGGGGTTTTGGGTTTGTCGAGTTGTACAGGCGAGGAGGCGTTTCCGACCCCATGTTTTATTCTTGATCAGCTCACAGCCGAGTCGATTGCCTTCCGTCTGTCCGTCTGTCCGTCTGTCCGTCTGACCGTCTGACCGTCTGTCCGTCTGTCCGTTGACAAACGATCTCAGAGATGGTAAGAGCTACTATCCGTTTTAGTCGTATCGACCCTATTTAGTCGTCATCAGTTTGTTTTTTTTTGATGCCCGCCCCATTCGCCCCAATGCGTAAAACCAGACATACCTCGGAATTCGGTTTTTTGCGAATATCTCGGTACTATGGCACGTAGGGACACATTTTGGCATGCGGTTCCAAATGCTATAAAGATAATGCCATCAAAATTTTTGATGCCCCTCCTTCGCCCCAATGCCACTTCTTGTACTTTGCAGCGGCGGGCTCCTTATTTCTTACGTTAGTGTTGTAACTTAGTTATATTTGAAGACAAATAATATAAACGTTGTGAATTTCATTAAATCGGACTTAATTAAAAAGTTTCTTAAACAACGAAATCGATCTTTCAGCAAGGCATAGCCCGTGCTTGCACTGAGCTGTGCACACAAGCAACGAAAACGAAAAACGTGCGAGCGAGATAGACATACAAATTGTGTGCTTTAGTTCTTGCGCGCTCTCCTTGGACTCTATTTGGACGAAGCTCGAGGGTATTACACGGTCGGCTGCCCGACTGACTTTCTTTCTTGTTTAATTATAGTCCGATTTTATGAATTTTCCAATCGTTTTATTTATTTGTCTTCAAATATATCTGTTACACACTATACGTTAAGAAATAGTGAGCCCGCCGCTTGCAAAGTTACAAGGGTTGTGCATTTTGTGGGCGAAGGAGGCGGGGCATCCAAAAATTTTTGATGGCATTTCTTTTTTGCTTTGGTCCTGCTCCAAATTGGTGTCCCTCGTGCCATAGTTACCGAGATTTCGCAAAAAACCTGATTTTTTCCGAGGTATGTCTGGTTTTACGCTTTTGTGGGCGATGGGGCGTGGCATCAAAAAGGAAACAAACTTGTATTGACTGACTTTGTGGTCGATACTGACTAAAACGGATATTGTAGCTCTTACCTCTCTGAGATCTGTTTGTTCATCGGCAGACGGACAGACGGTCAGACGGACAGACGGCAGACGGACAGACGGACTGGCTTTCGACTCGGCTGTTGATGCTGATCAAGATATATATCTGGGGTCGGCGCCTCCTTCTGCCTGTTACTCCGACCCCATTACCCCTCAGAGGGTATAAAAATGATAAACAGAAATACAGCAGAAAAAATACAATTAAACAGAAGGCCATAAAATTAAATTTCAGAAAAGAGCAAAAAAAAATTGAATGCATTTTCTGCACAAACGACAAAAAGTTGTGAAAAACCCAAAGCGTTGGAAAAAAAAACTAACTGTACAAAAACAACAAATAAACGTCAAATGAGAAAATGGGAAAACGCATACCGAAAATAAACAAAAACATAGATGAAAATGGAAAAATGTGGCGCAGCAAAAATTTTGCAATTTTCAATTAATGTGCGCCGCGAATTGCAATTGAAAAGCTTGCAAGGAAAAATTCTTAACGCCACTCAAAACAAACATCAAATATGGCAAATGCCAGAGAAGTACTCTCCCAATCCGCCCTCCCCCTCCCCAAGAACCGACAGATTGTTTTGTTTGTTCTGCAACTGCACTGAAATGTTAATTAGCGCCCAAGTCAAATAAAAATGCAGTGCACTAAAAATAGCCAGAAAAAATGCAAAGCTAAATGTGTTTTTGTTTTGTGGCATAAAAAAGCGATGTGAGAAGGCCTTAAAGGGGGAAGGAAGAGGTATGGAGGTGGATAAGTGTATAAAAAAATGCAATCAGTCTGAGTTGCAGAAATCTGAACAACAGCAGAGATGCAAAATGCAGACAAAATGAGTAACAAGGACAACAGACCCGCAGCAATTAAGGACACTCGGCAAGCACAGGAAAAGCAAGAGGATACGAGGCCCAGGGAACAAGGAGTGCTCCTGGCATGCTCCAAAAGATAAATGCCTGCCTACATAACTGGAAAATCTGTGAAAATCTGTGTCCCAAAACAACAACGAACCGAAGGCAACAGCAGCCACAGCAGCAGTAAAACTTGGCCAGAAAACCGCCATGTTTCAGCTCCTGGCTGGGCCAAAAAGCTGCAGAAGGGCAGAGAGGTGCAGAGGAGCAGAGCAGCAGCAAAGCGGAGACAGGAGCAAGAGAAGAGTGCACTGAATCGCCACAAAACTGGGTCAAAATTATAAACACGTTATCATCATGCAAATGGCACAGGGACATGCTAGCAAAATCTGGGACACCAGCTGACAGAGACAGCAACACAGAGCGAAAGAGAGAGGAAAAAAGAAGAGAGAGAGAGAGAGTGGGACAGAGAGCAGAGCAAGCGAGAGAAATGTGAATAAAACGACTGGCATAGAAAATTATCCTAGGCAGGCAACATCACAAATGTTTGCGGCAACTGCAGCTAGAGTTGAGCGTAAATATCGTTGTATAAAACGATATATCGATAGTTGACGGCAAATTATTAAGCAACGATTCATTTAAAAGCCTAATATCGACATTGTTGAGCTTAAAAATTATAAAAAAAATAAACAAAACTACATATATTTAAACATATTTTGTTCGAAAACTTACTCAACTCAAGTTGTCTGCTTTTATTATTGTTAGTATCTTCTTCCACGCATTGAGCAACTAAGCTCATTAGTAAGTTAATACTTAATTACCTGCATAATTAATAAAAACTGTTCTTTATACTATTCTCCAAAGTATTGCAAAAATATTTGTTTCTCTTTTGCAAATATCGTATAGAAAACCGCGTTGAAAATACCAGCTCTAAACTGTACTCATGTCGTCTATGCCACTGAGTTATGTGTTTTGTTTAGTCTTTCAGTTGTTCTTGTTGCTGCTAATGTTGTTGTTGCTGTTGTTGTTGTAGCTGCCTGGCCGCAGGACATGCCAAACTGTGGCATCTAACTACTCACTCCTTGACACACACACATATACACATACACGTACTACAGTCTGCTCAGTGCAAAACCAATTTATGTTGACTTTCGCCTAGAGTCTGACAGAATTTCTAGTTTTTGGGTTGGGGGGCTTTTTAATAATTTCTGCATTTAAAACTTTAAAATTTCAAGCAGAGTTTTAAAAGAGTTTAAGTATTGCAAATAAACCAAAGCAAGATTTTAATAAATAATATATCTAATTGATAAATCACAAGAATTTAAACGAATTTCTTAGTTTGCATAAGGTTTTACTATTTTCTATTTTATACATATATAGAGTTTCACTTTTTTTTAAAGCATTATATTTTATCTACATATCAAAAAACTAAACACATTGTAGCACAAAACTCTTTAACAAACTCATCTTTAAACTTTTTCCATATATCGCCACAACCTAATCACGAAAACTTTAAGTAGTTTTTCAACTTTCATGACTTTTTAGTGCACACAGAGTTTGAAGAGAGTTCTAAGCATGTGAACATGGTCTGAAGTACTTTTGGACATGCCCAAAACGCCCCACATATTTTAGCTGTTGGACATGTGGGCGTGGCCACACTGACCAACTAGAAACAACAACTACTATACAATAACAGCACAAAGAACAATTTGATTGATGTAAATGGCCGCACAATTCGCACAATAAAACAAGTTGTAATTGCAGCTGCTGGCAATTCAGATACAAGATACATTTCTATCTCTATCTTCAATTGTGTATCTGAGTATCTGCATCTGTAGCCGTATTGCTGTAGCCGATTTACTGCTCTATGCCTTTGACTCAAATGAACACTTTAAGATTGCGTGTGTGTCCAACTTGAAGTCCAAGTCCAAGTGCAAGTGCAGCACGACTACAACGGCGTTCTGCTTCTTCTGCTTCTTCTTCTTCATACTTGCGCTTCACTGTAATTATAAAAAATTAACAAATTGCGTGAGTCAAAAGGTTTCGGAAACTGGAACTGGAACTCGAAACTGGAAAAAATGGAAACTCGAACCTGCAGCGGGATTAAACAATTTTTTCCGTTGAACTAATTACAAATGCAGACTTTAATTAAATGATTAAAATCGTTTTGGTCAAGAAACGATGAGAGACAGAAAGAGACGCTAAATGTGTGAGCGAAAGAGAGAGAGAGAGAGAGAGAGAGACTGAGGGATGCCACTTGGCCATCATTCAGTCAATCAGTCATTCATTTATGCAGACAGACAGACTGATGGTTTCTTGGAAATTCTCACACAATTTTCGCGCGCTTTTCACTCATTTTCCGTGGCTGCAAACGGAAATGGTAAACTGTACACAAATTGGCCACAGCAGAACAAGAAGAAGCAGATTGCTGCAACTTGCAACTGCCACATGCACTGACTACACTAAGAGAAACAAAGCTAAGTCTAGACTTGCTAAAATCTAAAATTTTGAGTAGAATTTATAAATATTTCTCCATATGTTTTCTAGTAATGTCTATTTGGTTTTAGCACCACTTGTTTCTCCCAGTGTAGTGTAGTATATTGATGTGCATTCGTCACACAGATGTCCAAGATTGTGGCACATTCTCATCAGCATGTAGGGAAACAAAAACTGGGAAAAACTGCTGGAAAAACTAATCAAGTAGCCAAGGCAATAATGCTGTAGGAAATTCTTTAGACGCTCCACTACGAATATGGAAACTGTGGTGGAAATTCAAATATTTGTGCAGCTTCTTGTGACATTGTGGATTAAGGATCGTTGCATTCAATTATGTGTATCTCTCTCTATCTTTCCCTCGCTGTGTCTATCTCTGTCTCTCTGTTTTGCAGAGTTGTTTAATTGCCAGCTCACGTTTTGGCTTTGGCTTTTGACTTGATTGCTCCTGTCGCATTGACATTTTGCGCTCTGCATTCTGCCAGACAAATCGCTCAGACAACAACAACAACAACAATTGCCAAAACAACAACAACAACTGCATGAAATAGTAACAACTGCAACAATGGCATTGAGTCAGATAATCAACAACGACGGGCAACTCCAAATCTAATGCCAATGCAAATGCCAATGCAACACACACAAACACACGTACAATCGAACCTATGCCAAGTCTATGCCATAACTATGCAGAGGTTTCTTAGAGATGAGCGCGTGAGTATCGTTAAAAAGCTTTTAAAGCTATAAAGAAACAGTATCGAAAGATAGAAAGAGTCGCACTATTTGTTAATATCTATACTATAATATATAATTATACTATTAACATTGTGCTCAAAATATAATACTGTATTAATCGATATTTGAATTCTTAACTCAACTGTTGTCCATCTCTAATTTAAGCAGAGATTTTGATTCAATGATGTTAGCCGCTTTTGGGTTTCATGGCATCTTGGGGACGAGTTATATGCATGCATTTTGTGGCTACGTGTGTGAAGCGTCAGGGGAAGGGGTGGGGGTAGGAAAGGGAGGGGAATAGAGAGAACGGAGAGTGGTACAAGCCACAGCAACACGTGCTGTTGGCCTTGGATGTTGCATGTGGCAAAAACTAACGTCTATCGACAATCGACGCCTTGCGGCATTGTGGGTGGGCCAAGTTAACGTTTGCCGAAACGTGTTTAGTTTTTAATTGCAAATCAGCTAATGTCAAGTGGTAAGACTCGCAAAAATGCAAAGTGTGGAGCGAGAAGAGAGGGGATTGGAGGGAGAGGTGGCATGCTGAGCTAGAGGACTGCAGTTGGAGTGCATAACTGTTTAAAAAGCCGCAATGCGCGTTGCGCTCTGCAACATTGAAAACAAAGTTCAAACAAAGCGGGCAGAGAGTGCTTTCTCCCCTGCCAGTGCCACTGCCCCACACACCGCCAACCAACCAACGAGGAGCAGCTCCTCCTCCGCCTGTCTGTTTCGTCCTAACCACTGGCTGACTGACTGACTGACTGGCTGAATGAATGACTGACAGACGAGGCATGGCACATCAATTCCACATGAGTTGAGGCCACGTTGCGTCCGCATTGCATGCCACAACCAGCTCCCGCTACCCCTCTGCCTGTCTATGAGTTCTCCACTCTCAGCTTGCCACAATTTTTTATGACCGTCGTCGACGTTATTTGCATTTTAACATTGTTGCAGTTGCAGTTGTTGCTTTTGCCGTTTGCTGCTTTAAATGTAGCGTGCAAAACTTTAGTTTTAATTGCCAACGCATGCATTGGACCGCCACCTGGCAAGAGTGCCCCGCTACTATCAACCATCCCCCGCTTCCCCCTTCCACACCCCACAGCAACTCCGGGTTCTTCTACTATTTGAATTTTTGACAAAATTTCTTTGAGATGTCACCTGTTCTCACAGTCTTTGATCTTAGTTGTAGGTGCTTAGGAAGGCCAGAACCTAAGCTGGGCGCTTTTTCAGACCCAAATTTAATTTTAAAACTAATAGAAGAGGCTATAATCAAGTGAGACATCTATTAAAGACTATGTACTTATTGAGGATCAAGTTTTATATCGAGCAAAATTCGATCATAATATTGAAAATAATAACAGAGAGCTATTGTGTGAATTTAGTTGATATATCTCAAATATTTCTTGAGTTATTCGTTTTGAGATATAGTTTTTATTGAAGATTTTTGGGGGAAGGCACAGGATTTTCCTATCCTTTTCTATCTCTCTTTCTTTCTTGATACACTTTTTACATCAATCAAAATGTTCTAAAAACTTATAAAATTTCCATTTAACAGTTATAAATATGCCCCTTGAAAGGTATACAAAACCTAGAACATTTCAATACACAATATAATATTGTTTCAATAATCGATTAGCAGCGATTTTTATCAATAGCTAAGCTCATAGAGATACCAAGTGTCAACTCATGCTGAACACATGCACATGCTCAACTTTAACGTCATATTTACGTTCATATTCGCATAACATATTCAGAATATAATGAGTATAAATACACAGACGATAAGAGCTGTGATTAAAGTCTAACGACAATATTACTTATAGAGTTTTTTTTTTATATACGTATATAGACAACACGATGCACAATTATAACAATCATTATGCACAGGTGATGAGTTTGATGACTGCCTGATTGACTCACTGCCTGATTGACTTTATGATTGACGGGCATTGTAGTGTCTGCTTTGTTATTGTTTGCTTTGATTTGCTTTGATTGCTCGTTCGTTGGTCGCATTTGTCGCTTTGACTTTACACCTGTTTGCACAGGCGAAACACATTGCAAATGGTGGCCATCGGCAGTCAGTTGCATGCCACCACAAAATTTGTTTGCATCGCTGACACCTTTGCCAAGTCAAAAGACCTTTTTCACCACTGTTGTTATTGTTGTTGTGTTGTGTACAACCACAATCCTTTTGCCAGGTCAAAGGTTCAAAGCAAGTGCCTTGGAGCAGTGCTTCCTTCGCTCCCTTCTCTCCTACCCGTGTGCCTTTTTAGCGCTTTTCCTTTGGTCAAAAAAAAACTGAATATGTTTTCTTTGAGCCTTTGAGCAAAAGTTTGTAAAATTTTTTCTTAATTTAAATTATGTTAAAGTCGGAAATTAATAAACTCAAGTTGTGCTTAAAAATTAATGTTTAGTATTAAAAACGAGGCTCGTATAAAAGGTGTTAAATTAAGTAAAAATTAAAAACTTAGCAACCTAAAATTATGAGTTGAATATCAAAACTTATTTCAACCAATAAAATTCTTTTGAAAATGAATTTTTACTTTTTTAAAAAATTTTAAATCTTTAAAGAATTTAAGAAAGTTTTAAAAATAAATCTCGAAATAGTTAAAAACATTTAAATTAGCAATGTAAAGTCTTAATTCCTGTACATAACTTTTTAAAAACGTTTGTAAAAAAAATTAAAGTCTGCTAACATTTCACTGCATAAAAATTTATGGCAAAATTCATTTCTAGTTAAATTTGCAACTGTCTGACAAAAGTTTGAAACTCTACGTGCAACTGGCTTAAAAGCGTTCCTAGACTTTTAGCTTATTATTACTATTACTCAATGCAGTTAACGACGCTGACTCAGTCAGCAGCAAGAACAAGAGCAACAGCAACAACAACAACAACAGCAACAACAATAACAAGAACAGCAAAAGCAATTGGGAAAAAAGTTCGTTGTCAAACATTTGCATTTCGCTTGAAATTCTGATTGCAGCGAGAGACAAAAGTGGAGAGTTCAGAATGAGGAGCAGGAAAGTACAGAGTGAAAGAGAATGAATGAGAGAGAGAGAGAAAGAGAGAGGGATTGCTGGCCACTGGCAAATTGCAGACGGCAAATTAATGCCAGCGCATTTATTTTTGTCACAAATGCAAACAACAGCAGCAGCAACAACAGCAGCAACAACAGCAACAACGTTGGCGTCTGGCGCTGCCAAAAGCGAAAGCAGCGCCAAGAAATAAATAACGCAAATAAATAAGAAAAGTGCCCCAGGGCACAAACACACACAAGCACACATACATACATAGATACTAGATAGACAGGGAGAGTGTGAAAGAAGGAGAGAGAGAATGGCATAGAGATAGCGAGCAAAAGATGCGTCAATGTTGCAGCTGCCAACCCGTTGGCAACATGAGCAGTTGCCGCATGAAGGGCCAAACAAAATGTTGAAAAATTGTTTACAAAAGATTTTCATATTTTCCCCACTTTGGGCACGCCCACAAAAAAGCGAACGGCAAGCGCCTAATGACACTGAACTGCAGTCATATTGTTGCTGTTCTTGTTGTTGTTGCATGCAGCACATTTGCCAATTAATTTGAAGTTGTTGTCGCTTCCCTGCAACAGCTACAGCAACAGCAACAACAACAGTTACTGCTGCTGTCAGCTAATGCTGCACAAAGTGTTGCTGCTGCTGCTGCTGCTGCTGTAGGGGCTCAAAATGTTGAACAAATAAATAAAGCAACAATAATAATATATGGGCACAGCAGTTGGGATGAGGAGTGAAAAGGAAGCTGTGACAAGCCAATGCCATGACTACGAAAAAAAAAAAAAAAATCACGAACCCTCAGCAACCCCATGAAAATGCTCCTTACCCGCCACTACACATTTCCCTACCAAACACTCGCCGCAATCTGTAAATTGCAAAACTTGCACGCGTTTCCCTTCATTTTGCATACGTTTCATATTCTGGTCGAGGGAGCCAGAAGCAGTGTTGCTATGTTTAGCTAATTTAAAGCTAGATTTGGAAATTCCATAACTGATAAAGGTAGGCAAGTAGGCTGATAGGTAGTCCCATCGGCTACTTAGACTGTTTGTTGCCCTCTACAATATTTTAAAACTGATTTTGGAATTCAACTAAATATAAATTATTAATTATTTATATCAAATTTTATAAATATTAATAAATAACATTTTTAAAACATTTTTCTACTAAATAACACAGCCTTAGCCACAACATTAAGCACTAATTAACTTAAAAATTAAGCAAAATCTCTATTCAAATTATTTTTAAAGCAAATTTAGCTAATTTTTCATACATACATTCTTTATATTAAACTAGCTACTTTGTCCCATTGAGCACCGACAGCACCAGGGACAACAACAACACTGAGTTCGTTGGCCGCCCACTTGACGCCACGCCCCCCTTGTGTACTGTTTGCTGACTATGTTTTAGAGCCCAGACATGGCGACGCTGTTGAGCTGACGACTCGTGTTTACAGTTAGAGAACGCCGGCAGTATTCAATGTGCGTAAGTTGCACAAATTGCAACAACAACAAAACGAAAAACACAAATTGCAATTTGAAATTGCAACAACAACAACAATAATAATAACAACAGCAGAGGCCATTGCAATTTTCAAATTAAACCCAAAAATAATAATGATTAAGAGGCCGAACAAGTACTGAAAATTGGACAAGTTTGCTGTCATATCAATTAGCTTAACATACAATGTCTAGACAAAAGCGCCCCCTAGCGTAGGCTTGTACGTAGCATTTGACCCGCTATTTCTCATTGATCGTTTATCGATTAACTGCTGATTTACCGTTGCATAGTCGCATGACGTCATCGTTATATTGTTATTGCCGCCTGTTGATTGATAATGGCAGCCTATGCCATTGTCAAACGATAACAATAGAAATTCTTTGGCACAGTGTGGCACGTGCTATGCATTACTGATCGAAATTGTGAAGAAAAAAACGAAGACATTATCAGGCATTATTAATATTATTAATTAATAATATTATTAATTAATTTTCAATTTAATTAAATGAAAATATTTCTTGAGCGTATTTTTAATTTACTTGAATTAGCTTTAATGCAAATTTCAGATAGGTGTTAATTTGATTTGATTCGTTTCTTAGTAACATATATTTATCTAAGCAAGTTATGTTTAGCTTTCAAACATTTTGGACAGCATTTTACAACCCAAAAATTGTATTACAATCAAATTTAGATTTAATATTCTTAATTTGGATAATTTTTTAGAAACTGCTAAATACATCATAATTTTCTATATTCAAATTAGGATTGTGCCCAGAACTTATAATTAGCACCACTGTAAATAGCTATGAACATTAACCTAGCTTCCAGCTGTGAAGCATGTCACATAATTTGGATTTTGTCATTAACTCTCAATCCCTTTTTTGGCCAATTTCGCTGTCTAACCGCCGTACTCCACCCGCCATCACTGTATCCACCACTGTTCATCTGAAAATTGTGATTGTTGGCCACGCGTTTGTTGCATGTCTGCAGCGGCAATTTAAGTTGTTGGCTTTTTTTGTTGTTGCTTTTTTTTTGGGAACATGTCATTCATTAACGCTATTGTTAGCACCTGAGGCCTGAGGCGCATATTGGTGTTAATGGCGGAAAAATATCTCAGAAGAGTAAAAAAAAAAAAGAAATGAAACAGAATGACAAACACCAAGAAGTAGACAGAAATAGCAATAATTATAAGAACTGACCTTGAACGTTTGAAGCAAGTAGTTGACGCTGGTTATCGGTCAACCTGTCGTATGCGCAATATTTGCTACTAACACTATCGCATCTAATCAGAGAGTCTCCAAAGCACAAACTGCAGTGAAAGTAGACGCATAAGAGCAGCACAACCCTAGGTTAGTTCGCAGTTGCTGCTGCTATCCCTTTCGTTGGCTTTGTCTGCCGTTTTGTTTTTTTGGTCTCTGTTCCTTGTCGCTGTCAAAGTTTTGCATTTTGTTTTATTTTGTTCGTCTTGATGTTTATTTTAAAAGCTCTACATCATATTCGAAAATAAATTAGCAAAGCAAACAAGCTAAAAACAACAGCAACATCAGCAAAAACAAGCCACAAAAATCTGTAGAAAGGCAACTCATTGTATTGATTTATCTCGCTATCTCTCTCGCACACTGCTTCTCCCCCCTCTCTCTCTCTCTGCTTGTCTGCCTCTCTCAGCGTCTGTCTCGCGCATTCTTTTGTTTATTTTTGCACTTTGATGGAAAACTGCGCGAATAGAAGAGGCAACAAATCAAAAAAATTTCAGTCGAGTTGTCGATCTAGTCAAACTGATCAGATACGATCCGATCCGATCAGATCCGATTCGATCAGACAATAAGGCAGCCACCAGACAGTATTGCTTTGATGTTTACATATCCGTCTATAGTGTCCAACTGTCTGTCGTTGTCTAACGCGAATCAACTATCTAACAGTATGTGCAAATGTATCTACATACGTATGTATCTTTTGTGTATTTGTATCTATCGCTTGTTGTTTGTGTATCTTAACTTTTGTTCGGCTGTATTGGTGAGCATTACGATAGTTTAGCAAACATTTGTAGCGTCTGGGCAGCGGTTATTCAATGGCAAATTTATGGGCTAGACGTGCTGCTGAATTGGCTATCCACCTCACTCCGTTGTACCCGTCTCTCTCTATCTGTTTACTACCCTTTCGCTCCTCATTTCCTCTCACTTTGTCTCATTTGTCTTTACTCTTTAGCCGTAAGCACAGCACTTGCACGCGCACAAGCTGTATACCGCATAAATATCAGTATAAAGGGTTGTATAGACTATACAAAATTTAGAAATATAGAAAACAAAATCAACAAAATACTAATTTCTAAACAAGATTAGTTATTAGTTGCTAAATATTTCCATATAATGTTCTTTTTAGTCTTAAGAAAAGTTCTAAATGCTTTAATCTAAAACAAATACAAAATTTTCGTGCCTCTATAAAATTTTAATAGTTTTTATGGTTTCATAAAGACCGTTTTATTATTTTAATGTTGTCGCTTTATAATAGCCAAAAATAAAGTTAATTACACTTGTTTTTTTATTTGGCATCAATTTAACAAGTTGTTAAGTTGTTAGACAATTTAAATATTATGCCCAAAAATAGCTACTAACGCCTATGTTTAAGACGTCATATAGCAGAGAGCTAAAATCTGAAATTTTATATCAATTTATAGAGCATTAAGAGAGTCGTTGTCTTCGATTTTGTTGCGGTTGCCGCTTGTCACTCGTTTGATTGATGATGAACTGAACTTGAAACTGTTTATAGCAAAAATCAATGAATGCTTTGATTTTCACAGCAAAGCAAAACTATGCGAGACACTACAAGTCGAGACAAGTTCTGTCTCGACGTCGCGCTGCGACGCGTCGTTTCGACTTGAATTGACTTGAGTCTTAAGATCAGCAACGAGAATAGAACTGTGTATTAGATGAATGTACTGTAGAAGCTGTGTGGCAAACGCTTTTGCCACAATACGAAGGCCATATATCAAGCTGTAGCTGAATCTCAATCTGAAGTTGTGGCAAATGAATGAGAGACGGACAGACGGGCGGACGGACGGACAGACGGACAGACGGACGGACAAACTAAATGATTGACCATTTGGCCAGCGGCAGCTGTCAGTCGTATACGACTGATAATTGTAACGCTAATTTTCAGACAACTTAGATTCATACACTGTACAAAAAATGTGAGAACAAAATTTTTAAAATTATTTTACTACAATTTTCAAGTGATTTTAGCGGATCTTATGATTGAGTTGAGATAATTTCTATGTTTTTAAACAAGAGTTTTATATTTTGAGCTGAAAATCTAAAGGTTAAAATCTATTTTGTAGCAGTGTACTTACATATACTTGGTCTATTTGTAAATGTATATACATTTTCTTTTTTTGTGTCTGCATCTGTGTTAATTGTGACTGATTTTGATGTCTCGTAGCTTTGATTTGTTAATTGCATTCTATGATACTTGTTTTTGTTTTCTTTTTTTTCTTCCATTTTTTGTTGTTGTTGTTGTTGTAAATTATTTATAATTCAAGTGCAGGCTACAACATTTGTGATTGACACTCTGAATTGTAGTTGCAGTTGTTGCTGTTTTATGCAAATATTTTAATTAACTAAATGCAATTTGCAATGTGCGGAAATTCAAATCAATGTCAACGGTTTTGTAAATTGCGTATATTATTTGAACCTTTTGGATATGGTTCGCGTTTGCCACGTGACAGTCGTTGTCATGCCACATGTGGCAAGCTTACATACTAATAAGTAATAAAAACCAAACTCCAACTTCAACATCAATTACAATACCAACTCCGGCTGTGACTCTAACTACAAGTTCTGTCGTCAGTTTTTCTGCTGTTTTTTTTTTTTTGTAGCGAATTTTGTCGTCACCTTCTTCTGTTGATGTGTGCAAAACTTTGTCGCTTCACGCCGCGGCCAATGACCAGACAATGACCCAACCAGCGAACGCCATTAGCATTATCATCATCAACAGCAACAACAATAACAAACGGCGTCGGCGACAACGAAGCGGCAATAAAAATTATTAACATTTAAACGCTGCTTTGAAAAAAGCCACACGCAGCGACCGCCAAATGCCGTCGTCAATTGACCAAGCTCCACGGCACGCACAGTGGTTCAACATTAATATTCAAGCAGTCAAAGCTCTAACTATAGAAAGCTTCAACAACCACTTCTAATTAATAGCTAATTTAATACTGTTTTAACACTAACTGCAAAGAAGTAAATAAGTTAAAAAATTAAGAACATTTATAAGAAGTTCATTAGAATTTTCCCGGGATGTTATGCAAATAAAAAATTATTTTAAAAATCATAAAAAAAAGTTAAAGTTACTAATTCCATGCGACTTATCATAAAGACATAAAAAAAACCAAACCATTTGTTTTAGTGAGTGTAGAACAAATAAAGATATTACAGCGTATCAACATCTTATGAATTTAACAAATTAATTTGCATTTAAAAATAATCAAAACGATTGCAATTCCTGCATTGTATTAGAAATAATTAGCTAATAAAAACTGCTTAATTAGCATATCAATTGATAAAACCAAGTCAGCTGCATATAAGATTTTAAGTTCAACTAATCAAGTAAAAATTCTAGAACCTGTTTTCTAAATTCTTGTTCAATATTATGTATGAAATTGATATAAATTTCTTTAGTTGTAATGTCAAATTTCTGCATTAGCGTTATTAATTTTAAAATTTTTCGCACCTACAATATTTAATGCATGTCACACCACTGTGCATGGACAGTGTCATTGTAATCATAATGTTTACGATCATCAGCATAAACCATCAAAGCTTTGTGGTACTTTAAGACACATGCGGCTAGCCGCAGGCTAAAGCTCCGACGATGAAAACCAACAATAACATTTGGGTTACTAAAACAGCAAAACGACAACAACAACGACAACAACAGCGAATTATGTTCGTAAGTTATCCGAACCAAAACCCAAAACCAAAATAATACTAAAAAACAAACCGAAACTGCAAAAAAAGCCGTGAAAACCGAGCAAGAAAAGCCGAAAACCTAAAAAGCCGAAGCCAAAAAGCGGAACTTGTAATATTACTTCGTGTATTTCACGTTTGTTGAGGTGTCGCTGTTGTTGTTGTTGTTGTTGCAAGTGTTGGTATTGTTGTTGTTGTTGGTAGTGTGAGTGTTAGTATTGCTGTTGTTGCTTTTGTAAGCTTGCTGGTGTCTGGCTTAATGAGCTGGCGGCATTTTTTTCGCTAGTCTCACGGCCCAATTGCAAACTAATTGCAAACGCAAACGTTTGTGCCCAAAATGGAGAAAGAGTATTAAAACTGAGAAATTGGAGAAGCAGCCAGTTGAAGGAGGAGGGAATTGGGGGGGAGGAGGAGCAGGGAGTGGTGTTAGCTGAGCTGACAACTGAGATGCACTTGAGCGCAAATAATGGCACACGACATGCCCCAAAGATTTGTAGCCAGCTCTTGTTTATACTTCATTTCTTTTATTTGCCATTTCGGTATACCCAGCACCAAGGGTATTATAGGAGTGTAATAGATGAACATGTGGCACTGGGAAATTTAAGAAGCCTCTTGCACTGGTATATGACTGTCGGGCAAGATCGATTGTACTCGTTTTTTTTTCTAAATTTGTGGGTTGTGGTCAAGTCGTGGCAGCCACATGTTGCCAATTTGAATTAGAATATTAAACGTCAGGCGTCTGTATTGCGAGGCGTGGTCAGCAGCTGTGGCAGCATTTTATCTGGCGTCTCTCTAGAGAGACACATTCACATTTGAATGTCAACATAACAATTTCTGCTTATCTAATTGCAACATTTTCATCCAAAATCCAGTTCTACGGTCCACACAGTTGCCACATACATGCAGCAAAGCATGCAACATGCAGCGAGGCAGATGAGCAGGTGTTTTGCACTAAGTGCCAGGCATGTCACAGACCAAAAAGAAAGAAAAGCAAAAAAAACAGACAGACGACACAAATAACATTGAGGATGCAGGCAGAAACAGAGCCTTAAGACTCTCTAACGTCTTAGAGACAAGTCTGCAATAAAAAGACGCGGCTCAACAGCGACTTTTATGTTTCACTCGTCGTCGTCGTAGTCGTTGTCTTCGTGGTCGGCAACACAAAGTTTGCCTTAATTTGACTAGACTTACGCATTTAGAACCGGAAATGTACGAGGCAACTGTCATTTTGTGCAAATGACACAAAAGACGACAGCCAGAAAAAGACAGACAGGACAGCGAGACGGTGAGACATTGAGCGAGACCAAAGGAGTTCGTTCTTGCAACATGAAATGGAGCTGCAACAACGACATAGATGAATGACTGTGTGGACATGCCACATCTGCCAGAACACTGGGGACTCTAGTATACTACTTATTATACCATATGCATTGTACATACATAGGAGTACTTATAACTGCCCTCGGTTAAACTTCTTGGATTTCCTGAAGCACAAAACTTACCTGCAATTAAAAGAGAAGAACAGAAAAAGGTGAATTAGTTTTAGATCTTTGTAAAATTAGACGACAAAAAGTTTTATTTCTAAATAATTAACGTAACTAGTGGAAAAACAAAACAAGTTTAAATAATATTTCTTAGCTTGAGTAAAGGTAATTCAATTGGTAGTTTAGAAAATTAAATTATTTCGGTTCAAAATTTGGTTTACCTATTAAAAACGCTTCATAGAAAAACTATTAAATTTGTACATGTTATTAACACCACATTATAACTTGTGAAATACTAATTCCTAGTCTAATCATACCACAATACAAAGTTCAGTGATAAGAAATCCAAAATTCTTTTTTATAATTTTCGTAAGAAACATGAAACTTGGGAAGCACGTTACAATTTCGAGGTAAAAGTTATTGGAAATAAGAAAACTGCCAGCTAGATAAGACATTAACTGTATACTTTTCCCAAATTCCCAAGAATCCCTTTTCCCAGAAACCCCTTCCCATTGTCACGCATAATTAGATTTTGACTGTGCCATGACAGGGGATGCCAACAAATTCTCTGCGATGTGGAGAATAATATTTATGATGATGTTTATGTTGATGTTGATGATGATGCGGTCCATTTGGCAGCACAGAGAGTGTCAACCGATGACATCTCCGGTTGACCTTCAAGGCGAACGGCTTTTCTCAATGAAATGTGGAACAAAATATAACTTGAAAACAAACGTCTGTCGTAAGTCTTTCGAGTAACAATATGAAAGAATCTTATCAGCTTGAACAATAATAAAATAAACTCAACACACACACACACACACACCCATACACGTAGATTGCCGTTGAATTTCTTATCACGCAAAAACAAAAAAAATATATTAGACAAGAAATTTTGAAATTATATAAAAAAGTTGTAGTAGAACAAAAAAAAAAATATAGAATTGGCGACGATGTCGCGACGACCAGACAAAAATAAAATTTAGCGATAAGCAAAAACAACAAAAATAATGGAAATACAACGAGCACAATAACAATTATAACTAGAACCAGAAGCAAATAGACATGCTACTAAACACAAGACATACAGATGACTAATAGATGCTCTACTTTGATCAAAACATAGGCAAAAATTTAATGCGATTGGTGTGAAAATTTCAAAATATATTCAAAACATTTTATTAAAAATTTTATAAAAATCCAAAACATTTTTAAAACATTTGAATTAAAATGTAAGCCATATTTTTGTGAACTTTGCAGCAAGAAGAGTATTTTCTAATAATGGGTGAACAAATAGCATAAAGGCAACAATAACAAAGATAGAGCACGTTGAGAACGTTGAGAAAGAAGCTAAAAGATAGTAGGCAAAAAAAAAATGAATAAAAATCATTGGCGCTTGGCCAATTGTCAGCAACAACAACAATAAGAACTGTCGACAGCAGAGTGGAAAGAAAAAAATAAAATATATAGACATCAATGTGTAGTATAATATTCATAACTATATGCATGTATATACTAACAAATAAGTATGTGTGTAATAGAAAAACAAAAACAACAAAAAAACAAAAAGAAAAATTCAAATAGAGCAAAGCAAATGAAACGCAAAAACCCAAGAACCAGACAGAACAACAGAGTCAAAGTATCAGACTATCTCACTCTTACATTGCGTACGCGCTCTCCTTTGCACTCGTTTGAAAAGCCCAGCGAAATGTTTTAATTAAAATTGTCTTAATTTATAATTTATGTTGGCGGCATTAATTCGCAGGCAACGTCGCCGACTGCCGACTGACGACTGACGACGCGACCGGCACTAATTCACAGCTGGCCAAAGTATCTAACAGATACACAAATATGTATCTACAACTACCATTCGCATCTACGCAGCACTGTTGGTACTTTAGGCTCCAAACGCATGCATAAAACATATTTGCTGTCAATATTCTCTATACACATATCCCTGAACTTTAAGCAGTCAATGAAAAAAGTAAAGTAATTGTTAAATGGACATTGTCTTTTATTTATTGCATAAAAAGGGGTCACCAAAATGTATTAAAATTAAATTATGAATCATTAAATATTGTTCAAGTTGGAATAAGACTTGTGATTCATAAGCATTCCAAAAAATGGAAAAAACAGGGAAGATAAAGATTAAGCATATGATGGGATGTATACGAAATATTTCTGCCGAATATTTAAAAGCATGTTAGATAATGAAATTGTATAAAATTATGCATGTATATGAGTATAAAACACAATTAAACTACCTTGTTTTATATAGTATGATTTATATCCTAATTGTATGAAGACCATATATGAATTCCCAACATTTCCTTTATTGATATTGAAGCTAAGCAAAATAATAATAATATTTTTTCTAAAATTGCAAAGAAAGTGGCTTGGAAAAGCTAAATGTTTTAAATTAGACAATAAATTGTTTGGAAAACTCAATTTGGCGTTAACAGAAGAAAAGAAAAGAAATTTTATGCAGTATTGTGAATGCCAAAGTATGATTTCTGTCACGTGCACATCCCCAAAGAGTCAACTGGGAGTTTCAGATTATCACTGACTGGGTGGCAAGTTGTGAGTTGCAAGTTGCAACGACAATGGCGTTGAAGTTCGTAATGGAAAGTGCGTCCCTAATGCAAAAGTGCCACATCTTTCACAATTCCAACTCTAATAAAAAAAAGGATGGATTTTCTGCGTCCCTAATGAAAACGAAGTCAGGCACAGAAGACGGAGCCATAAGAGATACAGTAGAGTGTTTAGGTTTAGTAACAGAAGCATGAATAGAAACAGGAGTAGGAATAGGAACAGGAGCAGCAGCTAAAGCTAAAGGAACAACAACGTCAGTTGAGTACAACGCACCGGCAATGAGGTCGACGAGGACAACAAGAACGATGACGACATGTTTGTTGCCCCTCGCAATTGGCAGAAGAATGTTGAACGCATTGTCATTGAAAGGAACTTGAGCGACGTGTAGAAGGAAGCAGAAATAACAATGCAAACTTGGTTCCTAACAAAAGGAACACAAAAATAGAGTAGAAAGGAAATACAGAGGGCACCGTCTGAAGGCGGCCAGGGGCAGCGACCGCAGCAGGTTCGCAAAAACGAGTTCAACAGCGACGACGCCGACGACGACGACGACGTCATCATCATCATCATCGTCCTGTATGAACAAAGTCTTTAACCTTTCAAGGATTTTCTAGACATTGCCAAGTCGCATTTATTGAACATTGGTCTAACAACTGACAATTCTGCTTGTTAGAACTTTAACAACATCCAAAGAGGGGAGCAAAAAACACAGTGCAGAATATTTAAGGGGATCATCATTCCCTAGCAATAGCAAACTGTGTGCAGATCTTATATCAGGATAAAAATACTAAGACGAGTGCAAAAATCTAATAAATTCAACTTGCCAAAGGTGACAGAATGAGAGGGAGAATGAATAAATGTCCCGCACAAAAGTTGTTGAACTTTAAGCCAAAACAGAGGGCAACTCACAGCAGTGAAAAGAGACAACAGCATTAAACAGAGGAAAAGAGATCGAGAAAAAGAGAGAGAGAGAGGGATAAATGCGTAACGCACTAACAGTTGAGCTACCTGAAAGAAGCAAACTCTCCAACCCTACAGAAAAAATAAAGATAATAACAAAGAAAATGCCGCAAGCTAAGTACGAGTGGTCTATAAAGAAATCATACATATAAATGGAAAAATGTATGCGAGGTTGGCACTAAAAGTTACCCAGAATAGAATAAACCTACATAAATATAACTTCAACTAGCCATAATAAGCCTAAAACTCATTTACGACCCCATAAAGTGTACATATTCTTAACCTACACAAAATTTCTAATCGATTAGAGTACTTTTTGGGAAAAAATTAAAAAAAATTTTGTGAAAAAACGTCAAGGGGTAGGTATGGAAAACTTGGAAAATTTTGAAAAAAAAAATAAAAATTTTAAAAAGTTTGAGTTTTAGATGCAGAATTATTATATTATTAATTATGCGATAAAATGTAGTATAAAATGGTATTTCACTTAACAATTGCTGCATTTTTAGCAAAGATATCGCAGTTAAAAGTTTAAAAAATGGTGATATCGGGACTTCAATCGAACCCAACCCAACTTTCAAGCATTCCCGGTCGTGTAATATCCGAGTGATCTGCCTCTCACCTGTTACATACTTTAAATAAACTTAATGTACCTTTCAGAGGGTATACCACAGAAAAATTATAGAAATAAGTAAATTATGATTCGAAAGATGTCTATTGATAATACTTTTGAAGCTACCCAATCATTAATGCCATATCTACAACTATTGTGAATGACACCACATGTATGTGTAAATATCTATACTACATATATATATGGACTTTATATAATAGATTCAAGCAACCCTCAGTACCAAGGTGTTGCTTTGTCCTGATGCTCTACGCATTTTGCCAAACAGAAAAAGCAACGCAATTTACTTTTGTCTTTTGGGGTTGGCTTTTGTGGCTTTCATATGTATGTGTATATAAATGTGTGTGTGCAATAGAAGTAGAATATAGAAGAAAGGATACACGCTTGTTTGCTAGGGGTTGTTCATCTTCTCTTGTCTTAGGTCAGGCGATTGCAAAGGGGCAAATACACTGGGAATGGGGAAAACACGCACTTTCGTCAATATTTGCAATGCGTTTGTAATTAAAAATTTAAAAAGCTACTAAACAAGCAAAAAAAAACATTGATAAAACCATCATTAAAAATTAGCATGGCCCCGGGGACTGCAATACTCTAGATACACAAAGGGTTCGAGCAGAGGGAGTAAAAATATAATAGAATACAAATTGTATGGGTTTAATTGCCTTTTTGCTAAAGATTAATGCCTGACGATAGAAGTCAGCAAATTGCCATAGATAAAGGATAAAAGGAATACAGATAAAGGCCAAACTGAAGCGAATTTGTCATTAAAAGTCTAAAGAAACAACTACAGTGAATAAACTCGTAATATTACGTATACGTCAGCGTAAAAGCACTTGTTTTTACCAATCTCTTGTGTCGCTGTCTTGACTACGTATTTCGCTTTATAGATTTCCATTTCTCTTTCAAATTTTCTTTTCTTGCCTTTTGATTTTTCAATTTTTCATTTTTCTCTTGCCATTTCACACATAAATTTGATTTATTTGCTGACTATTTTTAAACGTGCAGCCAAAGGCGACGAAGATGTCGGCTAATTGTTGCTGACATGGCCAGAACAACCAAATGAGATAGACAAACAAACAGATCTCAACTTTTACTTCAAAAGCTATTTTCAACTTCTATTTGTGGAAAATTTCAACTAGACTGTTAAAAGTTTTCTGATAAGTTAATAGCATATTCTATTTAAGAAATATCAAGATACAAAATGTATTTATATTAATTTATTTTTAATAGTTTTGAAATAAAAACTTGGGTATTTTTTTGTTTTTTAAGAAAAAAAAAAAAAAAAATTAATTAGTTAATCAATAAACAATTTTTTTCTGAGCGTCTCCACAAAGCCAATTTACATTTTTATTATTTCGAAAATTCCATACACGAAATATTTCCATATAATAACATTTTCTCAATTTTACAACCACGTTTTTTGTTCTACTTTGACGCATAGCTAATATGCCCCGTTTTGAAGCTGCATAAGAATTGCCCATAAATTTTAAATATTTTTCTTGTTTGCACTTTCGGCATATTTTTAAAAAAATATTTTACTTTGCGGTTCTCTTTTTTTTTGTTTTGTTGGCAGTCAAAATTGTTTGTCGCTTGTCGACGACATGAACGCGAACCACGCCCACATCACTTCTATAGTCTGTATATACTCTTTTGCTTTATTTTTTTCCGACATTTTTTTCTCGTATGAAAAATAAAGGAAAAAAATCAAAATCATTTTTCTACTGAATTTCATGAGAATTTTGGCTGAGTTGTTGGTTTGTTTGGGTCGATTTTAGCCAACATCCCGGCCAGATATTTTGGCAAGGTTGTCGTCTGGTTGACTCACAATTGCAGGAGCTCATCTCTCAATGAATGACAACAATGTGTGCCACAATTAACTATGGAAAATACGCGATTGGTTAAATGAAAAACGGAAAATGGTAAGAAATTGCCATGCTTAGTGGGTCAATTGCGAGTCAACCTTAGTTTTAAGAAAACTTGGCTAAAACCACTTAAAATATTTAGCCAAAAAAAGCGATCTGCAGAATTTTTAAAACGCCGAAATGCTTAGCAAATAAAAAGAACGAAAAACAATTGCATAACTTGAGACGGACGCAACATCAAACAGCTGCAAAGCAAACGACGACAAATGGTAACTGTGCAACAACAACAACAATAACAACAACAACCAAGTGGCAAGTGGGGCAGACAGACATTTCCATGTTGCCTTTTTAAGGTCATGGCGCAAAACCAACTGCAATTGGCATAATTGAGCCGCAAGTAGGCGGCATGGGCGTGACAACGGCGGCAGCAGCAACTGCAACACATGGCTGCAACGGCAATGGCAACAAGTTGCAGCCACAACAATTGGCGCAACACTGAAGCGAGCGTTTAGCGTACACGAATGTTGCATGCCGCTTTACTTATTTATTTTAATACAATTTTGTATTTATTTTAACACTACTTATTTTTATAGAAAAACCTATAATAATGTGTATTAAACAGAAAATTAATTTTAAAGCTATTTAGAATATTAAATAATAGAATATTAAAACAAAAATTCAATTTTTATTTTTACAAATTTCATTACTTTATAATATCAGTTATTATATTGAAAAATCTAACAAATTTCCAAGCTAAAGCGATAATTATTAACTATTTATATTCACAAATTCCTTATTTTATTACTGGAAAGTAATCAAGTTTTTAATAGCAAAATTTGTATAACATTATGTATTCTTTAGCATAAAATATATAAATATTTAAGCAGCATTTTATATGCATTTCGTACAAATTAAATGATTATTATGACAAATTTCATAAATATCAAAATCCAAATTCACTTCCTATTTGCAAAATGCGGCACAAACTGTGTTGCCAAAACATTGGCCCACAAAATTTGTTGTTTGCTGCTGCCACTATTGCTGTTGGCCAACATTTTTTGGCCAAATTGGCAAACTGCAAAACCGGTTCAGCGGCCCAAATAATTGCACATTTGCCTGAATTGAATTGCGTTTGCCGCAAATCAAGTTCAAAACTGCAATTTTATTAGCGCTCACGATAATGACGATGTTTATGACGATAATGATAAGAGCAACAGTTGACACATTCGTCGTTTGGCCGTTTACATAAGCCAAGGGCTTTAGGGACAGGCAGACAGACGAACAGACGGACATAGAGACATTACAGGCAATTAGACAATGACGATAACGACGACGGCCTAGACACTTGGCCAACGCCAACAACAACAACAACAGCAATAACAAATCTTAAGAGTTGACAGTCACGTGTAAAAAGTCAATAGATTGCACAATGCAGCGTGAAGTGTGCGAAGGTGCCGCCTAGTAGGGGAGCTAGTGGGGGGAGAGGGGTGTCCATAAAGAGGTCGCTAGCTTTTGCTGCGCTGCGTCACAATATTTCCGTAAACAATAACAGCGAGTCAGAGAGAGAGAGAAAGAGAGAGAGCTTAAGAAATGTAAGCAACTTTGTAACTGATGAGAGACAGAGGGAGAGAGAATGAGAGAGAGAGAGAGACAAGCAAACTGAAAATACTTTAGCTAAATGCACGTTACGTTATAATTACACAAAATATGTCCCCCTCTTTGTACACCCCCTGCATCGTAGGGTATCATCGTCTTCGTCGTCGCGTCTGTCAGCTTCTAATATTGCATTAGCCCGAGAGTCGCGTGCCTTCTGCCAACTTAAAGCTGCGTCATCAACGTCAGACTTGAGGCATGACAAGCGAAGAAAGAGCGAGACAGCGAGAGAGAGAGAGAGAGAGAGAGAGAGAGAGAGACAACTGGCAGACAAAGGGTGGGAGAAAGGGATGGGGGATTGGGGATGCAACGCAAGCTCTGGGGGTCAGTCAGTTTGAGGTTATGTGCGCGCAATTTGCGTGTGCCAATTAAAAAAAACAATGTAGAGAGAGACAAAGATAGAGGGGGACAGAGAGAGTAGACAAGCAGCGAATTAGTAGTGTTTGATGGTAAGGAGTGCAAGGGGCTGGGGCCTGTAGTGTGGGGGAGGTCTGTTGCATTTGGAGGTTGGGCTGACAACAATGTACATGCATGTACATACGTACGTACATTTGTACGTAACTGGCGGCAGTGAGCGCATTTTATAGTTCAGTGCCTGCGACAACATCAGACACTGTGGATAAGGCAATATACCCTAAAACAAGCAACAACTAATCCAACGAAACGAATTGCAGATGCTCTATAGAAAAATGGAAAAGGTAAGTAAGTGAATATGTTATTAAGTTAGACACGTAAAGCTTAAACTTAATTGAAAATAACTATAACAGCAACCACTTTAACATCTGCAATTAACAGTGTCACGTTAACATTAGCATTAGGTCTACACTTTGCAAACGAAAGCCTAATGCACACATTGAGTAAATATTAAGCCCCAGTAACTAACTTATTAATTTACGACTATTCTGACGTCAAATTTATAAATTAGAACATTAAAAATAGCTACCAGTTTTTTATATTTAGCTTTCTAAACAAGTTATACATTGTATATAATTATCGATTTTAATATGCATATAACAAAAATCAATATTAAATTGTAGCCACGAATTTGTATACTTAAATTTGTCTATTTCTTTTATAAACCTTTACTAGAGGTTAACATAAACACCTCAGAGTCATGCAAGCTTCTTCGATTTAAAACAAATAATTGTATTTAAATGATGTTGTATTTTATTTTATATTATATTATAATATGTTTCAAGAGTAAAACAAAAGAATGGAATAAAATTAACGAAATTGTCTTATATGATTATAATTGTTAAGAATTAAACAACAAAATTGTGTTGAATCAACAAATATAGTCTAAAACATTTTATTCATGTATACTGAAACATATTTCCTATAATTTCACGCAACTAGGAAGTTTTGTTATAATCGAAAGTAAATTGAAAAAAAGAGGTCTTATAATTTATATAATCTATTTTCCCATCGATTTCCTTGTTCTACACAATTATCGCATATGCCCCAAATTTAGCCGTAAAGTAGATACATTAACTAATGTAAATGTTTGTTAGTGTATTGACAGCGTCATTGCTGTTGTCTTCTGGGGGCATTACATTTTGTGGCATCCACGGCGTCACCGCCAGCAGCAACAGCAACAGCAACACGACAGGGCACTATGCAAATTTGTATGCCACAGCGAGTGTATGTGTGTGTGTTCGTGTGACGACAATATCATTTACAACAAGCAAATGCCGTTGACGTGTTAGCTGAGGAGGCAACTGTTAGCGGGTGTTGCTGCTGCCGCTGCTGCTGCTGTTGCTGTTGCATTTGCCGCCATGTCGCGCAAAATTTACAATTGACGTCGTTGTTCGTGTTGTTTTTGTTTGTTTTGTTTTGGTTTCTTTTTTTTTTTTTTTTAAATTTTTTTTTAGCAATGCTCTCCCATAGCTCTAGCACTAGACACACGGCTCAATGTTCACTCATGCGCAGTGACAGGCGGCTGCAACAGCAACAGCAACAACAACAACAATAGCTGCCACATTTGACGTGTAAAACGTCTAGAATTTCTCTTGACTGCTTTTGGTTCGATGCTCAACACGAGTAGCCGTTGAAATTTAAAACACCCACCCAACAACAACAGCAACAACAACATCAGCAGCAACAGCACAACAACAGCAACTGCTGCACGCAAATCCAGCACAATAATTTTGTTGTTATTGTTCAGAGAAGTGTGTGAAAGTGCCGCCAAAAACTGAGACAAAAAAGTAAAACAATTTTAAATCTAAACACGAAAATTTATAAAGATTTGATTTGAAGATTTCGTGTTCACACCTTGTTGCATGTTAAAATGCGAATCTTTTGGGGGGGGCGTGGTCGAGCTTCAGCATTATCTAAATGCCCCAAAAAACGCATGTCAAGTGAAGAAAAGTCGCGTCGCGTCATGTCTAGTCAAGTCTCGTCTTACAATTGCTGTCAATCAATTTTGTGTCTTGACAGGTATGCAATGGCTGAAATCTAAACCTATTGCCAACCGAAACTAAACCACATGGAAAACCGTTACAGTTTTCCCAAGGTTACGCAGGGAAATCAAGTTGTGGCAAGTTTCGAAAAGCAAATTTATAATTCAATTTAATTTCTAACAGCAATAGAGAGCCAAATTATATTCGAATTCTTATTTAAAGTTGATAGAAGTAAAAGATGCCAAATTCTGTCAAATAACTGTGTAAGCCTGGTGAGCTAAGTAAGCCACAACAAGCGTGTTAATTAATAAACTTAGTGTTTTTAAACTTTAAGCAGCATTTTAAATATTTTATCCCTAAAGTGAACTACCGTTCGTAGCGCTATGTTTGCCCCTCTCTATCGCTCTTCCTATCATTGGCTATCAGTCTCAATTCAGCCCTCTTTCTCCCTCACTCCTTTACAAGGTCGTTCAATTATCAAAGTTTTAATCAGTATCGTTTCGTCTCTCTTTCTTTTTCCAAAAAAGTATATAATTTTAATCACCATAAAAATGTGCTCCCATTGATCATGTTTCACCATTGTTGGTATTCTTTCTATTATTATTTTTTTTTCTCGCTTCTTTTATTGCCGTTGCAAACTCTTATCGAATTGAATAGCAATTAGCGCAAAAAAAGAAGCCATATAAATTACTGTATAGTTGTAGTTTTTTTTTTTCATCTGTTTTTCATCTTTTTTTTTTTGCACATTGAACAAAATGAATGCGAATTTCGAAAATCATATCACTTAATAGGAATTTCATTAACAATTATGAATCAAAATTGAAGTGTTGTTATTGTTATTGTTGTATTGCAACTGTTACTGATTTTAACTTCATGGTGGATAAACTTCAATTGGCTGACCAATTAGCGTTGATTGTGTTGAGGGAAGAAGCTGTGATGTGGATGTGATGTGATGTGAACATGGAGGAGTTTCAGTCTCAGTCTCCATTCATTGCGAATTTCCGTTTATCAGAGCAACCGTTAAGCAAATAAGTAGGAAGGAAATAAACAAGGTCTAAAGAGCTCACACACAGAACTAGAACCTGCACCTAGACAGAGAATGAGACCATGAGCAAGAGATACACTGCAAAAAATGCAGGTGTTCGTTTTAAAAATTAGTCTTGAATTCATAAGACAATTTTTACAATATAAAAAATATATATTTATGTACATTATAATAAAAATATTTGTAGAAAGATTTGAGAATTCTAAGTGAAAAGTTCGTGTTATATAAATCTAACTGAACAATAGTAATTTATACTAATTTTTATTGAGACTTAAAATATACACGCTATTTCTTTGTTTTTTTAAAAAATTTTAGGTTTCTACTTTATTTATTAGTTTTTTTTTTACAAAATTAAAGAAATTTCGATTCTTAATTACAATTATTATCAGTGTAATTCTTGAGAAATAGAAGCAGTGAAGCAAGTCGCGTCAGCGTCAACGTCAGCGTCATAGACCGTCACCTGTGCCAGGTGTAAACTGTCCGATTAAAGAGGCGAAGGAGGAAACTAGAAAGGGGCAATAACGTCTGACGGAAACTGTTGTTGGCCAGCAAGAACATGGGAAATGACACTAGGAAATCGCTTGTAAACAGTAACCCGCTCAATATACATATACAAGTATCGTATGCATGTGTGACTGGTCAAACATTATCATCATCTACGACATGATCATCGCCGTAGAGCTTAAGATTTGCAATGTTGGAAGCAACGCTGGCAATTGTTGCATGCAAATTCTGTCACGTTTTCCGTAGAAGACGACGCTTAGACGTGGTGCTAAAGGTGCTGCCCGGATAGATAATGGATATTGTACGTAAATATATGAAAAGAATTCTGGTCTAAAGCAGTTATCAACGGTAAATATGCTGACAGCACACCGCAGCACCGATAAGAACAATTGCCAAAGAGCTGATAACTGCAAACCTAAAGCTGGGAATGCCAAAGAGAGAGAAGAGTGAGATTGAGAGAGAGAATAGAGGTAATCAGAGATAAGAAAAGCTGCGCAAGGCGACCTCATAAGTAGTATTAACATTCTGGTATGTGTATAAACTTTATACAAATATATTTGTATAGTATAGTTTATATTTGTATAATCAGCCGTTGTAGCACACCACACACAGATTCAATTCAATTATCAATTATATATAGTACATCATACTATACGAGTATATGTATATTGGTACATATAAAATACAACTTAGTTGAGACATTTGTAACACATTTTAAGTTTGCTAGCAACACGAAAATCTATACTATAAATACTACATACATACATATACATTAACAACAATGAAAACAAGGTCATTGCCTATTAGCAAAATAAGTAAAAATAAATAAAAATTCCAAAGTACAATGTCAGATCTAAAGACGAATACGCAATGCCCTACATAAATACAAACAGCAAACTGATGTGATTCCAATTTAAAGTTTAATTGCAGTTTTCCCAACCTAACTAGCAAATCGCCATCTAGCGGTCAGAGTAGTCAGCGCACTATAGAAACTTTAGGTAAACCAAGAAAAACTAAGTCTAATTAGTTAATTGTTCAAACGATCTATAAAAAAAAAACATGTCAAATTCATAATAACTGCAATATTATTGATCAGATTATTTACATAATAATTTTCACCTTTGAGCGACTCAAAAAAAAGCAATAAAAACAAAATGTTGAAACACGTTTCGGTTATTTAAATATTTTCCTTGCTAATTTGGTGTGTGTGCTAAAAAAAAAAACAAAAATAATAATAATAAAAATATTTCTCCAGTCAATTGAAAAACGATACGCAACAAGAACAACAATAACAACAACAAATAAAAGAGCATGCCAATATCATTAGCAACACAAATCCAAACGTTCAAATTTAATCGTTGGTCTTAATTAAAATAAACATGAGAATGATTTTTAAACATTTGCTAAGTGGGAGAGTGTGTTTTTTTTATCTTCCAGACGGGGGATTAAAGTCCGAGACGATTTTAAGTCTATCTCTATGTTTAGATCCGAATCTTAGTCTCTCTTTCTTGCTCTCTCACTGTCTGCCCAGCGGCCAGCAATGGAACTGCAGCAAACAAGCCAAACTATTTAGATTTGAGATCGGCGATAAACGACGCATAAAACTTGTCTAAGCTGAGGTTCAGCCACAAACTACACACCTGTCCCAACAACGACAACAATAACAACAACAACAACAATCCCAACAACAACGTATGCTAAAGTACCCACAGCTTGTACACTGACTTTTAGCAGCATCTAGCCCAGGCCTAGACCCGACCACACCTTGACAGTCTTTTTTTTTCTGCCTAAAGTTCTCCTCCATAAAAGTTTTGCGAAAAAACAATATAAACAACAAAATATAATACTGCAAAAGTGAACATCACATGACATGATGATGCGAGGAGGTCTCGAGACTTGCCAGCACTGCTTTTTTTTTTCTTTTTTTTTTTTGTTTTTTAATAGATCAGCAATACGAGTGAGGCGTAGTATAGTCTAACTGGCTTATCGCGCTTATCACATCGCCAACTGACAAGCTCAACGAAGCAAATCCCTGGCGTTTATAATCATACACAATATATTTATAAGTTCCATATATACATACTAGTGTATTTAATTCGCACAAGAGGGTACAAAAGATTAAGTGTCTATGAATGAAAGGCCAAAGAAAAACAAAGTAAAGCATCTGAAAATTATGTGAATTAAATAAAAAATAATATTGGGTTTATCCAGCTATATATAATATAGAGATATTAATTTTTTTGTAGAATTTAATTTTTGTTATTATAAAGGAGAAGCCAATACAATTAGATTTGTTACTAGAATATAAGAAAATCCACTAAAAATGAACAGGATTTTAAAAAGTATTTAAATAATCCCAAATTGAAAACCTATAATAATTTCTAGATAAGCATAAAACTATAAAATGCCATTTATTTAACGGCTTAAAAAATAGACTGATTAAGATTTTAAAAAAATATTTAAATAATATTGAAAACCTATAATAATTTCTAGATAAGCATAAAACTATAAAATGCCATTTGATACACGGCTTAAAAATAGACTGATTAATTTCTATACAAATTTCACAAATTTTCCATTGCAAATTTCTCGCATATTTTTCTTAAAGTCCAAGGCAATTTAATTTGAGTTCATCATGACAATCCAATTAGCTGATCAGTGATCACATATAGTCGTTGATCACTAATCAAATTATAATGCCAAGTAAATTAATGACAGGGAGCACAAAAAAAAAACAGAGAGGGACACGAGTTTGCCTGATGATTGGATGTCTTAGGAGTCGCCAAGTCGCTTTCTTCTATCGAAGAATTCCAAACTGAAGAATTGTAAGATTCTTCTTATCATTTGGACTCTACGGATCGTTCGATCAAAGTTTAACCCTGACTGAATTTTATTTCTTTGTTTAACTTTTGTTTTCATTTCCAATTTTTTTGGCAATTCAAAACGTGGTTAACGAAAATTTTATGCTGACTTTATCAGGCTAGCTACCAGCTAGCTGGAAGCAGATAAGATAAGCGAAATGTCCAATGAATTACAACAACTCAAAGAGTTTTTGGGACGTGCTAAGCGTTGAATTTTTCGATTTGTAATTTAATGCATACAACCAGAAAAACACGATGATGACTGACTGACAAACAAAAAGCGAGCATTTAAAAAACAATAACAAACAAACTCAACAAAAACAAAGACGAGAGTCTTATGTTGTGTGGTGTATATATTAAAAGCACAGACTGATATTTTGCAAAGATTAAAGTATATTATGTAAATTTTTGGACATTTCATGAGTGGTAAACTCAGCGAAACCCGTTGATACAGTTTTGTTTTATGTCGCAATACAAAATAAACTAGTAAGAAAGTTGGACTGCAAGAGACCCTGTACTTGTTCTTGGGGAATCGCAGTATTTAAGAAGTTTTCCATACTAATTTCCCTTATTTGGTCCATAATTGCAGCATTTAATTGTAACTAAAATTGTTAGAAATTTAAAAAAATTGTCATTCATAAGATTGGTAAGGAAATATTGGAAATTTCTTTGCTGAATCGATTTTTTAAACGAAACGACTCTGCATGCTAAATTTCCTGGCTCTACCTCTTCAAGTTTCTGAGATCTACTGAGATATACAGATAGATAAGGGTATGACCTGATCGACTCGAATATCTACATATGCTGATCAAGACGGAGTATACTACAAATATGGGATAGCGCCTCTCTTGACACACTTTAAAGACCCATGTACTTTTAACTTCTAAAACAGGGTCTTAATTAAAACTTAAGTTCTGAATGCAAAAACTTGAATATACATTTGATACACATAATTCCCAGTGGCAGCGTTATGTAAGCAGCTGATATCGAGTGAGGGAGACGGATAGAGAGAGATATAATGAGAGCACAGAGGCGCAGCGAAATTCAACAGGCGGCTGGCTGCGAGGGCTGCCAACTTGATTAGTCACTAATATAGGCGCCGATCGAAACAAGGCACCAACAACAACAACAACAACAACTACAACTCTGCGAAGGGCAGGCAAAAAAAAACACACACACAAAAGGTCTGCCGACTGCTCAGTCAAAGTCTGCGCCTCGTGACAACGTCGCGTCGCGTCGTTATTGTTTTTGTTGCTGTCGATGTCGCTGTCGTCGTCGTTGTCGTCTATCACGTTCATTGGCATTTCAAAGCTAGTTTGTTTGCATGCTGCGCCTGTGTGTGGCGCTCTTTAACAGCGCGTCCCTCTCTTGCAAGCTCTCTGTCTGCTGCTGCTGCGGCTGCTGCTAACTCTGCTTTTGCCTTTGCGTCTGCGACTGCTTGTTATGTGTTCCTTTTTTTTGCGCAACTGGCGACTGCGACTGCGCGGCGCCCAGACAAAAGCAGCAAAGCTACAAGAGAGGGAGCAAGGAAGAGTGTGAGAGAGCAAAGTACACAACATCAGCAAAACAGCAGACAGACGTCAACCGGTTTTTGCGATTTATTTGTTGCCCTTACCTTACCTTCTCCCCCCGCGCTACAGCCAACCCTTTTAACCATGCCCTCACGCCCTTTTGCTGCTTATTATAATACATAACATATTTGCTGCATATTTAACATTGAAAAATTGTGGCGATTTGAAAGGTGGCTGCTGCGGCCGTTGCTGCTCTGACAGGCAAAAAGTGCAAAACAAGAGATACACAATATCAAACTAAGAGATTTATACAATGACAAAGCAGACTTACTCTCCCTCTCTCTTTCGATCTGACGGTTTATCGATATCATTTGATCGATAGCAGCCAATTGTCGCCAGCAATTGTCGCCAAAACAGCGAAAATCGCCGTTCGTCATTTGTTCTTGCTGCTGTTGTGTTGCTGTTGCCAGCAAATAGACGTCAGCAGAGACAAGTTGTCGTCGCTGCAGCGCCGCCGCAGACGCGCTGGCAGCGTAAATGCGCACGCAACAAAAAAGCTTTGGGCTAAAATAAAACACAACAAAACCAACAACAACAATCACTAAATGACAACAACTTTGGTATTTATTGTAATCATGAACAAACAAAAAAAAAACGAGTGCGCTGTTTAAGCATAAAATTAAGTAGTTTAAATAAAGACAAAAAAAAATACAACAACAAAAGCAACCGCTGCCGGATCAAGAGCAACAATTGTTGTTGTTGTTTTTTGTTTTTTGTGCTGTGCTTGCGTGCAAAAGAGATAGCTATCTCGAAATATTGAATTAATATAAAAATTTTAATCTATAGATATTATCATATTTTAAATGCTTTGTCTGCTGCGCACTTTTTATGACAGCGCCGTGGCGCTCTGTTGCTGTCGCTGTCGATGTTCGTTTGCTGTCGCAGTCAATGGCGATGCCCCCAACGCTATCACGCTATCTCGCTCACTCTGACGCTATCTGCGCTTAACTTGCCGTTTTGTACTTTTCAAAGATTTTTAACGAAGGTAGGCGAAGAAGAAAGAGAAGCAAGCGACGAAATGTCGTTAAAGAAGATCGAATTGAATACGAATGCGAAATGTGAATGGGAATAAGAATGAGAATCCAAGCAACAACAACAACAACAACAACAAAAGCAAAGACAACCAAATATGGCGCCGCCGCTGCCTCAGATGGCCGCTAGTGGGCGCTGTGCAGTAGCTTAAGGTGTGAAGCTGCCGACGGCGCCTTTAATTTCAGTGTTAAAGAGCGAGTGCGGGGTCGAGCCACAAAAGACAGAGAGTGAGAGAGCGAGCATAATTTAAAGAGCGGGCAGCGGGATGCCAAAGTGAGCTTTTTGGCTTCGAATGGAAAATATGAAAGAGCGGCGAAAAAGCGGCAAATTAGCTAAGAATTTATGTATTTATGCATGTGTTATGTACTTGTATGGTTAATAACCGAAACGAATACATTATAAAAGCAAAAATTAAATAAAATAAAACGACTCATAAGCTACTACAAACAAGCATGCATATGAATGGAGAATGAAATGAATATGAATACAATTCATTCAAACTTGTCAAAAAAAGCGTTTAAATTGAAACTCTGCATTTAAGAGTAGACTAAATATAGAGAGAAACTGTTGGCAGATCCTAAAATAAATATATATATATTTTGTAACCTATCGCTGATAAGAAAGAAGAAGAGAGTGAATGTGTGTTTAAAAACAAACACATTATATTCCAAAGGATGTTGTAGAATGAATATTTAGACAGAAACTCTTTCGTTTTGCACTCACCTTTCGTTGCGGCTTGAGCATCTCTTTGAGTTCCACCTCCTTGAGCTGATCCAAAATGCGTTGATATTTCTCGCGATTCTCCACATCGAGCGCCACGTGAAGATAATCGTGCCAATTGCGCGAATCGAAACCCCAATGGCAGGTGCGATTCTCGATTTTGCGATGAACATGACCGACAAACTTTTGGGGTGAGAACCAACCCTCACATTCCAGGCACTTGATGCACGTGGGCTTCTGATACGAATACATATCCGGCGTACAGATGCCCTCGCATTTGCCAAAGCACTTGTGATACACCTGAAAGCTCAGTGCACCCTTTGTCAGACTCTCAACGGGCACATAACTGTTGCGATCCGATTGATGCAACATGGCGGCACACAGACGTTCGGCATCGGTGCGTGTTATCAGACCGCTAGCTTTCACATCGGAGGGTAATATTTTGGCGGCCTTGAATTCGATGAGCTGATCGGGTGTACACTGTGAACAATAGATGCCCAAGTCATCGAATATGCGATTAATTTGTTCCAGTGTAAAATCGCTCAAAACATTATTGAGAAATTGCGGTAAACACAAACGCATCTCGCCGCCCAATGAAAAGCAACCGATTGTTTTGCCCTCCAGCCGTGTCTCATACAATTCGCCACATCCCGAGTTATCCGATTGCGATAGTATCGGTTGCGATAGTTCAGGTGGCAATGGCAACGCTGGCACTATCGCTGCTGCTGCTGCAGCGGCTGTTGTTGCTGCTGTTGTTGTTGTTGTTGTTGCTCCTGCTGCTGCTGCTGTCGCGGCAGTGGAACCTGTCGTTGACTCATGTGGATGCTGTGGATGTGGATGTTGTGTGTGGTAATCATGTGGCTCCGGTGAGCTGATTAATTCCTTTTTGATCAGTGCTAGTGCGGGGCCCTGCAAGCTTTTCGTTGCGCTCGTTTGATACTTTTTCAGCACGCTGCTGATCATCGGTGTCACGTACTCGGTCATTGTTATCGATAACGCAACCGATATACTATAACTGATACCTGGAAGCCGTTTCGATTAGTTCGCTGCTGCTGCTAGTTGTTGTTGTTGCTTGTTTTGTTGCACATTTTCACATTTTCTTCACTTTATTTAATATTTGCGACAATTTTTTTTTATTACAATTTGGCACATTTCATCTCTGTTTGCTGCTGCTGCTGCTGCCTCCCACAACATTTGCCGTCGGCAGCAACACTCTTTCAGAGCAGAGAGCAGAGAGCTTTTCTATATTTTGCTTTCTTTCTTTCTTGTGTGTGTGTTAGCTTAGCGCGCGTGTTGCGCTCTGCCAGCGTCGACGGTAACGTTGACGGCGACGGCGTTGCAGCGACAGGCTCAAAATATTTAAATTTATCTCGTCTGTTTTATTTGATTTTTAAATTTAAAACTTTTGCCAGGTTTTAAGCTTGTGCGCACTTTGTTGTTGTTATTCACTTATTAAATTTTTTTTTTTTGCCATAAATTAATTTTCACTTTTTCACACACACACACACAGCCAAACGCACATAGAATTTTGCATTCGTCGTTATGTGCTTAACATTTATCTTGGCGCTGTAAAAGCTACACAACACGACGTCAACGGCGACGCTGACAGCGAAGACGGGATACAACAACGACGACGACGACGACGACGACAAGACGACACCGACGCTAACGAAGGCCGGCGCAAGCAGACACAGACACACCGGCCGGACACAAATACAAGCTCACGCCAGACAGACAGACGCACACACACACACACACACACAGAGAGCACTCTTTGCGGCAGAGACAGACGCGCTGCGCTGCGCTGCTAACGACGACGACGCCGCCTGACAATTCTTATGCCGCCGCCTTGTTTGTGTGCACTATTTATAAACTTTTTTTTTTTTTTGCCTTTATTTCTTTTTGTATTTATTTACGCTTAATATGCTTGTTGTTGTGCGGCTGCTTGCAAATATTTTTGCATTCTTAACGATTTGTCTCGTTATTGAATATTTATTTGGTATTTCGCTCTTAAAAGCAGACACACAGAAACGTACACACACACGAACTACCACACTGATACAGCAAAACACAAAATATACACGGCGTTTGCGTTGCGTTTTGTTTCTTTTATTTTCTATTTCTATTTGTATTTTTTGTGTTGTATTTTTTTTGTTTTGTTTTGTGCTTCTATTGAATGGGGCGAACTTTGGACGTAGCGACGCGTTCGCACGTGCGAGCTTTCTGACGACCGCCACAAAACTGTTCGACAAAACCGTCCGTACGTAGCGGCAAATGAAAAGAGAATGAATCGCAAATGTGTGTTCTCTTTTGTAAACTTTCAGATACTGTTGAAGTTCGTATCGGTACGAATGCGTCGATTGCGCTCTCTGACGCTCTCTGGGCATTGGGGCCAGCAACCACTATTTGCTCTGTAGCATATTTGCGCGCTCTCTCACTATGTGTGTGTGTGTGCTTTTGTGGCGGCGTATCAAACACGAGAAGCATCCTCTCAGCATAAAATGCAAAAAAAAGAGACAAAAAAATATATATTATAAATAGATCAGCATTAAAAATTCTAAATTGATAAATTCATTAAATAAATAATAAGCAATTAAATACTTTTATTCCTATTAAGCTACAACAATTAATATATATTGAATAAGTTTGTTTTTAAGCAACTTTCAAAAAGACCCTCGCGTAATGTTGCCTAAAGTTCAAATTTTGTCGACATGTTGCGGCAACATTTTTTTTCGATATATGCTTCAAAACGATACAATTTACAATCGAACGCAATTTGTAACTCACTTGAAGTTGGCTGCACGCTAATATTAGCTCACCAAAGTTGCCAGCTAGTTGAAAATAATACAGCATATACAAAATATGCTACATAGAGTTGCACTCTTCACACACACACACTATTCAAGCTTTGCATAGCCGTCAGCTGTTTGTTGTTTTTAGCTGCTGGTTGGATTTTGGGTAAAACATAAAATTTTATATTTTACAAGTTGTGTTTTTTTAAACACAAGTTAAATGCAATTTAATTAAACTCCTTATTTGCAGTACGCAGAGAAGCTAGAAAGATGCCGGAACCGCGCAGTCCCATGGCAAGTTTCGCACAATCCGTGCAGAATGCAATTGATGGCCCCATAACCTGGTTCCGTGGTAATTATTGCATTTAAATTAAACACAAACTGCTCGCTAGCTGCGCTGACCCATCAATATTCAACTGCAATTTCTGCAATTCATTTGTTGGCAGACAGTTTAAATCTAGCTCTATTTTTTTGCCATTACATAACGACATAACCTCAAAGCGGCTTTGTTTTTGTTTACACAGAATCGATTGTGGAACCAAATCAACAGAAATATAATTGGTATCATCAGCGCTTCCGTCGCGTACCCACCATTGATCAGTGCTACACCGACGATGCCGTCTGCCGCTTCGAGGCGGATCAACAATTCCGTCGCGATCGCATGGTAGACAACGAAGTTGTCAACATTTTGCGGCAACGCTTCGAGGATTGTATGCTCTACGAGGCGCCCGATCATATGGCCAAGTGCCGACCATTTCTGGACACCTACGAGAAGGCAACCGAAAACTGGTTCATTAAGTGTAAGTCACTCCCTCCCGGTCTCTCGATCCAACGATTATTTATGCGAATGTCTTCAAAGTTCCATTCAAAATTCAATTCAATTTAAACTGACTTTCTGTTTCCTTCCGCCTTTTTAGATGGAGATTTGGGTGGTTATGCCAATGCCAAGACTTGTTACATGAAGCAAAAGCATCGCATGATCTGGGAGCGTCGTCATGGACCCGTCGGCAGCGGCATGAAGGATGAGGAAAAGGCCGCTCACTAAAAAAAAACCAAAACTGCAACAATTATCTGTTTAACAACAAAAGCCCACAATTGTTTCCAAGTCTGTAAGGAGGATTTAACCAAAATATATACAAACTAAAAAGAAATTTAGCTAAAAACTATGGGGAATTGCAAGGCAACAAAAATTTGAAGCAAATATGTGTGTGCTACGGCAGTGTTTATTGCATTTAAATCAATGGAAAAGGCATCGGAATGGAATACCTCTAACACAATCAGTTTTTAAATTTGTTACTTAAATTTAATTATAGTATTTTGCATATAGCCTATGATATGAAAATTGGTTTTAAATTTTATTAAAAGGCATTGTAAAGTAGAACTTAAAAAACTTAGGAAAAGTGTGAAACTTTATAGATTTAAACGACTTATATAACGTTTTGTTCCGAAGAAGCCCTAAAATATGATCTTAAAATGTTTACTAAAGTTTGCTAAGCTAGCTAATGAGCTGATAAGTGCTTTAAGATCCTTTTAAACGGATAAGATCCTATTAAACGGATAAGAACCTATTAAACGGATAAGATCCTATTAAACGGATAAGATCCTATTAAACGGATAAGATCCTATTAAACGGATAAGATCCTATTAAACGGATAAGATCCTTTTAAACGGATAAGATCCTATTAAACGGATAAGATCCTATTAAACGGATAAGATCCTATTAAACGGATAAGATCCTATTAAACGGATAAGATCCTATTAAACGGATAAGATCCTATTAAACGGATAAGATCCTATTAAACGGATAAGATCCTATTAAACGGATAAGATCCTATTAAACGGATAAGATCCTATTAAACGGATAAGATCCTTTTAAACGGATAAGATCCTATTAAACGGATAAGATCCTATTATCTTCGGCTTAAGATCCTATTATTTTCGGCTTACAAATGGTAGCATATTATGATGATTTAGTTAAGATTTGTTTATTAAGTTTATAGAGTGTGTAGAATGTAAATTAAGCAAGAATTTGGACTTTGAGAAGCCCCACGCAGAATTCTCAAAATGTAGTCTTGTCAAAATCAGATCTTAAAATTAATACTAAAGTTAAATTTAAGGAGTTTTGAGCTAGTTAATGGGTTGGTCTAGTGGTGAATTATAGCTAGCGTTGAATGCGATAAGTGATGGATTAGTTTAGTATCGTTTAACTAGTACAAAATAGTTGCTAATTTGTTAAGAATTTAAACTTTGCAGCTTTATAAAGAAGCTATAAAGCTGTAGAGTCTTTACAAAGAAGAGTCTTTATAAAGATCAGTTGATAGATTTCACTAACTTATAGACACGAGTGGTTTGTTCATGAGGCTCTTTTTGAGCTTAGCCAACGCACTTGTTGTAGCACCATTTGTGGGCTTTTTGTCCTTGTTCTTGGGTCCCAGCGGTATCATGCTGGTGTCGATGAGACGTCGCCGGAAGTTCTTGTAGAATTGCAGCACCTGTGGATTGGCCCACACCTGTTTGGCATCAAAGTCCAGAATGCGTATAGATTGCAGTGACTTGGCACGCGACAAGGCCACATAAGCCTGGCCAGCTTCGAAGACCTTCGAGAGCGACATCTCCACACAGTCGAGTGTTAAGCCCTGGCTCTTGTGTATGGAGAATGCCCAGGCGAGCTTCAGTGGCACCTGGCGACGTGTCAGCAGGCCACCAGTTGCCGTCTTAATCATCCACTTTTCGTGTCGGCAAACGTACTCCTGATTGTTCTTGAAACGCACCACCGGCAGACCCTTCTCGATGCGAATGACCACACCGCGTGCTCCGTTGACCAAACCATTGGCTATGTTGATGTTCTTCAGCAGCATCACCTGTGCATTGATCTTTAGATAAAGCTGCGATGGTGCCTGTACCTGTTGATCCAATTGTTTGCTCATACTCGCATCCGAATCCTCGGCTCGAAATAGCACCTTATCGCCACTCAAATTCTCCAGCTTGGACTCATTGATGGAGTTGGCGTCGTTGGTGTGCGAACACAGTTGTGTGGCCAAAATGCCATTGCCCTCGATCTTTTGCTTGGATGTGGACACCAGACGACTCGATATACCCTCATTCACATGTCCAATACGCAAATGATTAAGTATTTTTACAAATTCCGGATCGGACTGGCGATGCACCTGCTTCAGTTCGTAGACGCATTGAATGCAAGTCTCCCAAGCACTCGACTGGAAACAGAAACGTTGCTGAGCAGCTGCAGCTCCTCCTCCTCCTCCACCTAATGCAGTGTCCCCCTTCACCACCGGCGGCAGCTGCAGAAAGTCACCACAGAGTATGAGTTGTATGCCACCAAAGGGACGATCGTTGCGCCGTATATGACGTGCCACTGCCTCGATTTTCTGTAGAAATTTAGAGAAAATCTTAAGGATCAACTACAAAAGTTCTGTTAGCTGCAATGACTCACCTCAAAGAACTGTCCGTCCACCATGGAGATCTCGTCGATGATGAGTCGCTTGCAACGACGCCAGGTCTGTGCGCTTACGGGACGCGCAGCTAGCTCTAGGCAGCGTTTCATGGTGGCATCACCGCCGCCAATGCCAGCAAAGGCATGGAGCGTTGTGCCGCCAATTAAGCAGGCTGCCACTCCAGTGGATGCGGTGGCCACAGTGCCCTCGGGTGGCAGTGCCGAGATAATCTTACGCAGCAGAAAACTTTTGCCAGTGCCCGCGGAGCCCGTGAAAAATACATTCTTGCCGGCGGTGCAAGCGCGTAAGACTTCCATTTGCTCCTCACTCAAACGCAGCGAATCCTCGGAATCTACGGCCGGATGGTTGACAAGTGGTGAATCCTGATAAAGTTTTTTGGCAGCTGGCACATCTGTGCCGCTGCCGCTGCCCTTGAGCTCCTCAAAGCGACGCTTTTTGGCCGCTTGGGGCGACGGTGTGGTTGTTGTAGCACGCGTGATTAGACCAGCTTTTTTGCGCGCCAAAATCATTTCGGCCGTCGTCACCGGTGAGATGTCCTCAAAGCTACTGGGTTTACCCGACAGCATGTGTTCCCTTAGCTTCTTTTGCATGGCTGCCTCGTCCAAATTGGTGGCGTTTCCGTCACCGCCCGTGCCATTCAGTTTGATGAACAACGTGCGCAGAAAGAACATTAGAGTTCCGGGCGGTGCATTGGATAAATAGAGTGTACATTGCTCCGCCTTGAAGTTAAATGTCGCCTTGCCCTCGCTCATGAACTTCTTGTGCACCATAATGTCTTTGAGCTTGAATTTTAGCGGTTTTAGTTTCTCTGGCGTCACCTCCACAAACATTTCACGCAAATCGTTGCGCACCAAACGCAGTGTGGCCGTCTTGTAGGCCAGTTTTCGTCCCGTGATGCCCAACGCATTGGTCCAGTGTATGTTAACCGCACACGTTAGCACGGCATCGTTAAGATCCATTGTTTTTTTTTATTTAGAAAATGTAATTGATTTTAAATTTTCAATCCCTGGGCTGCACAAATAAAAGAGTGTGCACACCTCCCGCCAAAAATAAACAATGTGCGATTGGCGATCGATAGACCTCATGCCTATCGATATTTATACTTTTCATAAAACTAATAATTAAGTGTTTAGTTTGCACGACGCCAGATGTCGCCAATTATTTGAAATTTAATCAAGCATTTAACTGAGTTTAATTCATATGTGTTAATTATTATAAATTTATTAACTTTTTGTGCACCTTAATATGCTTTAGCTGAAAGTTGTTAAATTTTTGGCATTACTTGAATCAAACTTTAAAGCATTACCGCATTGCCGTTGCATTTGTCCTGCACTGTATCTTAAAATCCATCAAATGTTTAATTTATTTGCCGCGTAAGAGCGGCAGCTCAAAGTTTCATCTTTTAACTAGTTTAATTTATTTTAAATAGTTTGCATAGGATAAAGAGTGTGTACCCCTTGCTCCAAGAATAAATGTGGTTCGATAGAGGAACCATTTTTGTCTATCGATATTTTTAACTATCCTTTGCAAACGACAAAGTGTTAGCTCAGCACAACACCAGATGGCGCTAGCTGATGGCGCGTGTTTGTTAGAAATTCAATCACGCTGTTGGCTTCGTTGCTCAAATTACATATAAATAATGTATATTAGATGAATAAAGTGCAACTAGTACCAGCATAGACTTGCAGTAGCTAGTTAACCAAATGCTGCTGCTGACTCTAACAAAAATATCAAGCAATCTTATCACCCAACAATTATACTAATGAGTTTTCCATTATTTTTGTTTTGTTTCTTATGTAAAGTGCACAAACATCTGTTTGAAGTGTAACTCATTCAATATGTGATTCTAGGGATTCCCAGTAAATATATATTATATACTTCTACCAGCTGATAAACTAAAACAGAAGTTTGCTGAAAGTTGTCTCATCAAGATGAAAATACAATACGCCTTATTCGATGGAGGGGGCGTGTGCGGGGTTCTGGGTGGAACTATTTATTCAAGATATCGTCATCGATTGTATTATTTCTGCCATCCAAAAAAAAATAAACAGACTAGAAAGCAAGTTCATGGAACTCTCCTGTCTCCCGTGTTGTGAGAAGTTCATTGTTCTTGACGAAGGTTTTCAAGTTCGATGCAAGAAAATTTCCATAGACTCTCGCCTGCTGTTCAGCATATCCCCATCCATTATTGATACAAATAGAACAAGCAAAAAAATTTGCAAATTTTCCCATATTTCCGTGTACATCACAATTTGGGTTTCTTAGCATTATCAGCATGAACTTTATGATTCTTTTAGTCTAGTCATTGTCATTATTTATTTTCGACAATTAAACTGCATCTGCGCCAAGCAGTCTGGCAACTCCCATCTGAATCACTCCAACTTTTTAGAGCTATGATCTTTATAATTATTACAATATCCAAGATGAAATTGCGCATTTTGTTTAAGACATTATAATTTGTTTACGTTGCAACGTGTTTGTTTTTCATATTTTCAATAATAACAAACAAAGTCAACTGATTCTATTTTTTTTCAGAGAGTTTTTCGGGTCTTCTGGCCGGCGTCATCTTAAATCGCTCACAAAAACAAATTTTTATATAGTAGATGTTTAGGTTGAAATACATAGACAAATTTTAAAGACACATATTCATATAGATGTGGGTCATCGACGTCGAAAGAAATACATAAAAAAAATGCTGTTTTAATACACTTTAAATTAAGAGTAGCTGGAAATTTGTGACAAATCTGTTATACTAAATAGAAAAAGTATATATTAATTATGATTTAAAGAAAGGGTTAATACTCCACTGCAATTATAGTAAAGACTCTTATTACTTAGAATGCCTTATTCTGTTTATTTTGGTTAGAAAAACTAATGTAATACATTTATAAAAAAAAATTGTATGTTTGCTTTTATTTAGAATTTAAATTGTTTCCGATGAATAAACTTAAACAACGCAACTTATTATAACTGGTATTGTTTATAAAACTTATCAGCATTGATTAAAAAAATTACCTACATATGACAAATGTGATTGAAATACATGTATATAGACTAAATTCGCTCGAATTGATAAGTTTAAATTGTAAAATTATCAGTACAAATTGCAGCGCATAAACAAATCATATTAAATATTTATAGAAATACATAACATATGAATAAGTTTTATATTATAATTTGTTTTGCTGTAAAAAGTAATGTTTTTATACATATACATAATTCTAAAATTTTTGTAGAGTATTACAAAAGTGGTATTTAAAAAAAAAACTTGTTGATTCAGCTTTTTCTGACGCTCTCAGAGACAAATTAACAAAAACAACAACGAAAAGAGCATCTTCATTCATAGCAAACTATCAGTTTGTATAGAAATAGCTAATTTAAGATGCTAATATTATAAAAATATATGCATAAGTATGTAAATATGTGTGTAGAGACAAACAAATAGCAAAATAGATTGTACTTTATAGAGCTGAAGCAACCAAAATGTGCAATTTCATCAGCCATGCCGAATTTTCAATTATCTGAGGGACATCGGGCTGAGAGACGATTACGATGAGCTGGTTGTCTATAAGATTAGGGGACTGTGCACCTTACCTCTCTATATGTACATATGTATTACGTATGCCCCATATTTGAACAAGACGCATTTTCAATTTTAGCTACTGCGCAAGTACAAACAAGAAAAGCGAAACTGGTTTTCTTAAACACTGGGGGTTGATAAGACCTACAGAGAGAGAGAGAGAGAGAGAGCGGGATTTACGCATGTAGAGAGATACTGCTAGAATTAGAGAGCTCGGAAAAATGCCGCACGTAGGGCGGTTTATGCTGTGGTCTACGTGCTGGATGACACGGCAAAAATCTGTTGCTCTATGTTGGGTCTCCATCTATCACCTGATTTTCGGGGTCAGCACTTAAGCATAGAACGTACGTACGTATGTCCGTATGTCAATCTACCTGTAGATATGTACACATATTCCCCTTGCCCAGTTTAAATAGAACTGGGTTAATTGCACTTTTTTGTGAGCTGCAACTACAGTTTTATGACAAATGCGCATTTATTTCCCAAATATCTTTCAAGACCTTGATTTGAAATTTTAATGCCGAAAAATCTGTACGATTTTCCATCATAAATTTCCACACGTGGCGTTAGTTTTGTCCTTGCTCCATAGATGTGTATACTTAGCGTTCAGCTTTTTAGCTCGTGGGCGTTACGTGCGACATCTCTCGTGTCCCATATAGCCAAAAGATATAAAAATCAAAATAAACGATTTATTCTAAAGATCAGGGTCTTACACGTGGCGCTTTACAAAAAGACGCAACAAGATCAATTCTATGGCCATTGGCCAAAAAGTAAGCTAAGGTAATTGGCGTTACAAACTAGACTAAGCGAGACCCTGTACTTATTTTGTTATAAAATACATAGATTTGGCAGATCTGGAATTCCTATACTTTATGGCACTGAGCTATTTTGCTATCTTGTCTTATTTATAGCTAGATTTAGCTTTATGTTATTACTAATTAGATTTTCTAGTAATCTATTTGAATTCATAATGATCTGGCAACACTGCTCCTGGCTTCCGTTTTCGATAAAAATTAATAAGACATCAAATGCAGGGCTGGCGAAATAAACGCCACCCACGTAAATGGCTTCCAAAAGTCGTAATATTTACATGCGTTCAACATTAAGTGTCGTCAGTGTCGCCTCCGCACGTTGTACACGTTGTGTTTTGGCTCGTGCCGCTCAATTTAATTGATATGCTCGCCACATACGTCAGCAATTAGCCGGCAACGTGTTTATTCTATGCTAAATGGACATATGGGTGCCTATGAATATTTAACGAAAATTCGCAAATGACGATGATACGACTGAGTCATCAATGCGGCGATGTTGCAATCGATACGAGCGATATCGATAGGCATATTTATTGATCTTGTTGTTTGTGCGTATTGTCTCCAAGTATTTTATTTCTAAGCAACTCTTGTTTACCAAGCTAAATACTTTATGAAGGCGATTAAGGTAAACATATTAGAACCGGTCAACAACAACAAACCCGCAAACCGCTCAAGGCTGATATCGTCTCAGTCCCCCTAACAATATAAATCGACTCGAACAGTCTGGGGTGCAGCAGCGAAAGATATAGAAAATAAAAACAATACAAAAAAAAAAGTATGAATAGCAATAACAACGACAATGCCAACAACAAGAACAGTTGTCAGTTTGTACTACGCAGAAATTCAGTAGAAAACAAAAACATCAGCAGACCGCTAGCCCAAAACGAGACTGAACGAGCGAAATTGAGAGAGAGAGAGCACTCGGAGAGAGCATTTGTACGTGCATGTGAGCGTGTGTTATTGTTTTGCTTGCTCGCGGAACGAAAGAAGAAGAGCAACCAGTATAAATAGCGCTTCCCAATGCCGTTGTTCGTCACTTGGACTCGCACAGCGAACCAGAAACGTACGGAGCAGAGCAGCAAACAGTTGAGCAACTGATAAGCAAACAACGCAATTTCGTGTTTGAAAACAAAACAAACAACAGTCGTTCGATTACACGATTCACCAGTGCAATTACTAAACAAAGTAACGGAAAGTTTTAAAAATTATACAATAAAAATGTCTGCATCACCAACCGCCCGTCAAGCCATCTCTCATGCGCTGCCTTTGGCCATGACCAAGACCAAGAAGATTGTCATTACGGACCCCATTCAAATGCCGGAGGTGTACTCATCCACACCCGGTGGAACCCTCTACTCCACCACCCCTGGCGGTAAGTTCCACAAAGATATTTCAGTTCTAGTGAATCAGTCAAAATATTTGATAGCTGAGAGACAAGAGCTAGACTATAGAAACGCACATGTTTTGTGACTCACCTGTTTCCACAGCTGTCTTATCACCTGTACTGCTGCTGATGCAAGAATCAATGACATTTTACTTATAGTTAAATTTCTTTTTTAATTACAGGCACCAAGCTTATCTATGAACGTGCTTTCATGAAGAATCTGCGGGCTTCTCCCCTGAGTCAGACTCCTCCCAGCAATATTCCCAGCTGCCTGATGCGTGGTACTCCCCGTACCCCTTTCCGGAAGTGTGTGCCTGTACCCACTGATCTGGTGAAGAAAGCGCCGTCTCAGAAAATAGAGGATCAGGAGCAGTTCCAGTTGGAACTGTAATTGATCTAGCCAAGCCAAGCAGCATCAAAAATTCCAAGCAGCTACTGCCAAAACTCATTTTACCATATCCTCCACACACACACTACATATATTTATTAGAAGCCATCAACCTAGTTGTACTATTATAGTGATAGTTATTAATATTTATCCACTAAATGGCTCGTATAACTGCTCACTTCTCGTTAATCGTTAAAAGAGCCAATTGTTCAGTTTGTCAGTCATATTGACTGAATTTGTTCTTTGTATTCTTAATGTTATAGATCGTACGCAAACTCTTGAAAAATAAATAATTAATGCTACTTATTAAACGGATGTAATCAATACAAACTTTTTTAATGAATTTATCAGCTAATGAACCTTGAGACGCTTTCTATTGGGGTTGACTAACCAAGTTATCAGACGAACAAATACAAAACTGCTTATATTTATGATTGCCACTTTACCTTGACTCAACTTTCATAAGAAATTATAATTTCTGGGGGTTTGTTGAACTTCCCGAAATACCGGCCGGCTTGTTTGTCGAGATCTCCAAATGCGTTTCTCAAATAACTGCGCATTATTAAGATTTTAATGTATTTACGTTTCTTCTAGTTGTATATTATACAAATACGCTAATTCTTCATTATCTGATGGACTTATTTATAAATATAAAATGTATAGGTTGTCTAATAAGGCTTATAAAGTTTGGATAAATAAACAAAATTCATTTTAATATGAAGGTAAGATTAAAAAAATAACGAAATGTTTTTTTATATTGTATGTAGTACAATACATGAGAGTAGACTTTTAAAATTAGAGAAATTATTCATAGAATTTGCCGTTTTGTAGATCTATTCGTTTTTATGATAAGTGGGATAAAATAAGATGATTACGTATAAGATTGTCTCGTTTGGTTAGGTGATTAGCGTCTTTTGTTTTGCAGAACTTTGGTATAATACCTTAACAATTCTTTAGAACTTATAATTTAATTTTAAAATATTTACCTAACTTAAGTTAAAAACAAAAAAACCATTTGCTCTACTTTATTTTACTACAATTATGTTGCAATCAGTAATTTTTTGCAGTAATCACATTTGCGTTGAAAAATATCTGATTAAATTTAAACAAATGGGCCACAGATAACAATAATAAACATTTCGCAATACGTAATTATATTTATACATACATATGTATATAAATTTGAGAATGTTACTTGGTATTTATAAGTAACTTAAGATATAAAAGGATTTAAGTACTTACAAATAAACACATAATACTCTCCACTTATAAGTGAGGTGTTGCATACGTAAATAGGAATACCTTTATAAGTGTAAACGTAAACATATTCATAAATACTTAAGTACTCACCTACAATTGTTCCTTTACAAGATATTTGTAAATCGAACCGATTGATAAATCAGTTGAGCAACTGAGAGACACAGAGAGAGCGTCTACCAAAAAGAGAGCCAACGGTGAGAGAGCCAAAGGTGAGAGAGCCGCTCTGCAGTTACGCCAGTGCGACACGTGTGCTTAAATGTATGCGTGCCTTTGTGTTGTTTATGTTCTGCTCCGTACGTCAGAAAGAAGAAGAGCAACCAGTATAAATAGCGCTTCCCAATGCCGTTGTTCGTCACTTGGACTCGCACAGCGAACCAGAAACATACGGAGCAGAGCAGCAAACAGTTGAGCAACTGATAAGCAAACAACGCAATTTCGTGTTCTTAAACAAAACAAACAACAGTCGTTCAATTACACGATTCACAAGTGCAATAATTAAACAAAGTAACGGAAAGTTTTAAAAATTATACAATAAAAATGTCTGCATCACCCACTGCTCGTCAAGCCATCTCTCATGCGCTGCCTTTGGCCATGACCAAGACCAAGAAGATTGTCATTACGGACCCCATTCAAATGCCGGAGGTTTACTCATCCACACCCGGTGGAACCCTCTACTCCACCACCCCTGGCGGTAAGTTCTACAAAGATATTTCGGTTCTAGTGAATCAGTCAAAATTTTTGATAACTGAGAGACAAGAGCTAGACTCTAGAAACGCACATGTTGTGTGACTCACCTGTTTCCACAGCTGTCTTATCACCTGTACTGCTGCTGATGCAAGATTCAATGACATTTTATTTATTTTGAAAATTTCTTTTTAATTGCAGGCACCAAGCTTATCTATGAACGTGCTTTCATGAAGAATCTGCGGGCTTCTCCCCTGAGTCAGACTCCTCCCAGCAATATCCCCAGCTGTCTGATGCGTGGTACTCCCCGTACTCCTTTCAGGAAGTGTGTGCCTGTACCCACCGATCTGGTGAAGAAGGCGCCGTCTCAGAAAATAGAGGATCAGGAGCAGTTCCAGTTGGAACTGTAATTGATCTAGCCAAGCCAAGCAGCATCAAAAATTCCAAGCAGCTACTGCCAAATCTCATCTAGAATATCCTAAGCATACATTATTTATACTTGTCACAGTTAGTTTTAGTACTGATCTTATAGTTTATAGTTCATCATTTAAACATTTAGCACTTAAATTTAAACTACTTAAAATCGTTTTATTTAGTTTTTCAGTCATATTGATTGAATTTGTTCTTAATACAATTTTGTACTTAAGCAATTCTTGCAAATAAACACTTAAATTAAAAATTAATTCACAAATATTGTTTTTTAATTAATTTATTTAAAAAGAAAAAAAAAACGTTTACTGCTTTTTATTTAGGTATTTACCTTGGCATAATATTTGTATTTGTATTTCTTTGAGGTTTGTTGAACTGCTGGAATTTACCGGCCGGCACATGTTTATGTTTTTTTTTTTTTTTTTTGGCGTCTATTATAAAACTTAAAAGAACAACAACTATTCCAGATAAGAGGGAGCAGCAGGGGGCAAGAGAGCTTTGCAAACAAACGCGTGGCAGTTGCTCATAACCCACATTCACAATACAAATATATATGTATAAGAAACCGGCAAACACAGAAACAAAAACAAAATAGATTTTGAGCAACTGCGCAGTTTGTGAAAATCGCCCCCTCAGCGTTCGCAGCACGCATTATATTATGTATAGCCGGCACATGCGGTCGGCCCGCAAGGCGTGTAGCAAAAAGGCAACGCAAAGCAGCGCGCCAAGCGATGCAAAACAATATAAAGTCTAGACTAATGCGCATAATGCCAGATTCCAACAACTATTGTCAACTATTTTCTAGCACTCAGCACACTCACTGAGCACATGCAAAATTTACATTTTAATATGCGTTCCACAATACACGCTTGTGTTTGCAGCAAACATTTAAATTAAAACTGTTACAGCTTGAATTTGCAGCCCTGGTTGCATTTAAGCGCGCACAAATAAAAGCATTGCATACTTTTGCGCGCGGTATTTAAATTAATCAATTTACTTTCAAGACGGTTAAGTACCACCAGCGTTATTTATACTTATACTTATACTGGATCAATGAAATTGTGAATTTAATTGAAATTTTATTAAATTAAAAAAAGCACATAACAAGCAGATCTTTAAGTAAAATTTTTATAGATATATATTTTTTGTGATTACCTTATTTCCATGCTGTAATTTAGAAATCTAAAAATTCAATTCAAAACTTTACATATATTATGCATAAAATTCTAAGCTTCATTTTTTATAAAATTCTGTAAATTTTAAATAAAGTTTTAGAATTTTTAATAACTGCTTAATTCAAATATGTATTTCGACATTCTATGAACTGCTGATAAATAAACTATCAAAGGAAATTACCTAGCTAGTATAACTTTAATATAGTTTAAGAAAGTTTTAAAATTTTTATATATCTTAACGGCTACGGATTTTCTGATCAACGTACAAGAGCTTAGGTGTAAAATCTTAGCTCAATGTAGTTACATATATATTCAAGAAGTTTCAATAAGAGGGCATTTCCTGAAATTTGAATGAAACATATTAATCACTGCATTTCTGGGTGGAGAAACGATGATGAACTTGAATAGCCATGAGCTGATCTCGTGTGCCATTCGTTCGTTGGTTTCTTTGACTTTGTCGGTTATTGCCACTCAGTTGGTAACGTAGGGCGCGTGATTTCCATTGGATTCCCTGACTTGGATCGCGTTTCGTTGAGCTCAGCAAAATTGGGTCGAAATGCTTCCATTGAAAGCAGAAACCAACCGAAAGCGAAGTGCAACAAGTCCACATGGAAGAAGCAAAAGGCAATAATTAAAAAAAAAAAGACAGAAATGATTATTGTTGTTTATATGCTCTTTTATTCTCATATATTTTTCATTTATATATATTTTAGCTTTTTAACTTTTGTATTGTTTCGCTTTAGTTTGATTTTTTGTTGTTAATTACGAACATTTTTCATTGTTTTTGTTTTTGTTTTTTTCTTTAGACACAAAATACAAATAGTTACTACAAACATACATACATAAATTTTTAAATTGTTCTCACTAAAAACTACTTCAAAAAATTGTTGATTTTTTAGTTGTTGTTGTTGTTTTTGTTGTCGTTTTGTTTTGTTAAACCAATTTGCGGCAGGTTAGCGCTTAAGAACTACAACATATATCACATATACATACACATATGCGGCAGATATATATATATATTTCATATAAAAAATACAACAAATTTGCAATTCGTTATCATTTCATTTGTCGGCTCCTCGTCTCATAAGCACAGCGTCAAAAATGGTTTTGCCCATTGGGATTATTTGTTTATCGTTTTATTGTTCACATTCAAAATATGTTATTATGCATTATAAACTCGTCTCTCAACTAACATTTAATTATGGCGAAGAAAAGAGAATTTCTCTCGATTCTATTCTCTCTCTCTATTTCTCTCTCTGCTTCTCTTTTTCTCAAATTTAAAATACAGTTTTCCATCATTTCAGTTTGTTGTTTTTTATGTTTTTTGTTTGTTTGTTTTTATGAAACGCATTTTACAGACTAAATTTTTAAAACTTATAAAATACTACAACGTACGAGATCCGCTGAAATCTCATAGCATTAGAAATTAAAATTAGAAAAATAAAAAAAAATTAATTAATTAATTAATTATTATAAACAGATGAAATTATGGATTACATGTAAAATAAATTAAATTAACTGTTATACATTTTACAGCATTAAACATATACATATTGTTTTGTTTTTCTTTTTTAATATTCATAATAATAAATGTTGTAAGTGTTGTTGTTGTTATTGTTGTTGTCGGGTGTGTCGTGTGTGTTGTGTTGTGTGTTTTTGCCTGATTCTAAAGAAAAATTAGTGTTGTAACACGAAGCGAGCCGCAAAAAAAAAAAAAATATGAACAAAATTATCTGTGGCACACCGAAAACTCTATGCCCTTTCCAAAGATAAACTAAATGTTACAGAATTTCAGACATGGATTTCACTTTTCTCGGACTTTCAACGGGACACAAATTGCACAAAAAAAAAACCACTTAATTAATGGGCTTTTTTCGGAAAGAGCATTTCAAAAACGCATAGCAGGTGGGTTATGTATAAATATGTAGTTTATATATATATGCACTATTAATAATAATATTACGAACTGTAGAAGCTTCTCTTTTTGTTTTTGCATATTGCAGCAGATTTCGTTGATGGTTTTTTTATCTTTTCTTTTTTTTGTCTTTTTATCGAGCGGTTTATTAAATGACCATCTTTCATTTTTTTGAACAAATGTAAAAAGTTTGTTTTTGTTTTGTTTTTTATGTTTCATTTGCCAATTGCACTTTTGTTTCTAGTTTTTGTTGCTGTGTGTATGTTGTGTGTGTTATGTGTGTGTGTAATTAAGGTATACTGTCTATAAAATTAATTAATTGTAATGTATATTATATGTATATGTAAAAAAAAATATATATATTAAACACACAATGTTCGAATTACAGAATAAACAAAATGATTATATGATAATAAAGTAGCAAACAGACAACTAACTGATCACATCGAGTAAACGTACGTACGTATTTGTAAATTGTACTTAAAAACTATTTCAAAATCATTTTGTTTTTGTTTTGTTTTTTATCGACTCGTAGCATTATTAGTAATAATAATAATAAACAACAAATAATTTGGTGGTCGGATTGTGATTATCAAAATCTGCTTAGAACGTTAAGCGTTCGACCAAAACTTCAAGACTTTATATATATATATATATACATATATATATATATATTTTATAGGTATATGTGCTTATAAATAAATATGTACACACACATCATGTATGTAAATATATATATATATATATATATATATATATATATATATATATACGATATTTATTTATTTATTTACAATGAACTCGAGAAACGAGTTTTTTGTTTTATCAGCTTGTTTTGCAGTTGATGTTTATAAATTTCAATTCAAATTTGATTCGTTCAAAATCGGTTTTAGTTTCTTAAAGACGCGCAGCGTACAAAGCTTAACCGATTATATAGAATCCTAGATATATGTATATATGTTAGATTAGAACGCTTTCTTCTTCACATGATAATCATATATGGATAATCCAGATATAATATACATTCTATCACTTATTAAGCGAAATGCATTGTTGCAAAAAAAAAAACAATTACGAAAAATGTATATGATGAAAACGTAAATATATACGATTTTGGGGTAGAGGGAGATATCAAATATATATATGTGTATATATATATATATATGATAGTTATACATATATGTATATAGTTATTTAATAAACAAACATCAACATGATCACCAAATTACTTGTTACTGTTTTTGTTTTTCGTTTTTTCGCTTTGAAAGCGGCGACGATACGAGGAAATTGTTATTTCGACAGTTTTAAACTGTTTAGATAGATTTCCCGAGCTGCTCGTTACTTTTCTTGCCTTCATATATATAGTTTATACGTTATATTTATAGTTATATATATGATTAAGAGAGATATCATTTGAAAAGGTTGTTTGGGCTTGGGTTTGGGGAAAAATGTTGGATGCATCGCAGGGATTTCTATGAGATTTTGATTTTTCCCAAAAATTAAGGGTAGCCTAATGGAGGGTGAGGGGTTGGGGTTGGGGGAATCGAGCCTATTGCGATGTACTAAAATTGGAAGGCGATATGGAGGCGGGTGGCGTTTCCGTTTCGCTGCTAGCTCCACCGCCCCCAACGCCCAGGGCTGCATCGACAGTGTCATGATCTGCGCGTACTCTTGTCGTCGCTATTGGTGCACTACTACTACTGCTACTGCTCATTGCTGTCATCGCTGTCATTAATTCCGACTCTTGGGCCAGACGCTCCTGTTCCTGTTCACTCTCCAGCTGCTCCTCCTGCAGCTGGGCGAGCACATGCTGCTTATCGTTCAGCCAGTAGAGCACTGGTATGCGTAAGACGGTGGTCAACGTATCATTGTGCTCCTCCAGCGAATTGCATGCATAATGCTCAACCAAATTGTTAAGCGATGAATATATGTTGTAGGGTGCGGCGAAACCGAAACCCGTCTCCGTCTCATAGATGATGCAATGATGTATGCCCGCCTTGCAGACAATCGATAGGGCATAATGTCCGGCATCGCGTACCCGTATCAGGAATGTGCCAGTTGGTGCACCCTTTAACAGCTCCTCGGCATCCCGCCGCTTCACGTCCTTGAGGAACCAAAGTGTTTCATTGCGATGCGGTTGATTCGATGCCTTCTCATAGTATTGCTTCCACTTGTCAAAGCCCATTTCCAGTATTACGTTTAGATCGTCCTCCGTCAAGCCAAAGCCTTTCAGTCGCCTGCAAACAAACAAGATAATTTATTAGCCCCATTGTATTGTAGCATTGTGTACATATATATTATATAGTCTGGTATCAAGTATAAGTTGCAAAAATTGTTCGATAGCTACTACTAATAATACTACGTGCTCTCGACGTCGTGCTGTCTGCAACTGACCCGACGACGACTAGACTAGGCGGTAATTTCATCATCCCGCTAACCGGGAAAGGGGACTAGACCCGAGACCGTTGGGGTTTGACTCAACACCCTAATGCCCCGATTGTATAAAACGTTGAAATGAAACGTAAGTATACAAGTAAATTTTATATATATAAAATGCATATCTATATAACTAACAATATTTTTTGTTTCTTTCTTTTTATCAGTCTTTGTGATGTCATCGTCTTTGCAGCCGATTTTTGGATCAAGAGGAGGGACTTGGAACTCAACAACCTATAGATAAAGTCAACACTCACTCTATCTCTAAAAGTCGGTTATATAGTCTGATATATGTGTGTGTAATTATATAGATGCAATTTTACGTTTTATAATGGCAAATATTTTTATTTTTAGACGTAATTTAACTGGAAATATAATTAGCAACTTTATATATACTTTAAAGACTAGACAATTTGGTTAACTTTAGCTATTTTTTAAATTTTGGACACGCAAAGAGAAATATTTTAAAGGTGCTTGAAAATGTGTAATCAAAATATTTATAAAGATTATAACATTTTTATATATTTTATTTGCTAAATTTACGAATCTCTAATCTAAATTAAAACCCAACTAGCTATTTAAGCTTTTGAAAGGTTTGGCAACACTGCGAGCAATATACAATCTTATCGTTATCGATATTAATTGAACTTCTCTAAACAAACTAAAAAAGCTTGTTGGCTAAATATAAATGACTATAAATGTTGATTCGAGTAAAATAAATGATTGAAAAGTATTTATGAGGTATCCATAATAAATATTCAAGTAAATATATTGACTGTAAGCAAACTTTCCCATTAAAAGATTCTAAATCTCATATTAAATTGTGCAACATTTTGCTAACTTCGAATATAGATAAATAATTCAATTTTTTAATAGTTAAACTTTCTATGAGCGTTGAATCCTTAAAGTATTTGCGACATAGAACAAACGTAATTGCTGCTAAATCAAATTCAATTTGCTCATTTATTTTTTTAACGACCTTTCCAATATGTTATCTGCTAAATGCCGCCACAACTATTGCATGATTACAATCACTTTCCCCCTTATAACGCAAAACCTCTCTAGTTCTACGAATCGGATGAGTAGAGAATCTGAAGCTGAAGCAAAATTTGCTTATGACGCGCATGCCGTGAGGAATTCACAGATACTACAAACCCCAGTATATAAAGGAGAGAGTATACCCAAACATGGAAAGCCCACAATACACATGCCTCGGATCATGTATGCCATCAACAGAGAAGTACAACAACAACAGCAACAGCAACGCTTAATCTTAATTAAAATAAAGACAACTAAAAAAAAAAAACCATATAGTATATGAAAAAAAAAAGCTAAAGGTTTGCGAATATAATAAAAAGAAATGACAACAAGAAGAAAACAAAAAAAAAAAAGGAAAAGAGCAGAAAAATTTAAGCACTCGGCAAACAATAATGCTCGTCAGCTAGATAACGATAGTGCCTTATCTGGTTGCCCCAACAATGGTATAAGCACACAGTCCGGTACACGGCAATAGAAACGTAATACCCTACAATCCATAGAGCTCCCTTAAAGTACAATCATCGATGACAAAACGTTGTTAAAACCACATAAAAAAAAAAAAGTATAAAGGGCATCTTATCGCAACTTGTTGCTGTTGCCAAGCGACAAGTTTTCTGATATTTAAACAAATTTCTAGTATAAAGAAAATATATTGCAAGATTCCCAAAATAGATAAGACAATTTTGTAATAAAACTGATAATTGTAAAAACTTGTTGGTAACTAAAAAAAGAAAGAAAAAAAAAAAACTAATCATTGCCAGAGATAAAACTGTAGATAGTGCGAAATACTAAGCAAGTTAGTATATATATATATATATAGATACGTATGCATAAGATACGCTCCTAATATGGTTCAAGGTTCGACTTATTACCATAAGCATCATCATCATCATCATTATCGATGACGAATTTGGCAAAAGCATCATCATCAAGTACTAGATAGCACAATGACACCAGCTTAAAGTTTATTCAGGATTTCTAATTTCCGCTAAATCTGTAGCTAACGTAATATGAACCACTTGAGATTGTATAATGCAATCATTTAGTAGCATTATGTGAATGCACATTCTCATTAATTATAATGCTTTGCCGAGGCAGCCAGATTCTCAAAGTATTCAAATTACAAGTGAGAAGAAATTCAGATATCGTACGATATAATAATATATATAAGTATTATTCTTACGTAATGTAATATAAAATATATAATATGGCAAATGCCTGCCTCAATTCTTTGCTTTAGGTTTATCATCAATTGTAATTAGGCAATATAGGGCGGAATAATACTATATATATATGTGGTATATATATATATATATATATATATGGGTTGCAGGGAAACGCATCCAAAATGTTTTGGTTATATTATTACATGCGGGCACGTAGGCCAGTCAGCATGGCGAATTTTTGAAAGCCGAACCCGAAGCCGGACGAGCGATTCTAAACGACACACAAAAAAATACGTTTTTTCTATTCTACATATACGAGTATATATATATGAAAATTTGTATATATACAATATATTATCGGTCAACACAAACAGCAGCTCAAGAAATATATATCAAGCAAATGGCCAACAAGCCAGCCGCGTGTAAAATGAGCCAGAACTTTTGAGCATTAAAATTCCTTGACTGGCAAAAAAAAACAATACAACAAAAAAAAAAAAAAAAAAAAAAACCACTGTAGTGCAGTAAAAAGCGAAAATCGGTTGCAGAGGGTGGAGGGTGGAGGGCGACATAGGGGGGAGAGTGTGCTTTAAAATGCAGCCGTATAGCATGAAACAAATGGCTGTCTGTCTGACTGACTTAGCGATGGCCTCACAAGACATTAACAAAATTATCGTGCTCGTGCTCGTGCCTCAAAGCAACTGCATATTTCGTGCCGTAATTTAAGGCACGAAAGTTTTGCGTGTTCTTTGAATTCTTTTGCTTAAATTTAACTGCAGAAGAAATATGTTTTTTTAAGAATCTAATATCACAGTCTGATATCGCTTTTAAGTTTCTTGCCTTTTGTTTTATTCATTATTTGACATGGGTATAATTTTTCGAAAGGCAATTTTTAGTTTATTATATTAAGCAACTTTATAAAACTGTTGCTAACTAATTTGCTACTAATTTATATAGCTGCGCTCTAGGTACAAACGGTTGGTATTTTTATCAACTTATTGTTTATTGAGCTAACTTAACAAATTTATCAAATTTAACAAATTTATTATTTACATCCCGAGAAACTTTTGTAGATTTATATTGTAACGTGCCTGCAAAACTAAGGCACGTGTCCATCTCTAGTCCAACTGAATGACTTGGGTTCGATTCAGCGCCCACCCTCTTGCACTACTACTACCACTACCACTACCACAACTACCAAATAGTTGAACTAACGTGTTGTATTGCCTGATGTGTCGCTGTGTCGCTGACTCGGCGCTAATCAGTTTGGCACTTGAATAAAATAAAATAAAATTGCAAGTGACGTTTGGACGCGCTGCTAATAATAATAGGAGTGACGAGAGGGGCTGAGAGTGGGAATGGGAAAGGGGTGTAGGGGTAGAGATAGAGATACTGTTGTAAAGAAGAATACACTTACTCAATATGCTTATCCTTGCGCAATTGTAATTCCTGTAGCTCCGGTTTGCTAGCATTGATCTGTCGTTCCAGCAATTGTTCCTCCTCCTTACGCGACTTGATGTACAAATTGAGTCGCTCCATTTTATCGTGCATGCCTTGAAGATGGGCTTTCAGTCGCGCCAGATTATCCTGCATGTGTTCGTGCTCCTCCTGGCGTGTGGCGGCATTACTAGCGGGATTCCCAGGAGCACCAGTTGTTGTGCCCGTAGCACCAACAGCATTGGATCCGGGAATACCACCACCAGTAGCAGTGCCAGCACCGCATACATTCACCGTTGCCTTCATCATAAACGATTCGATTAATGCAATTTGACTGCGAAACATTTTCTCGGCATTGCCAAAAACACTTTGATGCAACTTCTTTTCGGCCAACTCTTCACGTATCTCATTAAATGCGGTTTTCTTCTGATCCAACGCCTGTTCACGTTGCAGCAGAATTTGCGAGCATCGTATAAACTCATCACTCAATAGCCGTATATCACCCTGAGGCTGTGCATCATCATCATCGAACGGACAATAGATCGGATTACTGAGCGTTATGTCCAGCGTTTTGTTGTACATCTTCAGCGAGTTGATCGTATAATAGTTGATCATTTCAACAACCGAATTAAATTGATATTTCTCCACGAAACCATAGTTGCCATTAATGTGACAGATTTTAATTAGCTTCTCGTTGCCATCCTTCATCAGGGTCAATGTGTATTCACCTTTCTGCAAATGCAAAACAAACCGACAAAAATCGAAAAAAACATTAACAAAATATATTATTTGTTGATTTTTATAGAATCCAGCGGGTACCAGTAAGTCTAATAATTATAATTATAAGCTAATCAAAAATAATGTAAGTTTTATGTATATTATCCAATTGGATAGTTTTTAAAATTTTGAAAAAAAAAAGCTGTCAGCAAAATAAATTTTCTTAATTTATAGCTACACTTTTCTGCCTTTAATCTTAACACTTTTCTTGTTTTTTTTTCTAAGTATTGTACTTTCCGCTTTCCTTACTTTTCAAAAAAAAATCTGTTGAAAATCTAACCATTTTAGCTATAAAATTTGCTGCCAAAAATAATTCAAAACCCTTTTTTGATTCTTGGCTAATACCTTCATTCCTTATATATTATCCAATTGGATAGTTTTTTTAAATTTAAAAAAAAAACGCTGCCAATATAATAAAATTTCTTGCTTTATAGCTACACTTTTCAATTGGTAGTGCTGTCAAATCTGTCTTTAATTCAAACAGTTTTTCTTGCTTTCCGCTTTTCTTTCCTTACTTTTCAAAAAAAATCTGTTAAAAATTTAACCATTTTAGTTGTAAAATTTGCTGCTAAAAATAATTCAAAACCCTTTTTGATTCTTTGCTAATAGCTTGATTCCTTAGACAAATAAAGATTAATTTTTTATTTTATGCAAATGTTGTGGTCACACTTATAATTTTGTGTGGATCAAAATCGAAGCAAATCTGTATTCCATTCAAGAATCGGGCTTTTATAACGACTAATAAAAAAGGCTGCTAAAACTTTTGCAACTAATGTATTTATCTTTTATCTGTATATATGCATTATTAAAATGTAAAAAAATTATTAGTAAAAATTTAAAATTTATTTCTAAACAAAATTCTAATTTTTTTATTTTTTTTTTAAGATTTTCCCAAAAAACAGAAAACACTACAGTAGCAAGTGCCATAATTCTTACAGTATTATAGTAAGTAAACCTTTGTTAGTTACTTTAATTTTATTAAATATTTTTATAACAAATAATATAATAGTGGTATGCCTTTTTTTTACAAACTATGTCAATAAGTTGTAGTAGCTGTCTGTCTGTGTGTAAGTTACGGGTTTAGTAAAAATGTTGTAAATTTTGCTAATTTATTTCTAAACAAAATTCCAATTTATTTTGTTATTTCTATCCCATAAGATTTTCCAAAAAAAAAAACCAAAACACTACAGTAGTAAGTGCCATAATTCTTTTAGTATTATAGTAAGTAAACCTTTGCTAGTTACTTTAACTTCTTTAAATATTTTTATTACAAATAATATAATAGTGGTATGCCTTTTTTGCAAACAAAAAATAAAATAGTGGTATGCCTTTTTTACAAACAAAAAATAAAATAGTGGTATGCCTTTTTTTTACAAACGGTGCCAATAAATTGCAGTAGCTGTGTGTCTTACGGGTTTAGTTCAAATTTCACTTACTTTTGCTTGTGCATCTCGTACCAAAAAACTGCCATCCGGTTTGCCAAAGAGTACGTTTTTAGCCTCCTCTCGGGTTATGTTGCCCCAGTACCACGGTGCAGTGCGCAATTCATCCTTTTTGGGATCATGTGCGGCCGGCGCCTGTGGCCGCATCGTTGAATAGTGCAGCGGTGAGGAAAGCACTGCAAATGGATAAAATCGAATTGAAATCGAAAAAAAAAAACAGAAACAACAAAACGAATGAAATTCACATTTTACATTAGTTTTAGTAGTAAAACATATGCATGTAAGCAGCAGCACACACACATACATATATATATATATCTGGGTGTGTGTGTGTGTGTGTGTAGCGGCTTTTGCTTGTTGCCAAGCGCCCCCGAAACGCATTTGAAATGCGAATACGACGATTTTGGAAGCAGCAGCAGCAGCAGCAGCGGCAGCGGCACACACACACACACACACACACACACTGAAGCAACACACAACAATTTCCACTATACTCACTTTTGATTTGCTTTTTAATTTCAATTGATTAGCTGAAGAATCGCTTAACCACTTTTATGTTGAAAATTGGATTTTCTGTTGTTGAGGTATGTTGTATGTAGTATTTTTTGATATATACTATTTATTTTCACGCTTTTACAATTTAGCGAGCACCATTTTTCTATTCTCGATTTTTGCGAATCAACTGAGAAACTCGTACACACACACTTACAATACACCTATAAGATCAACACACACACATGCACACCATACATATAACTCTATAGTTAAAACAATTATTAGCGTGCTGGAATCGTGTATTTATTTAAGTTAGCCTTCACTCTGCTTTTTATTTTATTAAATAAAACAATTTCGTTGGTTTTTTTTTTGTTTTGTTGTTGATTATTATGGTTAATAATCACAAATCACAATCAGCACACCATCTTTTTTTTTTGTGGAAGAAATCGCCCTCAACACACTGGCAACTGGCACTGAATAGCATGTTGCTGTTTTATGCACACTTTCCAACATTGGCTGGCTACCAATAAAAAGTGTTAAAAAATACCAAAGCACTACATGAACTGTACACCAAGGGGGGGGGTAAAATACATATTAATTGAATACATAGGTTATGATATATAAATACATTTTATACAACAAAACAAGCACAAATTAAAGGTTTTAGCATAAAATTTTCTTAAATACCAGAAAATATACTCAAATATTTGGCGAAAAGTATACATTTTGTGCAAACTGACGTCACCATTTTGAGCGCCATCTTTTAGCTGTGTGAGCAACTACGCCACCTATATCTTATAAAGCAAACTAATCTATTCAGTAAAATTTATCGATAAAAAAAATACAGAGCCGCAGCTAACTCAATTCGATTTGTGGCGCGGATTTCAAATTTATTATTTTATTTGAGTAACTTTGATAACTTTTACGGCAAACCAAAAAATTGTAAATAAAATATATTCTAGCACACAACTAAACTTCCTTTGACTTGTATATTTATTTTACATTGAAAAACTTATTTTTTAGAGCTAAGTAAGCTACAGCATATTATGTAGAATGAATTTGAATGACCACGGCTCCAGCTCCATATATTAATGTGTATATATCTGCTTAAATCAACTAGGCAGACAGAGTGTAGGACATAAGTTTTGCGCTGTATAATTAATTATTGGTTTTGCAATCATTTAAATCATTTTTAGTGAGCTTTTTATAGTCGTTTCAGCGTTTTGCATTGCCATGATATCCAAAATTAATTAATTTCTTTCGCAGTTTTGGAAATGTTGTATAGTTTTTTGAGGCTGCGCACTGCGGCTTTAGTAGTTCAATTATAATGTATTAATATAGTATATATATTAATGTGGTGTGTCTATATGTTTTGTGTGTGTCTCCTGAATGTTAGCGATTCGTGTAGAATTGTAGTAGTTGTTTTTTTTTTTTGTAGTTTTATCCTTTCCGTTTCTGCATAACGTTATTCCTAATGTATCTGAATTATGCCTGATTCCAGCAACTTCATTATCTTATCGGCAATGGCTGGATTTTGTAAATGTCTAAAAAAACAAGGAGAAAAATGTTTAATATACATATGTTTTAGTTTAATTCATTAATTTAAATACACTTACTCTTTGACAGCATTTGGATCATTTTGCATTTGTTCGAGAATCATACGCATGGCCGGATCCTTAAGAATTTGCTGTATTTCCGGATCGGACATGGCATTCTTGAGCACTTCTTGAGGATTGCGTTGGAAGTTCATGGAGCACTGGCGATAGCCATCAATTGCCTCAGCATTATTAGGATCCAGTTCAAGTGCCTTCTGGTAAGCCGCTGAAGCCTTTGAGCTTTTTTGCATGCCCTAAAAAAATTAAAGAGATTTAGAGTCGAGTTTTCATATAGTCTAAGAGCTGTGAGACATCTATCTCTGCCAGTTATATACAAATAGGGTTTTATTAATGCTATGTGAACTCACCTGCAGAATTTTACCCTTTCGTATGTAACCCTTGATGAATTTCTCATCCAGCTTGATGCAGGTCTCGCAATCCTTGAGACCCAAATCGAATGCGGCTAGTTTGGTGTAGCAAGCAGCACGATTGCTGTACAGTTTGGGATCATCGGGATTGCGTTTGATGGCCTCCGTATAATGTTTGACAGCGTTGCTGTAGTCACCCTTCTTGAAGTACATATTGCCCTGTTCCTTTTCCTCCTCGGCCTTGGTGGGATCGATGTATGCACGTCGCTCCTCTTCCTTGATTTTGGCCTCAACCTCGCTCAACGACGTCTTAATCTCGGGCGTACGATGCTCGGACATGGCCTTCTCATAGTAGAACTTGGCCTGCTTGTAGTTCTCCAGCTTGCGATAGGTATTACCAATGCGTGCCAATGACTTGGCAATCAGTTTAAAGTCCGCACGATTCTCACGTCCCACTTCGATGCCCTTTTCACACTGCTTAATGCATTGATCGTATTCCTTGCGTTCGAAATAAACAGCGGCGATATTATTGTGAAAAGTTATATCCGTTGGATCGTGTTCGATGGCAGCATTATAGTGCTTGAGGGCAGTCTCGAAATCCTTCTTTTTGTACGCAGCATTGCCGAGTTCCTTTTCCTGTTTAGCAAAATACTTTTTGCGCTCATCTTCGGTCATGTCCTCGGGTTTCGGTTCAGCTGGCTTTGTTGGTTGCTCCGCCGGCTTCGAAGCAGCTGCTGGTGTTGTTCTTGTTGCTGTTGTTGTTGGTTCGCTGCTTTGTTGTGGATCAATGTCCATGGGTATGTCACCCTGCGATTGCATATAGCTCAGCACCGAGGCCGTTATTTCCTGACGTCCTTGCAATAAAATTGCATTTTGTGGATCGTATTTCAAACCTGTCCAAACAAAAACACATACACACAAACAAACATGCACGCCGCACATTAGTGAGGTTATGTTTCATTCGAGGAGTGGGATCTCATCACTTACCCTCATTGTAGGCCTCGAATGCCTTCATGTAATCACGCAACCCTGCTGCCGCCGCACCCTTGCGCGAATAACCTTTCGCCCAGCTGGGATTCAATGCGATGGTCTTTTCCGCATCCTCTAGAGCCTCCCTGTACTTGCCGGCCTTTGCATAGGCGGCAGAACGATTGCTAAACAGCACATGATTGTTGGCATCCAGTGCAATGGCTTCTGTGTAGGCCGCAACAGCCTCGTCAAATTTCTCGGCATTGAGCGCTGTGTTGCCCTTTTCTTTCAGTTCGTTCACCTGCATTGCACACCAAATGCCAAATTCTTGCTGCGTTTAGCAAAAAGTTTGTGTTTTTTATATATTTCTATGCACTTGCTTACCTTGTCCATGCTTTATACGATTGCCAAAGACTGCTTTACTGTTTGAAATAAATTTAAACAACGTTTTCACGCAACGTTTTTGTAGCTGAAATTGCAATAATGCCGCTGCTGTCGGACTTTTCTAGAAATACATGAGTTTCGGTGACTCGCTCACTTAGTTCTCAGTTCTCGTGCTGCTCTTCTCTCTCTCGCGCGGGCTCTCAGAGAACTGTCAGAAGCGCAGCGTTGCCAACACGCCGTGCAGTCAATTGACGTTGCCACACTGTTTGCATACGATGGAAATTAACAAATTAATTATGAAATAAACTAGTAAATGCTGCACTACAACTGTTTCTTGAAAAAATATGAAAATTATTAGAATTTATCAATCAACTGAATTGTGTTCTAATATTTATTTTTCTGTCTAACCGGCAAACAGCAATAAATCGGGTTGGCAGCACCGTAAATATTCATTTGATTTTTTTCACCTGGCAACGTTGTCGCAAAATACGACAGACGCTGCTTTTTGCGTGCGCCTGAAAAAAAATTGATGTTACAAATTTGTCAAAATATAGAGAGACGACGTGAACAACATTGTGGCGATTGCGGCTCAACTAAAAGATAATACTTTCAAACAAGCGTACATTACAGCAGCAGCGTAATGGCCGAGTATTTGGCATCAATTTTTGGCACAGAAAAGGACAAGTAAGTGGTTAAAAGAAAGAAATTGGTCCGCATGTTCCTCTGGTGCCGCTGCTGCTACTCTCTCGTTCTCTCGCTCTCTCTCCCTGCCTCCTGTACTTTTAGGGCAAACAAATAATTGAGATTTTCGGCATTTTATTACAGAGTTAACTGCTCGTTTTATTTTAAAATTGGAGCTTGCCGGCATGGAGATCGCTGCTCACGCATACACAATAAACCAACATTTTCGCAAACTGTGTTGCTGCAAAATCTGTACGTTAACCCGCAGAATTCGGCCAAATCGGCGGATGGATCACATTTGGTGGCCAACGTTTCGGACGAGGAAATGCAGGAGCATTACGATAATTTCTTCGAGGATGTCTTTGTGGAATGCGAAGACAAGTACGGTGAAATTGAAGAGATGAACGTCTGCGACAATTTGGGCGATCATTTAGTGGGCAATGTGTACATCAAATTCCGCAATGAGGCCGATGCCGACAAGGCAGCGAATGATTTAAACAATCGGTGGTTTGGCGGCAGACCCGTCTATTCGGAACTCTCACCGGTCACCGATTTCCGTGAGGCCTGCTGCAGACAGTACGAAATGGGTGAATGCACACGCTCCGGCTTCTGCAATTTCATGCATCTCAAACCCATATCGCGTGAACTGAGGCGATATCTATATTCGCGTCGCCGTCGCAATCGTTCACGTTCCCGTTCCGGTGGACCAAGACGACGTGGTTCACGCAGTCGTTCGCGATCCCCACGCTCGCGAAGGGGACGCGAGGAGCGCGGCATTGGTGGTGGCACTGATCGTGGTGGTGAGCGTGGTATTGTCGGTGGCACCGATCGTGGTGGTGAGCGTGGCATTGGTGGTGGCACCGATCGAGGTGATCGTAATGATCGTGATGGCAATGATCGGGATCGACGTAAAGGTGGTGGCGGTGGCGGAGGAGGCGGCGGCGGTGGTGGAGGAGGACGATATTAGTTAATGGTCCATTTCATCTTGGACTTGGGACAAATTGAGAAACGGACAATGGAACGCCAAGAAATGTGTATTTCTCAGCTCTTTTGTTTTTTTTTTATAAATACATATATAATTTTGGTAAAGTGGTGTCCACCCACATAGATATATATATATATATTTATTATATATACATATTGTATGTACAAACCACCCAAATACGCTATGTGAGTTACTTTATCGAACGTCCATTAGAATTGTAATTACTTATACACACATTCGTCATAATAAAAATTGAGTAATAATTATAAAAGATACAAAACAAAAAAAACTAACAAATAAGTGAGTCTAAAAATAATCAAGCTGCCTTTTTTTCTGTCTTTACTTGGTCTTGGCCTTTAAGCATTATCATTAATATACTTCAGCATCATTGAAAAAAGCAATGCTAATAAAGTAGGTAGTTGATTGAAAAAAGTAGTGTTAGGAAAACCATTTTAAATAATCCTTGAAAATTAATAGTAATGATTTCATTGAGCTCTTTAAAACTTGACTGCTGTTTCTATGCTAAATTAATTTTCAATACAATTATTGAAAAACAAAAAAATTTCATTACTTCGAATTTTCTAGGATTATTAAAAATTGTTTTATTGCTCATGAACTGAAAATTTCATTACTTAGCTCTGCTTAGTACTATTATAACAACTTAGCATTTAATTCAATTAACAACAGAGAAGGCAAAGCATAATTATTTATGGCGGTGGCTGCAGCACAATAGAGTCCAGTCGCTTAACATCATCTCCTGAATCATTTGAATTCTGTGCACTTTCTGCCGGCTTTGTTTCGTTCTGGGATCTCAACTGTTTGGTTATGTCAATCTGTTGCTGTAATGCGTATCTATTTTCATGTTTACGTCGCTGCTGCTGCTCAACATCACGTAGCACTCCTTGGTGTAGTTTTAGACTATAAAAGAAATGTTATTAACAATATATGGTTTTTGTTTTCATAGAAAGTGAGATTATATCTTACCGGTCATCCGACTGTTTATAGTGCACATAACCTATAATTGCACCAGAAATACCAATGGCAGCACCCAACGTAATTTTGGCCGCCAATGACATGTTTTGCTTGAAGACACCACTAACGGAAATATTGTAAAATAAATTTCGTTTCATTTAAACTTCAAACATTTCAGAAAACAATTTGTTACGACACTAAACAAATTGAAAACAAAACAAAAGCCGCTTTATTTCAACGTTTTTCTGCAGTTTAGCTTACCTATGTATTTATACAAACTATCTAATAATTTGATTAATATACTTCTAAATCGTATTGTACTTATTCAATTTAGTTGTTGTTTGTTCAACATTTGTTAGCAAACTATAAGATATAAATGTAAATATTATATAGATGTTTTACTCAAAATGGTTAGCTAAAAACCAGGGCTGTGGCAAGCAAACAGCTGTTGGCCAGTGCTCGATATCGATAACGATAACACACATAGCGCGCCATTTTCGCATTTATTTGTTCAAGCTGTGTTATCTTTTATTTGAATATGTAAAATTTTGACGCATTATCTAAATTAGAATGGTGTTGTTTACAAAGCACTACCAGTCATTTTGTATGCAGTGCTTATTACTGCCAGCAGCTGTTGTGCTGCTGCCACAGTAACGCCTGCCTATAGCAAAACTCAATCCAAAAACTAAACGTTGAACCTGCAACACACACGCAACCGAAATTCTAGACATGCGCATCAGTGTTGCACGCAGAATGCGAAGCAACAGTACAAGTACAAATGATTTTTAGTTTTTTTGTTGTTGGTTTTTGGTTTCTCTTGTATTGTGCGGGACGAAAGTAAAAGCGACAAGGCAGCCAATGCGGCGTATGAGCAACATTATTTATCCAGTGGCAGTGCGACTCCAGTTTTCCATTCGCTAAGTTGTGCGCGCCAGCTACGCTGCTAAATAAACACCATAAAAAAACGAATACAAAATTTATTTAGAGTAAAGTAAAAAGAAAAAAAAATACAAAAACTCTAAGCAAAGTAAAAAAATTAATGTGCGTGCGTTGATTTGTTTAAAAATCCATTCACAACAATCAACAATTGCGTCGACTAGCAAATAAAATCTATTAACATATGTAAATTATAAACAACGAACTCAGGGCGCCCAGGAAACTTTCATATTTTATTAGTGTGGATTTTCCTCCAACCAATTTCATTTCAAATATTTATGTCAGTGGCGCAAAAATATTGATTGTGTTTTGTGTGTGTCTTTCATGCTCGCCAGCGTAGACGACCAGTGGGGGAGTCTTTAAGTGGGTGCCAAAGACCTTAGCTAACAGTCTATGACTTTTGTGACACCTTCAGCAAATAGAATATCGTAAATTTCTACACAACAGCAACAGCAAAACTTATACACAATGACCAAAGTGGAGCTATATAAATCGCGGGTTTTCGTCACCATTATACATCTGTGTGCATTGGGTCAATTCGCCTATGGCTTGTACTACAGCAGTTTTGAGATACAGCGTAGCTATAAGCTTAAAACTAGCTTAAATCGTCGACTGGTGCCTGAGAATTTTCCCCAAAAATTGCGTTTCCTGAGCTATTGGTCGCTGGTAAGTTTCAGAATTTTCTACATTTTTTTTTTGTAGCACATTAAAGAAACATATATTGTATGTACGTACTACGTACATATTATATATGGCCATTATAATATGACGGAAATGCGGTCACAATCGTTTCAAGTGTGTTCCAGTTTCCAAAAAGGAAGAAGAAAGAAATTAAGAATATAAAACATTGGTTATTATTGTCTACCATTTATGTCTGCCATATGTTTGTTTATTGTTGTATATGCATATACATATGTTTTTTTTTTCTTTTTTTTTATTTATCTTGCTATTTTTTCTCTCTCCTCCTCTTACATTTTTTTTGGCTGGGGTCAACAACTGACTGCTGTTGCATCCGTATATCCGCGTATCTTTCAGATACATTTTGTACACCATTCAATTGTTGTCGCTGCAAAGTGTTGCACACAGACTTATATATATTTATATATAATATATACATATACAGAGTAAAAAAATGTGTGCTTTTTCATTTTACTCTTTTATCCAAATTCATTTCGAATTGGTGTTTGTAATGCATAAATATTTCTCGCCGTGTAGCCTTAATGTGGCACCAATAATTGTGATTATTTATTTTTGCAGACGTGTGCGAAACAATTTTTCTTGTTGTTGAAAAATATGTGAAAGAGCATTTCGCTTTATTGAAAATGAATTGTAAATTTTCAATTGACCAACAAATCAAAAATTCGGCAAAAACAAAAGGCGTCCAGCCAACAGCCAACATCTTGGCCGATTTTTATAGGCACTGATAGATGCCAGATTATCTTATTGGCGTGAATGTAAATATATAATGCCAATTGTTGGTGGGTGCTAATAAAGCGATGGGGGAGGGCGGCAGTTGGGGTAGGGAACCGATGCTTGCAAACTCATTTACATGTCGTAAAATATTCACAGAATTCGATCATTTATTATGGAGATTCACACACGCACAAACACTCAGTTGGCAACCAGACATCTTCTCGCCAAAATTTCCATTTCGTTTAAAAAAAAAAACAAAAGTTACTCTCTTGAATTATTTATTTGCACTTTTTTTTGTGAATTGTATTAATTTGAACTACACTATGAAAGTCATTTAAATATTATGTAATTTAAGGGTAAAGAACAAGTGCAATTACCGAAGTATTTATGATGTTTTTATGTTTTTAACAGCAGTTTTACCTTATTATTGTTAGTTTAATTGTATTGAAATAGTGCTGTGAAAATCATCAAAAAATCGATTTGTTAGTTGTTATTTTAAATTTTTGCACAAATTTAAAAACGGCTTTAAAGCGATGGTTACAAATTTATGTTCGTAACCAAAATCGATAAATTACAAAAAAAATATTTTATAGAACAACTAAAGTAAAATCGATTTATCGTTATTAAATGCAACAATGTCCTGAAACATAGATCAATGTTGTACACGAATTTTTAAAATGTGATTGACTTTTATAACCGAAAACCTTCTTGTATATAAACTTTAAATTTTAACAGTAAAAAGGAAATCTACTTTGAAGTCTGAATAGCAATAGGGAACTACAACCTGTATAATTAGAGATTTCTTCCCAAAATAAACCTACGAAAAGTACTTTAACTTTTACTACTTGCTGGCTGCAAGTTTTTGTTCTTAGGCCAAACAGTATTTTGACGACCTTGCGTGCCCTTGATTTATAATCCAAGTACAATATAAATACTTTGATGTTGGCGTAAAGTGCTTTATATCTTGGCGTTTATATCTAGTAGATATCTAAACGTGGACACGAGTGCCGCTGCTGATGTTTTTTTTTCTGCAGTGTTTTCACTAGATTTTCATTCCATTTTCCTTTTTTTTTTTGTTGGTTGTTCTTTTTATTTTTTGGCAAATAGCTTTCATGTGGAAATCATACCATGACCGGGTCAGACACACGCACCATTACCATCCGGTTTTGTTTGGCATTCCAATGGTTTCCGTCAAATCCACTCGCCTCCGTAGTCCGGTGGAATCCTAATTGTTTATGTACGATATATCGACCAGAAAAAAAAAATATTTTTTCAAATGAAAATAAACGTTTTTCACTTTCGCCAAACAATTGCAGTGTAATACACAAGATTCGATTATTCAATGATCGACATATGTTCCGATATATTCACTTATGTATGTACATAACATATGTATTTTAATACATTCGAAAGGGTATCACCTTTAATAAAACTTTTTGATATCTTTGCTAAAAATGCAGCGATTATCAAGCGAAATATATATATTTTACCGCAGAATTAATTCTGCATCTAAGATTCAAGCTTTTTTAGAACTTCAAAATTTTCAACTCGTATAATCGGAAATAAAGGACAGAGGGTATTAAACGGTCGGGAACTTTTCAGTCTTTTTCTATTGTGTTTGCATGTCTGTATTGTTTTTTTTTTTGGATGTATTACATACATATATCTCCATAGAGCATACATATGTGAATGTGTACCGTTAACGGCGCACGTTCGTCTCCATTCCGTCGATTTCAGGCAATTTATTACTCACAAATTCACTAGTCAAATTTATGGAGCAGTTCATGCACTACATTTTGTACACCGAATATACTATTTATCTAACAAATGGGAAAAATGTGAATATTTCGCTATGTTTAATAATATCCTTTTTAGGCAATACATGGAGTTAGAAAATTTTTAAAATATAGATGTATAATGTTTTGAAATATGTGGAGCATAAAATATTAGATATTTTTTTACTGGGAACAATTCTCAAGCTGACAAATATTGTCCTGAAGAATGTTTTACGACTAGGTTTTATGTTACTGCCATTTTTAACCCAAATCTTATATATACTTTAGTATGTACATAATAGGCTGAATTTTAGGATAAAAAATGTTGCCGCTCATCATGCCACATGAATGTTTCTGAATACCCAAAGTTTGAATAGATTTATTGCTTGGCGTTGAGTAATTTGTTGAAAATTTGCTTAGAGCTGGCACTGCCAATGATTTTATTTATTTTTATCTCATTTTGGTACAATATAGTACAAATGAGTATATGTTATGGATGTACATGGCACTATCGATTATTATGTAAAAACGCCCCCAAAGACAAAAATTACAGAGCAGAACTGTCGTTGAGTTTAGCTTGAGTTAGTCTGGAATTTACGTTGTTCTCAACATGTCACGGCTGAAAATTAGCTCAATTTTGTTGGGTAGTCTATTGTTGCTCCTGCTGGAGGTGGAGGTGGACAGCATGACCATTAAATGGCATAGTGCTGGGGCTTCATTTGATAGTCCAACTGCCTGGTTGGATGACTATATGCCCTGTGTACACGATTTGGTTGTATTCCCCGACAACTATCCGGCCGTATTGCCACTGCCGGCGAATTTGGCAGTCAGGGGCTTTGCATTGCCACGTCAGGGAGCCCTGTTGCTGGCCGAGGATTCAACAATTAGTTTAGGAACTGGTCAAGGACTCAATGCCGACTGTGAGAGCGATGAGCGTCGAGCGGTATTGAAGTCACCCAAGACAAGCAAATGGTTTGATCCCAGCAGCTGGCGGGATCAGCCAATGGTGGAAAGTCGTAGCTCCTCCGCCATTCTTCCCGAGCTGGAGCGTGTGCCTTGCGATGATGAGCATGTGGTGATACCCAGTCAAAGTGCTGCCATTTCCTTTGATTTGGAGAATGTGCAATATCTACGATTGGGACAATTGATCATAGCCGGATCCTCAATATCCCGCATGTACTTGCGGGAGCTGCTCGGCCGGGAACTGGGCCAGCTGCTCTTTCACAACGCCCAAGATGTCAATGTTGAGTATTATCGGGGTGAGCTCTGTGGCTGTCACAAGGACTATGAGCAGCTCATCGAACCCGTCTGCCACAACGTGGAGTCCCAGTGTCCCGAACCCCATTGCGTCTCCCCCATTCGTCCGTTGGGCTCCTGCTGCTTCGTCTGCGGTGCCATGTTCACTTTCCACGTGCAAAACTGCATCACAGAGGATCGCGATGAGCTGTATAAGTTTATGCGTAGATCGGTGATCAATGGTGATCTGTTGGATGAACTGCAGCTTCATGTGGGCTTTGTGGGATCCAAGCAATATGGTAATATATTGCAGGCCGTTGTCCAGGACAGTAGCAGTTATAGTGAACGCAGCATTGAGTTTATGCGTCGTGTCATGGCACAGCGTAATGGCAGCACCTTGCTGTCCAGTGCCCACGATTTGGAGATGAAGCTAGCTGGTCATCCCTACAATCCAAATGTCACCTTTGCCTCCGTCATGCTCATCCTCTTCTGCATTGTCTTTGTGGGCATTGTGTCCATCATTATGTTGGCTCATTTTATGCCGGAGAATCCGTATCTGAATCGCATTCCCCACTGGATACACGATCCACGGCGCTGGCGTTGGCATCATTTGGGTGTGCGTTTACGCCGTAATCTGCTCTTCAATCGTTTCGATGATGCAGCTGCTCCAGGTGCTTCTGCAGGCGCCGAGCATTTGGCAGTCATTGGCTACGATGCTGAGAGCGGTGAGGTGCGGGAACGCTCCTTTAACAATCCCATGTTTGAGCAGGAGCATGCGTTGAGCACCACAGCGGCGGTGTCTACGGTGTCTACGGCTCAAAGCAAGTCTCCGGCCGTGCCTCCAGTTGTCTTGTCGCCAAGCGTCGAAACCGGCGAGCTGGACAGCAGCAGCGGAGAGCAACAGGAGCTGACCGAAATCAATCTGGAGTCTTCCGATGAAGACAGTGATGTCGAGGCCGAAACCAAAGAATAAATTCGATATCAATAAATAATCAATGTTCGCTTTCTACGGTTTTTTATTGTTATCTCAATATAAAGCTTTAAATAAAGCTACAACAAATGAAAAATTTTTAATAAATTTTTTTCGTTATAATTGAACTAATTTACACTCATTAAAACAACGTTACTGTTTGATTTTTTAGCCACAAATCTAATGATACTATGCCACAGTCCAACGTTTCTAATTTTTGGACTTTACCAGTTATTGTTCTCATTATCTGCATTAAATTTTAAATCTCAGCTAACATAGCTTATACTTTTTGTGGTGCTCAGTGTGGTGCATAAGGATAATACTTATACTTGTACTTATATTTAGCGTTGCGTCAATTGGTCTGCGTTTGGCCCTTGACCTTAACGCGACTTTTTCTACAGTGCAGCGTTCGAAATTAAATCGATAGTTTCTATTAGTTGTGGTGACAGTCGATTGAAGCTGAAACGCTTTTGTGCTATTCATAGAGAGCTATAGTATAACCCCACAGCCCACCAATTGGATTACAGGTTGACTGGACGCCATCTATTGTCGTATCGGTGAAAGTGTTTCAATTTCAATGTCGTTTCCGTTGCAGTCCATATCTACTTATATATTATGTACGAACGTACAAATTCAAATATATATAAAGTAAATATGCTTTTGCACCAGCTGCAATATCAACAATCTTTTTACTTGTCATAGTGATAAGCCTTCTTATCAGCGCCCCAGACCCAGAGCAACACACGGCATGGAGAGCGGCTAGCAGTAACGTAGATAGTACAAGTGTAATTCATATAAAAACTATATACTTCGATTGCTGCCGACCGTCCGACCGGCTAATCAGTACGAATTGGACTTTTGTGTGTATAACATGGCGAGAACCAAGTCCAACAAAAACAAGGGCTCTACGCCCGCTGGCTTTAGCAGGGCAGTGCAATTAATGCTGCATATAACGGCGGTGATCCAGTTTAACTATGGTGTCTACTACTTCCATAATTTGGATATGCCACGGTCGGTCTTTCATCCATTTGCCGGAAAATTCAAATTTTTGACATTTATATGTGCGGTAAGCGAACCAGTTCAAAGTACAGCTCTAGTAAATATCGATAATTTTTGGTAACTATTAACGCGCAGTCAAGCAATTTGAAAAATCCAAAATCAAACTTGTCTATTAGATGATGTTTGGGGCTTTTGTATTAGTTTCAAAATGTTTTTAAGGATTAAAGGAGTTGACTTCTTGGCGATTGAAGTGAACAAATGAAATATTCATTTGGCAGCCCTAGCAAATATCGATAATTGTTGACATCTAAACAGTTCGATTATTAGTTATTGGCGCGCAGTCAAGTAATTTGAAAAATTATCAACATGATAAGCATTCTTATCATCTGTATAGCAAATCATTAAGGTAGATATGTAGAACAAGAATCTAAAGTCATTAACTTAAGTTTTAGCCGATCAAATGAAAAATTAGAACGTTGTGGACTTTTGTGTGGGAATCTACTACCTCTGGCTTAAGCCGTGTAGTGCAATAACCGCTGCATATTACCCATGTTATTCAGTTAACACTTATTATAATTCGGAAATAATTTTATCCATTTGGTGGAAAATTTAAGTTTTTAACACTTATAAACGGAATAAGCCAGTCAATTTAAAGCGCAGCTCTAGCAAATATCGATAATTATTGTAATCTAGTGAGTCCGATTGTCAGTTATAAGCGCGGAGTCCGGTATTTTGAAAATGTGATAACTAAGCATGACAATAAGTAAATGTTGTACATGCATATTTTAATTGGTCAGTGATTAAATATTTTAAAGAATTGAAAGAGATAGCTTAAGTGTAAACTTTAAACATAAATTTTCGTTCAAAGAGCCATTTATAAAATTTCTTAACTAAGCAATATAATACAAAATTATTGCATATTTTTGCTTTAGATTATTATTTATTTATTTATTTTCTTAAACTAAAAGTATCCGAAAAGATTTCGAAAACTACTATTAAAATTATAAATTTATAAATAGTATTTAAAATTCAATAAATGTATTTCAAGAAGTTATCATTATTATTAATTTGAAACTCTCTCTTACAATTAAATTTAATAAAACTTATTTATTTATAATATTGAAATATTAAACAAAAATTACATACGCGCTTTTCTTAATTATTTTTTTGTCGAGTACAATTTTAATGTTTTTTATAATACTTGCCCAATAATTCAACAAACATTTGTACATATATGTTTATGTACGTATACAGAGCCCAATATGGTTTAATGGTTTTATTTATAACTTACTATTTTTGGTTTTCTCCGCTGTCAACTTCCTGTACAGTGAGTGTCAAGAGCATGGCAGCAAGTATGCGAAACATGCTGTAAGAAGTGGGTCGATCAAAATTTCAATTGTCTACGCGGCTTCTGCCAATGCTACATTAATTAATTTATTAAACTGAAGCCATAACGATTGTCTGCAAACTATGAGAACTTAATTTTTTGTATTGTACGACAATTTGAATTAAAAGCTTATGCAATGTGACCAAAGGCGCAAAAAGTGCAGATAATCGCAAGGGCTGCATAACTATCGATATTTAATAGTGAACAGGACAATGGTCACACTGCCTGCTAACAAACTTCAGTTTTACCTTTTGGCTGGTCGGTTGCTGTCCGTTGTTGCAGCTGCCGTGAAAAATCAATTACGTTTATTTCATTTTAAAAATGGCCAATAGCAGCGGCAGTGCAGCTTCCAAATCGCTGCTTAAAGGAGTTTTTGGCGCTCTACGAACGCTGCTGCATTTAACGGCAGCAGTGCAATTCACCTATGGCATCTATTATGATTACACATACGTTGAATTTCCAAAATCTGATCCAAATTCGAAATTAATTTACCATCCATTTGGTGGTAAATTTAAATATTTAACATTTTTGGATGCGGTAAGCAATAGTTTAAACACTTAAGTTTACCTTATTGTTATCTAAATCAAGCACTTAAAAATGATAACCGGTTTGATTTGGCGTTTTGTAATCAAAGCCACTTAACAAAAAAAAAAAAACATCCCTTGCACCCCGCTATAAACTACAATTGCAACCCCTCAGAGAAAACACGCATCTAACCAATTTTTCTACACTTACAGATAATTCAGGCACTTTATTACATTGTCTCGCTGGCAAATGATTTTGTGGGCACGAATGAACTGGTTCCAAAGCGTCCGCCAGCCATACGCAAGTTTAAGGATTGGCTGATGTCGACGCTCGCCTTTCCGGTAGCCCTGAATGTGGGTGTTACCTTCTGGACACTGTATGCCATCGATCGCGAATTGGTCTTCCCCAAAGTGCTTGATCCCGTCTTTCCCAGGTGAGTGTGTGGTGTAATCTGTAATTTAATCATAACTATAACTAATTTTTTTGTGTTTCTTATAGCTGGCTGAATCATGTGCTGCACACCAATATTGTAGTGTTTATTGTACTGGAGATGTTTACCTCGTATCGAGCCTATCCGAAACGTAGCCAAGGCTTCACCGGTCTGGGAATTTTTATGGGCGGCTATTTGGTCTGGATTCACATTATCAAACACTATTCAAACGTTTGGGTCTATCCGGTATTGGATGTGCTGCAGCTGCCGCAACGCATTGTTTTCTTTGTCGCCGTTCTGGGTTTCACTTTCGCCCTATATTTGTTGGGTGAATTCATAAACAATGTGGTTTGGGCCAAGGAGGTGAAATTGTCGCAGCGTAAATCCAAGTAGGCTGCTGTGTCTTAAAAGTCTGTAGTCAATAGTAGTGCTCTTCTGGTTTTTAAATAGCAAAAACATGTCGCTTGTGCATATGTTTTACATTTTACACACCACAACAATCTAATAAATTATATAAAGTTGATCTAATCCAAAGAAAAAAAAAAACAAAAAAAAAAAAATTGAATTAAATATATTAATAGCTTAACAAAAATTCTGTAGACTTGATAAATTTTGTTTCTTTATTAGTGGAGCATAATTATTAATTATAATGTTCAAGTATTTTGTATTTGCATAATATAATCATATCAAGCAAAAAAGCACAGCAAAAGCGTTGAACTGTAAATTTCAATTCTAGAGTCATTACAATTACAAATAAAAGTAAACCAAAAACAATTATAATTAACTTATTACAATTGCCTCTTTTTCATTTTGTACTTTTTTTTTAAGTTGTCAAAACAAAATGGCACCAACTGTCACATTTTTAAATGCTAGTTGAACCAATCATTTGCAAGCAAACTATGTAACTGCATTGAAGTTATTAGAGATGCTGTTTGTTTGAACGTGTTTGTGTGTGTGGGAGGTCTTGCCACACCCTATGCCCAGCGCAATAGAAAGCTCCCAGTGCAGCCCTGGTTGCCCAATCAGCTGTTTGTCTTCGCTTTGCGTTGTTCGCATCTCACGTATACGAACTGAATGTGTGCATACTTAATGAATACGCACCGCGGTCTCGCAAGTTTATAAGCAAATGAATAGTGCTGTTATCTTAGCTAATTCATAGCTAGATTTTACATTTTTAGTTTCGAAATCAAAAACAAAACACTTAATATATAGATTTTAGTGGGGCGTGATTTTTTTAAAGTCTGAATTTTATTTTTTTGAAATAAAATATGTTATAAAATTTGGAATTTTAATTTATTTAATTAATACTTTTAAGTAAAATCACTTAAAAATTATAAAAAAAAAGTATGAAATCTTTGAGTTTATAAAATTTTAAGCTTATTTCCAATTGCAACCAAAAAATTACGTTTTTTAATTTTTCTTAAATAAAAGAAGCAGAAATATTTAATGCCATAAAGTTCATATGTTCAACACTGCCGTTATTATCATATCTTTATCTCTATCTTTTTCTGCATCTTTCTGTTTAAATACCATAACCTTTGAGGCTATAAGAGCTAAAACTATGCTTGGCATAAACAATTATTTTATTACTCCAGAATTGTTTTTTTTGTTCTGCTTGTTTATGATTTAACTATGGAGCTAGTTTTGCCCATGTCAGTTCTGGCAGCTCTGAAAATGCTGAACAACTTGATCTATTAAACTGTAGTTCAAGTGTATATTAAAACACTTCGTTCCTCACCGGACGTATATATTTTTTTTCGCTCAGCCAAGTGTAAATTCTATGGAAATGGTTCATTGTATCTGTTGTTGTTTCCAGTTTTTACCTGCTATCATTAGCACTAAAACGCCCTCTGTCTGGTTTCGAAGGCGTTTTCTATACCTGTCAGACAAGTTCAGAGGTCAGCATGAAAGTGAAAAAAAAAATATCTTAAATTTTCTCTTTGTTTTAGTATGGTTTCTTTGAGTTGTAGTAGTTACACCATCTAGAATTTCTCTGAAACCAATTAAAATTTATATAGCTTAAATATAAATATAAACCCCTGCTGGGGGTTTTATAAATATACAAAGCAGATTATGTTTGCTATAAACATATGCCTCTCAAACCATTTGTAATAGCCCCATAATTTACAAATCTTAAATAAATTATTTTTATTACAATCGTTTGATTCACTTGGTTTCCACAATAATAATAATTTTAATGGCTCTGTGATCTCACGAATTACTGCATTAATATTTTTATTACCTCGGCACATCATTAATCATCAATACTTGTAATTAAAAACAAAAATCGAATTCCATTTGTTTATTTCTCTTGTAGACGATGGAGAATTTATGCCTAGAAATTAGAACTTTTGTAAACATGAATGAATGACTTTTGATGCGATCTACATATATGTAGGCAGTGCAACATGGGATTTAAAATCGGTTTATTATTAATCAAGTTACAAAATGTTAATTGTAAGCTTTAGTGTATAAAAATTAGGCACTTTTGTAACACAATTCGTTGCGGTTTTTTCGTAATCGTTGTGCGTTTTGGCCCAAAAGGGCGCAACTTATTTGTACATTTAAAACAACATACATGGATTCTATAGTCTACTTAACAGTTTAAGACATACATAGCTTAGACATTAGTTCTCTAGTGAGATTATTGTAAACTTTTCAAAACTTAATTCCTATGAGTATTCGCAAAATGGAAGATGTGAGTGGAGAGTTTTGGTAAACTTAAGTAAATGCCAACTATTTGGAGGGCAAAAGTAACATTTTCAGTTTATCAGATTCGCTCATAAGCGTAGGTTCCCTGTAATGACGTGTTCCGGGGCCGAGCAGTGATTGCATTTCCGTGGCATCCTCCGCAATCAGTTCATTGCGCTGCCTGCTTGCCGCATTCAGTAGTCGCATCGCCTGTTGCAGCTCCTCGTTGCCATAGCTGGGTATCGTGTGGTTGGCAATATCAAAGGGAGTTGCCTGTATGCCCACATCACAGCTGGTCTTGCTGTTGCGCGAATTACGGGAATGGGGTTTGCCCGTGGACAAGCCCGAATAGGAACTGTGCAGCATAATGTCGAGTGGTATGTCCAGCTCAACGGAGGAACAACTCAACGAATCACCATTGGCACCCATGGCTGCCTCCAATTGTCGCACATACTTTTGCTTAAAGTCACTATTTGAATCCACATCCAAGTCGAGGTCAAGTTCTTGCCGTTGTTGTAGTTTGGTTTGCTCCTTGCGCGACTTGCGACTGCGTTGGGAGTTGCGTGAATGCCGATTGGATTCATTGGACTTTTTCATGTGCTTGAGAAAGTGTTCCAGTGCTGCGGTTTTGCTCTCGTTATCTGGACTGGGCAGTTCTTGAATTTGTGCTCTTCCATGATGATGATCGTCGTCATCATCATCATCATCGCTTAGATCCTGTTTGACCACCACATTGAGGCCATGGATTTTGAAGGAGGCACGTGAATGTGCATCCTCATCCGAGGATGTAGTCATGCCCTGATTCTGCAGGAATGGCAATATTAACTGTCCATTCTTTTGTATAAAATCATTGATAATCGAGGGATCGAGGCCACCATTGCGACGCCTCGACCCATTGTGCTTTTTGGTGCTCTGGGCAAACATAGCGCCCACTTTGTGACTAGCATTCGGATAGGTGGTCTTCTTAAGAGCTATAACTTGTGACTCCACCGAGGTGCTGCTCTCCCGCCGTCCACCACCGCGTCCTCCGCCGCCGCTGCTATATTTGGTGCGTCCACTGCTGGCCGCTATGAAATCACGTCGACGCTGGGATCTCTTATTACTGTTGGAGGAGTAACCGTGCTTGCCACCATGTTGACGTGAGCGTGACGCAACTTTGGTCTTCATTTCAGCGATCTTGACGGACACCTGCGAGTCCACAGAGTTGCGTCGCGATTCCACAGATACATGTCGCACACTCACACTTATCTCCGAGTCTAAGGAGTTCTTGCGTCCCTGTGTCTGTCCCTGACTCGAGGAGTTTGTATTGCCCGGCGTCACACCAGTCAAGGCCATGCGTCGTTTGACACACTGTGGCAAATAATGCACCCAGGTGGAGCTTATTTCGTTCGTTTCCGATGAGTTCAGATCGTTTACATCGAAATTGAGTCCCACAGGATCGGTGTGTGTGTTGTACAGAGTTATAGACAATCTACCCTTGTCCTCAAAGTCCTTGCGCTTGGCCCAGGTCTGTGCAATGACCTTATGCTTGGGCATTTTGACCTCCTCCACGATTTCCTTTCCACACTTTCTAAAATAAAAAATTAAAAGCAAATATTAATTGAATTTTGGTTAACAACAGTAACAGAATTGTAACTTACTTTTTAATGTAGCGCTTCCAAGTCTCTACCGAGGACGGAGTCCAGCACCAGGTGGACATAAGAATGCCAGAGCTAAATAGGCATAAAAGGTGCAATTGTAGCACTCCAACACTGGGGCGATTCTCAATCTTGCAGACGCTGTTCTCATCAAAAACAGAGCTGATGCGACAACTGAAAATAACAATTTAGTTTTAACAATTATCATGTTGTTATTTCTTATCAAGTAAAGCTGTACTTACATAATGTAATGCCTGAAACTCTCGGCCCATTCGGCAGAGTGTCGAAATTCCGTGACATGGCAGGCGATGGCAACGAGTATGAAAATTAATGTCAATAACGCACAGACGCCCATTCGCATGATAATCAAATGGATTTTATTGCTGGCCGATGTCGATTTAATGTCATTGGCAAAATGCTTTAAACCAAAAAGCATAACCATGCCGCGTGTAATGAAATATCCGCCAATTAGAACAACGCCACAAAGTGGTCCAAGCAACAGACCGGCTCTCATCGAATGGTTGATGTAGCCCACAAAACAGATGCCCACAATCCCATTGCCATCGACCTCACTGAGTGCCATTGTCGTGATAGTTAGCACCAGAGGCAACGACCAGGCAACCAAATGAAAATACGATCCCTTCTTATCGATGCGATCCTGTACATGACCCATGGCACGCCAGTGCCAGGCATAGGTGAGGAACACAAACCAAACCATGCCGGCGGTTAGAAAGTAATAGACAAGCACAAATATCACAATACACGAAAGATTCTCCCCGGCCGTTGGCTCCGAGTGACGCAGTGTACCATCCTTACGGCAGACAATATCCTCACGGGATCCAGACGTAAATTGCACCAACCAGCTGAAAAAAAAAACATAATTTAAAAAACAATTTAAAAAAGATAAAATAAGCTAAAACCATAAAAAATCTAAATTTATAAAAATTAAGCTTTATGAGTATGAATTTGATATTTTCCCGACTAAACACTGGATTAGTTTTATAGCCATACTCCGATTTTAACTTAATTAAGTGGAAATATAAAAATTAAGATAAAAATTTACTGAATTCTCATGAATTAATTTAGTTGGAATACCTTAAAAATATCTTCTGTTATGCGGTTATCAAGTTCATTTTTAATAAAAAATTAAATTGAATATTTAAATTGAGTACGCAAAAGAGTAACTTACAATTACATATATCAAATTTAGCGACTCTAGCTATATGTAGTCTAAAGTTATTATATAATTTATAGAGTTGGAGATGTCTCCTTCTCCCCAGCGCATAACTTAAAAACTTTGTAGTACTTTATAGGTAATGTTTTTGTCCCTTAATTCCTCTACTTACCCAACGCAGGAGATAAGAAAGCATAGATTGATGTAGAAGACAATCACAGCTGGATATTTGTTGGCATTCTGCCAGTCGATGAGGAACGTGGCGACCACAAATAGATTGGACAGCAGACATAGAGTACCACCATAGCCGATTAGCTTGTGGATCTGTCGATGCTCATCGTCTGTGTATAATGGATCCTTGCACTGAATACCGCAGCCCTCAATGCCAGGATAATAGCTAGCCGCATTGTCTGCATGCACCAACGGAGGCAAGCATTTGCCAGTTACATTGAATTTCATTTCACGTGCATCATTGTTGCATTTTGTGGGAAATAACGTTTCGTTGCAACGCAGAAATTTCGGGAAAAATGTGGTGTTGTACAGAATGCGGCACGGTTCGAGCGTAATTTTGCACATTTCATAGGAAGGCAGGTAGACCATGTGCTGCCCATTAATTTCCTCGCACTTGGGCTTGAAAACAGCGCATATAAATGGCTGTAAAAGGATCAAGGATTAACAGGGATGTACACAAATTTCCCTTAAAAACTTACCTGTATAACAGCCCAACATTTGGGCACATGTCGTAGCGCATAGTAGCCATTGAGGGCTTCATCCAACTCCTTGACCTTTCGATAATCGGTGAGCGACAAACTGGTGTATTCAAATGTCAGCTTGGAGCCCAAACAGGTGGTGTTCGTAATAATGCCCTCCTGGCAATGTCCACGACGCACACACTGTATGTGCTGATTATCGCGGCTATCGAACCAGGGTTTCTCGTCCTTGCCCTTTTTGCCAACTAACCGATAATTTGTGGTGCCATTTATGGGCTCCAAATCAACAATTTTTTGTGTTGAGCTTGCAGGCGTTGTGTTTGTGCCAAATTTCGGACCAGGGCTGGCAAATGTCTGAGAGGATGAACTGACCAACAGCAGCAGACAACAAACAATACGGGTAATCCTACTAAGAAAATAAAATTTAAGAGTGTATTGTTCCATCCCTAGAGATTTTTTCTGAGTAATTGAAAATTACGCTTTCGGCATACTTACGTCTCCATAATGAGTGCCTTTCGGCCGACTGCCACAAACGATATGCGCTATTAATATATATTAAGCGAAGCCTTTTGTGAATATTAAGTGTTTCCAGCTGCGCCTTGTTTGGTAGCACACAAAAATTTCTCGCGGCTAGTGCATTTTGCAGCCGTTTTTCTGTTGCTTTGTTATTTATGTTATGTTTGAAACACTTAATTCAAAAAACTAAAAAACGAGTCGAACAAAAAATAAACAAAACCAAAAAATAGCAGCGCGGCTCGATGCGACGAGCAACAAATGAACGATTTGATTGTTGTCGCAGCAACAGCACAGACCACCCACAAAGTGCGCTGTGTTTATCGCCTATCGTCTGGCTGGGCCTATCGAAAACCCGATTACACCCAAAGTCGCCGCAAATTTATCGATATGCGCGGCGTTCTTTACAACCCTGGTCGCAGCAGTTTGGCTTGTGCAAATTTTTGGATAAAAAAAGAAGGCTTGATTTTAAAATTAAAACTTGTGCATTGTGTTTAATTAAACGGGCACACACTTAAAAAAAAACGCCATGGATGCCGTCGCCGCCGCCGCTGCAGTGGTAGCAGCGCACGCTGTTAATGAAACAAAACCACAACAACAAACTCAAGCCACGGCCCCGGCGGCCGCTGCTGCTGCAAACAATGAAAATGGTGTACAAACAGCAGCAAAAAAATCGGAAACAACGAATATCGCTGGGGCGGCAGCAGTAGCAGCATCATCATCAGTTGTGTCCGCTGCTGGTAAGTAGTAAAATAAATAAAAGCAAAGTACACTCTCGTATGTTTATGTTACAATTTTTTTTGTTTGTTTACTTATAATTATTTGTGCGGCAGATACGATGCATGCCACTGTGCAAGAGACGCAGCAGAAAGCGAAATCAAAAACTGAAATGCCCATGGAAAAGGTATTGATTACAATATGCAGCGCCGATCGTAAGCACAAAAAGACGTTCATGTCATTGCCCAGTCGCAAGGATGTGATTGAAAAAGGTTAGCACTCTCAATTTAAATAAATGTAACAAACTTAATTAATTAATCAATCATTCAAATTAGCACACAAATTTGGTTTAAGCGGCAGCACCATTGTGCTGGAGAGCAATGGCTGTGAGATTTGCGAGGATGAAGTGCTGCTGTTTGCAGCGAAAGAGAAAATATTACTAATGCTGCTGGCCGACAATGATGAATATGTTATATTACCACCGCCCTGCTCGCCGTTGAATCGCTCGGAACGGGCAGGTAGCTCACTGGATCCCAGCTTTGTATCAAATGCCAATGATTCCACAGTGTCCAATGATGAAACATTATCGTTGGCAAGCGTGACACCGAGTCATGCCGCCGCCGGCGCCAAGACTTCGTCGTCTGCCACAGCTAAATTTAAGGAATTTCCGATACCTTGGAGCAAGGTACCGAATGATATCATGAAGCTGTTGCGTAGCAAGAACAGTCTGGGCAAACGTCTTAATACGCTGGCCAATCTGCTTGTCGATGCACTCCGTGAACGTTCCGCACACATACCGATACGTGTATTTCGTGAGGTTGCCCAGCAGGCAGCCGAAAAGTATCCCGATTCGCTGTTAGAAAAGGATCGCGAAGGCCAACAGATTGCCACAACGCCGCAATCGTTGATCTCGAAAATGATAAATCGCAACAATGCATTGAATCGTCCACAAAAACGAGCCAGTTCAGGCAGCTCAGACATTCACATCACCAGCAGCAGCAGCACAAGCAGTAAGAAACGCAAGACTGGCAATGGCACCAGTGCCGCAGGGTTGGCGGCAAATGGTAATGGAAATGCCAGTTCAATGGCAGCCAACAATCGCGACCTGGAGGAGAAAAAGGAATTGCTTATTTGCAGCTATCGTGGCAGTAATAAAGTTGAAACCGTCACCATAACCGAATACATGAAGGAATGCTTTCCACTGCAGCGTGCCTTCTTCAACAACAGCGAAAAGATACCGGATATAACATCCATCAAGGCCAACTGGCCATACATATTCCAGAAAGATCTGCTCTATCAGCACTTTGAGCTGCTCATGTCGATTGATCCGCGTTTGCTGGAAAAACGCTTCCAAAGCGAACGGGAGCGTATCTTTAAATTCTTCAAGACGTCCAAAAACAAAAAAGTCAACGCTCTCGAGGAGAACAATGCGAATGTGGTGCGGGGTCTGGCCTATCATTTCAATGAGGATCCCGACTACATATTCAAACAACTGGACAATGGACCCTTGCCAAAGGATGTGCTCCAGCACATCAATCCAACCAATGCGCCCTGGGTGGCTCTAGTCAGTAAGTAAACACCAATCAATTTTCGTTCAAAATAGACCACTGTAGCTTATATATTTTTTCAAACTTTATAGATACGCCCGCCGCTGCCGGCACTGAAGATGCCACCCCAACGGGGACTGAGGCAATGGTCTACATTGAGGGGCAAATAATGACAACGTTTGAGGCCTCGGACGCTGATCTGCCGGATATAATTGCCCAATTGCTCTGCTACTATTATACCTTCAATATGATGTATCCCAAGGAAGCCAATCAAACACTCGAATTTATTGTCATCTATTTTCTACAACATGCGCCGGAACAGGCGCGCAATTCTAAAAAGAGCATCACTAACAACAACAAATTCAATCAGTTAATTGCCAAATTGGCCAATGCGAATGGTTGAGAGACACACATTCATACACACCGGACACTTCCTGAATTGTGGAGCAGCTGGATTATCAAATTGTCTCTCAATACTGTGTTTAGTTTACATACATACATGTATTTATTTTTGCAAAACAAAACCAAACCCACTTTCCTATTCCCCCTCCCCCCCAAACTCACCAAACATTTCACATTATAATCCTATATATATTTCTAAGATGAATTACAATTAAAAAAAAAATACAAGTGTGTAGTACTTATGTTGTAGTATGTATACATATTTCTGATTTTGTCAAAAACAAAACGTTTTTCATTTATTTATTTTTACGATCTTGAAATTTTTTAAATTCTTTTTTCTTTTTCATATCATTCTGACGTGCCAAATCGTTGATCATTGAGGACATTGTACTGTTATTATGTCGACGATTGGCAATTTTGGTCAATTTTTGACGTATCAAATTGCGTTCGAACATATTTAAATGTTTTTGATTTTTAGTCATTATGATGTGGCTTTGTGGCTTTTGTTGTGCATTCCTCGTCGCTTGGGGTTTCAATGCAGCATCATTCTTGTTATCGTTATCATCAAAAGATTCCCATTTGGTCGGCTCCTTACGCTTTTCTTCGATTACGTTGCGTCGGTGGCTCTGTTCCCGCTGCTTCAGTATCTCCTTGGCCTGCTGGCTATCCATATTAAAACGTTGCTCGCTACGCATTTCCTTCTCATCCTCGAGAATATCGTTTCTTACGTGCTGCCATGGCCTCGATACTTCTGGCACAGGTTCTGGTTCGTGGCGTTGAAATGGTTTTGGGCGAAACTTGTTTTGACCCCACGTTTTTGAACGATTTTGCAGTTTTGCCTTGTGCTGATCTTTAAATTTATTGTGGTTTCCAAACATTTTGCTTTACTTGTTCTTTACGCTTGACAACAAACTGATATTTCGATAGCATTCGATAACAATTATAGTATTTTAATGTTTACGTTCATGGTATTCCCAGGACTATGGTTGCAAAATATATGAGAAAGCATATTACTAAATACAATATCTAAAATAATACAAAATAAGTTCATTTAAATAAAAAGCGATTGTTATGTGTGTTGTATGAGTTTGTTTTTATAAATTTAATTTATGTAGATGCAAGCGATATTTATATTATCACTATCGTTGGCATATCGATGTACACATTTTGTATTTAACCTGCTTGCCTATCGATACAAATAGAAACACGTGCAAGCGCTCTCAGTCGGTTATTGTCTACTATTTTTGAGATGGAAGACGGCCGAGAACAACGTACTAGCGGCAATTGGCAGCAGAATTACTCTGGCACAGATCGTTACCATTATCACAATAATAGTGGCAATCAACAGCACAACCACAGCTGGAACGACAACCACAACAACAGCAGAGGCAATCGACGGGGCCAGGAGCATCAGAACTTTAATAATTCTAACACGCGTGAGGATGAACAATTTACTAAATTCCGCGATGCAGCTAAGCAGAATCGGGGCGATAATAAAAAAACTGAGCACCAGCGTGGTGGGAATGGAAAACGTCGTGACAAGGGCAAGGGAGGCGGTGGTGGACGTAATGGCGGTGGCCGTGGTAGAGGCGGTGGCAGAGGCGGTGGGCGTAACAGCGGTGGTGGTTGCAGACGTAATGGCGGTGGTGATCACAATGGCGGCCGTAATGCTGGAAATGGTAATAGACGTGATGGCGGTGGCCTTAATAACAATGATAGACGCTTTGCAGATGATACAGGTGGTCCACGATATGACGAACAGCCAATGGAAAACGACATTTTCTATTTCACTAATGGCCAACTGAATGCAGACGAAACAGCACCCAGGCTAGAAGCACCACCAGATCCCTCTTGGCAGCCTGCAATAGTACCGACTCCACCGCCACCCATAATACCGACTCCGACTCCGCCTCCAGCATTTATGCCAGAAATACCCACTACAGCCGCACTCATCAAAGCTGTCAACATCAAGCAGGAGAAAAAAGATTCTATGCTCAAGCCAGCGGTGACGGCGGTAAAGGCTGAAAAACCAGCGGAAAGCAGCGATGAAAGTTCCTCCTCCAGCAGTTCGGATGATAGCCATGAAGCTGGTGAAGTGATAAAACCCGCTGCAGCAGCAGCAGCAGCAGCGAAACCTAAAGTCATCGTGCCGCAAAAGACTAAAGCAGCTGCTGCCAAATCATCCTCTTCAGAGGATTCGTCCAGCGATGAGGAGAGTCCGGTCAAAGCTAAAGCAGCCGTCAAGGAATCTACGACAGTATCGTCTAAGAAACTGAAAAGAACCAAATCTGAAGACGATGTGGTCTGTATTGGCAATGAGTCTAGGCAATTTACAATACCCGATGACGATGAGGAAGAGGCGGAAGAGGAGGAAAAGGAAAGCGAGGAGGAAAGCGATGCGGATGTACGTAAGGGACAAAAAGTCAACAGCAAGGGGAAACACAAACAGGCCATAGTTTGTGCCTTGTGTGACAAGAAAGTAAGTATATATAACGCAAGACTTTAGACCAAAGATCCTACTAAATTTGTATATATATTCACAGGGACACACATCATTTGAGTGCCAAATGATTTGCCGGAACTGTGCGGCGCCATATCATAGTCTAAAGAACTGTCCAAATCCGCCAAACTTGTCAACTGCGCTACAGGATTTCCTCGAGTACACTATGCAGCAAATGTCCGTGTTTAATATGGAGAAACGTTTTGCATTTCCAGCTGGCTTTATGACCGCAGCCGCAGCACCAGCTGCTGCTCCTGCTGCAGTTGCTGTTGTAGCACCTACTCCAACCAAGTCCAAGAAGGAAAAGGAGAAACGTGTGGCCGCCAAGACAAAGACAAAGAAAACGCCAAAAAAGAAAATTAAAGTTGAAGCCCATGATAGCGATGATGACGATGATGATGATGATGAGGACGATGATGAGAATAGTTCGGCGGCAACAACAAGCAATAGTGAAGCCAGCGAATCCAGCAGTGACACAGTCACAAAGCCCTCTGTCAAGACGAAACGTAAGCGAAGCTCAAAGCCAGCTACAGCTCCATCCACAAATCTGACACCAGCAGCAGCAGCAGCAGCAGCTGCTTTTCCATTTTCGATGCTAGCTGCCGGCGCACCATACAACTCCATGATGTATCCCTATGGTGCGCCCTTTAGTTTTCCCAAATAACTTTAGTTAATACACAATTTGTTTTGTGTATTGTATATATACATAAGTATATAGTTAAGAACATGAAACAATTTCTTGTAACTTACAAAAAGCGTATGTTTGGTTTTTAATATACAAATTTTTAAATTTATAATTAAACTTAAAGTAAAACAGAAATATTTGACATGTCAGCTGAATAAAAAAAATGTACTAGTTGGCTGGCTTATTTGAAACGCGATAAGCAGCATTTGCTTATCGGTATAGTCAGTGATAGCAAGTGCAGACCTGGTGCAAAACTATGTTCTACGCAAATTTTCCCTTGTGAAAAATAAAAAAAGGACTGCTTTGAAATGCTTGTTCAAAAATACCGCCAATGGCGGCACATTTGAAATGATTCAAATCGCAGCTTCGGTAATCGATAAATTTTGCGCATAGCAGCAACTGCAGCCCTGGTTTCGAAAAACAGCTGTTGCTCGTCCAGCATGCTTCAGTTTGTGCTGTTTACCAATTAAACAAATTTATTTGTAAACTAAAGTGCAATTCGTGTAAAAAAGAAAACCACAGTTTAATAGTGCAACTAATATTCCATTTGAAGCGGTAAGTATTTACACAATGATTAATACAAATATATATTTAACTTGCAATTTTCGCGAAAAACATAAACTAAGAAAATAAACCTGTGGATTCTCAGAGGACGGAAAACGTCTTATTTTTCCTGCTAACCTGAGCACAAAGAGCGCAACTCACGATCACGATCACTGCCACAGCTGGTGGGATGTGACATTGCACGAGGTTCGATACCGGGTTTCAGCAGCGATTGCTGCAATTCCCAAATGATTTCACTAGACATAACATTCACGGCCAACATGAGGGCAGTCTCGAAATTCAGTGGATTGACAGCGAAACTGAGTATGCCCACCGCAATTTGATTGTAGAGAAAATCTTTGTCCAGCTCCAGCAACTCCTCGCGCACCTCCATAATGCGATTCTCAAAGTGACACTGAATGGCAGCAAACACCTGCTTGTCCAGTCCCACCAACAATTCCCGCTTAAATTTAACCAAACAGTGTTCTATGAAAACCACTTCGCTGCGATTCAAATGCGGCAAATGAACCTTCTCCTGTATCACTTGATCTCCGATTTGGCTAACCACCAGCGAGGTTAGTGATCCCGCCGGTGTGGGGCGGCGATCGGTACAGGGCCTTACATCGACAAACGGATGTATCTCATAGCTGCCCATGCCAATGGTGCATGCCACACCGCTGAACGACACATGCGAGACACGCGAATTATTCTTTGGCGGCAAGGGAACCTTTGTTGAGGCCGACGGTATCTCCATGGCCTTGTTATCCCGGGCAAAGCCTATGATCTGTACCGATTTCTGTATCAATGGAGAAAAGTATGTTAGGGAGAGGAAACAATTTAGAGTTATTTAGGAAAATTAGCTACTTACATAGTTGACATATTTCTTGGCATCGCACAAGAAGTTCATGATGCGGCCAATTAGCACGGAGAGAGCACATTCATCATCACTGAGATCCATGTTGAAATCTCGTAGTATATGATTGAGAATGTATTGTGCCGCCTTATAAATGGGATCATTGAGAGCAAAAGTCACCGGAGCATGACCATCCAATGCAATAGCCGCATTCAGAGCATAACAAAGTTCGCTATCCAGAAGACCATCGAAGGTAGCCTGGAATTCATCACAGAACGAGGGCTGCATACGTTGTGGTTGCGACTTTTTCTTCTTTTTCTTGGTTAGCTTGGGCTTACGAGCCTGTTGAACCTTACGCGATCGTTCCCTTATCTCATTTTGGATTTCCAACCATTTGGCACGATACTTTTCCTTGTGACTCTCAATGAAGGCTTCACGTTCGTCGTCCATTTCACCCAGTAGGATTTCAATGCGTCGCTGGTTCGCAATGCGTTCGTTGAGACGCTTGTGCCAGGACTGAATTTGACCCTCGGTGTGTTTCATCAGACGCTGTTTGTGCAAATTTCGCATATTTTTGTTGTAACGATCCTTTTTAAATTGAAACAGCTTCTTGAGTTTTATCAGATGCTTTCGCTGCAGATCCTGATGCAGTCCAATGTGCGTCTGAACCCGCATGTTTGTCAACATCTTGCGATGTTCAAGCAGCATTTGCTGCATGGCTGACATATTCTCCAGACGCTTGAATTTCTCCTCTGTGATATTGTAGAGCTGAACTTTGCGCTGGTGACGCTCCTCGTCCAGACGTTGTTTACGTGCCAGCACTTCCTCCTGACTATGATGACGTCCTGTTGGATGGAGATCATCGCGTCGGGAAATGCCTTCGGCGTTGGCAATTAACAAACGATCATGACGTTCCGCCTCACGTTGTCTATAGGCCTGCAGCACATAATATAGCTGGGATTTGTGCAGATCTTCACGATACTGATTAAAATCCTTAAGATTACAAATTACTTCATTCTCATCCGTTATCTCGCCATTCTCACGCAAACGCTTCAGATTACGTTCATTTGAATAGAAGGTTTTCAAATTGGAATCGTGCAATGGATTATATTCGGGTATATGAACTGTCACCGATGAATCAAACTCTTGCATGCTACATTTGAACTGTGGAAGGGGAGGTAGGCAGATGTAGGAAAAATAAAATTTATGTATCTCTAAACTTCTTACCGTATTACCAATTTTGTCCTTGGAGAAGATAACCTGATTGCCCGGACATTTGAGCATGGGTAGCTTACAATTTAGTGGTATTAGCTCCCAACCGGGTAAACTATTTATGGGTAATCCCGATTTAAAGCTGGGCTGCTTACCCAACGTCTTATCTGCCGCCACTTTGTGCCGTCGCGGCAATGATAATATATCAATCATTTTGACTATATATATATATAAATCTAATGTGTTCGATCTAATGATTTATACCAATGTAATTTTGGTAAACTTTCGATTAACACATTAAAACATTCGAAATATATAGACGCTTTATTTTTTTTTGAATAGATTTTTGTATAACTCACATGCTTGTTTTTGAAAAGAAATTAATATTGTTTTTACTCATTTGGTTTTATGTTTCGAAACTTTGCTATTTGCCTACTGTGACAGTTTTTCGAACTCTATTGTTGCTCTCTCAGTTGAAGTTTTTAAATGGCTTACGTAAAAGCTCTCTCTCGTTATCGCTTTGAATTGAAAGCAAACAGCTTCCGTTGTCCTTTTTACTTGTTACTTATACACTTGTTTGTTTATTTTGCTGTTCTTTATGTGCCTGCTTATCAAAAAAGCTTTGACTATTGTCACTTCCCCACCCCCATTTCATTCCCATCTCTATGGTGTTCTTTGTTCTTGTTATTGTCCCTGATAGAGAGCACATTGAACCGGAAACTACAGAAAATGCAATTTTGTTGCAAAACCATAATTCAATCACCATCAGGTAAAGAACCCCATAAAACCCTTGATAAGTTTTGTTAACTACTAATTAAATTTTTTCTGTTCCAAATAGAATTCATTGTTTTTTTTTTAAATTTTGTGTACTTTGTCTTGAATATAAGTACTTCTTTAAAGGGATTTACTAACTTATAGCGTGGAAATACTTGGGCTTTATATTAAATATTTATTTTCATTTAAAATTAGGCTTCAATTAAATTAATTTTTATGTTTTTATAGTTCATAGTTTTTTTTTTTATGCTTTGATTATGAAATCTTGCCCAGTCTAGCTATAAACTAGCTAACATGGCAACTCTTTAAATCATGCAAAATAAACATATTGTCATTTTATTGATACAAACATAATTTTTGGTATGTTTGTTTTGTGTTACGATTTTACGACAGTCTCCCCACCTCCTCCTCTTCCGCCCACAAAGGACATGTCATGGCGTCTGACATTAGTTTCGCTTGATTTGATATAGCCACAAGACGCCAATGATGCTAGTATTGAATTATATAATATTCGACATCTTTTGGGGCGACCTCGTTGACTGCATTGAAGTTTACCGCATCTGTATAAATATTTGCCAATTGGGTTCATATGTACATTTGTCTGTCTGTGCATCGTTTGGTCGGTCACTGAGTCAATCGACATGTCCATATCGTCTGGGGCGTCGTAAAGTCTACGGCACTTTTCTTCTACTCACGGCGGCTTTGCGGCTGCCATGTAAATAAAATCACATCATGTGCTGAAAGTACGTATGTACTTCTTACTGGTCGGTCGGTCGCACGTGCTCCAAATACGCTCTCGAGTGTGCTTTCCATTTCAGCTAACATCCCAAACACCTCAGCACCTGAAAGCTGATGATATAAATAAAAAATGATGCCCAACATTCTGTACCAAAAAAAAAAATGAAAGGTAAAAACGAAAAATAGAGTAAATGTAAGTGAGAGGCGAAGTGTGGTGCGTGCCAATCTCTGGTGATAAGTTTCTGGCCTATTTCCTGTTATATAATAGTTACTTCCTGTTGCCAGTAAAGTCAGCGATGACATCGTGAGTCATACGTTAAAGAGGTGTTACACATTTTTTCTTATAATAACATAGTTCTTATATTATTACGTTTAGCGAAAATTCTTCAATAAACATATTTTTTCCATAAAATTATCAAAATGATTTTTGTTTTTTACAAAGTAAAAAAATTAAAAAGTAGAAGGTATTCTGTAATATTTTTTAAAAATAGTCGAAGAAATTCTTATATATATATTTACATATTTTATAGTAAAAGAATGAAATAATGAAAAAAATTTACATTAATTTGTAATACCTAATGTGTGGAAGTTGTTCAATGCCTTTAACATACATATGTCTTCGTATTCCAGTTGAAGAACTTTTCACGCGCACATCTCTAATTCGAAGTAACTGTTCATTCCTATTCCTAGCGCAACTCCCACTCCAACTTCACAATCTACCCCCAACTAAAAAACTCAAACACAAATCGGGATAGTTATGTTTTTGAGTGTGTGTGTGTGTGGCGCCTCAGGCCGGTCTTTAAGCTAAAAACGCTTTACCGGCAAGCCAGACAGCTGTGACATGTCGCTCTCTTTTTTTACTCTCTCCCACTGGTCGTTATTCAACAGTAGTAGTTCAAAAGCTCTTCGGAGTGCTTTCAATTCGCTTTCAACTTCAATCGCTTGACTTTGCGCTTTCAATTGCAGCAGGCTGCGGTCAGAGCTTTGGCAAGCAGAGCAGCAGCACTCAGTTGCTTCGCGTCTGTCTGACGAGTTGGTTCGTTTTGTTTACAAGCGTGTCTTTGCGTTACGGTTATTTCGTCAATAGCCTCCCACTCTATATTTTCGTCTCGCTCCTGCTTGCTCTCTCGTTCGTTCTCTCTCACTCTACCTCTTGCGCTCTTAGTTGCTCTCTCGCTAACTGTCTATCGTCCCCGTGCGTGCGTGTGCGGGTGTGTTTGTGTGTGGGTTTTATTTGTGTGGGAGCCAAATAACAACAACAAAAACAACAGCGGCAACAAGAAGAAGAAGAAAGTAAAAGCAAAAAGCAGAAATCATAGAGCAAGAATCTATGTGAATGGGGGTGGGCAGCGTAGCAAAACGACAACACTGTAAAGCACCACCCCCTTGGAACGTGTTTAAGCGTGATTCTTAACTGCGCCATTCATACACACAGAAACATACATACAACTTTACAATTGACAACGAACAACAAACAAAACAAAGGCGAAAAAGTGAACAACGCGCAGGATAATTGCACGCAGATTACATAAACACACCACTCGTTGCGCCTCGTTTGGCAGAGTGGGCGTGGCAGAAATAATAATAACAACAAAAATAATAAAAACAACAACAATTGCAACCACAACCACTGCAATACAACAGCTGTAATGTGCCATTGCCAGCTAACGGGAATATTTCACATCATTCATTCATCATCCTCGATTCCATTACATTTTACATTACAAACATTATCAAAATGCGCAACGCGTCCAGAGCGACGCCATTAGCAGCAGCAGCAGGAGCAGCAGCAGCAACGACGTTGCCAGTTGCCCAGCAGCAGCAGAAGCAGGAGCATCAGGATCACATTATAACCATCAGCACTGCCAGCCTAACGGAACAAGCAGAAGAGGCACCGCTTAAGCATTACACACCAACAACGACAACAGAGGACGCTGCAGCAGTAGCAGGGTTTGGAACTGGAACTGGAACTGAAACTGGCACAATTGCACAACAATCGATATCGATAACAACACAGACAGTGCAGGGATCAGCAGTGCAAGAATCGGAAGCAGCAGCAGTGAAATCCTTTTGCCGCTTCAGTCAGCTGATTAGCTATCAGAATAACATTGCGGATGTGCAACATCGACGTGGTCGTCGTCTGCATGGATTGCAGCTACCGCTGCATCCGTTGCAGCTATTCGGTTGGCTGGTGCTGTTGCTCTTTGGTTTGGCCAGTTATTGGGTATTGATACCAGCATTTCATGCACCCATCCAAGGGCCATTATATGGTCTAATCACTGGCCTATATCTGGTACACATTGTTGCCCATTTGACGGCACTGCTTACGGATCCTGCGGACAAGGAACTGAGACGTGTGCATCGCAACGATCGCATTGTGCCGGAATTCGATAGAACCAAACACGGACACGTTATCGAGAACGGACGCTGTCATTTGTGCAACATTCGTACGTCGACGCCACGCACCAAACACTGTTCGGTGTGCAACAAGTGTGTGGGTAAATTTGATCATCACTGCAAGTGGTTGAATCACTGCATCGGTTCACGCAATTATGTGGCATTCCTAATGTGTGTCGTCAGTGCGGTGGTGGCCACTCTGGTCATTGTGGCCGCCGTCATTGGCCAAATTGTGCTGTACTATGTGCAGCCCGATTGGCTGAGCTTCTATTGGTGCAACAGTCATTGGGAGACGACATCACTAGAGTCCACAGATTACATTAATCTAACATTAAGTCTTAGTAATGGCACCATGATGCTGCTCGCTGAGGAGCAGGAGGAGGAACAGCTGTCTAATCTAACCTACGTTTCTACGTTGCCCACGCTGCTGGAGAACTTTACGGCGCTGCTGGAGGAGGAGCAGGAGCAGGAGCAACAGCAGCAGGAGCAGCTGGAGGTGGGCAGCACCGCCATACCCCACAATCACACGGTGACTCCACTGGTAGCCGGCATTGGTGTACACGAAACCATATACCTACTGCTGCTGGGTGTGCTCGGCCTGTTGGCAGCCATAAGTGCTGGTTTATTGCTGCATCTGTGCTTCTTTCACATCTACATCTCGTTTCTGGGACTCACCACATACGAGTACATTCGCAATCATCGGCAGGCGCAAGAGGCCAAGGCCAAACAGCTGCTGGAGGAGCAGGGCAAAAACGGTGGTGGAGTACACTTTAATCCACAATTGCCCACAACACTCAGACATCCGTCCAAAGTGCCACTAAGAGGCAAACAATTTTACTGCTGCAGCAGTGTGCCGCATCCCAATCAACAGCAGCAGTCAACAGCAGGAGCGGGGGAACAACAGCAGGAGGATGCCACGATTGGCAGTGATAATCAGTTGCATTGTTGTGCCAATTCCCGGGAGTTTCATCAGGCACGTCAGGCGGTCTATATGTGTTCACTGCTGCAGGAGCGTCGCAATGAGCTCCATCAATTGTCCACCGATGCAGTGTTGGGCAGTGAGTCCTCCTCCTCCTCGCTGCGCTCCTTTCACTGCTGCTCCAGTTTTGGTGCCAATGCATTGCAGCGTCGTGTGAGTGCAGCGGCCAGTGCCAAGGCCTCACTGGAGCCGCGATTGCGTAGATCGGCCGCATATTTGCAGTACACCGAACAGTGTACACTCTGCACATTTCAGCTGCGCAGTCCGTTGCGCGGCAGCGGAGGCAGTGCAGCCGGCAGCAGCAGCACACGTACTTTGGCCAGCCAGACGACAGCAACGACGGCAACACCTTCATCATCGGCATGCTCCTCTTCGTCGGCGGCGGGGAATATATCCAAGCATCAGCGTTGGCGTCGAAAATGGAATTGTTGCGCCAGTGTGCCAGATAGTCCGGATGTGCCCAATGATCTGCTGGCGGCGATCTCGTATCGGGAACATCATGCCAAAATAAATGCCACCGAATTGCCGGTGCAATTTATACGCAGTCTTAATGGTAATCTCGACGCGACGCCACACGGTGTGGCCGAGTTGCCCATGAAGACGCCAAGGAGCAGCTCGCGATTGCGTCATATGTTGCGACTACTGGGACGTTATCGTCGCACCAGATGTCAACGTGGCAGCGTAGTCACACACGGCAATCATGTGGCAGCCGAGCAGCAGCAGCATGTGGCAGCCATTAAACAGAATCAAATACGTCCGTTACAGTTGCAAGCTGGAGATTATGATAACAACACTACCACAACACCGCCACCGCCAACCAGTTCGCCCAGCAACAACAGCAGCATCAGCATTGGCAGCAGCAGTGAACTGAGCACCGATCATTGTGGCAGCAAGGAACTGATGCTACTGCCCACCAGTGTTATAAGGGATGACAGTGTGACCACCAGTTATACACTGACGCTGCCACCAGCCTTGCCACCGCCCACGCGTCGCAAGATGCCCAATGCCAGTGAACTGGCTGAGCTGGCCGAGACGCTGGGTTTTGTCACAGCAGCACAGAACCAAAACCATAACCAAAACCAAACCCATTCCCACTCGTCCAATTGCAGTCGACAGCTGCCAGGATTGGGCAATGTTTATCGGCGTCAGCGTAGGAAACATTTTTTGCGTACTCGCTCTCCAACCCTATCGCCCATCCATGAATCGGGACTATCGAATCCAACGTCACCGCAGCCATTGCGTCACAGTTTGACAGCAGCAGCAGCAGCAGGAGGAGGAGGAGGAGGAAGTACGACAAGTTCCTTGGCCAAGTGCTCACCGGATGTGGCACGTTCATCCGCTACGTTAGTGCAGAATCTATGCGGTCTCGCTGGAGAGGCCCTAAGAAAGTCCGCCTCAAATAGTTCACTGCAGAGCATTAGCTCCAATTCGAGCATTACTTAAAATAAATAGGAATAGGAAAAGAAAGAGGAAAAGAAAGAGGAAATAAGGAATTTAGTTCCTTGCATTGGTTTCTGCTTAGTCCATTAGGTTTAGTCCGTTAGAGCAAAAGTCGTGCAAATCGCAGTTCAGTTCAGTTTTACAGAGTTATGCTGCGTTCACACTGCAACACAGCTCGTTGTCTGTATTCTATATAAAAAAAATTTTACATAAACCCCCAATTAAAATTTGGAGCTATTCGATTTCAAAGAACTATAGCACTTGTAGCACATTAAATTAATACAGTGTGTACCGCTACAAGTTGTCAAAGATTTTCTTAACTTTAACTAATTTAATCGAATTTTGAGCCTTTTGCTGTAATTCTATTTGCCCATTATAAGTATGATATTATTATTATTATTATTATATTAAAAAATGCAGTAAAAACAACAAACTATTTTTTAAAACTCTGTCGTTTTTTTTCGAATTTAAAATTATTATAGGTGCTGACACTAGAGAACCTTTTAATTTATACTCGTTACTCTTTTTAAAGTTGATTAAAATTTAGGAACTCAATGGAGTTTAAGGAGACAATTCATTTAAATTGATGTTTTGAATTAATAGTTAGACTGTCCTCTTGATAGCGTTTGATAGGAAATAACTCGGGTTTGTCTATCCATACGCTTTCATAGGTTTAATTGCTTTTTCACTCCTTGTTCTTCAGATTTGTTTGATTTGTTCGATTTGTTCATTCATATTTCTAGTTGTTGTTTTTGAAGTATTCGCTTTGAGTTTGCCCAAATGCATTCAACTGAATTGTAAAGCTGTTTTCTCGAGTACACAATCAATTTTCCATGCTACCCATAAATGTATGCTATACAATGCGCATATATTTTCATGATTATGCACCTTAAACCCACATTCATACAAAGAACACACCCACACACACTCATTCACACTTTTACTGTTGGCAAGGAGACAACTAAATATCCCAGCTGTGCATAGAGAGAAAAAAAGTTTAGTAATTTCTAATAAAAACCGCACTTTTCAAACGTTAAGTTTTGCAATTGCAAATGCCAAGTTTCTAAAGTTTTTACGTGGTTTTTAAACTATATTTTTGCTTCTGCTTCTGGGCAACCGACAGTCGTGCAACTGGAATATTAAATTCTAACTGGTTTCTCGCTGTGTAGCTGTTGGATGGCTTCGCAAATCGCAAATATGCGTTAAATATGCAACAGCATGTCATGTACAATTGATTGGGGAACTAACAAGCGGGGGCAGATAGCTGAAAGAGGACAGACAATGGGCGGAGCAGATGTTGTTGGAGGGGGGCGATGATTGTAAAAGGGGGACAAACTTGCAGTTGTATTTACTCACTCGATATTGATTTTCGTTTTGGAAAACTGTTGGCTCTCGGGTGTTTTTGGTGATTACGTGCGAGTAAATGTGCGAGTATTTGTCGTTGTCACTGTCTCAATGTATCTGTATCTGTATCAGTGCTTATGTATCTTGTTGTGACTTTGCAACATTTGAGCATAACAAAAGCCATTGTTGCAGTTGAAAAATTGTTAAGCCAAATGTTTTTCATTCAAATTCAAAACTTGACTAAACTTTTGTTTTACAAAGCTACGTTTCTGTTTTTTCTTGCACAAAAGGGAGTGAATGGAGGAAAATTGTGTGGTTGGGAATTGCGTAATACACAGAGAGCATAATCATATGTGCAGAGAAAAGCACAGAAAGAAAGAAAGAGAGAGAGAGGGAGAAAGAAACGGAGTGTGAGACATAGACACTTTAGAATATTTGGACATGGCTAATGAAAAAAGTTCCAACTCACACATTAGTAGGCAAAAGTTGAAGAATGCTGCGAAAATAAAGCAAAGCGAAATAGGAAAATAGGAAAATGCTTATACATTAAATATGCCTGAAACTGAATTATTAATTCCGCAGCTGAAAATGGAAATGATGCGTCAAGAAATGTGATTGAGACGGGACTGTGACACGTATGTCAGACAGACAAACAGACGGACTGAGAGATACACACTAAATGAATGGATTGCTGCAGATACTCGACAAGACAGTTAGCTTCCCAGACAGATAGAGATAAAGCAAGAAGGAGACAGTGATTGTATATCGGAGAGAGGCAGAGAGATAGACAGACAGACAGCACTCCAATCCACTTGGAAAGTCGACAGTTTATGCCGTTGAGAGTGACAGCAGCATAAAGTGGAAGATTAGTTGACATATATTCTTACAGAATAACAACTGATTTTATAGTAAGAGAGTAGCTTTTGCAATGCCCAACTAGAGTAATGTGACTTTGTAGAGACAATAGTCGCTTAACCTTAAAACTGAACTCTGTAATAATATAAGAATATATATTTTGAAAAAATATATAATCTTACGCTAGCTATTTTGTGCATTTACTTACTTAACTAACAATTCAACGTGTTTTTCTAAAAGTACACAACAATTTAAGCACATACATATATTATTTACAAATTTGTTGCTTTCATTGCAGCAATCTGCAGTCACACTGTACTGCAATTGTGCCACAACTGACAGGTTAATTAAACTTTCTAAGCTGGGTCAAGCTTCACACACATGACTATATGATTGCTATAAATACATATATAGTTGCATTGTTGTGTTTTGTGTTGCCATAAATGCTATTTGTGTTTTTCCAACTAAACACTCTCTCCACTCCCTCTCACCCCGTTGACACAGGGTTGGTTGGTAACTAAACAAACTCGTGAGTCTCTGATTCTAACTTCTCAGCAACAACTGACATGCATTCCATTTAATCGCCTCGTGTCTCGACATGACGAAAAAAAAACTAGAAAATAAATCGTATAGAAATGGAGTTGAATTAAAGTTCTTTGACTGCACTCCAACATTGATTGTCTATGGAGTTCACAAAATAATAAAAAAAAAAATACAAAAAGTCTAGCAAATTTGCAATGCAGTTGCTCATTTCCGGTTGGGCAACAAAATGGCGCAAACGAAAATAAAATGTTGCATACTTTTTAGCGCACGTCGTCAAGCGTGTGTCAGTCTATTTGTATGATGTGTCTGATGACGCGTGTGTGTGCTAAAATGCTTAATTTGATGGCTCTTTGGCATTAACAATTTAGCACTGCACCTGCTGCCACTCACACACACACTCGCACACACACACACACATCTCGAATTGCCGCTTCATTATATTTAACTTGCTGTCAAGTTGTTTATTCCTTTACCTAGCGCTCATTAACTTGGCTTACAATTTGACTACGTCGCATTTTACAGCCAAGAAAATAGAATTATTTGACTTTTTATATTAATTTTGTCACTTTTTCATCATCATTAATTTTTTAAACAATTTTTTGCTGTTTAATTTTTTGCTATGAAAATTTTAGCTTTTCCTCTTTTCTAGCTTGTGTGTAATTTCCACACTTTGGTTGTTCTGTGACCACACTTGACTGCCAAGTGGGCGTGGCCAGAGAGCTGCCTTGGAAAATGCCAAGGTTTTCACACAAGTTTTGCATTCATTTTTACTTTTTTCTCGCACTTTTTTGTGTCTGTTGTGAACTGTTTTCTACTTTAATTACACACGTTCATGTCATGTAGGTACACACATACACACATACATATGTGCACGGGCATTAAACCCATTTTACTATTTTTTTTTTTTGTTACTTTGGGGACACTCCCCGTTCTACGCCCTTCTTTGCTCTGAGCCTAGCAACGCCCTCGAAATTCAAGTTGATTCCGTTTGTCTTCTCGTTATAGTTTGTTTATGACTCCAAGCGGAGGCGTCACACCCTCCACCCGCTTCCCCTACTCAGCGCCCAGCTCCTTTCAGCTGCCCCATGGCAACAGTTAGTTGTTGTTGTCAATTGTTGTTGTTATTGTTATTGTTTTCTGCAGTCGCATCAATTATAAATTTAACGTTGCGCCTTCATTTGCAATGGACACGCAACAAGACCAGACAAATAATCTACATAAATTGTATTGCAAAGGTGTGGAGCGCAGCCGGGTTGAATTGGGCAAGGGTAAGCAAGGCGCGCAGACAAGGGGCGTGTCGCCTCCACTTGTAGACAGCCTTCAGAAAAGATGAAATATCAAGCCTTGCTTGAGTGGTCGCTGTCTGCCCAGCCATAAATGTTAGTTTGCTCCTACAAAACGAACTTAACACAATTTCCATTGCCAGGATACGATGGAAGTGTATATGTAGGAGTGACGGCAATGTAAAGGGCATAGATGTATGTAGGAGGGTATCAAACTTACTGCACCCCTTTCAATTATGATTGATTTACTTGGAAATTTGGGCGCTGCTGTCACTGCACGCTCCACAAGCCAGACAGGGAATTGTCTGTTTCTTTCTGTCTACGTCGACTTTTTAAAGATTAGCTACCTAGTATCCTTATCCAGACGGACTTTTTTTTTAGCCAAAGTCTTCACTTTTACTACTAATGCCTACAGCTCCAGAATTTTCTCCTATCTCACAACCTGCTTAAGCTTCTGCTCCTACTTCTGAGTTTGCTTCTGCTCCTGGTCGTGTTGTTAGATTTTTTGCTTTAACTCCTAATTTAGTTTCTACTTCTGCTCCTATTCCTACCGCAGAAATATCTTCTAAACATGCTCCTACTCTTGAACTCGATCCCTCTTCTACTGGAGTTTTCTAGTACCCTGTTTCCTGCTTCTAAACCTACTCCTATTCCTATGCTTTATCCCAATATTGTTCCCATTTCTTATTCTGAATATGCTACCTAGCTGTACAGCTGAACGTATTTCTGCTCTTGCTTCTTCTCCCAAATTTTTCACTCTTCGAATACCTCTTTCTATTCCCATATCTATTCCAACTCCTTATCCTGATTTTGCTTCTGCTCCAATTGCCCTTTCTCCTGGTTGTCATTAGCAATCACCATTTGGGCGTTTTTGTTAGTTGGCTGGCTTAATCGTAAAGGGATACGACTGGGTTCATACCCTTTACTTTCTATTGCCAACCTATTCGACTGAATTGTGCCTCCCTTTTCCATTGTTTGCGGGCTCGCATTGTTTTTTTTTGGGGAGTGGGGCAATGGAAAAGCTCAGGAAGCATGGCACGACAATTTTTTTCTTTGCTTTTCTCTATGCTTTATTTTTTTTGGTTTGGTTCAACGAACTTGCCTCTTTTTTGTTGCTGCTACCTCATCCTGCAACAGTGCCCACTTTAGGCATTTAATATGGCTTTTCAATTTAGTTAATGACTTTTCAAATAGGCTCTGCATTGAAACTGAACTGATAGGGATGGCAAACAAAAAACTAAAGTGTAAAATAAACAAAAAAAAAAAAAAACACCAAGTGTATGAGACTGGAAAATTTGCAAGAGTGGATATTAGCGAGAAAACTCATTAGTTTCCACAAAAAAAATGACAATGGATAGGAATGAAAAAACGAAGCGAACAAATATTAACATTAATTACACATTCAAATGAAACCTAATTATGCAAGCACAAACAAAATGCTGACAACAATTAATTGTAATTATGGTAAACAATAAATAATAAATAATAAAATAGAATATATTTTGATAACAAATGTCCATTAATAGAAACAATGTTATGCTAGTTAAAACATTCAGCTAAATATGTAATTACATTTAGGGAGAATTCAATTAAAAAACCAACGAAAATTGAAAATACAAAAACCAGAAGCCACGTCAACAATTTCAGTCCAAAAATTGTTCAAAATACATAAAATACATAGAGTTATCTTCGGTTTGTCGAAGTTTTAATACTCTTGCAGAAGTTTTAATAAAAAAATTTATGAAAAAACGAGTCCATTATAATGATATAGCTATAAACTGTGCCAAGTTTTTATCAAAGAAATACATATATTATTATATTCTGCAGGGGTATTTTAATGCTATATTTTTAGAATAAGCAAAAGAGTAACGAAAGCCGAATAAAATCAATAAAGCATAGGTATGAATAATAAATTTGAATGCTTTGCATTAAAATGTTGGTATAATTAAAGTTTGCTTACGTCATTGGACAAGTATATTTTTTTTTTGTATTTTTTTCTGGTATTTTTAAGCGAACTCAATAAAAAAAGAAGTTTGTCAAAAACGAGGTTATAAATACAATTATTGGTCACCAGGTGGCGTAGCTACATAGCTCCACAGAGAGCGCTGAAGAAGGAGAGAGTACGGCAAACAGATGTGTCATCAAATGTGGAAATTTTCCCCTGCCCTGGTTTCTCAGTGGCATTTTAAATATTTACCAAGCCAGTTTCAGCATGTGCTACAAACTGTGCTATAAGTGAGCAGCGTACACACATGTTCGTGTTGACATTTTCAACGTGGGCGGAAGTAGAAACCCAAGTAGAACCCATTCGGTTACTCGTGGTCATCATTGTGGTCATCGTGGTCAACATTATGGAGGCGTCATCATGTCGTTGTCATTTGCTTTTATCTGGATGTGTCTGAGTCTGAACTGAGTGTTTATCCAAGGATTATGACCTCGATTAACAAGATTTGATGGAATCTAATGCACACTTTATTAACATGATGGAGAAAACGAAGTCTTTTAATAGTAAAATTATGGTTTAGTTAACTATATTTAAAATAGTTTAAGCATTTTAAGGCTACTTTTTAGTTAATTTTATTACATTAATTTCAATTTGCATTTGTGTTTTATAGTTTCACAAACTAAATTGATTCATTTGACGACCTTGACACTCTTTTAACCGAATTTTCGCAAACCACTTCTTATTTCACAACTAGTTTATGAGAATTTTGTTACGTAGAAATTCCAGCTTGCCAGTTCTTGCCATTTAGCCTGTATCTTGATCAGGTATTGAGTTCATAAGTCTTAGGGAAAATCCTATTAAATCCTATTCTAGCTTAAGGTGATTCATCATGTACTAACTACATAGTTTATTTGAGCAAACAATCATTAAGGTTTTGCTTAGTACTTGAGTTATAATCGCCACTAATAGTGTAATGTATCAAATATTTAATAAATAGACTAATCAATAAGTTGTTTGTCTCTTTAACGATTCGTGGCTATCAAAAATATTGAGGTATCATTAATAACTACGCGCTAATGCGAATTGAAATATTAATAAATATTATTGCGTATATGCAGTGTGTGTTGGTGTGCGTTGGTTATTGGGCAGCTTATTGGATATAAATATCGAGAAAGCAAATGGCTGGGGTAGGTTTAGGGGTAGTGAGTGTAGTTGTTGTCGTCTTGGCTGCCTTTAACTCAGCTCGCATATGTATTATTTATGCAAATACATTGCGTAAATTAACAAAGTAAATTGTTGTTTGGCATTTTATATTTCCTGTTTGCCTTTCTTCGTCGTCGTCGTTGTCGTCGTTTGGCATTTGGCGCGACGTCATATGTTTGTCCTGGCAAAACAAATCACACAAATGTGACAGGAAGCACACCCACATAAAAATCACACACACGCACATACACTACAAGAAATGCGGAAATAAAAGGAAATGCTTTACAAAAGTAGTTTATCCACATTTTCAGCATAATCTAGAAAAGTAAAACTTTAAAATAATACGAGTTTTGGTCTGATTTGATGTGGTCTTAAAATTTACATAAAAGCTTTTTTTTCTTTTTGTTCAGTGTATGCACATGTATGTACATTGGGAGCCTTAAGCCTTAACACTCGGCAATAAAACGTCGGGGATTTATGGGTACGTGTCATTTGGCTTGTTTGTCCCGTGTTCCGTTACCTGTATGTATGTATGTACATAAGTATGCGCCATTATACAGCTATATAGTACATATAGACACACACACAAGCACACATATACACACCTTTCGATACACATTTATTGCTGCAAGGCAGCAAAATAACAAATAAACAAATCCAACAACTGAAAAATCCACCTTTGCATTCACTCAAAGTATTCGCTTCAACAGGCTAACAAAGTGAGTGACGCCTTTTGGCTATTCAACGATTTCAATTCAACTGGAAGAGTATTTTAATGTACATTAGCTATGAGTTGGAACACGTATGGAATTTATATAAGAAATGAAAATATGTCGAAAACAACCGACTCTGTTATACCTTCAGACTTTTATTTTCAATTATTTGAATTAAAAGCAGTGAAATTTTAAAATTCTCCAAAAAGTATATATATTATTAAAATTTCTAATCGATTAGAATATCTTTTGGGAGAAATATTAAAAAGAATTCATCATAAAATGTGTTGAAAAAATTACTTAAATACAAATCATTTTTATAGTCTTACATTCATAAGAAACTTTTGTTCTATAAAAAATAAAATGTCTACGTACTTTTATTACACCTTATTTCTATTATATTTTTAGAGTATTCATCGGTCGGTTATCTTAAAATTAGTCTTAGATTTCAGACTGCTGTCAAGTCGAGAACTGCAGCAAACAGAATGCGCATTAAGAACTTGCAACTTGAACACCTTGTGGCACTTGTCTCTCACTACACATGAGTCCCTTGGGAGTCTCAACTTACCATTCTCTCTCTCTCACTTGCTTCCGTCTCGTCTTGTCTCTTTTACACTTGCTTACGCCTTACGCCTTTCTAGATGCTTTTGGTGTAGTGCATAGAGTCAATCAGTGGATTTCATGTTCAATTTGCTTGTTGGCCTCATCTGTAGTCCAAGTTGTCTGGCGTCCATGTGAGTACAAATATAATTAAGTGACGGGCTAACACGGCAGCCAGACATACTCTATCTCTCCCTCCCCCTCTCTGTCTCTCTCACGTGTGTGTGTGTGTGTTTGGAGTGGATGTAGATTGATGCTGGCCCTGGCAGTTGCTTCATTATCGCCTCGTTTCACGTTCATTCAAGGCTCAAGTTTTGCGCAACGCTTTACTTTATTATACCCATTACATTTGGATAAAGGCTATATAGTATGTATATGGCAAAAGCGAAGTAGGCATTTCAGTTTAGTGTTTTAAATATATATCAGCTCATAAACTGGACATTTCTATTCAATTTTAAAGCAGCCGATAATATATCTACTCTTTATTTTCCAAAAATTTTCGTTTATGTTTAATGACAGGTATCTCATAGTCGACAGCTCTTCTATGTATTTTTACTAGATTTTTTTTTGTTGTATTTATTTATTTATTTATCCTGTTGCTGGTGTTGTTTGGCGCTTTTGGCCGTGTTACTTTGGGCTGACAGCACGAGGGCCAAGACAAGCATCATTAGTCCTAATGAGCTGTGTAATAAAATTTCATCAAAAGTGTGCAAACAAAGTTTTCACACAGGAGGAGGCATCGCATCGCATCGCAGTCTCATCTCGTGTCCTTCAGATTCGTCTGCAGATTTTTCCCTTTTCAGCAAAGCAGAAGAAAATTCCCAGCGACCGAAATAATTAATAAAGCAATTTTAATTGCCAAGGCATAATTTTTGGGGAGTGTGTTTCAGTTGTTACTCCCAATCAATATTCGTTGATTACATGTTTTTTTTTATTGTTTTACTCGGGCTTCTTCTCGCTGATGCTGGTTGCACTTCCACGCCCCCTTTTTGCCCCCGTTTTGGCAAACGTCGTAAGAATTGTCTCGTACACAACTTTTCTGGCTGCGTTGTCATTCGCCATTGTCCTTGAGCCTCAGAAGCACAATGCGGCCCTTTTATTATGGTTTATTGCGTCAGCGTAGCTTTTCCTTCCTCTCCCTCTCTCTCTCTCCTTTTCTCTTCCTCTTCTAGCCGCTGTCCTATCAGCTGCCCTGCAGCATTTGCCAGTTGGCAGGGCGCCCTGACTTTGACCTCGTTGCATAACACAACGCTGCAAAGCGAAACCGCGCCCATTACACATTGCACAATCCGACCCTTTGCACCTGACAGGACTCAAGTTAACGCCATTAACCAGCCGGTTATATAAATATTGCAAGTACATTTCTAAGAACTGAAGGCAAGATTATAGTTAAGATGTCTAAAGTGTTTTTGAAGGGGTCAACAGAGACGTCCTTGTATAGTTATAAAAGCACTGGGAAAACTTTTAACAAGTAAAGCTAGAAACAATCAACTTTATGGGTGGTTTATATTGTACATAGGTCTTATAGTCTCTGATTTTCTAAAGTGAGAAGTTAATTTAAAAGTCTAGTAGTTTTGCAAAGCACAAAAAATTTACGAAGTAAAATCCAATATATTCCATTAAAGATTAATTCTTAAACAAAACAATGCTTGAAAAAACTTATTATGCTGAGATGGTTTCAATATTTGTAGGATAATCCTATTATTAATATTAGCACAGTTTCAAACACATTTAAATATACTATCTTGCTATTTGAAAATATAAGAACTTCATAGTTTTGAATAATAGTAATAATTAAAATTTTTATGCACTCAAATCAGATCGAACAACTGCTCCAAATAAGTGCTCAATTAGTGAGTCAAAACCCTTGAAAATATTGTATAACAGACAACTCAATAAAATTCAGCCCTTTTGCTATGTAATGCTATTAAAATATTAATCCAATTATTAGCAAAAAATACTCGATATGCCTGTTATTATTATCTGTGCAAACTCAAAATGCCATTGGCCAAATAAATAATCCCTTTCAAAAGCTCAATTTGTGGTAAGTTCTACAATCGATGTTGTTCAAAGGCAGAAATAACAATAACGTGAAAATGCAGCTGGCATGGAAAATGAAATGAAAATGAAAATGAAAATTCCATAGTCTAGGACAACTTAATCTACTTTGTGTGCGCTATTTAATGGGTTAATCGCAATTTCCACCTTCGTGTAAGTGCAATACAATGAATTAATGGACATTTCTGGTTTTCCCTTTTGTGTGTGTGTAGCACGCAAAGAGGTTTTTTCTTTCTTTCTTATATTTCTTTTTATTTTATTTTGAATATATATACATACATACAACTAGTATGACCGCACGCCAACGCCTAGGGAATTGCACTATATGTAGAAGCACTCGAAATGCCATTGCGTTGTGCAGGCCGTAAAACAAGTAAAACTTTTATACACTGAAAGAAATAAATGAAGTTCTAAATTAAGTTTTTTAAATTAATTGTCAAAATACTTAAATAAAGTTCAAACTAAGATATAGTAAACTTGACTTTGGTTATGCTAATTAAAACGCACATAGATTAAGTTTCAGATTCTTAACTAAAGCTTTTAGCATTAAAATAGCTTATAAAATATTTTGTGTTCATTGCAATTCTTAAATCATACTTTTAAGTATGTATCATCATGAATTTTTAATTTTTTTAACGTTTTAAATATTACCAATTTTAATTTTTTTTCATATTTCCAGCCATTTCTATTACCAATTCTCTCAGTGTAGCACGCTGCATTTAGTTATTGCTTTTTTGTTTGTTGGTTGTAAGTTTTTTCTTTACTTTTTGCCTCTTAGCCTTCAGCTCACAGCGCGTATGCGTAATGGCTGGCGGTTTGTGTGTGTTTGTTGGCCAAAAATGAGGTCATATTTTGGCGCCGGCATCGCCATCATTTGGAATGTCTGACAGATCCACAGAAAAACAGATACGAGTAAGTAAGCAAAGCCAGAGAAGAACAATAAAACAGCAGCGAGGAGTAGCAAATTGCGGGTAATTGTGGATAGCATGAGGAGCGGAGGGGCAAGCAGAGGGCTTAAGGTTCGTAACAACATCTCATGGGGTTCCCCTCAGCCCCACTAGAAAATTTTTTACCACCACATACCCCACTGTGTAGCCATAAAGTGAACCACAAAAAACATGTCAAAGTTGAAATGCCAAGCCAAAAATCCAGTGACTCTTTGACTCTGGATATGGCTTGAAAGGATTTAACGCCTCGTTGCATGCAATTCACTTAATTCACATTTTCTGCGCATTGGCAATTTCTTTATATACTTTTTGTTTCTTTTGAGAGTTTCACATTTGTACTTCAAGAGTGTCTTTAAAATTCGAGACGTGGCAGCTAAAGATTTCTGCTGAATTGGCAAAAAAGTCAAACTTCTCACTGCAGATGGATAATGTTACCCTTTAGCAAGTGTTCAGACAGGCTATGCTGCTTTTTAAGTTAAGAAAAAAGTGCGATATAGTGGAAAATTGTTATTATACTCGACTTTATGAATATAAAAAGGAAAAGGGAACAAAGGTTATATTGAATAACTTCTGCTAAATAAGTGTAAGAAATATTGTTTTTTTCTAATGTTTTTTGACTATTGGAATTCAAAGTCTTTAGTCTATTGAAAACCAGGCTCAAAATATGTGTTAAAAACAAGAATTTCAAATTTTTTTCTATGCAATTTCAGTTCTACTTTGATTTCAAATTCCAGTTGCGAAGTTTTCAACACTGATTCGTGCACTGCTTTAGTGCTGTGTGTGTGTGCAGCCCTGGTTTCGCTGATTGTTCCCTTTGGTGTTTTTTTCCCGTTTTTCAATTTTTCCTATGTATTTTTTATGGACACTCTGAGCATTGTTGTCGTTGTTGTTGTTGTTGTGGCTAGAAGGTGACCATTAAATAAACAGCATTTGGCTCGCTGCGATTAGCCAGTGAAACCATTTTGAAAATTGGAAAATAGTTGCGCGTGCCGAGGTCCAAGAGTAAATGAAAATTACTTGCAGCGGTTTTTTGCCACCAGACCATACAGCAAAACAGCAACTGCAACAAGGCATGCAACATGGCTAGAAGAGTGTGTGTGCGAGTGTCTGTGTGGCAAGGGGAGGCGAAGTATTCATGGCTCCATGCTTGACTGCTCGACTCACTGTGTTGATTCCATTTGTTATCTATCGGTTGCCAGTGAAAGCCCCAACAACAAAAACAACTTAAACTGTATCAAACCTTGGCACGCTCTTGGTTTTGCACTGCTCTTGATATTGATTCATCTTAATTAGTGCGGAAATTATTAATTATCTTATTGCCGTTTGCCAGCAATTCAATTTCTGTGACCGATTCGGAAAACTCTTTTTTAGCAGCAACAGCAGCAGCAGCCCCCCAACAAAAACAAAACACAAATAGACTACAATCGACGGCAAAAGACGCTGTAATTGTGATTCGAAAAAAATACATTATTTTTATTCCAAAAATCGATTTTCAACAGATGATTTCAATGAAAACTATGTGTTATAGTTAGTTTGATTATTTTTAAATTTGATCAGAATATAGAAAACACTTTAGCTGATACTTTTTTTCATAAAACCTTTATAGACCTTTAACTTTTTCAAGTACAGGGTCTAGAAACGATGACATCGAAGACATCAATTTGTAGTTAAGTGCAATTAAAAAGCTTCTGCTCTTCTCGCTAGTTACAATGATTTGTTGCAGACAATATCTGCGGTCTTTCAATTACAACAAGGAAACTTAAGAACACATTTTAGCTATTTTGTGGTTACATTTTATCACAGACAGCTGCAATGCCACGCGCTAGTTACGAAAGCAGGCAGCCAAAACATACACTTACATACACTCAAGTTGATTAGATATGAAAACAATAAAGAAATTCTCAAGTGAAGACATTAAAAAAAAAAAATCAAGTACGATATCAAGATTGTTATTAAGAAGTAACTTATTTGCTCAATACCTACTATGGAGCATAAATGTAATATATGGCATATAATATAGATTATAGAAAACAAAATTCTATAAAGTTTTGATTATATTTCTCTCTGTATTTGTCCAGCAAATTTGTTTACAAGCATATTAAAGTTTTATTTTAAGCTATGAGAGAGTTATAAATGAATTTCTGCCAACTTTTGAGTAAATATTATCTCAGGTTGTACAACTTCTCGATATGCATATGATTTACTGCCAGACACGCAAACTGCATATTGTATGCACTGATTTAATTTAAATATGCAATTAATTCAACAATAATAAAATGCATTCCCCCATTCAAATTAATTGCAGCTCCAAAAATGAAAACTTTTGCTCCGTTTTTCAACAATGTTTTTTTTTTTTACTAGCTGCTCTTGTTGCAGTTCTCTCTGCCCCCCCTTAACACCCCTTTCTTTTCCTCTGTCTGGTTTCCCCATTTTTGTTTCATTTATTTCTGCACAATTTGCAAAAAGTTTTTAATTGCGAAATGCCCATTTATGCGGCAGTGAAGTTATTTCCTGTACTTATGTATGTACTATATAGTTGCCTTCATGGTAAGTTGCTTGTAATTTGGGCATAATTATGACACTGCCAACATCTGTCATGGCACGTCCCATTTGGTGTACGCCTTCTTCTTCTTTTATTTTATCCTGATGCAATTTATCGTAAGGAAGAAACTTTTCAACTTTAATTACCGACAGACATTGTGCATTGTCAGCAAAAATAAAATAAAATCTAAAGAAATAAAAATAAACTTTCTCTTTAACTGGCAAGAACAGCAACAACACTAAGACTTTAAATGGAGGGAAGCAGTCAGTGATGTTATATCTGCTATTTTAGCTATTAAGAGTGACTTGCAACTATTTTAAATATTTTTATAAATATCGAAATAAATGCAAAATTTTTAAAAACAACACATTTTGGAAACTGTACAAACATAAGTATTTACATATTTCTAAAAATATACGAAATATTTTTTTTTTATTTCTAAAAATATATAAAACATTTTTTAATACTTCTTAAATTATAGATTTTAGAGGTACAAAATATATTTTAGCATTTTTTATAGTATCAACTTTAAAATTATTTTTAGCTATCTATGACTAAACTAGCTATTTTAGCGCAAGCAAAATTTGTGCAACCCTGAAATCCGTTGTTGCCATTGATAGAATTGCATGCCATTTCCGGTCAGTAAACTTTCAATGTAAATAGTTTTGAAAGTTTTGTTTGTTTGATTGTTTGGGTACACACGCACACCCGTACACACGTCTCACGGTAAATCAGATTTACTGTTGAGCCAAGAAGTTATGCAAGTTCTTTTCAGGTAACAGGTAACTTCCCCACTTTAAAAGCCGTTTGCGAGTATCGAAATTAAATTGAAAATTTCATTAAGCTGCATACAATTGAGGTAACTCAATTAGTCGACTCATTGTTGTTGGCGCTGCATTGTGTGCAACTGACTTTAAGCGCCTTTTTTTTATTTTTTATTTTACGCTGCGTTTTGTGCTCGTCGAGCCCGAAAGCGAAATCCATCGTGTGGAAAGTGAAATGCATACCGGTCATACACACACACATGTCAAACTCTCATATACATATGCGTGTAATTGGAGCAAACTAAAAGTGAAACACACGCCCACAGCACACACGATACTGCTGCTGCCGCTGCCTCTTCCGTAGTCGCCGCTTGCTTCTCCAATACATATAAATTTCATTTGCTTTGTGCTTTGTGCAGAACTGCTTGACGCACGGCTGCGCCCAGTTTTGGCTAATGTGTCGCTAATTAGCTTGCCCAGCCGGTTGCCGGTTGGTTTGCGGTTAAAAAAAAGTAAAAGAATATAAATGAAATTGCCCACAATTTCACGCAACAGTTTCTGCCGTTTGTCAAAATGGCGCTTTTGCACAAAGTGCGAGGCGACAACACGCAGTGAATGACAAATGCGGCGATCGCCGACAACACTTATCGATTATAAATGTGCATGGTTGTGAATGGCAAACTGCGTTAAGTTACTTGAATTGGAACCTGTAGAGCAAGTTCAGTTTATCGATTTAGTTTTAACTTAAACTAGGTCGGTTATTTTACTAGCAAATTTGTTTACAAACATATTGTTATTTAGTTTTAACACTAACCATACAATACATAGATGAACCAAATCCCATATTTTTTGATTGCTTTTGTACCAAGACTCATAGAACCCCCTCGGCCGACAGCAGAATCCGAGCGTTTCAATTCGCCTTAAAGGCGAAAATACAGCAGCGAAAGCCAGTCGATTTTGTCACACATCAGTCTGTTTCACACAGTCAAACAATAAGCACAGCCTCTTTCGCTTGTGCTCTCGTTCTATTTGCATGTATGGGTGCTAATATGTGTATGCACTCGCATCATAGTGTGTGTGTTGAGAATTTAGTTTTCAAGGCCACATGTCGATGCTAGCACAATTCAATTTTTCAGTTTTTAGCAATTCAGAGACAAAGAATAGGGACATAAACAAGTGATGAGTGTATGTCTACCTAATTAGGCGACGCGGACGTGGGTTTCGCCGTGGCCGAGCTGGTAGAGTCGCCGCTCTGTGTGCGGAAGATCGGGGTTCGTGTCGCAGTGCGGTGGCTACTAAAAACTTCATTTTTAAATTCCCAATAACATTTATAAATAATTAGAAAAACAAAATTTAATTATTTTTATTTTGCCTCTACAAAAAAAGAGAAAAAAAAACAATTATTGTTTTTATTACTCGCCAATAACATCAGAAAATTAAAAAGCTAGGAACAATAATAGTAACTAGACTGGGACTCGAACCCCCGATCTCATGCATAGCTAGCGGCAACTCTACCAGTACGGCCACCGCCAAGTTTGCTGGCCAGCCGTCAAACAAGGATCACATACACTCATTAGCTGTTCATGTCCTTATTCTTTGTCTCTGAATTGCTAAAAACTGAAAAATTGAATTGTGCTAGCATCGACATGTGGCCTTGAAAACTAAATTCTCAACACACACACTATGATGCGAGTGCATACACATATTAGCACCCATACATGCAAATAGAACGAGAGCACAAGCGAAAGAGGCTGTGCTTATCGTTTGACTGTGTGAAACAGACTGATGTGTGACAAAATCGACTGGCTTTAGCTGCTGTATTTTCGCCTTTAAGGCGAATTGAAACGCTCGGATTCTGCTGTCGGCCGAGGGGGTTCTATGAGTCTTGGTACAAAAGCAATCAAAAAATATGGGATTTGGTTCATCTATGTATTGTATGGTTAGTGGTTTTAAGTTAATAATGAATTTCTGCCCACTTTTGAGCAAAAACAATAAACTGATTTATATAAGTTAGTAGCTTAAAATAAATATGTTTAATTCTAACAAACAGCGATATATTTTAATTTGCAGTTGCAGCGAACTAAATGAAATGGTGAACGAAAATCCGGAACCCAACAAAAAACTTGCTGGCTATGAGTTCTATCATCGGGTACTGGGCTCACCGCGATATGTGGTCGCCCCCATGGTGGACCAAAGTGAGTTGGCCTGGCGTATGCTCTGCCGTCGCTATGGAGCCGAACTCTGCTATTCGCCGATGTTTCATGCCAATTTGTTTGCCAACGATCTCAAGTATCGCAGGGATGCATTGCAAACCTGTGCCGAGGATCGTCCGCTGATCATACAATTCTGTGGCAATGATCCGCAACAGATACTTGAGGCAGCTGTGGCGGCACAGGACTACTGCGATGCCGTGGACATTAATCTTGGCTGTCCGCAGGCGATTGCCAAACGTGGACATTACGGCTCCTTTCTGCAGGACGAGTGGGAGCTGTTGTCACAGATTGGTGAGTTTTTCACTAGTAATTTTAATTGCTTGAAAATGAGAAAAATTATCGAAATATCGATAAAAAAGATTTATAGTAGATAAATAATATATATTTGTAGTAAAGAAGTATTGTATTTAAGATTATTTTATCTTATTTTCAGTACGCACACTGCATGAAAAACTATCCGTGCCCGTGACCTGTAAAATACGCCGATTTGAGGATCGTGAGAAGACGATAAATTATGCAAAAATGCTAGAAGCTGCCGGCTGTCAGTTGCTCACCGTACACGGACGAACGCGTGAACAGAAGGGTCCACTAACAGGCATTGCCGATTGGAGTTACATCAAGGATGTGCGGCAGCACATCAAGATACCCATGTTTGCCAATGGCAATATTTTGGGTCTGGACGATGTGCATCGCTGTTTGGATGAGACTGGCGTTGATGGTGTTATGACAGCGGAGGGAAATCTACATAATCCTGCTCTTTTTAAAGGCATCTCACCGCCCGTTTGGCAAATGGCAACCGAATATTTGGAATTTGTGGATAAATATCCATGTCCCACCTCCTATATACGCGGACATCTCTTTAAGCTCTTTCATCATATGTAAGTTTACAGTGGGTTTAAGCTAGCATCCAATAAATATATTATTTCCTGTACAGCATGAACATCAAACAGAACTCTGAGCTGCGGGAACAGCTGGCAACGGCCAATCAACTAGAACAATTCCACAGTGTTGTCTCCAAGGTGAAGAATAAATACGAGCCGTATCATTTGGGCAGCGCCACTTATGAACCCGAGGAAATGGAGCTCAATATGAGCGCAAACGGCTCGGAAGAGGTAAGTGGCTGGCATGCCGCCAAAATATAAATAAACTCTTTAAACTGAACATCTCTCTGTGTCTTAGGTGCGTCCTTGGTTGTGCCATCCGTACATACGCGCCTCTCCGGAATCGCATCGCCAGAAGATTGCCGAGAAGGAACGCGAAGCTGTCGATCCGAATCGCACAAAGCGTCAGTATTTCGATAATGCTGGCAATGAAATCTCCCGGAAGCGCATGAAGAAGCTACGACGACGTCAGCGGCGTCCCTCAAAGACGGATGCACAGGTGCAGCTGCGGCACGAGCGTCATTTGGAGTATTGTACCCAGTGTGCGAATCCTTTGGGTTTCAAGTGCGAGTTTCGGCTGTGTCGAATCTGTTGTCGGGACAAGTGCTATACCGAGGATTGTGATTGTCCCGGACATGGTATACTCATAAAATCGCGGCGGGCAAAGGCCAAGAAATACGAGCATTCCAGGCAACAACAAGAAAATACGGAAAATACGTCGGTGGCAGAACAAGAGGAGCCATTAGATGGCAATTTTTCTTGATATTGGGTTTATTGTGGTGCTTAGTGAATTTGTACCATCTAATATAGGAAAGTACTTTAATTGTTGTTCCTATGCGCTAGTGTGTGCAAATAAAACAAATCTATCAAGTTTTCACAAAAATTTGAATTTAAATTTTAACGGCTGTTAAGCGCAATTTAACAGCACAACATTATGTTAATATTAGCAGCAGTAACAGCTGTTATTAACAGCATGCGTTTCTGTAGAACTGAACTGCTTCAGTTCAGCGCTTAATTGAACTTGTGCAGCTTAGCAAAACATCGCAAACGTATATTGCACAATTCTTTTTCTAAAAATATGCTCTTCTTTTTCATTTTGTGGGCGAATTTAAACATAAATAAACAATTTTACTTATATCTTTATAACATGGCACAAAAAAGCTTACAGGTTATTCAAAGTACTACAATGCGATGTAACGATGCGATACTGAGTATCGATAGTCGATATCACGTTCGGATTCGCATCTCTAGCTTGGCACACAAACAAAAAACATACGGTTTGCGTAAATTTAACCAAATCTGTTTTTGCATTTGCAAGAAAGACTAAAGACTACAAAATTCTGTTTAAGTGAAAGTAACAGATGAGTGTATAAGATTAATATAAAGTTTAGATAATAATAAAAGCAATTATTGGTTCAGCACACAACACTGTACGAGGCATCTGGACTGGCAGTATTCTATCAGAACTCGATACAGAAATAGAATTGAATACGAAATGGATGAGAACAAGACTTTTAGATGCAGTGAACCCGGCTGCGGCAAAGCATTCTGGTTTAAATGTGCGCTAACGCGGCATATGAACCGACACATAGCAGTGGATCCGGATGCACCAACAATTTCATGGGGTTGCAGTGAATGTTCGAAAGTGTTTTCCAAAGCTGAATCATTGCGACGTCATTATAAGTATGTATCAAAAATTTATTTACATATACAACATATAATTGTTTCTCATTTTCTTGTTTGTAGAACGACACATGGCAATGTTTTTGTGTATTCCTGCGAATACGAGGGCTGCAATCAAATGTTTCAGCGCAAGGATAATCTCGTTAGGCATGCGGCCTCGCACAGTGAGAACAAGAATAATTGTGATGTCTGCGGCAAATCGTTTGCGCGTAAAGATGCACTAAACAGACACAAAACGTAAATATTACTTGTAAATTTAATAGTACATATTTTAATTATATCATTTCTATTCTTGTAGCATACACACGAGAAAAGCACAGTTGTCAAAGAAAGCGGATAATCGAAATTCCAGCAGCCAAGATCATATGAATTCCACAAATACACAGATGTGGGCTTTAAGATGTGATAAGATGCTGTATGAGGATGATGCCAAAAGAGGTATGGGAAAAACTATGCTATATTATAATCATCCTTAACTCATTTAGTGCACTTTCAGAAGAAACTGTTTGACTTAAAGAGCAGAATGCAATAAAAACATTTGATTGGGTAAAGGACATTCAGAATAATTACTTCTGGCATTATAAAAGATATTACGAAGCTAATGCCTGCAAGAATAATACACGAAATAATAATGCAGAATACATTTATGGAAAGATTGTCCCATTTTATATTAAAAATATTTAATTTATACATTTTAACATATACTTTTTTCCTCCAACATTGTATTTGTAAATAAAATTACACAATTTTATTAAATTGTTAGTGAAAAATTACAATCTAATATTTTATATTCAAATGTTTGTGTATTTTGAATACCAAAACGCTTGGCGGTCAACTCTCGATAACCGTTTCAGCTTTGATTGCCTATCGCTGCAAAGCAACTCTGAAATGCAACGCACGTTGTGTGTGTTTTGTTTATTGTTGTAACAGCAGCTGAGCGGAAAAGAACATGGAACAAACAAAAGGATTTTACGATTTTTGCATACCATACAACAAAGATGACAAAATTATGCGTGCCATTTTGGAGGAACTCATCGAGCTGGGCTACAAAACGATAGCAATTGATCAGAGCTACGATCATAGCAAAAAAGAAGCAGGCAAACGGGGAACCGAAATGTTTCCGGAACCTCAGAGCATTGAACACTTGCGCAAAGAGTTTGGCGATAAATTAAGGATATTGCAGCGAATAACAATAATATATGTGGATGTTAATGTAGCACACGCAATGGTAAAGTTTAACAAGCTTAAGCAAAACTAATATATATTTAATAACAATAATTTCAATTTAGAGCGTTTCGATGAATTTGCGCAAGTTTAATCTGATTGCTGGACAACCAAAAACAGATGGCGCTTTAACGGTAACGAGTCATACACAAAAGTGAAATTTTTAAATGTTATTTTGAACAATTTCAGCACTGTTGCACATCGTTTAGTGGGGATATTATCACTTTTGATTCAATTGCTGGCTCTCGACTGCTCGTAAATCGCAAAGCCTATCAAATTGCCGTGCGTCGTGGCATATACTTTGAAATAAAGTATTCACCAGCTATAGGGGATTCGAATATTCGCAAGGATATGATTAAAGTGGCACAAAATTATTGCACCAAGGGTAAATCGAAGAATATTATCTTTAGCAGTGGTGCTCTGCATGAATTTCAACTTCGCGGCCCCTATGATGTGGCCAACCTGTAAGTTTAGCCGTAACATTTCGTTTTTAATAAGGCTAATTATAATTTTTTAACAGCGCCTTTATATTTGGACTATCTGAGGATCAGGGCAAAAATGCCATTGATCGTTCCTGCCGCCAGTTGTTTTTACGTGCGGAATCACGACGTCTGGGCAAAACAATTATGTTTGTTAAAAGCCAGGGACCAATTGTATTTTCCGATAGTTCAGCAGAAAGTGAGGAAAATTCTGAAAACGATGAAATGGACATTTTGTCAAGTAATGAAGAGCAAACTGAAAGCACTCAAAACTCCAAAAGATTAAAAATGTCATAGTCAAATATATATAACTTAATAAATAAAAATAATTTAAAATTAAATAAATACTGTGACTCGTTACAAGTAACTGCTAAGGAACTATCAACCATTCCTAAGCGCTGCTAAACAAAATATTTTTGAGTTCCGATACTTGAATAGTTCATGCTTAAACGAGAACTACATTAAACAGTCTGCTAATTGAACGATATTAGCCAAAATAATTATATGCTCGTCGAGCTATATAAATATTTTTGTCAAGCTGCTAAATCAACAGCTTTTATTGCTACCTCACAACCAGTGTTAAATAATTTATAGACCGCTGCTGAAGCACAAACAATAAATTGTTCCCAGTCGATTTAGCAGCTATACCGGTCACTACTATCGCTCAGGTACGTGTGAGCCGATGAATCGTGCCGTTCACTTAATCGAGTCAGTCCAATGGTCCGCTCAACTGAACTTGTTCTAAACGAAACGACACAACTCTAAACAAAATGGAGGTCTTTGATGTGGTGCGTACATGTCTGACAAAGTGCTGCTAAAAAATTTGCGTAAAACGGTAAAAATATGTTGATTAATTAATTAAAAGTTGGCACAAAATGCAAACAAAGTTGCCGGCAACAGTTTGTGCTAAAAACCATACGAAAATTGAGCGTATTTTCAATGATATACAATTTTCAATCAAAAACGATAACCGAAAAACCAGACACTTGAGCGAAGAAAAAAAAAATGTGAAAGAAGTAGAGAGCGAGAGTAGTACAAGACGAACGGTGGCGGCGGCGGCGGCGGCAACGAAACCAAACGACGAGAAAAACGGCAAAAGAAATATGTATTTCGCGAGACGACCGACCGCAGCGCTGCCAGCAGCAGCAGCCGCCGCAGCAGCAAATGTTCAATTGTTTTTTCCGAATTATGGCCAAGTGCATGTGTAGTATATACTTAAGTGTGTGTGTGTTAATTAATTGGCATACTTGAGCAAATTTCGATACAAAGTAAACGAAATAAATGTGATTTAAATGAAAAAATGAAAAAGAAAAACCAAAAAAAAAAAACAATGTAAATTTCTGCGGGTTTACTGTAACTTTATTGCTAAATTAAAATGAATTTCGTTTGTTAATTTGCCTGTGTGTTCATATACATATTCATATCTACTCGATGCTCGATTTTCGCTTAATAATCATGTTTGATTATAATAATGATTATTTGTCTACTCCCCGATTTTTTTTTTTAAATGTGCGTGTGTGTGTGTTTGTTTGTCGGCTAAGTTTTCGTAATGTTTTTTTATTATTATTATTTTAGTTTATGTTTAACAAAGCAGCAACAAAATTAAAGCGTTGAGTTTTTAGTTATTTGCTGTAAGTTTGAGTGAGTCTCAATGTGTGTACGAGTGTGTTTGAGTGAGTGCAATAAAATGTCTTACATTTTGCATGTTTCTCTTGTTGTTGTTTCTGTTGCTGTTGTACAAATTGTAATTATTCGCCGAGAGGCGAGTGCGAGTTCGCCATTTATATTTTCTCATTTCTTTGTGTCCGCTGTTTCTTTCGACATTTGTGAGTGTTGTGTTGTTGTATCTTATTTGAGTGAGTGGCGTGTGGTGTCCCGCGCGTTGATTTTGCAATGCTCAAAAAGAAAAAAAAAACTTTTCACAGCAGCAGCAGCATACAACATTTTGTGTATGTATTGGTTATACTCAGCAAGCAGTGTGCAGCGTTGCCACACGTCGCACTCAATTCAATTCGCATGCAGATGCAGCACAGCACACACCTGTGCAAATGATGCGCTGCTGCTGCTGCTGTCGCTGCTGCTGCAAAAACAAGCTCACTTTAGTTCACTCACTCGCTGCGCCCCCGCTGTGTATCTTCTTCTTCTTTGACTTTGTGCACCGTCTTCGATTTACGCGTCTGCAGCTGTAACGGTATTTCATTTAGCGCAAATGAACCTATGTGCGAGTGTGTGTGTGTGTGTGTGTGCGACTGTTCCGGCAATGACAATGCACAATTGTTATTGTTGTTGTTTGTATCAAATAGCGAGTGTAGCTAAATTGAAGCGCATATTACAGTAGTATTTTTTTCTCAGTGCCATTTGATTTGTCTCTGTCGCTGTCGCTGCCTGTCATCCATCTGCCTTCTATGTGCACTCTCTCTCTCTCACACACACACGTTTTTCTAGCCGGGGCCCATCTCGCTATTGTGTGTGTGTGTTTGTGTGTTTGTATTCGTCGCGCTCTCGCATTACGCGCAATTGATGAGAGAGAGAGCGTAAATTTCATGAGCTCTCGTCTCGCTCTCCCACTGCTGCAGCAGCAGTCACAGTCTCGTCGTCTACGGCGGCTGTAACATTATTTTTTTTTTCTTTTTGTGTTGTTTTATTTCATTTTATATCATGACTTCTTTTTAGCTGATTTTCTGCCTCTGCTCAGCGCACACCCCACCCCATCCAACCAGCAGCAGAGCTGCTTTTCCTTTTCCAATTACACAAAACGTTTTCACGTCTCTCGCACTTTATATAGTTTTTTTTTTTAGCAAAATCTATCGATTTCTTTGTGCTTTGTAGTGCACCGGTGACAGAGTTGTCTCGCTTGTTGTCCCTTTCTGCCCCCCTCCCCCCCCTACAACTCCCAATTGCGTTGCGTATATCATGTTTAATTGTAATTATCGCGTGTATCTGTATGTGTGTGTGTCTGTATGTGTGTGTGTTTGAACTATTTGCTCAAGTCACAGCAGCAGCAGAAAGAAGAAGAGGACAAAGCAGATGAAGCAAATGGGCAGCAGTGCAGCGCAGCGCAGCCTCTGCCTCATTTGAGTTAAGTTGTTGTTGTTGTTGCACTTTTGTAGTTTTTCAGTGTTGCCAGAATTTCAAATATTATTCAAATAGCTAGAGTAGAAAATAGTCAAACCCAAAGAAACACAAGAAAGATATTTTGAATTTGTAGATAATAAGATTGGAAAAACCGTTGGCACAAGTGTATAATATCTCATAGGGATTACTTTGAAGAGGACAAAATAGATATTCATGAATAAATAAATAATTTTTGAAAAAAAAAAAAAAATTCGCGATACTTTTTGAACACACCTCGTATGTTGAACGAAGATTAAATTTAATTAAACACAAAATAACTAAGTGCTATTTGAATTAAAAAGTTAAATTATTTTTAAACAGTCGACTCTCGTTAAGTCGAAATTCAAGGGATTATTAAAATATTTCGAATTATCGAGTGTTTGTCTATATAAGCACGAATTTTCGCTTCGTAGCAATAATTTTTTCCTTCGAAAATTAATGAGAGGGTAATTTTGGTAACACTTTTGGGTGTTTTAGATATCTAGTTGTAAGTTCATCACTTTAAAATATATAGCTAAAAATGGCTAGATACAAGTTACTGGCTAGTTATTAGCTATTTCAGCTGTAAGCTAGCTAAATGCGCAACACTGTTTGCTGCTGCTGCGATGTCCGTTTCGCTGTTACTACCGTTTCAGCCATTGCCCGTTTTTCTGCTGCTTCTGCTTCTTCTTCTGCTTATGTTGTTGTTGTTGTTGTTGCAATTGTGCTACAATTATAATTTCGCATGTGGTGTTGTTGCTACGTTTTGTGTGTATGTGTGTGTATCTACAATCGTATTAGCATTGTTGTTGTTGTTGTTGGTGTTCTTCTTATTGTCGTTGCGTTGCCATTCGCACTCCCATTCGCATTCGCATTCGCCGTCGTCATTGTTCGTCATCATCATTCACACACATTTCAAAGTTGTGTCGATGTCGCCGCTAAAGGCAAATGGCGTTGCAATGCATAAAACTATCGATAGGTTCAATCGGTTAGAAGCGACGAATGCATAATCATCAACACATCTGTGTACGTACGCGTGTGTGTTTGTATGTTTGTGTGTGTACATCAAGCAATAAAACACTTAAAAGTCAAACGGATTAGCAGTGCTGCCTGCCTGCCCCCACCAACTCCAACGTCCCCGTCCCCCCACAACTGCCGTCGGAAAAACGCAAAGCAAAAAAAAAGGTGAGTTGAACTGAACAACAGCAAATATTTATTTGTAGTCGTAAAATACATAATATATAAATATCGTATATAGACATAGTTAATTAAGTTTTTCGTTGCGCGATAATGATACATAAAATGTGAATACGAATGTGTTGCAAAAGCGAAACGTGAAATTTCGAGAAATTTACAACAATGGCAAGGCAGAAAATGCTTTTTAGAAATAATTATGTATCTTTAACCAAAAAAGCAGCAGCAGATACACACACATACACTAACGAAAGCACGCCACAGCACAGCAGTCAGTCACAAATAAAAATGAACGAGACGGCGAACACAAACAACAGCGAATTGAGCGAAAAGCGAACAAGCACTCACTCACACACACACACACATGCAAAGCCGAAATAATTTCAATCAACTCTTTTGCTTGTGTGTGTTTGTATAGCAGCCACCTACCCACCAACCCAACGAACCCACCAACGACAACAACAAGCAGAGCGTGAGGGAAAGAGAGAGAGAGGGAGAGAGAGAGAGAGCAAGCAAGCAAGTTAGCGGGTGATGAGAGAGCAGCATGAGTGTGAAAGACCGGGTGGAGGCCGGTGAAGTGTGTGTGTGTGTGTGGAGCTGCGGCGAAAAATTAAAGTAATTAAAAATAAAACTACAAACGCGCTTTACTACGTGACGTGCAAATGAGAACGACGGACTTGGCGACAACCAAAAGAGACCAAAAGAAAAAGACACAAAAAAAAATACAACACAAAACTGAAGCAAACAATTCATCGAAGCACAACAACAACAACAACACAGAGCAAGAGCGCAACGACACTACGAACACAGACAGACAGACAGACAGAGAGACAGACAGTCGCACACACTCACACTCATGCATGACCGGTCGTCGTTCGCGAGAGCCAAAACGGCCAAAGTGAAGAGAGGAGAGAGAGAGAGAGAGAGAGAGAGAGCGCGCGAGAATGGATGGATGGAAAAGCAACAACAGCAAAAACAGAAACACCAGCAGCAGCCAACAACAACAACAACACCAGCAGCAGCAACAGAAAGGCAAAGCAGAAAGGCAGCGGCGAAAGCGAAAGATGGAAGGGTAGTGTGTTAGTCGGGAAGGCAGTGGAGTGGAGTGGGGGTTCAGACGAGACGAGGCGATCCAAAGCCAGCCAAAGCATATCATCCATCCAAAACCGAATCAAAACCGACCAAACAACAAGCAAAAAACATATGAACGACGACGACCCCAACGCACCAACACACACACGCACACATAGCCCATGACAGAACGAACACACAAACGATATGCGAATGCGAATAAAATAGCAACAACAACGACAGCAACAACAACAAAAGCAAACAACATGCCAACCAACAACTGCGCCTCTGCTGCTGCTGCTGCTGGGCAACTATGCGGCGAATTTGCACGAATCATGCGAACGAACCTCCACACAAACACACACACACACACACTTAATACATGTTTTGTACTTGTCGCCGCGTCGTCTTCTTCGTCTTCGTCATCATCATCGTCGTCGCTGGCCATTCTCGCCTCTGTTCGCTTCGCCTCATGCCATCATGGCTGCTGCGCTACGCGCTTTTGTTGTTGTTGTATCTACATGTCTACGCGAAACTTATTGCTGTTGTTTATCGTTACAATTTCTATAAACTAAAGAATTAAAATTTCGCTTATTTTCTACATTAAATGATAAGTACGTACTCTTTTTGGGTTAACACTTTCCAACACTACTCTATACTACCAATACTAAAATAACAATAACAGCAGTAAACTTTTGTGCCAAACTCTAAAAAGTTATCATTTGCCTTCAACTGTTCGTCTGTCCGTCCGCCCGTTCGTCCGTTCCGTCTCTATAGCGCGCCGTGCTTTTTGCTCAGTTCGTTCGTTCATTTTTGTTTTGACTGCTCTTTTCAACTGTTTGTCTCTTTTCTTTGCTCTTTCTATACTAAAAGCTGCCGTCGACGTCGCAGTCGCTGCTGGCTGGCTGGCGTTCAGTCATTTCGTCGCCGTCGCCATTGCCGTCACTGTCATTTGGGCCTCCAACACATTTGTCGGCCATCTGTCTAACGTGACGCTGGCGCCTCTTCTCTGCCGGCGTCGCTGCTGTTACGCTCAGTCTCTGCCGCTAAAGGCCGGCACACGTTGTGTTGTTGTTGTTGTTGTTGGTGCCAAACCCACTCCGTCTGTCCTGTTCTGTCCTCTCTCCGCTCCGCTCCTCGCCCCACACTCTCGCTATGCTATCGGCTGTGTTGTGGCAGCAGCACGTGATATACTCGCATTGCTTTTGTAATTCCGCTTTTGGCTGGCTCTTTAGCGCACGCTATGCTTTGTTCGAACGTTTTTGTTGTTGTTGTTTTTTTTTTCACTTGTTGGGCTGTTTTTTCCTTCTTTTGCTTCTTTGTTGTCTTCTTTTTTACTCGCCGCTTTGCTTTGCTCGCTTTCGCTCTCTTTCTCTATCTCGTAGCCGGCGCTGTAGTCTGTCGCTCTCGTTGAATTGGATTTGTTACTCTCTTCGTTCTCTGCTTGCGTGTGCTGCTGGCTCTCTCTTTTACTCTCTCTCAATGGTGCTGCGGCTGTTTGCAAGTTTGTTTCAACTCAACTCAACTGAGTGTTTGTTGTTGTTGTTATTGCACACACACAATGGCACTATCCGGTTTAGGTCCAGGTGCAAATTTTATACAACAGTTTAACTTGATAATCGGGTCAGGCTATGGCTATTTGTTCTACACGTTTATTTTTTTTTTGGTTTTTTTTTTTTTTTGGGTAATTCTAGCGGGAAACATGGCGTCAGTTTGTGTCATTGTCGCCAGCACATGTTCCTCTTTTAACCTATTCCTATTCTACTATTCCTTTTTATTTTCTTAGTTCCTTTTTTATTTTGGATTGCAATGTCGTCAACAATGGTTTTCAGTGTTGCCACCCAATTGGTTGGTAAAGCTCTCAGGCATGTCATAAATGCACCGTTACACATTCAAAACCCAAGACGTATGCTAGTAGTGTGTGTGTGTATTTTGTGCTCTTTGGCTTTTCCGAAAAATAAGTGTGTGTTTGTGTGTTTGGCTATTACTTTACCTATTTTATTACCATTTTTTTTTTATGTGTGTTTGCGCAGAGCAGCCCATCATCTTGGTTGGTTGCGGCTGCTGCTGCTGTTGCTGCTATTGCTGTTTTTCTTACAAAAAACCAACTGTACTTTTTAGTTACTGTTACCCGGTCGGTACACGGTACACGCCAAAAGCCACTTGACTACTTGACTTGATTGCCATTAGAGCGCAATATGTACATACAAACATACATACAAAGAAAAACACATGTAACTCGCATTTCTTTCCATTTGTCTCCCTCTTCTTCTTTTGCTTCAGTTGACACTCCACACATTCCATTCCCATTCCCATTGCCACTCCGTTTCATCAGTGTATTTATTATGGGTCAAATGTTGCTCACACATTCCACAATCAAAAGCAAAACTCTAACTCAAACTTGACATAAACAAAAAACAAAACCAAAAACATAAAAAAAAGAGTTATAATAATAATTTTGGCTAAAGGTGATTGAACTTTTTGTTGTTGTTGGTCGTTGGCTCTTTGCAAAATGTTTAAATCATATGCTTTAATTGTTCATTGTAGTTGTAGAATGTGCAAGTGTCGATTTCGATGATCTACGAGATCGTGTTGTTGTTATCGATAGCACATTGTTTGATGCTGCACACTTTTGAGCACTTACAGAAAACGATGGGGCAACACTCGCGCAAACGTTTCTCCACTTGTAGCCCATCAAATGTTGTCGCATAATAATAAAAGAATATACATATAATTCAGCAGCACACAAAAAAAAAGGTAAAGCAGAATAGACAGACAAACCGAAAAGCGAAACCTAATGCTGCTGCTGCTGTTGCTGCTGCTGTCGACCGCAACAAGCAAAACGCGACGTCGACGTCAAAGTCGGGTCATAGTCACAGTCATAGCAGCAGCAGTTGTAGCGGCAGAGGCAGAGAAGCGAGCGACGTTGTCGTCACCAAGTTGGACACACAGAATTTTGCTTGTCTATTATCACCTTTAATCGATTTTTCGCTTATTTAAAACAAAAGTACAGTTGTGCGCATAGCCAAATTGCACACAGATATATATGTATAAATACAAATACAAATACATATGTAAATATATATGTATGCATATAATTTCACAATTTTTCAGATGCTTTTGCTGCTGCTGCTGTCGTCGTTGTTGTTGCTTTACATATTACTGTATTTGCTGCTTTTAGTTTATTGTTTTTGCAATTACTTGATGACTGCGACGTCGTTGGCGACGCCAAAATCAAATGAAGCAAATAAAGAAAAAGAAAATGAGAGAGCGAAAACAAAAAAAAAAATACAACGTAAACTCAATGACATGAACCGTCGTGTATACATACCAACAAATCTACATATATAAATGTCTATACCTATCTGCTAGATACAAAATACACACACAATCGAGTATATATACAATTATATCGCAAATACCTCGACTAATAATAATGGAAGCAAAAAAAAAAAAAAAATGAAAAAGAAAAGCTAAAGCTAAATAAATAAATAGCTGAAATTGCAAAAGCAAAATGTAATTGATTACAGACAACAACAATAACAATAACAATCACAACAACAACAACAGCAACAACAATAACAACAACAACGACGACGACGACGACTGACTAAATGATTGCCCAATGAGCGAGAGCGCGAATAACACACAAAGCAGCAGGCACAAGGCAAGAAAGAGAGCGAGCGAGGGCTATAGAGGTGGCAATAGCTTGTGGTGGAGGGAGGGGAGGGGGTAAAGGAGAAGGGATGGGATGGCTGGCAAGCTGTGAGAGTGGAAGAGCGGAAGAGGGAGGAGGCATACGGTTTAAGCTTGCTTAGCCGCTTATTTCATGCACTCCACACATAAGTTTTGCAGTTTGTAGTTGTTGTTGTAGCTGTGGTTGGCTCTGACTGACTGTCTGGCAAAAACAACATAACAGTACGCAGTGTATGTGTGTGTGTGTGTGTGTGTGTAACTTACTAACTGCACATCTAACTATATTTTGCTGTATCTCTCTCACTTGTCATACACTTTCCATTTGCACACACACAGCAACACCAACACACCTTTTGCTCTGCTGGGCTGCTGCTGTTTGCAACATTTGCATATCTATTTTGGCCATTACCCCCTGCTCTTCGTCTCTCTCGCTCAGTGTTTCTTCATCTTTTAACTGTAACCACCCGCATCAGTTTGTTGCTGTTGTTGTTGTGTTTGTTTCTTCTCTCATTTGCTTTGGCTGCTACTTTAGATTATTTTTGGGCTAAAGCGCAGACAATGCGAAAAATCGATGGAGTTTTCATTGTTTTTTTTTTCTGAAATTTTTTTTTTCTCACTGCAAAGATGTCGCCACCACCAACAACAAAAAAAAGACTAACACTAACACTAACACCACCATCGTCATCATCATCATCATCATTGCCACCAGCAACAACAACAAAAACAACTACAAATATAAACACTCGTAAAGCCATAAGAAATCGCTGACAAAACCTGAAAAGGGGTTCAAACCGAACAGTGTTGCCACAATTTAATCAGTTAAAATAGCCAGTTTATAAGAGCGACAAAAATAGCTATAGAAATGTATAATGCTTAATTGCATATAAGAGATACTTTTGGTTAAAACAAATTATTTAGTTTGTTCTTAACTTATTTCTAGATCTAAATCAACTTTAGACTTTTAATATAATTTTCAATACAATTTTTAAATTTTAGCTCGAAATGAGCTCAAATGGCAACACTGACCGAAAAGTAGTCACTTAATCCACGCCTCATTAATTGGGCAACACTTTTCTTTTTAGCCTTTTTCTATACAATTTGCAGTTACTATAGAACATTTTTGGGGATGAAGATAATTTTTTTTTTGAGTACAGCTAAGTTCAAAAGCTGTTTACAAAAGACACTCGATATATTTAAACAATATAGTAAATGAAATAATATCTATAGTTTGTATTAAGCGTTCGGTTAGTTTAAGGATGCACAAAAGACAAAAAAAAAAACACTCAAATGTTTAGGGGGTCAAACTGTACGTTGTATGTGAAAATGTTGAAAATTCATAAGCGTATAGCTTTTCCCCTTAAAAGTTGATGTGACAACAACAATTGCAATTATTAATAAACTTTAACTATATGTACTATATAGATAATCTGAACTTTTTATTCAATTTTAACTAATGCATTTTCTTTCTTTTAATTTCTTTACAGAACTCTCGACTTTTAACAAACAATAATAATACGCTCAATAGTTTTGAATGTGATTTACCGTTCTACGCAAATTATATAGAGGCCTTAATGTGGAAACTTTTTTGGGGGAATAGGGTGTTTTTATTAAATTTGTTTAATATTTTTTAGCAGCTGTGAGCAAATGTTTCACGCGAATATGTCAAAGGTCGACCATGAAGTGTGCGCAACAACAACAAATACAAATACAAATACAACAAAAAGGACAACTACAATTATTAAAGATAATAATATCACAATAATAATAAACGGAAAACGTTCCAATTAAATATCTGCACATGAGCTGTAATTAAGTTTAGTAGTTAGAACAAAAAAAAACAAGAAAAAAGAGATAACAATAATAATAACAACAATTGACGCAAAACGCAATAAATCGCGTTTACAAAATTGACATTTTTACAAAAAAGGATACTGGAATTACGAACCAATTAATGAATCAAAGACTGACCACAAATCAGAGTCGAAAAGTCGTCGTTGCAACGTGGTAGAACAACACAATTGGAGGCAGGCAGTGTTGTTGTTCGTTCTACCTTTTTATATATATTTTATTATTTTCTGCTATTTGCCACGCCCGGAGAGCAGCAGCATCAAAATTAAGCCAACAGACGACGAAACCTAAAACGCAGCGTTGCGTCCAACGACGCCAAACGGATAATTTCTGTGTGCGCTGCGTTTCAAAAATCTGATGGATGGAAATGCACAAAATATGTTTCACGGAAATCATCAAGGGTGAGTTTAATACTTTTTTCTACAGAAGGATACATAGTTAACACCCACCAACCGTTTACCCAAGTAAGAGAATATATGTACATACACATATTCGAAGTTTTTAGTTGGAGTTTATTTTATTATACCCTCTGAGGAGTATATTGGGTCTGTCAGAAGTATGTAACAGGCAGAAGGAGGCGTGGCAGACCCAATAAAGTATATATATTCTTAATCAGCATCAAAAGCCCAGACGATATAGACATGTCCGTCTGTCCGTCTGTCTGTCTGTCCGTATGAACAAACAGATCTCAGAGATGATAAGAGCTACACGTTCAAACTTGGTCAGTATCGACCACATATTTAGTCAGTCAATACAAGTTTGGTTCCTTTTTTTTAATGCCACGCCCCATTCGCCCACAATAAGCGAAAAACCAGACATACCTCGAAAAAAAAATACATGTTTTTTGAGCAATATCTCGGTAACTATAACACATAGGGTCACCAATTTTGGCATGCAGGTTGCTATTTGCAATATAAATATAATGCCATCAAAATTTTTTGGATGCCACGCCTCCTTCGCCCACCCAAAGCACAATTGCGTTGTAACTTTGCATGCCACTGGCTCACTTATTTCTTAACGTATAGTTTTGTAACTTAACATATACTTAGAGACAAATATTATCAAACGATTGTAAAAATTTCATCAAAATCAGACTTTTATTAAAAAAGTTGATCGTACAACGAAAATCGTTACTTTCAAGCAAAGCATAACCACGTGCATTGCACTATGCGAGCGAGATAGACATACAAATATGTGTCCATCTACTCCAATTTGAACTCATATAATGAGAAACGAAGCTCAGAGAGTATTAAACGGTCGGCATGCCCGACTGACATTTTCTTTCTTGTTTTTAAAATGTTGTCAACATCATTTAACAGATGTTATTATCAGTTCTATGATATCAAACTTTAGGTTTGATAGTTTATCTAGGTTATAGATTTAATTATTCGTATCTCAAATTGATCTTTTACTTAAAAATAATTTGTTTATTCTGTTTTTTCATTACACAGAGATCCCTATTACCGTTACGATGCGGCTGCCGCAGCAGCAGCCGCCGCAGCGGCAAATCCCCGAGCAATGGGTCCACCAGGCGGATATCCGCCGCGTCATCGGGCGCCGCATCCGCTACAGCAACAGCCACAATATCCATCGTACCAGCCAACGGCGGAGAATCTCTACGGATTGGGGGCCGCCGATCAGCATGCCGCCATGGGAGTTGGCGTCGGTGTCGGCATGGGTGATTTAAGTGGCTGGGGAGCACCGACTGCTGTGCCGGGACAGGCTGGTGCTTATCCCGGTGCTGGACTCGGCGCCTACGGGCATCCACAGGCAGCGCCACCGACGCAGCAGCAGCGTCAGAGCAATGCCAGCGCCTATCGCCAACATATGCCCGCCTATGGACAACAGCAACAGGAGCAACAGAAATTGGTGGCACCATATGGCACACAGCAGAGCATGATGGGTGTTGGTGTTGGTGGATTGGGTGCCAGTGGTGGATATGGCAGTTTGGCACCACAACAACAACAACAGCAGCAGCAACAACAGCCACCAACACCCCAACAGCAGCAGCAGCAACAACAGCAGCAGCAACAACAACAACAACAGCAGCAGCAGCAACAGAGTCAGCAGCAGGCTCGATTGCCGCAGCATTATCCGCAAGCACCGGGACAGCATCCATTGTATCCGGGTGCACCAGGTGTGGCGCAAGCGGTTGGACCAGGTGCAGCACCGCAAGCGTATGCGCACAGTCCATACGGCAGTCCGATGCAGCATCAACCCGGCCGTGGTGCACCGCAGCATGTGGGCTACGGGCATGCGGCATTGGATCAGGCGAGTGTTGCCTATGGTCAGCATGTGGCAGGTGTTGCAGCGCCGCCAACGCATCATTTAACTGCGCAGCAGCAGCAGGCAGCGCAGTTGGTGGGTGCACATCCCATACAGCAGCAACAACAACAGCAGCAACAGCAGCAGTTGCAGTCACAGCAGCAGCAGCAGGCGCAACAGCAGCAGCAGCAACAACAACAACCCAATCATGTTAGCCTAATGCAACAGCAGCAGTTGCCAGGCGCAGGATTGCCACCGCCACACATGGGCATGCCACCCAGTTATGGCAGTCATCATCAGCAGCAGCAACAGGCACAACAGCAACAGCAGCAACAACAACAACAGCAGCAGCAGAGTGCAGCGCCTTACATGTCCAGCAGCAAACATCAGGCACAGTCTGCACAACAGCAGCAACAACAACAACTCAATTCCTCGCCACAATATCGTGCACCATTTCCACAACTCTCCCCGCAAATGTCGCCACGTCCGCCAACAATGTCGCCGCATCCACAAATGTCGCCGCGACCTGTTGGCGTTTCACCCGCCAAACCGCCACAGCAACAGCAACAACAACAACAGCAGACACAACAGCAGCAGCAACAAGTGAATTCACCCAGTCAGCATAGCATACAGGGTATGGTGGGTTTACCCACGCCACGCCCCCAACCGCCCAGTGCAGCAAGCGGTGCAGGCAAAGTGCCCGTTAGTGTGGCAAGTGGTGGCGTTGTGCCACCAGTTGTCAACACGCTGCAAGCACTCGAACAAATGGTGATGCCATCGCAGCCACATGTTGGTGTCGGTGTTGGTGTTGGTCTCCCTCCCATGGATTATCCTTCCTCCTATCGCAGTGCTGCTGTTATGGGACCACGAATGCCCGCCTCTCCATCGCCCCAGCATCATCAGCAGCAGCAGCAATGGGGAGCGCCGCACATGGCGGCCATGCAACAGCAACAGGCAGCACAGCAGCAACAACAACAGCCGCCACAACAGCAACAGCAGCAACAACAACAGCAGCAGCAGCAGCAACAACAGCAAGCAAATGCCTTGTTGCAGCAACAACAACAGGCAGCTGCAGCAGCAGCAGCCGCAGCTGCCGCACAACAACATCAACAACATCAGCTTAGCATGTACGGACAGAGCATGGCACAACAACAACAACAGCAACAAGTGCCAGTTGCAGTGCCTGTGCCACCGCAGCAACAGCAGCAGCAACCACAGGCAGTTGTTGCTGCCGCACAAGCGGTGCAACCTGCAGCGCCAGTAGCTGTACCCGTGCAACAACAGCAGCAGCAACAACAACAGCAGCAGCAGCAACATCAACAGCAGGTGCAACAACAACTCAATGAACAACTGCAGCATTCCATCAATGATATTGTCGGTGGCAGCAATCAGCAGCAGCAGCAAATGTCGTCGCCGTTGCATCAGCAGAGTTTGCCAAGCATGCATCATCTGACAGCAGCAACACACCATCAACAGCAACAACAACAACCAACATTGGAAGCAAGTGCAGCAGTTATACCGCCAGTTGCAGCACCACAACAGCAGCAGCCACAACAACAGCCAATGCAACAGCAATTGCAGCAGCATCAATCGCCCATACATCAGCAACAGTCGCCGCTGCAGCAGCAGCAGCATTTGCCAAGTTACAACAACCAACAGCAGCAACAGCAGCAGCATCAGCAATTCGATGCATTTGCCAACATTTTAGCTGAAACACAACAGCAGCAACAACCAGCAGCTGTAGCAGCAGCAACAGCAGCAGCAACACAACAACAGCAACAACAACAAATTATGTCGCCAGCACATGTGAGTTCACCAATACCACAACAACTGCAGCAGCAGCAACAGCAGCAACAACAGCTACAGCAGCAGCAGGCAAATGTGCAACAACAGCAACAAGTACAACAGCAACAAGTACAACAGCAGCAGCAACAGGTGCAACTGCAACAACCCGCAACACCAACGCCAGCAACAACATCCTCACATCATTTGAGCAGCATATTGAATGAAACGGCCAATTCAAATGATTCATCCACATTGGCAGTTGCTGCCAACGATAGCAACAACAGCAGCAGCAACAGCAGCACCAACAGCATTGTCAACAATCAGCCAACATCGGTGCACGACAGCAACTCGCAGAGCAGCATCAATAGCAACAATCAGCAGCCATTACTCTCAAGTGGCTGCAACATGGATGCTGTTGCCAACAATATGCTGCTGAACAGCAACAACTCGGATTCTGTTCACACCGCCAACACACATGTGAGTGGCGTTGATGTTGGTGGATTGTTTGACAACAATTCAATGAGTTCCACAAGTGCAGCAGCTGTGGCAGCTGCCTCAAATGCAGCCTCTGCTGCTGCAGCAATGCTTGACAGCAATTCACAATCTTCGAATGCCGAATTCGAGAAAAGTGTGTGCGAGCCAGAGAGTGGAGCAGCGGCAGCAGCAGCAGCAGCAGGAGAATTGTGTGCACAGCTGTCAGCACAGGAACAGGATGAGAATAGTGTGTCCAAGACACAGGCGGAAACATTGAGTGAGACAACAACAACACTGCCGTTGGTGGTGCAGGAGGAGGACAATAACTCCAGTCATAAGCAGCATCAGCAGACGACAGATGAGCTGCTCGAACAGCAGACGCAACAGACGCTGAGTGAACTCTCGGCGGTGACAGGAGCAGGAGCAGTAACAGCAGTGGGCGAGGAAACCACAAAATCTACAGAGGAATTGTGTGAAGATGCAAAGCTGCAAGGCCACATGCCACAACTGGATGCAACACTGATGCCGGCACAGCAGACGCCTTTAACCATGGGCATGCATCCCATGGCCAACTATGATGGAACACAAGCTGCAGCAGCAGCAGCAACACAGGCTGCAACACAGGCTGCAACGCCGCAAGGTGTGGTCGCTGGTCCCCAGCACATGCCAGCCATGTTGCCACCTTATCCCACAGCTGCCGCAGCTGGCATGTATCCCCCCTACCCCATGTTGCATCAACAGGAAATTGCAGCATTGCAACAACAGATACAGGAACTGTATTGCATGCCACCCGGACATGAGCACCAGCATCAGGAGAAACTGATGCGTCTGCAGGAGCGTCTCCAGCTGTTGCAACAACACGAACTGAACGACCAATGTGCCGGCGGTGGACCCCATTGTCTGCTCTATCAGAACATGCCACCGCATATGTACGGCCAGAGTGCGGCGTTGCACAATCAGATGGTGGAGAGTCCACAGGTCTCGAGCACCACAGGGCGTGGGCGTGGCAAGGGCGCGAATAAGCCACGTAAACCGCGTGCCAAAAAGGGCGACAAGGCGGCAGCATTGCAACAGCAGCAGCAACTGCAACAGCAGCAACTCCAACTCCAGCAGCAGCATCCACAAGATCTGCTAATGGACATTAGCGGCAGTGGCAGTGGCAATGTGGTGGTGGTGGCAGCAGCCAGTGCCAGCAGCAGCAGCAATAGCGGTATTCCCACCACACAGCTGCCCGTCTCCGAGGATTGTGTGACACAGGGAGCAGGTGATACCAGTGTGGTGGGACTGTTGGAGTACAGTGAGGGCATGGGTGATTTGTCACAGGATGTGCATTCGGCCAATGAGCTGGACACCTCCACGGATGGCAGTGGCAAGAAGAAGAAGCCACGCAAACCCCGAGCACCCAAAGATCCCAATAAGCCGCCACGTGATCGGACGCCAAAGGTGAAGAAGCAACGTGATCCCAACGATCCCAATTCAACTGAATCTCCAAATGCGGCACGTAAACGTGCCAGTGTTAGTAAACGCCGCAAGCAATTCGGGGATGAGGCCGCGGAGCAAACGGGTGAAGGCAGTGAACTGGAGGACAATAAACCTCTGTTGCCCAAGTCCGTGGGTGACGAGGGTGAGGCCGAGACAAGCGGCGGAGCTGCGGGCGGTGGTGGTGGCGGTGTGGATGGTGAATCTCCCGACTACGATGATATACCCGTCTCCAAGATACCGCGTGGCGCCAACGAGGATGACAAAGATGCCGGAGAAGCCGGCGACGAAACGGTGGATTCGGTGCCAGATTCAGCCGGTGATGCGGCCAGCACACCAAGTCGTCGGGATCGCAAGCGTTCCACGGCACGCAGTCGTCGCAGCAATGCCAACTCTGAGGATGGAGGAAGTGCGCGTCGGAATCGTGGTTCTCTCAGCGCCAAGGCGTTGAAAAAGCGACGCAATCGTGGTCGCATTGTACCCGAATCGGATGGTGAGGATGATACCATGGATCGTACACCGCCACCGTCGCCTCCGCCCGATTCGGAGCTTGATTCGAATAAGCGACGTTCGTCGCGTAACACACAACGTAAGAAGTACATTGATGACGTCATGCTGCGATTCTCCGACGATGAGAATTCACTGCTCGTCGCTTCGCCGGTGAAGAAGGAAAAGAAATCCTCAGCGAATGCGGCCTCCAATGCCTCGAATGCCGGCAGTGATGTGGAGAAAGCGGAACCCCAGTCCGGTGCTGAAGGCGAAGCTGGCAGTTCAGCGGGTGAGGAGAAACCGGCGGCGGGGGTGGTGAGCAATGAGGATAATAACAGTCAAATTGAGGCAAGTTCAAGTACATCGGCGGCTAACGAGAAGGCAGAACGTCAGAGTGCCAGTGAGGCAGCCGCTTCAGCCGCGGCAGCAGCAGCAGCCAGCAGCAGCTCCAAGCCCAACTATGTGTACATCAATACCGGAGACGAGGATAGCATGGTGGTGCAATTTGTGCTGGCACTGCGAATGGGTAAACGTGAATTGATACCAGAGCCACCAAAGGTCAAGACGCCAGAGCCAAAGGTGGAGAAGATAGAGACAGAGCCAGAGAACAGAGCACAAGATGAATCGGATGAAAAGACAGAGAAAACCGAGAGAGAGACGGAAGAAGTTGCGGTGAAAACAGAAGACTCCAAGCCACAAACTGACACCGAAGGTGTTGCTACTGAGGAGAAGAAAGTTGAAGCCGAGGAGCAAATGGAAGTTGATGATAAAACAGAGGCAATTAAGGCGGAGGAAACGGAAAAAACCGATAAAGAAACTAATGAAAAGGACAAGGAAGAGGAAATTAAAATGGAGGTGGATGAAACTCTAGAGAAAACTGAGGAAGAAGCAGATGAAAAAAGCGCTAAAGCTGAAAAATCCGATAACGAAGTGGAGGAGAAGGAAGAGCAGAAAATGGAAGCAGAAACAGAGGCCAAGACTGATGAGAAGATTGAGCCAAAGTCCCAAGAAAATCAAGCTGATAAGGAAGAGGATAAAGAAAAGGAAACGGAAACGGAGAAAGAAAAAGAAACAGCACAGGTAGAAGAAAATGCTGAGAAAATGGATGTAGATACTGATGCCGATGCAGAAGCTAATGATAAAGACAAAGAGGAGGCCAAGACAAAAGATATGGAAAAAGAAAAGGATGAAAAATCCTCAGACGAAACCCCAGAGGAAGCAAAGTCTGTGGAAGAAGGAGCAGCGACAACAGATAAAGAGAAGGAGAAGGATCCAACGGCTATCGAAGAGACAACAACTAAAAATGAAGAGAGCGACAAGAAGTCGTCAAAAGATGAAGATAATGATAATGATGCCGACGATGCACCCAAAGAGGATAAACCTGAACCGGTCTTTATAGATGTGGAGGAATACTTTGTGAAATATCGCAACTTTAGTTATCTGCATTGCGAATGGCGCACCGAGGAGGAATTGCTTAAAGGAGATCGTCGTGTGGCTGCCAAAGTGCGACGCTTCCAACAGAAGCAAGCACAGCAGATCAATATATTCGAGAACATCGAGGAGGAGCCCTTCAACCCGGACTTTGTTGAGGTGGACCGTGTGCTGGACATGTCTGTGCACACGGACGAGAATAGCGGTGAGACGACAAAACACTATTTGGTCAAATGGAAGTCACTGCCGTATGAGGATTGCACCTGGGAGCTGGAGGAGGATGTGGATAATGATAAAATTGAGCAATATTTGCGTTTCAATAAAACTCCATTGCGTTGCGAGTGGAAAAGTCGCAAACGTCCGCATCCGGAGCAATGGAAGAAGCTAGAGAAGACGCCCGTCTACAAGGGTGGCAACAGTTTGCGTCCATATCAGTTGGAGGGATTGAATTGGTTGAAATTCTCCTGGTACAATTCACACAATTGCATACTAGCCGATGAAATGGGTCTGGGCAAGACCATACAAAGTTTAACCTTTGTCCATTCGGTCTATGAGTATGGCATACGTGGTCCATTCCTTGTAATTGCTCCGCTCTCCACCATACCCAATTGGCAGCGTGAATTCGAGGGTTGGACAGACATGAATGTGGTGGTTTACCATGGTTCGGTGACCAGTAAACAGATGATACAGGACTATGAGTTCTACTACAAGACGGACAGTGGCAAAGTCCTCAAGGAGCCAATTAAATTCAATGTGTTGATTACAACATTCGAGATGATTGTCACCGATTATATGGATTTGAAAGCCTTCAATTGGCGTCTCTGCGTCATTGACGAAGCCCATCGTCTCAAGAATCGCAATTGTAAATTGTTGGAGGGACTGCGTCAATTAAATCTGGAGCATCGTGTGTTGCTATCGGGCACACCATTGCAAAATAACATTAGTGAGTTATTCTCACTGTTGAATTTCCTGGAGCCGAGTCAATTCTCTTCGCAGGAAGAGTTCATGTCCGAATTTGGCAGTCTACGCACCGAGGAGGAAGTCAACAAATTGCAAGTACTACTCAAACCCATGATGTTGCGACGTCTCAAGGACGATGTGGAAAAGTCCCTAGCTCCCAAGGAGGAGACCATCATTGAGGTCGAATTGACCAACATACAGAAGAAATATTATCGCGGAATTCTCGAGCAGAATTTCAGTTTCTTGAAAAAGGGCACAACATCGGCAAATATACCAAATCTAATGAATACCATGATGGAGTTGCGTAAATGTTGTATACATCCGTATCTGCTCAATGGTGCCGAGGAGCAAATTCAGTATGACTTCAAGGCACAACATGGCGAGGATCCGGAATCGTATTATAAGAATCTTATACTCTCTGCCGGTAAAATGGTGCTAATTGATAAACTGCTGCCCAAACTGAAGGCGAACGGACATCGTGTGCTGATCTTTAGTCAGATGGTGCGTTGCCTGGACATATTGGAGGATTATCTGGTCTATCGCAAGTATCCATTTGAACGCATCGATGGACGCATTCGTGGCAATCTGCGACAGGAGGCCATCGATCGTTATTCCAAGCCGGGATCCGATCGTTTTGTCTTTCTGCTCTGCACAAAAGCCGGTGGCTTGGGTATTAATCTAACTGCCGCCGATACGGTCATCATCTATGATTCCGATTGGAATCCACAGAATGATCTACAGGCACAGGCACGTTGCCATCGTATTGGACAGCGCAAAATGGTTAAAATCTATCGTTTGCTATGCCGTAACACCTACGAGCGTGAGATGTTCGATAAGGCATCAATGAAACTGGGCTTGGACAAGGCCGTGCTGCAATCGATGAACACCCATGGGTCCAAGGATGGCAACAATAAGCAGTTGTCCAAGAAGGAAATCGAAGATCTACTCAAAAAGGGCGCCTACGGTGCCGTTATGGATGATGACAATGCTGGCGATAAGTTTTGTGAAGAAGATATCGATTCAATTCTAAAGCGACGCACACAGGTCATAACTATGGAACAGGAAAAGGGATCAACCTTTTCCAAAGCTTCCTTTGCCGCCTCGGGTAATCGTTCCGATATTACCATCGATGATCCAGATTTCTGGACAAAATGGGCCAAACGTGTGGACATTGATCCCGATGCCTGTGAACGCGATGAAACCGAAGATTTGGTGCTCTCCGAGCCACGTCGACGTACACAAATCAAACGTTATGGACATGAGGACGTCATGGAAATTAACTCGGAGGATTCCTCAAACGAGAATAGCGATGAGGGCGGTATAGGTAGGCTCTGTAAGAACTATGTCCCATTATTGTGAATAATACTAACAACTAACAATTGGAATTTTTGTTAGGTTTACGCTCGCGTCGTCGCAAGGAGAAACGCAATCGGAATCTGGAGAAAAAGGATCATGAAGAGTATATACCCAGAGAGCGGGATGCATTGGCTGCTTTGGGTCTCGAGGAGATTCAATATGGCAATTGGGCCAAATCCGAGTGCTTCAAAGTGGAAAAGGGTCTGCTGTCTTTCGGGTAATTAAACAATTTATTATTTATTTATTTAATAATCATCGTTCATCATTCATTATTCATCACGATATCTGTAGCGACGCATCACATTGTTGAGTTTCATATTCAGTATATAGATCTTGCGCTGCAGCATCTTCTCCTCCTTGTCCAGCTGAATGGCCTCCTCCTTTTTCTCAATATATTCGGTCACACTGGGTGCTTCAAATTCATCCAGCTGTCCACGCAACTCATTTAATATCACATAATCTTTCTCATTGTTGGACTGTACAATTTCCACTTCCTTTTCCAGTTTCGTTATGGTACGGGTTATCTCTTCGGTGCGATTCAGAACATTACGCATTTCCGTCTCCAGATTCATCATGGCCTGCTTCTCTTCGGTCATGGCCAGCGATGTTTTGCCCGTAATACCCTTCAATCCGGCCATATGCACGTTTTTCTCTTCAAGTTCATTGATTAACTCATTGCGTTTGATAATCAGTTTCTCAAAATCCACCGCCGTTAGAATGCCACTGAGATCTGCTTTGGTTATGAGATCAGCACGATGTTGCTGGCATGTTTCCTGCAGCGAAACGATCGTCAATCTCATTGTGCCCAGCAGAGCCCGGGCATTCTTGAACCAGTTGGCCGTAAACTTGCGCAGTTTACGTTCAATCTGACGCTCGGTGGCGCTTTCAAGAAACGCCTTGTCATTCTCATCGCGTAGAAAGTGGAGCATGAAATTCTTCTCGGTTTCAATTGTCTCCTCGCTGCGATATCGCAATTCTTCGATCTTTGCACGCAGCTGCTTAACCTCAACCATGGCTAAAAGAACACAAGAGTTTAGTAGTCGGAAAATGTATTTACTCATCTTTTTCTTACCATTTCTCTCGATGTCATTGACACGCTTCTCCACCTCGGACGTTGCCTTTTCGGCCAATTCGGCTTTGGCCTTGTAGTTGAGCTTATATTCAATGGGTTTACGTCTCTCGCCTCCCATGCTGCTGGCCATGTGAATGGACATGGAGATGGAACGCTTGGAGCTGGAATGACGACTTGAATGCTGTAGATTATCCTGAGACTGTTTGTTTTTCGTCTGCAGTTTCTTTAAAATGGATGTACGTCGATGTCGCAATCCCACCAACAATTTGGGATCATTCTTTTCAAGAAAATCAACCATAATATGATTCTCTAGCTTAAAAATGGCCAAATCTTTTTGAACCATTTCAATGGTTTGCAGCATTTCCAATGCATCCAAATTGGCCAAACGATATTTGCGCTCCTCCTCAGACAATTGCAGATACTCGTCCAGAAAAAACTTGTACGCAATGCTCATAATATCCAATTCTGGCACCTGATCATCCGGCGACATTGGTTGAGATCTTTTTGCGATTGTTTTAAAATCAGAGCGTTGCGAGAACGCTGTCTCCGATGCGCTATACATCTTGATAGATCTATGAGAAATGCAATTCTTAACAGTTGTAGATGAATTTTTAATGCCGAAAAATTAAAGAAACAATATAATATGCTGTTGTGGAATTATTAAGTGTGTGTGTTACGAGTATTTTATTTGGGAAGCCTACTACTACTCTATATTCTACAGACAGTTATTGAAATAATTATAATAAATATTTATATATCTATATTTGCAGCTGGGGACGTTGGTCGGAACTTTTGGAGTTGGGACAATTTAAACGTGGCTGGCGTGACATTGACGTCGAGGACTGTGCACGCATCATTGTGAGTTTTTAAATCGGATATACTAGGATTATAATGCTATAACTACAAATATATATGTTATGATGACCAACCATGCTAATATTGAGGAAACTTTAGGTTTTCGCTGAGTAAAAACCAACTTCTCAACCAGCTGAACAACAATATTATTTTGCAACTAATCGTTGTTATAATTTCCAACAACGAGTTACAAAACTAACGAGTTTTTTTTTTTGTATTCCTTCTAGTTGCTGTATTGCCTGCAAGTGTACAAGGGTGACGAGAAGATCAAGACGTTCATTTGGGATCTAATAACGCCCACGGAGGATGGTGAGGTGCAGAAGATAAGCAGGGATCATAGTGGCCTTCACAATTTGGTGCCACGAGGTAGGAATGCCAAAGGTATGGTAAAAGATACATTCACGCACTTCAACTGCTGCACGGACGTAGAAAGTTATAACCAAACAAAAAAGAAAAACATAAAAAGCTGCATTGAATATCTAGAATTGTACAAAGAAATTACTACTGCACACTGTCTCTGGGCCTGTGGTGGACTATTGCAAACTATTAAATCTACACAACTTATAGATCCATATCTATACTGTCATTTCGACGTTTCTCAATCTGGCAGCTGTTTGTTATTTTTACTGTAAATTCACTATTTCTAATATGTAATGGGTTCTATTTTGTACTACACTGTACTTAACAGTCACTCCGAGTGTCTACCTTACATTTAATTTTTCTATATTATAACCCATAAAGTTAGCAACTGACTCGACTTTTGACCCGACTTGACGAACTTTAAACGGAAAAAAACCTGGTAAACGATAAATAAAAGTGTGTGTATGCTTTGTTGCCATGCAATTGAATGCCTTTTACTATTACCTTTATAATTTATATACATATATTTATATATTTAAAAACATATAATAATTAGCTATAGAATAAACTATCATGTATTTATTTCATTACTAAACAAAGTGCATTTTCTATAGAAACTTGGAATAAACATTATTAAATTTGTTAATATTAAAACAAATTGTATAACTGAAATTAATTTGTATTTCTATTCTAAATGCACTTTTAAACTTTGTCTAATCAAAGATGATTTTCACCACATTAATATCATTTGTAGCTATTAAATCATATTCAAAACACTGTACATAATTAGCAATGTGTTAATTAGTTTGTTAACAGCTTAGTTTCACTCATTATTCATTATTATCGTTGTCTAGAATATATAAAAGAATTGTAAGTAAAATTTTCTTTTATAAATCTTTGCTCTTTAGGACGCAATGGTGGCAAATCGAACAAGGAGATGATGGGTGGCAGCTGCTCAACGCCAGCGCCTGGCACCACATCGGGCAGTAATAGCGGTAATACAACGCCTGCCCACAAATCCAGCGCATTGGATGGTCCAGATGGCGGTGGTGTTAGTGCTATTGCGGTGGCCGCTGCTGTTGTAGCTCCAACGAGCATACACGATCCCAATCATTGGAGCAAAAAGGAGAAATACGATGCGGATGCGTATCTGGAGGGAGCCTACAAGAAGCATTTGGGCAGACACGCGAATAAGTGAGTCGTGTGGAATCGAATTAGTTTAACTAACAATCAATGGATTTCTATATTTAGAATAGACATACTAACATACTCTTTCACTCTTCTTCTCTTTCTCTTTATTTTATTAAATATTATTATTTAATATTATTTGTTAACATTTTATGTTCAACAGGGTTTTGCTGCGCGTACGAATGCTTTATTATATACAACACGAGGTCATCGGTGAATTTGTGCAACAGATTAAGGATAATACGCCGATCAGGTACGCCACATTTGATTTGCATAACATCATCATATATATAGTCACATCATCACTATCACGATTATTATAATTGTTGTCGTTGATTGATTGACTTTGATTGTTTGTTTGCTGTTGCTCACTCTCTCTCTTTCTCCTACTTTACTGCTGGAGTGAGCGCCTTTCAAGCATTCATTATGTACTCTCATTATATCGTTATTTTTACATAGTTTTCATTTACTTTTCAATTTATTAATTGTACCTTTTTTTGTTTTACAATTATGCCAATTGTTTTTGTCATGTTTTTGTTAATAGTTGTACATTAATTGTTAATACTAAACAATGCCAATTTATTTGTCCTTTTTGCCTAACTAACTTGACAAATTATTACAAAATTAAAAAATAAACAACTTGCAAAACTGTTTAGCAAATTGTTAATTTTTGTGTTGAAATTTTAAGCTTTTAAAAAATAACTTTGCTTCTTTTAAACTATATTCTCGTTACTAACATTTCTCTTTCGCTCAATGTGCTTAGAAGTTAGAATACATAATATATATAACACTTGGTATTTACTCAATGCAATACTCGATTTCACATTTAACATTTTCCTAACATTTTTGCGTAATCCCCCTATGAAAAGCTCATCTAATTTTTGTAACTTTTTTACGAATCTCTCGCTGTGTATTATTGTTTTTCGTAAACTATCTAAACTTTTTGTCGAATATTCTAATTGCTAATTTGAAAACGAATATATATACTATATGTATGTATATATGAGTATATATACGTATATATATATTATTATGTACACTCACAACCTTTTTTGGAAACCACAACAACAACAACAACCAACTACTACTACTACAACAACAACAACAACTACTACTACAACTACAACAACTGCAGCAGTATGAAATCAAAGCAACTAGCACTGAATCTGGAAAGGTAATATCTATCCAAAAACACACACATCTCTCTCGCTCTATCGCTCGCTCGCTCGCACGCACGCACGATCGCCCCGCCCACCATACCGTCCATCAGAAGCGAATATATAGGCGAATAGGGATCGATAATCGAATCATCCATTCCATCGATCGATCGTATAAAAAAAAACAAAACAAAGAGAAAATGAAATGAGAAAAACGTTTTTCAAAATTCAAAATTAATATCCGATCTTAAAGTTAACCTAATAAGATATATATGTGTACTATATATATATATATTCATATAATTTTCTTAACCTACTTATTTTTTTAGTTGCATTTGTAGTTTTTTTGTGTAATCCGTAATAATCTGTAATCTGTAGCACAAATTGGCAATTAACAACAAAACAAAACAACAAGAACATTAATATATACAATATTTTTTTTAATTATTTATTTTTTTATGCTTTACTTTATGATTTCAATGTTTTTTATTTTTAACTAGAAAAGGAGATACATTAATTTTTTTCTACAACCAGCAACAACTCATTACAAAACTTCTTCCCTCTCATGCATATATAAATATATATTTCTTTCTATCTCTCTCTCTCTCTCAACAAATCTATACATGTATGTGTGTGTATATGTGTATATGTATATATATATCTATATATCAAATCATGTAGCGAGCTTCCCATTCGCCCGCCGCCAACGCCCGATCAAGTGCCATCCTCATGGTGGAATCCCATTTGTTGTGATAAGAGTCTATTGGTTGGAACCTACAAACATGGCTGTGAAATGTACCGTCAAATGCGCGCCGATCCAAATCTGTGCTTTGTCACACACGTGGGCGCCGGTGCCGGTGACGATTTGGCCGTCACGAATTTGCCAATGTAAGTTTCAAAATTCTCATCAAAAAACCCAAAAAAAAACATGGTATTATTACCCTACATTCCCTTTTCCTACCCCACATTATAACACTTTCCATATTCCTCATCCATATAGCTTAAGCCGTGAAGTTATTTTAAACATTTTCCATTATGTAATACCACATAAACCACAAGTACTAACCTCAAAGCTAACCAAAACTGAACCATCCATTTGAGACCAGTCTCTATCTATATTATGGCCAAGAAGAAGCAACAAGGCAAGCTTAAACTTATAAACTTATGGATGCTGGAACTTGGAAAAGTATTTTAAAATAGAGTTGCTATTACTTAAGACACGAAAACTAATAGAAATTATACAGTAAACTAATTGTATATGGAATTAAAACAGTGTAAATTAAAAGCAAAACTTCTGTGTGAAACTAAACTCTAAAGAAATAATGAGAAAACGGTCACACTTAAGAGACACATTTATACTAAAGGAGTGTACTTGAGTGTATTGAGTCTATCGAATTGAGTATAACTAATTTGTGAATATTTTGTTGCTTGCAGAAATGAAGACGATGCAAATTCGAAACACGATGACGGCGATGAGGTGGACGATGATGGTACCACAACGACCAAAGACTCGGATTCCACCAAACTGACAACGGGCGATAACAACAAGGATTCGCTTGATCCAGAGCGTCCCAGTTCGTCGGGTAAGAGCGATAAGAGCGATAACAAGTTGACAAACAGTAACAACAACAGCGGAGCCAACAAATCAATCAAAAATCCAACTCCGAATCCAACTCCAAATTCAAATCAAAATCAAAATGTCAACGAGGAACTCGTCACGATCGAGAACAATGGCAGCGCTGTCGAGGCAGAGGCAGAGGCACAGTTAGCGTCAGCTGGCAAACAAGAATCGGCTCAACAAATTGATAAAGATAATAATGATAATGATAATGATAATGATGATAAAATTGATAAAGAACAATCGACGGCTAACGAGGCAACGGCTGCTGCTGCTGCTGCTGATGATGATGCCGTTGTTGCTGCCGATTCCAGCGTCGATGTAGCGGCAACAACAGCAACAGAAAAGTCGGCAACAGTCGTTGCAACGTCTGGCGGCGATACAGCATTGGACACTGAAATGGATGAAGTCAAGACAAAGACTGAAGCCCACAATGGCAATGATAAGGCCGCTGAGCCAGCTGATGTCGATGCCGATGGCGATGCCGCTGCCATTGCTCCGGTTGAGATTATGAGCTCATCAGAATCATGCACTAACGCCACCACAAACATCACCACCACCACCAATACTACTACTACTACTACTACTACTTCTACTACTACTACCAACAACACCACCACCACCACCACCATTACCAATAATCCATCATCCACAACAACAAATTCAACGACTTCCGAGTCGTCGACGGGTCAAGCAAACACCGAAAATCCTAACTCCAACTCAAATTTAGGCTTGGACGAAGAGGAAAGCAGCATTGCGGGCAGCTATCCACCCACTCTGGTTGCCGTCGAGGATGCCACATTGTGGCCATCAATGCAGGATCTCAATACACGTCTACGTCGTGTCATCACTGCCTATCAGCGTAATTACAAAAAGGAGGAACTCAAACAACAACAAAAGGCCAAGGTTAGTGCAACTATTAACTAGGTTAATTTAATCATATCATCATACCATACAATACCATTCCCCATACCACATACCATCTTTAAACAATCAAAATACATTCCAAACCTGTGTCTTTTGTCCATGTGTCTAGTTTCAAATCAATGTGCCTAGGATAGTGTGTATCTGTATAACTACTCTAAAAATGTCCTGAAACTTGCTTTAAAAATTAACCAAAAAAATATATAAATTTTAATAGTTTTTTCGATAATTGTCCGTCTGTTGCAATTGTAGCAAGAATGTTGGAAGCTTAAGCAAATCAAGAAAATTTTTATATAAATTCTTAAAGATGCCCATCATTCTTGCTATTTCTTTTAACTATTCTTTCCTTCTTTACACTACTCACTATATTTTTTTGTTTGTCGTTTTTCGTTTGCTGTATTTTGGTACATAACACAAAAAAAAAAAAAAAAACACAAAATTAAGAATTGTTGTAGTGAGAAATATATGTATTTATTCTCGAGTATGTAGTTTTGTTGCTTAGCTGTTGGCCGTAGTTAACTACAATACTTTGGCTTAGAATGTACATTGTGTAAAAGTAGACAAAAATAACTGACTTTTAACTGACTGGCAACTCAAAAACAGACTGAAGCATCAACTAACCCAAACGAAACATGAACAAAATATATCTAAACAAAAAGAAACCGATACAACCAACAGCTGATTAACAAAACTACGACATGTGAGATGGAATTTAAAGAACAAAATTCGAATTCGAATCCCCCAAAAAGCTTTCTGACAAACTCTCTCGGATCTTGATTGTGACCAGAATTTCCTTGTTTAAATTAGCTAATTTTACTCAGAGACAGAGTACTATAGAATATGATTTTTACAGCAGATTTTGAATAAAAATACATGCATAACATTTGTTAAAATAAATAAATACCTATTTAGAATTTATATTTTAAATTTAGGAATCATTTAGAAAAATATTTTATAGTTTTAGCAACTGGTTTTGCTCTTTTTAAGATTATATCTTTAGATTGTTGAAGTTCATGATATAAAAAAAAATTTATTAATTGAAAATAGTTGCTTGAAAAAGCTGAACAACATATTTAAAATAAAAATAATTTGCTTTTTTCCATAAATTTAAATTAATACAAAAAAAGTATTTTAGAGCAGTGTAGTTAAAATAAATTAAATCAATAATTGTGTAAAGAACATAATTTTTAAAATTTATAGAATTGATAGTTGGTCGCTGCTAAATTTTTTCTAGTTTTCACTAGGTAGATAGAATTGATAGATGCTACATATTTTGTTAGTCTGGCAACACTGTTCCACCTACAACACCCAGCCACCCCCGTTCGCTCTTTCTCTCTCTGTCACTGCCTCATTTTCTCACAAAACACTCTCACACTCATGCTGTTCAAAATTTGTTGTTGTTTTAACCGAGTTCTCTTACCACAAAAAAAAAAACACCCAAAATCAAAATCCTCCCACTTCTGCCTCCATTTAACTACAGCTACAGGCTCTGGTCTCATCAACACCGCCGCTATCGGTGCCGACAACGCCGACGCTGCAGTCGATGCAAATGCAGATGCAAAGCGGCGGCTCTGGCAATGTTGTTGGTGTTGGTGCCACAAGCGGTGGCAACGTTGCCGGATCAGTTAGCCAGTTGCAGCAACAGCTCGACTCGAGCAATCGCAGCCTGCAGGCATTGATGCAATCGCAGGGGGCAAGCACATCAGCAGCTGCGGCTGCTGCTGCCGCTGCCGCATCAGTCGGTACTGGTACTGGTGGAGCATTACAGCAACACGGAATGACCCAACAACAACAGCAACAACAACAACAACAACAGCAGCAGCAGCAACAACAGCAGCAGCAACAACAACAGCAGCTGGGAAATGCTGGTGGGGGATCTGGAACGGTACCGGCCATGCCCACTGCCGCCGATATTAGCCTAATGCTGAGCATCCTCAACACCACCGATGTGAGCCAATTGGCCAATTTGGATATCAACAAACTGGCCATGTATTTGGTTAGTATGAACAATGTACGTGAATCGAGCAATTCAATTTGATATTTCTCTATATACATAAATATCTATAAACATCTACATAACCCCATCCCCCAACTCTCCCTCTCTCTCTCTCTCTCAACCACACCCACACACAACAAAAACTTTAACACAACCCTTATCAGGGGACTTTAATAGACCATGACCAAAATTACTCAACCCCAGAAAAACACTCACACTGACAATATAACTTTTACCACACATTTACCATATACCACTTACCACTTATTACCACGCAAAAGTTGAGTTGAGAACTAACCCCCATAAAAATAAACAGAGTATAAATTTAGCATATTACTAACATTGCATGTGATCCTAACTAAATACTTACTATATATTACATTTTGAGCAAAGTACAATTATTCTGTTTACCTTTAATTATAACATTTTTAAATTTTAACTACTTTTTTCAAAACAATATACTATGCCCATATAATTTTGACAATATTTTCCTAAAACTATTTACAGTTTATATGTATACAAATTTCTACTGAATATTTATTGAAACCCCTAACTACATTTTACAAGACAGTCTTCAATCTATATTATATATTCTCTACCCATACAATATTATATATACAAATATCAACTGAAAACCCTATTCATACATTAATTTCTTACATTATGATACAATTCTCTATAAGATTTCAGCGTCTTAGCTTAAACTTTTCACTTAAATTTCTGAAAAAAAACAAAAAAAAATTTTTGCCGCAGTTTTTTTCGTTTGCGCCAGATGATGATCAATGAAACGGTTATTGTGATTTGCGCTCTATATAAAAAAATCGAACCAACAAAATGAAAAGAATTGAATTTACAATTTGGTGGCGTAATAAGCTGACTTTTCGTACATTATGCCATTGATATTAGACCATGTGGTGCTCAAATGAGGGTGGTGATGTGAGCTATGGATCAATGCCATAGGCATAGGGGTAGGGTGTCAAGGCCAAAGATCCCATAACGGGTTTCAAAATCGAAATCCAACAATTGTGCAACCCTTAAAAATTGCAATGCTAATTGAGTTAAATGTGCAAAATTTGAAAGCATATATTATTAATCTTGATATATTGCATTTGTTGTTGGCTTTATTTGTCTGTCATTCCCTTTTGCCCATTTCGATAGAAATAATCATGTGTGTGTGTTTCGATAACTACAAAGTGATGTGTGTGTGTGAAGAAAAAGATAAAATAAATAAATAAAACTAACTAACACATACAATCACACTTACGAGTACTACGTGTGTGAGAGATTGGTGGTGGTTGTTGTTGTTGTTGCTGTACTTCCGAATGTTCAAACAAAAGCAAAACGATGACAAAACGAGACGAACGACAAAACGAAACGAAACGCAAGAGCGAGACGGTGAGGTTGAGGGTGAGGGTGTCGGCAACACGGGGGCACAAATACAAATACACTTATGCTTAATTTATGCAAAATAAAAAGAAATACACATAGAGTTTGCCGAATGCCAAACCGAAAGACAGGCAGCTCTGTCGCACCAACCAACCGAGCAACCGACCAACTTCGACTTCAAATTTGAAGCCGCCCAAAATGCACGAGATGCGATGCTGTGCTGCTTTGCTTCGGCCGCGAATGAGCAGCCAAAACGAGCAAACGAGCGAAATGTCAAACCACTTTGCACATAACAACAACAACAACAGCAAACAGCCTCCCTGAAATACATATATTGTTGGTGTTGCCACCTTCGACGACGAAAAGGAGGCACAAAACAACAGAAACAAAACAGTGAAGCCACCACAGTCGAGAGTTTCTTGGGTCAAATTATGAGGATACGACTTTGGCGATGAAGTCAATTGTTCAACCTGACGCGCATTTTACTGTAGCAACAGAGCAAAAGTAGCAACAACAATAACAACAACAACAGGCACCAACGACAACGACAACGATGTCGACGCCATTATCAAAAGGCAAAACGAACGCCAGCGCCATCAATCAAGCGAGCAACAACAAGAACATGAAACTACAAGAAGTAGAAGGAGCATAGAGCGTCGACGCCAACAGCAGCAGCGGCAGCAGCAGCAGTAGTAGTAATAGAAAGAGAAGCAACACACGGCAGCAAGAAGAGCAAGCAAAACGGTCACACACACAAGTCAAAGCCGCATTATGGCTGTTGTTGTTGTTGTTGTAGCTCTTGTTTCTTGTTGTTGTTGTATTGACGAAGTATAAAGTTCTTCTTTGGTGACGATGATTGCTGTTGTTGTTGCCGCGACGGCGTTGGCGGGCATATTGGGTATCGGTAACGGGTGGTTCCTCTTCTTCTGCTGCTTCTTGCTCAGTTCGTTGTTGTTGTTGTTGTTGTTGGCTGTACTTGTGCGCCCTCTCTCTGTATTTGTATGTGTGTGTGTATTAGTTTTCCATGAGTGCTGCTCCAGTGTGTATCTATAAGGTGTATTTGACTATGACTGTGTGTGTGTGTGTGTAATTTTACATTTTCTGAATTTATCCAATGCTTAATTTTTTTGCTTTAGCTTCATGCGCCCACCCAATAAGCCACTGTCGCTGTCGCTGTCGATGTCGCTGCTCTCAGGCAGCAGCTTTGTGTATTGAATATATATCCCGTATCCGTGTCGCTCTCATCAGCGTTGAGACGCGTTGATGAGATGATGGCGCATAAAAACATTCCACTTGTAGTATATGTGTATGGTGACCTGTTCCGTTTCGTTCCGTTTCGTTTCGTTCCATTCCGTTTCTCAGTTTCTTGTGTTGCCCGCGGCGCGTCAATAAAGCCAAAGCGCCTAATTGCGCTTATTTGAGCTCAGCGTTATTGTTGTTGTAGTTATTTGCTGTTGTATCCTGTCGTTACCTTTCATGTACTAGAGATGGGACATTATCGTGTTATTATTGACTATCAATATAATCGTTGAATAACACTGAAAATATTGAATAATTTTATTATATTTATTTATCTACTTTTTACCTTTCATGTACTAGAGATGGGATATTATCGTGTTATTATCGACTATCAATATTATAAATAAATATTGAATAATTTTATTAAATTTATTTATCTACTTTTTAATTTTCAATTAACAATAGCGGACATTATTACAATTTAGTAAAAATGATATTGCGATATCCGCCGATTCCCATCACTAATTCGCAGCAGCAGCAACTTAAAAGAATTTTCTTGCATTTATTTTTCCCTTTTTGCATTTCGCAACATGTATTTAGAGCACACATGCATAAGATTGTGTGCAGTGTACACAGTGTACACATGTGTATGTAAGATGCTCTCTCTTCTCTCTCTCTCTCTATCTCTTGTATGTTTGCCATTCTCTCTCTGTAGGTTTGCCATTCTTTTTGCTTCATCTTTTGGGGTCTCTGCTTGATTTGCTTGGATGCCTCATCACAGTTTGCTGCTAACCGCTATTCGATTTATTATTTTTATTTTATTAGCATTTATGTTTGTATGTGTTGCTGCACAGTGGTACGATAACCATTATAAACTGCTTTGCACCACTATGCGCTCGCGCGTGCGTCTCTCGCTGCAGCTGCAGCTGTCGCGTCGGCGCAATTCATTTCATTTCATTTCACACCTGACCTTCATAAACAATTTGAAACATTTTCAATACCATCTGTCCCAGTGTGCAATGGCCAGTTTATCTATACACACACACGATCAAGCAGTTGGGTTGGGGCTACGTGTCTTAAATGAGCCGCTGCTTTTGTTGTTCTTGTTGTTGTTGTTGTCTACCTGCTGCTGCCTTTTGATTTAGTTTTGCGTTACGCTTTAGTCAAATTTACGTCACACACATACTATGGCAATGCAATCGTCGTCTCTCTCTCATGTGCAGTTGCATTTACGCCGCTCTGAGCAAAACCGATCAGGCATGTGTGTAAGAGAGTGTGTGCTGAAGATGTGTCGCTGTCGCTGTCGCCGTCGATTGGCAGCTTGCTTTGTGTTTTTGTTGTAGTTGTTGCTGTAGCTGCTGCTGCTGCTGCTGCTGCTGCTGCTGCTGCTGCTGCTGCTGCTGCTGCTGCCAGTTTAGTGATGGTGGTGGTTCTGTAGCTGTATCTGTATCTGTATCTTACAGATTGATTAATAATCTCGTTTTTATACTCTTTGCGCTGCTTTGGTTACGTGCTTATCGCACTTTACTGCAGTTTCTATCTTTCGCCTTACGCTTGCCCAACAAGCAACAACAATTTTTGCAAATTACATATGTATAAATGTATCTATATAAAATGATATAGATTTAGTACATACATATGCTATATATGTAGATTAGCTATTAATTATTATATTATTATTAATTAAACAATCAATTTGATGCTATAATTAATGCACTGCAGCACATTTTACTCATATCCTTTCAATCAACAAATTAAGAACGAATTTCTAGTTGTCTTTTTTTTTATTCTGCTTTGACTACCAATTCGTATGTGCTTGTGTGTGTGTGCACATTTTATACCTGAATTTTAATCCATTTCTCAGTGCTGCTGCTGCTGCCTCTTTAGCCTCTAAGCGCATGGCTGGCTATTATTTTATGTTATCCCTTTTACGCTCTGTGTCCGTATCCTTTTGCCCCGTTGTTCTCGTTTGTCGCTCTGTCTCTGCTGCTGCTGTCGTCTATGCCGCCTTGTCGTCAACAGTTTTTGTGGTACATTTGTTTCATTGCTTTGGCTTTTTTGCCGTGTTGTATATCATGTATTCTCACCCCTTCTCCCCTTCTCTATCCACCCATCTTTCGCGCACGTGTGTGCTTGTGTGTGTGTGTGTGACAGGCTCTGCCTTTGCCTTTTGCTTACATTACACACAGAGTTGACACAATGTGCTGCCTGCCTCCTCATTCTTCTTCTTCTTCAACTCGTCCAGTTGTTGTTGTTGTCGCACACAGACACACAATATTTAATACGCTCTTATTCGCTCTCGCTAGCGCTGTGTGTGTCGCTGCTCTCGCATCCCAAATGCGCTCTCTCTCTCTCTCTGTCTGTCTCTCAGTTTGGTTTGGCAGCACTGCAAGTGACGCTTTGCTTTGCTTTGCTTTTGCCTTTCCTTCCTTTTGCCGCGCTCATTCACCTCAGAGGACAGACAGCCTGTGACTGTGACTGCTGCCTTTCTGCCAGCCTGCTGCCTGCTCTGCTGCCTGCTCTGCCGCTGCCTCTGCCCATCTCATTCATATTCACATTCACCCAAAACGGCGTTTGGCTTAATCTCACGATTGTTTGGTTTCGTTTGGTTTGGTTTTTCTGCTCTGACTATGGCTCTGCCGCCGCCGTCTGTCTCTGGCTCAGCGCGCTGCGCTGCTTTGCGCTCTGCTCTGCTCTGCTCCCTCGCTCAATAGTAGTTGCTTGCTTGCTTACTTGTGTTGCTGTTGTTGTTTTTGTTGGGTTGACTAGCGAACTCTCTCCCCGTGTGTTCTGTTCGTTGCCTTTGCCTTTGCCGTCACCATCGTTGTTGCTGGCTGATTCGCATTCGATTTTAGCTGCTAGTGCCGCTGCCGCCGCCGCCGTCGCTGCTTCCGTGCGCGCGTATGCGTCCCCGTTGTGGTCTGGTCTCACTGAATATATTTCTATATGTATACGTGTGCATGACTGTTTCCCTCTGTGTGTGTGTGTGTGTGTGAGGAGTGTTTCTTGTATTTAGTCCGCAATGCGCTCGCTCATTATTTGTTTGAGCGCCGCGGTGTAAAGTTGTAAAAAGTCCAAGTGCTTGAGCAGAGCAGCAAACGCAAACGCAAACGCAACGCAACGCATCCATATCCAAACATCGTTTGTCGTTTGTTTCGTTTCGTCGGGGTTTTCGTAACGGCGCGACCCGTCAACGTCTGTCTCCCTCTAGCACCCGCGCTCTCTATGCATATGCCATGCCGTGTGTGTGTGTGTAGAAGAAATAATAATAATCAAACGAATGGAAAAATGTAATTGCTGTGGCAAAAAGTAGACGACGAGACGAAGACGAATGTCGAGAGTGCTAGCAGTGGCGAGTGCGAGTGCAGACGTCGCTGACGAAATAGCAATAACAACAACAACAACTAGCAACAACAACAACTAGCAACGTGCAAATGGCAAATGTGTCGCGTCGTCGTCGCAATGAATGATAATTAGTGCTTAATTAAAATCAATAATATGTCGAAATCGACAAATTCCATTTCAATATTTGTGATATAGTGTAGTAGTAGTGTGTGTATATATAACATATGCATAATATAGTGAATTGCATATCAAATCAATCGAGTTTTTTTGTTTGTGTGCCTCGAAATTCTTGATATATATTTTTAATACAAAATGGAGGTTATTAAACCCATGGATTTTAGCAGTTTCTCTGCATTCTGTGAGCATCTTAATAAATCAACAGCATCAGCCGCAGCAGCAGCGGCAGCGGCAGCAGCAACAACAGCAACAACAGCAACAACAACAACAGCAACAATAGTTGCGGCGCCCAATTTAAACAATGGCATTTATTTGGAGGTAAAACTACAAAAACAACAACACGAGCAACAACAACAACTACAGCCAAGAAACAATGGCAATGACAATTTTTATATTATTAAATACACATAACGTAATTAAAATAAATTCAAAAACTCAATCGAATATGTGAATGCAAAGAATGCAGAGAGTGAGTGCAGAGAACGCAAAGCAAAGAAGAAGCAGAAGAAGATTAAGAACAACAACAACAACAACAAGAAGAAGTAGTAGAAATAAAAGTAACAAGCAAGCAACTTCAGTGAGTGAGAGAGCGAAAGAGACAGTCTGAGGCACACAGCAAATCGAGCTGCAAAGTTAAAACGAAATACAAAACAATAAATTTATGCCTATATAGATTTCACATGTACACCGACTGAACCGAACCATCGCCGTTGCCACTTACACACGGCATGTGTAAAACTTACACACTCACTCTCTGATGTGACGCGCTCTCTTTCGCTCGCCCTCTCTCTTTCTCTCAAAAAGCCGCATACACCGAGAGGCATGCAAACAAACACAACACAACACACTCAACACTCATGGGTAACCAGTTGTGTCTTAGTGTTTGTGTTTGAGAGCGCTCATTTAAATTCGTTTTTCCGCCTATCTTCTACCCCATTTCGAATCCATTCCATTCCATTTCATTTCTTTTGGACAGTCGCCGCAAGTGAAGTCAAGTCAAGCCGCTGCTATTGCTTGCTACTTACTAATAATCATAATCAATCGCTCGCACTTGTATCGTGCAAAATGCACGAAGAGGGCGATTGTCGTCGATGAGGCGAAGGCGTCGCGTCGCGTCGCCTCGTGTGTCGTTCGTGTGGAGCGAGAGAGAGCAGCAGTAGTAGCAAATGTGGAGAAGGTGGAAGAAAGGTGTGGGGAAGGGGGAGTATGGGGAAGAAGGTAGTTGAAGTAGAAGAGGTCGTCGTCGTTTCGTTCGTTCAATCGTTCAGTTCAGTCTCAGTTTATCTTTGACTTGCTTTTGGTCGTTTTTGTTTTTGTTTGCCCCCCTTTTTTGGATATCGCTGCTTGCTGCTTGTTTGGAATTTGTATATCAAAAGCCGTTAGCCTGGCATACACATACAAACATACACTTAGTATATGCAGCGCTGCCAACCTGCGCCAATTGGCATCCTTGAGGGCACAAAAGCCAGCCAGGCAGCCAGACTTGCCAACATGTCTGTGAGAGCAAGACCACCGCACTGTACCGCCTCCTCCTCCCCCCAAATGGCACTTGACTGCATGTGTGTTGTGCTGAGCTTAAGCTATAAACATACATAGAGACATCGAGTTAAACTCGCAGTCGGAGCACTGCTTGCAGTTTTCTTCTTGTTGTTGTTTTGATTTGCATTCACACAAAATATATGTACGTGTGTATATTGTTTTGTATGTTATTTTTGCAACCACCTGGCAACGCTGCCTATTTGCGAATGAATTAGAGAGAGAGATGGGGTGTAGGGTCACCTGACCCACCATTATTATTTTTATTATTTTTTATTATCATAACTAACTACACAGCAAGACGTGTAATGCAGACACAGAGACAAACACACAAATTAGAGAGCAAAGAGAGCTTCTTTTGCTGTGTATGTGTGTGGGTAACGGTACCCATGCAATTGGTCTCGCTGGATTCATTTGTTTGTCTCCTGCTTTTGGGACTTGTACCGACGCCGCCGCTACTTCTCTTCTTGTTCTTCTCCCCCTGCCTGCCTGCTGGTCCGCGTTTCGTGCTCATTGTCGCTGGCATTTGCCCTCTTTTGATATGTACTTCGGGCCAACGTTATATTAGGGGTGTAAAATGGATTTTTTACTTTTATTATTATGATTTTATTGTATTTCGAGTTTCATTTTCAGTTTGGTTCGTATTTAGTCGTCATCGTCGTCGTTGTTGTCGTCATAGCCGCCATTGTCTCGTATTTTGCCCCTTTTGCTTTGCGCTCGCCATTCGCATTATGTACTTTTATTTGTATTTTTCGCAAAAATTGTAATTCAAAAGGCAGCCCCGCAATAGCAACACCCACCCCTACCACCTACCACCTACCCCCTACATTAACAGCTAGAGAGCAGCAAGCACCCACCCTTGATGCATCCCGTTATGTTGGTAGCGATTAGAGAGCAATATACGGTTTATTTTACATTTTTTGGGTTGCTCTATCAACTCTTCTTCTTATTATTTTAGGTTTTAATAATATTCGTATCACTAATCAAATTAAATTGATTGGCTATAATGTTTAGTAGCACATATTTTTAGCATTTTCTATAAACAACAATTAATTTTTTTACATGTACTCTAAGTTTTGCGCTCTATAGTATTAGTTATTGTTGAAAAAGTTTTATCTTATCGTCGCTAGGCGTTTTTTTTGTTTTTTGTTCGTATATGTCATGAATGGGTAACGATTGTAAAATAGTCAAGATTAAGTTTTGTAAGTCTTAAGAATGTCTCTTTAATCTATTAAGACGTTTGCTGCCGAAGCATTCAATGTGAGTCACATGATATTATGGAAAGAGTATTTCATAAACTTGGTTTAAAATTGTGATATCCTAAATTATTATTGGGTTTTAGAGCTTTATAATTACTTGCTCTCCAGTTAATGGTAGTGAAATGCACAAGTATATATTACTGTAGGGTATTACGATAAAAAAAACTGTCATGATTCATTATTTATTTGCGCAGAGAAATTTATTTTAAACTCATTTCATTAGTTAAAATTACTAGCAAAATTTAAACAAAATTAAAAAATGTTTAAAAACACATAGTTTGTATTCATGTAATAATTTCATTATTTATTGAAACTATAATATTTAAAAACTCTTACTTAACTGAATGTTAATCCCCCCTCTACCCCACAAAAATCTCAACATATACTTTAATAAAAGTTCTTTTATGTATTGATTTCTAATTTGTTATTTTTGCTTATAGAAAATGGAGCGCCAGGGTAAGATGGAGCTGGCGGCCAAGGAGCGGGAATCGCAGCGGCTGCAACTCATACCCAAAAAGTGGAATCGTCGCGAGGAATACGAATTCCTGCGCGTACTCACCGGCTATGGCGTTGATATGCAACTGAACACGCCCATGGGCGTTACGAACACACCACACGACTGGACCAAGTTCAAACAGATGGCACATTTGGAGCGGAAGAGTGATGAGACGCTCAGTGATTACTACAAGGTATTTGTGGCCATGTGCCGACGACAAGCGGGTCTAAAGCTCAGCGAGAACGAGCGTGGACTGGAGGGCATCATTGAGGAGGTGGAGAAGGAGCATGCCAAGCTCATATTGGATCGCCTTGAATTGCTGGCCAAACTGCGTGAAGTTGCACGGAATCCACAGCTCGAGGAGCGTCTGAAATTGTGCGCCATGAATGCAGATACGCCGGATTGGTGGGAACCGGGACGACATGATAAGGAACTGATTGCCGCTGTGCTTAAGCATGGTCTCTATCGCTCCGAGACGTTTATCTTCAACGATCCGAACTTTAGTTTCTCCGAATCGGAGAAGCGCTTCATACGGGAACTGGAGGCACAAATACAGCGCACCATTAAACTGGAGGCCTTTAATGCCGAAGCCGAAAAGCTGGCAGCCGCTGAAAAGGCTGCAGAAAAAGCAGCAGTTGCCGCAGCAGCTGCAGCAGCGGCTGCAGTAAAGCATGAAATCATTGATCTGGATGATGAGCTGCTCACCAAGGAAAGCGTCATCAAGAAGGAGACTCCAGCAGCAGCAGCAGCAGCAGTGAAAGCAGAAGTCAAACCGGAACAAAGTGCTGAAAAGATTGCCGAGACTGAAGACAGTGCAGAGAAGGAAAAGAGTAAATCTGAGGAAATGGAAGCAACTCCCACAGAGATTGTAGACGACAAGGCGGATGTGGAGAGTGAAGCTGTCAAAGAAAAAGCTGACACTGAAGATGTCGAGTCTGTCGAGACCAAGCCAAAGGAGTCCGAAAAGAAAATGGATGTGGATGAATCCATAGCTGAAAATGGCACAGAAAAGGAAGCCACTACAGAGGCAGAGGCAGTCACAACTGCAACTGAAGGCGACAAAGGCGAAAGCGATGCGATTGCAGCCGAAACCGAAGACACAACTGAGGAGGAGGCAAAGCAGAAGAGCTCTGAACAGGAGCAAGACGAGCAGAAGATGGACACAACAGACACAACAACAACAGCAAAAGAGACAACAGATGCTGAACTGAAGAATACAACTGATGCTGTTGTTGAGGATAAAGAAATGTCGGAAACAACAACAAGCAACGAGAAGGAAGATGTTGCAGCTGCTAAAGCTGAAGCAGCTGATGGGGAAACCGCTGCTATTGATGCTGTGAAAGAATCCTCCTTCGCCACCGAAACTGAAACTGAATCGGAAAAGGAAAAGGAAAAGGAGAAGGAAACCAACAAATCAACTGCTGAAGCTGACGAGTCCAAGAAAAGCGACGACGTCGAAGAAGTCACCGAAGTAATCGCTGAGGAGAAGAAGAAGGAGACGGAGACAACGGTGACAATCAGTGAAAAGCAGAAGCCAAGTGAGCAGGAGATACTCGATCTGGTTGCCGCACCCACCGATCCCGATGACGATGAGGTGATGAAGGAAAAAGAGAAAGCCGTCGAGGAGGAATGCAAGAAACAGGCGGCCGAATTGAAGGCACGCTTTCCCGATCTTGAGGTCATACAACCGGCAGCTGTTAAACAGCAAAAGCTGGAGAAACCCAAGCTGGAAATGTGCATGATCCGTTGGTTCAAGGACTTTGCCCTGGAGCGTCGCATTGCGCACATCGTTTGCTGCGTCGAGAGCAACAAGTGGCCGGTGGATAAGCATTATAGTGCTTTCGCAGGCTGCAAGGGTGGTGCTGCCACAGATCTCAACATTGCGTTGCATGAATCGATACCACATCTCAATAGCATCGAACGACGTTCCACGACGCCAGATGTGATTACCATCACCACAGATCAGGGTGTTACCAAACATTTGCAGGCTTCCCAAATGCAACAGGTGGCCAGCAATGCCAACGTTTCGTCCTCATCAACGCCGTCGTCGTTGTCGTTGTCGGCCAACAACAACATGTCCTCCGTAATGTCTGCGGTTAAGACGCCATCATCTGCATCGGCAGCCACAACGTTGCCTGGATTAGATGCCAATAGCATCAATGCGGCTGTAGCTGCCGCTGTTGCCGCAGCTGCCAGTGGTGGCAATGCCACCTCCCTGTCCGCCTTATTACCGGGCATGTCACTCAGCGCGGCTACAGCGGGCGCCAGTGCTGCTGCCGTTAATGCCGCCGGCTTGAATGTTCCCAGTGGCGTTGGCGTCGTCTCCCAGGCGGGCAAAAAGCGTAAGCGACACATTGCCATCGATGTGGAAACGGAACGCGCTAAACTGCACGCTTTGCTCCACAGTTCAAGTAACAGTTCAAGTAAGTGTGTTGATTATTTGATAGATTTTATAACAATAGATTAAGATTGGAGCAATATAAGAGACTGATAACTGACTAACTAAGGATGGGTGAAGATTGGAACTGAAGAAAGATGTTGAAGATTGAATATTATCCCACCTAGCATTTGGGAGATCATTTTGTAAGAACTGAATTTGGCGAGTCGTTTTTAACTCCCCGGGAAGATTAAAAAATGATTAATCTTATGAGCGATTCAAGCAAGCGTCCAAAATGAGTCGCCTTTATGATCAAAATGCGATTAGTTCAAAGCATAACAACAAAATGCAAAGCAATCGCCAACTGATCGTACTGGGGATCGAAACGCGATTGTTTTCATTAGAAAACTTAGAAACGAGTCGCGTATGTTTAAAAATATGACTCGAAAGTGAGTCGAAACTGATTAGAAAAGGGGGTCATAGGCGACTCCTCAAGAAGAGTCGCGGGTAGGGTATTTTTTTCTCCCGACGAAGGAGTCATCTATGATCAGAAAATGAGCTCATTTATGTCTATTTTAATCAGCAAGGGGAGCGACTCGAGTATGATCACAAATGTTTGGTGGGTAAGGATGGGTTAAGATTGGAACTGAAGAAAGATGAAGAAGTACTTAAAAATCAAAGAGTGTTAAATATTTTATTATATGTTTTTTTTTTGATTTGCGATCAGTGAAGAAGACAAAATAGTAACTGATAGTTAGAAAAACACAATTTATTTCTAGTAGGAATGAACGATCTATAGGAAGAAGGATCGAAAGCAAAGTGTTCTCATTCTAATGCTCCAAAATCAAACAATTTTAACTAATTTCTTCTTTCTCTCGTTCTGTGTAGTGGCACCCAAAGACTGGGAAAGTGAAATCGCTAACATGGAGGCGCTGACGGGTTCGGGTTCGGGACGCCGCGGTGGTTCGGGCGCAGCATCAGCAGCTGCCTTAAGTGGCATGCAACCGCCACCGGCGCACCAACATGCCTCGCTGTCACGTCAATCTTCTGGACAGTTTAATAAACCCGCTGTACCGGCAATGAAAACACCGCCACCCTCAATGGGTGCACCCATGGATTTGTCCTCCAGGTGCGTAATAAACCACAATAATTTTATTCTCCAAGATTTATGCAAACTAACTCCTGAAACTATTTCACATAGCAGCTTGCCCAAAATGAATATGACAGAGATGCTGAAGTCAGCGTCCAGCGCTGGAGCAATTGATTTAAGCGAGGTGCAGGACTTTTCGATGCCCTCCAAGAAATCGAGTGTGCATGCAGCACTCAGTTCCGCCTTCCCCTCGATGGGCAGCAAGAGCAAGCTGGATGATACGCTCAACAAGCTGATGAAGAAGAACAATTGTGTAAGTAAAAAAAAAACAACGAAATTAATGTGGAATGCCATTAATGTAACCAAATATATTACAGACCATTGAGGAGCCAGTGATTGGCAAGGAGAAGAAGCGCAAGAAGCTGGATGAGATTGTGTTGGGTTTGTCGGCAGCCAAGGAGCAAAAGACCTTCCCAGATCCATCGTTGCCGTCCTCAAAGAAGCCCCAGATACCGCCCAGTGTATCGGTGACACCAGCCAATCTTCAAGCGCCAAGTCAACAGCAATCGAATCAGAAACCTTTCACCATCACTGTAACCACAGTGCCCGGAAGTGAGTTTGAGTCTCTGCGCTTTTTATTTCTACTACTTCAAAGGCGAAAATATTCAGAATGAAAAGAAAAACAATTTGCTAATCCATTTCAATTCCATGTCTCATTGCAGAGTCCAAAAGCGGCGGTCAAGGCGGAAACGGAAGTGGCGCCAGCAGCAGTTCATCGGGCAGCGGTCTCAGTGCTCTACAGAACATGACCATGGGCGGCGGCATGTCCAGCAAGGACAGTCTGAATGCCCTGCTAGCCCAAACGATGGCCAGCGATCCCCAATCTTTCCTCAAGCAACAACAGAAAATGATGCAATTCCTGCCGCCAGCTCAGCGCAAAGCCTACGAGAATATGTTGGCCGAAATGGAGCAGGCAATGAAACTCAGCTCGAAATTCAACTCGCCACACGATGTCAAGGTCAACAAATGGTTGTCGGACATGAGCAGTCCACTGGGCGATCAGCTAAGCATTGATTATGTTGGTGCCGCAAATGCTGCAGCGGTGGCAGCAGCTGCTGCTTCTGGCGGAGGCGGCGGTGGCGGTGGCAACAGCAACAGTCGTCGTGGCAATCGTCAGCAGAGCAGCAACAATTCGAGTGCGCAACAGGCGGCACAATTGCAGAAGCAGCAACAGCAACAACAGCAGCAGCAACAACAACAGCAGCAGCAACAATCCATGTCGGGTCCTTTGGGCTTGACGGGCGAGGAACCTGTGCCTGTGATCAACAAGCAGACGGGCAAAAGATTGGGAGGAAACAAGGCGCCACAATTGAAACGACTCATGCAATGGTGAGTGAAAACATTTTAGATTTTAGAAGTAGAAACAAGCTGTTTTAAGTTATAAATATATATTCTTTAAGCTTCAAAAAACAAGCTTAAACTTATATATATTTCAAAGCTAAAAAACCAACTAAATCATTTGGAATTTGGCAAAGTTATTTTTATTCAAAGTTTCAAAAAATTTCTTAACGGGCTTTAAACTGTCTATAAAAACCATAAAACTGATTTGAGAGCAACACACACAAAGTGATTGAACAATTTTTATATGAAAACACCCACCAAACATTTGTGATCATACTCGAGTCGCTTTAGAGTCCCTTTGCTGATTAAAGTAGTTATATATAAATGAGCTAATTTTCTGATCATAAATGACTCATTCGTCGGGAGAAAAATATACCCTACCCGCGAGTCGCCTATGACCCGCTTTTCTAATCAGTTTCGACTCACTTTCGAGTCATATTTTTAAACATACACGACTCGTTTCTAAGTCTTCTAATGAAAACAATCACATTTCGATCCACAGAACGATCAATTGGCGATTGCTGTGCATTTTGTTGTTATGCTTTAAACTAATCGCATTTTGATCATAAAGGCGACTCATTTTGGACGCTTGCTTGAATCGCTCATAAGATTAATCATTTTTTCAAACTTCCCGGGGAGTTAAAAACGACTTGCCAAATTCAGTTCTTATAAAATGATCTCCCAAATGGTAGGTGGACATAGCCTTATTAATATATACAAGGAATCTATCGACTCACTTAACTACTCATATCAAAATTATTATTAATTTCCTCGAAACTAATTGAATTCTAAATTCATTTCAATTTCTAGGCTAACGGAGAATCCCAACTATGAGGTGGATCCCAAGTGGTTGGAACAAATGCAGAATCCCATGTCGGCGCCATCGCCCAAACCCAGTGTCAGCGGCATGGACAACAGCAGCGGTGGCTATGGCTCCAAGTCGCATGGTGGCCGACCATCGTCCAACTCCAGCAACACCTCATCGAGCAGCCACAACCAACAGCAGCAGCAGCAACAACAGCAGCAGCAGCAGCAATCGAATACGTCACAATCTCCGGCTGGCAATTCTGGTGGAGGTTCGTCCAAGAAATCGTCGAGACAATCGCAATCGCAGGCTGCCTTGGATCAGGCGGCATTGCAGTTTGGCTCACTGGCCGGTTTGAATCCAAGTTTGCTGGCCAATCTGCCGGGATTGGGAGCATTTGATCCAAAGAATCCGTTGGCTGCCTTCGATCCGAAGAATCCGTTGCTCTCGATGCCATTTGGTGGCATGCCCGGTATGGGCAGTCTGCCCGGCCTGGGTAATCTCAACAGTATGAATCTGTTTGCCGGTTTGGCGGGCATGGGAGGATTGGGTAATCTGGCTGGCATGGATGCCCAGTCGCTGGCTGCGCTCATGGCTGCTGCGGGACCAACGCTTGGTGGCCTAACGGGCAGCACGGGTGCGGGCACCGGCAAGAGCCAGTCGCAGTCCAGTGCTGGCGGCAATTCCTCCAACAATTCCTCATCCTCCTCCGCAGCGGCGGCGGCAGCGAACAAGAAGAAGCAACAACAACAGAACGAAGCGGCACAAATTGCCGCCGCAGCTGCAGCAGCCGCTGTGGTCAATAGTGGCGGCGGCGGCGGTGGAGGCAACAACTCCTCCAGCGGTGGAAGTGGTGGTAAGAATGCGGCGGCAGCGGCAAATGCATCAGCTGCACAATTGGCCGCCGGTTTTCCGTTCCTCTTCCCCAATCCCTCGATACTGTATCCGCCGATGGGTCTGGGTGGTCTTAATCCCTACTCGCTGGGTTCCAGCGGTTTGGGCTCCGCCTACGATCAGCTGGCACAGCAATACAATCTGCTAAATGGCGTGGCCACATCCTCGTCATCTGTCACCGGATCCACACAATCCTCCAAGTCGCATCAGTCGCAGTCGAGTAAATCGAGCAATTCTCGTGCGGCTGCCGCTGCTGCTGCCTCGGCAACCAATCTAATGAATGCCATGGCCAGTATGAGCGGCGGTACGGTGACCACGCCCTCCTCCTCCGGTTCCGGACGCAGTCGCCAGAGCAACAGTCAACGCAACGCAGCAGCGGCGGCGGCAGCATCAGCAGCAGCATTAACGCCCAGTGCCGCGGACATGGCGCAATTGTCCAGTCTGCTGATGCCTGGTGCAGATCCGCATCTGCTTGAGTCTCTGAGTCGCATGAGCAGCATGGATTTGGCTCAAGCGACGCGTCTGATGAGCTCCTTGGGTCTGCCCCCACTGCCCAACTCCAACAGCAGCGGCTCCAACTCCACCAACAACAACAACAGCAGCAGCTCCAGTGGCTCCAGTTCGAGTGCGGCAAGTAAACGTGCCGCAGCGGCAGCTGCTGCAGCTGCAGCCAATGAAGCATCCGCCAAGGAGCAGCAAAAGTGGTTCGAGAGCATAGCACGTGGTGCGCTGCCAACGGACTTGGCTGCACTGCAAGCCTTCTCCCAGGGCAAGATGCCCACGACGAGCAGCAGCTCCAACAGCAACAACTCTAACTCCGGTTCCTCCTCCTCCTCGGCCAGCAAGAGTGCCAAGGCAGCTGCAGCGGCGGCAGCGGCAGCTGCTGCTGCTGTGCAACTGCCACAGATACCGGGCATGTCCAGTGACTTCTCGCAGGCGCTGCTCGCCGAGATGGCTGCACAGGCGATGGCCGCTGCTGGCGGTTCGTTGCCGCTCAGTGGTCCCGGCTCACTGGCCAGTCTGGCTGGTTTGACGGGCGGCGGTGGTGGTGCTGGTGGTGGTGGTGGTGGCTCCTCATCCTCCGCTGGCAGCAGCAGTTCGGCAGCCAAGCGACAACGGGAGCAGGATGCGTTTAAGCAACAAATGGACTTCTATACCAAGTCACTGGGTCTGGGATCGGGCATCTCGTTGATACCCACCTCATCGGCTAGCAGCAGTTTGAATGCAGCTGCCGCCTATGCCGCCGCCTTGGATGCCGAGCAGCTGCAACAACAACAGCAACAGCAGCAGCAGCAACAACAACATAAATCGAAGCGTGCACGCAGTGAAATGCATCCCACCAAGGAGGAACTCACTGCAGCCGCCTTGGCCGCTGGTTTGCCACTCAATTTGGGCGCCAGCATGAGCAGCATTGAGAAGAGTCTGCGTGGCGTCTCCGGTTCCAGCAGCAACTCGACACCGGCGCCCACACCGACACCCGAACAGCAGCTGCAGCAGCAGCAGCAGCAGGACAAGGTGACGCTGACGCCACTGAATCCCAGCAGCTCTAGCAGCAGCAGCAACAGCAGCAGTGCCGCCATTGCAGCGAATCTGCCATCTCAGACAACCATCACGATTGCACCGCCAATCAGTAGTGGTGCCAGCACCAGCAGCGAACGTTCCGAGCGCAGCGAATCCCGCATCTCGCTGACCATTACGAATGCCGCCGATGCAGCCAAATTGCCGCCGCCCTACGAAGAAGCCGACGAGCTGATCATTCAGCCCATACTCAAGAAACCAACAACAACAGTTGCTGCTGCACCCAGCAGCAGCAGTCACGGTGGCAGTGTCGAGGATCTGGATGCCAGCGGTGCCAGTGCTGCAATTGCCAATCTAAGTGGCTCCAGCAGCAGCAGTTCATCAACAGCAGCAGCAGCAGCAGCAGCAGCCGCCGCAGCAGCAGCCGAGGAGAATCGACGCTCATCGAATCGTCTGAAACGTCCCAGATCTAGCACAGAGCATAGCGGCGGTGGAGGTGGAGCAGGTAGTGCATCGCCAGCGGAACAGCCGCCGGAGAAGCGGCGAGAGTTGCGCTCAACGAGACACACACGACAATCGGCGGATGCGGCCACATTGAATCTATCGGCGGGCAGCGAGTCCGAGGATCGGAATGAATGAGTAAAGAGCAGCTCCTAGCCAAAGGACAACGCAACAACAACAACAACAACAACAACAGTGGTTGGCGTACGTACGCGTCGACAAGGCAGCAACGAGAAGAAGCAGCAACAACAGAAGAAGCTGATGAATAAAGAAAACCAAAAGCAAAAAGAAAGCAAAAATAAGCAGAAGCAGGCGGAGGCGGCAACAGCAAACAGCAGGTGCCGCAACGCAGCAGCAACAACAACAAGAAAAATAACAACAGCAAATGTCAAAACAAGTAGAAAAAGAAGAAACGCACGCAAATTGACAAGGCTAAATGCAACGAGAGCAGCGAGTAAGAGCAAAGCAACGAGAACGCGAACGAAAGCTAAAGAGAGATTGAAAGCGAGAGCGAGTAGAGCGAGTGCAAGTGCGAGTAAAAGCAAAGCAACGAGAAGGCGTAAAAGTGCGAGTAGTGGTAGTAGTAGATCCCTTAAGCTTAAAGTTGTGTAAAGTATAAGAGTAACAAAAACAAAAAAAAAAAACAAAAAACGAAGAAAAACCCATTAAATATTTAAATATTTATATATACACACACATATATATATATAAACTATATTATAATATACTATATATACAACTGTACATATATATATATATATAAAAATACCATTTATATATATATGTATATATATGCGAGTGTACATATAACGAGAGCAGGAGATGAAGGATATTTAGATGTGTGAGTGTGTGTGTGGCAGTTGCAAGCACTGCTGCAACAACGCACGTAGCTGCCACACACACGCACACACATACAGATCCGACAACCTCTCAGCTGAAGAGGAAAACGCGTGGCAAGCAACAAATCTGCTGTGCCCCACAACCTTAACTCACACACACCCACTGCTGCAACTAAGGTGTGTGTAGAGGAGGGGCTGTGGGGCAAGTTTCGGTAGCTGCTTGCAACGTCACGATTTTCCCATACATACAATTTAACGAGTATATTTAAAAAAAGCGCTTATAATTTAATTGTAACAAGGAGTGTTGGTAGTGGTGGCATGTGGGGCAGAGAGTAGAGGAAGAAAGGAAGAGGAGAAGTACGGAGAAGGAGGCTGCTGCACTCGCTGCCCCAACTCACAACACACCACACCACAGAGGAGAAGAGTATAAGAAATATCGGTTTAAATTATTGCAAATTATTAATTTTAGCTGATAAGCAGATAATGTTGGAAACCTAACTTAAAACGGCAACAGTTTCAAATTCGATTCAATATATCCAACTATACAAATACGACACACACACACATATTTATATATATATGTATATATATATATAAATTATAGGATTAATTGGGTTCAATGCTGTCGTCCTTCACAAGAGTTAATCTTAATCACAAACAAAATAAAAAACAAAAGCTAAGAAAATCGTAACAAAAAAAAAAACAAAAACCTGTACATATTTTAGTGACTGTAACAAAAAAAAAAAAGAAAAAAGAAAAAAAAAACTAAGGCTACACTTGAAAAAATTCAGCACGTACTTGCGATCAATTGAAGAATTCTCACAATAATTAAATTCGTAAACTGTTTTATAAATTTAATTGCATTGTTTTAACAAACTTGTGTGTGAGTGTGTGTTTTAAGAATGAATCAAGCAACAACTCTCTTTACACTTTTGTCGTCCTGCTTGTATTTTATTTCAGTGTACTCACGCAAGTCCTATAACCATGTATATATATATATATTTATATATATGCTGGCATTGTCATTTGTCGAAATCGCTTTTAATTTGATAATTTTTAATTATGTAATTAGTGAACAATTTTTATATTATTGCCTAAGTTTTAATTTGTATTTTGTATGTTTTTAAAAATGAAATTTTTGTGTACGAAAAAAAAAACAAAACAACAACCACAACAAAACAGTAAACAATATTAACAACAATTAAAACAAATTGTTTATTGCATCAAAATGGGAATTCTTGTATTGTATTTTTTTTGTGAAAGTTATATCAATTACAAATATTTGTATGTATATGTGCAAAATTGGAGCGTTTATTATGGCGACTGATCCCAAAATTAAGATTTATATATACATATATATATATATATACATAATACAGAAACCAACTATATAATATATATAAATGGAAACACTATTTTGTTTGCACTTTGATCCATTTAAAAAAAAATATTAAATAAATAAAATAAAATAAAACCGAACTAAAAATTAAAAAAAAAAAAAACAAACAAACAGTTGCACCAACAGACACAAGAGCAAATAACAATTTAAATTAGAGATGCTAAGTATAAATCTTAATTAAAGTATGATAATTACAAAACCACAACTACAGCAACAACAACAAGATAAATATATAAAAAATAAATTTCCAAAATTACAATAATGTATTGTTTTCCTTTTTTCTACCTATTAAAATGTATTTGTTTTTGTGCAGTTTTTACTAGGAGCAAAGGATTCTGAATTCACGCAATGATTGAAATCAATCATCGCACAGCCCAAACGGAAAGAAATGCGATTTGAGGTGTTCCCCCAATAAGAACAATTCAAGTAACATTTACTCATTTATAATTATGTGTACTTAAATTGTGACCCATATAAGTCTGCCTGCTGCCGACTTCTTAAACTTATCCGTTTGGGATCTACCCCTTGTACCGGCAGTAAAAAAGAGGCGTACGTAAGTTCTATATATGTATGTATATATTTGTTTACTCACAGTAAAAAGAGTTCAACTTAATTAAAGGCAAACAAAAGTTGCTTTTAGCATTTATATGGATAAACAAAGTTTTTGCAATAAATTGACATAAACATTAGCTAATTCTAGATTTTAAATTGATAATTGATACGTACTTAGTAGAAGTTGGCTTCGCTGTTGAATTATACATATACAGAGATATCGTTGAAATCGAATTGGGACTGATAAGGGGAGCGAGGGAAAAAAACTTACAATAAATACAAAAAGTACAAATATTATATGTATATAATATACAATGTATAAATCTGTGTATAAGCAATTAAAGCACTTCACCAGCAGTAACGCCCCCCCATATGCATTATAATGCCAAATCGTAGGCCCATAACAATGGGGGCGTCACATTTAATGGGTTAGTAAACTTTGAGTCTTAATGGCTACCAGCTAAATTATTTTGCGCATTCCCACCAAATCTTCTAGTTTTGGCCTTGTGATTTCTCTATATGTAGTTCAGGAACATGGATCGCTCCAGTGCCTCTTCGAAGAGCTCCTGATTGCGTCGCTTTTCCTCTGGCGTCAGTTCGCGCAGCTCGTCGAACCCATCGTCAGAGAAGGCAATTTCCTCATTCTCTCCTCCCTCGCCAACTGGCGGCTCCTCACCCGCAGCGGGTGGAAGCAATGGTTCACCAATTATTTGGCGTATATCATTGGGTAGAGCCTCGGAGGCCTTGAGCTGCAGATAGATGGCCTCGGCCGTTTCCAGAGTACGTTGCAAGTCTATTGTGCCGGTTAGTTCGTTGACATGTTTCAATATTTCGGTGAATTCGTATTTGCGTTCGATAATCACATTGGTCTCCTGGTCCAGTATGGCCACCGAAAACAGCAGATGAAAGTTGGCACAGGGCAGACGTGTCCAGAGGCATTCCCACAGCTTGAGCACATCGTCGTTGTCTAGTTCCCGTTTGTACCAAACGAGCAGCCAGCGGAAACAGAAATACATGTTGTCCGAATCATGGCTAACCATGTAGTGGAAGAGTGGTGCGTTGGCCACCTCCAGTAGACGACGTAGCTGGGCAAATTGGGTTTTCATGCCCATCTGATCAATGTCAAAGTTGGTAAACACCATGTCCATAAAGCCGACAAAGCACCAAAATGCATCCACCTCATTGACCTGAATTTCCAGAATGGGCGCCAGTAAATCCGACATGCCCTGCACATAGCCCAGATCAAAGTTATACATCACATAGGTCATCAGTATGCCCTGCAGCAGGGCCAAATTGGGATTATCCTCGCCGGCAAAGAACTGCTGAGTTCGATCGGTGCGTTTCACATCCTTTTCAATCTGACACTTGCGATCTCGATAGCCACTAAAGTTGGCCTCCTGCATCTGGGTCATGGCGAGCCATTGTGCCTTCATTTTGTAGTATTCCACGGACTTTTGCTTGCGCCTCTCAATACGCTCCAGTTCCGTGTCAGACCATTGATAATAGTTCAGCAAATATTTCCACACCTCAGCACGCAGGTCGGGCACAATACCACCGCGAAAGATGAGCTCCTTGATGCGTACGCTGTCCGAGATGCGTCCATCGGGCATCTGAAACTCCAGCCACTGCGCCTCACTCAGCGGCAGTCCTGTAAAGCATAAAGATTAGTACCTGCTCTAGATATATTGGTATTGTGCTGTCTTTCTGCTTACCTCGCTTCACACACTGACGTGCTGGCAGATTGTTAACTATTTTCTCATCCTGGGCATTGAGATTGTCCAGTTCACTGTCTGCCGGAGATTTGTCGGCGCTCTCACCGCGACTCTGGCTGTTGGAGGAGCAGGCGCTATTGGTGCTGCCGCTTAGCTTGATGAACTGATAGTTATCCGGCGACGTCTGACGATCGCCTTGTATCAAGGAATTGGGCCGTGTCTTTTGCACCAAGTCCGGTATTGTGCCCAGCATGACAGCCAGCTTATTGGGCAACCAGCTCTCCCTGGGCAAATGGCTGGCTTTTATCTCCCCAATGTCCAGTTCGGCAAATGTTTTCTTTAACTTCTGACTCTCTGTATTCAATATGGCATACTTATCGCCGCCTCCACTGTGACCACCAGCCAACGAGGTGGAGCCTGAATTCTCAATGAAATGCTGTTGTCGCATGGAGCGCACAAACAGATCTGCATTGCCGTGCTGAAAGAAGAACTCACAGTGCACGGCATCGTCGGTTTTGTGTAGGAATCGTATAGTCTGTCCACGATCCCGTACCTCCACAGCAGCCAGATCATCCAACAGAGTGCGCATGATCCGTGCACGTCCTGGATTAGCATTCCCATTTGTACTGCTGCTGTTACTGCCGCTCGTATTGAACGCATTGCACTCGGAGGTGGTGCGCGTGCGTCCCGATATTCTGTCCACCATTGCCCATTCCCCGTGATCGGCTATCATGATGCTATCGTTGGGCTGCCACTCCAGATACAGACGACGACGCGGCCGAGTGTATTCCACCAGAGACAAGGAGCCACTGGTATTCATGTCGGACATGTGCTCAGCATTCGCCTTCTTCAGCAGCACACCGTCATGAGTGCACAGTATCTGTGTGATTAGAAGAACCGCACAATAAACATGAGTCAGTCATGCCAAGTGAACAAAGAGACTTTTATGCTACATATGCATTTAACACTTACGTTACCAGTTCCCTGGGGTCCATCAGACTCTGCTGCGTCGTTGGCTGCCATCTCAGCGCTTCCCTCCTGCGATTCTGCCAGCACGCCCAGCTGTATCTGCTGGCAGCGCTCATAGCGCACCGATTCGTTCATAGCAACCTAGTTGTTGTAGTTTTTCCTTCCAATTGGATGCAATGCAATTTTTTTCAGCAAATTATTACGTTCTAGTTATAAACAATTGAATTTTGACCAAAAAGCTGGTGTGTACACACTGGCGAACTTACAGCGCTGCCAACTTGTTTTTTTTGGCATTATATACAAAATACCGATTAATGCAAGCAAATGCATTTTATATTAATTTAAAATTTAACAAAAATTTAAAGCTAATAGCATAATTTTGTTTTTCAGTTTTTGGCTAATAATAATTATGATTATTAAACACAGTACACAGTACACTGTAAGTTCGAATGCCTGCCGTTGCAAACAGTTTGAAAATGTAACGGTCACTGAATGACTTTTAAGTTTTGTGTGCATTTTCGCTGACCAAAATAAAAACAACAATTGAGACAAGTTCCTTGTACATTGTGTGAGTACAATTTTCAAATGAGTTGCAACACAATTTAAATTTAATCGCATCATGGCCACCGTGCGTCCAATTTGAACGAGAGCGAAAGTAATTCTATACCCTACCTGCGTGCCGTGAGGCCTATGACACGCAAGCACTGAGGATGCGCCAACAACTGCGGATGAGGATCACAAGGCAGCGCTAGCAGCGTATGCCGGAACTTGCACGTTTCGAAAATAGGCATCATATATGTACGTGTGTATGTTTATATATAATTTTCTCAAGTTTTGTAAATAGATTAAAAGTGGCAGAGTGTCGTCGTGTGATAAGTGCGAGTTGTCGTGAGTGTGTCCCGAAGAGCCAACCGAAGCAACGACCGTACGAACGGCGAGGAAAATACTGTTCGAAAAAGAAAAACAACATATTTTTGGCAGTTTTTGAAAAACCGAACAAACATTCAGTTTGCAGTTCGCAAGTACGTCGATCATCACAGCCCGTCGCTCGTCGTGTTTTTTCTTTTTTCTTTCATTTAGTCATTCGAATCAAACAATTTTGAAACTGAATATTTACAGGTGGGTGAAATAATTAATGATGAAACAGAATTCTACAACTTCAACCACTGTGCCTTCTTTGCGGAGGCCCTTGGCAAAGTTTACCGTTAATTTTGTCATTGGGGAATAGTTGAGTGAGAGAAAAAATTCGAAAACAGCTAAATTAAATAATGATAAACAAGTCAATTCGTTTCTCTTGTGTTATATGCACACATTATATAATTAATTGTTAATACTAAATGGAAAATAGAGTGTCAAGCAACATTTGTGGCTCCTGCTAAAGTTTTCTAACTAAAACATTATGTTTTCTAAATGAATAGCGTAAACAGATTAATTTATAAATAAATATAGATACATATACATACTTGTATTGAAAAAACATGGTCATTTTATCAATGAAACTTAAGCACTTTTAGATATTTAAACAGCATCCTTGATGAGATGACTACAGCAAATTACATGTTGTTGTTGGTTAGATACTTACATATATATCGACTTGATAATGCCCTTTAACATCTGATATTGTACTGCATTCTGCTCTCATTTTATTTCATCTCCCACACACTCACACACAGATATACATCTCTCTCTCTCTATAAAGATACTTTATTCTCTTAAATATGCGTGTGTGTGACACAGTCGAATTGTTTTTCATTTATCGGTTAAAACAACAGCATTTCTGAGAGCACAAAAAACATGAATATTTTTCGGCGTTCGTACGTATGTATGTACGTCTGTACGTACAGAAATAGCGCCACCCACCTAAAGTTTTGAAACTGAACTGAACTGAATTGCCTTACAGCATGAACGAGTATTTCGGCCGATCGGGCTTAATTAGGATGAGCAATAACATTGTGATTTGTGGGCTAGAATGAAAGTGTGAGGAGGGGGGACAGATTATTTATATTTTGAATTCCATTTGATTTGTATACATACATATATTTATTTATACTACTTGCAGTTGTTGCACCATGGAGAAATCGTGTCGCCCCAAACGTAATCGACGTCACAGCAGGTGAGATTTAATAAAAAGCAATACAAGAGAGAATTTTTAGCTTTATACCAAACTTTTGATACTCTAACAATAAAACTTTAATTAATTTGAAATACATTTCTGTATCGCATTCCTATGGTATATTATAATAAATTCAATTTTAACGAAAATTCCGAAATATTTTGCCTATTAGACGTGCTTGGCCCCCGGAGGATGATCTGCATCAGCCACGTGCGACAAAGCGTCTGTTTACGCCGGATATTAAGCGGATGCTTAAGGATTGGCTAATACGGCGACGTGAGAATCCGTATCCCAGCAGGGATGAGAAAAAGCAACTGGCTGGGGAGACGGGCTTAACGTACACACAAATCTGCAATTGGTTTGCCAACTGGCGTCGCAAGCTCAAGAACTCGGAACGCGAAAAGGCCAAAAAGTCATGGGGTCATCTGATCAAGAACTATAATCACAATGCACGAGGGAATGTGGAGCAGTTTAGCATCTCGTCCGAGGATAGCATTTGGGAGGAGGAAATGCGACACTTGGTGGCGAATGATGAAGACGCGGACGTGGACGATGATGATGAGTTGTCCAGCCGTAGTACAGGCAGTGATGGCAATGGAAACAATGCCTACTCCTGTTCTGCACCAGCATACAAGCCCAATTTCTATGTGGAGTCGACTTCCCTGCCCGAATGCAGCCAAAGCGATCGTATGACCATGTTACCCAAGGCACAGGCAAAGGCCAAGTACAAGCAGCAGATGATGGAGAAGTATCTGCGCGACAGTAGAGCCAACGAAATGGAGAGCAATCTGATGCAACCAACAGACAATGGCACACAGCTCAGCAAGTGGTTGGAGAGTGCAGCCAGATTTACACCAGACAGACACAACTATCACATCGAATGGAACATGAGCAGGTGAGTGGAGCAGCAAGGATTATCTTATAGTCTATGATAACGCTAGAACGTCTCAATTTGGCAGGCACAAGTGTGTCAATCAGGAGCGAGCTGCTGGACAGAACCAGCTGCTCTTTACTAGCGATGCTACAGCTGTGGCACGTGGCGAGCGTTGGCTGCTGCATCACAAGGATGAGTTGGATGCTGCCGAAGCTTTGGCCAATCTGGCGTTTAACTGCAGACAGCGCTGGCACCAAATGGCAACCACAATCAGCTCCTAGGCCCCAACACACGCTCACACACTCACAGACACACAGAGGACCACTGACGCCATCATTCCAGCAGAAGATTCAGGCCGTTGGAAAGAGTGCAATCTAGTTGTAGAACCAGTTTAAGTTCTAATTTAGTATGAAAGACAAATTGAATAATTAATTGCTGTTATTATATTATAAATAACAATTTCACAAGTTACGTATCCGTTGGGCTTTCATCGGTGCCCTTGGCGTGAACATCTAGAACTTTGACTAGATTGACCTGATGTGCCTGCAGCTGTTGCACCACTTGACCGGCTGCCATGTTCAAAGTCTGCACCAGCTGAGCCTGGGCCACCGGCAGACTGGGCATCTGGGCAAAGTCCATCAGCTCGTTGCGACTGAGCAGCTTGCTCTCCACAATTCCACCCAGTAGCACCATTTGAGGCACTTTACGTGTAATCCGCAGCAAGGCGCCCACTTGCTGTTGATTGGGCGAGAAGACGATGCAGTGGTTGGAGTGAAACAGTGGCATGATGGCCTCATACTCTGTGCCCACGACAGCTTGTCCAATGATCTTACGGCCGTAGGATTTTAGATGCATATTCTGTTTATGCAGCTGGACGCGTACTCGAAACACATCGTCGGCATTGATAGAGTTTAAATGGTAGATGGCCACCAATTTGGAGTGATCCAACCAATTGCGCACCTCACGCGCCAGTATCGCATTGTAGGGATTCTCCACTACAGTGTCTGTGCGTTGTGCTCGCGACTGAAAACAGGACAGCGCCTTTGGTTTCTCCGGATATTTGGGTTGTGTGACGGCAACGACACGTGCGCGTTCATAGTGTGGCTCCTTGGGTCGCTGTATGTTGATCTTGCCACGATAGCGCAGCAACTGCAACAGTGGAGAACGTGCCGTTGCCAATGGCAGACCTGCAAAGGGAATATTGTGTATGTAAAGGAAATGGACGGTAATTGTATAACCAATCAGCTGTTTGCGGCTGGAAACTAAGCTGATTGTCGGCACTTGCAATATGTGCGCTTACTTTGCTGTAACAGGTTTGACATAACTGCAGGTATTTGACGTTGACAAAGCGCCCTTTTAATTCACTACTTTGTAATTGTTTATAACAAAAATGTTATGGAATTATTTTAATATCGTTTCTTTACTCGACTGGGTTGCATGGCAGTTCGATAATCTTAGTTATCGAGAACTTCTAAGGCGACACCTGTGTGACATTTGCAGGCAACAGGAAATATTTTAGTATTTTTCTGTACATTTTACATTTGGGTACAAATGCACATCGTGCTATTATGTACCTAGTTTGTGTAACAGCTGTTATTGTGCTTATCGATTGTTGGCCTTAATCATCGATGTTTAGCCATTCGCGATATCAGCACTAGTTACCATGCTTTATCACATCACTATTTGGGATAGAAATGCGCAACGAAGCACGTCTTGACTACCGCAACAAAGTGATCCTGGCACCCATGGTGCGTGTTGGCACTCTGCCAATGCGTCTGCTTGCCCTCGAAATGGGTGCGGACATCGTTTACACCGAAGAACTAATTGACCTTAAGCTAATCAAGAGCATACGCCGTATAAACCGTAAGTGAAGGGGGTGATTGTGAAATCAAAATCAAAACAAATCACTTATCACATGTTTGTTTCTACAGCCGCCTTGGGAACTGTTGATTTTGTGGATCCCTCAGACGGCACAATCATATTTCGCACATGTGAACTGGAAAAGTCAAAGGTAGTGCTGCAGTTGGGCACCAGCGATGCAGAGCGAGCAGTGGCTGTTGGTAAACTAGTGCAGCATGACATTGCTGGCCTGGACATTAACATGGGCTGCCCCAAGCAGTTCTCCATTAAGGGCGGCATGGGAGCAGCGCTGCTTGGGGAGCCCGTTAAGGCTGCTGGAATACTGAAAGCCCTCTGCACCCAGCTGGATATACCTGTCACCTGTAAGATACGCATACTGCCAGGGGATCCAGAGAATACTGTTCAACTTGTTAAACAGTTCGTTGCCACTGGCATCTCGGCCATTGGCATTCATGGCCGCACCATAGACGAACGTCCTCAGCATCGACCCCATCCCGATGTGCTACGTGCCGTGGCCAGTGCAGTAGATATACCCATTATAGCCAACGGGGGCTCGCACGATATGCGCAGCTACGAGGATATAATCAAGTTTCGCACGCTGTGCGGTGCCGACAGCGTCATGGTGGCACGTGCTGCCCAGCAAAATGTGTCCATCTTTCGCAAGGAAGGATTGCTGCCCATGGATACGCTAATTGAGAAATATCTGCGTCTTTGCGTTGACTATGATAATGCGCCGCACAATGCCAAGTACTGTGTCCAGAGCATCCTACGAGAGCTGCAGGAGACGCCACGAGGCAAGCGCTTTCTGCAGTGCCAAACGCTGCTACAGATTTGCGAAATTTGGCAGCTCGATGACTACTGTCGACGGCGGCAGCAGGAGCACAAGGCCATGGGCAATGTTGGCCGCGCCGATGTCACACCAGTGCAGGATTCAAAGCGACTAAAACTCGATATTGAACAGAGCAAGACGTCGCCGGAAGAGACTGACGACTACGACGGCGTCATTAGTCGAAATATGGCTTTCCTGCGCTCCACATATGCTAATGGTAAGCTATCTGGGTTTATAAGACATTAGAATTATTTTTGTATTCACATCCCTTTTTTACAGACAATCAGCTACCGAAAACTCAGCTCTATGTACTCGCCGGTCGGATGGGCAAGGAGCCGCCAGAATACGATACACAGCGCTGTGACAAACTATTCCGCTCCATTTGCAGCTACGATGGGCAGCGCTACAGCAGCAGCTTCTGGGAGAAGAACAAGAAACAGGCGGAACAGGGAGCTGCCCTAGTGGCACTCCTACAACTCGGACAGCTGACGGAGGCGGCACTTAGCGATAATGGTAGCCTAATTAGTTAACAGTTAATATGACTCACTAGACCCATGTACCTCACAATAGATTCGTGTGTAATGTTGTTATTATAATATAAAAGACGCCTCACAGGAAGGTATCAAACTAGCGACAAATGCGTTTCAAATTCTTCAAAATGTACTGTTATCAATCTAGTACTGAAATACCGAAGATGGGAATAGTATCCCCCATAAAATGCTAAACAGCAATTATGAATGCTTCTCAAATATTAAAAACTTCCACACATAATGCATAGGTATAGAATTTATTTAATTACAGTTATAACATTAACATCTATATATATGTATATATATATATTTATGTGTTCTGAGTGTGTTTTTGTTTTTATATATATATATATAGGTTTGCATTTCGCTAGTGGATTTTTATCTGGGCTAATATAACGATCTCTATTTCGAGCAGCCAAGAACTATGGTGGTGGTGGTGGTGGTGGAGAGGGGGAATAATAAAGAAACGTAGTCAGAGAAATACGAAATGAAACAAAGCGTTTAACAGAAAAAGTTTATTGAATTTGTTTATTAATTCACTTAGAAATATAAGTGGTAATTTAATCGGGTTCTTCATCAATTTTTAACTTAAAAATAACTAAAAATGTCTCTTAAAACAATATAGCGTTTCATCTGTTCTTGTTGTGTTAACTGACAAAATGGTTTTTACTTGCAGTTTTTTTGTTTTGTTTTAACTTCTGAACTTTGTTGGCTCATATAATCGTGTTTATCTTTATCATTATATATTTATAATTATGTTTATCGTGTGTGTGTGTTTGTGTTTGTGTGTGTTATTATATAATGTACAGTTTAGTTTTAAAACATACAAACTAAATACGCGCTAAACACTAATTAAACTGTATTTACATGTACATGAATTATCGTTTAGACGCTAAATAATTTAAATATTTTACAGTTTCGTCACATAATTTACAAGTTGTGGGGGGGTCGTGAAAACGTTTAAGTTTAAGGAGTGTACAGAGGGATTTTCTTTTTGTTAATTATATTTTTTTCATGTATCTTTTATGTAAATGTATGTTTATGTATTTCTCTTTTGCTATGTATTTATGTTGTGGTTGTGTATTTTATAGTCAGCATCAGGCTTAAAATACGTGTGTGTGTATATATACAACGCTCAGTGTTTACTTTCTGGCACTTTACAAAGTTTCGCGCTCACAAATTAAATAATAAAGTGGTAAATTAAAAAAAAAAAAAAACTCCCTTGTCTGCTTGAAATATTTTCGTTCTCAGTATTTAGTGGCAGTGGTGTTGTTCTTGTTTTAGTTGTTACTGTTAATGATATATCAAGCAAACTGGTGAAAAGTGTACAGAGCAACGCAGCACAAAACAAACAACAAACCAAACAAACTCAACACCGAAGCAACTTTCACTCTCTTTATCTCTTAAAAAAAAATAAAGAGATGATGAAAATACTGTGTGCTAAGATATTTTTCTGGCGTTGCGTCTTGCGCGAATGTGAAAAAAAGGGAAAAAAGAAAACTTGCTCTCTCTAAACATTACAAAATATTTGGCTTAACGTATTTGTTAATAATAATTAAATAGATGTTTAATATGTAATTTACATGTATGTAGGTGTGTGTATGTATGTGTTTTTGTGTAAATAATGTATTGTATTTGTAGGAAAAATAAGCCTCTGGGCGCATCTTTAAACCTAATTGTGCTTAACACAGCAGTTGGGCGACAGGTGGCGCTCAATGGCGTTCTTCGGGTCTATGCAATACACTCGACGTTCGTTCGTTCGTTCGTTCGCTCGTGTGTCACATAAAGCCGAGGAACAAATTGAAAATAATAGAATAAAGGGATATACATAAAAATATATTTAAACTCTGTAATAAACTACAAATAGCGCGTTGAAACTTTGTAAAATGCCAGCAGTAAGCTGATAGCGTGTATTTGTGTGTGAAAATTATTCACCAATCAAAAACTTAAACGTGTTTTGCTTTTCATTTGTTTCATATTTGTTTTTGTTTTTTTTTTTTAGGGGGGATAGTAGGTATATAGTATGTGTATGTATGTATGGTAGTAGTAGTACAGTAAACAGTTAGGTTTTTAAGCTTTCCTTTTCACATTACATTCCTTTTGTTTTCTTTTCTTTCATTTCCATTTTAAATTAAGCAAAAATAAAAACTTTCTTGAGATCAAACTTAACGATACTTTTTCAAGCTTTCAAAAACGTCGGTAAATTATTATGTATATATTATGTGTTACAGAAAAAATAAATTTAATTTTGCAATTTGCGTGTTGTTTTTTTTTCTCTTGGGGGTTCTTGGGGGGAATTATACGGATTTACAAGGGATCGTGATAGTTGTATGTGTTTTTGTGTTTCCAATAATCATTTGTTGATCTTTAACTTTATGAGCTTTTGGTGATCTTCTCTTTTGTTTTTTTTTTGTTGTTGTATGTTTCTCTTGCATTTATTTAATTCAATAAAGTTTGCATTTTCTTCTTGTTTAAACTTTTGTGTTTTTGTTTTTGTTTTTTATGTGTGTTTCTTTCTAACTTTCTCGTTTAATCGCTATTTAAAATTACTTAAAATACTAGAAGAGCGTAACTTGTTTTTGCTTGTTGTTTGTTGTAGTTGTAGTAGTTGGTATTTGTTGAATTATTGGTTGGTTTTGCTTTATAGTTTTTACTTTACAAGTTGTCGTACTGTCTGGTGTCTTGTGTTGTGTTCTTTTCTGGTGTTGTTCTGGTATTTTTGTGTGTAGATCTGGGTTGAAGCCACCGCTGTCTTAAACGGTGGCAATGACAATCAATAGATGAGCCAATTCGGCCACACGATTCTTGAGATCGGGCGCCGCACGTTCCAGATTTTCATTGGCAAAGTCACAGGCTGGGAATATGTGGACCACATAGGCGGCTTGCTCACTGCCCGGCACTGGTATGTTCACAATGCCAGCGGCCATCTTCTGTTGCAAGTAGGTGATAAAGCCGGTCTGCAAATTACGCGAATGCTGCAACACATCCGCATGATCGCGTCCACATGGCAGTGCCAACAGCATACAGTGCTCCGTTTCCACCTAAATGTTTAGAAAATACAACGAATTAGTAATCATGTCGGAGCAAAACTAATGCCAATTTGAATTCTGGAGGGTTTTAGTGTTGAAATTCGTTTACATACCTGCATCTTCTTGGCAACACCCTCCAGCTGCGTCTGCTCGAGACGCATACGTTGTGCAATGCGCAACAAGGGCGTTGTACTCTCCGCCAGACTTGGCAGCGAGGCCCGCGCCACATTGGGATTTCCATGCACAAAGTGCATCTGTACCGCAGCCTGATCGGTTTTCAGTGCCAACAGGCCTTGCCACATGACCGGATAGCGTTGCAAGAGTGTGACCAGTGAATCTCCTGGTGGTGGCGCCATTGCTGCTGGTGGTCCTTGTTGCTGCTCGTGCATCACAACAGAAGCATTCAGATGTTGTTCCTGTTGTTGCTTGGCTGTTATAATTGTATGGAAATTGTTAGTCTTGGTTATTGCAATTGATGGTTAAATTACTTACCAACAGCTGCTGCTGCTGCCATGGACAAACGTTCGTTTTCACGTTCGCGCTGTTCACGTTCCCGTTCCAACATCTTCGCCTGGCTGGGATGTAGGCTATGCGGACCTGGTTGCACCGACACGGACACTGAGGCACCGCCACTTATGTACGGACTGACACTGGATGGTGGTGGCACTACAACACTAATCGAAGCAGCCGCTCGATGTGCTGGCGGTGGCTCCAATTGTATGCCACCAGTCTCATAGTAACCGCCACGTGTCGCCATCTCGCTGAAATGAGCGTGTGGAATACGCGGATTGTGCACATACACCTGGGCCATTTGTGGTGAGTCTGCAAATAGTTAAAGGCATAAAATTAGATTTTATAGGAATATATAAATTAGCACAGCTGATCACTTACCCGCTGCCGTGCGATCCTGTGGACTCTGCAGACTATGCGGCACCGCAATGGAGCGTGGTGGGCCACTGCCAGGACGACGCAATTCCAGCGGTGGACTGCTGCTAATCATCTTGTCATCGTAATCTCCACTGTTGCGCATCATATGATGCTGATAGAACAGTGCAGCCGCGCCACGATAAGTCGTATCGTTCTGTAAAATGTGAAATTTCTTCTAATTAAAATTATGTTCTTTAAATATTATATTATATTAAAGTGTTTTGTTAGTGGGATGGGTCATTTTGGGTTACGCTACTTCAAAGTTCCGCATGTAAAACTTGTGCATTACCGGTGTTATGGGCGATGCCTGCTGATGGGCCGGTGGCGGACTTTGAGTTCGCCTGCCGCTCACATACGCGCCCAGATCATGCTGCGTCCATTTTTTGAGGATTAGCAATTTAGTTAGTTAATTTTTGAATTAAGCAATACGCAAAACTTAGCAACAATCTTAACACATATATTATATAAAAATAGTATATATTATATACTTCTACTTTATAATGCAATTTATGACTTACCATGCTGGGATCGAAGGGCGGCACACCGGACATGCCTGGTGGCAGAACCAGCGGTGAAACACGTGGTTGTCCCTGCGGACTGATGTTTGGTATTGCAGTGCGCAGAACTGTAAGTACGATAAATAAATTAGTTATGATTTATTTTATAAAAAAAGTCCTTTAAGTAATTTGTAAATTTCTAAAACTTACCAGCAACTGGATTGGCCTGTTGTTGTCCTGGTTTCATCGGTGGTGGACTGCCAACGCTGCCGGGCATCATTTGCACCGCTGCCTGTAGACTATGCACCACTGGATTGGGTTTGCCAGGTGGCGGTGATGGCGTCAATTGATGTTGCTGCGGTTGCAAATGTGCCACGGTCTTTGGTTGCAACAATAGACCTGGATGCGACAACAGGAGGGCATGTGGTGGCATTTGCACCACTGGCTGTGTAGCCTTTTGCTGCTGCACCACCGTTTGCTTGTACAGCTGCTGTGGTGGCGGCTGTTGCGCTTGCTGTTGTTGTTGCTGTTGTGGCGGTGGTGCATAACCAAAGTTTGGCTTGCTCAGCTGTTGTTGTTGTTGTTGCTGCTGTGATTGCGATGGTGGTTGTTGCTGTTGCTGCTGCTGCTGCTGATGTTGCTGTGGCAACACTGATGCTTTAGAGCTAACAACATGCAGAATTTGAGTTGGTGCCGCTGATGATGTTGCTTGCTTGATAACCAACGTCTGCTGCTGCTGTTGTTGTTGCTGCAAAGGTGCAACATTTGTGGCTTGCTGAGCGGCTGGAATTCTGGGCGAATGTGGAGAATGCACTGTTGGTGGTGGAATGTTGACCAGCAGATGTTGTTGCTGCTGCTGCTGTTGTTGCTGTTGCTGTTGTCCTAGCATGTGGCGTGCAATGATATTTGGTTGCAATAGCTGCTGATTCACAACAGAGTCTGGGAGCAACATGTGTTGTTGTTGTTGTTGTTGCTTGCTGGGTGTCAACTGCTGTTGCTGCTGTTGTTGTTGTTGCTGTTGTTGATGCTGCTGCTGCTGTAGATTCTTTTCGCGATTTAGCACGTGCGCTTTAAGCGGCTGCGGTGCACGCACATTGCTGTGCTGAGCATGTTGCAACACAGTTGGCAATGGATTTGGCTGCAACAACAATGGTTGTTTATTGGTCAACACATGTTGTTGCTGCTGCTGTTGCGGCTGTGGTGCTGGTGGCAGCTGTTGTTGTTGCTGCTGCTGCTGTTGATGTATGACAATCGAGGGTTGTGTGGGCGTGGCATTGCTCTTTACAAGCACACTGACTGGTTTATTAATCAATGTTACTGCTGCTGCCTCCGGAACTTGCAACGGCAATGGTTTGCTCAACGGCGTTATAGGCGTGGCAGGCGCAATGACAGTGGTGCTAATTTGCAGATGTTGCTGCTGCTGCTGCTGCTGCTGTTGTTGTTGATGCTGATGTGGATGTAGTTGCAGTGGCGACACTTCATTGCCGCTGTTTGCCGGCGCTGCAGCATTGGCTGCAGGCAGATTACCCTCCTTTCCTTGGGGCATGCCTGCTGTGATGATACCGGTGACGGGATCAATCAATGCTTTGCTCACCGCATCCGCTGCACCACCCGTGATCTTTTGTGTTGCTGCTGGTGCAGCAGTTTGATGCATGGGTGGCATGGATGAATTAATCGCTTGATACGATTCAATTTCAGCAGCGGCAATTGCTTTCTTCTTCGGATGCTGTGGTGTCGGTTTGGAGGCAACAACAACGACAGGCGGTGCCACAGCAACTGGCTCCACCGAGCTAGTGGTTGTAGGTGTTGCTGCCACTGCTGCTACTGTGGGTGGAGCTGCAGTTAATGCTGTTGGTGGCACTGTCGTCACTGTTGCTGCAACTGTTGGTGGTGCTGCTGTTATCGTTGTTGTTGTTGCTGCTTCCTTCAAGTCCATTGCTGCTGGTGCGGGCTCAACAACAGGCACTGTTGGAGCTGGCGCAGCTGTTGTTGTTGTTGTTGGTGCTGGCAGCAGCTGGGGTGATGTTGCGTCTTCCTGCTGCATGTTTGTCGGTGGCTCACAAATTGTCTTGCGATCCTTGGAGCGTCTGGGTCTGCCTACAGCATTGGTGGCTTGCACTGCATCCGCTTTCTTAGCCTGTGCATTGCGGCCCGAACGTCTTGGCGGTGTTTGGGCACCCTTTGGCAATTGTTGTTGTTGTTGTTGCTGCTGATGCAACTGCTGCTGCAATAGTTGCTGCTGCTGTTGTGTGTTTGTATTTCGCACCACATCCTCTATGATGTCATCCACAGTGCTGCGATCCTCCTTCTCCTGCAGACGCCGTGATTTGCGTGTGTTGCAAGACTCGGAGCTGTCTGTGTTGTGCTCCAGTTGGGGCTGTGACGATTGTTGTTGCTGCGACTGTTGCAGCTCTGGTTGCGTCTCCAGTTCGCTGCTGTTCTTCACCTTGTTAATGGTCAAGATGAGACGCGGCCGTGTATCATCAGCAGCTGCTGCTGCTGCTGCCGTTGTCACTGTTGCAGCAGCAGTTGTTTTAATCTTTGGCTCTGTTTCGCCAGCATCATCATGGAACTCATAGATGTCCTGACTGGTGGATGATCCACTTGCTTGACTCAACGCCTGATTGCGTGCTTTCTTTTCTGCTGCTGTGGCCACTGGCAACACGTTTACTGTTGCTGTTGCTGTTGGTGTTGCAGTTGCAACAGTTGGCGTGTTAAGCTCCTTTTGATGTTGCTGCTGTTGTGCGAGCTGCTGTTGCTGTTGCTGCTGAGCGAGTTGCTGTTGCTGCTGCTGCTGTGCAAGTTGTTGCTGCTGCAGCTGCTGTTGTTGCAACAACAGATTGCGAGGTGGTCGCCCCTTGCGACCGCGTGTCACTGGAGCCGTTGCCGGTTTACGCAGACGCGTGTGAACACCATTGTCGCCAGGTGAGAGCAGTACACTTGCATCTGTTGTTGCTGCTGTTGTTGTCATCGCTGACGTGGTGGACAGAGGCAAACCGGCAGTTTGCTTTTTGGCTCCACGTGGCTGACGGCCGCGTTTAGCTCCAGTGCCACGTGTGCTGGGCGGACGACCCACAGTGGCTGAAGCAGACTTGAGTGGCAATTGTCGCGTTTCAGTTTCATCCTCTGTATCATGATCATTAGAAGATGCTGTTGCAGCTGCTGCTGCTGCTGTTGGTGACTCACAGACAGCTGGCGTTGCTTCTGCAACTGTTGCTGGTGGCACTTCAGGCGTTGCTTGTTGCGCTTGCAATTGCGTTGTCTGTGACTGTGCTTGTCCACGTTTGCTCTGATTATCCTCCTTTGCAGCTGCTGCTGCCACCGGATCAAGTTTCTTGATAACACTATCAATATTCACCTCCTTGGCAGACCAATAATCACTGTCCACCTCCTTCGAGTCCTGCTCGATGAGCTCATCCTGCTTCGGTTGTGAGATCTTAATCACATTCTCCTCGGTTAACAGCGATGTGGCTGTTGCTGAAGCCACTGGCTTTGTTGTTGCTTGCGGTGAGCTGGCCAAACTGATGGTGGGCGTTGGTGTACGTATTACAGAGACGCTCTCCGATGTTTTTAGCGGCAACACTGGACTGCTGCTGGAGGACGACTCGACATTTGTTGATGTCGCTGTCGCTGTCGTTGTCTCCTTAGACGGTGGATAGTGTATTGCTGCTGTCGGTGCGGGCACAATTTGCTGCTGCACAATAATCTTTTGTGCTGGCGGCGCACTTTGTATGACGTTGAGCGAATGTTGCTGTTGCTGCTGCTGCTGAAGATGATGCTGCTGCTGCTGTTGTTGTGGGGAACCACGTATTAATATGGCAGAGGGTTGCGGCTGTTGTTGTTGCTGCTGCTGCTGTTGTTGTGGTTGCTTCTGTTGTGATTGCGGACTGTGCGCACTGTGTGGATTAGGATTAGCGCCAGGTGAACTCAGCTGTTGTTGTTGCATGTTGCGTGGCAGTTGCTGATGTTGATTTTGCTGTGCAAACATTGGCGGTGGCGGTGTCAAGTGAGCATGAGACTGTTGCTGTTGCTGCTGCTGCTGTTGCTGTTGCTGTAGCTTTTGTAGATGCTGCTGTTGTTGCATATGTTGCTGATGCTGCTGGGCTTGATGTTGCAGCTGCTGTTGATGCTGTTGTTGTTGCTGATGCTGCTGATGTTGTTGTTGTTGCTGCTGATGTTGTTGTTGCTGCTGATGCTGTTGTTGCTGCTGCTGATGTTGTTGTTGCTGCTGGTACTGCTGACGTGCTTGATGCTGCTGCATTTGTTGCTGATGAAGTCCACCTGGTGACAACGGTGGATGCTGTTGCATTTGCTGCTGTTGCTGCATATGCTGCTGTTGTTGTTGCATATGCTGCTGATGCAGATGTTGCATATGCTGTTGTTGCTGCTGCTGCTGCTGCCGCGGTTGCTGAGATTGCTTGCGATCCACCACTTGATGCTGATGTTGCATGAACTTTTGCACTTGTTGTTGTTGCTGCTGATGCTGTTGTTGTTGTTGCTGATGTGTTGGCATTTTGTTCAACATTTGCGGTGAGTGCTGCTGTTGTTGCTGCTGGTGTTGATGATGTTGCTGTGCATTCACATGCAGACTCTTATGAGCCGGCACACTGCCCATTGGCGGTGAACTTGCCACCTGCGATTGCGTTGCCTGCTGCGGTTGCACGGTGACAACTTTGCTTATGATAGTCGGATGATGTTGCACTGGCATCTTCTGCAATGGCAACGGCAACTGCATTGGCATCGGCAATGGCAGCAACTGTCCAGTTGGCGAGTTGGCAACTCCACTGCAACTGGATTGCAGCTCAATGACAGATTTTGGCATGCTGGGTGAGACTTGTTGCTGTGGCTGCTGTTGTTGTTGTTGTTGTTGCCCGGCACGCGGCAAATAGCTGCTTGGCGTTTGCGGCAACTTGCCACTTGTTGGTGGCGGTGAAGTTGCTGTAACGGCAGCAACGTTGCGCGCTGTGGGACTTGGTAATGGACTCATATTGCCGGTGGGCGAAGCTAGCAGCGCATGTTGCTGCTGCTGCTGTTGCTGTGGTTGTGGCAACACAGGTCTGGTAGCCGGACTAAGCTGTCGATTGGTTGTGCCACGTCCAGGCGACAGCAACGACGGACTGTGTGGCGATGGGGCACGCATGCCAACTATAAAGGAAGCTCCAGCTGCTGCTGTAGCTTGCTGCTGTTGTTGCTGATGCTGCTGCTGCTGCTGTTGTTGGTGTGGCGACAATATGAGATGGGGCACCACAAAGTGCGGCGCCTGCTCTGGAATCGAAATTGTAGGCGGCTGCATAATGAGCGACTGAGTGCGCTGTGGTGGCAACTGCTGATGAAGTGTGTGTTGTTGTTGCTGTTGCTGCTGCTGCTGTTGTTGTTGTTGTGGTGCTGCTGGCATCTGTTTGGGTGTGGATGCTTGCGGCATTAGCTTCTGTGTTGTTGCTGTTGTTGTTGTTGGGCTGCCAAAGGATAAGGAAGCTGAACTGCTGTTGCTACCACCAGTTGTATTAGCACAGTTGGCCATCACGTTGGAGAGATCTAGATTGATGACAGGTGTTGTGGGTCGACCACTTGTTGTTGCTGCTGTTGTGGGGTTAGGTGCTGGCAACACTGTTTGCACGGGCTGTACCAACGGCTGCTGCAGTTTGCTTATCGTTGGTGGCTCTATCTTTAGAGGCTGTTGTGGATTGCTGTTGCTACTCAAAGGAGCTGTAACCGGAGCAGCTACAGTTTGCGGTATTGGTGTAGGAGTGGCGGCAGCAATCACTACTGGCACTGGTAGCTTGGTGATGACCGACGGCTGAGGCGTCGGACTCGTTTCGCTGTCCGTAGACTTGTTGCTGCTGCTGCTGGCAGCTGGTGAGGATTTCTCAGACGCAATAGTTTCATCGATCTTAAGACTGGGACCACTACTGTCTGCCTCATCGGGATTCTCTTCGGTGTCTGTATCGATTTGTAGATCTCTTTCCGATTGCGGGGTATCAGCCTTAATGTCCATGTCCTCGTTGCGCAAACTCTGCACCGCTTTGTTAATTTCTTCCGAGTCCAGAACGACACCAACCGAAACAACAACTGGCTCTGGCTCTGGTTCCGGTTCCGCTTCCGGTTCGGTGGCCACCTCCTCGACTGCTGATTCGATTGCTTTGGCAGCGAGAGCCGCTTCCTCATCGGGCTCGGCAACGACCGCTTCGTTAACCGCTGCTGTCATATCATCCATGCCATCCAGCGAATAATCAGCAGTTGAGGATGTGCCAAAGCTTTCGCCCAACAACGCCGAGACGGCACTTTCTGTCTCCTCCTGCGAGATGGTAACACGCGATTTGCTATCCTCCAGTTTGTCCAGCGACTTGATGGTTCCGGGCGGTGAAGCGACTGGTATCTTTGGCTCATCTGCCAAAGTATCGAGCAGCGCATTGTTGAACTCTGCCGAAATCGATTGCACCGCCGATTCACTGATCTTATCATCAAGTTGTCCATCAAAGCCGGGAATAAAGATTTCCTTCTTTTTATTCAAACCGGCACTGGTTGGCGATGAAGTTTCCGACTTGGATTCTGCTGCTGTAGCAGCAGCAGCATTTGTCGAAGATGTTGGTGTGGTGACCAATGGTGCAATTGAGCCAGCACCACTGCTGCTCACAGGCGTCTCTGCAGATTGAGTGGACAGCATGGAGCTGTTGCTCTGTCCTATAGTTGGTGTCTTGGGTATGGGACTTATTAGACGCGATTTCTCACGGCGTGGAGAAAGAGAATCGTTCGCTTGAGCGAGCAGATTGCTACTCGAGGTGGTCTTAATCGCTGGCACCGCAATGGGCGACTCCTCGTCGTCAATGAGGGATGGCAGACTGGGAGATGGCTTGCAGAGCGGAGAGCTTCGCTTTGATTCCTTCTCCAGTTGCTCTTCAGCATGTTTGCTGGCTGCCTGCACATTGATAGTCAGTGCATTGGGCATAGTGGAGCAGGAGGAGTTAGAAGAAGTCTGCGCTGCCACAATTGCAGCTGCTGCTGCAGCACCAGATGTTGTTGTTGTTGTTGCTGCTGTTGTACAAGTGGATTCGCGACGCAGCTGCAACTGTTGCTGCTGCTGCTTATCGAGTTTCTCTTGTTTCTCCTCCTTTGAACGTTTCTTTTTCTTCTTCTTATCGCGACTCTTGGAGGAGCTGCTTTCCTTGGACTCGACTTTCTCGCTGACCTGCATCAAATGCTGCTGCTGCTGATTTTGCTGCTCCACTGAATCTTTGTCCTCGTTGTCCGAGAAACGGAACACATCCGTCATATCGCTGCGGTATGTGGTGGCGGTCGATGGCGTTGCATCTTCAGGCAACTTGTTGCTGTCAAAGTCATCCATTAGTTGGGCCTCCAATGCACGCCCAGCCTCATCCATATCCACGCTATTGTCGTCGTCCAATTTGCTAGCAGCTTGTTGCTGTTGTTGCTGCTGCTGCTGTTGTTGTTGTTGCTGCTGTTGCTCACGTGCAGATTTCTCACGACGCTTCTTTTCACGTTTCTCCTTGCGATGTCGCTCTCGTTCGTTTCTCTCCAGCTCCAGTTGCTGCTCCTCCTGCTGCAGCTGCTGTTGTTGTTGCTTCTGCTGATTGCCTGGCTCTTTGTTGCTGTTGAGATTAATGACTGGCGTATCCTGTTTATAGGTTTGCAGGGCAGCTGAAACCATTGGGCCCGTAGTCGACATCTGAGCCTTGGCCATATCTGGCTGCTCATCGGTTAGCTGTGATTCCTCCTCTTCCTCCTCCTCGTCGGAGATGATACCAAAGATATCTTCCATTTTATCCTCACTGCTGCGTTTTGTTGCCAATGTCGGTGCAGTAGCAGGAGCAGGAGTAGGTGGAGTTTGAGGCGAAGCGTGCGCTGCATTTGCGTTCGAGTAGAGGCGTGTCGATGTGTCCAGACTTTTGGATTTCTTAGACTTCTTTAGCCGATGTCGTTCCTCCTTGGACAATTTCTCGCCCAGCTGCTGATCCACAGACACGGATGCCGATGCAGCATTCGTTTCGTTCAAATTCCGCAACTTGTCTCGCTTCTTCTCCTTGCGTTCCTTGTGCTTGCGTCGCTCACTGGCATTCGGTGTTGTCACATCCAACATAGTGGGTGCCATTACTGCTCCGGCTCCGTGTTGCTGTTCCGTTTTCAATTCATCGAAACTATCGAATTTATTTATCGATTTGCAATCGGAAACATCATCAAAGATGCTGCTGCTGCTGCCGGCAGGCATTGTTGTTGAGGCAGCAGCTGTAGCAGCTGTAACTACTGTAGCTGCGGTGGTCGTAATTGTTGGCATCACATCCGCTGAAGACTTGAGTCGCTTCTTGCTTTTCTTGTGCTTCTTGCGAGTCTCGGGTGAATAGTCCTTAAGCTTGGCATTCACATCGCCCAAGTAGCCAGCATAGCCAGTGTTGAAGAATTCATTGTATTCCTTTTTGAATTCCGTTTTAAGCTTACGATCCTCATTGGAAGAGTGAGAATCATGACGAGATTTGGAATACTTGTGCATTTCAGTGTCTGACAATTGTTCCTGCTTGATTTCCGGCTCCTGTTTAATTGGTATTAACTCCGGAGCTGGCTGCGACTGCGATTCCGAGTCGGAGGCAATGCGTGTGGACAGGCAATTCCTTTTGCCCGCTGGCCCAATCGCATGGCGGCGTATCTCATCCTCTGAGGTATCATCACCATCGCACAAACGACGCAGATTCTGTTGCATTTGCTGACGCATGCGACTTGCATTGAGAGCAGCTGTCTCTGCATCCAAATCGCCTTCCCCATCCCCATCACCATCAGCATCGACGTCTGAATCGGAAAAGATGCGACTCTGTGAATGCTTGCGATAGCTATCATCATCGTGCTCATCATCGCTGCTGCTTAGACCATGATTGCGGCCATGGAAGCTACTGCTGCCACTATTCCGATGATGACGATCCTCGAATTCAGTGTCACTGTCGCCATCGTAGCTGGTGGAACGTTTCTTCTTTGCACGCGACTGTTTCAATTGCGAGAACTTTGCCTTGATCTTTTTCTCCTCGGCCTGGCGTTGCATGTTCTTGCAGCTGCGCGCCTTCACCTTGTCGTACATGGAGACATTGGGACAATCGTCGGGTATATCAAAGATGGAATGCTTCTTTGAGGCATCATCTGTATCATCGGAATCGGCAGAGCTAAGCATCATTTTGCGTGAATGTTGTGAGGATGTCTTCGAGAAGACACCACCCTCATCCGAGCCACGCGAAGATTTACGCTCAACACTTCTACGATGATGATGATGATGTTGATGGTGATGCATCTGTTGCTGCTAGTTGTTGCTGCTGCTGCTGCTGTGTATGAATTTGCAACTTGCTACTTGAAATTGTATTGCTAGCGGAACTTTGTTCACCAGCCGAACTGCCAGCGGCTGAGATGCGTCTGTGTGGATTGTGTTGTGTCTGAGTGGTGGGTTCTTCATCCGTATTGGTGGATTCAGCGATCGAGTGTCGCTTCTTCTCACGATGATGATGATGGTGCTCCCGCTTGCTCTTGTGCCGTGACGATGAGGAACTACTGCCATGATGATGGTGTTCACCACGTTGTTTGTGCAGCGATTGATGTTGTTGTTGCTGCTGTTGTTGCTGCTGCTGCTGATGCAGTGATTGCGTTGGTTCTTGATGCTGCTGCGGCTGTTGCTCCTCTTCACTGGTATTGAGTGTTGTTGTTGTGTGCTTCACAGCAATTGCTGTTGTGTCCATTTCCGTGATTTCACTAGACGATACTTTGCTGTGATGCTTCTCTCGACGATGATGCTTGGAGCTGCTACTACTACTACTGCCATGTGATTTGGAGTTGCTTTTATCGTCCTTGCAACCACCGCTGCTGCTGCTGTTCTTGTGCTCCTTGGAGTCACGACGATCGCTAAGCCGCTGATGATTGCTCTGCGATTGATTTGGATTTGGATTTGTATTCTCCATGCGAATGCGTTTAACATAATCCTCGTGACTTGTTGCACCACCACCGGCACCGGCACCGGCACCACCACCACTGCTGTGGTTGCTATCCTGCGAGCTGAGACGTCGCTTGTGCTGGCGTGCAATGGGCACAGGCGAATTACGTGAGGATTTCCGTGAACGATCCTTGTTGCTGCTGCGTTCTTCAGCAGCATTTGTTGTAGCAGCATTTGTAGCTGCAATTACTGCTGCTGCTGCTGCTGCTGTAGCAACTGTTGCTGTCGTCATTTCGCTAGCTGCTGCATTTTCCTTGTTATTCTCGCTGGCGGACATTGAGGCATTGTGGGCGTAGAAGCTGCTCGCTTCAGAGGAAGCATCGGATTTGTTCTTATGATACGCAGACATGTCGCGCATGCGCGCAAGTCTTGCTTCCTGCTCTCGTTGCTCCTTTTCGCGTTGCTCTCGCTCCTGTCGCTCTTCTTGCGCCTTACGCTCGCGTTCTCTTTCCCGTTCACGCTCACGCTCACGTTCGCGTTCCCTTTCCTTTTCTTCTTTTGCCTTGCGCTCCTCACGTTCCCGTTCCTCGAGCGCTTTGCGTTCTTTTTCTTCACGCTCCAGTTGCTTGCGCTGCTCCTTCTCTCGCTTCTCACGCTCCTGTCGCTCTCTCTTCTCCTTTTCTTTCTCGCGCTCCTGTCTCTGCTGTTCCTTATCCAGTTTGCCAACAGGTTCATCTGAATCGCTGGTATCATCATCATCCACTTTTGGCGTTGCCGACTTGGATGACTGCGATGTTGCAGAATTTTTACGCTTATCCGGATTGGAGGAGGTGGAGGAGGAACATTTTTTGGACTTCTTGTCGCCATCTGTGGAGCGATTGTTATGCTTGCTGCTGCTGCCATGCGATTTATCGCTCTTCTTTGAGGAGCTGGAGATTGTTGTGGTGCTGGCAACATTAGAGGTGGAGGTAGTGGAGGTGGTGGAGGCTCCTTTGGTGCCCTTGACTTCCGTTTCATCCATTAAGTTGTTTGGCGGTTGCTTTGTTTGTACATGTGTTGAGGTTGTTGCTGAGGAACTGTTACCGTTGGACGTTGAGCTGCTGCTTCCAGTGGTGCCCACATTGGTGCTACCCGGCACTGAGGTGGATTTTTGCAATACGGAGCGTGTCTCCGTACTTGCAGCAGCCGGCACACTGAGACTCTTGTTGAGCTGCTGATGCTGATGCTGGCTGCCGCCCGTTGTGGTTGGAATTGCGGGCGTCTGCTTTGTTTTTGGCACCTCCGGTAGTGGCGGTGGTGGTGCTGGCTGCACCGCTGGCGGTGGCGCTGCAGTATTTGGTAATGGCGGGTGACTGGGAAATGGATACTGTAGACCTTTTGTGGCAGCAGCTGCTGCTGCGGCGGCTGCAGCTATTGTTGTCGTATTGCCGGCAGCAGCAGCAGCAACAGTCGACTTTGCCAGCTGGCCAAGGCTGCTGCCACTGCTGGCAACACCAGCAGCATTAACAACAACCGATGGCGATGGCGATGGACTGTTATAGGGTGACATTGAGGCCTGTGGTGAATTCATGGGCGACAAACTGCTTAAACGTTGTAGCAAACCAGTTGTTTTGCAACTGTTGCTGTTGCCACTCATTGTATTGCTGCTGCTGTTGCAGTTGCCAATGATGGGCGTTGTCTTTGTCGCCGCCAGATTGGGCAATGCTGGTGAGGTATTCCCGCTGCATAAGCCACCACCACCACCATGTCGCGCATTGGCCGAGTTTGCGGAGCCACTGGCAAAATCAGACATTGCTGGCTCATACCATTGATTCTTCTTCAGTCGCTGAAAGTCATCGTCAAATACGGATTTCTTGGCCAGCAGCGATTTAACAATATCCGATGGCTGCAGCTCATCAATGTCCAGGAATTTGTGGCGCGAATTGCTTGTCGAACTGGACACTGTGCCGCTGGAGCTGTTGCTGTTACCCGAACCGCTCTGATGAGCTGAACTCAAACCGCTTAGATTCGTTGTGTGCATCGAAAGCTGCCACATGGGTGTATTCGACTGGCTGTGACTGTTGTGACCATGTCCGTGGCTATGTCCATGCCCATGCCCATGCCCATGTCCGTGTCCATGTCCATGGCCATGACCATGATTATGATTATGACTTGGATTTGTGTTGTTGCTGCTGCTGCCGCCGGACCAACGTTCGTAATTCTCCTCAAAGTTGCGCAAACGCTCATCCAACGATGGACTGCCACCAGTTTGACCACCCGGCACATCCGAATCACTCGAGTTGGAGCTCAGGCTGCGTGGACGTGCCGGACTAGCCATAAGACCAACCGAGGAGCACGACAGGGATTGCTGAAGTTGATGGTGTTGTTGTTGTTGTTGCTGCTGCTGCTGCTGTTGTTGCTGCTGCTGGTGATGATGATGGTGGTGATTGGAAGAGGAGGATGACGAGGAGCGCCAATAACGTGAGGAGGGACTCGGCAGAAATGACGAACTTGATGCAGTTGCTGGAGCTGCTGATGATCCCGAAGAATTCATTGAAATGGCGCCAGCACTTAGACTAGAGTTGTTGTTGTTGTTGCCGCCACTGCTGCTGCTGCTGTTGTTGTTGTGCGGCAGCAATGTTGCCGTTGCCGACAGCTGCTGCAAATAGTTGCAGACAGTGTTGCTGAATGTGGGATTGCTGCTGCTGCCACTAGCAGCACCAACACCTGATGCACTATTGCGCTGCTGCTGAAAGAAGAGCACTCCAAATTTGGGCAACGGCAGCCACATAATGTCGCGTACACGTTCCCGTGCCCGTTCTCTGGGCGGTGGCAGGCGACGCGGTTCTGTGGGCAAAACCTCCGGACGTTCATCGCACAGCGGCGTGCCAGGACGTGATCCATCGGCGCTTTCGCCACCGCTTGCCTCGTGCGAATGATGGGAATGTAATTGATGGCCACGTCCACGTGACGCATGATGATGATAATCATCATTTGGCATCGACATTGGTGTTGGCGTTAAAACGCCACTATTTGAATTGGACATGGAGGCGGCGGTGGTGGAGGCAGAGGCAGATCCAGAGCCCGAGGATGTGGCGGACGATTGCGGTTGTTGCAACGCTTGCGGCTGTTGCAGCTGCAATGTGCCAGCCTGTGTCACTCGACGTCTCTTTGCCGCCAATGAGGCATTCAGCATATGCTGCTCATTCATGCTACTCGCTCCAACCAAACCATGACGAAATGCCGATGAATTGGACAATGCTGACAATGCGCCCACATCAATCGATGGCCGGCGACAACTTAACATCATGCTGTGATGTTGCGTTGGCGGTGGTGCAATCGCTGCAAATTTACTCGCCTCCGAAACGCGACGGATTTCACTTTTGCGATTAAGCGGATCGTGTATGACATCACAGTTGGACAGTGGATTATTGTTATTGTTGGGCTTGCTGTTGTTGTTATTGTGGTGGCCAGCTGAAGTCATCTCGCTGTTTCCATCCGTTAACAGCGACTGTCAAGAGAGAGAGGAATTAGTTTAGAAATATAAAACATACATTACGGTATTTTTATATGGCTAACTTACCGCACTGGCATTGGAATGATGATGATGATGATGGTAATCCATTTTGATGCGTTTACGTGGACTGACCACGCCCTCATCACCACTGGACGGGCATTCATCGAGTTGTTCTGGCAATTGGAAACGTTGATTGTGCACATGATGGCGCAAATCTACAGAAGTCTTACCACAACGACGGCGACTGTTGTTGTTATTGTTATTATTCAGTGTCACCTCTAATGTATCACCAGAGTTGCCAGCACTATTTCCAGTGGTACTGTTACCGCTACCGCTTCCGTTTCCGCTGCAATTAACAGCTGGACCAAGTCTCGCAATAACTGGTGAATCGGAACGTAGAACGCCAACGCCAGCATCTTCATCTTGAGCCTGACTATAGCTAATGTTGCTGCTGCTGCTGCTGATGTTGTTGTTGTTGGCGGAATGCTCGTCAAAGTTGCGAAACCGACGACCCACATCGTTGAAATCAAAGTCAATTGTGTGTCGCGCATTTCTTGCCATACGCATTCTTGCCTGCACCATTGCAGCCGGTGACATGGCCATTGAACTTTGACCCACTACAGATGGCAACGTTGTGGATGGTGTGCCCAAGTTGCTGTTGTTGGTGCCACTGTTGCTGCTATTGCTCACAATTGCCGATGCAATACTGGGCGCTGGCATTGCATTGCTAGATGAGTTGCTGCTGCTGCTACTGATCGTCATGTTGCTGCCACTTCCGCTGCTGCTGTTGTTGCCACTAGCAACAATGTTGCTGCCACCGGCACTACTGCCTGGCGTGCTGTTGCCCGGCGAACAACCATCATTGGAGTTCTGATGCCGACTAAAGGACGAAGCACGCGATCGTGACTGTGACGATTCGTAGCGATTAAAGCGTGATGAAGCCGATGACGCCGACGACGAGGAGGCTCCTGCAAAATAAGAAAAAAGACTTGCTTAGTTTATGTATATACACATTAGAAACTATAGCTAATTTTTTGTATACGTTATAACTATTTATGTGATTAAGCGAGAGAGAGAGAAAGAGACAGATCTCAGGGTAAAGCATCAAATGTGTTGAGTACAAAAAAGTGTAGATCATATCGTAATTTGTAGGTAGGCAAAATATCCTTGTCCTTGAGAAAAAATACTTATTAAACAAAAAACAATATACTACAACAAAGCTTTAAGAGTGAATTTGTATTTTATTTATTCTAAATATTTTTTTTATTTTTATAATATGCTGGATTTTCGTGCGAAATTCCTTTGGAATTCATCAACTTACCGGCATTTGGCTGCTGTGTTTGCTGCTGCTGTTGCGGTTGTTGCTGCTGCGGCTGCTGCTGCTGGACCTGTTGTTGTTGTTGCTGCTGCTGTTGTTGCTTTTCCTGCTTGTCATAGAAGGCATCCTGACATTCACGTGAGGCAAAGTCCACTTGCAACTTGCGTCCACGCATTATTGTGCCACGCATATCCTTAACGGCAGCCTGAGCATTCTGCACCTGATCGTACAGCACCAATGCCAATTGTCGACTTCGATCGATGCTCACTTTGGTGACGGTGCCGAAACGTGTGAATTGGGATTGCAGAAAGGATTCCGAGACTTTGTCGCCCACACCATCGATCCATACACAATTTGTTGGCATCGATTTGCCAAAGCCAAGCTTTATCCGATTACTGCCCAAATGTTCACCATCCATTTTACGCATGGCCTTCACCACGGACACTATGTCGGAATACTGACAAAAGGCATAGGCATTGAGTCCTTGCTTCTTAATGTCAATCTCAATGATTTCGCCAAAGCTCTCGAAATGCACACGTAATTCACTTGCCGTTATATCCTTCTCCAGATTGCCAATGAATAGAGTACGCGTCGATTTTGGATGATATTCATCCAGTTCAGCTTCATAGGGACGAAACTCATTGTCCTCGACATCGTAGCCCTGATAGGGTTCCACTTCGATTTTACAGCCAAAGAAATGTTTATCATGGGATACTTCCAGTGCTTTTTCCACATCGTCCGGTTTCTTAAAACAGACGAGCGCATAACGCTCTGAATTTTGTCCCACGACCTTCACCCACGTGACCTTGCCGTGCTTTTTGTACTCGTGAAATAGACCATCCTTAAGGGATGTGTCCGAGGAACGTGCGGGCAGGTTTCGTACTCGTATCGCCAGTGGTCGATTATCTTCGGAATGCACCACCGGATTTGCGGCCAAACAGGAGCTGCTGCTACTGCTGGAGCTACTGCTACTGCTGCTGCTGGAACCACAGCCACCACCACCACCGACATTACCACTGGGATTTGAAGAGTTGCCTGCGACAAAAAAGTATTAAAAAAGTATTGAAATTTAAGTTTAGTCCCGAAAGTTGGTATATAATTAAATCTACTTACTGGTTACTGCTATACAGGATTGCAGGCTACGTGAGCTACGCAATGTTGTGGAGGAGCTGCAATTACCACCACCACCAGCACCACTGCTGCCGCCGCCAGACATGCCGACACCAACGACAACATCAGCACAATTGCCCGATATCGGGCTGGACGCGTGCGAATGCGACGATGTGTGGGATGAGGCCGATGAGGAGCTGTGTGAACTGCTATAACTGCTCGGTGATCTCGAATGTGAGCGACTCGACGATGTGGTACTGCGACCATGCAAATGATGACGTGGTGCACGTACCCCTTGGATTGACGAGTTGCCATTGTCCACGGCAGCTGCCAAGGCGGCGGCAACATTTAAAATGTCGCCACTGCTGCCGCTCCCACTGCTGCTACTGTTGGTGTTGCCATTGCCGTTACCATTGCCACTAGCAACTGTTGCTGTTGGCATCGTTGGAGTGGCCGTGTTTATTGTATTATTTAAACTATTACTACTAAAACTATTGTTTGTGATTGTACTTGTCGTCGCTGCTGCTGCTGCACCAACACCACCACCACCAACTCCTCCACTACCAGGTGACTCGGAGCCGCTGCGTCCTCCTCCGGCTCCTACTACTGCTGCTGCTGCTGTTTTGAGCAACTTATTCAGTTTACTAACGCCAGCGGCGTTTCTATTGTTGTTGTTATTATTGTTGTGGTGCAGGTGGATTTTGCGTGTTGCCGCCGCCGTCGCCGTCGTCGTCGTCGTTGCTACTGTTTCATCCGTAGCACTGCCCGCATAGGCAACACTGCGATGCATGGCGGTTGTTGTGGTGGTTGTTGTTGTTGATGCTGCTGCTGCCACCGCCGCCGCTGCTGCTGCTGCTGCCGCCGCTGCTGCAACCGCCGCTATCGTGTGCGGTGTATGCGTATGCGTGTGGGCAGGTGATGTGTTGTACGAGGCGGATGTGTTGTAGTGATGCTGGTGATGCTGATGATGCTGATGTGGATGCGCATGCGGATGATGATTGATCGGTGAGCTCATTATTGTGCCGCCAGTTGTGGTGGAGGAGATGCCGGCATTGCCACTCGATTGGCCACCAGGACTTTTCAGATGCGCTGTCGCCGCGGCAGCAACGTCGTACCATGACTGCGGTACGCGTGTATTTTGGTTAATAATGTTGTTGTTGTTGCTGCGATCACCCAACGCTTGTGGCGGCACTTGTGCTCCTCCAACACCCGCTGTAGCACCAGCTCCTGTTCCTGCTGCTGCTGCTGCACCCGATCCACCTCCACCAGCTCCTCCTGCTGCAGCTGCCGCACCAATTGCTGCTGTTGTTGCTGCTGTCGTTGTCGTCGTCGTGTTGCTGCTGTTGCTTGTTGCTGACGCACCAACTGCTGCTGCTGCTGCTGCGGCTGCTGCTGCTGAACCATTCCTATAAAGGCGATCTCTGGCTCGCGATCTCTCGCTGCTGTTAATGTTACTGTTGCTGCTACTACTGCTGTTATTGATATTGCTGTTAACAGTTGCTGCTGCTGCTGCTGTGCTGTTGTTGTTGGTGGCTTGATAGACTATGCGGCTGCGATCGTAATAGTTCCTTTCGAAGCTGTTTGTCGGTGGTTCTTCTGTAGACCTGCAAATGTACAGAAATTACAATTTATTAGTGTTGAGCAATATGCAAACTAAACAATTATGTATCGAATATTCGATTAGCAACAAATTTAAATCAAGAAATATTTTTTTATAAATCGCTGTAAATCAATCGAGTTATGTGTAAACATTTGTTATTTGATCGATTTAATATGTTACACATAAGTATATTAGATTCAAACTTAATTAAATATTTGTTTATATTTTAAGTATTATTTCTTTGAATGATTTCGATATAATTTGAGTGTTTTAATGTTATATTTTCACATTACTATTGATATAATTGCTTGCATTATTAGTACATAAACAACTGTCAGCTTTTTTATGTATATTTTAATGTTTATGAATCGGTTGTATTATATGGTTCCCCGTTCCCCTACCACACACCTCCGCATAATAGTTTTTACACAGAAAACCTTGTCAATTTGGGACTCGGATTGAGGATCGGTTTTCGCCCAGCGCCAAATGGGCGCCTTTTGTTTTCTATCATGGAAGCAAAGAAATCCCAGCCAGGCTATCCATGGAATATTAGATATTTATTATACGTATACTTTAAACACGCGAGCGCGAAAAATTTCACCGGCTAGAGAGAGAGAAAAAAAATGTAAAATAAACGGCGCCAAATTCAACGTCTGCCGACGACGTCGTCGTCTGTTTACGCGGCAGAACTTGGCGAGTGTTTTAACTTTTTTTTTTTCTTTCTTTCTTTCTTTCTTTCTGTTTTTTTGCGGACACAGTCAAACACACACACACACACAAACGTGAGCCGGTGCCGGGTACACAAAGTGACAGCAGAGAGCGAATGAGATTGCTGCTGCTGCTATTGCAGCTATTTGCTGTAAGATAAATCGGTTTTATTTATTATTTAAACACACACAAACACTTTGGCGCACTGCTTGTTTGCTTTTAAAACTATTATATGTATTTTAGCACATGAAATAATATTTTCTTTTTGAATTTTTAGTTTTTTTCGTCGATCGTTTTAATGCCGCTTCCAACAATTTGGTAATTTGCTTTATTGCCGATATTCGCGTAACCAAACACGAGCAGCGGCAGACACTGTTCAATGTTGCCAGATCGTCAAAATATCGCATCACAAAAGATCGCGAGAGTGCGCTATTAACAGAACAGGCCTGCCAAGCTGTTTGAAACTTGTTCTCTCTCTTGCTGTGCACTGTTAATTAACAGTCGCCGCTTGTGTTAATGCATTTTGTTTTATATTTGTCTTTGCAGCTGTTTCAACAATTTCTGTTATTAAATAAATGAAATCAATTTGTGGGCCAATAGCAGCAAAATAAAAAGGCTGATAACAGAGTCAACTGTTAATAACATGCCAAGCGACTTGGTTTAGACGCTTATCTCACTGCTATTATTGGGGTGCGTGAACACAACAGCAACAGCAACACAAGCACCAAAATTCAACGACGCATTTTCCAGGTAACATAATATGTAAGTGCGTCTCTCGTCTACCTGAATGAAAATCAACCCCGTCATAAATTAAGTTGCGACGCAAAAAAAAAAACTAAAACAAAAAGGAAGGGCAACCAAAATGACAGGCCTATTTTCACACAAGGGAAAAACAGGCGCGACCGACCTTAACTAAAGTTGTATCTATTGTTTCCCTTGTGAAAACGGAAAACGTTTTCTAACTGAACACCAAAAGAAAAAAAAACAACAAGGACAGCGAACCAGCTACAATTATGTAAATGTGTGAGAATGTATGTTTGTAACTGTCTTTATGGCATTAGCGATCGATTGACGATTGGCTTAAGAGCAGTGTTGCCAGAATCTTTTCAGGCTTAAAATAGCTAGATCAAAAAATCCCATAGTATTTTCATGAACATTAAAGGGCAACGCAACTAACTCGACAAATTGGCAACGACAACGTGTGAAAAATCTCTGTCAACCAAATGAGCAATTTGTAAGGCCTAGTAGACTGCTCTTTATCACGTACCCAAAAGTGCATTTTTCTATAGTAAAAGATTAGCCAAAATCATAATAAAACATGAGCTAGATATTAAAGATCAGGATAATTAGAAAATTAGACTGATTTTTATTTTTTATTGCAAAATTCTCTATACGAATGTTTACAATATAAGCAAACGATTTTCCTTTTTAGTTTATAAATCAGAATCTAATATACAGTCTTTCCAATCATATAACGTTGCTATTGCATTGTATCTTAATCTGTAACTATTTTAATAATATTTAACTATTATGTATGGAATTCATATTTTACAATACTCATTACACACCATCGCCTTTAAACCCAAAATTTATTTAAGGAAGTATTGAAGGGAAACGGATTTTGAACAAAAAAATTAAAGGATTTTCTGTATTACTATTTATATATAATTTAAATATTTTATATAAGATTTTTCATTGAAATTATTGCTTCAAGTTAGAAAACTTTATTTAAACCTGCTTTAATTATACATATTATATATTAGAAATTGTAATAACAGTTTGTTAAGGTACAAGTTAAATAAATATGTATCTAGCTTTTACTGCTTTGGGCTTCAAATGCAATTCATGTGGTATTTGTATATGCCACACAAAATTTGATGAATGAAGCCCCACAAAATGCAAAAATTTTAAAGCCGCATTAAGCGCTTTAAGCGCCGTCCAGGACACACAACAAACAGTACAGCAAGTGGAAGGGAAAGGGACATGTACTTAAAATATGCCCATGTATAGCACATAAATGCTTTACATACATATGTACATATATCTTTTTTAGTATATGTCAGATAAAGCTGCAGTTTCCAGTTTCACGAAATTGCTGGAAATTATGTGAGGATGTGTGTGTGAGTGTTGCAGGATGATGATGACTCAGGCAGATGGGCAGCTGTATATATAGTATATATATATTTACTATATACTGTATATAGCCTAGGTGTATATATAGCTGCGACATACACTCTGGAGAAATTGCATTCAAAGAGCGCGGCTTTGTGGCAGCTGTTGTTGGTGTTGTTGTTGCAACTGTTGTTGCTGTCACTTGCCCGGCATGCGCAGTGAGTCTGGTCGAGAAAAATCAATTCAGCTAAAAGTGCGCCCGGTTAGGGAAGTGCAGGACCAGAATCAGAGTAAGACGGACAGGCACAGGGACAGGGAGAGGCACAACAAAGCCAGGCCAGCAGCCCCAAAAACAACAATGGCAACATTTGTTGCGCCACAAAGCACAAAAGTGTTGCTGAGTTGGGTTTATTTATAGCTAGATTAGATAATTTCCAACTAAAGGATTTTAACTGGAAATTAAATAACTGAAAGTTTGAGTTTTATTATCGAATTTGTTATTGTTTGCTGCTTAAAATAAGCAACTGTTAGTTATATGAAACCTTATATATAGCTATATTTAAATTTAAAATATGTCTGAAAGAAGAAAATCCTCTGATAAAGCTAAACTTTATATACTATTTTGAATCTAAAAGAGTTTGAAAAATATTTTATTCCCCATTTTTACATTTTATGAAACCTTTATATAGCTATATTCAAATAAAAAATATGTCTGAAAGAAGAAAATCCTCTGATAAAGCTAAATGCCATATAATTGTTCGATTTCTGCTTTAGGTACATTATTTTGAATCTAAAAGAGTTTGAAAAATATTTTATTCCCCATTTTTACATTTTATGAAACCTTTAGATAGCTATATTTAAATAAAAAATATTTCTGAAAGAAGAAAATCCTCTGATAAAGGTAAATGCCATATAGTTGTTAAATTTTTCCTTTATATACATTATTTTGAATTTAAAAGAGTATGAAAAATATTTTACTCTCCATTTTTACATGCTGCTTAGCTATTTTAAACAATCTAGCTATTTTAAGCTATGAAGTTCTGTTAGCACTAACAGCAGCAGCAGAAGCAGAGCAAAGTAATTCCGAGTCCTAGAGACGCGCCCGGCATCCTGTACTGTAGTTTGGGTGGCAGGAAGAAGGAATGTTGGCAGGACACTGCCGTAAATTGCATTACTGCGACGCTCTCTCTCTCTCTCACTCTCTCTCTGCTTATGACAGCAACATAACGAGAGGGGTAGACTTATGTAATACATAGAGAAAACAACAACAACAACATCAGCTCTTCACAGTAGCTCACTCTCTCTCTCTCTCTCTACATAGCCTGGGCTGACAAAGTTTTTGCTACCAACTCAGCGAACGTCCTTGTTTGAGGTTATTTCTGTGTATTACGTGTATATAGACAGAGTATATATATATGTACATATGTGTGTAACCATTTCTTTTTTTTTGCCAGTTGAAATTCCTGAAATCCCTTTTAGCCTTTCATTCAATCATTGGGGGAGCAGCACAAGAACGTAGAACCCCCAGAATTGTATGAGCAACATAGAGATATCAAATGCGAGGGCTTTGGACTGCAGCTAAAAAGTAATTTGAGAAGGAATCGTGGGGCGTGAAATTTATCAACATCAAGGCAAAAGGCGAAACAGTCAGTAGTCAGTAGTAGAAAACGTCAACGAACACCGCCGCCATTTCTGGCAAGTTGAAGGACACGGGAATGACAGTCGTCTCAGGATATTAGCAGCAAAACACTTAATGTAAACACGCAAAAAAGTATGCGAGGAATGTTTCGTATAAACAATAACATACCAACAGTCATATATAATCCGAAAGACAGCAGCAAATTTATTCGAACTGGGCTCTGTGCAAATTTCAACATCGAATTTGTATTTTTTTTGGGTGCTACGATGATCAGATATTTGATTAGCTGAACTGTACGGTAGAATACATCAAATAAAACGGGATCTATATGAGCTTTAATAGTAGTTTAGCAAAATATATATAATAAAAACCTAAGACAAATACTCTTAACTGAATAATGTATAGGTTTTTATGGGATTTATAAACAAAGTACAATATAAATTCTACTGTTTTCTAATTATATGTTAAAATATATTAACGTTTTTTTATTTAAATCTACTCCTAAGCAATACAGTCATAGTAAATTCATATTTTCAAGTTTTTTTATATATAAATTCTCTACTTTTATTATAGTAAATCAAAGTTTTAGCATATTAAAAAATCATTGCAATAATAACATTAACTTTAATGTTATCATGTCTTTATTTGGCTTGTGTATTCATAAATGTTTTATAGACAGTTTTTAGTGCATAATCCTGCCAACCAAATATTAAATAACTATTTGCTTTTTATTCTCAATAACTGCAACTTTAACAACTCAATAATAGTTTATTTTCTTTCGCTTAATTCTGACTTTAACGAGTTATCTAGAGTTGTGCTGCTATAAACAAAAACTTGAGCTTAACTTTACAAATGAAATTCTCGCAATTTCAACACGTTTAAATATTTTCTAGCTACTTTTAAATTTATTTTAATATAATCTACAATATTTGCAAAAATTCTGTTTAGCTCTACAAATAAAATTTAATTTTCTAGGCATGAATTGAAATGAATTTTTGTGCAGAAATTTGCATTTTACATAATATTATGCGCATTTAAAGCAATTGAATTTTATGTTAAAATTCAAATTCAAATACAGCTGCTGCAGTCACTGCGGCAGTCTCTGCTGCTGCTGTTGCTGCTGCGCTGCTGCTGCAGCTCCGCCGAAAGCGGCTTTAAAGTGGGTGGCAAAGCGAGCCGTGGGCGCCCTAAAAGAATGCAGCTACAAAAAGTGCAGCTCGTTGTTGCTTTTATTTTTTTTTTGAGCCTGCTGCTCTGTTATTAACTTAAATGCTGGCGACCTCAATTAAAGCGCTGACTGCGTTGCGTCTATATAAAATGGGTTGTGTGTGTGTGTGTGTGTGTTAGGGACTGACAAAGTCAGAGGGCAAAGTTGAATAAAAGTTGAAGCTTACGACGACAGCAGCAGCAAAAAAGAAATGACGCAGCGCTGCTTGGGCAAAAGGCAAGTGACGCAACCGGAAGCAGATGAGGCGTTGTATGTGTGTGTAAGTGTGTGTGTGTGTTTGGTGGGCACAAATGTAACTGTAAACAGGCAACCTAACCTCATTCTGCTGCTGTTGCCCGGCTTCAAAGCTATTGAATGAAACTTGTGTCTATGGGGCGTCAGCGAGAAGAGCAAAGAGAGAAAATGGAAGAGCGTAAGCCTAGTAGTGGCAGAGCGGCGGCGGCGGCCACTGCTGCTGCTGGCGTCGCAGTCGCCGTTTGCCGTTACATGGCGCAGGCGCAGTACGAAATTCTACATGTATTATGTATAACACACACACACACACAGACACAGGGCAGCATGTAGCATATACAATATATATAACACTTGCCACCCACAGCCAGGGGGCAGCAACACAAAAATAACAACAACAACTGCAACAATAACATAAATTTGCAGCGCCAGCAGAGAAAATAGACACACAGGGTACAATAACAACAAACAACAAATGCTGAAAATTACAAAAAATTGTGCAGGCAGCAGCAACTCTAAACAAACACCAACAACAACAATCACAACAACAATAATAATAATAGCTACAACAGGAACATTTTCATGTCAAGACACAGGAACTGCCGCAGCTTGAATTGAGGTCGTGGAAATGGAAAATGAAAGCAGTTCGAAGCGACAGCGACGCCAGCAGAGCAGCAGAGCAGCAGCAGCCTCCCAATCCCCATCAATGCCGGCTAAAATGAACTTTATACGTTTCTGTCTTTGTTTCTCTTGTTTTTCCATGTGCAAAAAGTCTAATGAAGCTACAACAATAACAACATTTGCTGTTGCTCTTGTTGTTGTTGCATTACATTTTATGTATCACATGCAGCTTGGGAGTGGCTTTAAAATACACACACACACATAGACACAGAGCAAGAGATGAGCTACAAAGGCATACACAGATATAGATACAGATACAACTACAAGCTACAAGCTACAAACTTGTGTCGAGGACAATGCTAAAAAAAAAACAACAATTTTCATTGCCTACTTTTCAGCGTGTGCGAACAAAATAAATATCAAGTTGAGCAGCACAGAAAGACCACTCCCAATACATATGTATTCTATATAGCATATAGAACAGAGTATATATTAAAGGTATATGTACTTTCGTATATATAAATATATAAAGCAATCCAAATACAAAAGTAATTAAATGAGATAAACTACTGTGTTAAGCGCAGCATTTACATTTAATGGGAAAGCATTAAGCTTGAAATGACAAGATTAATAGATTTATATGTGTATGTGTTCAGTAACCATTGAAAAGTGTTGAAAATTCGTGTATTAAATGTATTATAACTTTGTAAAACTGCTAGCAAAAGAGCTTTAAAAGCCCGTAAGTTTTATATGCTTAATCAGTCGTGTGGATGTCTAAACAACTTCAATGATCTTAAACAAAAATTAATTCAAATAAAATAAAAATTGCATTGATTTAAAAAATCTGCAGCGGAATAAGGCAAGAACTTTCAACTGAGAAGCTTTAAGGTGCTTTAAGATCCATGCATCAGTTATATAAAGCTGCAATGTGCCTTGAAAAGCTTCCCTTAATTTTAAAAGAGCTTAAGTGTGTCAAATATTATATTAAATAGCTTTTATTTGGTATTATAGGAAGCTTTTATAACTGAAAAGCTTGAGAAACATTTCGAAAAATATTTTAAAAAGCTTTAATGTGCTTTTAAGTGCATAGAGATAAAACAATAATGTTATAAATGTTTGTATTATATTATATTTTCTGTGTTTTATATAGTTGTTGTCTCTCTTTAATGTTAGTTTTAATCAGACAAAGTTATTAACTAATGGCATACTGTGCAAAAATTGTTTGGTATATATAGATTAGATGCAATCATATCATTTAAATTAAACCGATTACTATAGCATTTAAATCCTATTATATTCCATTTCCATGTGTATCGCTCTCTTTAAGCCCCACTTAGGCAGTTGAAAGCGTCTAATTTTAGCCCATTTATACAGATATGTTGTTAACCGCATATTTTAAATGTGAAATTCAATTTAGGCAATCGCTGCGCGAATTGGCAACTCTGTAACTCGGTTTGGCAAATCAACTAAAAACCGACAGCAGGCGGTCAATGCAATTTGCAGATACAAACACATACACACACACACAGATACACACACACACAGATACACAGACACTGACACCAACACACAGGTGCATAATCAGCTTTGGCACAGCGTAAAATGTTGACAATTTAATTAGAATTGATTTTCCGTTCGATATTTTCCAGGGAAATGCACATGCCGAATGGTTTGGGCGCAAAATTGTGGCTCAGCAACTGTTATATAATCAAACAGACATATATACAATAAAAAAAAAAAAATATATATATATATATAATATCACATAAGTGTGTTTTTAATTTAATTGCATGGCAACAAAATTTATTTCTCGTTCACATTTCACGTCTTGCTCAAAAATTTCCCAATTTAATGAGCTATATTTTGAGTTGCAAGTTTGCTCTGTCCTCCAGTTATTCTATCTTTCTCTCTCTCTCTCTCTCTCTCTCTCTTGCTGTCTCCTTTATTACTTGCTCTCTCTCTATCTCACTCTGTTTGTCCCGTTTAACCGCAATGCAATGAAGCATTCCACATGAAGATTGATTATGGCCCAAGTTTTAATGCGTTTTGCCATTTATTTCAATGCAACGGATCGGAGCAAAGGATGCCATGCCACGCCCCTAAATGTTGTAATAAAAGACCGCAAGAGTGTGTGTGTGTGAGAGAGAGAGAGATAGGGAGCTAGAGTCACATGTGATACATGCCTGCACTTTATGAGCATAGACAAACATCTATAAGCATCGATATGCTACAGTGAAGAAGACATTGATTACATTCTCTAAAAGCAGCAGCAAATTCAGCAGAAGGACCTCTTTCAAAGGATATTATTGCATTGAATGGGACACTTACAATTCCATTTGATATATGCTTGCGAAACCATAATAATAATTGAAATAATGGACATCAGAGAGAAAGAGAGAGAACACTTTAATGGTAGCTCGTAAGCAGATGGATATCATTTTATAGTTTCATCTTTTGAGTAAATGAAAATATTAATATTGGAGTAAGGAGTTTAATAAGATCCTTTTACTATCTAACATATTTCCTACTTTTTGGAATGAATACTAATAAATTCCAGTGATTCCCTTTTAACTCCTTTCTCATATTTATTTGATTTATTTTATGCAATAAAATAAACTTTTTTGCTTTGACCAAAAGCAAAACATTTTCAATTTCCTAGTAGATTTGAATCTTTTGTTTTCATTTCAAAACAAAATAATTTCCCCTTCATAATCCACTACATGATTGAGAAAGATAGAAATTACATCTAAGGAAGAAAGGATGCAGAGGGCAGAGTAAAAAACTGAAACCTCTCTGGATTGCACAAATTCCTAATACATAATATTTATAGAATAAGACGGGAATAGCCACAACAAAAACCACAACATGCCGTTGTTCAATTCCTGGCACAAACAAAAGCAGCAGAAAATAAATAAATAAACAAAAAGGAAGCAAAATAAAAATATATACTTGAAAACATGAAGATATTTTTTGTACAAAATATATATGTTATTTTGGGGGCAGAGCTTGTATATTTATGGCCATTACTCAATGCCCCAGCAGTCATAAAAGTTTAAAATGCATTTTTACGACACGAGCAACAACAAAGCATGGCAAGTGCTTTCCACCACCAACAACAACAACCACCGCAGGCTTAATGAAAATTGTCCCCAACAGCAATTTCCTTTACAATTTTCATCTGCAACTTGTAGAAAAAGTTGCAGTCAAGTAAATACGACTGTGAAAGACTCTGTAATTAGACATTAACAGAATACTGTGTGATTTAATTGTTCAATTCCAACTAAATTTCGATAATATATTCAAATTTTTAACACAGATTAAATTTGTGAGTTTCGTTGAGATATCTCAAAATAATGCATATGCTTCATGGGTTTGCAGAGGCCCCTCCAAACTCAATAAACCATTTATACTCTATTGGTACAGGGCTTTTCTTAAAATATGCATTTACCTGTACACACACTCTTTATAAATGGGCGTGGCACAACAACCAAACATGTAATATGTATTGCTGTATTAATTGAAAAAAAGAAAAGAAAAGAAAGCAAAAAAAAAACCACATGTGTTTGCTTCACGTGGCGTATGCGCAACGTAATATTGATAGAAAATGTCACACATACGCCATGTTGTCCCTTATTTGCTCAGTGCTGACTAACGATCCTATAAATAACTGAGCAGCTGTCCATTCAGTTGTCCATTAGCAACGCATCATTTATATTGACATTTTGCGCGTTGCAGTCGAATTTTTCAATCTATTTCACAACATTCAGTCGTATTTTCGTTAAATCAATTTTCAATGCGATATTACACTGCAAGAAAGAACGAAAAGCACTAGAGTGAATTAGAAAATGAAATATTTGTAGTGTAATTAAAAAAATCTTTTAGTTTTGTGTTTTCTTTAAAGCTCTACAACAAAATTTGAATTCAAGTTTCTTCATCTTCATTGAATTTAAGCTCATTCTGATTTCTCACAGTGTTTCCCCGTACACTTGACATTTTCAGGTTAATGCAATTTTCAAATTCTGTTACAATTCTGGTTGTATTTTTGTCTTTGTTGTTGTTAAATTGTTAATGCAACTGTTATTTTCAGCTAGTGTATTGTTGTTGTTGCATATGCATTATAATTAGGTTCAAAGCTAGCGGAATTACATAAGTTTTGTGGCTCTGATTTCTGGGTTTCTGTGGTGCAGCAGCAACCACACAATGCACCACCACTGAGTGTTGAGAGAGACCTCAACCCACGACATAGAGTCCGGTATTACCTCCAGACAGACAACAACAACAACCAGACAACGCCCCCCACATTAGTCTGACAACCAACATCAAGTTGATTTGTTGTTCTTGTACTTTATGTTGTTGTTGTGGCGCCCGCCTAGTGTTAAAAATATTTGTGCAGTTTTGTGAACTCGCATATGTCAATTATTCATTCATTCACTCGCTCGCTCACGCAGTTTGTTGCCATTTTAGCTTATTTATAGCTAGATTTGGCAGCTGTTTTGAGCGTACGTAGAAAACTACATAGTAAAAATTTAAACTGTTTAGTAAGCATGAATTTCATAGGCATAAATCGGTATATATCGCATAAATAAACTAATTGTTAACCAAATTAATATTTATTAAATATTAAATATAAGTTTTCTGAAGATTTACAAGTTAAAATTTGTTTGGTTTTGCTTTAAAAATCTTCAAGCTGCAAATTTGGATTTCTAAATTTAGCTATTTTAGTTGATAAAATTTAGCAACACTGCTTACGTTACATGCAGTTGCATTAGCTGTTGCCTAGTTTCCTTATAGGCAGCAGCACCAAAAGAGAGCGAGTGACAGACACACATAGAGTGTGCAAAAGAGAAGTCTATAGATGATTGAATGACTGTCTGACTGACTGACTGGTGTCTGCGAAATTTGCATACGCATTTTGTTTGGTTTGCACATTGCGTAAAGTCCACTTTGGTAGCACTTTAAGCCATCGTTGTTAAATAGGCTAAGTAGCGTCAGCTGCCACTTAAGCAAACCACTTGAAATGACTGCACCACAGCAGCAGAAACAGCAGCAGCCACAGCAACTTGCAACTGCAACTTTAGCAAACTAAAACTTCATAAACAAACTTTAAACAGAAAAACTTAAATTAAAGTCTCACGCACTTTGAAATTGAATATGACAGCGCTAAAGTTGTGGGCGCTTTTTGAAAAATTCCATGTAAATTCAATTTGATTTACTTAAGAGACACCTACATAAACACACACACACATTAGCTTCGATATTGTGTATAAATAAAATTAAGAAGCTGCGCTCTAAGCTTTTTTTCAAGGCAATTTTGAACGCAAACGTTGATTATTACAACAACGTTTTATGGTATTGACAGACGATTGTCATAATATTCATTATATTTATTTATTTCGATTTCAGATTTCCAATGAAGCTGACTGCTATAGGTCTGGGGGACTCTTGAAGATTAAAAATAAGTATATAGATTACAAAAAACGTGTGACACTGAACTCGACTGAGCTATTATTAGGTTTCCATATAATAGATGATTTATGTCGCGGTTTTCAACAATGCTTTCATATAAGTAGAATATATAACTTCCGCTAGACGAATATTTAATACTCTTAAGCTGCTTCATTGGATTTTGTCATTAGATTAATACCTAATTGAAAAAACTTTCTTAGTTTTTAATGCATAAATTCCATATGTTTTTCCCTAAAAAAGTTTGGCTCATTTCATTTATATTTTGTCAACATTTGTGCAACTCTGCAACCGAAAACCCACAATGCAACACACAAGACTAATGAGCAGACTAGTGGGCGAGAGGAGCACATATAGAGGGAGAGAGAGAGCGATAGAGGAGACACTAATTAATGAGCTGATATTAATCATGGAGACGCGTTGCAATGGAATACTAAATGCACAATGAAAGAGAATGTAGAGAATAAGGAGGTAAAGGAGAACAGTGGCGCCTTCACTTGATGCCAACTGTCTGAGCATGATTATCAATTGAGCGAAAAAAAAAAAAAATACAGAAAAAAAAACTCAAAAGGGGCAAAAGTCAACTTGACAAGTGACAACGAATTTCATAATGCAAATGTTGCTGCTGCTGATGATGATGATGATAACGCTGACAATGATTATGATGTTGATGATGCTTCTCCCCCCTCCTACTTGCCTCCCTCTACTGGTTAAACTCATCGATTTATTGGCCACACGTAATCAACGCTAATAAGCTGGGCGTGGCAACAGCTTAGACGCCCATGGGAGCGACACTTCGTTAGTTGCAAATTGCCAGAGTAAAGGAAAACTACGGCAAAACGGATTGAAAATGTGGCAAAGAGAATATATAGATACTTTATACATTGAAAATACCACGCAAATTGGCTTCAAAGTCTCTTGGACTCACAGGATGAGCCACTAAAGAGGAAGCGCACTGATTGGCTTTGCCTGGCTGAATGCCTTAGGGATATGCACTTCCTGGAGATTACGCAGGTAAAGAAAGCACACACTAGAAATGCGAAAAGCATGCTGACCAACGGTGCGTATGATTAATAACATTCTGCCACACGTTGAGGTCGAAATCACACCTTTTCTTTAACGCTAAAAGAGGCCATTGAGGAATTCAAACGATAGGTTTTATGAAATCGAAACTTTTTATATCTAAATAAATCAACTGCACAATCGTCCAGAGTTGGTCTTAGCTCATATAATTAAAGACAAATATAATTGTATTATAAAAGCACATGGAAAAAAATGGATTATCAAATTCCTTTAATAATATAACGACGTTCCAAAAAAGCTTTTTAAATAATATAACAAGTATTTATATTCGAAATATTCACGAAAAACTATTACTTAATCAAAGTAGAGACAAAGTTTTTAATTGTTGTCAAAACTGAGGATTTCTTTAACAAAGTTCCCTTTTGCTAACAGCAACTTTTCCATTTACTTAACGATGAAAAGGAAAAAACACTTAGATTCTTAACTTACATCACAAATATTCAATTCAAATTTCAATTTTGTCGCAGTTTCTTTGTTTTATTCTTGATATTTTCTTAATTTTGTCTCCGTTTGTGTCATGTGTTATCTCGTTTATTTTTGCTTTTGTAGTTGTTTTTCTTTTAATTTTCTTTGCTTGTTGTTTTGCAATCACTTTTAGTTAAAAACACACACAACTGCATGTATTGCAAAGTTTATTTAACACTTGCCACTTTTTTCTTATAGATTTTTATCATTTTTGTTTCGATTTGTTAATTTACTTTTTTATGAAAACGTTTTTTTCTTCAGTTTTCTCATTTGAATACTTTTTAGCGATAGTGATGCGAAAGAGTGAACGAGAGTTAGAGAGAGACGGAGACAGCAATATTGTCGATATCACTTTAAGCCACCGATAAGATGTAATTTAATGCACGGCCATTGGTATTGTTATTGTTGTTGCAGCAGTTGCAGCTGAAGCTGATGTTGCACATGTTGTTGTTGCTGCTGTTAGTCTGCAATTTGTGCGTTATTGTTGTTGTTGTTGTTAAAGCTGCTGTCGTTCTGCTTCTGTCTCTTGTTGCTGTTGCAGTTGTTGTTCTTGCATTTGCTGTAGGCAATTCTTGTTGCATTTGTTGCTCCATTTTCATTAAATTTTTAGCGTAAACAGCGCCTAGCACCTGCAAAAGATACACACAAAGATCTGTGAGTGAGGCACAATGCAGAGGTGTTTTTGTTGTTGTTGTTGTGTTATTTAATGAAGCAAATGGTAAATTGGTGGCAAGTGTGTAAAGTTTTCTAAAAGGGGGAAGCGGTTAACCATATATTCCGTTAGAAATCGTTATAACAATAGCCAAAAGCAACAGCCAACAAAAAAAAAAAAAAAACAGAAAACAAAGCACAATATTTAATATTTGTCAGTCTATTGACCCAAAGCAAACGGCATTTGAATCAGTGAAGACAAGAGACAAAGACGGAGACACAGACAACAGACAACACCTGAGGGCAACATACCAAGACCAACATTCAAATAAAAGATAATGAATAAAAAAAGAAGTGCTTTTTTCGATAAGCTGCAGACTTGATGCTCTTTAATATACTTAACAAATTTTCCACAAATATTTTCTTTAAACAAAAATGCAGTTGTTGGTTAAAATTTTTTATGGTACAATGATTACAAGCTTCAATCATTGTTAGAATATTTAGAATAAAGCCAAAGAAATAAGCTCAAAGTTACATTAAAATATGTATATAAAAAAACTGTGCTAAAGATGAATACTTTTTCTTTAGTTTCTACCTTATTTGACTAATCTATTTATAGTAGATTGTTTTTTACTAAATTGCTTTTATTTTATTTTTGCACACTTCTTTACAAAATTATAATACCCACTGCTAGAGTAAGCAAAAAATCTATAATAAAATAAATAAACCAAAGAGATCGCCTTGAAAACAGAAACTTCAATTTTCAACTCCCGCTTGGAAACTAAAACTGACACTTAAACTGAAACTAACCCATTGGCTAATTTATTGAATTATGCTAATTGGGAGCAAACAAAAGACCCGGCTAACAAATTTTTGTTTGCACACTTTTATGACTTTTTGGGCGTTGTTGACTTTTTAACTTGTATTTGATTTCCTCATTATAACCAGTTTCAAGAATTGGTATCGATCGATTGATTGTTATTTTTTTTTTTCAGTTAACAAAGTGGGTCACACACAACAACCACAAACGATAAATGATTAAGCGATTAAAGTTCAAAACTGACCATATATTTTTGGCGCGCACTGTTAAAAGACAAAACAGCTGATCGTCAGTTGTGGCAAGTGCAATAAAAGTCAATGAATTGAGCTCCATTGAAAGCAATTGAAGCAACTGAGTGAGCAAGAAAAAGATAAGGACAGAGAAAGAGATAGAAAGAGAGAGAGAGAGAGAGAGACAGAGGATTCTTTGTGCTGCTGCAGAAAGTGCACAATAATAGTGAGTTTATCACTATGATTTTCCTTAATGCTATTATTATACTTATTGTCGTTGATCTCTAAAAAGAGTGTTTTTGCAATTTCGTCACAAGCGTAGACTGACGTCCACAAAACTATTCAATTGAGCTTAGTTTGAGTGCAACGTCTAAAGTTTACTTTCAATTTGTGCTAACGATTTAAATAGATACATTTGTATTCAAATTAATAAATTGAATTATAGATAGTTTCCATAAATTGAAGAGGTTTTCTTAGTTGAACCTTTACTGACTGATGTAACAACTATTTTTTGTATTAAAATAAAATTACTATATAAAATTTATAATTTTCAAAACATCTATTGTGATTATTGCCTAAAATGCATATTTATTTATTTAAAATGTAAGTTTTTCCCTCATTTCTAAGCCTTGAAAATATTTCGCAAGTTTCCTTCCAAACCAAATATATAGCTTTTAATTTGAACTTCACCTTGAAATGTCAGTTTTTGCTTTGAAAGCATATATATTTTAGTTCATATTCTAAAAAGAAAAGTAAACATAATTAATATGCAAATATATTTTTGAAACATTGACACATTTAGGTGTCAAACGAAAATTTTGTGAAATTCTAGTAAACAATTTGTCACATGCGATTCGAAAATTCTAAAAGGAAAATACCTTTAAAAAAATATGAAAAAATATATATGGAAGAAAAAGAAATGTTAAAAAATAAGTTTTATTTGGCTCTAAAAGATTAAATATTATTGAAAATTTACAGGTCTAGATCTAAATAAAACGGCTTGAGTTTTGTGGGCAAGTTGAGCCACTGCTAGGAGATAAATCTTTGGAAACTAGGAAAATCAAAGTTGTACTTCTTTGAAACATTTAGCTATTCTTACAGGGCATTTACAAGTCGATCATGTGACTATTTCAGCAGCTGTTCGTTGTTCTCATACAAAGATTAATTCAATGTACTTTATCTCTACGAATGTTTTTAGTTAAAAAGGCTGTGAGTGTGTGTATTATCTGTCTGAATATGAATATGAATATGAGACTGTCGCTTATTTATGATATTTGCTTATGAATATGAATACATATGTATGTGTATTGTATATGTTTATAGTATATTTGTATTTTATTTATTTAATTTGTTTAACGCTTGTCTAATTTGTAAAGTAGTCAGTAGCAGAAAAAACAAAACTTGTCGCAAAGGTCAAGTTGATTAGCATGTCTGCAGCGTTTTGTGGCAACTGTTTTTTTATTTTCTTGGTTTATTTAATTTTAACGTTTGAAGGTGAAGGAATAATTGTTAAACTTACACATATGAGTTATGGATATACATAGTAGATAACTAATTTTTGTTTTATGGCTGCCTCAATAATCCAGGACTTGAGGCAGACATAGAGGATCGTTAGATCTTTGGCATACACACCTGCAAGTAGAAAAAATATAAAATTTTAATTAGTAAAAGTTTATATTTATATAAATAGCTTTAATATTGACATTTACACACACTCGCCAAGTTGCCACACCCTACAGCAATAACAGCAACAACTTTTCTCTATTTGCAAAGTGCAAAAGTTCAAAATGTTGCCAAAAAGTTTGCAAAAAAAAGAAATTGAAATGTGCAGAAAAATTATGTATATAGTCGCTGAGTTTCTTATGATTTAAACAAAACTACAAAACGACTATTAGATACCCTAAATAGCTAAGAAAGTATAAAAATCTTGAGAAAGCAGAAAGTATGTCGAAATTTAATCTTATCGAAAACAAATCGATAATATAGCAATTTGAAAAGCTTTTTTGTCACTAGCGTAGACTGATATTTATCATAAATCTCTTCGCAACTATCGATTATTTTGATATATAGTTTGTAAACAAATCGATTTACGTTCGGATATGTCTTTATTAAGATTTTGCTGTCGTAAATCAGAACGTCAACAGCGAAAAAGATAATATCGCATATATGCTATGAGATACTTAGTAAATATCATTAATAATATTTCCTCAACAAGAAATGCAAATTGACAAATGAAAGCGTTGAAGTGGGGAAAAGCTGGCATGAGCTGCAGACGAAGGGGGGTGTGGTATGGGAGAAAAAATTAAGATGGAATTGTTGGTAGAAAAAATAAATAAATGTAACGTTTTAGACGTCTCCAGACGTAGCTAAAAGCCGGCAAACTTTAATGATGATGACGCAGATTTTGTTGTGCCAAAAAAAATATCAAACACACAAAGCTACAAATGTATGTGTGTGTGTGATGTCTGTGATTATATAAATAAATAAAAAAAATATATAAATAAAATAATGCCGTAGAGTAGGTTTGGGGGAGTGGTAAAGGGGATGGTGTGGACTCGAGTCCACTGAGCGATATGTTTGCCAATGACCAGACAACAACGACGACGGCGACGACGACGCTGACTTCCATGACAATCGCCCGGCATTCACTTGACACTCTTCCCCCTCTCTCTCACTCTTTCTTCCTCTTTCACTCTCCTCAGTGCGTGCCATGTTATTTGCTGTCACTGTTTCTCTTCACTTTGCTATTGAGCTGTAATCTTTGTTGTTGTCTTTTTATGCGCGCTTCACTTTTTGTTTTCTTTGCGGTTCCATTTTGCTGCTTGTTGTTTGCCAAAAGTTTATTGATCTCTCTGCTCTGACATTGCGCGGCAGCAAAGAGAGAGATAGAGAGAGAGAGAGCGAGAGAGAAAGGGGCACACTACGTTCCCCGCCCACCTACCTCACAAGAAAGAACAACAACTTTCGCATTTTCTTTGTTAAATTTACGAGCAATACAAGAAATCATGTCAAATATTCCAAGGGCAATGCCAAAAATACAAACTGTATAATAATAATAATGGGGCGAAGAAAAAAATCAAAATAACAGAGAATTTCACGCAATCTTTAAAGGCAGCGGCAATGTGGGGTATGAGAAAGGAGGCGGGGGGTGTCCGCAGGGGGGCCTGTGAAATATTCCATATGGCACAACAACAACAAATCATAAATAGACAATTTAAGAACCATCAGAAAATTCACGACACTACGGCGTAAACAAAAACACTGAAATACAAATAGCAAGTAAGAGTACAACAATTGAGTTGTTCGACTAACATTTGCCCAGTTTAAATATCTTTGTAGGTATTTCAATTAGAAAAGAAATGTTCAAGAAGCACAAATATATATGCTTTATCTGAGTGCACTACAGGGCATATTTGCAGATAGTCGTCACATAGGCATCAGCTCATAATTTCCAATTGAAAACTGGGCTAAACAGCCCAACAGCTGTTGTTGTCCATAAGTTAAATAAATAAATGAAAGAAATTTAAAAATATTACTAAAGCAAATAAATAAAAATCTAAATGCGGCAGTTTAGACATTTCTATAACAACAACAACAGCAATGACCCACTACTAATCAGGGCAACATCCTGAAAAGCACAACTTTCAACAATTTCCAATGACAATGCCATCAACATTTTACAATAATAACAAATAAACAACAGAGACAACAAAAAAAGAGCGACAAATATGCAAATGAGACTTCAGTTCAGCACGGGGTTAAAGGAGAAAAGCATAAAAGAAATTCAAATTAAACAATTTGTAAAGCTCAAAGTGTTCAGTGGCTAGACGAAGAGATGCCCTATAATATGAAATGTTTGAATTTTTCATGAAAAACTTTAATAGCAGATCTACAGTTCAGCTGAAGGCATTACCTGCTTTACAGTTTACAGGGTATGCAAAAATTTATACCAGCACAAAACATTTAAATATTTAAATGCATGCGTCGCGGTCAGCAGCGATGTGTGGGACGACGCTGATGTCGGTGGTGTCGACGTCGCAGTCTGCTTGCTGCCTGCATTAGTCAGCAAGAAATGAAAAAAAGAGAGCGGCCGGTCGCCCAAAAAGAAACTTGCAAGAGACCAAACAAAGTCATTGACACCAAAAGCACACACACATATACCCCAACAACAACAAAGAAAACCAAAACTCAATAACAATAACAAAAGCAAAAACAAAACAGAAAAAACTTCAAGAGATGCAAATGATTTCAACTTTAATGTGCAAAACTTAAACAAAGCTTGCTTGCTTGCTCACTCTCTCTCTGTCTCTGTCACTTCCACTTGTGATTCACAAAAAAAGTTGACGTTATAAAAGTTTAATTTCCGCATAGAAAGAGCGCGCTGTAATTAGAAAAGCGCCACCTGTCGTTCGCTGTTTTTTTTTTTCGTGACAAACTTCAAAACAAAATGCAAAATAGACAACAACAACAACAACAGCAGCAACAACATCAGCATTGAAGAGTGCAACGACGTGCCACCTTTGCTTTGCTGCTTCTCTCGTTCATCAAGCTGTTTCGCTCTCTTTGAAGCCCACGCTCTCTCTCTCTTCGCTTAAGCTTTAGCTTATTTTTGCAGCAAATTGAAAACTTGTTAAATGTTCGCACATTTCTGTGGTTTTGCTTACCAACGTTGAACTCTTTGCATCACGCCCAGTACACCCACAACGCCCACTCTGCATACTCAATGAATTTTTAGCGCTACTAAAAAAAAAGCGGCACGACAACCATAAAAACAAATTTGGCACAAGTTGAAACACCCTTCAAAAACTTTAAACTTTATTGTCTTGAGCATGACAGAGTAGACTTTTTTCGTAATTCGTAAATTTGTAAAAACTGCACTTAAAAGGAAAATATTTAATGTAGAAAAACCCGAAAGCTAAACATCCCTCAAAAAAAAAATGCATGTCTTTAGCGAGTTTCTCGAATACTATGGCACTTAGGAACACTAGTTTGGCATAAGGTTTCATAAATTTAACATAAAGATAATTCCAACATTAAAGTTTTTGGTGCCACGCCCCAATTTCCCGTAAGTAACAATAGTAATTCTTAGATTTACATTAAAACTACCATATCTTTTCAAATGAAATACTATATTACACAAGATAATCAATTCTGCATTTAAAATTGAAATTTAAATTGTTTAAGTTTTTACCGATTTCAACGCATACAATCGATAAAAAGCCATAGAATATTACAGTGTATGCAATATTCGTTGATTACCCGCTTAGTTCCTTTGATTAGTTTTACAACTATTTTTATTTGTGTTTCTTTGCCTTATGCAATTTGTTAGTGTATGCGTGTGCGTGCGTGGCATGCAGCGCCATGTCGCGTGCAACAAACAGCAACAACAACAGCACAAGTTTAGGTGAAATTGGGTTTAGTGTTCAATTTAACACCCACGTTCTAGTTTCAGTTTGTTGGCCCCGTGTAAAAAAATAAATGAAGAAAAAACTGAGCAACATTTGCAATTGTTGTCGGTTGTTGCTGCTCGTTTTTTTTCGCGTTTTGTTGCAACAATTGCTGTCGCAGCTGCTGCTGCTGCTGGTGCTGCTACTACTGCCGCAAGAATAACAATAACACAGCAGCAAGCGTTGCTAACCGAATGCAATCATGTTTAATTATGCATTCCACATTGGATTTTGTTCTCTTTCTTTTCTCTTCCTTTGCCTCTTCACTTCCATTCGTTTTGGTTTTTTTCTATCCGCTTAACCGTTGCATATGAAAACAGAGCAGCAGCAGCAGCAGCAACAATAACAACAACAATCAGTAACAACGCCCCCATAAAAAAACAGCAGCAGCAGCTGACAATGGACAACGAGTTTTCTTTAAAGTTTTTCATTAATTGATTGATAAACCAATTTCGGGCACAACAAAAACAAACACACAGAGCTGCCTGCATTTCCGTCTTAAAGAAAACCCACTTCAGATTTAAGAGACAAGCACGGAAAGTAGAGCAGAGCTCACTCGATGGTCGTATACCCTGGCTAAAATTATATCTTAGACCTTTAGCTGTGTTCTATAGCTGTCTGCTATGAATTGCACTACTTGGTTAATTTATAAATAAAATTAGCTAATGAATAGGCTATGAAACTGAAAGTATTGTTAGATTATGCTATAATAATATACATCTGCTTCTTACCATCTCTAAGATCCTTCAGTTTATCTAAGAAAAACGCTTTCAAAACTAATTTATATAATCTGTTAGAGTTCAGAAATACTTTCTTCTGACTGTTACATGATTTTTACAAACTTATCATACCCTCAATACAGAGTTTAATAATCGAAGCCGGCAAAGAATCAGTAGTCATTGAAGCATTTCAAAAGAGGGAGAGAGAAAGAGGGAGACAGAGCTCCCACGTCTTGAAAATTAACATAAATACTCGAATGTTGCACAGATTGAATTTTATAGATAACATATTTATATCTATTGGTATAATAGGCAAACTAACATGCATAATTAAGAACCTACCAGGTGGGTAGGTCTACGTTTTTATTTGGGGGCTGAAAACACTTGAAGTTATGGAGATTTTAACATGTCAAGAAATAGACCCCAAATTAAATTAACTTTAAAGTCGGGGAACTTGAGGTGAGCATGGGTAAAAGAAAACCAACCTACGATGAGACACAGTTTGATTTTCTATCAAGTATTCGTATATACAAGACTTTACAACGATTCGTGCCCAACCCACGACTCACGACGAAGGCACGTGACCGTCTCTAGTCAGTTCAACGCCCCTTTTATTTGCATTTAATTATTATTGTCATCACCAATCATTGTTATGGCTGCATTGGTTGACTGCGTCTCCATCGTTTATCTACATATATACCCAATATATACCCACTTTTATACCCTAATTGAAATTGTTTATTTTATATCAAATGGAGTTTGTCTACAAAGACAAAAAAAAACAAAGCATTTAGAAACTATAAATATTTATAAGCCTACTTTAATTTCGTTTTTGTAAGTTTTATATTTAAATTATTTTATTTTTTGAGTATTTAAACTTTGCATAAATATAATTGTTATCTCGTCTCATCTGTGTCGTCTGTGTTGTTTCTATTTTGTTGTAAATAATATAATTATTATTTTCTTCTTTTTTTTGTTTGTTAAATCCGTTGGCTGATTTCGCTTCGCTGTTGAGCGCACAATTAGTTCAATGCTCATCGTCATAACAATTTGCTTGGAAATTATAAATGCGAAAAGCACACAAATTATTATGATTATTATTTATATTTATATTTATTTATAACGTTTTATTTTTCTATTTAGTTAATTGTGTTTGTTTATTCTTTTATTTGTGATTTTCTAGAGCTGCCTTTTGCTTTATGAATCATAGGCATCATAATAATTTTTACTATATTTTTTTTGCAACGTCTCGAGGTGCAACGCACTCAAACCGTCTGTGTGGCACGCTTGTCTAGCGAGGGATAACGAGAGGAGTCGGTAGGGGGAAGGAGCAGTAAAGGGGACAAAGAGGAAACTGCTCTTCATTGGGTGAAAGCGACCGCCATAAGAAACTACTACTACAGTCAACACTTCAGAGAAAGAGATGGCAATTAAAGTGCTGCCAAGTGCAATATCAATTACGATTGATCACTGTGATCAACGCTTGAAAAAAAGGCAAACAGAGGGGGAAGAGGGTTAGTAGGGGGTAGAGGAAGGGGTTGGCCTGGTAGCCAGAGAAAGACTTAATTAAAGCAGGAGGAGTTTGCTGTCAAGGCGTTCGTATGTTTAACAGAGTGCAATAGGTCACAATGCAGATGGAAGATAAACAACAGCTACAATTCTTGCCAATTTTCCATTCGATGAGTTCCTTAAATAAAGTCAGCTTAACTTTTTCTGTTCCCAAGCTATATAAAAACATATATCTGAGTTTTAACTTGCCCATAACAAGCTTAAAATTAATTTGCGACCCAATTAGTAAGTTTATTTATAATCAACATAAATTAAGAAATCGATTAAAATCATTTTTGTAAAATACAAATTTTTTAAATGGAGTAAAATACGGTTATTTCTTCTTTAATCGGTTATTTCTATCGTTAATCGGTTCATTTTTTGGCAAAGTTATTGTAGTAAAAAGTTTCGGGACAGTTATACAAAAGATTAAAAACAGAATTTCTTGTTTTTAATATAGTAAAAATTTCAAATAATTTAAAACAAACCAAAAATGCTGTAAAGACGACATTTGAATTGCACAATAAACCATTGAAATTGAAACGAAAATTGAAATGCAAACAGACATGAATTGAATCAAATATCAGCACTTGATCAACTGATGAGGGTCTGAAACAGAGAGAATTACGAGACAGAAATGGCAAATGTAGTTGTTTGATGTTGATGCCAAGTCTAAAGTTGAAAGATTTATGTGGGAATTGAAATGAAATTACGATGATGATGATGGGAATGAGAATGGGAATGAAGAAAGGAGGCAGCAAAAGGTAAAAAAATACGCCATTGATGGCTGCTATGGTCACCCCTTTTTTTTTGTTTTCTTTTTTGTTTTTGGCCAAGACAAACAATCAACAACGAATCGCAGAAAATAAATTGAATAAGTCATAAGTTATTCTATAAAGTTGTTTGTTTGCTCCTATTTGTTGTAGAACCGGTTCGACGACGGTTGCAATCACTGCAGCAGGTGGCAAAGCCACAAAGCTACAACTGCAACAACAACAACATCACCAGTGTGGACACTGGCCAATGGCCCCCGCATTGTTGTTGTTGTTCTTGTTGCGGCTGTTGTTGCTGTTGCTGCTGCTGCCAATGGACAATGGAATGATGTGGAGTGTTGCTGTCGTTGTTGAATGTATTGGGGCATGACTTGATGAGTTGCCAACCGGTTATGTAAATTAGAAGCAGAACCAACAACAGCAACAAAAACAACAACATTGTTGCATATCATGCATTTTAAATGTGGCTGTGGCAAATATGTAGCTTGTGTGGCATGACGGGGGTGCAAGTGCCAAAAGGGGCATGCAATTGAATGCTGCAATTTTGCTTTTTTTTTTTTTTTTGGCAAGCGGAAATGCTGAACAATCAACAACAATTAAATTTGATTAACGCAAAAATTAAAGTGAGTTTTTTTTGTGTTTGTTTGTTTTGTGCCCCATCAAAAAAGTAATGTGTATTTAAAAAAAAAAACAAAAAGGGTTGAGAGAGATAAAAATGATGATTTTTCGAGTGCGGTGCATAAATTAATGCTGATGGTGCCACTTGAGCAGGCAACAATTTGTTGCAAGTAGGTAGAGACAACAGACACACAGCAAAGAGCCTTGGGAACTGAGACTGAAGATGATGAGCCTTGTGGATTGTGTTGCTGCTGCTGCTGCCAGTGTTGCCAGATTGTCAAGAAACAAAAATAGCTAGATTGCCACACGTGAGACTTTGATAGTGTATAAAAGTGACTATTAATAGTAAAATTCTTAAAGTGTTATTTTTTATGAATAGCAAAATAGTTATAAATAATTTTCTAAAAGTTTCCTTTTGCAAACATTAATTCCACTTAATTTTTCATGGTAATTTAAACTTTTTTTGTGTACAGGCAGCTAACTTTAAGTTCATTTATGTCTAAAAATACCTAGTTTTCCAGCTAATAGCCAAATCAAGTTTCCTTGCCTAAAAGTAGCTATAAATTAGCTAGAATTTGGTGCTCAAAACAAAATTAAGCCACAATGGTTTCAAGGTTAAAGATATACAGCCTTTAAAAATTTGTAGGATCTCTGTACCAACAAATAGCAGCAACAACAACAATAAGTTCAAGAAGGACAGCAACAACAAGAAGAAAGCCTTGGAAATACTTCCTTGAAGAGCTCTATATAAGCTTGTATGTGTGTGTGTGAGATCGCTTGGTACAAATTTAATGAGCTCGACTCTGAGAAATAACAACAATATGAAGCAGCAGCAGAGCAGCAGCAGCAGCAGCAGAAGATGAAAAGCAAAGGCATAAATGTCGCTTAAGCTGCAAACCGGTTTTGTGGTCCAACAACAGCAGCAGCAGCAACACAACAACAAATAACAAAAGCGACTCCCAGACAGCCGATGCTGACGCTGCGCAGTCGACGGCGACGTCGATGCCGACGTCAACGTAGTTTTTTGTATATTTAGCGACCGGTTTCTTTTGAGAGAAGGCAACTTTATAACTTGAATAACATTTTCTACACGCTGGCTGCTGACTGCCGACTGCTCTTGTTGTTGTTGTTGTAGTTTAACACACAACAGGTACAATTGTTGTAAGCAGACATATGTATACTATATAGGTATATATAAATATATGCATATCATGCTGTACATATGTTTGTGTGGGGGTCTGTTATATGAGAGTTCCTCTTTTGCCTGTCTGTCCGCTGTCTCTCTCGCTTTCTGCTTTGTGCGCCTTGTCTGCCTCTGTCTCTGTTTCTCTTGCTGTGGTTCTTTTGTGCAAGCAACAGCAACAACGATGAGAGCTCCTTCTGTGTTGTTGTTCTTGCTGCTGCTGTTGTTGGTAGAAAGCCAAAAGAATAAAAACGCAGGCAGCAAACAACATTTGAGAATTTGCTTTGTCATGTGTGTTTGTTCTCAGCTACACACAGTATATAGTATATATATTTCTGATATATGTACATATATGCATATTTGGTATATAAGGCTATTATGCTGATGATGATAATGCTTGTTTGTTATGCTGATTTGTGTGTGCCTTTTACAAAATGCGAGAGAACCCAGAACACAAAAAGAAACCAAAGCCACTGCATACCCTGTAAAGGCCAATAAATGTCTATACAAAATGTCATATTGTTCTAAAGTTAGCAAACGAGAGATATTTAAATATTTCTCGCTGAATTTAAAAGCAGTAACATTGTCATAACAGCAGCTGTAATCTAACATTGGTATAAGAACAGATATGTAATTTAACAGCAATCTGCAAAGTTTTCTAACATATGCTTAGCTACATTTAACATTATAATAATGATTTAACATTTTACTCTGATTACATAACAGAAATACTTGACATAATGTAAAGAAATATGCAGGTATTAACATCTTAACAGCGCCTTATTAATATATTATGCAAAACTCGGTTAATTTCTCAATTTGGTGTACTTTGTTTGCTTTGATGCGAAAATTTTCAAAGAATTTCTTAAGTTGCTATAGAGAAATTGTATCTAATTTTATCCATGGGCCTGATTCCAGGAAAGTGCTTGTGGGTCGGGTTTTTATATTTGATGTTGATAGGGTCACAACATTGGCTAATTAATGCCCGTCCACTTTGATAAATTACCATGAATAAAACGTCAAGTCAAGTTCTCTTCAATTAAAGGAAATTCAAGTATACTATACACAGATACAGATACAGAAATCGAGCTACAATAATTAAATGTATCTTCAATTTAAGAACAACACAAAAAAAAGTATCTAAATGGTGATTGGCACTGCCTGTTACCAGTTCTGTTCTGATCTTAACCACGAAAAAACAAAAGAACAAAAAAAATCCCCCCTAATACGAAAATAGAATGTATGAAATAAGTAGAAGTTATGGCCTGAAGTATTGACCTCGAGTTTTGGACAGTAGGCGGTACAATGCTTTCACTTAAATGGACTGGTTGAACCGAAAAATAATAGTTTATTTTTAAAAGTTAAATGAAAAAACAGTGAATCGATTGCTTCGAGTATTATTAGATGAATTTTAGTAGTAGTTCTTAGGAACTCAACATGTCTCACAGTTTGCAAAATCTGTAATCATAACACCCTCATATTTTAGCATTCCTATATATTTATAGGGGTATATAGCAAACCCCTATACAACAACTTCAATTAGCTTTGTGGCTCTTGAAACTATTTCATAATAGAGCTCTTTAACTAAATGAAAGCAACATTTTAGAGATTACGAACTTTCAACTGATATTCTAGGCTGACTCAAAATGTAAAACTCTATTATCTTTATAAAGAAAACGTTCAGAAATGTACACAATCGAGTGGGTATACTGCAAAAGACTCTGTATTGATGTGAAATTAACGATATGTGAGTTGAATCAAAGAAAAATTGATTTTTAATATCAATTATATGATTAATTTTATTAGTGTATAGAAATTAACATATTATATAATTTGGATGAGATATTTCAGGAACCTGTAGGCCAAATTTAGTGGCTCTACCTCTTATAATTTCTTAGATCTAGATGATCTCAAAAATATACACAACTAAAGCTAGTCTTTAGAGAACTGCTGCTGCCTTCTTGTGTATGCAAAACACTTTTTTCGCGACAAACACAATAGTCTCATCTACTTTCCTAGGAGTACAAGGTCTAATAAAAACAAAAACTCATAAAACTCCTGTCCCACATTCAGAATGTGTAATCTAGATAGACGTGCACAAAATTCGCTTAACAACCAACTGCTGTCAACTGTAGAGCAAAGAGTACTATAATTTCAGATATGCAAACATTTGCCGCAGTAAATCCGCATACATTTCCACTGTTGTAAAGCCTACGATATGGGGGATACTTATCTAATCTCTGGAGAGACAAGAGAAAGACGAAAAATAAAAAAAAACGCAGAACGCATTTGGAAATCAAATACAATGTGTATGTGTGTACACGTTTTAACTACCCTCAATGTGTTGGCTGAGCTGAGAGCTAAAAAAAATCGGACATATTATATTGGGATTAGAACCGATAAGATAATGAATCCAATATATGATAGGGGCTATGAAAAAAGTCAGCACTTTGCTGTACCTTTTTCATTTATTTTTTATTATTGTGGGCTCAGACAATCAATTTCATTTAAAGGCCGAACAAAGATAATATAATCAACAAAGTATGTTATTATGGAGTATGCCAGGCTAAAAAACACCTGATAAAATAATTTAAAAAAGCTTTTACTAAAAAAAGTCTTAAGATAGTATTTAATAAATAAATTTACATCCAACTAACAAGACTTTAAATGCTTTTCATGCATTAGAAAGGCTTTTAGAAAACGTTGATCCCCTTGAAATTTGGAGAATACCCAAGAGACATTAAAAACACATGTCTATTTGAAAACAAAACTTATTAAATGTAATTTCAACTAATCTAGCATAAATTGTTTTTGTTTTCTATGAGCGCAGAATCGTTAAAAAATAAATTTGGAATTTCAGAATAAACTTCCAAGTAAAATCAAAGCATTATAATCTTAAAAATTAAAAAAACTTTCGGTCTAGTTTCGAATGGGAAAACCTACATACATATATAATTGAATTTTGCAGCTGAAATGTTATCGTTGATGGTGCGACGTTTTTAAAAAGCACATTTAGCAATCAATCCACTTAGTCATAATTCCCGCGACTCGAATTCTTATCAAAAAAAAAAAAAAACATTGTTTTTGCCTTTTTTTTCTCGTTATTTTTGTTTTTTATCAAAATGGCACACATATTGTGTACGTGTAGAAACAATTTATGAGTCTGAATTCCAAAGTAACACCCGCTGCAAGAGGCCCGGACTAACAATTAGACAATATGCGAAGGGCAAAAAAAAACAAGAAAGAAACTGTCAGTCGGGCATGCCGACCGTGTAATACCCTCTGAGCTTCGTTTCCAATTAGGAGTAGCTGCTGCAAGAACTTTACATGCACACATATTTGTATGTCTGTCTCGCTCGCACGTTTTTCGTTTTCGTTGCTTGGCACAGCGCACGTGGTTATGCGTCGCCTGAAAGTTACGATTTTCGTTCTTTCAGAAACTTTTTTAATTATAGTCCGATTTTGATGCAATTTTCACAATCGTTTAATATTAGTTCTCTCCCAGTATATCCTAAGTTACAAAACTATACGTTAAGAAATAAGTGAGCCAGAGGCATTCGAAGTTTCAACGCAATTGTGGGCGAAGGGGGCGTGGCATCCAATAAATTTTGATGGCATTATATTTATATTACAAAAAGCAACCTGCATGCCAAAATTGGTGTCCCTAGGTATTATAGTTACCGAGATATTCGCAAAAAACATATATTTTTTCCGAGGTATGTCTGGTTTTTCGCTTATTGTGGGCGAACGGGGCGTGGCATCGAAAAAAGGAAACAAACTTGTATTGACTGACTAAATATGTGGTCGATACTGACCAAAACGGATATTGTAGCTCTTACCATCTCTGAGATCTGTTTGTTCATACGGACAGACAGACGGACAGACGGACAGACAGACGGACAGACGGACATGGCTATATCGACTCGGCTGTTGATGCTGATCAAGAATATATATACTTTATGGGGTCGGAAACGCCTCCTTCTGCCTGTTACATACTTCTGACAAACCCAATATACCCCTCAGAGGGTATAAAAAAATCGGACAGATAAGAGTCGAAAACAAAAACAAAAATAAAAAACTGATAAGTGTCCACAAGCCACATGGCAAAATTACTAGAATGCGTAATCACTGAAGCACCAACCAACCACCCAACTTATTTGCCATATAATTTAGTCATACTCATGCCGAACCACCCTCAATAGATCTGTTTAGGCCATATGCGTGTAGATGGAAACAATAACAATTGTTTCCGATTGACGTCAAAGATCTGGGCAAGCAGCGACTGAACACAAAATAAAAATTAACGCATATATGGCAAAAATAAAAATCACACACATCTACCCAATATATGTATATAAAAGAGGCCCCTATCGTAGCACCACATCGCCCCCACCTACTCTACCACCTCCCACAATTCCACCCCGAAATCAATAAAAACACAGACAACGAATTGAAATGAAACGAAACGAAACAATATGGAATGAAATGGTTTTAGAGGCTTACTCTCTGTACTATATACTATATAAACACAACGATTTGGGTTAATAAGCATTTGAATCATTCAAAACGATTTCGTAATGCCAGAGCAAAACCTTATCGAGTAGGCAACGGCACGTGCAAAATGCTCTAAAGCACTCTACAGATATATTTTTGTAACTGAACATATGTGAGATAACTATCAGATAACCAACTACTGTAGTTAAGTGCAACTAACTACTGAAATTTAAATGGTTTTTGATTAAAATCATATGTATATATCTGAAAAGTAAGCAATATCATTTACTTTTTAATCAAACTATTATTGAATAACTCGTAAACAAAAATTGTGTAATTGTAATTTTAAAAGAAAACTTAAATAAGATAATTTTCACTTTAAGTTCTAGTATTTCCCGGTTTCTTGTAGCTATAGTTGAAAGTTTTGCCATAAAATATATTCTCTGTTTATGTTTTTAAACAAATATTTCTAGTATTTCTTTGAGCTTTACAAAATACGACTCGCAAAACGTAAATTCAACATTTTGGCAAACAGCGAAAATAATTTTCAACGATTTCAAGGGAAACGGAAGGGATCAGAGGGGTGTATACGATCTGTTTATATGTATGAATGTATATTTGTGCATATATCATATTTTTGGCAACAACCGAAAAATATTGAAAATTATTGCAAAATTCATTTGGCCCATTGCAAAAGCCATGAAATATTGCACACATGGCCAAAAAGCTTTCAGTTTCAGATCATTTTCATTTACATACAAACAACAATTACAACCAACCGCAGCAAAAAAACACATGAAAGATTTTCCGAAACACTATATATACAAACATTCTCACAAACATATGTATATAGTATGTACATATATACAATTATATTTACCAGCACAATATGAAATAAAGATTTTATTTCTTTGACCGCATTACGAAAGAAACACATACCTGCAAATAGAATAGAAAATGAAATAGATAGTTAGTTGATATGTTCGATCTGTAGGTATATAGGTAACTTATTATATAAGGTTTATGGTAGGTACTATATGTAGGGAATTTGTTAGTAATATTAGATAAAGCTACTTCCCTTCATTTACATATGTTTAAAGCACACGCTACTATAAAATATTAAAGATTTTTTTACACATAAATCTTTCCATAAATACGTTCTTAAATTGCTACTTTTCTCATTGATCCTTTTAAACATTTTGCTCACTACCTCTCCCCCCTTTAAGTGAAAATTTACCCATGAAATCATTTTCATATTCTAGAATAGCATTTTGTGTTCTGTGTGTGGAGTAAGGTCATTAGGGAAACGGGCAACAAAGACGTCTGCTTGTTGTTTTCATCATCATCATCATCAGCAGTTACAAAAGAGCGAAGTCAAGTCACAAAACATTGCTTTATCTTTACGCAACATTTGGCTAGAGTTAAGTTGCTCATCCCTAAGAGAACCTCCTCTGCTACCCCGATCTTCCCGCTTCACAATCCACATGCCTAAGCAAATTTTAAAAAGATATATAGCAATGCTTGAGTCTGACTGAATGAGTGAACATTGTCTTTTGCTTCTTTGTGTTTTTACATAATAATAATAAGAATATGGTAAATGAAAGAAAGATATACATATACTAATAGTATATAGCATATAGTTAGGGTTATATGTATACCTAGTTAGGAGGCAAGCCTTTCAAGCGTCTCTCGTTTTGCGGTTTGTGTTGACGATGCGACAAAAGACGAGGGCAAACCGCGAGGGACAAGGTTGCCAGAGTATTGAATTACCTAAAAGGCAGGCGAAGAAGGGCAGCATGAAAGGGTTAGAAGAAGAAGAAGAAGCAGCAGATGGAGGGAAGCTGTAGGAGTCAGTAATGTCACAGCATAAGGGTTAACTACGTATGTATGTACTTATATAGAGGTATTAAAGTATATATTGCGCATACGCCACGTAGCCAAACAATTAAGCGACCTCATTTGCGCAGAGAACAAACCGCAACATCAACAATAGTTTGTGAGACATTTAGACGCTTTGAGTGACAGCTGCACTTAAAGAGCAAAAACAAGAAGAAGAAGATGAAGCTGAAGAAGAAGAAGCTTAACAAGACAAAAAAAGAGCACAGAGCAAAAAATGCAATGAAGATGGTGGCAAACAACGTTCGTTGACAGTTCACGAACTCCAAAGCGAGCGTCAGTGCAATGCATTTTATGACCAATTTATAGCTAGATTTGAATATACTAAAACTAGGCTTTTGACGCTAAATCGAAACTATTTTAGTTTTGTACTTAAAAGTAGACAAACATTCTGCTATTTTTATGTGCAAATGGTTTTTACTAACAAATAGTTTTCTAATCGAATTACAGCTACTTTGTAGCTGTTTTTCGCACTGTTCTAGCTAGCTATTTAAGCAGCACTGTCACAGCGTTAGTTGAGCTCAATCTTGAGATACAGACACACACAGACTACAAAGATACGCGATACGTTTGGCCACAGCTGCGGGCAGCAAAAAAAAAACAACAACAACACACACACAACAATGAAAACTAGTTGCAACTAGTGCAACTGCAGCAACAACTCGTTTTCCGAGATGCAACAAACGATGGGGCATGCGGCATGGGAGTAGAAGGCGTTGCCCAACACTGCTGTGGGTGTTTGCTGTTGTTGTTGTTGTTGCTGTTGTGTGTGGGTGAGAGAGCTGTGAGAAAGAATGCCACAAAAGCGGCCTTTAAGCTGCTGCAGCCAGCAACAAGAGCAGCAACAGCAGCAGCTGCAACAAAAGTATCTTATAGATACATTTTGTGTCTTGCAGTAAAGCCCGCATAAGACGACTTCTGCTTAAGCTCATTAAATTGATTGACTGCTCTGATTTCTGACTATAAGATATGGTATATGTACATATAGTGCTATAAAGAAATATAATGGGAATAATGTAATCGTTGCACATTCTGGTGAATTAAACGAGATATCCGATATGTCAAAACACCAAAATTCAGGCTGCTGCTGCTGCTAAAATTTCCTTACAGACTCAAGTTTCCATTTCATATTGTTTTTTTTTTAGCTGCAAGACTTGGAAAATTACTTGGACCTGGAAAGACAGCTGTTGGATGAATTCTCATTTAGTTGAAACTGTTACTGAAGCTGCCATTTAAAGCTTGCTATTTTTAGCCATAATATAGCTAAAGGAATTATAAGTAAATAAATTAACAATTAAAACTGTAACAATAGAAAAGATTTAAGAAGCCTTTTCCGCCATTTTATTTTCCTTAATATTGAATAATCCAATTTCCACTATGATTAAAAAAGCAGAAATTTTTAGAAGGTATTAAATTTGATCTTATGCAATTTCACAATCATTAAATCAGAATTTTTATAATTTTTTGTCTCCATTTTTGTCGCTTGTAAAATTTCACTTCCAAATTTGACAATTTCAATTTCGGCAGTGAAATTAAAAAACTTATTTGCATAAACAAGTTTAAATTAAGCATCTTTTAATGTAAAAAGAACTCTAACGACTAAATATTCCCAAATTTAGTTATGTTTTCTTATGAAAAATAATAAAATAGTATGTAGACTTCTAGGATTTATTTTTTAATATTATTTAACAATACATTTCCTTTTAAATTTTAGCACTGTTTTCAATCAAAGTAAATTTTAAACTTTTTGTTGACCAAGTCCATGATTTTCTAGTCGATTTTTTGGCCGTTATGCATAACAAATGGGATTATTATACAAATAGCTGCTCTTTTTAGCCAATATTTTGACCAATACAACGACCTACCCACTACCTGGAATGAGGAGGTCAGAGTCTAGACAGGTGGCAATAACAAAATCGAATCAGATTCTTAGTATGCAAAAAAAAAATGCATGTGTGTGATTATGTATTTTTTTATTATGGGTAGACAATTTCCGGGTGTCTAAATCGGTCGTCGCGCCATTTGTCGAACTGTGAAATGACGTATAACGGCGTCGCAGTCGCAGTCACTGCTGGCGTCGCAGTCAGCCACCCACACACTGACTAAAATAACAACAAAAAAATAAAACTTAAAACTTGTACTTTGCTGATGAATCAGTATCAGTTGCTCATTTAACGGCAATTAGTGCAAAGTCAAAATATTGCACACTTAACGGTATCGTCGCAGAGGTTCAACAACAACAACAACAGCTGCTTTGCATACGTTAAGCTGCGATATATATTTTATAGGGTATATACATACATGTATGCATATAAATCAAAGGTTTACTCAGACAGCACAGCAGAGGAAACGAGACAGAAATTATAACAGGCGTAGCGAAAAAACAAAAAAAAAACAACAACAACAAAAGTTTCATTCATTGAATGCAAATGCAGAAAACAAATACATACAAACATATAGGATACCCCTTTGCCTACATATATGTTTGTACACACAGCTGCTGCCTTGTCTACAAGTCTGGCCGCCGCCACGTTGTTTGTCTCATTCTCATTCGCATTCTACTCCATTCCACACAGTCCACACACACACAATCCACATGGCAACCGCGCTCTTTGCCTCACTACCCCCTCGCCAAACAGCACACCACACAACCCTTGATATCTGCTTAGCATTGAGAGTTTTATGTTTTGCTCAACGCGGATTTCCTTTGCCATACAGCAGAACAAGAAGAAGAAGCAGTATCATAGCATAGCAATAGCAGAAAGAATGAAAAAAAAAAAAACAAAATAATGTTGCAGACAAAATAAATAAAAAGGGGGAAAAAAATTACATTTGAATGTCAAGTTTTGTTGTTAAAGCACAAAAAAAAAATACAGACGCTTTAAGGCGACGAGCCCACAAAGAGAGTTGGAAGAGAGGGAGCGGAAGCGACATGCAATGCAAATACACAATACACAAAACACAGTCCAAGCTCAAGGTCCACATTAAAAGTTGCAGTCCACAGTCTGCATAGAAATAGTACATCATCATTATGCATGAAAGTACATATGGATGTATGTATGTACATATGTTATGTACATATGTTATGTATAATGCATATTGTGCTTTGTGATTCATGCAACGCAGGAAACCAACCACATGTGTGTTGTATCTTTGACTGGACAGTTTTATTATCATTGCTAAAAAGCCATTCATTGTTCTGGTCTTTGAAAGCGAAAGGCTTATAATATAATGAACAAAGTTGAACTGGACACAGAACAGATTTAGACAGACACGGCTCCACCACAATCGTCATCATCAACATCATCATTAGGGAAGCGGTGAGTTTTTGCAGGAAGTGATGACCAGGCGACTGTGCGATTGGGCGACAATGCGACAATTGAAGCGCTGAATCATTCAACACACCTGATAGAGATGACACTTAATCCAGATGTGCATTAAACTTGCGAAGAGACGAAAAAGCTCAATGCTATATAACTAATGTAAAGTTCATAGACTATACCGACTAACAACTGAATGCTATAACACGGCAGTAGCCAAATTATTTGTGTATAAAAAATATTTTAATTAGTTTGGGTTTAAAAGAATAAGGCCAATCTGCATATGCACTAAATTTAAATTAATTAAATTTTTTGATTTTAATTTAAATTTGTATATTTTTAGATCAAAATATTAAGTATTGACTGGTTATAGTCTCCCCAATTAAATGGTGAAAAAACCCTAAATAAAATATGTATTTGTTAATAGCACTTATATAAAGTATATATAGTCTAATACAACTTAACCAACTTTTATTAATTGTTGTGTACTAAATCAATTTAATGGAAAAACAAGTACAAAAAATAAACAAAAATGTATTAAATTAGGTTTAAATAATTAAAACTAAAAATATATTTTAATATATATATTTGTGTTCTTTTCATAATTTACACTTTCAATTGTATTTAAATTTATCTATAAAACATTAACATATTACGTGCGTGATTATTTCCCCAACACGCTCACATCTCTAGCAAATGCTGTGAATGGAAATTTCGTTGGCTATTTCACGCCAGACAGCTCGCATCGCATCCTCTACTACGAATTCAATAGATTGAGAGCTTTGAGCTCGAATGACTGGGGGATTTTTGAAACCCTTTTGGCTATGAAACAATTTGGCCAACAGCAAGTGCAACTTGTCTTCTGGCCACATTTGCCAGTTTGTGGCCAAAGCAACAGGAGAGTGCTTAAGTGTGTTTGTTGTGTGTATCCAAAAAAGAAGACAATGAGTGCATTGAACTCAAACTATTGTGTAAAAGCTACGAGTGAAAACTTGAATATACATTTAAAAGAGAGAGAGAGAGAAAGAGAATGGGGGAGAGTTGGGACAGAGTGTATTCTGCTATATGGGTCTTACGCCCTCAACTAATCAAAAACAATTAGCAATGGGACGCGAATAGAGAGCTGTAGCTACACGACTAGCCATTACTAGTGATAACTACTATAAAATACATATAGTACAACAATAAAATGTATCTGTATCTTAAATATGTATCTGTGAATTGCGCCATAAAACAAACAATCACAATGATGTACACGTACAATGTTGCAAAAGGGCACGTGATTTGAATTTTAACTAACAATTGATCAGGGAAAATTGTCATAAATATTTTTCGTTTTTTTTTTTTTTTTGTATTTATTAATATTACATTCTGTTTTCGTAGCGAGTAAGATAGAGAGAGAGGGAGGTAGGGAGACGCATGTATCTATAAATAATTGCACGTTGATTGTACATCGATTTGGAAGTCGCAACGGAAGTCCGAAGGGTGTACGAAAGGGGGTGTGTGTGCGGTGTGTGTGTGTGCATGCGGGTCTAAAAATCAAAGTAATTTTCTACAATAATTACTGAAATTATTGTCAATTATTGCAATTGCAGTTACGGGGGCGTCACACATGTCATTTGGGGTATATGCATTTTAAACGACAGTTTACAATAAAGTTTCACTTTTTATTTATAGCGAAATGATCAGAAAAACAGTGCGAGAAGTAGCTAAATTTAATTAAAATTTTGTTAACAATGCCCTTGTAGTTTTAAGATAGTTTAAGTAGTTTTAAGTAAAGCTTAAACTTTTTTAAAATAGGCACAAACATGTTTTTAAACTTTTAAAACAGTTACACACCTATTAAATCTAGCTAAAAATTTATATATCTTGTTCTAAATTCAACTAAAAACTAAAATTGTTGTTCTGCCATTAATTTACAATTTGCAGGGTATGCTGTAGTCCTGCAACAGTGTGTGGCAGTTTTATTAACGTTGATTGTTGCAATTTCGTTGCTCATCGCATATATTTTATAATTGAACAAAATATAATAACAATATAAAAGCTTGGCGTGTGATTTTATTCGCTTTACGTAACATTTTTTTTATTATTTATTTATTTTCTTTTTTTTTCAGTTCTCAGTTTACAGTGCACTTGTCAGCTGGTTTTGTTTCCAGTCTCTTTCTCTCTCTCTCTCTCTCTCTGTCTCTTTCTCTGTCATTCCATTAAAAAACACAACGTAAGATTAATTTTTAATTATTATTTTTAATTGCAACGCTAATTGCAAATGGGAAAAAATTAAGTAAAATGTATAAAAAAAAAAACAAATTGTGTTGAATATGAAACGAGAAAATGCAATGAAACATGCAAATTGCTTTTGAAAAGACAGTGAAAGAGAGAGGAAGCGAGAGAGAGAGAGAAAGGTGGGCAAAAGAGATAGCGTAACACATGTGGAAAACTGCCTTGAAATTATCCCCAACTTCACAACGAAATGAGTCAGAAAAACAAAACAAAAAAAAACAGACACTACAAATCTATAGAGTTGAAATCCAAAACCTTTCGACTATTATTACAAGCTTGTTATAGCAGACGTATAAATAATCGATTTCGTATCGATTTTTTAATGAGAATTGATTGCTTTCATTAGATATTCTATAATTTTCATTGAATGGCAGCTGAAACGCTGCTGGTTTCAAATTTATTAAAACTCTAAAGAAATGTTAAAGAAATCTAGCGATAATTTATTTCATGTAATACGCTAATTTAAAAAATATATATGTTACTTAGGCGTGGCTTTTGTTTATTGCTGTGTTATCGATTGATAATAAGACAATATATCACCTTTAGGTAATAAATATAAATTTATAGATATTTACTTTATGTTTTTTTGATTTTGAAGTGTTTTTACCAAGTTAAAACTATTGTTTATTTATAATTGCGATTCTAATCGTTTTCTTGTTATCGATTAATACGATTTTTACCGATTCTATAAATACTATTTACTGACTTTTTATCGTTAGTTTTTACAAATTAAACCTGGTTTGTAAAGGTGTAAGTTTGTTAACACATTTGCACAAATTACCAAGTTTAAACTATTGTTTATCGATAAATTTATCGATAAATATTATACTTTATAAGAAATAAATCTTTTCATAATTATTTAGCTCAGTTTTCAAAGATATTTATACAATATTTTTAGCCTAAACTATAGTTTATTGTTAAAGAGCAACTATTTTATGAACTTGCTTTAACTAATAACGAAAAATAAAATTTTTCCAGTGTTTTCTTTATACTAGCTGTACTACCACAACAACCATGTTTTCCCTGCAGAATTTTCTCTTTTTCACTTGAGTTTTTTTATCTATGCCACACAACAACTTGACATTTTGCAAATACTTGGCCCCAAAAACAAAATTCTGCTTCGCTTTTGTGATCTCTCCACTTGAAAGAGCGTGCTTTTGTTTCGCAAAAAAAAAAAAAAAACTTTTAATAATAAAAACAATAAGCTAATTTGGCTAAAAGCAGTGAGCCAGTAGCAGCCATTGATTAAATACTTTTCTTCTGCTTTTCATTTATTTATTACGAGGAATCGCCATTAAGCGGCTGCTTCCTGCATCCCTGCTGAGGATGTGGATCTTGGGTTGTTGTTGTGGATGCTAAATGGTAAATGGTGGATAGTGGATGGCATGCTCATAAAGCAAAAAACAAAAACAAAATTCAATTGATTAAAGTAACAACAGCAGCAGCGGTAGTTAGACAGAGAGAGCGAGAGAGAGGGAGAGGCACCAAATTTACTGCTGCTGAGAGCCAGGCGGACTTTGTATGACTGTGTGTGCGCTTGTGCGTGCCTGTGTGTATGCATGACTCATTTGCAATTAAATGACAAAGGCAAAAGCAGCAGCAGCAGCAGCACATACAAACACACACTCATACACACACTCGAGCAGAATTCAAGAGCCGCAAAAATGCCAACATAAAAATAAAGTAAACGCTACGCCAAAAGAAGAAAACCTACAAAAGCAGTCGCAGCAAGCAGCAGCAGAGGCAGAGGCAGCAACCACAAAGGCACACAACAGCGACGTCAGCGTCAAAGAGTAGCAAAGAGCGAGTGAGTGAGAGCAAGTTGTGAGCCATTGTGTGAGTGTATGTGTGTATGTATGTGGCTGCAAATTCAAATTGGCTCAGACGAAGAGCAGCGACGACGACGCTGACTGCGACTGATGTTTACACAACGTGCGCGCGGCGTATTCGCAAAAGCAACAAAAACAACAGCAACATACGACGACAACGGCCGCTGCTTGTATTTTTCTTTTGCTGCTGCTGCTCTGCTGCTTCTTCTTCGTTGAGTTTTTTCTTGTTTTCTTTTTTCTTGTCTTCTTTTTTTTTTTTGTAGACAACTCTAATTGAAAACAAGCAAGTCGGCAATCTCTCTATGTGTATGCTTAAGTGTGTGTGCAAAAAAAATAGATAAAAAAAAATTAAACGAGAAAAACAAGCACAGAGCAGCGCTGCGAGCGTCTACAGCTGGCGCTGCTGCCGTTGCTGCTGCTGCGGTTAGATGCGAATTTTGTGTTAAGCGACACACAACGATTCCAGCGCTGTTGCCAAACTTCAGCAACGCATTTGTCGCTGTAGCTTGCCAGTTGGCAGCAGCGCGATAGCAGCAGAGGCGGCGGCAACCATAGTTGTTGTTGTAGATCTCGCCATGTATTAAAAGTGTATGCATGTGTGTGTGTGCTGTTGTTTGTCTGTGCATTATTGCTGCGTGTATCTTTGTATCTTTGTATCTTTTAGCTTGTTTTTCTTTGTATCTTTCTGAAGCCATACACATGTGCGTTAATTTTGTCAGGACAGGAAAGATCCCTACAATTATGCTTGTGTGTGTGTTGGTTGGTGTTCACCTGATCGATACTTAATGATAGGTTCAAGAGAAAAAATTAAAAAAAAAAAAAAAAAAAAAAACCGGTTCGCAGCGCGACATAATCTCCTATAGTAATACTACCAACAACAGCAACTGGTTTCATTGGTAACAGGTAATAATAATAACACATTGACTATTCGTATAATAATCGATTTGTTTTTGTTGTTGTTGTTTTTGTGCCTTGGTCTCTTCACATATTAATCTTTTGTCTCTGCTGCTGCTTCTTCTTCTTCTTCTGCTCTAGCACCTCTTTCTGTCAACCGTGTGAAATGTGGCAACATTGCAGACCGCGCGTTGTATTGTAGTAATCGCTGCTGCCAAAACAGCCCTATGTGTTTTGCGTCTCCCATCTCTTTCGCTCCTACACTTCATCCCATCATCAGACGACAGCTCAACTCAAGTGTGAAATTATTTCGGAATTTTCTAATTTCCCATACAATAAAATTGAGTTATCGCATCGTAGTCAGCCAGACAGACAATGCTGCTGTCTCTTTTACTCCCCTCCCTCACTATCTCTCTCTTTCCCACTTGTATCTTCAAAAAAGCAAACAAAAAAAACCCCCACTCTATATGGCATATGGCATTACGAAACTACAACAATAAAAACAAAAATAACAATAACAAATGGCAAATGTGCAATGCAAGGCACAAAACAAAAACAAACAACAAAAACAATGCAAATAATAATCAAATAATTGCACGACTTGCAAAACAAAAAGCTGTACTCAAGCTACAACAACAACCACAACAACAACAACAACGCAGCAACAACAACCGCTACTTGAACAACTCAAAGCGTTCCTGAACGTACTCATAGATACATTTGCACATGTACTATAGATACATATATACACAACACACATAACTCATTCGCCCATAAAAAATAAATAATAAAAAACTAAAAAAAAATATATACTTAAAAAAAAACCCAACAACTTAATTTGAAAAGTCGGAAATATTTTTGTATGATTTTTATTGTTTTGTTTCTATATGTTTACTGTATACTAAAAATATTCTTATCAGCGCTATATGGAAACAAAAAAATTGACCGAGACTAGAAACAGCGACAACGTCAACAACTTCTGGACGTAAATTAAGAAAACAGCAACAATAACACTAATAACAAGAAATACATTTGTTCACATATGAGTCAAAATAAATTCTGAATGTCTCGTCTGCCTAGCGAGAAATGAACAAACAATGAGTAACTGTGCTCTATAGCTAATTAAGTGCATGTTATATTAGCTAAAAACCACTTGTATGTTATACTATTAACAACTATTTTTAATTATATAGTTGAATGCTATAACATATTAGCTAAATATAGCTATATTATATCAGTGAATTAGTAATACACTTTGCAATTTGAATTCTAAATGAAAAGCTAGAGTTTTAAGGCAGTGTTGTCAAACTTCATAGGCATTAATGAATCGCTGAAAACAGGCTAAACAAATGGGAAAAACCTCGCACTATATAAAATTCTAGTTATTTTAAAACACACTAGATTAAATTTAATGAAACAATGAGCCTCTGTCGACCTTTAGACATAACCTATGACAATTTTGTTGTTAGTTCTTAAAGTCCACGCTGCTTTATGGCTAGAAAATGTCAAATTTAACCTTAGCAAATGATATATAACAATTCATTTCATACCTAGTTTTACATAACTTGAGAAAGGGCAGGTGAAAAAAAAATAGATAACCAATTGTTTCAATTTCTTTCCTGTCTAGCAAATACATATGTGTAGCGCTATAGATATAGTTACCAAGGCAGATACTGATACATAACGTTGTAGTAGCATAATGAAAACTGAAATCTATTTAAGTGTGTTCGTGAGCAATTACAACATTTGTGGGGCTCATTGCTCTCTATTTTTGGTTCTCTATTATATTCTATTTTCCACCTTATTCTATTCTATTACACTATGTCTCTGTTTCTCTATCTAATCTATTTTATTTTTTTTTTTTTTGGCTTTGTCCCACAGAAAACGACGCTGTCAATGCCAAAAAAAAAAAAAAAAACTTTTAGCAACAATAATAACAACAAATAAATGTAACATGACATTGAAACGAGTCAAATGCTTTTAGAAAATATAAAAACAAATTCGATATCTCAAATACTTTTTGTTGCTATGATATTTTCAAGTTTTACTTCTTCTTCTTCTATTTTGTTTGTTAAAGCGTGAAACACGAAATCATCAATTGAAAACAAAAAGTGGAAGTTCTCTTTGAAAAACAAAATAACAACATAAACTAAATCGTTGAGCAATGCATAGAACAGATTGTTTTGTATCTTAATGTGCTGACAGATTTCCATTGCGAAAGATATGCTGCTTTGAGGTAAACACCATAAAAACAAATAAACTTGAAAGTTGGAAGAATTTTAGCCAAAACAAAAACATATAAAATTTCCATAGCGTACTAGAAACACAGAAATTCCATACGAAACGTCAGTTTGTGATCAATCTTTCACTTTGCCAAATATAAATTCTGTTTCTATGCCAATTCCAAACTGTTTTCATTTAATTATTGGCAGTTTTCAGCCATTTTTTGGATATAAGAGCTTTTTAAGAGCTAGAGCCACCAGTTTTGTTACACAGGTTGCTTTATGGTTCAGATCAGGTTTTTCTTACAAAAAAAAACACTACAATTCAAAAAAGAAGTGCTCAAAAATAATTTAACAAGAAAAATTCACAACTATTTCGTAAATTATAATTCCTTCTATAATTTAATAAAAATCTATTCAAAAAACTTTGTGATTTACTGAGACAACTATGCCTCAAAATATTAGCTGGGTTGTCTTACAGCTTTTAGCTTTATTAACACTTGTTCTGAAAGTAATTCATAAATGTATCCCGCAGCTAATAAACAGCTACACATAACAGAGCCGTATAGTGCGTAGTAATTTATCTATGCATGTTTTGGCCAGAAACTATGGGCTCTTAGCTGGTTTTCTGTATGCTTTTCTGCTACTCCTCTCTCTTTCTCTCCCTCAATCTCGCGTTCAGCGGTTTCGGTTCATTGTCAATGTCAAAAAGCTGTTGACTGGTTTTTTTTTATTTATTTATAATTTTTTTTTTGTGTTAGCAACGTTTTTTTTTATTTTTTTGACGATTGTCTTGTAATTAACCGACAACTCGTGGTTGTTGTTTAGCTGACATTGATGCGGGTTTAATGCACCTCAAGACTCCACAAGAGACTCGACTCGACTAGAGAGTACAAGTCATATGGGCCACTTTAATGACTTGGCCACTAAACATTTTTTGGCTACAATGTATGTGGTGAAGCCGGCTAATGAAGCAATTAGGCGTCGACTTTTGCACTCCACAACAACAATAAAAAATTATATAAAAAAAAAAATATTATAATACCATAAAGGAAAATAAATAAATGTATAGAGAAATAAAAACAACAACGAGACTCTACATAAAAATAAAAGAAAAAACAAAAACTTGTTTGGCCAACAACAAAAAAACACAAATGAAAGGCAGACAGAGAGCAGTGCTGTCAGAATTTCTCTGCCTAAAATAGCTAGATTTAAAAGAAAAACAAAACTAATGCTTGAAATAGCTAAAACAGCATTATCATTGATCGAGTAATCTCGTAGTAAAATATAGAAACACCCAAAAAAGGCTCTAAAACTTATTGAACTAATCAGATTATACCGTAATTTGCAATTAAAAACCAAATAAATTTGCTAATTCTAGCTATAAAATAGTCAAAAAGACTACTCTGAGACACACACACATACACTGGCTAACGCACACACGCACTCTGACGATTCTTGGGCCCAAAAAATTACGTAATAACGCAAAATAGACGTCGACTGCGGCGACAGTGCCACATGTCCGTCTACGTCCAACCCGTCCGTCCGTACGTCTGTCCCAAAGTCTGAGGCTGTTTTTCTTTCAGTACACGTCGTGCCAGAGACACAAACAGACAGACAGGTAGAAGACAACAAAGATACACAGATACAGAGAAGAGAAGACAAGTCAAGGTAAAAAGTTACGCGCTTTTAGGCATGGCCACAAAAGTATCTTACAGCTGCAGATACAGATACAAGCGCAGAGGGCGGGTAGCTGCATCTGAAACTGCATCTACTTAAAATAAGCTTTTTTTTTGTGTTTGGGAAGCAGCAGCAACGTGACAGCTAGATCTATGACGGATAAAGCAGAGACACGTCAGTGGGCGACACAAAAACCATGAGTACGTATCCAAAGTCCGAGTCTGAGTTGAGTTTCAGATACCCACGCTGCATCTTTGAGATACATTTTAGCTGTCGTCGTTTGCGTTGTCAAACCGTTAGCTGCATTTTTAGGGCCTACGCACAACACGCATTTGCAGTTGAGATACATTTTAAGAAGCTTTGTATCTCCAGATTTCTGGGTATGGAAATTTCCAGGTATCTATCTATCTGCACAATACACAGAAAACTAAAAACTTCTGAATGCGTATTTTTTGGAACATGACTTGAACTTTACTTCGAACAAAGCCAGCTTCTAATTTGTTTAGAATTTTTTAATAAATTTATTTGGGTTCTTTTTTGTAAAAAAAATCGGCAATTTTCAGATAATATTCCTATACCTAACAAATTTGATATGGAAGAAATAACAAACCCATTGAAATATTTTACAATAGACCAATTACTGAAACAAATACAGATTTGCTTTTGATTTTATTCATACACAATATTCAGTGTGACCATAAAATTTTAGAATTTCATATATTATGGTCACACTGGACATATTGTATGCCTAAAATCAAAAGCATTTGATACATAGTATCCAGTGTGACCATAAAATTTTCGAATTTCATATAGTATGGTCACACTGAATATATTGTATGCCTAAAATCAAAAGCAAATCTAAAACTAATCTACATTCTTTTCAGGCATATGGTTAAAATTCTAACAGCAATTTTTTTCTAGTAGTCTAAAAAGTATCTTAATTTATTTTCAATATGTTTTCTTATGATATTATGAAACTTACCTTTTTAATTTCTGACTATTGTTGTTGTTGATGTTTTTGTTGCTGCTGCTACTATCCACGGCTATTTGTTGTTGCTGCTGCTGCGTAGTTTCGGCTAATTTTCCAAAACAAATGTTACGGCTGCTGTCGCGTACCATGTTATATCGGATAACTCACGATCTATTAAGCATATTACCGTATGCCGTTGTGGAGCCGCATAATTTTAAATGGGCGCTCTCCTCCCATTGATGGTAAATCTCCACGTTTTTCTTGATTTTTTTGCTTTTTTTCGGAGATTTGTTTTACTCTCTTTTCTCTCTCTCTTTCTTTTATTTATTTAATTACGTTCACTCGCACATTTTCATTTTCATTTTCTTTTTTGCACTAGATCTCTCTTTGATTTCTTAAATTTTCATTGCATTTCGCTTGCTTGTTGCTTTTGCAATTTTGCTTCACACAGTGAAAACACACGATCGATTGGATTGAACAGTCAATCGATAGATCGATCGTTTCAATTATTTGCTTTTTTTTTATTTTATTTTATAGTAGAGAGGGGCGGGGCGACTGCTGTAAATAGATTGGAGAATCGGGCGAGGTGAGCAGATTAACATATATATATAGAGAGAACATAGGGGAAGTGGGCAGGGGACGTGGGGGACCGAAGTAAAGATTTAGATTTAGCATTTTCTTAATGCTCACTTGCTGCACGTTTTATCAACTTAACTTAACTTGCCACAACTTAATAAATATTATTATTTAAGCTTGTTTATATTTTGTTTATTTCTTTATATATTTATTTATTTATTTCTCTTTTTTTTTCATTTTTTTTTTTTTGTTTGTTAGGCGACAACAAAGCTTTTGCCAATTTATGTTAATTTAGCACTAAAAATATACACAGAAATGTTTTAATTTAATTTAACTAGAGAGCAATTTAAATTTATTGAAATTTCAATGGGCCATACTTGTGTGAGTGCCTGCTGTTTGAGTGTGTATGTGTGTGTGTATCTATGAGATACGCAAGATCTGTGCGCTCAATTTAAAAGGCAAGACACACAGATACACGGGCCTCAAAAAGGGCCTGGAACTGGGAGCGCATTTCCTCTGCAAGAAAACCAGCATTAAGAACCTAAAAACAACAACAGAAGGTGGAAGAAAATGCGAGCAGCGACGTCGACATCGACAGCACGTTATTATAATCCAGTCAACGTTACAACTAAAACCAAGCCAGGCAACCCAGGCAGCCGTACCGGGGCCGGGGTCCAAAAGAACCACAACCAGCCATCAATCCACGAAACCGGCCAACAAAACAAGAAGAACAAAATATATATATACAGAAATATATAGAAAATACACACGAGTATAAGAAAATTTGTTAGCCAGTGAAGCCAAGCAGCCAAGCGGCCAAGCGGGGCGCATGTTAAAAATTCCAAAAAAGCAGCAAAAGCAGCAGCAACATGGAAATACAAGAACAACATTCATGCTTTCTGCCTGCTCGCTGCTGCTGCTTCTACTGCTCGCTGCCTCGGTTGCCTTTTGTTGATGCCCTGAAGTGTGGCAACAGCGCAAATGCTGTTTTGCTCACACACAGACACACACCGCTGCTTTACGCTGTTCGCATACACATACTAGCTGTAGCGTGAGCGAAGTTTGGCAACGCTGCCTTGCTATATATATGTATATATGTATGTTTGCTTATAATTGACGTTTGCACTGAAACTGCTGTGCTGCTTTTGCTGCTGCCTCTGCTGTCTGACGTGGTTGTTATAGCTACTCATACACACATGCACACATAAAGTGGGGTGCCTGTTGTTAGAGCGAGATAGCGCGACTGGTTTTAATGGCTCGTTTGTTGCTGCTTCAGCGCACACATAGCATTAAAATACACGTTTACAAATGGACATATATATATGTACATGGGTGTATTGCTTATGTACTTTTATGTACATAAAGAATTTATAGCTGGTACTTTTTGTGCGGCCTCTGCCTCTGTCGCTGCCGCTGCCTCTGCCACTGCCGCTGCCTGGGCATGGCATGGAAAAACGAGTATTTTTGCTGTATGAGTTTTTGTTTTTGCTTTTGGCTTTCGTCATTGTTGTTGTCCGCTGTCGCGCTGTCGCTGCTGCTGCTCTGTCGCTGCTGCTGCTGTGTATTTATAAATGGTTATGTAGTCATGTGCATGTGTTTACGTGAGGGGTGCTTTGGGAATTGAACGTTTTTGTTATTTCACGTTTTTTTCAGCCAGCTCCCCTCCCTTGTTATACCCCGGCAATGGCCTGATGATGATGATGACGACGTTCTGATAATATGGCCATGCATAAAATGTAGTTTTGTAGCTGGCCATTGTTGTTGTTGTTGTTGTCGTTTGCTACGTTTTTAGGGCTGTGTTTGGGGCGCAGCAGGAAATCACAACTACACAGCAAAATGGAGCCCATAAAAATACTCCAATACACACTTCGTCTGTATATTTTGCTGCGCAGTCGCTAGCGGGCGTTTCATGCTATCTCGCTTGCACTCATACAACAGCACAACTCGCTTTTGCTCTTTCCCCAGTTTTAAACGGCAGCCATTGCTGTTCGTAGAGCTGTTCGGTGCTGCTGCCGCTGCCGCTGCCGTCGTCGTTTGGGGCTGCCAATCGATCGTGAAAGTTTTTCGGTGCTGCCTGCCTGCCTGCTGCTGCTGCCTGTACTAAAGCATTGCTGCTGCGCATCAGTCGCTTTGTATGCCTGGTGGGGTGCGGTTTAATTCGCTACATTACTTTTTGTTGCTTGCCGTTTTTTCAGTGTTTTTTCTATATTTTTTTTTTTGTTGCTTGCGCCCCTCTTTGTCGACGTGTGCAAAATAAATCTATAGCAATTAAAAATAAAACTACTACTAAAACGAATACAAAATACAGATTTCTGCAATTTTTGCTGCTAAATTTGTGCGTATTTCTATCTGCTTCTTCTTCGTTCAGTCTCTCTGCACAACAACAACAACAACAACTGTAGTTCTCAGTCCTCAGTCCTTTTTGCACTTTGTTCGTTCCGTTCGTTTGTCTCTCTCTGCTGTACATGGCAAATGGCAGCCATGTTTTTTCAGTATTTATTTTTTTTTTTGTTGTTTGTTTAATATGGCCATTGGAAACGTATTTGGCTTAAATATTACAACAACTGCGGCATTTATGGCTAAGAGAGCTATGACCATTTATAGATAGCATTTTGCAAAAATCCCATTAAAAGAGGCGACTTTGCTGAGAATTCGAATTCGAATTCATTAATATTGCCAGCAGCTGCTGCTGCCTCTGCTGCCGCTGCTGCTCTAGAAGAAGAAAAACAAGAAACCAAACCAGTTTTTTTTGTCGCTTTGTAGCCAGCGAACTATGCAGTCATTTTTGTAGCGTTACTACGTGACCAAACACACACATACACACAGACACACAGCTCGTATAGTCGTGCGACGACCGCATTTGCAATGTAGTCTCCGAGGGGGGAGGGGTCATCGGGGGGTTTGACGGCTACGGATGCCACCACACGCCGCGTCGCATCTACACAGCAGCGACACAACTTTGTAATTTTTGTCATACAACGTAGTTTCTAGCAGCTCACACACACACACAGTTGCAGGCGCAGGCGCACGCGCACGCACACGAAACGGGTTAAATAAAGTATTTTGTTGTTGTTGTTTTTTGTTTTTTACCGCATCTAGCAGCTCGCTTGCACACACGGACACAATTATTATTGGCCTCTCGCTTGCACGCGCGCGTTCTCGTTTCGTGCAGCTGAATCGATTTTTCAACGAACGACACGACGACGATAAAGAGCGACAACAACGACGACAGCGACAACGACGCTACAACGGCTACGCGACACGACAATTTCTCTCTATGCTCAAGCGCCATCCCGTTTGCACATATGTATGTATGCGGCAGCGCTTATAGCGCTCTCTTGCTCTAACTGCTGCTTTTATTTGCGTTGTTCGTTTTGAGTGCGCGACTGCGGCGCTGCTGCTGCTGTTGGAGCTCAAACACACACACACAAGTACAAAGCGCCATGTTACTTTTCTTTGTTGTTTTTTTTGCTTGCTCGTTGAGGGGGAGCTGTCAGCCTGGATTTTTGCTGTTTGTAGCCGCTGCTTGCGTCGCTGCTGCTGCCGCTGCTTCTGCTGCCGTTTGCCTCGTTATTTTTCAGTCCGTTGCACGTCATCCGTTCGCCTTATGTGCTTTGAATTTCTGATGAAATTCTTTGCTTTCGAGTTAATTGCTGTTGTTGTTGTTGTGGTTGTCGTTGCTGTCGGCGTCGCAGCAGCAACAGCAGCGCAGCTCCCCAGCCCCAACAAAACTGTAGCTTAGCTCTGTCTCAATCGTTTGTGCCATTTTTCTTTGTGCTGCGCAGCTTTGTAGATCGGCTCTGAACTCGACTGAAAAAGCAACGACTAAGCGAGTCCTGGGCGTGTATATCATATATACATATATATATATATATATTATGTACATAATTAAATGTATTATATATTATGTACTTGAACAATTTAAATTGCTCTTTGTTTAGTTAAAAATTTGGCATAAACTTTTTTGTTGGCCGCCTTGAAACATTTTTATTATTATTATTATTATATTTTTTTTGGCTTGTTATTTGCTGTTTAATTAATTTTGTAATATTTTTATACGATTTGTAGCTTTGTTTTGTTAGACATTTAAACACTTTCTAATTTCTTTAGTCAATAATATATCACTATTATTATTTTATCTTTTAATTTAGATTTTTTATGACACTTATTATATTTATATATTTAAATTCCAGTTGTTTTGTTTCCTTACCAATTGCGTTGAGAGCTGTAAATAAAAATATAAAATATAATAATATAATGTATAATAATATATAAATATTATTTAGTAGGTTTTTTTTTTTTTTTTTTTGATTTTTTTTTTTTTTTTTTTTTTAGAAATTTATATAGCCAGCTGATCAGCTCTAGTCTAGTTTCTATATATAATACTTACACCATTGAAGCGAATGCTTCCATCTGCTGATCGTGGCTTAAATCCAATCCGTTGGTTTGCACTCTATTCGAATTTTCAGCATATTATTTTTTCCAAAAATGACCAAAAAAAAAATAAGAAGGTAAAACCAAAAAACCTCCGTTGGTTATTTTATATTTTCCCCGTAGAGTTTTTTATCTCGTTCACGACGATCCGGGAGTCAAAGAAATTTCTTAATTATTAAAACACTCGGATTTTTTTATTCAGAATTACTGTGAATTTGATTCAGCAACATAAAACCATCACAAATGAATTTTTTTTTTCATAATTTTCATATATATATATATTTATTTAGATATATATATTTTTATTTTTTCTTTTTTTTTTGTATTATTTCAAATTTTGCGCAAAAAACAATAAAAAATTTGCTTCTCAATTTGGTAGCATAATTAATTAATTAATTTGTATTATTTTATTTTATTTTATATTTTTTTGCATTGCATTTGCAAAATACTTTATTTCATTTTTTTTTTGTATTTGCTGCTGCTTTTGCTTATTGTTTTTGTTTGTATTTGATTGTATTTTTATTTGTATTTGTATTTACATTTGCTGTTGTATTTGTATTTTGTATTTGTATTCGTGTAATTAATGCGTTTTTCACATAAACACAATCGCCTACACGCACACACACGTACACACGCACACAGACACAGACGCGCGCGTACGCTCCGCTCCGACACCGCTCCGACACACACTCACACACATATGCATTTACACACCAATTTGCATAAATAGAAGAGCCAAGAGCAGCCGCTGCCGTTGCCGTTTGTATGGGAACCGAACCGAAGAACTACGGCGTGCTGTAGTAGGAGAGCGACAGAGTGAGAGAGAGAGGGGACTGTGCTGGCTGGCTGCAGGCGGGGGGTGTGTGTGTGTGTAATTTCCGTTATTTAACTTCTTTAAATTTTTTAAATTAGAACTCTATTTTTTTTGTATATTTTTTTTGCATTTGTATTTTTTTTGTTTGCGTGTGTTCGGCGTCTTCTGAATATTATCAATTTATATACTTGTAATTTATTTCAGTTTAATTACATATTTGACGCGCGCGCAGCGACAACGAACCAACCACGACAAAAATTCAACTGAAACTGAAAGAATTAACCGAGTTGCCAGATTTGAATTGCGATTGTTGGCATTTTGAGAAATGTGGCAACTCTCTCGCAGTTAACAGGGCAAAAGTGGCGCATTTTGCAAATGATGCACGTTGGCAGCTCCCAAACACAGTGCTGTAAACGTCACGAAGCTACCAGACGTTGCAAGCATGTGACGTCACTGTTGACTTGCAATGTTACATTTAAAAATATTAATATTAATTGAGAAAAATGTTGTTTGTCAAATTAAAAATTATTTTATTAATTAATTCATAAATTAAATTGAATAAATGTTGCATTTATGTACGTAATCTTTAGATTGAATACAATAACAGATTTTTTAATTTTATTAACGACTGTTCGCAGTTTGGCAATCAAATTAAATATTATAATTAATGTATTCGATAATATAAATAAATGAAACTTACTTTTTCTTTCTATTTATTGTAAGGCATTTTCAAAAATGGCGCCATTTCTTGCTTGGCATTGGCTAGGTGCAACTTACAGCACTAGAGGCGCTGCCAACTCAGTGCACTGCTGTTTAATTGTCGGGTTGGCAGTTAACAACAAAAAACAATTGCGCTTATTAAAAAAAGAAATATATATATAGATATTTATGCGCTGGTGGCAATCAAACAGAGAATGAGCAATCTGAAAAACGATCTGGACGAATATCTGCTGCTGCAGAGCGATCAAAAGAAAAACTTCAATGTGAAGCTGCCGCAACTGAAGGTGCCGCCAGCGTTAACACAAATCTTCTCGCGCACAGTGGAACCGCAGGAGGCAAACAGTTGGCTGAAAGACACACAAGACTCATGCTGCCCCAAGCTGGTGAGTACAGTGCCGAATACAACAAATACAATTGTTATATTTTTTTGATTTACATATTTTACAGTCACGCCTGCAACGCATTGTGGGCTTTGTGGCCTGCCTGGGCATGGGCTGCCTCTGCATGACATTGTCCACATTGTATATACCCGTACTAATGCTTAAACCCAAATTTGCGCTCCTCTTTACACTGGGCAGTGTGTTCTTCATCATTAGCTTTTGCTTTCTGATCGGCTTTCAGGCGTTCTTCCGTCAAATGTTCACCAAACCGCGTCTGCTCACATCCATATCGTACAGTGCCTGCCTGTTGATCACATTATATTTTGCACTGGTGGCTAAAAGCACCGCATTTACTGTTCTCTTTGCGGTGGCACAGATCATCACGCTGCTCTTCATGCTGCTGGGCATGGTGCCGGGCGGTGCTACGGGTCTCAAGTTCTTTGGACAGCTATTCAAGAGCACCGTCTCCACGTCCTCCAGTGCACTGCCAGTTTAAAAAAAAAAACAATCTCTCCTTGGACAGTTGTACAAATTACATACATATATTTATTTAAATGCAAAAACTAATAAATATACCCAACTTATTTGTGATAAACTCGAGTATATGTAAATCAAACTAAACATCAATATATATATATATAATCGAAATCGATGTTTATTTACATTACTCTAATAAACTTCGCTCTCTAATCTTCAATTTCTCCCAAATACAAAGTCTTATCGCTGGAGGCGGATAGTATGAGTGGCTCACGTGGACTGAAATCCACATCGTTGACGCTGCCATTGTGTCCGGGCAGTTTGTAGAGTATACGCCGTGTATTCACATCCCAAACATAGACATGCCGATCCGCGGAACCGGCACTAATCTTATCGCCACCCGGTGACCAGGCGCAACGCAACAGATTCTTCTCAAAATTATGCTGATGTCCCTGAAAGACCTTGACGCAACGCTCGCCCGGCGCATAGGGACGCACATCCCAGACTCGCAGTGTGTTGTCCATGGCATTGGTTAGCACAAAGTCACCCTCGGGCGACAGAGCTACACTCGTTATGGTGTCCGTGTGTCCGCGCAGATGATGTAGAACCTGCTGTTTGCGTATATCCCAGATCTTGAGCTCGTTGTCAATGCCACCGGTGATAACCTGTTCGCTGGTATCACCAAAGCACACTGCAGTCAGTTGATAGGGGGATTCAAGCACGTGGACTGCTTGCTTCTTGCGTGCATCCCAAATGCGTATGGTGCGATCATCGCTGCCGGAGCACAACAACTGTTGACCCCGACGCGATCCCTGTACGCTGTTCACAAAGTTCGTATGGCCTTTAAGGCGACGCACTCGCTGGCCGGTGACAATGTCCCAAATGGCCAGAGTTTTGTCCGTGGAGCCGGTGAAAATGTGCGAACCATCCGGTGAGAAATGTGCCTCCATTACGGCACCTGTGTGTCCCGACATGGCCATTATGTTCTCACAATCACCATACACCTGCCAGATATCTGAAAACAAAAACACAAAATTGTTTACTAAACTTCCATAAGGCATTTACTTGACTTTCACTCACAAATCTGTCGATCGAAGCCCGAGGATAGCAGCATTTCACCTTCCGGATGAAATTCCGTGGTAAATATTTCACCCTCATGTCCCTCCAGCTGCATTATGGGCGCCTGCAGATTGGAAGTTCTCCGTACGCCCTGCAATCATGAAAAGTATACAAAACATTTATCACCACCAAAATATGGTTATTTCTTCTTCTTCCCACTGCATCATGTTTGCTTACCGATTCCAGCAGCGCTTTGTCGCGGTTCGTGTAGGCCACAATATCATTTTTACTGCGCTTCGGCTCCTGTGCCAGCACCACACTATTGTTGGGACGCTTTGTGCCCATTTTTTTTGTTATTATTTAGTTAATTTTATAATAAACGTTTGGCGTGCAGTTCCCTCAGCCGCAAAAACAAAACAGCATTGTCCTGCCAACTCGTCTGCAGACCTACTTGTGTTTAGGGTTGTTAAACATAGCGATAGTATTAATATCGATGGCACACAAATCATATATTGAATTTTTTCATTATTGATGCAGTAGTCTTTAAATTAATATATTTTTATTCATATTCCTTAAGAATAATACACTTTAAAATTAAAAACATTAATATTACTATTAAATATATATAACTAGAAGCACCACTAATGCAGTGTTGGCCAACATTCTTACAATGATTTATAATCAATATCGATAACGCGATATACAATGATATGCCCACAGCTGTTTATGTCTAATGTAAAAACACAATTTTGTAATTGTTGTTTATTTTAAAGACATCTTGGCTATACATATGCATTTATTTTTCAACTAATAAGCATCAACACGTGGTGGATCCGCAAAGAGATCCTCCTTCTTGCGCTCACCCGCCAGCCATTGACGATAACGCTCATTTCGCATAGCCTGTAAAATACACATAGAGATAGTTAAAGTATTAACGTAGCGAAACAAAATTGTGGATTTCCAATATAACTTACATGGAAACGCATAAGCTGCTTCGTCATGCCCACGCACTCCTGGAAGTCGCCAATAAGATCGGCGCATTGTGTTTTGCCCCGCTCAAAACCATAAGCTTCCAGGCATTCCATCATTTTCATTTCGAATTTACCGCATTTGTCGTAGGTTTGATGATTTATCAGGCAACCGGTTAAGTCGGTGAGGGGCAGGCGCAAGTAGGGAGTCAACGACATCTCGATTGCAACTATAATAACAAGTAAATAATTTGCATTATTTGTGTTTGCTGCAATTTTGGAGTCTGCCAACGTTCTGTGACGTAACAATAACAATGCTTTTATTTAACGTTTAAAGCCAACAACACGCAGTTGCTAACGTGCCAGCAACACTTGCTGCATTTTTACACTACTATAACGTTTTAAGCGCTTGCAATTCACCTTAAATTTCAATCCAAGTAGAAAATAAAAATATCTTTGACAATACCTGAGCGATAAGTTTTACAGCCAAACAATTTGGTCACACTGCGCACACACGTTACTATCGATTAATTTATTGCAAGTATTGTGCACTAAAATAATCGAGTGTTTCGAAAAGAGTGTTGACAAACGTGGCATGGTCTACACGTTTTGTTTACATTTTCCAGTTTGCAGTTATTTCAATTTAATTTAGTTTTGATAAATGCAACAAAATGAAAAACCAAGAGCTTGTTGATTATTTGGTTAGCTGCGGTGTCTGTCGCATTTGTCAATTGCGCTATTTGAAAGCACGCGGCAGCGAATATCGTGATATGCAGAAAACCTTTGAGCGCGTGAGCTGAAAAATGTAGAAATGAAAATGCCGGAAAAAAAAACTCAAGTCACATTTAATTGCAGTTGAATGTGAAAGTGACGGAGGTGGAGGAGGAATCGGAAGAGCTGCCGGCCAAGAAGCCACGCTTAAGCAGCTGTTCCACCTGCCTGGGACTCTTCTCGCAGCAATTTCAAAGCGAACTGATTAAAGGCATTTTAAGCTCCGATTTTGCCAAATACGATAGTGCCGGCATAGTGCTTGCCATAAGTCTACCGATGACACTGCAACTGCGTCAATTGTCCATGTGGTTTGCGCTGCAGCGTAAATTTGGTTCAACCGCTGTCGATGATCACAATGCACCCGATGTGCCCATTAAAGAGGCAGTGAAGCTAATACTTCATCCCATTGTGTGTGCCGAATTGGGCAAGGAATACGATGCGAATGGTCTGATGATCAATATCGATGTGCGTCACAGCACAGAGGCGGCGGATGTGGCCAAACTGGTGGAGCTGAACAAAGCGGCATTTCCCTCAAAGGCAGCGCAACAGAGACGCATCGAAATCTCACGTGGTCTGCTGGAGAAACAGTATCAACCGGCGCATCTAAAGGCGCAACTCTTTGAGAAATATCTGCCCATACCTCCAACACCGGTACACGATCCCCTAGAGCTCAAGTCCATAGAGCTAACTGGTCCGCTGGTCTGTGTGGCCGGACGTTATCGCAAGTTGAGTCGCCAATTGTCGCATACGCCTTGGATACTGCATGGCGAGCGGATTATGGCCGATAGCATTGAGGAGATTATCATACGCAATGTGTCCAAGCATTTCACCGAGACGCCCGAGAAGATTACGTTCATGTCCAGTGGAAGGGAGGATGTGGATGTACGTTGTCTGGGCAAGGGACGTCCCTTTGTGCTGGAAATCCCCAATGCACGTTGTGGGCGTCTGACACGCCTCCAGGCATTGCAGATGGAGCAAGCTGTCGATCAAAGCGGTCAGGTCTCAATACATAATCTACAGTTGGTGCCACGGGAGCAGTTGACGCACATCAAGACCGGCGAGGAGCAGAAGCGTAAATACTATCGTGCACTTTGTGTGCTCGACGAGCCAGTTACCCTGGAAATGCTGCAAAAACTGCAAATCTCCGAGCAATTTGATATACAGCAAAAGACACCCATACGTGTGCTACACCGTCGTCCCCTGCACACGCGTCCACGCACCATTTTTAGTGTTAAAACGAGAATTGAACGCAATAATCCCAAATTACTGATCATCGATGTGGTCAGTCAGGCGGGCACTTATATCAAGGAGTTGGTGCATGGCGAATTTGGACGCACTGCACCATCCATTGCTTCGATTATTGGCAAACCCATTGACATTGTGGCATTGGATGTGGTTGGCATTGACTTGGATTGGCCAGCAGATGTAAATAATGCAGAAAATGTAGATAGTAATTGAATAAAGAACGGTTACAATTGTTTTCAAATATATAAGTTTTGACATTTACCAACACTAGCTGGCTGTATGCATAGAAGGTGGCTTTTAGGTAGCTGTGCAATATGACGTCACAAAAGCGCAGACAATGTAAATTAGTACATTTATACAAAAATCCACACATAGTTTTAGTTTAAAGCTTCAACGCACTTTTTGAAAACATTCTTAAATTTGCATTTGGCTTATTAATTTTGCTGTTTCCATTTCATAATAATTTGAATTTTTTGACGTCATGCGCAAAGGCAACAAAAATTAAGTTGCGCACATTTTGCATAGCAAAATCTGTAGATGGCGCACATGCAAAATAACAAGTTGGCAGCACCGCGCCTCTTATCAGCTGAGGGCGCCTGGAAGTCGCACACACACGCTAATTTTGTTTAGTTGTGTTATTACAAAGTTTTTTATCCAAAACTTTTAAAACATTTAATGTTAAGTTAAAACACATGAGTTGTTTATGCTAGAGCATATAGCTAAATATATATGCGTTCCAAGTGCAGCTATAAGAAGTTTATTGTGAGTGGGGAATACGCATTGAAGTGCGAACGTGTGTGTTTGTGTGTGTGTAAAAAGCATCTTAGCAAATATTATTGTTAAATTATGAATTGAAACTTGCAGCAAAAAGTGAAAGTGAGTTGCTGCTACATTGTTAAACAACAACAGCAAAAGAATCAAATAAGAAATGTGCGCAAATCAAAGCCTTGAAAGACCTGATTGGGTGTGTATGTGTGTGAGTGCGCCGCCCCGCCGACCTTCAGGCAACCTTCACTAATGTCTAAGGCAACACACGGCTGCTGCTGCTACCACTGCTGCTGCTGTCACTGCGACCCAGTGTGCAACATGTTGTGGGGCCAACAACAATACAGCGCCTGCTGCGACTCACGTGTGTAATCAATAGAAAATGAGCAGCAGCAGCAGAGGCAGAGGCAGCGCTAGCAACAGCAGCAACAACAGCTGCAGCCGATATAAACAAACCTCAACCTGCCAACCTAATACAGAGACACGCACTCTCTGAATTGTGCTCTCTTTCAATTCTGTTTTATGCTCTCTTGGTCCTAACAGCAAATGCGGCGCTGCTAAGTAACAACAAATCAACAAATTCTCCCAGCAAACAAATTTCTTACAATCTTGCAATCGAGCGCCACAAACGCCAATATATGTACATCTCTATACATATCTATATGTACATATTTGTATAATCTCAAATCGCTCGTCACTTTTTTCATTCTCATTTCTCAATTCAGTTGAGCTTGAAACGTTAAGCAGAAAAGTTTTGCCAGCGCGCGCGATAAAATCTCAAAAACCGAAAAAGACAACAAAGTGTTTGAAGTGTTTTCCATATCTCTATAATACATATGATTATAGGTAGCACACTGACCCAGTGCCTGATTGTAGCAAATTGATAAACCTGTCTGACAACTGATAACTCAAAAGTGTATGCAAAATTATTGAAATAAATTCATAAAAAAAATTTCAAAGTTGTAATTTGCACATTTCACAATGACATTTGCTAATTAGTTAACAATTTTATTTCATCATTTCATTATATATACTATATACAGGGTGTGCTCCCAAGATTCGTATCACTTACGTCATTCCAGCGCCTAATAAACAAATAACAACTTGAATGAAACTATTTTAATCTAATTAATAAATAAAATAAAATATAACAACATTTAATTTTTACAGATATAGACACTGACAAAGCTGTAGATACAGATAGAGATTCTATATATTCTATATAGATAAAAGTTCAACGACTTTTTTGGAATAAGATTGCTGCTATATAAATTTCACACTTTATTATTTATTTATTTGGCACGTTCTCTGTGCCTCTGTGAACGACCTACAAAAACGAGTAATTAAGAACTTGTACAACAACAACAACAAACATCGAATATATTTCTCTGTGATCATGAATGACCGTGAAATGAGCTGCAATTCGGGCGGACAATTTATGGATCGCGGACGAATGAATCAGAATGGCGTTGTCCAGCCATTACTAACCGGTAAGTGCAAAGAAACCGAACTTTTAAACTATCAAACAATATTCAAACTAACTCAATACCATCTAAAATTGCTTATAGATATGTAATTTTGAGTTAAATTTCAATTATAATAATTAAAAATGATTCATTAATTTACTTCATTATGGGTAAAATATATATAGTTAATATATGCAAAGTTCACTTTAAGTTTGAGTTTAATTTTATGCCAGTACTGTATTGCACTAATCTTATCAATAAAAATGTACTATATATAAATAGTTATTTATGGAAAGTGCAAAATTTAAAGTTTGTTTAGTTTATTTTGAGATAAAGCTGCAAATAAGTTCAAATCAATATTGTTTTAGATGCAAGTAGGCAATAAAAAAGAAATATTTGTAGTAATTTTTAATAAACAATAATTAAAGTTTGCATAAATAACTATAGTAAATATGTTCTAAAAACTGAGCAAGTTTTATTTATAACAAATTTTTTATAATATTTATTCAATGCGTGGAAAATTGTATAAATCATATTTGCCATATTTTCTAATGTATTATTATGTATTAATATTTAAGTGTTTTGGGCTTCTGCTTTCGTCACTAGTGTAGACTGCCGTTCACAGTGATACAACTAAATTTCTGCAAATAACTCAATTTATGTGCTTGAAATCTAGCATAAAAGACAAAAAACTTTTAAAGTTTAATTTTCTTCTTCAAATTATGTGCAAGAACTTTTTAAACTTTATTTAAAACATAAAGAATTAAATATATATTTTTTAAGCAGTACTTTTGTCACAGAGTAAACTAAATTACTTGAGTAAATTTCAAGTGTATAATGTTACTCATGAAAGCATTTCTAATGACAAATCTGAGAGAAGTCTCATAAAGACCAGCATAAAGTTTGATTTGAGTAATTAGTATATTTATGTCTAATTATAAAAACCACAACATTAACTTGAATTCTTCTTATAAACTTTTTAAGCAAAAGTAAAATAAATTAACAAAATTATAAAAAACCTAAGCTACTGTCTACACATATATTTTAACTAAATTAAGTACATAGCATAGTTCGCTGCCATATGGCAGACATTACAAACACTTCAACATAGTCGAAACTTTTGCTTGACATTTACATTTTTAGTAGTCGCTATTTCTGTAATAGTCCGACAAAGTATGCAAATACGTACTATGTATGTACGTACACGGATGCTTTATTGTAATTACAAATTTAGATAAGAATTTGCATTGAGAGTTTGTTGTTGGTTTTTGCTGTCTGCACTTTGGTCGAATCTTATCGGACAGCGTGCTATATATATAATGGTAGACATCATATCATAGTCATTAATTTTTATTTATATACACACATGTTTTTGCGACAGTCTATGTTTTGTTGGCTTTAATGGTTTATCTTTTTTTTTGTTATTTGATTAAACGGCAGATTTATATCAAATTACAATGGCCTATGCCTACTGGAAATCGGGCAAAACGGACGATCAGGCTGTATTTGACTTGTTTTTCCGTAACAATCCATTCCATGGCGAATTTACCATATTTGCGGGCCTCGAGGAGTGCCTGAAGTTTCTGGACAGCTTTCACTACTCCCAAAGCGGTAACATTATATATTATTATTAATTTATATTATATTATTAATTTATTAAATGGTTTTGCTTTTGTTTGTTGCAGATATTGAATATCTAAGGCAAACACTGCCTGAGGGCATTGAGCCAGAGTTTTTTGAGTATTTGGGAAATTTGACGGCCCATGATGTTACACTTTATGCTATTGATGAGGGTACAGTTGCGTTTCCACGGTAAGTTTTTAGAGCTGGGAAAAAACATAACCCATATAACGATATTTTTGGAAAATCGACTAAGCAACGTTTAATGATGTTTTTAATAGTTGTTGGGAATACGTTTTCATACCAAAATTATTTAAAATTCTTAAAACATCTTTTAACATTAATGTACTTTCCCGCTCTTTTAACATAGCTGTTTAATTAACAGTGTTAATGCACACACTTTAACATTTCTGCTAATAACATTACATTGTTTACAGCGTGCCCATTATCAAGATTGAAGGACCTTTAATAATCGTACAGCTGCTGGAAACAACACTTTTGACGCTTGTGAACTATGCCAGGTGAGTGATATATAAGCCAAATATAATAGTTCTTGTCATTATAATAATAACAATAATAATAATGAGAATAATGAGCTATGAAATGTCTTGCTTTATAGTTTAATGGCGACGAATGCAGCGCGATATCGCATGGTGGCTGGGAAACATGTCAAGCTGTTAGAGTTTGGATTGCGTCGAGCGCAGGGACCCGATGGAGGTTTATCCGCATCAAAGTATTCATACACAGGTGAGACAACTAAGGTCAAACCCCGTGTATGCGATTTGACTTATTTCGCCATTTTCGCCAAATTGCATGCACCTGGGCCATAATCAATTAAAAAACAAACCCGAAAAACGCCGTCAAACTCGCGCCTAGATGGATGACTACATTTCCAGTTCCTTACTTCTGTTGTTTTTTTTTTTGGCCTTTAAGCGGCCCGCATTGATCGATGCAGTAGGATTTTACTCCCAATTTTTGGGACCCTGTACACAAAAGGAATATACAAAGGGTCTATGATAGATATCAGGAGATTGTTTGAAAGTTTTTAAAATACGTAGTCAAGTCATTATTCCTCTTGTAATTCAGAGCTACAAAACTTATAAATTCTTCATCTGTTATATTAACTTATAATATGCCTACTACTTTAGGTTATAAATCAAAACTATATCCTATAGCTGATATTAAAATTTGCAGTCAAGAAACCAATGTTAAGCAATATTTCAAAGGTATATCAATGCTGGCATTTTGTTTATTAGATTGCTCCACAATTTGTACAGGGTCTCACACAGTCCATTGGCTTCTTTTTTAATTTCTTTCTTTTTTTTTTATTGGGGTAGTCGTCAATTTCATATTGTTTGTCTGGTCTTTTATGATGTGCTTGCATGCAAAGCACGTGTCACTGTCACTCGATGTGGCTCCTACCTTGTTACGCCAACTTCTCTCTCCTTTTTCTCTCATCTCACTCCTTTCGCTCCATGGGTATTCTCTGGCTATGTCAGCGTATCACAGCTCTGTAAAGTTCAAGAACTCTCTACATGTTATATATATATATATGATTTATATATGTGTTAAAAGTGGGTGGCACACGCAATGCGCAACATTTCCACATGAGAACCCACATTTCACATTTCCCAAAAGACCAAAAACGAAAACCCACCAAAAACGGTTTCATGTGTGGGTCGGTAACGGTACCAGGACATTGACTGGTACCTCACTTTTCAATTGGCGCTCACACATCGTAACTTTTGTTACCTTTTTCCGCTGCCACAGAGGCAACCCACTGTTTTCAATAAGGAAGCGAATTGGCTTAAACTTTGCAATGCGTTTAATTATACTATATGTACGTTTAGGATCAGGGTTTTTTTTTACTTTTCTATACTCAATACACAATCGATAGGTTCGCGTGCGCGTCGTGACTCACGCGCCCAAGGTCTCGCAAGGCTTTCGTTTTAATGGGCAGCCATGACACAGTGGTGTCATCATTCAATGACTATTAAATTTAAAGTGTCCCCAAAGGGGATTAGGGAAAAGGCTTCCGTCTTAATTGTATGTACATATTTCTTGAGATTAAAATGTTTTACTCGAAGTCTAAATGATTTATTGAACTTGGAACTGATGTTTTAAATTAAAACTTTTAATTGAAATCTATTTACTATTTTAGGTGGTTTTGATGGCACCTCCAATGTGCTGGCCGGCAAGCTCTTCAACATACCCGTAAAGGGCACGCATGCGCATGCCTATATTACCAGTTTCAGTAGCTTGGGTGAGCTAAAGACGCGTCTACTGAAGCACAAGCAGACGGGTAAGTTGACGCTGCAAATCATTTTAGAGAGTTCAGTTAATAAATACAGTTTTTTAACAGGTGTTATGGAGGATCTATTGGAGCATGCCATACGTCATCGTTCGATGCTGTCGCATGTTTTGGACGTGTCCACGGAGGAGTCGAGTGAGGGTGAATTGGCGGCTATGGTATCTTATGCCATTGCCTTTCCGGATGGCTTTATGGCGCTTGTCGACACGTACGATGTTAAGAGGTATTTCGCTTTTAGGCAGATTCTCTCGGAACGGTTTTGGTTATTCAGTATTCAGTTGAACAAAAAAAAAAAAAAAAAAAAATTTTTTTTTTTTTGTTGACTCCTATTTAGTTATTATCAACTCAGTTTTTGTCCAATCAAACGAGCACCAACTACAGTAACATCAGAACAGTACAACAACAAATTAGTGGTATCTTTGTCTCTCTCTATTGTGCCGTTCCCTCTCCTTACTTCTCTACTCTTCCCCCCTCCCCCCACGTGAAAGAGTTGCTTGTGCTTGTAATAATTTATAAAGTATTCCCAACAGCCGAGATACAGAACAGATCATACAAGTACCAAACGATCCAAACAAATCAAGAACTAGTCAGCTTACATATGGCGCTCCTCTAACGCCTCCAACCACGCCCAGCAGCGTCATTATGAATGGACACAATGGCACAATAAATGGCCAACATCCTGTTGATCCGGTTGATCCTGCTGTTGTTGTGTCAACAAACGGTCTTGCCAAAGATACAACCGTTAGCGATACCAATACCGATACTGTTACAACTGTCACAACTCCAGCTACAGTCATCACTTCAGTGTCCCTTAATGGGACGGCCTATCTACCAAAATATGTCGAGAAGTCATTCAGGTAAATGTCACGTACCCAAGAAGCTCGATTCTTTTTTTTTGTGTTTTTTTTTTTAAATGGGATAATATAAAATAATAATACTACTACCAGAGCAAATGTCATTTGTCATTTTCTGTTGGTTTCGTTTGTTATTTTTTTTTTTCGATTTTACTAACTAATCCAAACTCTTTTTAGTTATTATTAATATACTACTTAATCACTTCACGTGTCTTGTTTTTTGGTTTTTTTATTTATATTTTATTGGGACTAGCATGTGTACCCTTACTCTCTCCACACACACTCACACACAGACACACCATTCCGCCGGATTTAAAGAACTATTTGCTGCTAAATTCTAAATTATGCATTTATATGCATATACAAGATACTATATGTAACACCGATTTATGTATATGTGTGTGGTATGTGTGTATATGTGCGCTGTATAAATGTTTATTGGTCCCAAGATCAGGCTATAAAGCAGATAAAGTCAGCTCATTAGGGTGACTCAAAAAAAAAAAACAGGTGATGTGCTTTATTTACCAACTATTTCTATTAACATTTATTTTCAGTTTATTTAACTTTATTTAGCTTTTGTTTGGCTACAATTTTATAGTTTAAAATAGCTAGATTAAAAAAAAATAGCTAGAAAAGGACGCGTTGATTTAAATTAAAAAGTTTCATTAAAACTAAAGTCAAAATTTTAATAAATATAAAAGATTTTGATGCATAACTTGCTAAAATTTCAAAGTTATTCAACAAATATTTAGCTCATAACCTTTGAATCTAGCTATAAATATGCGAAAACGACAACACTGTTAAAGTTAACATAACAGTGCGCTTTTACTTAACATAACAGAAATGTCGGTAATTCGAAACAGCGTTGTTAACATTCACTTAACAATATAGCAATGTTAATGTTAAGCAGTTAAATTTTAAATGCTGGGTTAATTTTATTTTCTCTCTCTTTATTGCTACATTATTAACCAACTCGAACGGGTACATTATCATTTCCATATCCCAACTAACTTCTTATCATTTTTTTTACTTTTAATTTATTACAAAAATCATAATTTTTTCTGAACTTCGAATGTGACATTTAACAGTAACTGAATAAAAAGCCCCACAAAAAAAGAAAAAAAACATATTATTCCATCTAACATAGTAAAAATGACTTCCCGGCACTATTTTGGCAGAGGTATGTAAAACACGTCTACAAAATACGATAACTGAAATGCATTTCATTAAAAACAACTGAACTTGAAACATTTTTAAGAAGATAAATACAGCAGATTGTGTGTGCAAAAAGTATAAGAAAACACTCATCAAAAGAAACACCCTAATATCATATGTTTGAAACCTACACAATATCTTATATATACCATATATGAATATCATTTGATTTTTGTTTACCTTTGTGATAACGTTTTTTCCCCCAAAACTTCTTTGGTTCATTTTTGTGTAATTGTTCTCTTCTTATTTTTGTTTGTTATTATGTTGTCCAGGTTATATATAATTTATTGATATATATACCAACTATATGAATATTTAATTAGTTTCGATTTAAACAAAGCGTCCGAGAGAGCACACTGCATGGCTTTCAGTAACTGAAGCTTGATTTGTGTCTTCCAAAAACCAAAACCGAGCGCTGCTGTTCTCCCATCAGAAAAGTTTTTGAACCAAGTCTTAGATCTACTTGTTATGCTATATACTCACACACTTTGCAAACTACTATATATATATTACGAAGGCACCTAAATAAAGTTCACCGAATGCTTTATGCACAATTGCTTTGAATATTTATAGTACAAAAAGTAGCAAAGTTATTGAAATGAATTTGAAAAACCGAATCCCCCCAAAATGAAAAACAAACGGCACTTTTAGCTATTTTTTACACACCTTGTTGTTAATGCACGCTCACTTTGTTCTCTTTCTCTCTTTTTGTTTTTCTCTCTCTCTCGTCATTTCTTGATCTGCGCAGGAGTGGTTTGCTGAATTTCAGTGCTGTAGCTTTGGCCCTCAACGATTTGGGTTATCATGCCTTGGGCATTCGCATTGATTCCGGCGATTTGGCTTATTTGTCGTGTTTGGCCAGAGAAGCCTTCGAGAAGGTGGCGGAACGCTTTAAGGTTCCATGGTTCAACAAGCTGACCATTGTCGCCTCCAACGATATCAACGAGGATACCATACTCAGCTTGAATGAGCAGGGACACAAGATTGATTGCTTCGGCATTGGCACACACTTGGGTGAGTTGTATAAAATATTACTTACTAATCTATTTAACTTTAATTGGATTGTATTTTTCAGTCACTTGTCAACGTCAGCCGGCCCTGGGTTGTGTCTACAAGCTGGTGGAGATTAATGGTCAGGCAAGAATAAAACTTAGCCAGGATGTGGAGAAGGTAACAATGCCGGGCAACAAGAATGCCTATCGTTTGTATAGTGCCGACGGACATGCTTTGATCGATCTGCTGCAAAAGGATTCGGAACATCCGCCAGCTGTGGGCCAAAAGGTGTTGTGTCGCCACCCGTTCCAGGAGTCAAAGCGTGCCTATGTCATTCCCTCGCACGTCGAATCACTGTACAAGATCTATTGGCGATCGGGCAAAATATGTCAAATACTGCCGACATTGGAGCAGGTGCGGGAAAAGGTGCAAATCTCATTGCAGACGCTACGAAATGATCACAAGCGTACGCTGAATCCAACGCCATATAAAGTAAGTCTTGGTTAATAAAAGTATTTAGTATTAAATACTAATTTTAATAACTATTCTCTAGGTGGCTGTCAGTGATAATCTATATAATTTCATACACGATCTGTGGCTGCAGAATGCACCGATTGGAGAGCTCTCATGATCTATATAAGCAGCCAGAATCGGCCGCCGTAAATTAAATGAAAGTAATTCCGCAATAAATGCAACGCCCATATTGAATTGGTATATACATAAATATATATAGTATATAGAACCGTATAGCGATTGCAATTTTTAGTCATTTGCTGGTCATATGCATTAAATACATATTTTGGAAACCGGAAATCAATATTGTTAATCTAATAAGTGTGTGACATTTTTTAAAAACTAAGTTGTTTATTCAATTAATCAATATATTTATGTGTGTGCAAAATGTATGGAGCACAACTACAAGTTAATCTACTTAATTAGTACTGCAATAATAAAACCCCATACCATTTACAGTTGTAGTTTATAAAGAAAAGAAAAGAAAACAAAACAAAAGAAATATTAAATATTATTCAATGTACGCACATCAGGTTCAGGAATGTGTCATGTGCCTTACACAACCAATATATATATATATATAAACATATATCTATATCGAAAACAAATGTAACCAAATACTAAAGAGTGGAAAGCTAAGACAAAAGCGAATTGTATTTAATATATATAAAATATATAGTTATTAAGTGTTGTACTATGTTGCTAACAAATGTAGAATTTAAACCAAGTAACTAAACAGTTTGAAGTACAAATGGTTTGCTAATTAATAGAGTTTTGCATGTATAGGCGGCACACATTATAATGCACACAGATCAAGTTTTTTAATGCTTATGTACTATAATAATATTATAATCAAGTGTAAATATGTTCAAACTCATATATTTAAACAGTAAGCAGAAAAGCAATACACAAAAAACACACAAACACATACACGTTTATTAAATGAGCGCTTCAACAAAATAATTTGCAATTTTTATTGACTTACTAATAGTTTGAATAATATCTGAAGGCGCCAATAATTCTGCTTAGTTGGCAGCTCGCACAACGTCTGTGTTTTGCAACGCGCCATCTGTTGCTTGCCCTTAGCAGCTGTTGTTTGCAATCGCTGTAAACGTCAAATTTGTATTTACTTGAGTAGTCAAATAATTTACAATTAACAACGGCTGTCTTTACAATGAGCAATGCCGCACGAAGAAGAAGCCGATAGTACAATGTGAATATGGTGACCATTTAGTTACAAATACGTCTATGCAGCAGCCAAGGAGCCACCCAACAGGTGGTGGAGGAGTTGTTTATTAAGTCCAAGCAATAGAGGGCGCTAAAGAATCTTTTAGTGCTGGATCGTCTTGAGCTACAGGACTAGTCAAAGGAAATATTCATGATATACCATATTCAATATAAAAAAAATTATAGTTGAAATTTTCCAGTATTTAACATCAAAAATAAATCAAGACTTAATTGTATTAAAAATTAATTTAAATATAGTAACATATTTTAGTTGTCTCCTCATTAATATTAATATTTTAGCAACTGTGCTGCAGCCCTAGTTCTCAAAGGTTGAACTTTTTCCGTTTACCAACACTGCTTTTATCAATGGACTCCACAAACAGCTGTTTGCATTGTGCGTGCATTGCTTTCGTTTACTTTAAATTTAAACAAAATTACTGTTTTGTAATTTAATAAAAAAATTTAATGTAAACTAATACGTGTAAATGTCAACCATGAGTGCTCATATAGACATCAGTTGCATTAAAGTAGAGCCGGCGGAGGAGAACCAGGAGATGCCTATGCACGCGAATTTGGATTTGTTAAAAATAGAAAACGATTTGGAAATTGACATTGGACCTGTAAAAATAGAGCCAGAACCGCCTAGGGAGTGTCGGGCGGTAAGGCCAATAAGAGCGCAGTACCGGAAGCCTCCAACAGCGGCAGCAAAGTAAGTTAAAAACATAATTTAAGCGCAGTTTTTAACAACATTTTTTATTCCCAACTCAGAGCACCAAGGAATTTGTTTCAGTGCGCCGAGTGTCCACGGCATTTTCAGAAACCGGAGGAGCTGCAAATACACACGCAAATACATTCGAATAAATTGCTCTACAAGTGTCATTTATGCCCGAACAGCTTCTCACACAAATCCAATTTTACGACTCACATGTTCGGGCATACGGGCAAGTTTCCATATCCATGCTCCGAATGCTCGCTGGGATTCCTTAGGAAATGTGAGCTGAAGAAGCATGCGCTTTTTCATGAAAGACTGTGCCCCAAGAAGTGCAAGCACAGGGGCAATGAATCACTCCAGTGTCCGCAATGTCCGCGTACCTTTTTTGTAAGCTGCCACAAGCTAGAGAAACATCTGCAGATGCACATCGCGAAGAGTACGGCCAAAATTGCAAAGCCAACTTATACCCAACAATGTCCGCAGTGTCCACGCAGTTTTATGGATAGCGATGAACTGATGATTCATCTACAGATCCATAGTAATTGGCTGCCATATCGCTGTTCCCACTGTCCCATTAGTTTTGCCCACAAATCCAACTACTTGTCCCACCTAAAGGAGCATTCGGGTGAATTTAAGTACAAATGCAAAGAGTGTCCCGAGGGATTCTTTAAAAAATCGGAACTTACAAAACATATGCAAATACATTGCCTCAAGCAACTGCAGAAAATGTCTGAAATACACACAGAACTGCCGTTGATTGGACAACCTACAATCTCACACAGACGCTATATCCAGAAGGCACATATGCTTCCCAAGAAACCGACAACTAATGAACATAAAACTGATGAACGAATTAAAGTTACCGGGCAAAAGAAAGTAAGCGAGGAGAAGGCTCAAGAGCAGCTGATTGAATCTAACTCTCTAGAAGACCAAAAGGATACCAGAAAAATCTCCAAAATACAAAAAAATCTATTATTAAATAAACAAGCTAAACAAAAAGCACCTCAGACTAATGAGGATGTTGAAAGTATTCAAGTGGAAGAGGCACAGCAAGTAAGCAAGGATAATGCTCAAGAGGAGTCGGTGGAAATTACTGATCTGAATGGTATTACGAAAATAGCTAACATCAAAGAGAAAAAGGCTGAGGAACTGAACATGGAAATGCAACAGAATTCAGAATATAATCGTAATATAAATGAGGAAATTTCGAATGAAGACAACACGAAAGTAGAAAAGGAGCTGGAAGGGAATGGATTGCACGAGGAGTGCGAGCATAAAAACACTTTAAAGGGTATTACGCATGCAACCAACATTGCAGAGGATGAGCACATGGATAATACAGAAGATGGTGCTGCTACCAAAACAAATTCAGCGCAAAAGGAACAAACTGTAGCAACTTTAAAGCCGCACATGTGTCGCATTTGTAATAAGAAATTTGTAAATCTCAGCGGATTGCGATTACATGAAAAGTGAGCAGAGCTTAGAGAGTATTCAAGTTTTTGTCAGCACATTTTCTGTATTTTTAACCCACAGATACTTTATACACGTGAAAAGTCATCCCTTTAAGTGTCCCCATTGTCCACGAACATTTGGCCAAAACTCGCATTTCATTGTCCATGTGAGGGGACATACGGGAGAGCGTCCGTTTGAGTGCACCTACTGTGCGAAGAGGTTTAGAGTGCATCACGAACTGAAGGTACACTTGCGTAATCATACAGGAGAGCGTCCCTATAGGTGTCCAGATTGTGGGAAATGCTTTTCGCAGTCATCACACTATCACGCCCACCTTCGTACACATTTCGCTGATCGACCCTTAAAGTGTCCCCACTGTACGAGCACTTTCCACACTAACTACAATCTGAAGGTGCATCTGAGTACTCATACGCGTGCTCAGAGCTCTTGTCACAGGACACATGTGCGTGGGCATTTAGCCAAAAAATAAAAGAAGCTTAAATTTATATTTATTTAATAGTATTTATAGTATTACAAATAAACATTAAACAATGTGCTTTAAATTTAAGTTGTTGCTGTGTTATCAGCGGAGCGTATATTCGAATTTGCGCGGCATTACCGATTCTACTGCTTGAATTTGTCATTTGCACGAGTTGGCAGCTTGCTTAACGAACGTTCAGTCGGTAGAGTTGTTCAAGTGAACTTGTGCAACTTATGTTCATTTATTTTTATATACACTGGAGCTAAAATTGTATATTATTATATTTAAAATATATTTATAAAAGATATTGTATTTTTATTGATTGTAAGTTAAGTAGTATTATAAAAATATTGTTGCCAGCAATTCACAGCTCAGTTCACTAGCTTATTCTGGTTCAGTCTGTGACCATTGAACGTTTCGTTCAGTCAGACAAGTCCGTTCAACTGAACGTATTTAGTTCACAGTAAATTGGTTTGTTTTGGTAATTTCACATTGGTGACTTTGCAGCGGTAAAAACAAATAAAGTTTGTTAAATCGATGAGAATACCTTAATTTGCAATAAACACAACCAAAGCCGCTGAGACGTAACACATTTTGGAAGCGCACTGCGGCAAATTTAACACAATTTGCTCCAGCTGCGCTTAGATAAATCTCAAGACAAAGGTTTGTGAACAAAAATGGAGACACAAAAACACACACACACACTGACATAGCGAGCGCACACTCATCAATTGATTTTTAACACTTATTTTGATTTTGCAGTCCTCTGCTCTCCCCCCCCCTGATATAAAAATGGAACCAACAAATGAGAATTCAGTGGATTTAATGGATGCGAGTACACGCAAGGATTACGTGCTGGAACGTTTAAATAAACGAAACAAGGATCGTCAGAATTATTTGGATGTGAAGTTGGAGCAGCGCAGCAAGGAGACGCAACAGAATGAAGGCGTCGATTTCTTTGCCCAATCCTTTGGTCAGCGTGCGTACAGTGTTGAGCAGCGTATTAAGACAATGCAGCTGGATAGCGGCGATGCTCCGCTGCCGGATCTGAGCAAACAGTTTGGCGACATAACACTGGAAATACAGGAACTGCAGCGTTATCTAACCAATTCCACAATGTTTCTGTCCGATTTCAAAATCAAATCCTGTCAGAATATGCTCAATTCGCTGACCAGCGCCTGCGATGAGATGCGTCAACGCCTGATGCCCAAAAAGAAGTTTGGTTTTAGCAGCAAGAAGCCAAAGGCACAGCTAATGCACAGCACAGTGGATGGTGGTGGAGGATTAGGAGGAGTAGTAGCCACTAAGATCGCAGCCAAATCTAATGAATTCACTTGGACCATAGCAAACAAAAGTAATGCGCACATTGTACTACAGGGAGCGGAGGTCAATGGCCTCGATATAACCATTTCCAATGTACACAAATGCCTCATTGAGCTGCAGGGTCATCCCGGTTCCGTGCAGATCTCGAATGCTAGTCAATGCCATCTGTTGTGTGGCCCAGTGGCACGTTCTCTCTTTGCCGAGCAGCTGGCACGTTGCACCATTGCCATCGCTTGCCAGCAGCTGCGTTTGCATTCCTCTCAAGCCACACGCATCTATTTGCATGTCACCTGTCGTGCCATCATCGAGGATTGCCGACAAATTGAACTGGATGTGTATAACTATGATTATGCCGATTTGGAATCGGATTATGCTGCTTCCGGTCTGAATAAATCACAAAATAATTACACAGATGTCGCCGATTTCAATTGGCTATCACCCGATGTACCGTCGCCCAACTGGACGCTGCTTAAGGATCATGCTGCACCAAATTGGAGTGCCGTACGACGGGACTTTATCAATAGCTGTGAGAACAAGGCCTCTAGCATATAGTGTAGAACGGTGAGGCGAAGAGGGCGGCAACTGTTATTAATGCTGCTCTTCGCCGGCGTCTGCATCTGCGTCTTTCCTCTGTGGGCCTGGCTGCTATTAGAGCTGCTGCTGCCTAGCAATATAACATGTACTCTATAAGCGCAATAAATAAACCAAGTTAATGTTGATATGTATACTATATATATATATTGTGCTATATATGTAAATCGCTTTTGGCTAAGGGGACAGACACCCATCATCATCATCATCATCATCATTATCAACGTAGCTGGGCAGCCAAAAAAAAAAAAAGACGTCTGTTTGTCGCAAAATTTGACATGTCTATTTGGTCTATATGGCTGGCCATAATCAGTGGCTTGACCAAAATTGACTGTCACACAAATTACACTTGCAACAAGCCAAGTTTGAGGCAACTATACGGTCGGACAATGTCTTTCGCTTCTTGCAAGTTTCATGTGACTTGTACAAATTGTACTCTACCAGAATTATAAGCACTTTTGTAAAAGTAACAGAATTAACACTAAAATAAAAACGTTCTGTTTTATTACAAATTAATATAAAATGAATCTTAAAACTAAAACAAACTTGAGGCACGAAATAAAAATGTTTAATAGAAAAAAAGCAATATAATTTTATAAAAAAATTTTTTTCCAAAATTATACAATAGAAAAATTCAAATTTCTTAACCACTATTGAAAAACTGTTTATTTGTTTAACTTGTTGTTTATAGTTTATAGTAATTTTTTATATAGACTGTGAACAACGAAAAACAATAATAAGATTAAATAGACCCATTTTCAAAGAACATTATATCAAGTTAAGTTTGGAGCTATTCATTATATTTTAATTTTTAACACTTATTATATGAGCCACTGTAATTAACATTAAACTGCTACTGTTAAACTGTAAGCATTAACAGCACTGAAGGTGATTAAGACAAGTATGTTAAACTTAACATAGTCTTATGCTTTAAAATCTAATGAGCTTAAATTCATATATTATTAACTTAAATGGCTTGGAAAGTGTATTTAGAAGCCGACTTGGGGAGACAAAAAAAATATATACATGTACATACACAATAAACATATGTATACAAACATAACATATAAGGATGTGTGTGAGTAACTGTTGTTGTTGCTGTCATTGTCAACATGGACGACTGTCAAAATAATTAACGAATTGAAGTTACATGCCAAGTTTTGGGCAAAACGAAGAAGAAGAATGCAGTGGAATGGAGAACGAAAGTATGAGAAGTGGACACTGCTGAGACACACTGTGGGGCAGCGTATTAGCGAGGTAATTGAACTGCAAATTATACAACAACTGTGTAAGTGAGTGGGTGGGAGTGAGGCTATGTAATGAGCTGTCACTGTTACAACAGTTGTCATCATTAGCTACACACACACATTTGCTTAGCTTTTATGTGCATGTCCTTTTCTTATTTTGTGCCTCTTTTCTTTTGGCTTGAACCAAAACACTAGCAATGCGATAAGTGAATGTAAGCAACAAAGGACAACTACAAACCAGTGTTGTAAGGTGTTGCAACGGCACAGAAGACAATGAAGATACAAGATAACAGCAAAGGGAACAGTGTTGTCCTTTAAGTCCATTTTTAGCTATAATCTGCTACATTTGGCAATGGTTCGTGCTAGCTTAGAATATTCTTTTAAATGTAAAACTGCTAAAAAGCTGAAACTACAAAAAAGCTTTTAAAAAAATATGTAAACACAAGCAACAAAATAGCTATAAATAAAAAATGCTATTTTAAATCATAAAAAAATACATACTTTAAAAAGTTATTTTGGCAATGAAGGTGTTAGAATAAAAAAGTCTTTAACTTTTAACTTTAACCATTTTTGTTATTGCTTTTAATCTAGCTTCTAGCTATTGTATGACCATGCAAAACTGTCAGCACTGCAACTGACCAGAAGGCAAAAAATCATTTGATATCCTCAATTAAAGAGGGCAAAAGCTCTTTTTTCTTTTTGGGCGCTTGAGGCGATTGCATGTTTCTAGAAGATTGCTGGTTAATATTACCTATTCTTCTGCTTCTTCTTCTTTTTCCTGCCGAACTGTGCAATTAAATGCAATAGCAGAGGAAGCAGCAACAGTAAAAGATAAAACCAAGCAGAAAAGCGGAGGAAGAAGAAGAAGAGCAACTGTTAGTGCTGCTGCTGCTGCTGTTGATATTGTTGCTTCGTGCCTTGTACTAATTAAAATTGTGGTTACAACAGTTCTGGGATTAAATGCAAAACTGAGTCGTGACTTTGCTAAAATTCTAAGCAGCTTTAAGTCACCATAAGCATTTAATCGTAATCAATTTATACACTCTTCTGAACAATTTTAATTAAATGGCAAGTCTTTTATATAAAAGTAGCTGCCGTTAATAACTGATAAGCCTGACGACAATATGCAATTATGCAAGCTAATTATTAAGTATTTATTAATATTCAAGAGTGAAAAATTGACTACAACAATTATAGCCAATACCCTATTCAAAAAACGATTGGGAAATGTTATAGAACAATTAAGACAATAGGCAGTTATTGGTTATTTGCTGTTGCTGATGAGCTGCTCAACTTACATAAATTGATTGGAAATTAGAAATTGGTAGACCTATTGTAATGCATGTCAAAAAGCAGGCAACAATGCTGTCTTGTTGATTGGCAAACTCAAAGCCAAATGCTATAAAGCTTAAATATTCCACAAGAATGAATGCTTAACTTCTAATGTTGCTTTCGAAAACTATCGGCTGAAGGCTGATTAGTGTGATCATGTGCAAAACAAATTGAACGTTTTGGATTTGGATTTCAGGTATTTAACAGCTATCAGACGTACAGCACACAGAGCTTTTGTTTGCTGTAGTTGGCAACGCGTTTGCAATTTGCGGTTTCCCCATTCGCTTTGCCAACTCCTTGCTTGCTTATCGCGTGCTGACAGCGCAATTAACTAGCTACAGTTCGTAATTTTGAACTCAAGCACAGGATGCTGTTAATGGGACAGAAGGATGACATCAAAATGACCATTGCAGAAGGCAGAGGGCAGAGGTAACGACAGAGATAGAGTTGGAGGTTAGTACATTAACCATTTTCGATGCGAAGTATTCCAATTTGCAGTCATAGTCGCACATTTCCATTAAATATGCCGTTTCGCTGAGTTGTTAATTCTGGCATCGCGTTGCCAACTGAGAGCAAAGAAAGCTAAATGACTCTATGGACTGGCAACTTGCTGAGTGCCTGTCTAATTTCCGTTTATTCAAATTAGTTTCGATAAACTGGCAAATTTAATTGCTTTAACACTTGGTCGTAATACATTCTCATACATACACACAGGTGTGCGCATATTTGCACAGCTCACAATTAGGTCACTCATTATCGCAGATAATATTCGCCACATTTGCGATAAGCATACAACTCACTCTCTCTCTCTCACACTCTCTGTGCCTCTGTCTATTAGCTTATGTGTGTGCTTGCAATTCATCTCTTCACTAAGCTAAGCTTTAACGGTTTCAATTACTGTCCAGCGAAATTAACCAATCCCCTCTCGCGCTCTTTTTGCGCTCCCTCTCTCTCTCTCTCTCTGCTTTGTGTGAAGCTTTTATGACTGAACACAATGATTTACAACATACACGCACAGTCCACAAATGTTTCTGATGCCATGCTGATTGCTGCTGCGTAATAGGATCAAGTTTAGTTTAGCATACTATATGTGAACATATGTAGTAACAGCTTAGCGAAATTGCAGCAATAAATCGATTTCAGCTAATTGCAGTTACACAAGGTGCAATAAATTGTTGCTGTTTGAAATAAAAGCATCAGTCTACTTACAGCTTATCACTTTTTGTTTTATGATATTGCGCCTTAAAAAAAGAAACCAACATAAAAACGAAGAGAATAAAACAACAATAATAATAACAACGGCAAGTGTTGATTAATTAATCGAGTTACAATTACAATGCAGTGCAATTAAAATGTCAGCGCAGCCAATGGACGCTGTATGAATTTTTTTCGGCTTTTGTTGACTGAGAAAAGAGAGCGAGGCGTCCAAAGAGAAGCAGAAGCACAGTGCGTGCGAGTGGGTGCGTCCAGCTCAAATTGTAATTAATGATGCAAGACAGACGTTGAAGCCGGAGATTTTCAACCGCAGAGGCAGATCTGTCCAACAGCCTCTGAAATCTCAGCTGCTGAGCTACAAAAGCTGTGAGAGAGTGAGAGTGCGGCAGAGTGTGGAAACAAGAGAGCGACCTGCGTTGTTATTGCCATTTTCAGTTTGTTTACTTTAATCATCGACGCGTCGCGCTTTTAAATAAAAGCAAAATGCCAAAAAAAAGTCGAGTTTCATTTTGGCTTGTGCGTTTCGCGTAAATAAATGAAAAGTTCGTTTAATTCTCGGCGATTCTTTATATTGCGTGCACAAGACAAGAGTGGCGAGATGGTTGATGAGGGTGCTGCGGGTGCTGCGGGGAAACGGTGGAGTATCGTTTACTTTGGAAATGAAAAATTATGATTACATCAACAATAATCGAAATGCGCTTGTAAGCTATGTACGTATACTGCTCCACTGCTCCGCCTCCGTTCGTTTTGCCTGCGTTCATGGTTATTCCGTTTTCGTTTTCCTTTCTTCATTTTTTTTTTGTGTTGCTTGCTCTTCCGCTGCTATCTTTTGCCGCTGTCGCTGCCGTCGGTGCCGTCGCTGCTGTTGCTGCTCGTTTGCTTTGCTTTGGTTTTCTCTTTTTTTCGGCAATTTTTCTTCGTTGCTTTCGCTGCTGACTTGCAATGCTTCTCATGCGTGCAATGGAAGCTCGGCCGGCAAAGCATCCTGGCACAGTGGGCCAAAGTGCTTTATTTTCTGGTGAGTAAAATAAATTTTGTTATTATAATTTTAGTTATTGTACACATAGTCATAAAAAAAGTGAACATACATATTTATATATATCGTTCCTTAATTACATAGAAATTCCTAAAAAAATTTATAATATTTTTCGAAAAACCGATATGTAATTGTTCCATTATTTTTAAGTTCTTTTGCAGTTTTTTATTTTAATACTTCTATATCTATGAATTTACGTAGCAAATTCTCATACAATATATGCTGTATGTAGACGTTTAAAAATTTTATACTCATAATCTAAGCCACATTTAGCATAATGGACACCACAGTGCAAGCAGTTGGGCCAAAGACGGAAGTAATGGGTAAGGGAGGAGCAGGAAGGGTTAGTGGCAGAGGCAGGCGAAGGAGGTACTATTGTAAACGTTCAATATTTGTGTTCAAAGTGAAAATACGAAAGGAAAGGTTCAGCGCTCAGCCAAAAATATTTCAATGCAAAATCGAAAATATGTACATGAAACACAGCACGCTTCCTTGCCCCATTATTACTCGTTGCTCTTCCTCTCCTCTGTTGCTGCTAGGCCATGCATAAATCAGCGTCGTCTGGAACGACAATGCTGGCCAAGAAGCAGCAGACAACTACAACTACAACGATGATGGTGCGACGGCGACGGCGACGACGACACAAAACACAACATTATTTTTTTTAGCTTTATTTTTTTTGGTGCAGAACCTTCAACATCTGCTGCCCCCGCAGAGATGCCTGCCACTCCGCCTGCACCATCCCCTACCGATGCATTTGGCATTATGCTTTGCGTATTGTGTCGCTTTATGAAGTCATCTTGGCGTAACGCGCCAAATTTATGACCAACTACACTTTATTTCTGTCAGTTTTTGGCCAACTCGAAGATATGCAGTGACAATTTCTTTTATTTTTGGTTGGCATCTTCTTCTGCTTTTTTGCATAAATGTTGTAAGCACTAAAAATGTGCAAAATGCCAGATAAGCTGTGCATAATCTCTTGAGACAATTATCTGTCAGTATGTATTAGATGGTCAAAGATACTATATACAGATATTTTATATTTTTGGGCAATGTTTAAAGTTATAATTTGGCATTCAAATTTCACGAATAGGAACAGTAGTGCTGGAAAGTATGCTGTACTTAGTGGTTAGACTTTTATGGCTAGTAGGAAATTGGAAATGCCTTTAAAATTAAAGCAACTTTCTATTCCAAATTTAACGATTGCTTAATTTGTCTTTAGAAATGTCTTTATTATATAATTTTCTTATTCCCAATTAAAATTGTAATTAAATAAGACTCTAATATCGTATAAATTAAAGTTTAATAACAAAATACTTGAATCTTTTTTAATCGTAAAAAGTTAAACTTAAATTTTAAAGATACATATGCTTAAGCAGAAAAGTCATATTCTCAATTGTCAGGTGGAGTTTGGAATGGTTTTGTGGTCGTGGATGAAATCGTGCTGAATGCTGAAGCTAAAGCTAAAGTTCTCTGTGGATATTTTTTTTTTTACTTGAGGTCCAACAATGCGTTGCAAATGTGGCGACTATTTTCATAGCATACTTTAGCGGGCAGTGAGGCATTTTTGAAGTACTTGCAACAACAGCAGCAGTAGCAGCAGCAATTGTCAGGCCAATTACGGGTCCGCAATTATGCCATATATGAGGACATAAAAGCGTATAAACCATATACGGCATGGTCTTTACGAGTGTATCAGTGTGTAGGGCGCAACGACCTTTTTGGCCATAAAACTCTTAGCTGGGGATTTAAGGCAGACCCTCGATTTTGTCGGGGGATTTCGTGGCCAAGATGCGTCTGTCTCTCTGTGTGACTGGTTGGCTGACTGTTTGACTGTCTGTCTGAAACAAGAACGGTAGATTATGAGCTGGGGAAGTTGGAATGCGAGTACGACTGCAAACTGGCCCGAAAGTTATCAGTCTGTTAATTGCTTAACTTTTTCACTTCAACTTTTTTCGGGGCCAAGATGCTGAAACAGAACCTGAAACGCAGGCGAGGCAAGAGGTAATGGGCATAGGGTTTGGGTACCGGGTCCGGAAGCGGCCCAAAGATAAAAACCATCGAATAAAAAGGAAAAGAGAAATTGGAGTTTACACGATCGTAATGGACCCAGTGCTTGCATTGACCTTATAATATACATATTGCAAAGCCTATTTGCTGCAACTAGCACTTGTCGTATCTGAGATTGATAAGTTAATAGTTATGAAAGATAATTCTGTATTGCATATGCGGCCTACAAACTCATTATACCCACTGCACAGAGTATAAAAAGTGCAAAACAAAAAAAATGCGACAACAGAAAAAAATAAAAACGTCGAAAGAGAAACCATGCAAATATGCCTGACTGAGTTTCTACCCGGGACAGAGAACACAACGAAATGGAATCCAGAGTCAGAGTCCGAAGGAGACTGAAACTGAAGCTCAGCCGAAGCAGGAGAAGAAGAAGATACATAGAAAGGGACTGGTTGAAGGACTGGAACTGGTACTGAGACTGGGACTGAGAGCGAGGCCAATGGGTCGGTCATAAAGTGTTTGCAGTTTTATTTTATTTGGTTTGCCCTTTCGAAAATTTAAATGACAAATGGAGGCGACAGCAGTCAGAAGGCAACTGCAACTTTGACCCTTGCCCTGACATTTGTGCTTATCGCGCGTACATGTCATAACAGAGAGACGAGAGCACAAAAAAAGTAAAAATAAAATAATATTAAAGATAATGCTTATAAGGGAAGTTTGCCAAACTTTTGCCCTCTAATCTTGACAGACACCTAAGTAGCCTCGAACCGCTGCTGTCGCTATAATTAAGGTTCCTACGAGGCGACAAACACTAAAAATAAAAGGAGAGAGAGAGAGAGAGAGAGAGAGAGAAAGGGAAAAATAAATGTAGATTCAGAGGGAAAGTGAAGGAAACACTAAAAAATCAATGCGGCACACTAAACGCTCATTGCTCATATGAAACATGGCAAGTCCGGGTTTGCTGGCTCTATTTTTTGTCTGTCTGGGACCGATAGAAGTCAGGTAGGCGACGCGTCGACCATAAAAAGCACATTAAAAGCATTTAAAAGTTGGCTAATCGGCAAACGGACCACCACCAGCCAAAGTTGGCTTAATGTTTTATGGCCCAAAAACCGTTGCTTTGCTTCATTTTTTATTGGCCTCTGCAAATTGATTAAAAGATCAATGATTATATGCCTTTTAATGGCTCATTGCATTTCATTTAATGCCAATTCTCTATAGTTAAGCAACTGCGATTTGGCAGCTTTCTATTGGATGCTATTTAAAGGAGAGCTCTTTGTTTTATAATTTAAAAATTAGTTTAAAATGTGTGTTGAGAAAATATATACTTTACAAAAAAAGTAGTTGAAAATTAAGGATTGGAGTTGTAATTGAAAAGGTAGAAAGTTTATTAGGAACAGCTTAAGATATTCTGCTGAAATATGTTCTTATCTTAATAACTTTAGATGTTATAATATAGATTTTAAAAATACAAATGCAGACAAGCTAAGCTCAAGATAAAGTTCAAAGTCTCATTATAAAGTTAAATAAGTTGAACTCAACCTAAGCACAGCTAAGCATTTTATAATTAATGTTACTTAGCTGCTTTTCAAAACATGACTTTGAAAAACAGATATTCTTATGAAAAAAATGTGCTGATTAATGGATACAGGAGAGAAATCATTTGAATCAGCCCCTGAGTAAAAGCTAAAGTGGCCCTGAATATTATTTCATGGCTGGATAGACTGACTGACTGTCTAAGCCACATTCTCGCGGCACTGTCAAATGTCAAGTGGCATAAGTTCTTATGAATCAGCAGTCTATGCGGCAGTCAAGCAGATAGACAGAGGCGTCATACTCAAACTCCAATCAAAACAATTGTAACAATCCCAACCACCTACCACCCCCCAACCGCGCTCCGACTGTTGCTAGAAGTTTTGGTTAGTCAAGTTGAATTGCAGTATTTTCCATAGACGAGCCGAGCAGAGCAGAGCACTTGAAGCAATCACAACCACAATGGGGCATACTTCATTTATAAATTACGCAGGCATTAAATGCGCAGATAGATTCATTCAATACCGCTCTCTGCTGCAGCCTCCCTTAGTCTACATATATATCATCCCCTTGGCCAGGTTGCTCCCTTGTAGCAATTGATGCGCCACATAAATCTTCAAGTATGTGAGTGCCTGCCGACCTGTTCAGGACTGCTATTTATCTTTTAAGGCCACGACAGACTGTTCGTCAGTTAGACAGACAGTCGTAGAGACAGTTAGGCAGTCAGACAGTCAGTCACTTGGCGAGTCAATCATTTAGTCAGCTGAGCTATTGCAATTTTGTTACAATTTTTTCTTATTTCAGCGCCGCTGGCCACTTCAACATTTTTTGCTTTTGGTTTTTTTTTTTTGTTTAAGCGAGGGTTGTTTAAAAACAAATGTCTAAGCATAAGCACAAAATTAAATGTAGTTTAATAATTTGGTTTGTAAGCAGTTGCATTAATTTTGCATTTAATTTTAATCTTTTAAATAGAAAATTACCTAACTAGATTTGTAAGCCTAAGTTTGTTTAAATTTTAAAGCTACTTTTTTAAAGGCTAACAACTGCCTTTTAAAGGAATTTTAATATAAACGCTGAAATTGTAATTAAATTGCAAATATTTAATATGCGAAATAATAAATTACGGAAGTTTATTTAATGTATAAATTAGCTATAAAAAAACATAATTTAAATTACAAATATGAGTATCAAAGTGTCAATTCAGCATTAATATTAAATTATTTCTATAAGCCATAAATATTTTTGTATAATGTATAGCAGTTACAATTGTTTAATTGTTAACCAAATGATTTATTTAAAGCTAATTTTTTTAAAGTGCAGTTTAAGCTAATTTATTCTACATATGTTTGGGTTGTGTTTAAGATTTAGCTAAAAGTAGTTAAAAAACATTAGTAGCTTTTAATGTAGATTTTTCTAATACTCTTTTAGAAACCTTATCGCATCGATCGACCCTCGTGTTATGACTACTTAGGCAAAGGATTGCGAAAGATGACGGCAGGTGTTCAGTTTTAAAGGTGGTAAGAGTGGGACAGCTGCAGAAGGGGGCGAGTTTGGTGATTTTAATGCCGATTGGCAGACAGGCGGCATAATGCCCAACCAGATAGTGTCTGTGTGTGAGTGTCTGCTGAGTTATCCTGGGTAGGAGTCGTAATGGACTTGGCACTTTGCAACTTGGCCATTGAAAATGTGTGTGTAAGTAGTTTAAATCGCATTCGCCAGGACAACGACAACGAACGGGATACAGACTGATGCTTACACTTGAATAAATACCCAGTTGAAATAAGAAGCAGGAACAGTGGGAGGAGTAGCATAGGGAGAAAAAGTAGGAGCTGCAGAAGAAGTTGAAGCTGAAGTGGTAGAAGCAAGAGCAGTTAGAGCAGCAAGAGCACTAGGGGTAAGAGGGAGAGGAGCTGCGATGACGGCATCTCGTACTTGTCGTCGTCGTCGTCATCATTGCAATTGCAAATAAATACGAATAAGAAAGTGCTGCAAGGATGATGCTGACAAGTACAACGTGAACGACAACGACAACGATACGAGGGAATGAGACTGAAAACAAAGTTGCCCAGCCAGATTACGTTTTATGGGAAGGGGCGGGGGGAGCGGGGAGAGCGAGAGGCGAAAGGCGTGACCAAAGGAACTCACTGAGGAATTGAGGATTGGGATACTTGTTACAAAATTTTTGCAGGAACTTTGTGGAAAAGTGCAAAAATGAAGTGCAGATGCTTATCAAGAACTATACACCAACGAGAGATGGAGGAGGAGGTGGGTGTGGTGATGTGAATGGAGATGGGGATTATATGAAATAACCCGATGTACTGTGATTGAAGCGACACCTGCTATCAGCGGACAGGTGTCAGCAAGACGAAACGGACGAATGACTGAGAAAGTGTGCGAGAGAGATTGAGAGAGAGGGAGAGAGATAGATAAATTCTAGCACATTTGCACACTCTATGCGCTTTATTATTGCCAGTAGTTGTCGTTCTTACGTTGCTTACATTGCGTGTTACTTTACGTAACGCTTAACGTAAATGTAAGTCATAGTCGCAGCTGAATTGGATATGAGACAGCGGAGATATGGAAAGGATGGAGGAATGGGAGGGAAGCGAGCAAAATGTCCCGCTCATAATCAAGTGTTTCGTCTAGTCTGCAGGTTGAATACTCCAGCATAAAGTCCTCTGTGTAGAAATGTGTATGTTCATTTGATGTATGACTGTCATTTTTACGTGTGTGCGATAAGCTTGGCTAACAAGCGTCGCGTTTAACAACTGACTTACTTACATTTGGCACATCAAAGCTCTCTCTGTAGATACAGCAACACTAATTGTGCTGCTAATACCCTGCTAATATGCATAAAAGGGTAGTTCTCTTGAAAAATACAAGCAAATGTAATGTTGTTGCTTTCTAGCTGGCGAAGCCGCGACTATTAATAACACAGTTACACAAAATTCCATTACTTACTTTAAATATTAGTAATACACTTTCAGAATATTTAAATATTAATTGAATACATTTCTATACAAGTTTACTAACTTTTATTGCATATCCTATGAAATAAGAATAAACAATAATTTTTATTTTAGAGACTCGGTGTGCCATTTAAATATCGGAATATTGGCATTGTAGTTATGTTGGAATTTAAAAAATAATTTGAATAAATTCTGTGTTCTGGTATTTACTAAAATGAAATATTGTTTTGGACCTGAAATTGAGAATTTAAATGAAAAATAAACAAGCAAACAATGCACTCCAATTAAAGTTAAATAAAGGGGATTATTTCTACAAAATTGATAGGATGAATATGTAAAAATAGCTTAATGAAATAAATTATATATTTTATATATATTTAAAAACTATCTTATTTAACCAAAAATAAAAATATCACATATTAAATCAATAGTTGTTCAACATTTTCTCAAGTTTATTATGTAAAATTTTATCTAGAGTAGCTAATAGTCGTTCAGTTATCACTAGGTGCTCGATTCGCTATGTAAAAGTTTCGGCAAAGCAAAAATGTTACTAAATGGTTTATGCACACATGGAAAATTAACAAAAAAAACGAAGAGGGAAGAAAAATAAATAAATATATAAGCGCGGCATGAGAGAGAAATAAATGTAACATGTAATGATTGCAAAAGTTACGAGTCGAAAACGTAAATTAAGTTGAACGAATGAAGAGTTTGGCGAGTGAGCCAGCTAACAGTAAATAGAAAACGCGAATGATGTAATGAAAATTCTAGATTTTCCCCATGTGCTGTGCAGCCAACAAAAAAAAAAAAAAAAAAACTACCCAATGAATTTGCTCATACCATTGGGAAAGCAGCTTCTCATGTTGTTTGCAATGTTGTTTTGCAACTTTTATGCAGAAAGTAATGCTAAAAAAGGAGCACAGGAGGCAAGGACATGGAAGGAGCAGCCAGCTACTGTTTGCAAAACTATGAAATTAACTGCTTATTAAGGCAAAGACAAGAGTGAGCAAGAGAGAGAGAGAGAGGGAGCAAAGTGGAGAGAGGGAGACAGAGAGAGCTTGTGGTTGTGTTGCTGTGAGTTACGAGGTTGCGACTACTTCAAGTCGTCAAGTGAAAGTTTTGCCAAATGGCATGGAAAATGTTTCAAGAGATATGAGAACCGGCATCATTAATTATTTTGCTCATTAGTGTTGCAATGTGTGTCTCTGTGTTTGTGCTCTGCGGTGGGTGTGCACTTTGTTTGTGTGTGTATATGAGATTTGTGTAAAACAAAGAAAATATTGCTGCTTAGCTGGAAACTCGTTCTAGTATTACTTTAGTATCCGCTTCTGTTATTGTTATAAATTTTACAGGTAACTGAAACTGAAATATTTATTTAATTTCTATCTACTTCAAAGTTTCAGGCTTTTAGTTGCTTATTACCACTTATTAGTTATAAGTAATTAAGAAGAAATATGTTGAAAGAATGTTTAAGTAAAATTAGTGCAGAAAAACTTGAGAATGCTAAAGTATTTCTACATTTGTCGGATTTATCTGCAGCTTTATAATTTAAATCCTCACTTTAGAAAACTTAAGCAAACGGTTTTATAGAAAATAAACGAAAGACTTTTTAAAAACCTTACTTTTTAAATTGCGATTTAAAAATTATATTTAAAACATAGTAAATCTTTAACAGTGGAAAAATTAAGCATATAAAATTAATTATTTCTATGTAATTTAAAATCATTTTCTTCAAAATACGTTGTCTAGCACATGAATAGATAGATGAATACATATGTATACAAAGCTTTCAATTCAAATGCATGCATGTATGTAGAGCGGAAGTAGTGCGTGTCAAAAGCAGCAAAATCGGCAAAAAATTGTTAAAGGATTCAGATTGAAAATAAGTACACAAAATGGCAACTCCAAAGCTATCAACATATTTGAGTCTAAACTAACCGAAACTGCAGTTTGACTTCAATCACAACTTCATTATCCACATCATTATACGTATCATCATTGAACTTCATCAGCAATCTCGTCGTCCTCATCGTCATCGTCATCCACATCGTCTTCATCTTCATCATCGTCATCTTCATCTTCGTCACGTAGCGTGGGGATAAAAATGGCGTTCAAAGTCAAATCTACACAATGGCTGGAAATGGGTTGAAATGTGTGCTTAAACATTTTATTTATCACACAAAATGCTCGCAATGCTTACCATCTATCTTATCCATACTTTCCAAAGTGTGTCAGTAAGTGTGTGTGTGTGTGTTTTCCTGGTTCAGCAGTCAAAAAGCATGCCATAGTGTTTTTTTTCTACTACACTCTATGCTTTTGAAAGTATGTAAAAAAGTGCAACAAGCTAAACTAAAGCAGTTTAAGAATTTGATCATTTTTTTGTAAGGTTTTTTTGCAGCGAATATATGCTTATTGTATTCAAAATGTTTGCTAACAATTCTTTTGGCTAGGGTATCTGCATGTCGTGTCATTCCAACTGCATCTTGTTTTTCCCCCCTGTTAGTGGCAAAATATGTATGCAGACAGCGCGCATTGAAAGTTTTCAATGATTTCGAGTCGCATTTATCGCAATTGTCTGCTTTTTTACACTCTGCAAGATATGCACTGAGAATTGTTTTTCTTCTTCTTCTTCTTTGTCTTCTTCTTCTTCTCCATTCTACTGCAGTTGTTGTGCCATTTGCTGTTCAAGGAGTGTAATGGAAAGTGCTTTAAGTAAGACATGCTTCAGATTGAGTTTGAGCTAAAGCATTGAAAATATTTTTTTAAATCGGTAGAAAATTATTTTAAAAATGATTATGGGACAGATTACTATAGAAGATTGTACTAATGATAACGCTAATGCTAATTCTTAACAACTTTGTTACTCTTAACAGCAATGATTTCAACTTTAACGTGTCGATTGGCAACAGTAGCAGTTGCCTTCGGCCATGTGGTAAGCTTAAAGTGCATTAAATCAGGTGGCAGGCAATTGATTTAACCCCGCTGTGTGCAATGTCTATGTCAATGAAAGTGTGCCAAGCATGCCAAAAACACGCACACACACAGCACAGAAAATGTGGCAAGTTTAACCAACGAATGTCTGCAGGCCATTCTCAACACTTGCAACATGTTGTGCGTGCCTTTTTAATTAACATAAAAATCTAATTTGCAGCACTTTTGACTTGTGTCTGTGTGCGTCGGCGTGTGTGTGTGTGTATGGCAGGGTGGGCGTGGTCGTCAGAGTGTTATGAAAACAGCTTAACCTTATGGCCAACGATGTGTGCCATAATATGCCAGCAATGGGTGTGTGTGTGTGTGTGTGTGTGTGTGCCTATGGCATTGGCTTTGCTTTGGCAAGGACAACTGCGTCAAACACCTGGCCAGGATGGCCACATACGTTGTCAGCATCCTTCTCTCTGTGTGATGTCCTCAACATCCTCGGCACATTAGCGACATTTACACGTCGCAGCAATTTCAAACAGCAGACGACATCGTTTCCCTTGATTTCCCACTTTTCCTTCCCTCATTTTCCAGTTGACGCCATTAGAGGCATAACACCCCTCGCTGCCTGACTGGCTGGCAAAGTCAGTCATAATCATTTTCATTGTCAACATTTTGCGACACATGACAAGCACACGAAAAATGTGAAGAAACTCAATGTCTCCCCGAACCCCTCTCCCACTTCCACGCCCCCTTTGCCACAATGTCATCTATGAAGCTCATTAGACGCAATTAGTAGCCGTGTCGCCTGAGTGGTAACTGGGCTAATATTATTATTATTCCCAACTTGTGGCTACTCATTTAAATTGCTTATTTACAGCAGCAAATGCAAATTTGATTGCCTTTAAATTTTGAAAACGTTTAAAAAAACAACAAGAATAGCAACAACAACAGCAAGAGAATCTGGCAAATAACAAACATTGGCAATGGGCACTTGTCGTTGGGCAAACATTTAACCAAATGGTCAACACTCTGGCAGCAACACAAAGCGCATAAAAAAGTGAAGTAGAACAGAAAAAAAAAACAGAAATTAGCAGACAAAATGGGGGACAACGATTCATAAATACTCTTACTACTTAACAGAATTTATGTAGTAATACTTAAAATTAATGTACAACACGAAAATAAGTAATAATTTTAGATAGTGCTGGTAAGTGTTTGATTGCAGATACTGTAAATTTCATTACAGTATAAAAGGAACAAAAAGTTAGCATAGAGTTTTAAGATTTGAACTAAATATAACACAGTTTAAATAGTTTAGTTTATTTCTTTGTATAAATTCAGGTCATTTTATTGAAATAAAAAATTTTATTGCCTACTTTTTGGGGCGAGTATAAAATAAATGCACTAACCATACAATATTGTATGGATAGTGATAAAAGTGCACTAGCTAAAGTAAAAAGCGAATTTATAAAGCAAAAAAGCTGTATACTATATATATGTCTCATTTTCTGTCTGATTTTTGTTTTCTTTATAGCTAAAATAATGTATGCACAGCTGTTATACCCTATGCTTAAGTAGTGTATTGTCAACTGGACATTGAGTAGCATTGGATGAGTTGTGACCACATTTGCTGGCTGCACGCTGCTCAAATTTCATGCAAATTTAGTCATTTGCCACAAAATTTACACAAATACAGGGTATGTGTGTGTGATAGACACGCCTTCTCGCTGAACTGAGTTCTGACAGCCACTTCAGTTTGCATTTGCATTTAAATCTCATTAGTTTTTAATGGTTTAGGTTACAAATATGTGCAGCGTTACTATTTTTTTGTTGTTGTTATATTTTTCATTTTGTAGCTGTAGTTGTTTTTATTGTTGCTGGTTTCTATTGCAGGCCGCATGGCAAGTGACAACTTAGCGCGATTTCCGGCGGAAACAGCATGGCCACTGTTTTCACACACCAACACACAAACACACACAGACAGAGACACCATAACCCAACGCGCAATTTGGCAGCCGCAAAACGCGTTTTAAATGTGTCACTACGCCCCCATCATACGCCCCCGTCTAACCTCATGCTGCTAAGCCCTGAATTGTCTAACAAGCTGGGCGCAATGTTTTCGGTTGCCATTTGCCACTTGCCATTTGCCAATTTGTTGTGTTTATTTAATGAAATGCATATTAAACATATGTTCAGAAAAAAAAACAAAACTAAAAATATGTTGCTTTGCTTATTTCTGGTTCTGGGTCAGGGGTTGTTGTTGTTGCCGCTGCTGGTGTTCGTGTACCCTGTAGAAAGAGATTGATGGCAAAGCATATCATACACTTGGGATGTTCGGTAGTAATAAAGCAACTTTACTTTCTTTTACTATAAGTGTTAGCTGATAGTCTTACATTTAACTTTAATTTCCGATTCAATACCAATATCTATAACTTAAATTAGCTCTATATTACAGAGTGTATTTTAGGCCATCAGACTTGGGTACATAAGGTATGCTAGCTGTTGTTGTTATTGTGATTTTCACTGTTTGTTTTTGACGTCTAATGACGTTCAGTTCAGATTTGTCTGTTGACCTGTACTCGCTGTTGTGGCTGTTGTTTTTTAAGCAATGCACTTGTTGTTTGAATGTCTGTTGTTGTTAGCTGTTAAGAGTTGTTCACAATTTATTACTATATGCTCCCTATAGATGATGCCAAAAAAAAGCATGCAGAGGAATTCAACTCATGTTCAATGCGGACATGTTAAGCTGACAGATGAAGTTGACAACTGCATGAACTGCAATAAGCAAGTTATTATTTCACAACAATTTGCAGTCAATTTCCAAACATAAATGTTTATATAAGTTAGTAATGAAATTAAGTATTTAGTTGAAAATGAGTCAGTTGGTACCTAGAAAATTAAATTATAGGAATAAACGGCTGGGAGTTTGTGAAATAAAATATTAACAAAAAATCTTTAGAATCAGTATCAGAAAATTAATTTTAAAAAATATTTTTAAAACATGTTTAGTATATGGGCATTTCCGCGGTCACTTACACGACTTTCGTAAGCAAAATAAAATTTTAAATGTTAAATATATCAAACACTATTAAATTTTTTACAATTCACCACTAATAATTTTTTGTAGTATTTTGAGACTACTATAATTGGTAAAAAAATTGAGAGCCTCCAGTTTTTATCTTTTGAGATAAAAGCCACAAAAGAGCGGTCACTCACGCGACTTCAAATATACATGACTTTAGACATCATTGCTAATAATCGGCAAACTCTGCGAATTGTGTGAAAATTTTAAACTTTAAATATTTTTGACATAAATAAGAAATATCAAGCTTTATTATTAGACTTATGATTTTTCAATATTTGGTCTGTCCTTTTTTTGCGAAGGATTCTTCTAGGTCACTCACGCGACGTCACTCACGCGACATTGTTCACAATGCAGTTTTCTTTGCAGTTATATATACAATTATAGTCATTACATTAGTATTTAAGCTAAGAAGATAAAGAAAAAATACAAAAAGAGTTGTCCATGAGCTGCAAACGACTAAAAAAAACTCTATATTACAGAAGAAATGAAATTTTTTTTTTGACTCTTGGTTGACCTTTTCGCGGAAATGCCCATATATTGATAACTAAATAAACACAAACAGGTAGTTTTCATTCTCTTGAATATTTAAATATATTTTTAAAACTTGTTATTTAAATATGTTTTGAGTTGTCTTTTCAGTTGTCTCTTGAAAAATACGTTTTATTTACTCTATATTTCATATTAAATTTATATGTTTAATTTTAATATTCCTTTATTCTCCATACAGCAAGAGCTCTACTTTTTAGTTGAAACATCGCTGATTGTAGAATTTTTACTAAACAATTATTTTTGTATCAGTGTGCAGTGGTAACTCTGAGTCAGGCAATTTAATTTAAAAGCGGTTTTGTTATCTTCAAGTCAAGAATTGCCTGAAATGCTTATACATATGCGAAATTGTTTATGAAGCTCATTTGTTAGACTGTATCTTTGCTCATCTTTCTTTTCCTATCTATCTCTCTCTCTCTCTCTCTTTCTATGTGGGATCCGTGTGCCATTCGCATTAACTGTCTGGAAGTCTATCTCATTCTCTCACCCATTGAGGCCTATGATTATGACCAGCATAAAGCGTTCATTAATGACACCGAGTACGTTCGTTTAAATTTTCAATTCGCATGCAATGACTTAATTGTTCATAATTTTGTTATCTGATTAACACAAATTCCGCTTAACGATAATGACTTTATGCAGTTTATGGCCAGCGCGTGCCGAGGACTCCAACAATAACAACAAACAACAACATCAACCGACAACGGCAGATGGAAGGACATGCAACAAAAAAGGACACAGGACACTGGACACTGAACAAATGCGACAAACGACGACATTGCACAGTTGCCTCAGCTTTAAATATTATCAACTGCATGTCACACTGCCATATAGGTACATACATAAATATAGTGTATACATATATACGTATATGTATAATTATATATGTATCTGCAACTTCATCGGTATCAGCCTATATATATGCTCATATATGCATATATAGTTTATGCATTTCTGTATTGTCAGTCGTGTCTCTCCAGAGGCCATTGTATTTTATCGCTGGTCGGCGCTGATTAAATATCAACGTAATTTATTATTCAAATTAAGTTTATCGACGAACAAAGCCGCCTTTCTACTCCCCTACTCCCCTACTCCTTTCCCTCGTCCTTTTCATCTGCACTCCTTAATGGAAAAGCAGCGAGTAGAGCGCAATTCTCTGTTTGTTTTATTGTGAGTTATACAATAAATTTGATGGCGCACTCTGCTGTATGTGAGTGCGTGTCATGTTTCTTTTGCTAAAACATGCACAAATTAGCCAAAAACACAAACTCACGAATACATCTGCTACTCTCTACTCGCGAGCTGCGTGCTATCAAAAATGCATTTTGTATTAGAAATGCAAACAATTTGAAGCCTGCGGCGCACTCAGGAAAAGCCACGAATCGTGTGCGGAAATATAATACACAACTGCATAGGTGCATATATTCATATATATGTATAAATCTATATGTACGTTTATAAATCATATCAAGTCTTTAATGGGTTAAGTTATCACACATTCTAGCAATAAAGAGAAACTTAAAGATGTGAACAATTAACATAAGAATTTATTTAATCATTTAAGAATTACTAAGGGGTTGACGGGATTTCTCACTTACCATCTCTGAGACCCTTTTGTATAAACATACATCTGTCCATCTGGACATGGCTACATCAACCTGTCTTGTGATTCTGATCAAGAACACGTATACTTAATGGGGTCTGTCGCGCCACCATCTGCTTGAAACAGATACGCATATTTATTCTCAACTATAATACAGCCCTAAGGATTTCTGGGTTTTTATGACACCGACATGAGTTTATAATTTAACAATATGTCAGCAAGTTTTATGCACCAGTTTGACAGTTTTATAAAGTTTGCAGAGTTGCGGTTGTTGTTAGGAGCTGAGTCATTGAGCTGACAACTGGTTTAGTATTCAATTATAAATGCATATGTCCATCGATCGTTTTGGACACACATTTACCTGTGTGAAAGCACATGGCCTCTCCCACCCCCTGCCTTCCTCTGTTCTACGTGTGTGTTGCAGATTTGTGGCACACGCTCGAAACGTGTTCAATAATTTTGTAAATAATTTTGTGTGGCACGAAACTTGGACGAAAAGCTGCGTCGCAGTGTGTTGCATGCCACAGTGAAAGCTAACAAAATAAAAAAGTAACGCCCATTGTTCTCTTTTTTTTACATTTTCACATTTTTTTTTATTCTACTACGTTTTTTTAGTCATGTGGCCTACAAATCGAGTCATCAATGTGGTTGTCGTACCCAGGCCATAAGTTTTGTTCAGGCCATGTTTTGGAATTTCTTTTATTTTTTTATTTTGCTCTATTCATTTTTTTGTTGCTCACCTCCCATCACCTTTTATTTGTTGTCCTGTTTTTGGCCTCACACGGCTTGGGGCACATTAAACTCATTGTGTTTATGGCATAAATTTGCATGTTTTCCACGTAAATTTTTCAATTTGAATAGGCGACTGCGCGTATTCGTCGATCCCACCAACCAAATAGGGGTGTTAGGTCCTTTGTTGGACCTATCCATTGTGCAGGGGCTCTACGTTTTGAATGGGCGTCACGGGTGCACCACAGAGTTTGTCCAGGAGGCAAACGTAAAGCGATAGTAGAGGTAGTAGTAGTAGTAGTACTTCTACATAAATGGTTTTTCATTCGAAAGTGTTCCAGCTAAGTTTTTTTGGAATCCTAACTTTTAATAAACTAAATTTTAATATGATAAATATGCTGCTAGATTTAAGTAAGATCGTCTGATCTTTACATGATAAGAAATTAGCATTTTTTTTTTGAAAAGACAGATGATTTGAAGCTAAGCTTCTATTCCTAATAAGCATGAATCATGATGCTGCACTTACCCACAACAAAATGATCTAATTTATAGGGTATGCCATGCTTACATATATGCACTGTTTATGTCGTCTATTCGTTTTTATTTATATTTATCGCTTTTGGGTTTGCCAACAAAAAAAAAAAAAAAACGTAGAAAAAACAGAAAACATCAACTGCCATACACACACAGAAAATTTGCAGTTCGTTTTTATTTGGTTAACAATGTGCTAGTCCCACACCATTTTCCTTTTTAGTTTTATTGCTATATGAGTAGGTGTGTGAATGTGCATGTGTGTGTATATATGGGTGTGTGTGTGTGTGTGTGTGCTAGTGTATGTATAAGTGTCAAAGGCATGTGTTTAGCATGCCTCATTTGAGCACAAATACACCTGCAGCCATCAATTATGCAAAGAGCCAGTCCGTTCTCTGGCCGAGGCGGCAAGGCTGAGTTTTAGCCGGGACCAGGAATTGGGCCTAGACTGTTAGGCCGTTGGATTCAACGCCATTTTGTTGAACACGCCCACAATTTGGCCTCATCAGCAGCAGGCCTTTGAGGCATGTGGAGCCATTCAAATATCCAAACAGCCGGCTAAATTAATTTATTGGCCTTCACTGCATACACCAAATAACTGCAGTTTGCATAATCATGCCAACATACACACACACACACACACACACATACACACACCTATATGTACATGTATATAGACGCAGTTGGATAGCTTATAAAATATTTATTCAAACTGCAACACTTGCAACTGAGCTGCCAGAGTTAAAGCCACATCCAAAGGGGTTTCTCGCCCCTCTACTCAGACTCCTTTTTTCCCCAAGTCGAGCTGTTGGCATATCAGGCTGTGGGGTCAATTTGTTTACCTGTCATCCATTTTGGCCTATAATAAGCAAAGAGAGAGAGAGACAGAGAATGAGAGAATGAGCCACGGATAGACAGACAGCAAATTCGGAGGAAATATTTGTGCAGTCTGAAATGAAGCCAAGTGAATGCAAACTTGCCTAGTAGGCAAATTAAACCATAAATATGTCTCTGGTTTCAGATACCCTCCAAATTGCTTATCATGCTTATTAGCGTTAAATATTAAGTATACGTAGAGTTTATTTTTATTTGATTTATAAGCAAATAAACTAGGAATTTCCTTTAGTACGACTACTGTATTTAAAGCTAGCTTTAATTATTTGTATCTATAACAAGTGATACTTGAACAGATAAAGAATCTTGTATATTTTCTTCAATGAAAGTTTTATTTGTATATTTAGCCAGAGAACTTCTCTGTTTACTAGTTTCGACAGTATATACTAAATGTCTAGCTCATCATACCCACTCACCTAAGAAATTATTCAAACAGACCAAACCATGTTCATCGACAGGTGCTGAAGGCGTGTCTTTCAAACTAAATTTTAATTACACGTAATCACGAACAAGACCACGCCCACTGTTAAACGTTGCCTAATTGTGGGTTAAGTTTTCGAATTTTGGGATAATTTAATGGTGGAAAGTTATTGAACAATGAACAGGAGCACCGCCCAACTCATCAATTATGCCATCAATTCCCCAAAAAGGTATAAAAGCAAAGGATTGAACTTTTAAGTAAAACAAGTTAAGAGTCACTTTCCAAAGATGTTGCCACGTTTTCTGACCAGTTCGTATCCCATGGAACGGCACTTCTTTCTGGTGCCGAAATTTGCACTGAGTTTGATTGGATTTTATCCGGAACAGAAGCGTACTTGGACGCTGCGTTTGTGGAGTTTCATTAATTTCTTTATACTCACCTATGGCTGCTATGCGGAGGCACATTATGGCATCAAACAGATACCCATTAATATAGCTCTGGCCTTGGATGCACTCTGCCCCGTGGCCTCTAGCATTTTATCATTGTTAAAGATGATTGCCATTTGGTGGTATCAGGATGAGTTCAAATGGTTGATTCAAAGGGTTCGCAAGCTCACGGAACAGCAACAATCAAACCGGAAATTGAATTACAAGAGACATTTCTATACCTTGGCCACCAGACTGACGAGTTTGCTACTCCTTTGTGGATTCTGCACCAGCACATCGTACTCGGTGCGACATCTGCTGGATAATGTGCTGAGGCGGGCACATGGCAAGGATTGGATCTATGAAACACCCTTCAAAATGACGTGAGTTAAATTGCAGTTGCACAGAAATACACACAAACAAAGTTGTATCTGTTCTATTAGTTTTCCAGATGCACTTCTGCGTCTGCCTTTATATCCTTTTATCTATATGCTCGTCCATTGGCATGGCTATATCACAGTCGTGTGTTTTGTTGGCGCCGATGGTTTCTTTCTGGGATTTTGTTTGTACTTGACGGTGTTGCTGTATTCTCTGCGCGATGATATCTGCGATCTGTTGGAAGTGAAGGATAAGGATAAGGATTTAGAGCCTCAGCCGCAACAGGAAATGCAAATTGTTAGAAGAATGGAACGTTTGATAGATCGTCATAATGAGGTGGCCGATTTAACGGAACGTTTGTCGGGTATTATGGTAGAGATAACTCTAGGACACTTTGTCACCTCAAGTCTGATTATAGGCACAAGCGTGGTGGATATGTTATTGGTTTGCTTGAATACAGACTATTGAGTAATATAACTATTACTAACTATACTTTTCTCTGCAATCTGTTTAGTTCTCTGGCGTTGGTATCATAGTTTATGTGGTCTATACTTGCGCTGTACTCACGGAAATTTTACTATACTGTCTGGGTGGTACCTATATCATGGAAGCGGTACTTAATATTCTACATTTTTCTATTTTCCTCATTCTTTATCAGCACCATTTTGTTTTATAGTGTTTGGATTTGTCGAGAGCCATTTTTAGCAGTCATTGGCATAGTCATAGCGTTCGGGTTCAGAAGATGACGCTTCTTATGCTTGCCAGGGCTCAGCGTGTGCTCGTCATTAAGATACCATTCTTTTCGCCATCCCTGGAGACGCTTACTTCGGTAGGCCTAAAGTGACAGCATTTAATTTGCACTGAAGACTTTTACTTTTCACAGATTCTGCGCTTTACGGGTTCACTTATTGCCCTGGCCAAGTCGGTGATATAGACAAGTTTCTTCAGCTGGGTTTTTAGAATTAATAAATGTGTTACATTCTAAAATATAGTATGAAGCATTTGCAACTATGTATCTTTTATATTTTTCTTTTTTTTTCAAACTTATTTTTACCTGGAGAACGATTCTTTGATTGATTTATTTGTTGTGTCTTCGATTAGACTTTACCTCAATATTTTCTTCTATTATTGTTTTTAGTCTCTAATTAGAATCTGCTCAATTTTCATGTCTTCGCCTGTTTCCCTTTAGCTTTCCCATATTTCTTTTTATAGTTCATATTTCTGTTTCCCTTTGTACTTCTCATATTTCAAGCGAATCGATGAAGAAGTCGAATTAAAAGAAATACCTGTGAGAGCTTTTTATGCCCATTTCTGATTTACAATACTCTCTGTTTCCATCTCTTTCTCTCACTTTCTGTCTGTCCGACTCACTTCTTTCATATTTGCTTCAGCTTTCCCATATACACATATATTTCAATAAATATTTTCTTGTTAATTTTCATGCTGCCACGTTAATTGCACTTGCTCCATCTCTTGTCTTTATCTTTTTTCTCTCTCTTTTCCTTTTCTTTGTTATACACATATTATTTTTGCTCCCCCTTCCTTCGTTTGCCCCTTGACCTTCCGGCTCGTTGCTGGATTAAAAGCCGTTCTGTTTAACAGCTCTGGCAAATTGGTTTCTTTTACTGCAACTCATCATATCTGACAATCGTACATATACAGACTCTTACCACCCATACTCTCACTTCCCTCTCTCTCTCCCCCGCTCTCTTCGTTGCTCTTTACTCTCTCCTTTTGTAGCGCATCGAACTGTGCATTTGTGTACCAGTTGCTGCAGCAGTTCATTTCCATGATCTCTCTCTCTCTTTCACACGCACCTTAATGACATCCTTTTGGATGCCGTTGTTTGTTGTCTGTCTCACTTCACATTCCTCAGTTGCATAGGTTGTTGTTGTTGTTGCTCACTTTGCCTTTCTCTTTCTGCTCTTGCGCCTTGCCTTTTCCCATTGTTCATTCACAAAAATGTCTTAATGTTGTAGTCCTTGAATATGCTTCAGCCTACACACACATGCAATCACTGTCTTCTAACCTATCTCCATCTCTTTCATTCTCTATCTCTCTCTCTAACACTTTCTTCTGGCCTTTTCTGCTAGGCCTGTTGTCTGTCCGTTTTTGTTTCGTTTTTGGCATTTGTTTGTTTATTTACGCTGGCGCCTCCTTTTGTCAAAAGTGCTTTTGCTTGTAATGTGTTCGACGTTGGACCGCAAAACCATTTCTGCTTTTCTCCCCTCTCTCTCTCCGTAGCACCCTTTGGCCTTTCTCTTTCGCTCGCCCTTTAGTGTTCAGTTTATTTTCTTTTCTTGTTGCTTGTTATTATTTTTGCTTTCTGTATTTCGTTTCAACTTCTTCGGTTTCGGCTTCTTCTGTTTCTCGTTCGTTTTCACATTTTTATGTGCATTTATTTTGCCATTTTGTATCCTCTGCATATGTGCGCGTGTGTGTGAGTAAGTGAACTTCCTCTCCATACGCATTTTTTGCACTCAAGTTTACCTACTTTTTATGGTAAACATTCCAAGGTTGCTTGTTTATTCTAGCAAAAATGTATTTAGGTGCGCTTAACTACATATCCATGTGATTATGTGTGAGCGTGTGTGTGTGTGTGTATAGTTACATGTAGCAAAAGGGGGAATAGTGGGTGCTCCAAGAGGTTAAAACCATACGCTTAACCCATTGACATTTACAAGCAGCAGCAACCGAAACATTAACGTTGAAAATGGAAAGCATAAATAAGTTAAATAAACAAATACAGTTGAAAATGTTTCGAGTTTAGCTTAAAGCGAATAGATTTAGTGAGTTTATTCATTGCCTAATTTTGTTTCATGTCACTCAGCAGTAAAATAATAAATTTTATATTTAATTCTTCTGAAAATTTGCAGGCAAATAAAACAGGCAACAAAAATAAAAAAAAAACGTGTGTCAAACGGGCGTATTAAATGTGACACACATACATAGAATCATATGTTCCTACGCAGACAGGTGTGCATAATTAAAGGCTCTGTAATATATAAAAAAAAATAAATAAAAGAATTTTACAAAATTTGTATGCCCTGCTTTATTTTGAATATTGTGATTGAAAATCATTTTATTTAAAGTGAACATAAATTGAATGGTATCGGGAAAGGGCAATTTATCAGATTTACTAAAATATAATTATTATTAACAATTTACGTCAAATAAATAATTTTTGGGTCTAAGAATACATGAAAATTTCGCAATTAAATATTTTTTAAACTTTTCCTCAATTAAAAATTTATGAACTTTTTGGTAACTAAATCTAATTTTAATCTATAAAAAAAATCTTAATTAATAAATTTAATGATACCTCACAAATTTAACGACATTACAATAAAATTTGTTGCAAATTTCCAAATTCGTAGCCATAAAACAGAAATAGACCAAGGCTAAAGAGCAAGACAAGATTGTATTAGGCAGAGTGCCGTTAGGGTGGTATCAAAAAAAATTGTAAATGTCATTTATACCTACACGACTAATTAAATTTAACATTTTATGAGCTGACAGCGGGAGTAGAGTGAGAGGGAGCGGAGTGACAAGTTAAATGTAAATAAAAACCGGAAGCGTCGTTGAGTTAACGAAAATAAACAGAAGCAGTTGTTAAATAGCGGGACGAAAGGCCTGGATCAAGTCGAAAGAAACAAGACAAAGGGAACGAGTGGAAATGAAACGCGTCACACGCAGCAGCAGGCAATGCTGACGTCGACGTCGTCGCTGCTGTCGTCACATGAGTAAAATTTTAAGCAGGCGAAAAAGTCTTTGGTAATTTTTTTTTGAAAGCCGAAGACACGTGCTAGGTTATAGTAGAAGGGCAGAAGGCGCTGATAGAGGGGAAAGCGGGTTAGGATCCATTAAAATTCCGTTGGGGCATTGCAAAATAAATCCACTTGCAAGTGGTGCAAAAAACAACGAAAAAAAAAGGAACAAAATTGTTGAAAAAAAGTCGTCATCGTCAGCATTTTGGCGTCAAATGCCAATCGCATGTGATTCCTAGTTACCCCCTTACCCTTTCTCTCCCCTCTCTACACCCCTCCTTTAAGCTCTGCGATATGCGAAATAGCAAACGAATGTATTTTCCTATGGTTTTTCTTTTTTTTTTGGTGGTTCTTCTCTCATTTCTCTGATGTTTACAGCCTAAAAGTATGCATTGAAATTCAACACGCAGCGTGGGAGATGTTGCGTCTGTCTAGGGGATTGTCGACGGCTCGAGGGTGTCTCTATAGGTGTGTGGATGTGTGTTTGTGTGGGAGCTAAGAGCCGCTTAAAATTAGCGTAAGATCTGTACGTCTGCTTGTTTAAAGCGACATGTGCGCTGCGTATCAGCGATGAGATAAAATTACAAAATTGGCAAATAATTGGTATCTTAAAGTAAGAGGTCTATACTCATGAAGCGATAACATGTTAAACTAAAATAAGGGAACAATCGAATAGGGACTAAAAGTCTTTTAAAAACTTACATTAATAGTTAAATGTTTGAATGTTTGTAATGCTTTTGCACAATTTAAGCTTTAATTAAAAGCACTATTTATTCTGCCTCCAATATTTCTTACTTTATAGTCAATTCAGCTCTGTTGATCGAAGAAACCTTTAATCTATACTATTTCTATATTACATTTTATTTTCTAACAATTAAACAATGTTTAATCTACATAAATTTGCTGATAGTAGTTTAATTAACTAATATTCTTTTCATATACTATGCTCAGGTAAATTAAGTCAGAATATCAATTATTAAACAATTATTTGGCACTTATGCTAAGACTTTAACTAAATACTTAGTTAATAAGCAGTGGACTACAAGACTTTAGCTAAACAGTTAGAAGTGCGCTTACTAACTGCGCTTAAGTGCTGCTCCAAGTTGTTATTACGTATACGCCGAGTGAAGAAGCTGACGGAATACGCGCAATTAGAGACAACAACAACAATTGCCAGTATGTATATGTATGTGTGTTTGTGTGTATTGCCCGCTGGCACATAATCTGCATACAAATGCGTTGATTTGCCTAATCGACGCCTATTTGTACGGTCCACAAAAGCGACGAGGAAACTTTTGCGCCATGTTTAGATGTGAAATTATCAAAACGAAATGGAAGGAGCAGCAGCAAGGAGGGGAAGGGAAAAGCAGAAAATGAAACGGAAAATAAGCCGGCATTTAATTTTTGGAAGCGAGCGTGCAACACGCATTAAAATTAAAAGCGAACAAACACAACGAAGACGCGAACAGAACGAATGTTGAAGAAGAAGAAAGAGAAAAAGAAGAAGGCGGTGGCGTCTCTGCTGTCGACATAAAGCGTACGTGCTGCTCAGATCGTTACTACCAGCACAATAAGGGGCGTGCAAGGGGAGGGCTGGAGAAAATGGAGTTGGGAAAGGGAGAGGAAAATGCCAAGCTAGTCTCGACAATGTTTTGCATTTGCATGAAAATGTTTTTAACATGCCACTATTGTATTTGCACAATTTTGTTTGAAAGGTATGGTCAATTGAGCAGGCTATGATTGACTATCATATGCTCTGTAGTATTTAAAATAAAATATATTTTTTAAACATCGATTAGAAAAATTTTAAAAAATATTAAATTCTATAATAATTAAAAATAAAATTTCCGCACTTATAAACACTGAACTAAATATTTAAAAATTTGTGCATTATTGATTTTAAAAAGTGAACTAAGATAATTTTATTTTAAATACAATTTTCCAGAATTTAATACACCTGTTTGCTACAGTTGAATATTTTTCAGTATTTTGTTAGAAAATCAATTGAAAATCCTTGTCTGGTGCCTTTGTCTGTAACTTCGTCTCCCTTTTGCCAAGGACAATGTCACACATATGGCATCTAATGATATAGATGCTCGCATTGTCATTGTCTTCGATATGTCTGCGGCACGTGCGACATTGTTGCTACCCACGCCCACAATTATACGCAAAGCACACGCCCACTGGTAGCTTTTTGTGTACATTGAAGATATGTGAATCCTTTGCCTCTTTGGTTTGTCACACGAAATTCTCGCCTTTGTGCCACTTCGATTTGTGATGGAAGAAAAACCGCGCCGCCATTTGAGAGTTAAACGACGTTTGGGGAACCATTTTCATTTGCTGCCCCCTAACATTTGCGCATTTCCGTTTCCGTTCGCTAGCTCAGTCGTTTACTTCCGTTGTGAATTTGCCGTTGTTCAAATTTCTCTCATTTCGTTTCGTTTCGCTTTCAAATCACTTGGCGACGATTTGTTGTCAGTGGAACGCAAATTATAGCTGCGACTCAAGGCGGTAATTACTAGTTTATGCGTGCTGCGAGGGCTGTTCGAGCAGTACGTGTAGAAAATTTGAAATTATCAATATATAAGCAAATATTAGTTATTTTATTGTGACACTTTTGTTACGCTTTTGAGAACTGTACAAGCGACTCTCGCCGCCAATTGATTACTCGCTAACAGCGCATAAATTTCTAGCCATAAACACTCTCTCTTTCAATTAGGGCTCTACTACAAAGGTCTGCTGCCCTTTGCGCCTCTTTTCGCAGTGTCAATTCTCGTGTGCATTGCGCAATAATCGTATTGAAGCCGTGCAACATGCCACATGCAACGCTGCAAGTGTGACCAGCTACTGTCTGTCACATAATTTATTGGCTTTCCGCGCCGCTTGCAACAGCCTCTGAATATGGAAAATCAGCGGCACAATTAAAAGCTGCACATGGCATAATTTAGAGACACCTCCGGATAGTTGAGAGTGCACATAAATTCTGGATTAAGTGGAAATTGGGTGAGAAAAGAGTAGGAGAGTGGGAGAATTGGGCGCACGAACAGGAGCTAGAGGCGAGAAACTGATGTGGTCACTGGTCAGCTAACCGAAATGGCTGAGGCGATAATTTGCAATTTGTGGCAGCAACAAAAATGGTTTATATAAATTGCACTCGCGTTCTGGCTAGGCTCCAGTGAAACAGTAAAGAGGGAGAGGGAATGATGGGAGAAAGAGGGGGAGAGCAACAGGATGCAGGCAGCTGCAATTGGGCAATTTGGTAAAACTTGGAAGCTCGTTTGCGGCTTGTTGCTGGCCAACACAACAAATCTGTTGACCCCATCGGCCCCCTCTCACTCTCTTCACCTATGACACTTTGGCTTACACTTGGCCCCAGCTTGTTGTTGTTGCTGCTGCTGCTATTTTGGCCTGTCTTTAACCGGTTTTGGCCGCCATTACGTTAAATATTTTATGAACCATTAAAAGTTTTTTTTTTTTTTTTTGCAAATTTTATGGCCGCTTTGCATATAAACATGCTCGAGTATAAAATGAAGCAGACCTCCCGCCACACACCCTCCCTCTCTTCGGTTTGCTTGTGCCGCGCTAGGCAACTTTGGCTGCAGGCTTTTGAGGCACTGTGTCACGACTTGTGCAAATGACTGAGCCATCAGAGAGTGCCAAAAGGAGCTCATAAAACATCCTTGAAATATACATATGTATGCACATAAGTATATATACTTTAAGTTGCACATATACACGCATGAATGTGTATATATATACACTGACGAAAATTGTAGGCTCAATTAAAATCTACAAAATCAAACTGCCTACCCAAAGGTACTTAAAGAAATGCTAAAACTTTAAATTATTATCTACAGCAATATAATTATTTTACTATTATTATTCCTACATTCACAACTTTTAGGCATTTAAATTTTGGCAAGTGCATGAAATATATTGCAAGTTTTTTTCTTTCGCCAACAAAGCGAAATGTCGAAAGTTTGTCCAAAAAAACAGCGAATGAAAGTTGCGAAAGAAGAAAGAAAACGGAAGCTGTCGATGGCATTGTAACGATGTCAAAGGCAATAAACGTTCACAATAACAACCAACGACAACGACTACAACAATACAGAGAGTATCAACAACAACACAAAGGCACACAGACACATACACACAATCATACATTTTCCTCTCTCTCTCTCTTTCTGCATTTATGCAAAATCAACTCATGAAATTGGGTCAAAATAGCGTGAATGCGAGTTATAACTATACACCGATTGAACATGAATTCAATGCTAAACGACTACATGTTTGCAACATGAACTCAGCTAGAAAGAGAGGAAGCTCAAGAGACAGAGGGAGAGAAAAAGAGAGAGAAAGAGATAGAGGAGAACATGAATTACATTTTAACTGGCTCAAGGGAATCTTAAACATTTGCTGCCTGACAGATTATGCATATTTGCAGCTAAATTCGATTTTAGGTTTCTTTATCTGCAGTTATTTTTGAAAAACTTGGAAAGATTCTTGTGCTAAATTATCTGCTTTAATTATCGAGGTGATGTAAAAGATTTCCATATCTGCTTATAGGATAACTTTTCTGTTTCTCTATAGAAGTTTGTCTGTTTAAAACCGAACAGCATAGAGTTGTCTTCTTGTGTAATATTTATATGTTTGTGTTCGAATATGTAACTTAAAATTTATTATTACATAAATATATATAAAACTAGTTAGTTTCATACATATTCTAGTTTATTTATTTATATTAAAATTCTTGATTTTAGCTTTATTTTCTGATCTGCTTGCAACGATTTTAACGAGTTCATAAGCATAACAACTGCATTTAACAACATGTTGATAAATAGTTGTAATAATAAATTACAATATCATCTGTGATTTATAACGATTGTCATGTATTGTAATTTTAATTTGACCCTTGGCCCCATTTCATTTCATTTGATCAACGATTCGCCCCATTTCCATGCCACAAACTTGCGGTCATGTAAACACTTGCAAATTTTGTACAAAACAATTTACAGATTTGTGTAGGCAACAGAACAACAAAAACTACAACAACAATAACAACCACAAGTGTTAGAAGAAGTAACAAACCCAACAACAACAACAACAACAATAACAGCAACAACAACAAATATGAAAGATGCCTCTGGTAAAAGTTTTGCAGTCGCCTTCGGGAAATAAAAGTTGTACTTGGTCTTGGTTAGGCAAACAAACCGAAAGTCGCCAGAGGCAACAGGCAAAGGACAGATTGTGGTAGAGAAGAGGTCAGAAGAGGCATGAAGAGGACTAGAAGGGGGGGGCCAGAAGAGACAGGCAGACAGATGACAGGTGAACAGGTGACAGGTGTAAAACTAAATGTGTGAGTGACTAACTGACTGTGTGACACTCATGCCGGGATGCACTGTTAGTGACTGTTACAAGGCCAAAAACACACACACACACATACTGACAGCATGTAAGAGAGAGAAAGAGCTATAGAGGGAGAGAAAGAGACAGCATTAGACAGCTGGCAGTAAAGTTTAAAGCTGTGAGAAAGTTTTAATTAACAAAATTAATGTTATGGCATCGTTGCCGCTGAGCCGCGTATACACACTCACAAACACACACACACATTCATATACATACATACCTGCACTAATACAGAGGCAAATGCAATCAGGCAGCTGTTGCTAGTAACTAAAATATGCTACGCCCCCACACACTCCCCACCTCCCAAACGGAATGTTTATGCATGAGCATTGACGATGAAGCACCATGTGAATTCTATCTTTCGTTTTTCTTCTTCGCTGCTTGTTGTTGTTTGTTTGTTTTCGTTGTTGCTGTTGCTGCAACGTTTTTAATGAGAGGCACAGCCGTAGCAGCAGCAGCAGCAGCAGCAACAGCAGCAACAACAACAATAACAACCACAACTGCAACTGTTGCCCTGCAGTGAAACTAACAGCTGCGTCACATGCTGCGTATGCTTAATTTCTGTGCAATTTTTTTCGTTTTTGCTTAGCTGTGTGTAATATTTGCCTGTTTTGTTTAGAGGTAAAGGGAAATTATGTGAGTTGGGGGGAAGGGGGAGAGAAGTAACCATTGCCAGAAACGTGCGTAAGCCTTCAACGTTGACGTTGTTGCTCATTTTATATGTTCAACATTTGCAGTACAAAAATGCATACATAAACAAGTAAAAAGTGCGCGATGCGAGAACGCTAGACTGCAAAATGCCCAGTAAGAAGACAGTCTAAGAAAGGCTAATATGCTAAAAAAACTTGGAATTTAATATTAGATTTTTATTTAATTTGTTTTTAGTTTATAATGTACCTAATTGTACTAACATAAACACTAACACTGCCTTAAAACCCGATGTTCTTGACATTTGAATGCACAGAAAATTTATGTTGCCTACTTTCGTGCGCAGATTTAATGAACAGCATCTGGTAGTTTTTGTTAGCAAACCAATGACGAAATGTGGTTGAACAGAAGTACAATTTCAATTTAATAAACTAAGTAAGCTAAGCTAAGTAAACTGTAAAAAGTTTATAAGAAAATTGATTGATGTGTTAATTAATTTCTATTCTTCAATATATGTCCATTGCTTAACTATTCCCCAATATTTCTTTGAATTCTATAAAATATTGTAGATTTATTAAATTATTGTCCAAGCTACAAACGTTTCTGTTCCAAATAAATCAATTAGGACGAATGTTACATTGTATTTAAATGATTAAATGCCAACAAAGTGCTAAATAAAATACACATTAAATTGTAAATTTTAAGCTCAGACTATTAACTGACATTAGATTTTAAATGCATTATGTTGGGATTTTAATTGAAATTGTATTACTATTGTTGATTAATTTTTTGTTATAATATTGAAACAATGAAAGGGAAATTAAAATGATAATTTGATTAAGCCAACAGCTTCTCTACGAGCGCACTTGGGAAATAGGTAGAGAGGTGGATCATTTCCTGCCAATTGTAGGCCTGGCCACACCCACTTAATGCACATCAGCATTTCAGCTCATCGTCATTGTAAATGTAAATGTAAAACTCGACGCATTAATTATGCAATGAGTGCCTGAGCGAATTTAAGTAGAAAGCACATCTCAGCTTGTTCAAGTGCGAGCATCTCATTTCACTTTATCTCCCTTTCTCTCTCTCTCTCTCTGTCTCTCTTGTCTCTGTCTTGCTCGCTCAGCATTTATGTGTATTAAATACTTTTAAATGCATGTTTGTATGGCCCATGATTATAGTAGGGAAGCTCAAGTGGATAACGTTTCAATTAAATTGCAAACTGCATTTCAGCCAACAACTTGAACTTTATGCGTTCAGGTTTAATTCGTTGCCACATAAAGAATACGCCTGATTGTACGACTTTAGTTCGAGTTGAAAGCCGTCATCAGGGGCAATTCAACTTTTGCCGTTTATTTTATCCCATACTCATTGAAAACTACTTAAAATTACTGGCACTGTTGATTGTGCAAGTCAAACTTTTCGTTTTACAACTGAAATCTTAAATATATAGAACTAAAACAATCTTTATAGACCAATACGTCAACAACATCAAGAGTATCGATTGTCTTAAGACTTAAATACTTTATAATAAAACTAAATTTGATTAGTGTCGTTAAAGCTTATCTTATAAAACATTTAATTTCAGTTTTTTATTCTAATTTATTCTAATTTAAAATAAATATCTGCAAATGTTTTATAAAAAATTTAAACGATTCTCGGATGTTTGATACTCTACAGGGTATTTATTGGTCAAGCGCAGGAGACTTTCATATAAGCATATATTTGTTGTTTATCGTTTTTAAAGTCGAAACAACGATTGCTCTGTCTTATACAGCTGGAGTCTCTTACTTTGTGGCTCTCTCTTTCTCTTTTTTACTCTCTGTTGCTGTCTCTGCCGTCCGTTGGCTGGCCGCAGCAGCTGTCGCATTAACCAGCGGCCATTTTGTTGCCTGTCCGCCAGTGTCTGTGGCAATGGTGATGGCAATGGCGTCCGTCTGCTTGTTATTAAAATACATAAATAATAAGCGGCATGTCAGCAGCGGCTTTTGTTGCCGCTATACGCAGTACGCCGTGTGCAGTACGTACGTAGTAACTGCTTTGCTTACTGCCACGACGGCAGTTGTTGTTGTTGTATATTGTTATAGCCCTGGCAGGCACTTAAGCGGCCGCATCCACATCCACATCCACATCCGCGTCCACATCCGCGCTCACATCCGCGTGCTTGCACAAAAGTGATGAAGCAGCCGGTGTTGGTTCTTTTGGTCTGACTCGAAAACGTGGATCCTTTTGAGTGGTCTGTTTGGTCAGCTTATTGCCAGCTAGCCTCGTTTTAAAGGCTACCAAATTAGCTGCAGCTGATGATATACATATACATATACTATTTACGAATACAGCTCTTAAAAAAAATAGTATATAAATTACTTGCTCTACAATCGTAAGTATGCAAATTCCACTTATTTTTTTCGCAATTCAGCTGATTGATCGCCTTAAGGCGCTTGGCTTATTGGCTATGCAAAAGAAACAGTTTTCAAGACCTACTGTGTTGATTGACTGACCTACTGGCACACTGAGTAATTGACAATCTATAGCTTTATTTAAACAACAATTTTAAACAAGAAAGAAATTGTCAGTCGGGCATGCCGACCGTGAAATACCCTCTGAGCTTCGTTTCCAATTATATGAGTTCAAATTGGAGTAGCTGCTGCAAGAACTTAACATGCACACATATTTGTATGTCTGTCTCGCTCGCACGTTTTTCGTTGCTTGTGTGCACAGCTCAGTGCAATGCACGTGGCTATGCCTTGCTTGAATGTAACGATTTTCGCTGTTCGAGAAACTTTTTTAATTATAGTCCGATTTAAATGAAATTTTCACAATAGTTTGATATTATTTGTCTTCAAATATATTCTAAGTTACAAAACTATATGTTAAGAAATAAGTGTCATGTCACGGCATGCAAAGTTACAACCCAATAGTGCTTTTGGTGGGCGAAGGGGGAGTGGTATCCAAAAAATGTTGATGACATTGTCTTTATATTGCATCTAGCAATCTGCGTGCCAAAATTGGTGTCCCTAGGTGTTATAGTTACCGAGATATTCGCCAAAAACATGTATTTTTTCCGAGGTATGTCTGGTTTTTTGCTTATTGTGGGCGAACGGGGCGTGGCATCGAAAAAAAAAAAGATTCTTGTATTGACTGACTAAATATGTGGTCGATACTGACCAAAACGGATATTGTAGCTCTTACCATCTCTGAGATCTGTTTGTTCATACGGACAGACGCACAGACGCACAGACGGACAGACGGACAGACGGACAGACGGACAGACGGACAGACGGACATGGCTATATCGACTCGGCTGTTGATGCTGATCAAGAATATATATACTTTATGGGGTCTGCCACGCCTCCTTCTCCCTGTTACATACTTCTGACAAACCCATTATACCCCTCAGAGGGTATAAAAATATCAGCCTGTAACTTTTGCACCCAAAACGTGGCAAGATTTTTAGCTGAAACTAAGGAAATTTTACACTTATTTGTGACTAACTTAATTTATTTTGTAGGTTGTAAAATAAATAAATAATGTTATTTATAAGGCCAATATATGGCAATTAAAGAACGATAAGAGTTAAGCATACATAAGAAGCCATATATATTGGCTTCTCGCTGGTAAACAATGGCTATAACAGATGTGGTAAGCTCAAGGCTAGTATGCTGTTGCCTGCTGTCCATGGTCAATGTTTTTTTTATGTCCGCCAGCAATAAAATATATTTATTTTAACTTTTGCATTTTTCTCATAGTTTTTTATACGAATTGTATTGTTGGGAGTTTTGGTTAAAGCCGAAGAACAAAATTTAAAAATTTTAAATGTGGAATAATTATTTAAAGGTTTGTACATTTAATAAGTTTAATTTGGTTCTGAGCTTGCTGATATATCTAGAGCATATCTCCTAGTCGAGTTGATGTGTCTTCTTAATTCTACTTGCTTTATTATAGTCATGAACATATTTTAATTACTGCCAGAGTCGAGTTCAGAATTCTACTGTTTTTCCAGGGTTGCTGTCTCCCTGAGGGCTCGGCCACTGGTAATGGTGTGTGCAATTTTATAACTAGCATATGAAGCCAGCCATTTCCATTTGTAGGGCCAATGGAATTTTCTCTAGCACATGCATAATATCAGGCAAGTTGTTAATGAACGACTAATTAAATACTTATTAAATGTATTAAATTTTATCAACAAACTTAAATAATTATATTTAAAAGATAGTACAGCTAGCAGATAATAATAATAGATTTCTTAAAAAAATTATAAAATAATCTTTTAATTGTTTTAAAGGATTTTTAACGCCAATTTTTATAGCGGAAACTGCAGGGTGTTAAATAAAAAAATATATTGCACTAAAGATTTTTCTTTAAAAGCTGCTTCTGTGGCATTTAATATTATTGTTGTTGTTTTTGTTACTTTTACAGTGTTTGTTGTTGTATTATTTTATGGTTGTGGAGTAAAAATCAATTGCAAAGCTTTTTATTTCAACAGCATTTCAAATGTGAAATGTTTTAAATGAACGACGCGACCATTGTGCATATTTTAACGGCCTCTTCTTGTGTTTGTTTTTGTTTTTTTTTTGTGTGGTTGGTGGATTTCAGCTCAAGGTCGTACGCAGGGGGACGGGGGGAAGAGTGGACGAGTAGAACTGCTGACGGAGGTCGTTCTCGGCACATAATCGACATGTACATCAAATTTATGTTGGCAGCAGTTGTAAGCGGCAGACATGGCCATAAAATGGTTTACCAACTAGAGCCAAACTAACTGTGAGTGGGCCTCCAAAATGAGGTCCGACCCGGGGTCATAACATTTAAAGTCAAATTACGGCAAATGGTCGCAAAGTGTGTGATTTAAATGCACTTGGGCGACACTTTAAGACGCTCAATTGCTCGCTTTATTGTGTGGCCATAAAATGGCAACGCGAGAGTGACAGAGAGACAGGCAGACAGAGATGGAGAGAGAAAGAGAGAGGGTAGCGGGCAGTAGCTGGCTGTGACTCCCTCCAAAAAGCCGAGCAATTGTCGCCGAAGTCACGTTTGTCACATAAACTCAACGCTCGACTGACGGCGGTCAACGGAACAAGTGAAAAACTATTATTATTTGGCTGCAGAGCATCCACTCGCAGTCACCCTCTACCCCTCTACCCGTCCTGCTATCCTACCCAACCACTCACCCACTCACTAAACACTCAAACACTCAGCACCTCCTTTGGCTGAAGTGAGTGTTTTGGCCCTCAGTTCGTAAATCCATCAGCTTTATGTTTTAGGTTCAAATTTTATGGGCGTCCGTTCAAGTTTTTCTTTTTTTAGAACAAAGAGCAGAGGGACTGAAGAGAAAGGGGGAAAGGGAGAGCGGCACATTTCTTTGACAACGTTGCAGTTTCCACAACTTGAGTCGCAGTCTGAGTTGGAGTCTCGAGCTGCCTTCTCAGCACAAAAATTAATTTGATAGTCTCGCTGCCAAAGTGTCACATAATGAAAAATCCCAGATTCGGGTTAACCAAGTCTCTCAGCAAAGGGATGCAGATGAAAAACGAAAATAAGAAAATTTAGTAAAATTATATTGAGAAAACCATTAAATAGTTTAATAAATTTATGTTTTGAGGCATTTTGTGAAGTAATTTCAAATGTACCAACCTTTCTATTCGTTAATATCAATGATAAAACTTTATTTTACAGCATTGAAATATTCAACAGATAAGTAACATTATTTGAATTTAGGTTTGCATAACTATGTTAATTTTTTAGCTTTTATTCAAATGTGCTTTAATTTATGTAATTTTAAAAAATGTAGCTCTCATAATTCAATATTAACACATACTTCTCAGTAGTTACTTGCGTATCGCAACTGCATTTTAAATGCTTTGCCAGCTTCTCGACTATGCAGCATATATGTAGTGTACGGAATCTCAAGTACTTTATATTGCATTATTGGGAGTTGGAATGAAGTACAAGCGTGAAATTTGCTTACACTTGCCGGGTAATTGCTACCAAGTGGCAATGGTAAAGTGAGTGCCTGGCAGCAAGTGGGTGAGAGATTGAGTGGAGATGGCAATGGAGAAGTCTTGACTATAGCAGGATGCAGGACTGTCAAGCAATCTATGAGGCAAGGCATCACTGGAGACGCAACCGCATTCATTTGCCAAATTAATGGCATTTCATTTGGGCGCTTCATTCATGCAAGGATGTCGTCATCGTCCTACACATTCTGCTCCAACGTAGTCCTTCGTTTTTAATACTTCGTCCTTCGTTGTTGGGATATATCTGCGTGCGGCCGCCAAATTTACGTGTCTGGTAGCCGCTTGAGGCGTACGGCAAAATTTGCATGCAAGTGGAGTTAGGAATGAGGCGGAGCACTCTGAGGAGTGGTGGGCGTTGGATGCCACGCCCCCTGTTTGGTCTGTTTGCCAGCTGGCGTCGAGCCATGAGACTTCAGCATCGGCCACTGAAGCTTGAAGTTGAAGTTACAGCGATTTCAGTTTTGGTTTGGCACACAGAGAGAAATAGTCAAGTAAAATGTAAAGTTGACTTTCCAATATACAATTTTAAATGTTATTTAATTTCAAACTCAATAGAAGTATAAACTCTTAAGTTTTTTAATTGAATTAAAGTTTCTGTTAGCCATTTTTGCGCCGTGTATCAATATGCGGTTGCGGATAACAGATCGGATAAATTTCCAGGCGAGCGCGTTGCTGGCTGCCAGTTGTTTGTCAACGGCTACGATTATTCAAAAGTGCAACATGCAAATTTATTTGCTGCATAAAATGTTATGAGCTCACATGAAAATGTCTGACAACAATTGTAAACGGCAGACCAAAGTGGTTGCCAAGCCCACAGTGACTCCTTGCTCTCCCAAAGTGATAAGAGTGCTGAAGTGAGAAGTGAGAAGAGAGAGAGAGGGAAGACTTGTTTTTGGGTCAATGCTTTTTAAGGCTGGCAGCAAATTCAATCGCAAGATTTGCTCACAGACTTCGAGGAGTAATAAAGTATCTCAACAGTTCAGCATTGGCAACAGCATGTGGTCTGAAATTAGTTTTTGGTGTTATTAGCAGCAGTAAATGCAGTTGTAAAGGCAACTCGGAACTGTTAACAGCTGAGAGCATTGTTTACAGTGTCTATAACAGTAACAGTAACAGTTACAATAACTGTTAGTGGAGTGAATTGAAAGAGCATTACCATTCAATTCTCCAATGATAATCAAATTTAAATTTACACTCTTAACTCTTAAGCTTTAATTAGTTTAAAGTTTTCCAAACACTATGAGTAATATTTATGTCAATATGTCGAACATAAGCTTTTTATTTTAAAGAATCACTGCAGCTGTAAATGAACTTGCTTGCAGTAATACAAAATCTACACTTATCGTATTAATTTAAAAATAATTGATTTATGGATTATTTACTTGATTATATGTATGTCCATTGTGCAGTAACAAATAAATATATATATAAGTGTATAAGTATATACTGGTATATGCGCTATCCACAATTCAATCGGATAATGCTGACACTTGGAATGGAAATTAATAAAAAATGTACAGATTCTTTATGGATCGGTTAAATGCTTTCTGGGTTAATTGGATGTTGTTGGACAAACCGCCTTTTAATTATTGAATTTTTCACTGGCAAATAGTGGAACAGCAATAGCATTCAGCGCGTAGAGGTGAGTGGGGGATGGAGGGGTGGGAAAATGTGAGGTTAAAGCGACAAATGAGAAACCAGCAAAGCCGACAGTGATTTGCACTTTTGCAGCTCATTAAAAGCGAATAATTTGTTAAATATTTACTCGTTGTTTGTTGTTGTTGCTACTGCTGTTGTTTGCAAATCTGACGCCATCTAGCCGCCAACACGGCTTCATTTACCTAATAAAATTACTGTCAATTAACGCCTGGCTACAAAAAGGGCGCAAAAAACATGCTTCACCCTGAACCAGGCACATTTATTTGGATTATTATTTATTTTACGGCTCAACGAAGAGCCGGAAGTTTGAGCGGAAGGTACATAACTGCAAACTCTGTTGGCAACCTGGCCCAAAAGCGTGGCCAATAAATTATGTAAACGGCTTAAGCCGCCGGCCAGTCTCAAATGTTGGCGCATAAATCAGAGGCGTGACTTCATTTTTTGAATTATGCGAGTGCATTAAGGCGTTTCGCAATTAGATTGTAAAATTTGTTAATTGTCCGGGCCATGTCCCCTCCAGCTTTTGGCCATCAATCAGAGCCAACTGAGTTGAGCTGAGGTGAGGTAAGTTAAGGTGCTGCAAGTACTGCAATATTTCTGTCATATTGTTTAATTACCTGATTCCTGGGTAATGCATCACAACCTCATCAGCTTTGTGTTGCGTGTTGAGCTTCTTTTTTTTTTTTTGGCCAACATAAGGGACATCGCGTGTGCTTTAGCTGACGGCGCGGTGACTTGGCCATAAATGAAAACTGCTGCCACTTTGTCGCCCATTGTTTAATAATGAAATTAAATCGTTTTGCCCCCCACTCCAACTACTCGAGAAAGCGATCCAGTTCAGTGTCCAGTCGCTGCCTTGCCCAGTTGTCAACGCTCTTGTTGACTTTTGACAAATGACCAGGCCCAAAGCTGGCGCCACCTTCTACTGCTTATAGACTTTGATTTACTACGCCGACAGTGGCACATTTTGTTTTTATAAAACACATATATGTATATATAAGCAAGCAGTTTGTTAACTTATTGTTGCCTTTAACCATAACGAATATTCGAACTAATTTCAAGTAAAAATGAGTGAAGACTGCAAATGTGAAATGCGAAATGTGTTGAGGTTCGTCGAGCGAAATGTCAGACAATCCTTCAACGTCGCTTCGTGGCAACAAAAAAACATAAAACGAAAAGCGAAATACGAAAAACGTTTTATTTTATGCAGTCGGTTTGGGTGGCGTATGCGTGTTTTTTTGTTGCTGTTGCTCCTATTGCGTTTTCTCTATCTCAGTGAGTTAAACGAAATTTCATTTACTTGTGCTTAGAAGTGAGAGATTACAATAGCTCAAGTTGTTTATTTTAAACACGGCATAAAGTGTTTAGATAAATTTACAAAATAAACAAAGTATTAGTTTTGTAGCTTAATAATAAAATTTGATTTTTTGTATATTTGAAATACAATGAAATTTTCTAAGTGTTATGTATCAAAAATTATGATTTATATAAAAGCAATTCTCATTTTGTATGAAATGTGATATTGTTATGAGGTGTATTTTTTCTATGATTATTATTAATTTTGGTTATTTTGCTGTTGTGTTGATAATTTGCGGGTTTGTTGACTTCGAAGCTAATTGCATAGTTGCATTTTATGTAACACAATTTACGTGTTATTTGTGTTTAATTTAATGTGCAAATTACGGGACAGCAAATGGCCACAGGAAATATAAAAAAGAGCCGCAGGAGCAGGAACCAGGACCAAATGATAATTGTTGTTGTTGTGTCAAGTGCTTAAAGTGCTGCGAGAGAACACAATATTGTTTCTAGTTGTTGTTGTTGTATTTGTTGTTGTGGCAACATAAAATAACAATTACGCAATTAATTGCAGCATTTCAATAATATTTAATGAAGCGCAAACAAATGACATGAAAAATAATTACAAATGGACAATAAAAGCGGTCTGAGTAAAAATATAAAAACCCATTCGATATGAAAACTCTCGTATATCAAATAACAATGATAACTATATATAATTTTGTTTTCATGTCTTTATGGGCGAAATGTTCAAATGGAAATCCAAACTGCTTTCAACTGCTTCTGGTGGGTCAACATAAATCTTATCCACTTAATAGACGACTGCATAATTTAACAGATAAACAAACAAACGAGCCGAGTCAGAGCGATTGCACAAATAGAGAAGCAAACAAAGAGGGAGAGCAAGGGCGAGAGAGAGCGAGAGAAAGTAAAAATGTGAGTACTATGCAACACTGGGACAACTGGACAAGTGGCTAACTGGACCAAAAGCAAAAGCTAATTGCCAAATACTAAATTACCCATTCAGCAGTAAAAACATTCCAAGAGCCTCACAACGTGCCAAGCTGTAAAGCAAACAACACTCGCCAGAGTGAGCAAGAGAGAGAGAGAGAGAGAGAGGAAGAGCCAGTCTAAACGAGACAGAGATAGAAAGAAATAGAGAGAAAAACTGTTGAAAGCCATATCCTTGAAATTGTGGTATATAGCGTGGCAGGCAGCAAATGCTGGGCAAATATATTTCGAATTTTGCTGTCAATGCGAAAAAAATATCGTGAATGCCGATGCCATAGACCAGGCAAAATATCAAAAGGGGAAACTTACTACGGAAAGCAGGAAGGGAGTACGAGAGGGCAGTGGTAGGGGAACATATACTCCAGCACCATGTTGTTGATAGTCAAAAACGAATGGGCAGAAAGTAGCTGTATAAATGTGTGAAATGACTCTAAGGACACAGATACTCACACACACACACGCATACGAGGAAAAAGTCAATATAAGGGAAAAAAGTCTGGAGTAAAAAATGCAGGGAAAAACGAACAAGAAAATTAAGAATTTACTTTGCTTCGAGTAGCTTTAATTGATGTGAAAGATATTGAAGAAACAACACCGAAATAAATGTCATTCGATGTGGAACTAGAGATATTGATAGAAAGTAGATGAAGAACAGCTTGAAACAAATGTTATTTATCAATTAATTAAGGCAGTGTTAATACAAAAATGTTGTAATAGATTGTTTAAAGCAGAAGCTGAGGGATTTTGAACCCACTAACTGATACACTCACTAATTCAGTTTTGAATTAATAATGACTTAAACTATGCTAAAGAAAATAAGACAGTTTTAAAACCAGCATTATTTTTTTCAAGAATACTACATAAAATTTAATACTTTTACATTTTCATAATCACTTTAAAAGTATATCTAGTTTAGTAACTTAAACTTTTCCTCTTGAGGGATTTTTTTTGAGTCTTATCGCAATTTACTTAAACACTTTGTGGCACCTCACAATTTACCGGTAGGCTCTCATTTTAAATCGTTGAAGTAGAAGGAGAAAAAGAGAAACAGGGAGAGGGTAAAGAACTTGGTTGAAGTGTGCTTCACACGTTTGCTTACAAGGAGAATGGAAAATGGAAAAGTAGTTGCAAGTGTAGTTGCGAAGCGAAAAATATTATAAGCAATGCCAATGGGAATGGGAATGGAAATGGGATGGTGATGGTGAAGGGGAGGGGAATGGGACTACTGTCATTTCGGTCATTTCCGTATGAGAGTTGCATGTGTATGTGTGTGTGTGTGTCTGTGTCTGAGAAAGTGTTAATGTGTGTGTGTGAGTGTGTTGGTTCTTCTCTTCAGTTGCCATTGCATGAACGGCTCGGCGCTTCCGTTTGTCAACGAGTTACGGAAATGATGATAAAAAATGACTGCCAAAGCTGCAGCTGCAGCTGCTACTGCTGCTGCCATGCAAGTGTGTGAGTGTGTATTTGTGTGTGTGTGTGTGTGTGTGCGAGTTTGACTTAGTAGCTATGCGACTTGACTACAGCTAAAATTTCATTGCACTCTGCTGCAGCGACTACTTAGCACAAGTGGCCCCAAAAGGCAAAAGCCGTCTGGTGGCGTTTGCTCGCAAAGCTGTGGGCGTGGCACTTACAAAGCTTAAGCCTGAATGCGAACAAGAGACAGAGAGTGAGAATGAGACAGAGAAAGTTAGAGAGAGAAAGAGAGTGAGCAGCAAATGGAGAAGTCACAGCGCAAGACAGCTGCTCATTTCCGCTGAAGCACTGAGGGCACTGCCAATGACTTGACAGGAATTGCTTGTTGGTGGGGCCCAAAATGATGCAAGGTGGACAAAGAGCTGAAAGAAGAGCAAAATGCAGGGTACACTGATAAAAAAATACTAATATGAAAGATACAATTTTAATATATTTGTTTTGAGTTGATAAACTACTACATTAAATTAAACTATTCATACAGTTATGAACTTAATTTTATTCATTTATTGCAAAATGTAGTACACCGAATTGTTTGATTTAAGAAGCTGTTATTATTTTGCCAGTGCAGAGAGGAGTGTGGAGAAGGGAGCTCGGTGAGAGGGGAAACTGCTGCATAATAAGCAACTAAGACAGCTTAGAACTTGTGGCCATGTTGCCCAACTGTTTGCACAGTTAGCTTTGGGTTTTCCCAACCATGACAGGCACTTTCGAATGCACTGCCTCCTCCTCCTCGTCACAGTGCCACAGTGCTGCCACCCCCGCTCTACACACACGACTGCCACAACAAATGTAAAGTGCTGCCAAGTGTTGGCAACACACAGACACACAGACACATACACAAATACACACAAGTAGATAGACAGCCATACATGCATAGATTATTACCTGCCACTTGCCACTTGGCACCTTCCTATTTTTATTTTTACTTTCTACTTTTCCCCTCGCGCAGCTTTTCCACAACTTTTTGGACGAGTTTTTCAGAATGCTTCTTTTGGTTTGGTTTATACGTTTTTTCTTAGCATTTTCTTTTAACTTGCTTCGTTTTTTTTTTTAGATTTGTCGACCAGTACAAGAGCTGCCAACACATGTTGAAAAGTTTTCGCTTCGTTTTTTTGACATGAAAATGCTTTGAATCCATTCAACAAGCTGGGCGAACTCAAGACGGTTTTTAGACAGAGCTAGAATAATGTGGGAGTGGTAGCAATAGAGAGTGAAATAGAGGGGGAGAGAGAGAAACGCGAACAGGAAGTGAAAGAAAAGAGAGGTTGGTAAAATTAAATTTGGCAGCCGCCTGCCATTTTGTTGTAACATGCAACTAATTGACATGTTGCATGGTGTATGAGGCACGCGCCTCAAACAAATCAACTCAACACAACTCAACTCTAAAGAAAACAGTGTAAAATTCTCAATGCTCTATGTTAGGTGTTGAAAATTGTGTGAACCTTGACTGGGAAAACATTTAGGCATTCAAGACATTTCAGCACTTGCAACCACATGTGGAAAATCTAGCAGAGATTTGGCTCTGAATGCCATGTTAATTACATACACACACCCACAGCCACAGCCAGGAGGGAGGTGTAGGAACTGAACATTAAATCGGTAGAATGGAGTCGGCACTAAGCTGCCGCATTAGACAGTCACGAAGCGAGTTCCATTGCATTCAGACAACACTTGCTTCCCTTCTCTCCACGTCCACCCAGCTACTCCCTATTCAACTTGGATTCCCATTCACATTTCCTTTAGCATTCAGTGAACATCAGCTCTCAGAGCTCAGAGTTGAGCTGAGAACAGAGAACACTCGCAATAATGTTTATACGTTTTAAAACCACTGCAGAATGTATCTCGGCAATCTCTACAGGAGCGAGTAAAGATACAGAGAGAGGGAAAGAAAGAGAGAGAGAGGGATAAAGCTCCACTTAGAACTAGCATAAAGGGAAGTAGTTGCAGCAGTCGACTTAACTGCCAGACAATAGCAAATTGCAGGCTAGCTGTTTCGAAACCATATACTAATCGCATAACTAAAAAATGTTTATCTGTTTGTTTCGGTTCATCCCCGACTTATAAATACTATAGATATTAATCTCATTCAGCCAAATCAACTTTGTCTCCAGAGAGTGTATTATAAAAAGTCAGTTTGTCAGTTTATTGTCAGCGCCGCAATAACTTTAACAATATGTGCTTTTTATTTATTGTCTATTTTTATTTATATCTTCTAACAGTTAAGGGAAGCAAATGAAAGAGGAGTTTAAAGTAAGCAGCAACTATAGATGGTTCATAAAATTGGTTTTTAATTCTAACAAATATATTTATTTCTTGAGAGAATTTTTGATAGAAAGTATAAATATATTTAAAATTGGATATTTTTTGATATATGTTACAAGAATTGAAGTCTCTTAACTTTTTCAGTATTACTTTCTTAACTGTTTGTGTAGTATCCCTTTACTGGTTCCTATTTAAATGCCCTTTTCCTTGCTCGAAAGTTTATCAATTTAAGCTTAGCTTCACCGCAATGCAGTTAAGCAAATCCAAGTTAAAGCCAATTTGAATGTTACTATTTGATTATAATTATGTCAGCTTTGTGAAGCACTTCATAAAATATATATCCTAGAAATCCCAAACGGACACCTGAAGTGTGCCAAAGTCAATCCTTAAAGCGTAGAACTTTCAATTGCTCTGTGTGTGTGTGTGTGTTTTATTTATGGGCCGTGCTTGACTTAATGATACCCGTTCCACACCTCTCCCCAGAGCTGCTGGAGTTAAATCTATCCCCTTACTGCTCTTGTCATGCGATAGTGCGGCAAAAAGACAAAGCGAATTGTTAAGTCAAAGGCGTTGAGGGCACTTTATGAGCTGAGTTGGCTCTGGCTGGTTGACTGTCTGTCTGTCTGTCTGTCCGTCAGTCTGCGGGTCTGGGCTGGTCTATCTGTCTGGTTTCTTGGTCAGCCTAGGCAATCACTGTGCAAATTCCGGCCATTGAAATCAATAAAAGTTAACGGCCTGTGCCGGGAGAAACTCTGCCACGATGTGAACGGGAACAGGATTGATGTGCCATAAAAGTCGCAATTGAAGCACACGCCCCGCAGCGTCAATGTGTTCGGTTGACCAGAGAGACAGCGAAAAAAGATGTAGAAGCAGACAGAGACAGAGACACAGACACAGCAAAAGAGACTGAGATTGGGATTGATATTGCGAAAAAAAAGAAATGTAAAGAAAAGGGAAACTGCGGAAAGTGCGGAAGTGCGTCATCATAAAAGCTTTCACGGTTGAAACTTGGCCGTTTGCTTATTGTGCCGCATAATTTATCATTTAACTGCTTAATAGTTCCGTTACGTTACGTTACGTTATATTGAAAATTGTACAAAAAGGTCAATAAATTCTAGACCAACTAATGGCCTAGACAGTGGCAAACCCCAACTGAAACTCCAACCCAACTTCGACACAAAGCAATACTTTTTCAAAGCTGCACTGTTAAAAACGAGTAGCTTTCGGAAAGCATATGAATTGGTTTTAGAAATATTACTTTATATTAAAAGCTAAGTATTTAGTTCGAAGAACAATTGGTAATTCCAAATTTACAATCAAAAATCATAAAACCAAATTGCTGAGCTTAAGCGACTTTATTTTTATTAGTGTATTTGGTTTCTTACTATTCGATTCTGATGTCTGGCATTGCTGTTTGCCTTGTTGCGGCGGCGCCTCGTTCGTCACACTTTTTGACTAATGGCCAGGCAGCAGGACATGAACATGAACATGTTGTGGATGTGGATGTAGATGTGGATGTAAGCGTATATATGTATGGCCTAGGATACTGAAAAGGATGCTGGACAGGCCGTGACAAATTCACCTGCCAAATGGGTAAAACGACGCACTGCGATGTCGATGTTTATGATTTTGCCACTATAGATGGCTTGACTTGACTCGACTTGACTTGGCCTCAACTGACTTGGAATCGATATATTGTTGTTGTTGTTTTCTTTTCGTATGCCTGGCTTCACACCTAAAGCACGATCCTTTTATGCTTGGTCCTCGGCCAAAATGATATGTTGTGTAATCTATGGGCATGCGACAAGTCAATTTCTTTTTTTGTTCTCTTCCTACTGCCTTGTATGTATTTCTTTCTCTGTATGTGCTTGTGTGCGTGTGTGTTACTGCGTCGACTTCAAGTTTGTTATAATGGCAGTTGACGAAATTTATGAACTACACATCCGTTTTGTCGTTTTGTGTTTACTTGGCTGCAGCTTCCGGCATTGACTTGGCACCGCCTTTTTCCACATGCCTCCTGTTACATTTTGAGGTTCGTTCAGCACGTGCTTCACATGCCAAAACTAACTTTCGGGAGGCGTGTCCAACGCCTGTTGACACCTGTCCCGCAAAGGTTGACTACAGTATATTTAGTTTATTGTTTCACAAGTTCACATTTTAACCCTTAGACATCGTTGATGCACTGTCTAAAAGTGAATGTTTAAAATATTCATTAGAATTTATTTACATATATTAGTAAAATCAAAGAAAAGTTTTAAAGTAAATACTTCTAAAATGATTTAAAAATGATAGCATTTATGCTAAAGACTCTGATCGTTTAGCAGCTTTCACGGTAAATATAAGAATAAGTATGCTTAATTTGTCAATAAATTTTGTAGCATGCTTTTAAGCGCAACGTAAAGAGATTTCAGTACATTTTGCTTTAAAACCTTTTAAAAACGGCTTACAAATATTTGCTTTGCATAAAACTGCCTTGGGAAATTGCAAATATCTTAAAGTATATGTAGACTGTGTCGTAATGTATACCAATCGATTGCCTATGGGTTAACAAGAGACTCGTGTAAGCTCGTCTCAGACTAGTTGGCCAAATCACAGCAGAAGGCAGTTGAGATACAATGAACTTGAGTCGCACAGCCATGGCAACAATTTGTTCACAAAAGATTGAAAGCAAAGGCGGCCTCAAGGACACATTATGCCAGTTGCTGGCTTCTAAGCTTCTAACTCTCTGGATTCTTTAGCTACTGCTGGCTTTTGGCTCCTGGCGGACCAGGCTATGTGACTGACAATATTCGTTATTTCATTTGCTCATTTTGGAGAAGAGTGTACGTGTGTCTGTGTGCCTGAGTCACCCGTTTGATTGCAAAGATTTACGACATAACAATTTATGGAATGACGAAATGATTTCCTGTGTTTTTACGATACGAGTCAGCACAGCAGTGGCAACAGTGGCACCAATAGCGTCGACAACGAAAAAGCCGATCGACCCACGCACGCGTTGCCCATTGCCAACACGCCTTTGCAATATCATTTCAATCAATTTCAAGTCAAGGGATTTTTCGTAGTTCCTCCTTCTACAGTATGCTCTCTGAGCTTCTGCTGCTACCCGAGTTCTACAGCCATTGGTATTGGAATAAAATTAAAACGTCAGCATGTGTGCGTGCTGTTGAGTTGCCATGCAGCCGATACGTATGTATGTATGTATGAATGTATGTATATGTGGAATATATAATGATATACACGCCACGTACATGCATCATCCCAAATGTCCGTGCCTAGTAAAGTCCAAGGACCATCGCACTGCAGTCCCATCGCCAGCGGAAGTTCAATCGAATTTCAACGGAAATTGCCGACATTTCATGAGGTGTGAAATGATTTTATTACATCATTACGTGCAGAGGCGCAAAAAAAAAAGCACATACACTCTCTCACACACAAACACACAGTCTATGCCAGCTGGCAGTTACCCTGTTAACTACATTCCTCCCTCCTTGTCACGGTCAAAATCACAGTTACTGCTGTTTTTGCCGCTGCCATGAAGCCGACTTTGCAGCAGCATTGCATGTCGACATTTAATTATGGCCACGTAACTGTCCGCCAAGTGCCCAAAGACGTAACAGGGATGGGTAGAGGGTTAGCTATATGGCAGAAGGAGGAACCAATACAACTGCTAGCTACAGTAAAGATTGGCTATAACTTTAACAGTGAGGAAAGTGATTTAAAACCAATTATGTTACAACTAAACTACAGTAAATACTTTAAGAAAACACATTCAGTATTAATTAAGTAGAAAGAGATTTTGGTTAAGAGTAACTTATGCTTTCATATTGTTTAATAATTGCTAAGAAAACTAATTTTAAAATTGTATCAAACTGACGTATAATATAATTCGTGTGTTAAGATTGCTTTTAATTGCGTTTATTTAGGTTGAATAAATATATCAAATTACTAAATAAATATTACAATAAATAATACAATGTAGCAATTAAAAGTGTCTACATTTAAATATTGCCGCAAGCTAAACTAATACTAAATAAATACTGTAAACACACACAAAATAAATACTAAAATTCAAATAATAATTCTTACTTATTACCAATGGCATAAATAAATAAGTTTTTAATTACCCAGATTAATATGACATAAAAACTACAAAGCAAATAATATTAGTAGCTATATCCCAATTTTTTATATATGCTATTCAAAGTAAATTAAATCGTAGATCATAGATTAATTTATGCATAAAGTTTAATAGTCGATAACATTCTCAACAAATTCAATATAATTTAATAATATAAATACATAAGACAATCAAAGCTACTTTGTGTTGGGGTGCAGTGCTGTGAAATACCTTTTAGATCCTATTACCCATACACAAATAGCTAAAAATATAAATTTGTATGCATAAAAGCAATATGAGTGCTCACAATAGCGCAATAGAATAAATATTCGAATTTTATTCATTTTGTGTTGAATGTTTTCTCTTTGATGTTAAATACACGTTGTAAAATCCACAAACGTTGCTCCCGCTTTCAATGTTGATGTAAGCATTATTATTTTTTGTTTTTTGTTTTCTGTCTTGTTTTTTTATTTTTTGTTTATTTAATTTTTACTTTTTATGCCATTACACATCGCGTGTTATAGTACAATTTAATTGATTGCTTGCAACTTTTTTCATGTACTCGTGTTTGCAAATGAAACGCTCAAATTTTATACAAATTAAAGTAATTGCAGTCGGCGAAAAGTGAGCGAATCGTGGTATTACATAAAATACATTCCCAATTCAATAAAATTTAAATTTACTACAAACTTTAATACGGACAAAAAGAAAATAGTTTAAATAAAACTATTTAGAATGAAAGCAGCATTTCGATCCCTTTTATCACTGATATTGAGACTGATATATTTTTGATTAAACGAATTTATTAAATCAATAATCGAATTTAGCAATATTTAATATATCCACATTACGTTATGTTACTATAGCTTTGAATTTCTATTGATAAGCATTTTAATGTTAAGTAATCCAATAAATTTTCTTGCTTTTTGTCCTCTTTAGGCACACTTTACTGTGTTTATTGCCATTGCTTAAATCCAGAAACGTTTGTTTTTTTTTGTTTTTTTTTTTGACACACTCAATCATGTTGATTGTCTGCAGCCAGCAAAAAGCTTTACATTCCGCTGAAACACTCTGCGTCACTGTGTAACACTGCACCGCACTTTCGCTTGTTAACACTAGAGTTTCAACTTATCACTGCGCTAAGCGGTTTTCTAGCAGTGTACCTCATTTGTTTCATCATCAGTTGGCATTATTTTTGGAGAGTTTGTGTGTGGTTTTTGTGAATATGGGAGAAAGTATATGTGTGTATATATAGTTGTAGCTGCTGCTGACTGCCAAGCCACAGTACCATTGGCAATTAGAGCGTAATTATTTAATAAACCAAATATGCAAAATGTATATATATGTGTGTGTGTGTGTATGCGGCACTCCATCTATGTGTTAGTATAACTATGTCGAAAAGTCAATGGGATGATTGAACGAGATGTCAACGAATATGTTGTGGAATTATTGAACAGCCATCGACTGAAACCAATTGACGAAGCACCTGTCTGCCTGTCTGTCTATCTGACTGAACATAAAATGACTGCCATTTTCATGGATGTATGAGTAAGTGTGTGTGTGTGTGTACTTGTGCTTGTATGGGTTATTTAGTGAGCATCGCGTTTGTTTGCCTAATTAAATTTTGCAAATGTTTAGCTGCTGGCCAAATGGCACCAAATATGTAGGCAATTCTAGCGATTCAGGTATGGTATGGTGATCATGAGGTTTACAGAACGCTGATACAGATTTCAATAGATGCATATTTGGTGAGTGTATGTGTGTGTGTGTGTGTATGTGTGTGCTTACACATGGCAGAAATTGAAATGCAAAACTGTGCAAATATTATACTCATTTGGATGTGTATGTAATTTGTGCTCTTGCACTTTCGCTGCGAATTTCCATAGAAATATGTGAAGCATACTTTTTGAGCGCATTTTCCACTGTGCACAGTGTGCACGGTTTGCGGTTAGTTAGGCAGAAGGACATTCAAAAAGTGGTGCGGTGACATATCTGTGATTTATGACATGGAAAATTTCAACCTTATTCGATAGCATATTTTCCAAAGCAAAGCAAAGCAACATTTGCATGTTGTTCTTGTCTCCTTTCAAAAGTGATATTTTTTATAAACTATAATCTTTTAGACGATCGATTTTTTAAGGGCGTACTTGAATTTTAAAGTTTAAATTAAAATAAATATATGTATTTAAATATTCTTAAGTTAATACGTTGTTCTCTATTTAATGCTGTGACTCAGTTAAATTTAATTATAGTCTCAATTTGTTTTCATTTCGATTTAAATTGCATTTCAATCTAAAGTTTTGATTTGTTAAGTTTTTCATATTAATTGCTGAAGGTCGTCGTATACTTCTGAAGGCACTTTGGGCTGTGGTTCACTCTCAGCAGTTCTCAATGCTCCGAGTGTCTTCGTTGAGCTCATGTACATAATTCAAGTTGTTGCACATGCCACAAATGACACTCGAGAGGACGGCAAGCAGGCAGTCAGGCAGGCAGCCAGGATTGCTGGCAACTTGTGAGTCTTCCTGCAGAGACGTCCTGCCAGTATGCTAAGTGTCCTTGGTGTGAGTGTGTGTGTGCGTGTGTGTGTGCACAACATGAAAGTAAAAAGGCGACTGAAATTAAATTAAATTAAAATGGAATGCATGCAAAGTGCCAGGCATCTGGTTCGCAGTTCTTAATGTTTTAACTCAACTGCCAGAGTGCTTTCGTAGAAGAAGAGTTAAGAGGTGACCGGGCGGAAAGGTGGGAGTAAATGGAAGGGAATTACATTGCATATGCATTGTAATTAAGCAATCAATGGCATAATTATCGCCACATGAGAGTCACTCGATTTATTGAAACGCCCCGAGCAATGTGCCATGCGAATCGACAATTGCTGTAATTTTAAATGCGCAACAACAAAAGACCACAAAAGTGCTCTGTAGAGCCAGAGAATAAGGGACAGAATGAGTGAAGGCGAAACAGAGAAAGAGACAGCAACAGTCGCGTCGCAAAGCAGCCAAATAAATTGCAAACAAAGGACACCGAGAATAAAGTTAAGTTTTAAAGTCAAAGGTCGTCGGTATTGAAACTGAAACCAAATAACAAAATTGCTAAAAACGTTTTAATTTCAAGACTTAATTTGCTCATTCGTTCTATTTAAATGATTGATTTTTTTTAATGTCATGCTGAAATATAAAACTTTTTCTAAGCTTTTCATTTAATTGCGTGAATGACGTTTATGAGTAAATTAAGTTTTTCTAAATTTGCTTCATGAATTTTCCAGAGAGAAGTGGATGTTTTAAATTACTTTAAAACACAATTTTAAACCTAAAATAAATGGTTATAAATTTTTTTTATTTGAACCAGTTATTTCAACAAACATTTTATGTTATTTATTTAAATAAATCTTGGTCTTTCAACGAGGTCTTAAACTTTTACTTTAAGTCTAATAAATATGCTACAATACTTTGTGGAATTTTTTAAATTTATTATTCACTATTTTTGAAATTTTCTTGTCTTTAAAATATTCCCTGGCTGTGTGTTGATAATCACTCAACTTTCTTGGAAGCGACCAATTTATTATCTGTGCTAATTATATGACAGAGAGAGCTCAGCAAAAAAATTTGACCTCATTCAGTTAAGTTGCTGACCCAGCTTTGCGATTGATTTTGGTAAAGGGGTTTTCCACTGAATTTTGTTCACTCAACGCCCCTTCTCCTTCTAACCCCATCTACTGCTTACCCATGCCACTTGCATGTGGACGGTGGCTTTAACAGTTTTCATCCATTTGGATGCCATAAAGGCGGATAATAAAAAGAAAATGAGAGTCAGCCACGCGTTGCAGCTTAGCCGATGAGAAAACCAAAGAGCCAAAAAGGCGAAGCATTCAATTTGATGACAATTCCGTAGATGATTTGCCGGTTGCCTCAGCGTTTGGCATTTTTTAATATCCTATGACTGGGGCATTTTTTCCTCCTTTAAGTATTTCCATTTATTTTTTTTAGCTTAGTATACAGAAAGGGTACTATGTATACATGTAGGCATGATCAACTGAGTCGATTTGGCAATATTTGTATGCAAGCACTGCAGGCTCTTATAGAGAGCTAAAGCTAGATGCAGTGAAGCTTATTTTGAGACTCTTTACAAATGAACTTTACATGAACTTTACTAGAAATAATAAATGCGCTTCTTTCAGAATTAAATATGTTGCAGCTTACATAACAAATTAACTTCTGAATTTATCCACAAAATGTTATAACATTTTGATGACAAGCTTTTCGATATTATATCTAAATGTTTGGCTTACGGTATTTTGCTGTCGAGCATTCCCGGCTAGCGTTTCAGTCATTGCTTTACTGTACTTTGTGCATTTGGCGGGTTATACAACTCGTAAAAGTGGAACTGTGGCAGCTGAGCTCATCGCTTTGATGTTGTTGTTGTTCTGGTTTCCACCAGCCAGCAACAATAACAAATTCTTAAATTCAACCCCATTCTCAGATTGTTGAGAGAATGCATTTTCCCTCTTGCTCTATTTGTGGCTTTTATTTTTATTCCTCGTAATCGCATAAATCGTCAAGAATGCGTAATAATCTAATCGTCATAATCGTTCTCAACGCAAATCTCCGCTTGGAGATAGAATACATATATATGTGTCTCTGACTTGATATCTAGCTGCACTTTCTAGAGCAACCCTACAGAAGGGTAGACAAGTCAGACCAGGGGTTGGTTGGCCGTCAGCAAGGGCTGCAAGTGTAGAAACGTTTGTATTTTGAGGGGATGAGTGGTCTTAGCCTACTTATGACTTGGCTGGTATTAAATTGAATTATGCGCCCATTTTCTGTTTGCAATTTTTAAATGCTTTTGATGACATTTTTATACTCGCATGTTTCCTAACCGTTCTGTGTACATATAACATTTATGTATACGAATACTATATGCGACTTTTGTGCCTCTTAAGACCTAAGCACCAACTGGGGAAATCACTTGAATTGCTCTACGAGGAGTTTTCCCAAACAAATTTTGTGTGGGGTTCATTTTCTAAGTCGTGTTTCTGTCCAAAAATTTAATTGCACAGCTATGAAAATACGCTTATTTTATTGTACAAGTGACATTAACTTATTTTTATGTTAAAAAGCATTTAAGAACAGATTTTTTAGTACTTTAAACTAGTACTTAAATCAATTTATATATGTATTGCTAGTATAATGAACCTTTTTTATATGATTATTAAACTTAGCTTAAATAATATTTTAAAATTTTTATAGCACCAATCTTGAGAAGGTCAATAGTAATATTACTACTAAATTATTTTTCTTAGTTTGGTAGTTATTTAAAAATATTTAAGAGTTTTTTTTTAGAGTATACGAAATTCTGCTCAATTTTACAACAATTTGCTTAATATCTAATTTTCGTTTCTGTTTCTATAGAATTTTGTGTGTATCTAACTATCTTATTTAAGCTTTATAAAATGAAAACATTTCTTAAATGTTCTTTAATTAATGGCAACATTTTCGATTTGCACGCTAATTGCAATTTTGTTATAGCTTTTGGCCACAAACTCGATATCGTATTATATTTGTTGTTGTTCTGCTTGTTGATGTTGTTATTGCTGTTGCTGTTGTTGGTGTTTACAAAGCAAAATTTTTGCTTGCAATGTCATTAGATCCCTGGTTGGAGTTTTGGTTCAGCCCTGTACCCTATACTCTCACATTGGTGACTATTTGAACTGCATTGATTTGTTGACTTTGCCGCTTGCAGGCTAATCGAAAACAAATGTTCAAAAAGCAGCATACACATAAACAAATACACACGCATAAACATCTACACTCACTCACAGCAGTTTGATGACAAAGGAGCTGTATTGCAAACGCGTTGATTTTGGCTCATAATTAACGCAAAACTTTTTGGCAAATTGGCAAACAGACGGCGGAACAAATTGACAAAATGTGAATGCGACAGAGAGACAAACAGACAGACAGACAACAATTGACAATTACCTTTGTGTTTTGCATATGCATGTGTATGTGTGTGTATTGTGTATTTGCCACTGGCATTTAAATATGTTTGTTGTGCAGAGTGTGTTTACGTGTGTGCGTGTGTGTGTGTTTCTCTGTTCTGGCAATTTGCCCCACAGCAAACGCGAATTCAGTAATGTCCTCTGCGGTTTTATTATTGCAATTGAGATGAAAAATAAATATTTCAATTACCGCACAAACACAAACCAAATGAGTGGGGTATAGATAGAGAAACAGAGACGAAGACAGAACGAGAGAGAGGGAGAGGTACAGATAGAGCGTTGCCCAAATAGACAATACGACAAATACAAAAATTCAATTAATATGCTAAAAGTAAATTGATATTTGCATTCATTGAATTCACATTATACGTCCGCATTACATAATATTGTTCTATAACACAATGCGGCCACAGAACCCCATGAATAATATATATTTAAAAGCAGCAAATAACAACAAAAATTACATCAAATTCTCTTGTTTAACTGTCTGCAATTCGCAATTTAAATTTATACATCTACATACATACATACATATATGCCACACTTTTGGCCGTTGCACAGCCACAGCGCATTTTAATCGAATTAAGCTAATTGCTATATCAAAAGCAGCTGACCCTCTCCCCCGTATACCTTTTTAACCCTGCATCATGTAAAGCCAAATGCCCATAAAGTGGAAAACTGATTGAAAAGTGATGAAATTACCAATGCTAATTTTGAAGAAATTGTCTGATTTTTGACTATTTTCGCCGTTACAACTTGGTTTCAGATATTTCACAATGGAAATGTGAAAACTCGTATGTGGAAAAAACTAAACTGCTTTCAATTAAACTAGTATCAATTTTCAAGGATTAAATACTTTAATTGGTAATGATGACTAAAATATAGCTAAATTCTTAAACAAAAAGTAAATAAAAATTCATTTTATTCTTATGGTTCTAAAACTTCAAGGTATTTTAACATTATTAAAAATTTGTTGCTCACTTTTAGGCGCAACATTAAGTATGCTTCAAGAGTGATGTACTTTATTTTATAAAATAACATTTTTTATATTTAATAATTTAATAATTTTTTAGTTTATTTTAATCTTTGAACTATTTATAAGCTAAATAATTAAATATCAAAAATTATTGATTAAATCAATAAATTGTAATTAAGTCATTTTTATATATTTCAATCAGCTATTAGATTGTTTTATAACATTTCCGGCAGTAACACTTTCTCTCTCTCTTGCATATCTCACAAGTAATTTGAATAGTTCGGAGATGTGTTTACCTTAGAATCCAATCAAATCTAGAAATTACAGCGAAAGTGTTTGATAGAATAACCTTATGACTTGCTTGTCGAGTAGTTTATCTACTTAGGCTGAGAGTTTTAGTTGAATTGCATAGAGCAAAGCTGGACTGAGCTGTGCACAAACTATGCAGGAAGAAATAGAAAGACCTTTCAGTTTAGTTCAGTTCGGTTCTCTATTGAAAGCAAATATTTTTGCAAATTACATTTGTGGGGCTAAGGCCAAAGAAGGACTGTTAAACTGTTAGACTGATGGACTGTTGAGCTGCTGTGTGTTGCCTGCAGGCAGTTCAATTCTACTACCATTTTGGCAATATTAAGTCCAATCTACATGTTCCTCGTACTACTTACTTCACTGGCCATAGCCAAGCAATTTGTTTGATTAATTTGAACAGCAGAGACGAGAGTTTAGAGCGACCTTCATTATGTAAATTGTATGCGAAATTTAAATAATCATCTGCAATTTAAATGCAGAGCAACACTTTTATGTTTCCAGCCCCTCCCTTCCCCTTCCTTACCCATCGCTTTCCTACCCGTGCCCAGAAAAGCCTCGACAATTAATCGACGTCGACGTCGACGGCCTGGAAATATGCCAAATGGTGCGCCTGATGTTCATTTTCCTATTTTAAGTCGGAGATAATAACATATATAATATCAGACTGGAGCTTGGCTGGCATTAACTGCCTACGCATTCTTGTATTTGTATTTATATTTGTTATGCGTGCTGCCAGCTGCCATAAATAATTATTCATATTTGTATAAAATACACACAGAATTTAATTAAAAATTGTTTCGCTCCGGCAAAGAGTCGAGTTTCTTCATTCACACAGACCCACAGACAGAAATACAGAAGCAGTAGCAGTAGCAGTGGCAGAAGCAGAGGCAGAGACAGAGACAGAGGCAGAGAACTTCCCAGAGATACGAAAAACGTCGAGCTCAAAATGTGGAACCCTTGAAACTTTATCTTCATGTACTGTTAAGACCCTGTACTTGAAAAAGTCCAAAGGGTATTGACTGAAATAGCAAGAATAGTGAAAATTTACAATTGGATGCTGGAATATCTTTTTATATTTCTACAGAGTCTTTCAAAGTCGCAGTCACTCGGAAGGAACATAATCTTCTGTAGTAGTTGTTGTTAAAGCTGTTGTGTTCGTTACCCTACTGTTGTATCTCTTTGTGTACAACTCGCCCTCAATTCGTTGTCCAGTGTTGGTCCTGGACGTATCCACTGCCACTTTGGACTCATAATAAAATTAAAACGAAATGAAACGAAATGAAAAAGTAATAAAGTCCTTATGGAAAATGCCAGAGTTGCAAGAGAAAGCAGAAATCTGCGACAGGCAGGTCTGTGTCCTCACTGCCCAAAAAACACAGTGTCTACTACACAGACTACAACACTTTACTCCTTTTACTCACTTCACTGGTCCGACTAGAAAGTTAGGAGTAAAACAGAGGGACACGAGGGATACGAGACTGAAAGTTCGTATCGTTTGTGCCAAACAACCCTTCAGAATTCTTCTGGCACACACTGTACTCATTGAATGATGTATTTGGGTATATGGGCTATAATAATAATGATAATGTGTAAACTTCAATGGATTGATAGATCTTTAGAATGATATTAATGGTGTAATGTATTTTAAGCAATTAATTTAAATGTGAACAGTATAATTGATGCTTAAGATTAGTTTGAGTAATTTTAATCAGAAGTTAAGAAAGTAGAAAAAATTTATTATTATTATTATATAAAAAAAAAGCAATACTATGAGCCCACTAATCGCACATAAATAAAAAGTAGTCAGCTTAAAATATACAGAGAACCTGATGTTCGTGCATTCCCTATTATCTCTTCTCTTATTATTATGACTAGCACTGTTATTTTTAGTTGACGCACAAACAGCTTTGACTTTTGTTTGGTTTTCAACATTGTATCACAAATTGTTGAATGTTGAACACTTGTAAATGTATATTTCGGTAGCCCTGCCAGAACACAGCCCTGCTGACTGCTTGCGCATAATTAAACGAACTTCTGTCTCGACTTTTGTTATGAAAGATATAAATAGCTATGTAAATTGAGGTATTTTTCTCCAAATAATCAGGATAGGTTTATGTCTGGAACGGACTGGATGAAAGCTGCATATATTAAATCATTAGAGGATACCTGAACTATATTGAACTATTTGGTAGATCAGCTCAAATACTCGAAACTCAATAGTCAAACAAGTAAATCAGCTGTAGCCAAGTGGAGGCTACGCAATTACCTTCGCACTAAGCAGGGAACAATGGGTATTGGGGCTCAAAAATTTCCATAAGCACAATGCCAAATGTTGCTACGAGCGGGGTTTAGTAGAGTGGGAGAAGGGGTGAGGTGGGAGGAGACAGGGGTTTCGAATTTACGGGATAACAACTACGATGGCTGTCAAAGGCAGCGGCGACGACTGAAAAGTGCCCGCTGTCATAGCTGCCACAGTTGCCCCTGTAAGCGAGTCATGCACACGCACTATGGGATAAAACTACAAAAAAGGGGATAAATAGAAAATTTGCTTGAATTTCCTAATCGCAAATCTTAATATAGAAAATTTATTAAGAATATTACATTGATATGTAATTGATATACCGACTTGTTAGATAAAATTATATTTTTAGTAACTTAGTTAAGAAAAGTATACCATAAGAAAGTCAAAGATTATATTATTTTTTTTGTTTCTCTGCAATTAAATTTTACATTTCAAAAATATATGTAATATTCTTAGAGAAACAATAGTTTTGAACCACTGTGATATGCTCGTGATAGGCAAAGGAGGATGAGAGAGGGCGTGATTGGTATAGAGGGTTGGGGGACGTGGCCAGGCAACAGGCGCAGCAAATGTCCAGAGGGGTGCATACATTTGTGAGATTTACGAGCTGTCGTCTCTCTCACATACATAAACGCAGAGGCACGAAAACAGACGCTGCCACAAGGCAAACACAAGTGATCAGGGCAGCGCGTGTGTGGGAGACACGAAGAGAAGGGGAGAGGACATGGAAAGGTGTCCAACGGTTGACGCACAATGGCAAAATGTTGTCAACGCAATCAGCGGCAGTTCTTTCCCTTCCTGCTCCCTCTATCCAAAACTGTTGTTCTTTAGTAGTTAGTGGCAACCAAAGTGGGGCAATACAAGGCGTTCTAAGAATTTTGAGAATGCCAGTCGAGATGAATCAAATTGCGACTATATCTGAGGGTGGTTGAATGCCCCCCTAACCCCTGCTGCCACATTGTGGCATGCTTCAAATTGAATTGCGTTAAACACGTGACCAAGCGTGGGCACAGAGTTTGAGCGAATTGAGAATATATGTATACGGATTGAGGGTTTGAGTTAAAGACTGAGTCTCTGTATTTTTGCTGGCCTGGTCGGCTGCCATGTCAATAAAGTCAAAATGAATGAGAGGCTTACCAACAGTTCACAAGTGGCATCATCTCTGGCATTTGTGCCATTGCGACGTTGATGAATGCCATATTACAAAAATAAGAGACCGGAAAAAAATAACAAGTGTAACAAAATGTTTTTGAGGGTTGACCAAAGACGTATTAAAAAAAATAAAATAAAATATATACAAAATGTAATTTGCGTAAAATGAATGCAGAATTGTTGGGGTGTGAGTGTGTCTATGGGTGTGAGTGTGGGTGTGGCGCTGGGTGTGTGAGCATACAATTGCACAAGACTGTCTAGTGGCCTGTGCACAATCAATTCCCAAATCGCATTATGCTGTGAGCTTCAGCTGCTGGCAAATTGCTTGGCGGCAGCTTCAGCCCCCTTCTTCCATTCTCCTTCATCTCATTGCAGCCCCCCGCCTGTCCTCCAACCCACTTTCTATTCCGTACACTGCAAAAAACTAGTTTTTAAGTCGGCAATATGTTAATGTAGATTACACAAATGCAAAAATAAACATCTGATCATTAGTGCAATTTCATACAAATATGTTCATCTCTTTTAAACACTTGGCCTATATGTCTAGTAGTGTTTAAATTAATATTAATTTTTAAGAATTTTTTTGCAGTGCACTTCTTCAGTGCATTTCACATTTTATGTGCGTCAACATCAGCAAGTCACCAAGTGCATTGCGTGCCAAATGGTTTACGTGTCAGGCGCCAAAACGACAGCACCACCAAGTCTTGACTTTCCCCATCACTTGGCAGAGAGTCTACTTTATGGCTTTGCCTCAGTGCCTGACTGTCTTCTTCTTCTTGGCTTAGATGCTTGCCTCCATGCTGTGGCACGAACCGCTTTGTATTGTCCACAATTCACATGGAGAAGTTTTGCTTAGCATGCCAACAGTTTCCACTTCCCAACAACATTTTCATCTCCATTTCCATCTCTAAACTTCATGTTCAGCCGCTGACTTTGTTGTATGTCGCCTTGCAGCATCGTCTTTGTCATCGAAATTTGATTCCAAACATTGTTGCAGTCAGTCAACACACAAATAAATACAGAATTCATCGGATTTCTCGGCCTTATGATTGGCAGCCAAATTGCACTTCAGTTTCCCCTTGACAAACATTGTACTCGGAGGATTTTTGTGAAATTTCACACTTTTTATTAAAAATATGTTAATAAAACTGTGTACTATATATTAAATGAATATATATATATATATAAATAAATTTTAATTTTTTTTTCTTTGAAAAGAAAAGCCCCTGATGCACAAGACAATTTCAAAACAATACTAGTATAGTTTATTTTATATGACCCATTTCTGCAGAATTTAGTAAGTACTTTCATAAGTATCTGAAAGGTATGTAAGTCAATTTTAATTTTATCACAAAGAAATTACCAAGCTGAATTCTTCCATTTGTACCTGTAACTATTTTAGATTTCGATATATTCATCAATTCCTTAACGTTCTTTGTCAACGTTCACTTTTCAACTATTTTCCATTTCTTTTTATTACCAGACAATCATCATCATCATTTTGTTGTTTCTTGTCATTGTCAATGTCAACTACTTCAAATCAAATGCTCAATTTATAATTCATTTGCAATTTGAATTTCTCTTCACTTTTAATTTGTTTTTTTTTTTTCTTTTTTTCAATATCGTGCATATTTTATAGATTCTCGGGTTTTTTTCCAGCTCGTTCGACAGACACTAAATGCATTCATAAATAATGCAGAATTTTGTGGTGTGAATGTCACTTTGCGGTTTCAAATCACTTCATCTAGCACTTGGTTAGTATAGACATGTGAATATATATGTAGACATTTTTATTTAAAGTTATTATAGTGCAGCCAATTATGCATAGGTTTTATAACTGCTTCATTTAAGTCTTTTATCGGAAAGTGCTTGTTGTTACTGATAAAAACAAACGTGCATTACTTAACAACTTTAATCTTCAAAGGTTTACATAGCGCAGTCAAATGTACTGATTTGCATGCCTATATTAACTATATATATTGTATGGTAATACATCAAATTATTCAGTCGGTGCTGAGTTTAATTAAGATAGATGAGAATACGTTATTCTAGTATCTACAATCTACAGCATATTCCAATTACTCAAACCCCCCCATTGTGTAGTACAACATTAAATGAGTTATAAATTGTACGTGATGGAATTTCTAGTCGAGTGCAATTCCCAATCAGTTAAAGAGTTACACAAAGTTGTGCAAGGTGGTTGGTTGTGACTGATGGATAGTAGTAGGGAGGGGAAAAGGCTTTGGTATAGGAATTGTGGCAATCGGAGTTGCACAATCATTTTTAGTGAGTTTTCCTCGATAAGCGTTGCCAACTTTTGCCGTTGCCCATTCAGCTGGCATTGTCGTTGTAATTTCCACTGTTGGCTAAACACAAAGTTTGTCATGTGTTGCAATTTGCCAAAGGCTGCCTACAATCCTCATCCAAACGAAGTGAGGCATCGGGTTAGCGCATATAGGCAGACGGTTCGGCAGAGTGGGTATTTCATGTATAATGCATGTGCTCGAAATGTGACCAAAAACCCACAAATACTAGTACTACTGTGTGACGACTGCAAAGGACGACAATGAGGACAACGATCAGAGTACGAGAATGTGAATGAGAATGAGGATGAGGATGAGGACGTTGCCTGTCAACGCAACTTCGATGCCGAGACAATGTAACTCAAAAGTAGATACATTGTAACTTTACCAACAACGACTGCAACAACAGCAACAACTACAACAGCCGCAACAAAGGCTACGAGTTGTGCAACACTGCGGCATGCAGCAAGTGGCAAAGGGGCAAACTGCAATGACTGTGCGATTATGCCAATGGCAGCGACGTCTAAAACAAACGATTTGTCACAGCAGCAACGGCAACTGAAGGCACAACAAGTAAGCTGAATTCATGCAAGTAACCGAATCAGAAATATCCGTTACGACATTGCATACTTTTAGGCGAAAGTATTAAATAGCTGAAAAGACCATTATAAATGAATTCGATTATAATAATGGTTTATAATAAATTAAACTTCGGTAGCTCTAGCTCAAGTAGTTTACATTAGTTAGTTTTTGGTGATTATATATAATATAAAATATTTTCTATATTCTCCTTCAAACTAAATGAACTTAAGTAAAAACAGATACTTACACAGCTCAAAAAGTTTAGCTTTATTCGCTTATTTAGAACTTTTTAAAGTTAAAGACAAAAGTAAGGACATTTCCTAGAATTCTAATAGTAGCAAAAATTAAGTAGTACTGACATAGCAACAAATTCAATATACCCTTTTTCAACAACTGACGGGTATAACAACAACAGTCTGAGTTTTATTGCCGCCGAAGGGTATTTGCTGCCGAACCGCAAACATTTGCCCAAAATGCGGGTGAGCAGAAGCAAAGGGTGGGAGAAGTGAGCGGTTTGAGTGCCCACCTTAGTGGCATGTAGCATGCAGCATATAGCAAGTAGCCAGCCTTCGATTTCAACTCCAACTCCAACTACAACTGCGATTCAAACTTTAGCTACTCGAGAGAACATGACACCGTCCGCCCAAGTCGACAGAGACATTCGTCTCAGTCGCAGTTGGAATCGCAGCCGCAGTCGCTGTCTCTGTCGCAGCGTCCATCAGCTGCAAGTGACAGTAATTGTTTTATTGACATTGATTGACATGGCCAAGGCGAGGCAAAGTGTATTTTGGGGCGTGGCAACCGCCTCGACAAGTCAAGCCAAAGACAAACTGCACTGTCGCTTCCATTCCTATCGCTATCTCTGTCTCAGTCGCTTTTGCCAATCTCAATCCCGTATTCCAATGTTTTCTACCAGCTCAAAAATGAGTAAAAGATTTCAATTTCATTTTGATAGATCGCATTTTCGTTGGGTTATTGAAAGTATCCAGTAGAGTGCACAATGCTCTTTCCCTTACTATAAATTTTAAATATCAGAAAAATACATTTGCAAAATAATAACCATGGTAAAAAGGTTCAAGACTTTTTAATTTATTGATGGAATAAAATTAATTTGTATTCGCATCATATTTCCACATCAGTTACAAGTTTTTTGCTTACTAAAATATATTTATTAATATTGGTTTTTAAAACAGAAAAAAAATTCTTAGAGATCAAAAAACATGTTTTTCATCAGTTAAAAAATCTTTTTTTTTCATAAGCAATTAAGCTAAGTTTTTTAAAAAATGTTTGCAAAAATGTTGAGTTTTCCTTCATTAAACTCGTATATTAAAACATAAATTAACAGTTTTACATTACGTTATAAAAAACACAAATGTAAATAAGTATTTTTAATAAATGAAGTGACTCGAAAGAGTTTTTAGTCGGTGGAATTTGTGCATTAAGCTTGGAGCTTTAGTGGACTCAATGTAAAATCAAGGCAGATTTCAGAATATTTGGTATTCGTGTATTTAACAAAGCATTCCATACTCTCTCCCTGCCTCTCTTTCTCGCTGTTTTGCTCTCTCCTTTTGTTTCATTGTCTCTCAGCTACTTTTTTTTTGCACTTTGTGACTTTGGCTGTCCATTTGGAGTTCCGTCTCCATTGTTTACTCTTGTAAGCTGCTGATTAAACCAAGCAAAGCAGCTGCTGCTGCAGCCTGTTACTGCTCCTGGTCCTGTTTCTGATGCAGCTACTGGTGTTGCTGCTGGTTCTGGATGCCACTGACTGTGTCAGGAATCAGCAGTCAGGGCGGTGGAAATGCTGTCGGGCTGTCAGGCAGGAGGAATACATCAATTGCTGGGTGTTCTCAGTACAATGAATGCTCGGTATGTGTGTGAGTGTGTTTTCCATTGAACTAAAGACAATTGTTTGATTTTCGATATGTTTTCGTTGGACGGACTGGTAGATGATTATGATGATGATGATGATGATGGTACCGAGAACGAAGTTGCAGAATTTTTTGCTGTCGTTGCACTTTTCATTCATTTCGCATTTTGCTATTTGTGTTGCATTCGAAAGCTAGAGAGCAAGAGAGATAGAGAGGAAGGAGGCGAACGGATGCGGATGTGGATGCGGAATCGAATGCGGATGCGAATTTGGATTAGTGCTTATGTAATGCACACATCAATCCAAGGCAACAGCTGCCATGTCGAATTTCTAGATATTTCCTTGGCGCTTTGATATCCATTACGGGTTTCCTCTAACTTCTTCTTTTTCTGGTTGTTGCTGCTGCCCATTGTAATTGGTTCATATTAATTATGAAAGCGCATTGGCAACCGAAATTTATTTGGCTTATTTTTCGATTCCAGGGTCTTGTTTTTGTTTTTTTTTTTGGTCCCGTATTTTCATTTGATACGTTTTTCGTTTCGCAGCATTCGGAATCGAACCAGCTCCCCAGAGTAACTGAATTGGAAATGAAATGCGATGCTTAATTAGTTTTCCGCTGCTGACCACAATCCACAATCATTACAATGATGACGCAGACATCAAATATGAGTTTTGCTTCGGCTACTTCCTCACACACGATTAGGACTTATCATCAAATGAGTAAAACACTCAGCGAAACAGAGAGAGAGAGAGTAGAAGAGAGATCAAGAGTAAGACTGGGAGAGCGAGTCAAAGATGTAGAATGCGTGTAGGAGATACAGAAAGACAGAGAGAGAGAAAGAGAGAAAGATTGAGACAGAGACGAGGGTAGTCATTTACTCTTTTAAAAAGCGGGTGGTTATCTTTTAACTTTTGCATAAATACACATATATGTATGTACAAATATATCTGTATTTTGCAGTTTTACTGCAAACCGATAAACATTTTCAGCTAAATCTTTATATGCAAATAACTGTCGAAAACATTTCACATCTTAGGGATAGTATTTGTAAAAGTATTTCAATACATATATAATAAATATAAGTAGTATAAAATAATAATAGTACAAATTTCTAAGAGAAAGAAACAATTTATAAAGATTAGAAAACAAATAAAAATTCTGCGAATTAATTCATAACATAATCATTAATCATTGCAATGACTTAATACAAACATTCATTTTTTATATCATTTTAAATTCGCCAATAATTATATATAAGTAAAAACAAAATTGAAATAATAATAAAAAACAAAACAACTTAAGAAACCGCAAAGAATAAAACAAGTGTGAGGAACTAAGTAAAAAGTCGCTACAACGACAAGAACTTTTGTGCTGATAACATGCAACGGCAAACAGGAAATATCCGGAACAACAACAGAAACAACAACTGTAAGCAGAAGAGTTGCCGACATGTGGATAAAGTGCAGAATAGTCCACTACTTGCTTGCCACAAACTGGTGGCAAGAACAGAAACTAAAACCCAAACAAGAAACAAAAAAGCCGTCAAACGATAAAGTTGCCGTCTGTAATGCCATAACTTGGGTGCATAAATCTTGAACAAGGTTTCATTTAGGCTTAGTGCTATGCCAGGTGACATCTTTGGTGACTGGCCATAGCTGGCAACAGGCAGGCAGTTAGTCCATGTGTCCAGATACCCAGACAGGCCCTGCAGTAGTGCATAATAAATTGCACTCATGGCATTATAAATATTCCAACTGAGTTGCCAAGCACAAAATTGTTCTCCTTTCTGTTCCTACTCCTGCCTGCTGCTCCTGCTCCGTCTGGCTCGTTGATAAGCATCTGGTCAACAATTTCGCACATGAGCAATGCAGCATGATTGCAACAGCTAACTGAAATGCTACTGACACTGATAAAAACAACAAGTTTTTATCAATGTGAAATTGTTATGCAATTGTCGACGATAAAGTTGCCTCTAAGCGCAAGCAAAATACTTGCATAAACTCACTGATTGTCAGTGCTTAAATAAAATGGGAAAATTTAAAAAAGTTTTATATTTGCAGCATATATAAAAATGATTCACGTTGATTATCTCGAGGTCAGCTTAAGAATAAGTATTATATTAGCAGTAATTTAAGTACAGTTCATTATTTTATTACATCATAATAATTGTGGAGAGAACAAAAAACCACAAAAATAAATTAAAAATTATATCATATGCTCTTTATTTAAGAATTTCAAATCAATATATTGGAGGTTCATATACTGGTAAAAACTACTAAAATTATATTACAATCTGAAGATGAATAAATGTATTATATTTATATGTGTAGATATAGTCTGTGGCCTAAAACTCCTACTTTCTTTCTAACTTTCAGAGCGCTCAACAACAGCGAGTTTTATTTGCTAGTTTGGAAAAGTAATTGTAAGTTTTCAGCTCGTACTATACTCATGTGGGTTTTCCATGTAGCTTGTGGAATGTGGCATGCCGCATTCGGCTTGTGACAAGCATTCAGGTGGCCAACTAAAAAAAAGAAACAAAAAAAGTGTTAAATGAAAAACTATAATAACACGGTTGTGTGTAAATTTCCCATCTCTATTTTCTTGCCATTCCCATTTGCCATTTGCATTGGCCAAGACAAACCCATTAAATTGTAGCTGGTTACAGTGAAGCCCCAGCTCAGTGGACAAAATATGCGGCGAGGACAATAAATTAATGCGATTTATTGCAGCGATAAGCGCGAATGTAACTGTAACTCGGATTGGGATTGTGTTTTTGAAAGGACTCGCAGTGAGAGAAAGGAAGGAATGTTGCCCCAAGGGGCTGTTGCAAGGGGTGCGCCATCTTGTGTGTGGGCTTGCCACACAGATAACGCGCATACGTGGCGTCGAACAACAAAGTGGGCGTGGCAGGGGCATGCAAAAATGTGTGTGAATGCCACAAGCGTGTCTTTCGTCAAGCAGCTTTGAAATTTACGATGCCACGCCCCTCATTTGTCCCCAGCCCCAAGCCATTCCGCTCTCCGCTTGCTTTCAGATAAGCAACCGTACTTCATTTTTAATTAGGGCTCAATGCGCATTAGGAAAATGCCCCAAAACCGTCTCGAGTCACGCCCCTTTTGTCTACTTATCCTCTGTTCCATTCTCCGCCCCCTCTGTGTCTGGTTAAAGTCTGCGAAGTCGTCTAAACATTTCCCGTCTTTGCATCCGCATCAAAATGCCATTTTAATTAAAAAAATTTTCGGTAAATGATGTGTGAGAAGTCGATAGAGCAACGGGCGCTAAATCACAAAGGCAAACAGGATAAACAGTGGCATAAGGAAGGGAGAAGGTGGAGGACGCAAAAACAAGCGGAAGGAGCTGCTAACTCTGACAAGGGTGTTGGTCTCACACCAAGCCAACCAACACAAAAAAAATAAAGCACGGGACAACAGTACAAGCGAGCTCTCTCGACTGTATTCTACATTGTATCGGTATGGAAACTCTACTAAATAAAAATGAGGAATTTACAATTAAATTTAGTTATGACACTCATGTTATAATAAGCTTTGTAGATTTAAAGTGTTATTGAAGTCCATTGCTAAACTAGATTTTATATATCTTACGATGTCGTTACCCAGTTTAACAGACCTATCAAACTCTCAACACTGGGTATTAAAATTAGAAAAGCGAAAGTAAACAAAAAAAAAAATGTTTCTAAAATCCGCGCAATTGGGCAAAACGCTTTTCCCAGCGCTGTGAAAATCTTGTGAAAATTTGTTGAGCTTGCAAACTGCGCTGCTCGTTTGGGAGTGGAATTGGAATTCAGAATGGTTAGGGTTTGGGAGTTGGGCCCGACGGTCTGTTGCCTGGTAATAATTGCATGAAATGCTCAAAAGAAAAAAAAATGTGGCGAGAGCCACACAAACCGGAAAGAGAGAGAGAGAGAGGGAAAGGAAAATGCAGATTGTGCAGAAAGGGGGTGAGCTAGTCGGGGCAGACGTTAAGTCGTCGTCGCTTTTGGCCAGCCACTAAATCACAACCAAAAGCTGCTGGTAAAACATGAGCCAGAGCCAGAACCCGTAATAGGTGGTTGAACAACAAGACGGAAGACGCACGACACTGCAGGAGGATGGGGATAAACGGGACTGTTGCTGGTGGTGGTTGCAATTGCCGCAACATCAGCAGCAGCTGCAACAACAACAAAATGCCACGTGCCACAGCCGCATGCCGCTTTAAGCATGCCACAGTAGCGTCCACCAGCAGCAGCAGCAGCACAACAGTAGCATTAGCAGCAGCTAGATGTTGCCCCGGGCAATGCCAACTGATACCCCCCAGAAATTTCATTAAGAGATCCTTTGGCATCAAGTTGCTCGTTAATCAGGCACTAACTCCATTCATTATGCCACCCTAATCGATCTAGTCATCTACGATGAAACTTATCGGACTTATTATTTTATAGCAAGCACTGCTTGACTGGTAATATGATATAATAATGTTAAACTTCATTAGATTAAGAAAGTCTTTTTTTTATAGTTCCTTAAACTCTTTAAAAGCTTTGCCAAATTTCTAAGAATTTATTGTAAGACTTTTTAAAAACTTCTGAAATAAACGATATTTTTAAATGATGGATTATTAGCAATGCAAAAAATGCAGTTCGTCTTGCATAATTTTATTATTTTCTTTATTTAATTGCAAAATACTTTTCAAAACTTAAAAACAATATCAATAGATTATAGTATAATTAAGGTTTGTAATGTATTAAATTAATTAAAGCTGGAATATCAATGTGTATTCAGCCTGTCACTTTTCATATCAAAGATATGTCACATTGCCTATATCCACGCCCAATTCCTCAAACTGCACCCCATCGTCATCCTCATTGTCCGCGACATCAACACAGAGAGGTTCATTCGCTTCAGATTTTCTTCTCAGAATTGGCAAATTTTTCATCTTTGTTTTTCCATTTGTGAAAAAAACTGGTATAATACTTCCTTGGGGTCGCTTCCATCGATATAGAACACTGCCTACGATTATGACCAACATGATGGCTAGCATGAAGAACCACATGACACGGGCAGGATTTGAGGAGTTCTCCTTAGCAGCATCTCCGTCAATATCATGCGGATTCACGGGCCAGGTAAAGTGATCACGCTGATGCGGTGTGGTGTGTGCTGTGTAAAAAATTAAGGAAAGCAATGGTTAAAGCTTCTATTGTATTCAACTATTATGAGAGAGATTTTATGTAGCTCTGAGAATTTACCTGGAGTATTGTAAGTTACTGGAGTAATAGCTGTTGTTGTCCTTGGTGTGATTGTTGTGTTAAGTTTTGGTGTAGGCACAGGAATTCGCCTAGTTGTGGTTGTTGTTTTTGAAGTTGTTGTTGTGGTTATTGGTTTCTTGGTTGTGGTTGTGGTTGTTGTTGTTTTAGTTGTAGTTGTTGGTGTTTTTGTTGTGGGTGTGGTTTTTTGGTTGATGTGGTTGTGGGGATTGGTTTTTTGGTTGTTGTTGTTGTGGTTGTTGGTTTTTTGGTTGCTGTTGTTGTTGTTGTGCTTGTGGTTGTTGGTTTTTTGGTTGTTGTTGTTGTTGTTGATGTAGTTGTTGTTGGTTTTTTGGTTGTTGTCGATGTTGTTGTTGTATTCGATATTGTCGGCCGATCTTCATCAATTTCAAGACATACACTAAGATAATCCGAACAACAATTCATAAGCTCAACGCATTGTTCATCACAACCACAAGAGTTGATCAAATGATCCTGTACGAATATTATATCCTTCGGTGCTGTCTTATTGCATCGATTCTTACAGCTCATCTCATCCCAGGCTGGAGGATCAGCGGAGACTGTAACTGGTTCCTCTGTGGTGGTGGAAATACCATTACCTCCACACTCATTGCCCGTAATCAATCGCACATCGTCGATGGCAATATCTCCGAAGTGTGCCGTCGCTTCGGTTGCTGTAAATACGATCTGAAATTTGGTGGACATTTCATCGATGGATATGGTGTGCTCAAACCATCGATTGCCCTGATTTCCAGTTATTTTGAATTTTATATAGCTAAGAGGTAAGAGAAGAGAAGTATTAGTAAGGAACCTCTTCGAAATATCGTTTTTGTATTTAGATAAAACGTACTCTTCCTGTTGAGCCCACATCTGATCCAATTGGATATTTAGCGGCTTCACCGACACTGCCAGAGTGCCGACTTCGGAACCGTACATGAAATAATGAAATCGGAAACAACACGCCGTCTTCAAGCTCAACTCCTTGTCATATATGGGAGAGAGCAGATGATGTTCGCCATAGGCCATGCTATTAGATTCCATGAGCATGTAGTGTCCGCCATAGGCATTTTGCAGGGTATGATCATGTCGCGGCCCCGTTCGATACGTGTGAAAGCGTCCCGCGGTAGCGACGCGTCGCCAGGGTTGCTGCATAGTAAGCTGGGTTGTCCAACCGCACATATCTTCGGTTTCAAAGTCACAGAAGTGACTCAGTGAGTGATTTGCCATTCGACACTCGCCTATTAGACGATCCCAATTATGGCCATTGCAATAGGCCAAAGCATTTCCAGCGACGACATAATTCTCATTACAGAGTACAACTGCTGTGAGTTCACCTTGAACGGTGATTTCACCATTATCCGGATCTGTAGGTCGTTCACAGCCCGGCTCTGTTAGAGATTAAAGTTTTGTGAGTCACGAGCACTTGTCTTAGCAAACAGAGGGTTTATCTTTGGCTAGCCAATGACTTGAATTTAGCATATTATTAAAAAAATATGTTATATAATTCTCTGTTTGTATTAAAGTTCTATAGACATTCTTAATGAAATTCAAAAAATTGCCAAAATTCGACTAATTGTTTTTATGACAGATGTGTAATCTATTAGGGAATTCTGTTTATCGAGATTTCTAGAGCTAGCAACGAAACTGAGGCAAAAGTTAGCAGAGAGACAGACAGACAGACACTATATGTATATATAAATTCGTTTTCACTATATAAGTTCAAGTTCGTTTACATTTGCAATAGCTTTTTTTTTAGCAGTGTAGCACTACTTACTGCCACAAAAGGGACGACTGCCACTGAGTCGTCCATCTCTGGAACACATTAACATTGATCGGCCCAAGAGTATATATCGATTGTTGCACCGAAAGCGCAGATAACTGCGTCTCTGTTGTATGATTCCGTTTGCCAGTTCTTCGGGTCGATTGCAACGTGCCTCAACATTCCCCGGTTGCAACTGCAACTGTAGCAGTAACAGCAGCAGAATCTTTACCGAATATTTTCCGAACAAGTGCGACATTCTAAACATTCGAACTAAGACTGAATTAAACTCGTTACTGTGTTCGTTATGCTCAATGCTTTGTTCTCTTGCGCTTGACAGTGTTGCGCGATAAGGCAGGAAAGCGATAAAGCAATTTCTCTCTCTCTCTACAATCTACAAATATAAGTATGTACATATACAACATAGTAAATTCTTTTTATATATACTATGTACAAAGTATGGGTTTTATTTTTGAATGTATTCTTCCATCTCTTGATTACTTAACTAAAACGCATGCTGATTATGAGTGTGTGTAGCAGCTCAGCCGATACAGCTTAAGACTGAAAGAGAGAGTTAAGTAAGTAAGATTGTTTAAGCAGAGTAGACGACTTTAAAATAGCCGTTAACCAAATGATTTGCATATTAATTTCGTTACTGCATTTGAAATTGCAACGGTATGAAAACTATTGCATACTTTGAGGCGCTCACTAATAACGATGGGTATGATAGATATTAGTAAGCTTGGAATAAGTTCTTTTAAAACATAAAAAAATTATCTATCTTTCAAATAGAGCTGCGTGGAATCTATAGAAGTCAGTGTGCCAAAATTCATTGCATTCAAATGATACAATTTCCATCCCCCAAATTGCAGACTTGTTTTCGTTGATGTTCCTGCGGAATTATGTGGCTGGTGTAGTGTACTAATGTGTATGGGGATTGTGATATCAGATGCAATTATGCGCATCTCCTGCAAGTGCTACTAAATAGCAGCAGCTTCTTCCTGTCAACTGTCGACTGTCGTCTGTCGTCTTTAAATTATGGCCATCTCCTGCTAAAATAATTGCATTGCCCGGTGTTAGACTCCGCTTCTTCCACTTCCCGAGGCCCCTCTATTACTATCTTTCTCCGTGATTTATGTTTACTTCCTGTTCAAGTCGCAATCACGACTTCCCTTCCCTTCTGCTCTCCGGGATTTTGCTTTCGTCTCGTGTTGAGATAATCAGTCAATATTGACAACTACTTATTGGCACTTCCGAGCCGCCATTCGCAGGCAATGAGGACACGTGACCAGCTTCTTGTCCCCTTTTCTATGTTTCTATGTTTCGTTTTCTGTTTCCCATCCTTCGTTTCCCTTCTTCAGTTCCGCGGCACGTGCAATTGGAAATTTTACTTTCATTTCGCTACGCTTGCAATTCAAATTTCATTCATAATTACAATCGCGATACGAGGGTTGCTCGAACCAATTGCTACGCTGCCCTTATCGCCCCATTTCTTGATTTCCGGCATCTCAATTTATGCATCCAGCGACTTATAATCCTCTCCACACTGTTTAAACATTTGCTCATTATGAATTTAACATTTATTAGCGCATCTGGTTTTAAACTTCAATATTTGCGTTCAAATTACGCCGCTGGGAATAGATCTTTCACCAGCCCGACAGTCTGATAAGGCCTGTAAAATGCCAGTAAGCGTATGCGAGCAATATTCCAACCTCTCTTCTCCCGCTGCCCACTACCCACTACACTGCCTACTTCCCTCTAGCCTCTGTTCTGTTGTCTAAATAGACCTGTGGTTGCACTCGCCCAACCAATGTGGTTGCCAGGCAGCCGACCGACGCTGTAAGTCCAATCAGTGGCTGGGATTAACTTGGCCCACAATAAGCAGCTGCCCCATGCCTTACATGTGTGTGTGTGTGTGTGTGTATGTGTGAGTGCCTTTTCTTTTCATGCCATAATTGTTCGTTTTACGCTTTTGTTTCTATGCCAGCATCCATTTACAATGACAACCAACAAAACAAAAAACACTCTCAATCTCACTGCTTCCTACTCTCCCTTTCGCTCTCACTCTATCCCCTAATTGTGAATAAGCCATAACTTAAATTTAGTACATTTACAATATTACTTATCAGTTAAATTAAAATTATTGCAGCGTATATGTATATCCTATAAGGTAGCACATAATCTTCGCACCTCAGGTAATGGCTGTGTATAATATTTAAGAAAGTTCTCTAAAATGAAACTCTTTCAATACAGTTTAAGAAAAACGTAGTATATACAAATATTTTTATTTATAAAAAAATACACCAAACACCAAGAGAACTTTCTATAAACATGCTTATTTATATCTTTTAAACAAATGTATTTACTTCATATTCTTTATATATATTTCTTTTTAGATTTTGTGGCGAAGAATAATAATTATTAAAAATTTTTTTCATTATTAAAGGATTCAAAAATCTATTTATTTTTATTTCGTTATGTATTTTAATTATTGTATTTTAATTATTGGCATCATCTTTATATTTTGTTTGCAAATTTTTTTTCGGAAATTTAGCCCATATGAGTACTCGTATGTTATTCAACAGCCTCGAGTACTGGACAAAGTTTTGGCCAACTTCAGGTCTGGCACACGTACAGTCTGATGCGATTAATGAATGTGCCGCAGTTGGAGGCGCAAACCATGCACAAAAGCAGCAACACACACACAGTGGCCATTGAACAGACAAGAGGCAACTTCAAAGATTACGCAGATAATTAATAAAATTAAACACAAAAGCACTCAACACAGCCACAACGCTGCGACCGCAAGTCACAGCAGGAGTAGCAGTCATAGTCACAGTCACAGTCACAGTCACATTCATAGTCACATTCACTGCTACATCTGGCTGTCACTGCGATTGGAGTGAAGACAATGGCGCTGTGTGTAACTGTGAGCCACATTAGATGACCACAGTGGATAGTCAAGTCTACCTTTTGGGCCTTGTCGCATTAATTACAAACCAATGACCGCAAAATTCGCACAAAGGGCGAATCCAACTATCTGTCTGTCTGTCCGCATGTCCGCCTGTCCGTTTGTGTGTTTAGTTGGATGTATAGGTAAATTACTCGCTCTCGTATCTTTAATTTGTGTTAATTTATGAAACTCATTATGTGGCAAGAGCTAAGTTGTGCTGCCTTCTTGGCCAAGTTGTTGCCAGTGCGTGCCTGCCACAAACCGCAATAGAAATGCCATTTCTCTGTCGAAAGCCAACTTTCCGCCTCTCTCTCTCTCGCTCTCTGCAGCTCTCCCCCTCTCATTGCGGCTGATCTCTGCACAATACAACAGAGCACAAAAGTTGGGTATTGCGCTCGGTCCGAAAGTTTTCGCGTAATTTCATTTAAAGTCCTCGAAAGTTGTTCGTTCGGAGTCAACAACTTGCAATTGTTAGTCCCGGTTCGCGTTGAGTTTTTGCGGTTGCCACAGCATCGACTCTGCTTGCCCCTTGGCCTCACCTGCCATGCCTCATTATTCGAAGGATTTTTAGGACGAGGCACGCTTGAGCCGCAATTCCACGAATTTGCACCTACACATAAATGTGGCATAAATCCAATTAGGCGGCAACAGCAGCGCTTTAATTGACGTTGCTGCCATCGCGCCTACGGCAAACTGCCACACATGGGCGTGGCCCCGCCCATGTGGAAGGGAACAGGACGTGGGCGTCAACTGAATGGCAGTAAATGAATTGCATATGCCGCTTTTGTTTGACTCGCTGACATATGAATGAATGCGATGTTGGGTCGCCGGGTTGTCGGATCGTCGGGTCGTGAGGAGGTCGACAGGTCAGCAGTTTACCAGCATCGAGTTGAATAGTTTTCATATGTGCCACAATATAAACATGCTGCCTGCCAGTGGCCTACATTTGTGACATGTGGCAAAAGCCCACACATCCTCAGAGTACCAAAACCTACAAACCTAGTACCAGCCCAGCACCTGTAACTGTATGCAGCATCATCGGGTTTTTGCCGCCCTTTGAACTTGTCTCTCCATATACCACACTATTTGGAAACTCTCGTTTTCAAATGTCACATTTTAAGGTCCGTATTTTTTGGTTACACAGATTTAGTTTTGGCCACCCCAATAGATTTCAAATTTAAATTCATGCATTGCTGGACATTCTGAACTCAAAAGTGACAGCAATTAAAATTTATATTCGATTTTAAAACTGTAAATATACATATATATTATTTTTCAAATTTCTAATATGAGTAAATGCATTCGAAATAATTTTCGCAATTTTTAATTTGTGACTCTTTGTTCAATAATTTATTTTTCGATAAATAAGCATGCGTATACGTAATATAAAATACATGTGTTGTTTCTTAGAACAGTCACCAAAACTCTATTGCTGAAATGTAAATTAATAAGACAAGAAATTATGATTTTGCCAATTAGTATTAAATTTATCAACTCCTTTGTAATATTTTCTTTTCTTATAGTTCCGTGAGAGAAAGCTGAGTGAAGAAATTCTGCTTTTGTTTTTTTCTCACATTTATTACTTTTAAACATAATTCATTGTTATACATTACCTTGAAGCCAAAATGCTATCAGAGTTTCTCAATGCAAGTGTGATAAGGCTTTCTTGTTTATTTCCTCTACATTGATATAAGCTGTCATCTACAGCTGTTCAAATCTAATTACTTCATTGGTATATTTGCAATATCTTTAGAACAACTGCCATAAATGTTCCATATTTGGGTGCACTGTAGAACAATAGTTAATAGCCTGCTGATATTTGTGTGTGTAGCAGTATAATATTTGCATTTTCCAGTAGCCTCAATGAAATTATTCAGCCAGTTTTAGTGAAGAGAAACCTGCAATTGGGGTATCATTTACTAATGAGTAACCAGAGTTACTAGTTGAAATATACATATTTCGATAATACAATACAATGCTTGAGATATTGCATTCCTCTGTATATCTTGTGGAAATCTGTCTGAATATGTAATTAATTTTCTCGGAAAATGTGGCACACATCTTTAATGCTTAATTTCAATAATCGATTTCGGACACAGAGACAGAGCAGGGACACTGGCACAATGCTAGTCAGGTGGACAAATGATTGTATGCTGTTGTTGTGCTGTCAACTCTGGTTGCAGCTGCTTAAACTGCAACTTCAACTGCAAATGCAACTGCAACTGCAAACGGTGGCAACTGTTGGTGCAACTGCAACGGCAGCGTTTGTCAGCGATGTCTGCGCACGGCATTAAATTAAAATGTCAAGTGTCGTGTTACTTCCGGCGCCAGAGTTGCCAACGTTGCCAACAGCACTCCGGCTTGCCACTTTGAGTCAAATTGCATGCTATAAATTTGCTGCCAATCAAATTGTTGTTTTTGTTGTTGTTTGCTGTCCTTGTTTTTGTTTGCTGTTGGCTTTATTAATGTCGGAACTCTGCCTCTTTGCAGGCAAATCCAAAAGAGCTTGGCATTTCATTTAAATTCATTGCTATTTATTGTTTCACTTACGTTATTGCCACAATAATTATTTTGCTAAGCCTTTGTAGACCCTGTATTCAAAATGGTAGACAGAGTTTCATCTAGCTTGCAGACAGAATGTTGCTTCTGTCCTCGTATTGTGTATTAATTGGAATTCATTAGGTTTATATATGTTAAAGCTCCAAACAATGTACAGGGTCTTTTATAGTCGGGTCGTAGAACTTTACCTTTTTCAACTAGTTTTATAAATTTTATGTAGTATTCGGTGTAAATATTTTAGCTAATTTTAGAACACAAATGTTGGCAAAAATATTTATTTTAAATTGAAAATCTCAAATGCATACAAATTGTTTTCGAACTATGTTTTCTATGAACTGTTAAGCCCCAAAGGTTGTTGCTGTTGTTGTTCAACATTCAAATAAAAAAAACGTGAGTCTTTTTTTTGGAAATATATTTTTAATGGATTTTGTTTCGTTTTGGAAATTAAAATATTTGTTTTCCTTATTTACAAATAATAAGTAGATGTAGATGTATATATGTTAAATGTAGGTGTGTGTATATATATATATGTATATATATATATATTTTTTTTTTTAATGTATGTATATCCATCGTGTATAATTTATATAATAAAGATTCATTTCGCAGCTTTGTTTTCCCTTTCTCTTCAGTTTTGTTCTTTAACGAGATTTTAACTTGTGATGTAGTTGATTTTTTTTTTTGTTTTTATATTTTTCTTTATTTGTAGTTTTGTTGTGGCATTTGCTTTTAAACATGTTTTTTGCTTAATTAATTAGCTTACTAGTTAAATTCATTTTGAAATTGTTTAAAATTAACTACAATTTATATGTAATTATATATATTTATATTTATATTATGTATATGTATATATATTTAAGTTTGTCGGACTCTGCCTTATTTACTTTGAATGTCAAGTAAATATATACAAATTACACATGTATTTACAATTAAATCTTAGCTACAATAAATCGCATTATTTCACAATTTCTGTGCCATCGTCAAAAAGTTGCAAAAACCAAAAACACACACATAAAAGTGAACAAAATGATTTGAACAATAATAGTTGCGAATAATAATAGTATATGAGATAAACAGATGTAAAAATTGTAAATCTAATAAGTAAATATTATTTATAAAAATACATGTAAATATATATAAAAATAACTTATGTTCAGTTAATTGCTTCAACTTTACAAATAACATAAACAAAATTTTTAATTTTTAACAGAAAGCTCACAGAATAAAAATTTAATTTCAAAAATTATTAAAGTTGTCAAAGCTGCACAGTTGGAGTTTTTATTTTTTGTTCCTTTACTTTATGGGTTTCTTTTTGAATTATTTGTAATAATTTTTGTAAAGTTTTTTTATTTTTCGTTATACAACTTACTTAAAGCAATTTTATGTTTTCTCAGATTTATTTAAAAATTTAAAATTATTTGTAGTTTTTTATTTTTTTGTGGCAGGTCGTACTGTTAATTATTTGCTTTAATTTATTATTTTTGTTTTTAGTTTATCTATTATAAATATATGTACTTTATTTAATTAACTAAAAGTTGCTTTTGCCCCAAAACAAGCTGCTAAGTAGACAATATTCAAGTTGCAAGTGCCTTGAAATTGTATTTTTTTTTTACTTTTTTTGTAGCATACTTCTGAGCGCAGAGCAAATTCTCTTATATGTTTAGTTCTTATGGGCTAGGTGAACGGTTGCTGCTGCCATACGGAAAACACGTGTGAGATATAGCAATATTTCTATTTATATATGTATGTATATGTATTTTTACATATATATATATATATATATATATATATTCTTTTGCTTTTTGAAATTTTGCTCATTTCAACATTTGATGCCTTAAAGTTACGTTTCGTTTTTCCATTATAGTTTTTGTTTTTTCTTGCGAATGCATGCGACTGGGACATCATAGCATAAGTATTACTGTACCCTATATTAAGAGAGTGTGAGTAGCTCGTATTTAACATTTAGTGCATGTATATGTATGAGTGTCAGTGTGGGTGTGGGGGGTCAACAAAGTGACGGCCTTAACTAGAGCTGCTTTCTTCTACATGTTTTTGATAATATTTTCGTGAGAACTTGAACTTGATGCTTAATTATCGTATCGTATATCAATTCGTTGCCAATAAAACTCAACACACGTACCCTCAAGAAACTAAACGCTATCGTTATCATACTTATAACAACAAATTATTCGTTTTCTTTTTGTTTTTCGATACAAAAAAAAACTATAAACTATATATTCAAAAATGGCCACTTCTCAAATTGAGTAAAATATTATGTAAAAAAATTGAGATTTTGCTTGTGGTTAATGTTCATAATGATAATGGTGACAATGTGTGTGATAAAGATGAAGTGCTGTTACTTTCTCTCTTGCTTCTAAACATTTCATATATTGTTGTAGTTGTATTTGTTGTTGTTGTTGTTGTGGTTGTTGTTACGTGTATTAGACAATAATTTCGCGTATGACACGACGATTTCGGGCATTCGGCGTTGTTGAATATTCACCCTCGAAACTGTCATCGTAGCTGAGGGACATGTGCTGTTGAGGGGGCAGCACCTCGTCCTGTTCCATGTGCTCCATGTTGTATGGGTTTGGCAGGCCGCTTACGTCGTGATATGGTGAATCTGCAACGAAATTGTTTAAATTAGTTTTCCAGCCAACAAAAAACAAACTGACAACTTGAGACTCATGCGCAAACAATTAAAAACAAACCAAAAACAAAAAAAAAACCAAAAAAATACAAGTCAAGTTAAGATAAAAAAAGAGAGAGGCAAAAAAAATAAAAGCAAGAAATGCTAATCAAAAACTGTTTTCACTTTTCTGTGTCGAAACAAACACACAATGAACTGAAATTGTGGGCGTGTCTTGTTGAGTATGTATGTGAGTGTGTGTGTGTGTTTGAGTGTTTGGGGTTTAAGCAAAAACTTCAACAGGCAAAATGTAAGTAAAACTAAGCGATATAGATTTGAAAAACTGAAAATTGTGAACATCATCATTATGCGCAAGGATTTTGCGGCTCGTGTCCTTGGCATTAATAACTTACTTCAGCCTGCGCGCTCCGTTAGAGCGTAACATCCTGAATGATGTCCGCTGTGATTTATACATATATATAGATTGTTTTTTGTTTTTTTTTTTTGGATTGTGAGCAAAGGCAAAAGACATGTGTGTGTGTGAAGTAGAGAAGTAGAAAAGAAGCCAAAATGGTTAGCGAAAGAACTTTGATTTGAGTTTTGCATAGCTTAAACTTAGTAACTACAACTAAAAAGCCAGCTGTGATTTGGTTTTTAGTTTATCTTGCTAGCTAAATGATACGCAACGCAATGACACATTCATACAGCAATCACACATGGCGTATACTTAATACTTAATATAATAATATCACTTTTATTTGGAGAGAGAAACTTATGCGAAAGTTGGACAGTTTATTAGTGTATATAATTTGCTTTAAGCTAACAGTCTTAACAGACTCTAAACATTCTCTTTGTGCTTTAAAATCAACTACTTTACTAAATTGCAGTCATTTCAGGGGCTTCTTCTTTTTAATTTAGTAGTACTATCTTTAAATATATTTTTCTCTTTAAAGTTTATCGTTCTTCGTATTTTTTAAACTCTTTTCGTTTTCGCTTACACAACACCTATATCTATTTTAACAAGGATTCTTATTAGAAAACAAAAGAGTCTTTGTTACAGTTAGTCAATCAGTGCAGCTATCAATTTCTCTTTCCCTCTCTTGCTTCTCATCAATGGATTGCAATGCGAAATGCAATGCTTTTGTCAAAGTAAATTTTCTGCTTGATTGCGAATAATTGAATACAAATCTCAGCAGAGAATTGAGCATAACTTTAAATCCCTTAGATGGACTTCATGAAGAGAATTTGTGGTGTTGGGGCTTGTGGAAATGTGAGAGTGAGTTGAGAAGATGGCGATGAGACAGCTTTGCATAAGCAGCTTTCACTTTGTCATTTTAAATTGCAGCTTAAAATGGCCAGTATTATTTTTTTTTTGTATACATTTATTGTTGCAGTTGTACATTGCATGCTGCAATGTTGGGTTGACTAGGCCGGTGACAATTCTTTTAATTTGCCAGTCGACTGAGTTCTTGACGTGGGCTTTGGGTTTTCTGATCTGGTTTCAACTGGTATTCGAGGCTGCTAACGAGCAGCGGCTGTTAAAAAATTAATTACAATTCCGAGCAGCTAAAGCTGTTGTTGTTGTTCTTGTTGTTGTTGTTGTGAATGTGGTTGCTGCTGTGGCAGTTTGCAATTGGAAATGCAATGTCAACATCATGTATTCAGACTCGCAATTAAAGTTCAGTTGTTTCGCATCGGTATCGGTTTCAATCTTGCCAACAGAAATCTCACATTTGTGTTTTATTTTGTAAACAAGCAGAGCGCATTAATTTTGAATCACAGGATATCTTTGTCAACAAATTGTTGCATATATTTAGGGGCGGCACACTCCCTTCATCATCCCATACCTCATCGCATACCATTTCAATTCCAAACGCAACTATGCAAATCCAAAAGCAAAGCACAAAAAAAAAGCAAAAAGGATTGTTTAACAGCAAGAAAGGACTCTAAAGTAAAACGCTTTGCATTGTCTGCCAAATCGTTGGAAAATTTATTGGAATTTGAATTTCAAAATCGAAATCGCCGCATCGAAATGTATGTGTGTGTGTGTGTGTATTTTACGCCCGTTGCTTCCCTGCACCTTTCTCAAATCTCCTTTGCGTTTTTGTCTCATTTCCATTCTTTGCTTTTGGACACATACCAATGTGTTTTTTGGCCTCCTTCTTCCCACATGCGGGGCGCATACAAATATAAAACGGTAAATCCTTTTTAACAACTGCTCTTTAACATGTTCAGGCCCCATTCCACCCCCTCTGACAATCCTATCCCCTCACCGTTTTGGTCTATTGTGGCGTGCGAAAATTTCTAAGCGCGTTTGTCGTCCATTCTCCAGCCCTTTTGGCATCTGCATAAACTTGACCCCAAAAAAAAGGAGAAAAATAGAAAAAATCGGTTTGAAATGAAGGCAAAAAGCCAGCCAAAGCGAATAAGCGAATCCTCTTTTCAATGTTTGTTGTTTTGTCTCCTTTTCTCCGGTGCTCCCCAGCACCCCTCCCTTTATCTATCCCTTTTTCTCTGCTAGTTGGGTTCGACCGCTCGCTTTTCTCGTCTTTTATGGCCAATACGTGAGCTGTGCGTATTATGCGCATAACTTTATATATGCCACGCCTACACAACGTACTCCTTTTGCATACATTGCTAAGGTGAGGATCTTTTTTAAGAGGATGTGCAGGGGAAGGTGGTAGAGTTTACTACATTTGCTGTTTTTCAATTTGCCAGTTTGCATTTTGCTCTCAGCTGTGCGAACTCGATTCGACTTGAAACAACTTAATCGTTTTTGCGTTAAGCATACGCATAGTTGAACCGTTTGTCTGTATTGTATACCCTGCAAACAGCAGCAGTACTGGGGGTTAGTTGTGAGCTGTTCTGCATATATTTTAGTCGTTTATTAAAAACCATTTATGGGCATATATCTCTTTGCTTAACTTATGTCTTTTTAAACTTACTTTTATATTTCATTTTTCTAGTAAAATAATTGACATTGATTATAGAAACTCAACTACGATTTACAGCGTATCTGTTAGTGCATATTTTAGTTTTTTAATTACCCAACATTTTTTTGTGACTCCTTTTCTTGTTGGCATTTCCATGCAAATTTGTTGCCTAAAGCAAAAACCGGCTACAGTTCTACGTCTATAGCTCGTAATAACCCATTTTTTTTCATCTGTTTTTGCTGCTAGTATATTTACCCAAAAATGTCGAAAGTAAACAAATTGCAGTAGAGTTTATCCACACACACACGCACATCCACACCTACACAGTCATGAGTCGCTTATCGGTGTTGCCTTTTTCAACGTTTCCAACATGTTTTTTCTAAGACTTTTTTTTTATTCCTATTTCTCAGGCTCACAAATCCACTTAGTGTGTGTTTAGTGCTCTCTTTCTCTTGCTGGCAGCGTAGAAGCAGCCCAAAAGTTTCTTCTCAGTCTTTTGGCGTCTCATGATTTATGCGACTTGAGGCAGATACTTCTGCCAAGAGAGGGAAGAGTGGCCTAAGAAGCTTTGCCCCTTGAGTCTTTTTGCCGAGCAATGTGATTTTATGGCGCATTGAATAAGTTGTGCGTCATTGAAGGCAGCATTTATTGGCTTGCCTACAGGCCAAAACTGCACTATTTTTATGGCCTCAAGTGTTGCAACATTTTGAAAATGTATTCAGCTCTCAAATAAACTTAGTGAGTTATTGTCTTATTTACTATAGTAAGTGGAGCACTACAGAATCAAGTTAAATTGATAGCGAGCAAATCACATCAGCTGTTGAGCGTTTGAAGGAATTATAGCAGCTACTTTTCCTAGCTTTTTTTAAACGAATTTTAAACATTTTCAACATTTTCTATTGCAACAGAATATATCACTTTTCATACCAAACTACAATTCGTTAGAAATTGTTAGACTAGTTTGCATTTTTGTCTGTTACCCAACAAAAAACAAAAAAATTATGCAACATACTATAATCTGATAACTCAACATTTTTGGATATTTGCAGAGAATTTAATAGTTTATTTTCCTGGCATGTTTAAATTGTTTTTCCATGCAATTTACCAGCTCACTTCTGAAGGTATGTGTGTGTGTTTGTTTGTGGTAATTTTCTACTCCAAAATGTTATTTATGAATATCTGAACTTAATTTAGAGTGGAGTTAAAGTTTCATGTTTGTATTTCAATAGGTATATGGTACTACAAGTTAGTTTTATCCGACTTTTAACTTTAAGTAGATTAACAGGAAAACAATATAACAAGTGTGCGTGAGTGTGTGTGTTTGTGTTCTCTGCTTTAGCTGCGTTTTTTTTTTATTCAACCCATTTTTTTGCTCTTTTGCTCTGTTGGTTTAATGATGAATTAAGCTTCATGTGCGAAAATACGCCAGCCAACTGACAGAAAAGTCTGCATAATCAATCAGTCACAGAGTCACAAGCCATCCCACTTCCTCTCTATCTACCCTCTCTCTTTCTTTCTTGACTGACTACCCTTTTAGTTAACCAAAGAGAAAGAAGAAGCAAGAAAAAAACTGCGATACCAAAAATATTTTTCGCTTACGCAGCTTTTGACGCCTTCAGCAGCCGCAGACTGACTTCCGCTTTCGCTGTTTCCTCCCCCGTCCGGCTAAGCCCTTTTCTCTGCTTTCTCTTTTTTTACCCTTTTGCAGTTGTTAGTTGTTGCACAGCCACAAAAGTCAACTCAGCTGCAGCAGCTTCAGTTGTGGCAAGTGTAAAAGCTTTTAAACATGTTGCCACACACTCACACTTGCATCTCTCTGCATAAGCTGACACATCAATGTAATGAAGATGTATTTGCATATTGTAGCACTGTCAATGTTTCTCCCTCTCTCTCTTTCTCTCTCGGTTTTTGCTCTTCTAACAATCTGTTCTTCTCTTGTGCTCGCAGTTTCAGTTTTTAGATGCTTTTGCTTTTGATGGCACTTGTGGGACACGTTGTTGTTGTTGTTGTTAGTGTTCTTCTTGTTGGTTGCATTTTATTGACATGCATACATCAGTGTATGTGTGTGTGTGGGTATGCCATGGACAGCTGGGACGCTTTTATGGCAGTTTGGCATTTGCCAGTTGCTGTTGTTATACCCTGCACACAGCCAAAAATGCGGCAATGGAGTATAATAATGTTGTGTACTTGTATGCTACATGCAGTCTATATAGTAGACTTAGTTCTAGGATCTGTTTTGTGTGCCAAATAAATCGATTTATTAGTATTTTGCTGCTGTATCAATTACTTTAGCTCTGATTCTGAGAAAACTATGTGTTTGTAAAATTAAATTTTTTTTAAAAAAAAAAAAATTAGAAAAAATTTTTTTTTAATATTTTTTATTATAAATTTTTTTTTGATGCCTTAACAACTTGTTTCAAAATTGATTTCTTAAACGAAATTTAGTTGAACCTGACCATTTTTATAAAAATATTGATTTTAGTTTATTTTGAAATGTTATTCAATGCACTGCTTATATTGCAGTCGTGTGTTCTCTCTGGCGTGTTGTTGCCGCTGCATATTTCTTGTTGTTATTTTAAATATTTCTAAGTTTTTGGCGCGTTATACGCAATAAAAAAAAAAAAACAGTTGCGTTTAACCGCAGCTATGAAGGCGTGTGGGCGTTGACACTGCTGTTTGGCTGGATGTGGGCGTGGCCGTGACCAGTTGTGCGTATGTCTTTTGTATGTTGTGTTTAGTTATGCAGCAGCCAAAGCCGCAAAGTTGTTGTATTTGTATTTTGCTTTTGCATTTTATACACACGCACGAACGCGCACACACACACACACACACACACACGCACACACACACTTGGACACAACACGCATCACAAATAACAAAATTTCAAGCGTGGACGCTGTGAAAACAACAACAACAACACCAGTTGGAACCACATCCTGTTTTGAGTCCTGTTTCTCGTCCTGCCGCAACGTCGCCGGGCAATAAAAACCCACAACATAACACAGCAAAGGAGAGCGAGAGAGAGAGAGAGAGAGAGACAGAGAGAAGCTGAAGAAAAAAACGAAAAGCAGGCGGAAAAAAAATGTTTTTCTTTTATTTTTTTTTTTTTGGGCGCGCTTGCTCATAAACCGTAAAGATAACACAAATACGGCACACACGCGGCTTACACACACACACACACACACACACACACACACACCTATGTATTTGTGTGTATGTATAATAACATACACATAAGCCGCATAGTTGTAACCAACAAGAACAACAGGGAGACACAGCAGAAGAACAGCAACATCATCACGCATACGCCCTGTGGCCGTCTGATTGCAGTCAGCTCTCGCACACACTGTTCGTTGTGTTTATACCCAGCACAGGTTTTCCCTGGGCATATCAGTTGATTCTAATAGTAAGCAAACTAATTTTCTATATTTGTTAAAAACAAAATAGTTTTATATTAGCTCTATTTCTTTATTTTCTTCACTTGTTTACGAAACGTAATCTATTGCGAATTTCTAATAACTATATATGTATGCTTCCACTGTTTACAGGGCATCTCTCAGCCGATCTTCATATCTGCTATTGTATTTTTGGTTTTATGAGTATTTTGGTTCTTCTTCGCTTCGTTTTTTATTATTTAATATTTTAAAGCACTTGCGGTGTTATTGGCATTACAACAAAAGAAGAAACAACGCACACACACACCCACACACTACAACATCATATACAACGTGGATGCCAAAGGGGCATCCAATTTGTGGCTTTTGTTGCTGTTGTTGTTGCTGCTGTTGCCTCACTGAACTTTAAGCAAAAGTTGGTCAAAGACTTTAAGCCAAGTGTAGTATGAACCGAAAAGAGAACTCAACGCTTCACACAAAAAAAGATACAAAAATGTATTGCCGAGCACTTGTGTGACATGTTTGTGGCTTCTACTTTTTTGCTCCTTAATTTTGTTTTCGTTTGAAAAAGGGGCATGGTCGATACAGACACACACACACACCCACCCAAAGAGCGATAGCACATAATTAGCATGAGCCGAGAAAAGGCATTTGAGTGGGTCGATGTCAGCGATATCCAAGTGCTTAACTTGTCATAACCAAAAGTCCGAGTGCCAAGAACACAACAACTAAGTTTGACAGAATGTATCCTTTTTCTTTCCATCCTCTCTTGCTCTCTCTTCCACTCTTTCTATTGCTGGCATGCCCTATAGTATAACCTTTATAACTTTCGAACTTTTTGGAAAACAATTGCTTAGATATCTAGAGACCCACGTTCTTAATGTGTCATAAATAGAGTTTTGAGCGATGAAAGTTGTCAGATTTTACATTTCCCTTTTTATTTTACTTTTACTTCAGCGGACATTTTGTATATTTTATAATGGACATTTGCAGTTTCTCCTATTTAATGTTATGTTTTCTTTATAAATACATATTTCAACTGTCTGCTGTATAAATAAATGTGATGTAGGTTTAATTAAGTAAAATAAGTTCTAATTATTATTCCATTAGAATTAATACATTTTTTGCTAGATACTGCATATTTAGAAGAAGGTGCTCGCTTGCAATATTTTCTTAGTATACATTAATTTATATATCGTATTAGATTATTATACTTTTTTATTTACGATTTTTTTCATTGCAATTCTCATACTTGTTCCAACACATTTTTTTCTTAAATATTCTCGATTCTCTCACTTTTTTTTATCATTTATTAATTCACATCCATCTCTCTCTCTCTCTATTCGTTTCTGGCATTCATTTAATTTTCCATTTAACTAAATATTCCTTAAAATGTCTTCTATATTCTTTCAACTCTTTCTCTTCTCACACTCTTAAAGTTAGTTGCTCACACACACGAATTACATACCAAACTTCCCTTAAAAATAGTCCCTAGCATTTTAAATTTAATCTAGAGTTTTGATTAAAATACTTACCTAAATGCTGATCGACACGCTTCTTGGGCTTCTGTACAGATGCATAGGGATCACTGCAGTAATCCTGTCGGGACGGATTTTGGCTGTTGCGCAAATTGTGATATTCATCGCCCACTTGACTGGGCGTGGCTGTCAAATGTGGATAGGGTGCATAATCATCGACGGCTCCATAGCCGCCGTGCGTTAATGGATCATAGCCATAGGTGGGTTGCTGTTCCACATATTGATTGTGTGGTGCCTGGACGAGTGTCTGTTGATTTCCCACTGCCGCTGCAGACATTTTCACCTGCCACAGCGAGTCCTGTGAATTGACACTGCCACCATTGTTCGAATTCGAATAATTGTTCTCCATGTAGCCCATGTTGACCCCTGCACAAAAGACACAAAATACAAACAAACAGTTGAGTTAAAAGGGAAATGAGAATTGGTAAAATGGAAAATGTAAAATGGAAAATGGAATATTGCGAAACTCGTACAAGTGTCGCATAAATCCGCCACAGAGTCGCATAATTCACATTTGGCAATATGCGAACAGCTTTCTGGCGCCCAAAACCAACCAAACCGAATGCTCTCAATAAATAATATTTAAAACAATTTTCAATCAACAAAAAAAAGTAAAAGTTCTGCGCTTTTATGGCTTTTCATTGATTAGCACATAAAACACAAAAACTCGAGAGACAGCAATGGCAAGTGAAATGAAAATGAATTTATTAACTCGAGCGAATCAACAAGCCGTAATTAATAGTGGAAACATATTGCGCATACGCCGCGTGCGCCACTTAAAACCTACACCCGAAAAAAAATAAAAATAAAAAAATAAAGAAAAACATCGTAAATACTGAAATCTATGCAGCGACTTTTCCGTAAACTTTCCTTAACTGAGTTGCCTGTTGTAGTTGCGCGAAAGTTTGTTGACAAATTTTTTACGAGCTTTGCGAGAAACAATCGAAACAGGGCTGGGTGGATGATAAGGTTGGGGACAAAGTGGAGTAACTGTGCCCTGTTTGGGTTCTTGGTGCTTGTTACGCCGTAGAACAAAGGCGTTGACATGGAGTGCGCCTTGTTATGTCCTTTCATTTTGTTCTTTCACTCAACGCCTTGTTACTTGCTACTTGTCTGCTTTCGTTCGCTCTCTCTCTCTATTTGGTTTGGCCTCTCTTTCCCACTCACTGCCACTTGTGCGTGTGCCTTTTGTTGGTCGCATTTATTATTATTTTTATATCGTGATAAATCACTCATAAATATTAAACGCATGCTTGACAAAAAAAAAGGAAGCAGCGAAAACAGAAAAAAACTTTTTGAATTTTTAGTTGGCGGCCTAAGAAATCGTTTTCACCACAATTTCGCCAACTTAAGCGTATCTTTGAAACCAATAGAGAGCTTATTTCAGCGACTTATAAATTAAATACTAAGGGGAAGTTTTCTTCTAATTAATATAAATTAATAAAAGAAATCTTTTCTTATTTCGATGAAAAAATATATTTTTGGTAAATTTTAACTTTATGACAATTCACACACAAATCGCTAGATTTTTGAAAATCTCTTTCGCCAGCATTTCGCCAACTTCCCAAACTCTCCTGTTCTATTTTATCGCTGATAACTGCTACATTTTATGTGTGACTATAAATTGTATTTACTGCCTATTTTGTTTTTATGCACCACACAAAAGTGTTAAACACCTCGTGAATTGGCGAATTCGAAACGAAATCGATTTGCGGCACAGCTGATGAATTTTGTTTACTTGTCGTGCTTTTCAGAAGAGTTTTACGACAAAACACGAGACAAAATATGGACACGCAATATGGAGTTCTTTATTTGAAACAGTATCAACTGTTTCAATTCCAAATGTACCGCGTTTCATTTGCAATGGAATTGTATGGAATTGAGTTGCGTGCCATTTTACCGCTTTTATGTGACATGGTGGGCGTGATAATTTTTATGATTAGCCATAAAACTAAAAACAGTAATAATATTAACTTCATTTTTATTTCCAATTCCATTGCTGTTCTTATTCGCATTCGCATTCTTATTCTCATTCTTAGTCCTGTTTCCAGTTACCAGTCCAATTTTCATTTACATTTTCCATCTCCGTGGACTCAATGTCGTTTGCATATTTTATGCGACATTTTGTTCCTCGAAATGAGGCATAAAAGTCTAAGAAAAATACACGAAGGAAAGCAGGGAGCAGAACTCGGTGGAGCGAGAGAGACAGAGAGAAATTAAATAAACTTTTCAATTTGATAAGCATCAAATCAGTTGGCACAACTTTTGATTGCGCAAGTTTTCTCCAAAATGGGCGGCAAAATATTTTCTGACCGAAATAACAATAACAAAATACAAATACAAATGCAAATACAACTAAAATCACAACAAAAATACACTACACAAAATATTTCAAATTGCAAATATAAATAGCGGAACAAGAATTTTAATGCATTTCCATTGTCGACATTTTTACTGTTCATCTTTTTCTGCGACTCGCAATTAAAGTTTGTCCAAAACTTTTCACATTGATTTGTGCAAATAACTGTTTGTGGCATAGTTTGCGACACGACCACGCCCACCTTTAGGCGCTTAGCGTGGGGCACGCTTATTAAATGCCACCACAACATCGGCTGGAAAAAAAAAAAACAAAAACGCTGTTCAAGCAGTTTTGCCCTGCAAAAATGTAAAACTCTTTTCATGTTAACAACTCTTTGGCCAAGTGGCAAAGTTGCAGGTTTGCCACACTAAAACCCCATCCACCCCCTCCCACCCTGCTTCCAATTTACTGCACCCTTTGCTCTTATTCAGTAGAGGCAAAGTTTTCAACCGGAAGTGCTTATAATTATGCAACATTTTTGTGCAGCAGCCGCACAATAAAAACAGTTTCAAATGCCATTAACGGTTAACTAAACGGCAGCTAAAAGAGTTGGAATGCAGGAAAGAGAGGAAGAGAAGGAGAGGGCAGGGAACTGGAGTGGCAAGTGCCAAGTGGCAAGCATGAAGTTTGTAGTTTAGGCCAGCAATAGAACAGAGTTTAGTTATCCAAGTTGCGCTGGCACCTCAAGCGCACACGGTGTTAATGGGTCTTGCCACCTGCCACATTCCCCCCACACTCTGTTGTGTGCATCTCCCGGGGGCAATCTTTGTTGCTTCTTGTTGCACTTTTAATTAGCGTCGCGACGCTTGCAACCCGGCATTTGGCCCCAAATGCGCTTAAATGCCAAAAGTGGCAGCAGCTAAAGTCGTGTGGCAACAACAACAACAACTGGAGTTTAGAGTTGCTGCTGCAACAACAGCAGCAGCTACTTGTCGAGAGGCTGCTTACTTAACTCCCCTTTACCCCCTCCCCTTCACCACTAATTCGAGCGCTACCAACATGCTTCCTCTGCAGAGTTCCTGTGCTTGCCATGTTGCAGCTTTTCCTGCTGGCGGCCCTTTAAGTTGGCCAAAAAAGAAGAGGTTAATACGCTTCAGTCAGGTATTCGACTATGGGATACCTGTTATTCCATTTGACAAAAACTGCTGCATATTTTTAGGCGTTAGTTTTGGTTAACAGCTCTAAGTAGCTATAACTTTTTATACCCTCTGAGGGGTATATTGGGTTTGTCAGAAGTATGTAACAGGCAGAAGGAGGCGTGGCAGACCCCATAAAGTATATATATTCTTGATCAGCGTCAAAAGCCGAGTCGATATAGCCATGTCCGTCTGTCCGTCTGTCCGTCTGTCCGTCTGTCCGTCTGTCCGTCTGTGCGTCTGTCCGTATGAACAAACAGATCTCAGAGATGGTAAGAGCTACAATTTCAAACTTGGTCAGTATCGATCACATATTTAGTCAGGCAATACAAGAATCTTTTTTTTTTTTGATGCCACGCCCCATTCGCCCACAATAAGCAAAAAGCCAGACATACCTCGGAAAAAATACATGTTTTTTGCGAATATTTCGGTAACTATAATACCTATGGACACCAATTTTGGCACGCAGGTTGCTATTTGCAATATAAATATAATGCCATCAAAATTTATTGGATGCCACGCCCCATTCGCCCACAATTGCGTTGTAACTTTGCATGCCGCTGGCTCACTTATTTCTTAACGTATAGCGTTGTAACTTAGTATATAGCTGCAGACAAATAATATAAAACGATTGTGATAATTTCATTAAAATCGGACTATAATTAAAAAAGTTTTTCATACAAACTTAAATTTTTATCGCAATAGCAGTGCACTGCTTTCGTTTACGCTGCAGTGTTTACAAGCAGTGCACAAGCAGTGCTTGTGTATTTAAAACTTACTCAGTGCACTGCTTGTGTGTATAAAATTTAAGCAGTGCACTGCTTGTAAGCAGACAAAAATGAACTCATATAATTGGAAACGAAGCTCAGAGGGTATTACACGGTCGGCTTGCCCGACTGTCATTTTCTTTCTTGTTTTTATATAATCGAGTTACATTTTCTTATGCAAATTTAATTGCTCTATATTCATATATACCCAACCTCTATGATTAACGGGTTTAAAAAGCATAAGAAGAAAGCCAGGCAGCATAAAGTTTTGGCCACGCTGCATTTCTCACTCTCTCAATCTCACATTCATTCTCCGTCTCCTTCTCCCTCTTTTTCTTGCTTTCTCACTCCCACTTATGCCCTACCACATTTTGTGTTGAGAGTTTTACTACAACTTTCACTTTGCCGAGTCGACTACTAAGTCTTAAAGGTATAAAATACACATAAATATGCTTACAGATTTCCATAACGAGGTCAAGTTGAGCCAAAACTTTTCTATACAATCCGCAAGTTTTTCGGTCGTTCTTCTTATAATAAAAGATAATCAAATGTACTTATATAGTAAAGTTGCTGTTGTTCCATTAAGCTTGACTTATGCACAATTCCTTAAAGGATATACACAAAAAACGAGTAACAATGCGGAGTGTGTAATCGTGTGGAAGTAATGTGTATCTAAATACTTGACAATAGGTGTATTAAGTTGCTTTTTTCTCAATAGAGTATTCAATGCGATAAACAGTTGAAGATTATGCATGAAAATATAAAGTTTAACATGCAGTTTAACGACTTCTAATGAAAGATACATATATATAGCTCTGTATATCGCAGTTGTAGAGTAAAGTAAACAATTTAAAACATTTTCTTGCTGCATTCTCAGTCTGCATACCAAATATGTTGTTTAGTTTTTCATTTTTCACTTGATAAATTTGGGTTAAGGCTTTATTGTTTTTATTTTCATTCATATTGTGTGTGGTCAGTAGAAGGGTCAGAAAATTAGGTCTCTGTTCTCTTTCTCGCTCTGTCTTGGTATGCGGCAATCTGTGCCATGTCAGCAACTAACTGTGTTTAGATTTTAAAGCCAATTAGTTTGGTTAGCAAAACAAACTGCAAATAAAAACTAAAAAAAATAAACACACACACAATCGAAACAAAATGAAACGAAACGATGCCGGCAAATGTAGCTCATACATTTTGTCATTGAAATGTGCGGTCAAATGGCCAAGAACTGGCAACATGGCAAACTAGCAAACAACAACAATATCAGCAAATTACAAGACAAACATGTTATGGCAGAAAAGGAAAAAACAACAAAAACAAAAACAAAAACTGAAAAAGGGCAACGCGAATTGCGCCTAAAAGGCTGCAAAGCAACAACAATTGAATGTTGTTCAAATCGGTTGCTGTGGTTGCGTTTTTTGGGGTCAAAACTATTCTGCGGCTATTTGCTTTGCTGCATTTTAAGCCAGACCAGTGAACAGACAGAGCAACTCTCGCAACCCTCGCAGCCCTCTCTTTTCCAACTCTCTCCTCTCTCTCACTCTCTGTCTCTTCTTTGCAGGCAGCCAGACAACATTTGCTGCGTCGAGTTCATGGCTTTATTTATTTAGCGCATAAATTTTCAGCGCACGAGAGATTTTTCTATCTTTCCCTTTCCTTTCTATACATATTTTTTCTCTTTCGGGGGACAAGGAGGCGTTGCCAAACCAGAACAACGACATTTGTTTGCATTTATTTGGTTGCTCCTTTTTTTTTTTTTGGTTTGCTTTTAGAGAACATCATGTCCTCTAGACATTGTCATTGTCCTCAGTTCTTGTCTAGTCGTAGGCGTAACATTTGCCCAGTCCCACTTTTGTTTACAGAACAGACAACAGACAGACTGACGCGCAGACTGACAGTCAGACACGCTGAGTTTAACTGTTAGCAGAAAAAAGAGTAAAGAAATTAAATCAACTTTCGCTTGGATAGTTCACAGTTTGCTTTAAAGCAGTAGCAAAAAAGTTATTTATTTATTGCATACACTTCTGTCTTTTAAGCATTGGAAAAGTAAGCAAAGTGTCTAAAATAATGCAGTAATAACAAATTCCTGTTTAATTGTCAAACAATTGCTAATTACAATTTAAATTTGTCCGATAACATTCCTAATTCTTAACGCTCAAATGAAAGTTCACATTAAATCCTTTCACCATCAATTGTAATCAATGCAAAAGCAAACAGTTATAAGCCTGACTAATCGACAAGTGTTTAAACACAATTTTCGAGAACTTGCAGTAATTGCAAAAGACATTATACAACACTTGAAATTGCACAATTAAAACAATTGCAAATACATATCTCTTTATTATATTTCAGCTCGCAATTGCAAATTAATTCGTTAAAAAGTTTTTGCCAAATAACAATTATGACTATCAAGAGAACAATTTGCTCGTTTGCCTCTCACTCTCTCTCTCTCCCTCTCTTTCGCTTTCTGGTTCTGCCTGCATCTCTTTTCAACACTATAGGTAGACTTTGTTTTTATTGTCCTTGTTGTTGTTGTCGGTTAACATGCAAAGTTCATTAGGTTTTTGGCCTATGCGACTGCGATTGCGGCAATTTCTGTGTGAGCTCTTAACGAGTCCAAAGTGCAGTCAGCAACAGGAATGTGCATGCAGCTGTGAGCCAGACAAAAAGAGAGAGAAAGAGAGGTGTGTGTATGTGTGAGTGCGAGCGAGTGAGCGCATGCAACAAAGCCAAAGGCAAAGGACATTTAGCGAGTTTTGAGCTCCTTAAGCTGCAATTAGCGCATACAATGAACAGCAGCTTTACCTGTGTACTCTATACCTCTCACCCTCACTCTCTCTCTGTCTCTCTCTCTCTGGCGTCCTACTCTCCCTCTCACTTTCGTTGCTCCTTCGTGTTGCTGCCGCCTGTCTGCGTCTTTTATTATTCATGCCACTTGCACTTGCCAAATTAGCCGCTTTCGCATTTCTTTTAAAATGCAATTAAGTGCCAATGTTTGCCAGCAGGCAAAAAATCCCTCACACACAAACAGCTGTCTCACTCTCTCTCTCTCTCTCTCTCTCTCTCAATCCTCCCTCTCACTTTCTACCCTTTTGCAGTTCTTTTCTTGCTGCAAATCGGCACTTGAAAATTTTAATTGGCATTCGGCGAGCACTTGAAACTCTGCAACTTTTGTTTGGCCCAATACTTGGTCCACCCCTGCACCTCTACGACATATTAGCCTGTCCATCCCCTCTCTCGCTCTCTCTCTAACTGTCACTCTCCTTCACTTTCTCAGTCCCTTTCTAGAATTGGCAACTATCTAAAGCAACTGCTCAATGTCCTTCGGCAAACAAGAAAATATTGCAATTAAACTTTTGTCCAACAGCTTAAAATTCTATTGCCGTTTAGCAAGCGCACAACAAAACACCAACACACACCAACACACACGCCATTTTACACACACACAAAATTGGAATTTTTAATTTGCACGTCATTAAGTAAAACTCTGACAACAAAAAAGTGAAAGCAGCGAGAAAATTGACTTGACAGCACCTAAAATACCCTAAGCTCCGTAGCTAGATTATTGTTTGTATTTCCAAAATGTAATACAGATCTGTTGATAGAGGCAAAAAATGGGTTGGGAGTAGACTTAAATTTTCAAAAGTTTTACTATTCATTAAATAAAATTATTTAACTATATAATTGCCTTACAAACAACATACATGATACACTTGCTTTTTTAAACCAAAAAAATATTATTAAAAAATTACAAATAATTTTAAATCAAGCAATAAGCAGACTCGGAGCTTTTTAACATATTAACTCATCTCTTCAGTCCTCTAAACAAAATATAGCAAAAACTTAATCTCTTAAGTTGTCGCCAACAGATTGATCATACCCGCTGTCTAACCAAAAATATATGCTAACAAAAAAGAAGAACATCGCCAATTTGAGCTCACACAATGTTAAAGGTTAATGCCACTGATGGGAGCAAAGGGAGGCACTGAAAAACGTACCACCAAAAGCCGCACGACGACAGCACCGGCAAAGCAAAAGTGATAAGGGGCAACAAAGTGAATGAAAGAGACAGAGAGAGAGGGCGAGAGAGAGTGCTACAAAAAAAGAAGTAAACCAGAACAACAATTAATAATGAATTGTATTGCGTATTGTGTAAAACCGCAAAGGGCCCTGCATGCTGATGAGGAGGGTAAAACAGGGTGGATGGGGGCGGCGGGGGTAAATGCGACAGAGGGTCCACTGTACGCATTCATTTTGTGCGCAATTTTCATTTGTGAAACAGCAGCAGCAGAGAGAGAAGAGAAGTGATGAAGCAGAGCAGAGAAAGGAGACGCCGAACACAGCGACACTTGAAAGGACGAAAAGGACGCAGCTAGGATGAATGGACGTTTGCGTCAAGCAACAAGAGCAACAAAAAATGGAAAGTATATTACAAAATGCTTCAACAAGGAACGTAAAACGTTTAGCAAAAAAATGGCTGTTTCAACAAATTTACAACGGAAGTTGAAGTGTTTGGTTGTGTGCGTGTGGGTGTTCAGGTGTCTCCCCCCTAACCACTCTATAGTATTACCAATTGTGTATGTGTGTATGTGTGTGTGTTAGCTGTTGAGGCGCGTGATGAATGCGCACGGTCATCGATTTGCACTCAACTCCATTTTGCACTTTCACATTTCATGGGCTACATAATTTGTGTGGCAGCAACACACAGTACGCACCACCGCATCGCCACATCACTACTGCCAGTACCACAGCACCGCACCAACCAACCGACCAATACTACAACGCGTCAGCACGGATTTCATTTTGTTTTGTGATGTGTTTGCGGTGGACAATGAAAAATCACCCAAAACATTTTGCCAACGACAACGTTCAACGAGTTGTGAAAGGCAGCAACGAGGCTGTGGGAGAGCGAGAGAGAGAGGGAGGTAAGTGGGGGCATGGTTCAACACGGTCCGCAGGAAGTATTTCGCACTTCAAGTGGTCTATTGCCCCTTCAGTTGCTCTCTTCCCACTTTCTTGTTGCGCTATTTTACAGTTTTTTACGCTTAGATTGTGCGCTATCATTTAAGGGGTATCGGGAATTTGTTATAGCTTTGTGCAATTCAAAAAGGGGGTATGTATGTATGTATGTGGAAAAATTTAACATAAATCTTGAAATAAAATATGCAATTTTCAAATAAGATATATATTACAAACAGAGTTCATTTCACTGTAAAGTACTCAACATTTAACTACAATACTATTTAAATTGGGTTTTCAAATAGAAAATATAAAAAGTTAAAATTGTTCCTTTTCATAGAAACTTTAACGATTCAAACTCATATGATACTATGAGTTGAAATAAAAAAGATATGCCAGTTGAAAAGGACATATGCACTTTTATCGTTGGATAAACTAGAAACTGTAATTGAAGCACATATATTTTATTTTTAGTAGAGAAAAGTTTTTATACAAAAACTTTGAAAATATAAAAACTTTACGGGTTTTTCAAATAAAATAATTGTGGTCGATAAGACAGTTAGATTGTTTAATGAGGCATTAATATTTTCTCTTGGTTAAAATTCGAAATCTAATATTTAATAAGAATATTTAGAACTAGTTTTTAAATGTTTAATACCTATTTAAATTTTTATTCACTTTCTTTACCATATAGTCTTATTGCTTTAGACGAAACTAACTATTTAAACGTTTTTCGAAAAATCTGTATTAAAATAACCCCAAAAAAGACTCTATGTACATTTGAATTTTCAAAATATTAATCGCTCATATTAGTCCTACAAAATGCAGTACAACTTTCAGCTAGAGTGACAGTATTTTGGCAATCCATCAAGAACTTTTGAAACCAACTTTAAAAACTGTTCCCAAAAAAATATGTATGTGTACTTACATTCATTTCCTGGCAACGTGTGTCCTGTCAGACCGGGTATGCCAGTGACGCCAACAACACCGCCATTGCCACCGATGGTGCCAACACCACCGCCAACACCGCCGACACCAACAACACCACCGCCGACGCCAACAACTCCGCTGCCCGGATGATAACTATAGCCATTTTGTGTGGCATAGAGCGCTGTCTTTTGGTCCTCCATGCTGAGGGCCAGATCCATTGAATGCTCGAGGGCCTTGTTGTCCAAACCGCTGGCCGGGTAATACGGGGGCGGGGCCTGATTCTGTTGGGCGGCAACAATTGATGGCCGAACCGAGTCCATTTCGTAGTCCTTGGCGGCGGCGCTCTTCTTCGACTGATTGCGTTTGCAGCGACAGAACATGAGCAGTAGACCGGCGAAGAGTGCGAATACAATGCACGACACGATTATCGCAATCAATGTGGGCGTGGGTAGGGCACTTGCCTCTGCAATATATGGACGACCAACTGCAAGTAGAGAAAGGAAGAGAGACAAAGAGAGAGAGAGTGAGAATGGGAAGAGCAAATTTGAGATGAATGAAATGAAGCCATGAAAAATGCAACGCCACTCAACTGAATGGTTGAATAAGTGTTCGGGGTAACTGAATGGATGGATGGATGGATATATGGATGGCTGGCTGACTGGTTGGTTGGATGGACAGATTGATGGTAGCGCCTTTGCTTGCCAGGTTGTTGCCATGATTGATTGATTGATTGATTGTCCCAACTCTATTCAACAAAGTGGGGGGGTGGGAGAGAGCAATTGCTCTTAATGGCTTTGCATATAATAGGAAATCAGCGAGTTTGCCATGTGAATCATTATTTCTCTGTGATCGTGAATAGACTGAATGAATGCACAGCCCATGAATGTCAACCTAAATACCGTAGTTGCCTCCTCCCCTTCTAAATGGGCTCTCTTCATTCTCTCTCGGTCATCGTGCACAATTTGTAATGCTTGAAATGATTGAACAAGGCACATTATTCAAATGTTTTCTGGACTTTTGCTGAATTGCAGTCAATTGTGTTTGAAGTGGAATTTCTAGTTGGTAAGCTCACTTAAGTTCACCAACATTATTTAATTCATTAAAATTGTGTATCCTTTTCGCCTGCATGTAATAAAGAAAGCGGCACAATTTGCTAAGCTAAACATCTTTATCTTGGCAAATAAAAACTTGTAACTTTGCTTTATAAACCTGGAAGTTTCATCCAACCATCCAAACAATGTTTATATCCCCTCCCCCTTACCCGTTTTCACCCTGTACTTACTTTCAGCATCGGTGTAGTCACCACAATGATCGGGATTGTTGCGCAGACAGAGTTTCACTCGTACAGTGGGACTGTTGCCATCCTCCTCCATAGCCAGATTGTTAAAGTCTCCGCCATCGTTGCCGTCATCGTCCTCATTGACGGTGTGTCCCAAAGCCCGTCCTCCGCCACTGCGACGTGGTGCTGTTAGACGTTCAATGACCTCCTCCTTATGCGTGGGTCCATTTCCTGATAGCTGTAGGTTGTCCACGGTGTGTACCACTTCCCAGGCAGCCATGGGCGTATCGCCATGCAACAGGGTCTCCACAACAGCCACCAGATTGAGGCATGTGGAGCCAACATCGATGCCCAGAGTGCGTGTACTTGGTTCGTAGGTTACTTGCAGTGGGGGCGGAATGCGACTGACCTTTGTGGTGGTTATGATCTCATTGGAGTAGGGTGAACCATCCTTGGGATTCAGTGCCTTTACCTTGAAGGCATAGCTTTGATGCTGATCCAAAAATTTCACCTTGCAGGGTATATCACGTTGGCAATCGACCTCAACCCAATCGGAGTTGGAATTGGCCAGTGTTGCACAATCCGCTATCAGCTGTTCCTCACGTTGCATGGCAACCCGACGATAGCTAACAAAGAATTTGGTCTTGCTCAAACCGCCATCGAATCCGGGATCCCAGCTAAGTGTAACATAATTGTGTCCAACATCGACAGCACGTAGATTCGTAGGTTTCTCCGGAGGACCCTTTTGCTGCAAACGAATCGGGGCACGAATCGTATTTAAGGAGTTGGCCACCCTACAAGTGTATTCACCATAATCCGAATGGGTTAACGAGTTAATTCTTAGCACCGAGGTGTAAATATCATTGTTATCTGTGGTGGTGCTTATCTCATAGTGTCCATCAGAGGACATGGTCAGCGGTGAAGGATTGTTGCCGAACTGCCATTGAAATTCGGGCTTGGGATAGGCTTGAACTTTGCACACAACCTCAGCAGTTTCACGTATATCAAAGGCCACCTTGTTATACTGATGTAGCACAATGGGTTCATGTTCGATTCTCAGCTGCATCGAGGAGTTGGCCGAGTTCACTTCGTTCTGGTAGAGACATGTGTACAATCCACGATCGCCGGGTACCAGTTGATTGCTGGAAGGTCTCGCATTGCCATGGAACTTGAGCATGCTCTGAACGGTCACCATGCCATTGGGTCCCTGATCGGGATTCGTTTTCACCTCGTACAAATTCAGTTCGGGTAGAATTTCCACACCATCCTTTAGCCACTTGATGCTGGGAGCTGGCTTACCCTTGGCACTGCAAGTCACCGCATATTCCACATCCTTGACGCGTCGTGTCATGTGCTGTTGCAGCTTGGCCAGGAACTGCGGTGGCTGATGTATCTCCAGCACAATGGTGGCCATCTTGCCGATGCCCAACTCATTCACCGCATGACAATGATACTTGCCCTCGTTGCCCAGATGTGCTTTGGGTATGGAGTACTGTGGCCCTTGGGCCAGGATCTTCTGGCGACTGGAGAACTCGCCCTCCATGTCGCGGAACCAGCGATATTGTGGCACCGGCCAGCCAGGTGGATTTGCCGAGCAGGTCAAGGTGACGCCGTTGCCCACATGCACCACCGGTTTGTTGGGCGTTATGTACGCCTGTCCGGGCCGATGACGCACCAGCAGTGCTACGGTCGAGTTTCCTACACGCTCACTTCGCTCCATACCCTGACTCTGCATAATGTTGACGGCCCGACAAATATAGTTACCCGCATGCTCTGCCCGCACCGAGGGCAGTGTCAATACATCACCGTTATAACGAAAATCGGGAGCACCTTCTCGTAGCCATTCGATGGTAACGGGTGCCGGATTCGAGGTAACATTACAACGTATATTAACCGTCTCACCCTCCTCGGCCTCACGGGTCTTCGATTCGATCACCACCGTTGGGGGATAGAGTATATCGAGTATTAGTTCCTGTTCCCCGGCCTTGCCAAGTCCATTGTCGGCAATGCACGTATATTTGCCAGCGTCCTGTGCGCTCACCCGCAGTATTGTGTGGACCAGGGAGGAGCTAATGAAGCTACCATTGCGTGTCCATCGCACATTTGGCACCTTTGGCTTCGCATCCACATTACATTCCAATTTGGCAGTGCGGTCACGTTCCACGCGCAGTGGATTCTCAGGTCCCACCTCGACCCGGGGGTAGTCTGCAAAAAAAAAAAAAACAAACACAACGTTCAATTAGCAAAGAAAATACAGGAAAATATAAGAATATACACAGATATTTCGATATAAATCACAGCTAATGTCTGCAGAGACTTTTGTGTGGTCGAAATGATGAAAATTAATAAACACAAAGCATTTTGTCTGCTTAATCAGTGGCATCCCGAAAAACTTGTAATTGAATTAGCCTCATGGAGGTTCTGGCAGTACTACTACAGGGGAACGAAGGGGGTGGTGGAAAGTGGTCTCTTCATTCTGATTAGACACAAAATTTGTCAATTATTAATTAAGCTAATCAAGTAGCTCAGCAAAGAAGCTCTAATGCCACACGGCTTAGCATCATTAGCGCAAACTTGAGACTGCAATTGATGAGTCTGATGAGTCTGGACTTTGAACTACGCCCTATGAACTCTCCAGCACCAGCAGCAGCAGCATCTGAGGTTAATTGCCCAGCGAGTGGTGGTTTTTTAATCTTGAGACTTTTGAGCCAAATATAGAATTAATAGAGTGCAATTACAGTCAACACTTTTAATTATAACAAAATTTTAGCTAACACCACAGTCTGAGATCTGCAAAACTTTAAAATATTCAGCTATTTTTATATAATAACAGAATATTTGTTTATATTTTATATGTTATACAATACTTTTAGTATTGCCACACTTTACAACACTGATTGTTAATTACAAATCTCTCTAATAATTGCCATAAAAAGTGCCCAACATAATTATTAGCTGATTAGTTTTGTGCGACTTTGCAACCTTGACGCGCACACACTTCCTACCACTAACCATACAATACATAGATGGTCCAAATCGAGTATTTTTTGATTGCACATTTTTCAAGACTCATAACTCCCAGTCAGCCGAGAGCAGAACCCAAGCGTTTCAATTCGCCTCAAAAGCGAAAATACAACAGCGAAAGCCAGACAATTTTGTCACACATCAGTCTGTTTTACACAGTCAAACGATAAGCACCATCTGTTTCGCTTGTGCTCTCGTTCTGTTTGCATGTATGGGTGCTAATATGTGTATGCACTCGCATCATAGTGTGTGTGTTGAGAATTTAGTTTTCAAGGCCACACGTCGATGCTAGCACAATTCAATTTTTCAGTTTTTAGCAAATCAGAGACAAAGAATAGGGACATAAACAACTGATGAGCGTATATGTTCCTAACTAGACGTCGCGAACATAGGTTTCGCCGTGGTCGAGCTGGTAAAGTCGCCGCTCGGTGTGCAGGAAGTTGCAGGTTCGCATCCCAGTGCGTTCGCTACAATAAATTCCATTTTTAAATACCCAACGACATTTATTAATAATTAGAATAACAAAATTCAATTATTTTTATTCTGTCTTTACAAAAAAAAGAGATCAAAACAATAATTTTTTTTATTACTCGAAATTAGAAATTTAAAAACTAGGAACAATGGTTAACTCGAGACTGGGACTTGAACCCCCGATCTCTTGCATAGCTAGCAGCAACTCTACCAGTACGGCCACCGCCATGTTTGCTGGCCCGCCGTCTAATAACCATCAGATACACTCATTAGCTGTTCATGTCCCTATTCTTTGTCTCTGATTTGCTAAAAACTGAAAAATTGAATTGTGCTAGCATCGACGTGTGGCCTTGAAAACTAAATTCTCAACACACACACTATGATGCGAGTGCATACACATATTAGCACCCATACATGCAAACAGAACGAGAGCACAAGCGAAACAGATGGTGCTTATCGTTTGACTGTGTAAAACAGACAGATGTGTGACAAAATTGTCTGGCTTTCGCTGTTGTTTTTTCGCTTGTGTGGCGACTTGAAACGCTTGGGTTCTGCTCTCGGCTGACTGGGAGTTATGAGTCTTGAAAAATGTGCAATCAAAAAATACTCGATTTGGACCATCTATGTATTGTATGGTTAGTGCTTCCTACTTTGAAATCGCTTTTTGCACACTTTGCAACACTATTAACTTTAGCATTTTATGGCATTTGTCTCGTTCTACCTCTTTCCTTGTCGGTTTTGCTTTTTGTGTGTTTAATCTGTGCACTGCAGTTGAGTGTCCACAGCATTGCAAGTGAGTCTGTCTTGCAGCCGCAAATGGCATGAAATGATGTGGCATGCCCCCAGAGCTTTGTGGCAAGCGGGCTAGGCTGGCGGTAAGTTTTCTTTAGCTTAACGCTTTTGTAATTAACTGAGATGGCTAAGTGTCGCTGCCGGCTGCCTAATGACTGTCCATAAAGTCGCCAACTCGTCACACACACACACACACACACACACACACAAAGCTGCGACTTTGCCGCAATCACAAGAAAGTGGAGCAGTTTCTTCACTCCCCCCCCCTCTCTCTTCTCCCTCTCTTTCTTCGACTTCCCCTTTTAGCTGCCGGCATTGCAAAATTATAGTAAATTGTGGCTACCTTTATAAGGGACGTAGTAAATGACGGGATGGGGGAGGGTGTGAAAGGTATTTGGGGTTCGGGTTCAGGTTCAGGTGTTTCTCCAACTCTCTCGTCTCGTTGCGTGTTTATGTGCGTGTAATTACATTTGATTGTCTGCCTTCTTGCTCCAAAAGAACAATGAGCTGAACCATTAAGAAATTGTTGTTGCCGTTGTTGCCACTAGAAATTGACGCGTTTGTTTCGGTTCTCTTAAACCACGACTCTCTAGTCGTCTAAATGGCATCAAATTGGCTTAATTGTCACTTTGTGAACATGTTTTACACATTTGGGCCACTGCATTCCGCACATTTCATAAAAGCTCATGTTGCGCAAACATTACCAAGAATCACAACAACAAACTGACCTACAATTTCTACAGCTCCAACCCATATACTCTACATTTCCCCTCCCCTCGAACGGTTTTCAACCCAACGTTCAACTGTGTTGATTACTTAAAAATGGGCAGCAGCTCCTTCAATTATTTGTTAGCCACTTCGTGTTCATAAATAATCAACACAAAAGCAACGAAAACGACAAAGAAAGCAGTACAGCGAGAGAGGAGGAGGTGAAAAGAGAGAGGAAGCGTAAAAATTGAAAAAAATAGAAACAATTTTATGCGTGTTTTGCATATAAATTTCGTGTTCAATGCAAACTGCTCGAAGCCCTAAATTATGTGCGCAAATAATTGAATTAGTTTACATTCACTGACACGCCTCCCAGTCCCCACTACGCCCACACTTAAAAGTCCAAGCAGCAATACGTGTTAACAAATATTTTTCCAATCAATTGCCAAATTGTTCTTTGGAAGCTCCTGCATTTTTTGGGGCCATGCCTAAAAGTATGCCACAAAAAATAAAAGTGCTATTCCATTTTGCTATTTTTAAACACATTGAACGTTAGATGGCGCTTTAACAGCTTACGGCTTAATTCAAGCAGCAAATGAAATGCAATTTTCGAAAATTTTGTATTCTTCGCCCATTCTTAACTCAATTTTCAACTCACTTAATACTAACACAATTTATAGACTGCCTTGCTAAGCAACAATTAGTTATTAGGCGGGTTAGCTGCTGCTGCTCTCCTTCTCCCTCTCCCTCTGTCTCTTTTTGGCTAATTTCATTATGGCCACGCGCAAGTTTGCTGCTTTTATAAGCTGTTTCTAATGCCAGTAGCTTTACAGGCAGCTTCTCTTGATTTCTAACAATTAATTTCACACAGCAGGTTGACTAAAAAGACCTCCCAAAATGGGGAAAAAAACCTTTAAAAGTAAATGCCAAACTATGGCAAGTGCAGTAAAATTAGCAGCAAAGCAAAGCGCCAAAATTAATTTTAATTTTAATTAGAAAAGCGAACAAAAGTGCATTAAAAATAAGCGCTCTGGGGGCGGTGAAAATATAAGAAAAAAAAAAAAACTTTACAGCCAACGCAACGCGTGCTTAACTTGGCCAAATCCAATTTTAATGTGTGGGCGGTGAACTGGTCTGGTCTGGTCTTGGGGCTCGAGGGCGTGGCAGTGGCCACAAAATGCCAAGACAAAACCAAAGTCGAGTTGAAAGCGAATTGATATGGCCAGAAGCAGCAGGCAGAAACTTAAACCAGTCAAGATAAATGATAAGGCCAATGAGTTTGGAGAACGGGAGAGCTAAAGATGGTAGAGAAGAGACATTCATCCTTTTGAGCCCAATTCTCGTTGCTTTCACAGCTAACTAATGAATGCGAAATTAAAAAGTACTAAGTTACGCAGAGTGAGACAGAGAGAGAGAGAGAGAGAGACAGAAAGAGGAGGGATATAGGAAAAGCCAGCGGAAATGTAACGGAAATAAAATAAATTATAGAACCACAATCCAATATGGCCACCCGAGCAAGCCAAGAAGTTTGTTTTCTTGACAACAACACTATACACAGAGTCTCTCTCTATCGCTATCTCTTTCTCTCTCTCACAGACTCTAGCAATTAATGCTTTAATTCGATTGCTTCACAGCTGCGTTTCTCTTTGGCAGCACATGTTATTGACCTGGTCTCCAGATGTTGCCACAGCTTTTTGCCATTGGCCAGGCTTGAATTGAATTGAGCTGAGTTGAGTTTTGGATGTGGTCTTGGTTTTAACTTGGTTGCCTGGTACCATACACAAACATACATAGTTGGTTCCTTATCATATACAGCCATCGGTGTCTTCTTTTGGGTCGTCAACACATCTCGTTTTTAGCTCTCGTTTAGCAGCAACTTGGTAGTTTATGTTGCCATGATTTTCTTCATCTACTAAATGTTTTTCTTGGCTTTCAAGTTCTACTTGTTTTTGCCATAGAGACATGTGTATGCTATCTCGCTCTCTGTCTCTCTCTCTCACTCTGTGCCCCCTTATGTACTCGTCTCTGTTTGTTAGCCATTTTGTCAGTCTCTATCCAGTGCTGCCACAGTGCTCTTTGGCTTTTGTAACTTGTTAGTTTTCTTTAGTGCCATCTACAAGTTCTTCAACTCCCCCTCTCTGCTGCTTCGGCCACGCCCCTTTCTCCCTTTTTCCCGCAGTGCTTGTGCACCGTTTGCTTGCTTCATGTTCCTGTCTTGTTTTCCTATTAAGTCAAGAATTTTTATAGCATTTAGATGGAAAAGCTCAACATATTTTTACCACTCATACCATACGGCAACCTCCTCATTCTCCTCTCCTCTTCCTACTTCTCCTCAGCCATTCCAAAGAGATATGTTTGTATGTATGTCTACGCATAACTCGTGCCTGCTGTCAGCGTATTTGAGCTATGTGAGCTCTTGTGGTTTTTCCTCTGGCTTTTTATTAGTTTCTTGTTGGTTTTGTTCTCTATAACATATTCCCCTCCCTCTCTCTATCTCTTTCTTCCTATAGCTGGTTTGGTTTGGGTCGAAAGTGGTTAAGGGCCCCTTCTATGGTCAACGGTGACCATGCAAAAGGCCAAGACTCATTTCAGCCTAACTAGTTACTAAATTGAGCGCATAAACTGAAACAACTACAAAGCAAAACAAACAAACAAATGGAAAAAATAAGGAAACTAACATTTGGTTTGCAGCTCATAAATTACAAAGAAAAAGCTGCTCAACCCAAAAATGAAACAACAAAAAAAAAAGCTAAACTAGACAAATAAACAAGTAGTGCGAGTTGAGTGGCAATTGTGATTGTGTTTAGCAAGCACATTAACAAAGTCTATTAAACAATTGCAGACACACTGAGAGAGTGAAGCCTTCAAATGGATCGACAGTAGGGCAAAAGCAAAAGAAACTGAGATAAACATAAACAAGACATAAAAACACAACTTAACAACAAATGCAGTTGGCAACAGTTAATCTGTATTTAGAAATTAAAACTATGACTACAAATTAAAAATATGTAGATTTGATAAACAAAATTTTATAGAAATTTTAGATATAAATACGGTATTTTATACTTTCATCTAATGTGTTTTTATTTTAATAAAATATTAGTTTTGTTGCTTGGGGAGTATACAATTATTTGTAATTTTGAAAAATTCAAAGTTGGTTTTATATTTCGTTTAAAATTGTATTTATATAACGAAAGTGTTCTAAATTAATTTAACATTTAACAATCTGCTTTACAGTTTTCATGTTCATTGATAATAATTTAAATTCAATCTACAGAATTAATCTTCATCAAAGTAGTAGCTTAAAGAGTCTACTTATTGCTCTTTGCAAAGATTTTTGTTCTATAAAAAGCAAAGCAAAATAAAAAAGCCCTCAACAAAAGATAAAAAAAGTACAAAGAGAAATATACATTTGTACACACAACCAAAAACATACGCACATATATATTACGATTTTTATTTGGTTACGTTTAAAGTGCTTTTATGGCATCACTTTGTGTTTAGCTTTTCTTTTGTGATATTTTCTACTAGGTTCTGTTCTCATTTGCAAATGAAATGTGGCCAAAAATGTTGCTGATAAACGTTGAAAATGTTTATTATAATACCAGAAATTTTATTAGCTTCAGATGCAGATACAAATCAAGATACACAGCTATAGTTTGGTATTTTTTTTTTTTTTTTTTTTCATTTTGGTTGAGGGTTCCACAATGGGGTTGCTGTGGTCCAAATATGTGGTCCAGCAAATGATTTATGAAATGTTGTGCATAATGCCCAACAAAACATATGTATGAGAATCGAGTTGAAGCTATGTTGAACGTAAACAAACTGGAACTGTGTATTTGTATCTGTGAGGTACAAGTGAGTGAGTGCAAGTTTATTTTTATGCCACAATTTGTGGCAAATCAATGAAAAACTTTTCGACAAACTAATTTTATGTGCTCTAGCCTGTTATCTGCTTCCTTTTATATTTTTCGACCATGCTCAGAGCATAAACAAAATTTCAACGAAATGTGGCATGAGTGCGTTGCAATCAAAGCTGCCCCAAATTAATTTAAAAAGGCAGCTACACAACACACGCATTGAAAGCAAGAGAGAAAAAAATGTATAAAACTTCTTGGCGCGCTATTTAAACAACACAAATTTCTGTAAATTGTCTGGCTGGAATTTTAATGGTAAACAAAACGAGAGTAATGAAGAGGTGTGGGGATATTGTATAGAGGAAGTGGGGGGGAGAAGACGTGGCAGGCCATCAACTTTCAACATTTGGCAGAGGCTGCTTTAAATAGGCAGCCAAATTATTGACAAACTTTTTTTTCTATCTCTCTCTCCAGCTATGTGCCACACATGGAAAACAAGCCAAAATCGTGGAGAGAGAGGGGGAGTAAGAGGGAGACGCAGTGGAGTCTGGGGCAACATGCAGGCCACAAACGATGTCATTAGTGTTGGCATTCGCTTTGTTGTTGCTGCTACTATTTGCACAGCATCCTAGAGCGGGCAGAGAAGAGGAGAAGAGGGAGGTGAAAAAGTAACAGCCGTGCCGAGAAAAACTTTTGCTTTTATTTATTTACTTGCCCCGCGCTTAAAAACAGCACAATTAACAACAAACCGAAGCTTGAAACACTCTAACAAAGCGTCGATAACATTTAGAATTTAGTTATAATATTTTACAGTTCATATAATTATATGAAATTATTATTCTAAACATCATAAAAGTTATTTAAAATGTGTAAATAAATATAATATGATATTGTAATAACTTAGTTTAATTTGAAAATAAGAAATTAAGCACATTTGAAAAATTAGATACTTCAAATTAGGATTATTTAAAAATCATTAAATATTTCTGCTTGATTGATTTTAGTCAAATAAATAAAGAATGAACTTTTCTTTGCTGCAAGTAGAATCTCATATAAAATGCCAATGACTCTTACACAAAGTGTATAATAAAGAAAAAAAAATGGGCCAAGCGAATTTGCAGAGCCTAAACTAGATGAAAAGCGCAAAAAAAAATAGGAAACAGAATGAAAACTCGGGCAACACGTAAAGCAAATTTTTGAATGGCGTAATTTTCCACCGAAACGAGACGTGTAGATTTGCCATAAGGCGGAATGAGTGTGCAAAGCAGAGAAGCAAAGGGAACAAAGAGAGTCGTAGAAGAATTGAGGGAAGAATGAGGCGCAGAGAGTTACACACACACACACACAGATGGAAGAAATAGCTGAAACGGTTGAAACAGTTGAGCAATTGCAGTTAGTAGAACCAGCAAATTTTGATGCTTTGTTTAACTTTCGTTGGATTGGATGGAATGCCAGCAATAGAGTGAGAAGGAGAGCGAAAGAGGGCGACACAGAGAGGGGAAACTGTAGCCGAGCATTAGGCGCAAAACGGAATTACTTGCTAGGAAAAAAAAAACATAAAACAAATAAAACAAGTAAAAGTTTTCACGACGTGCCTGCCCCACACAAGAGAGGCAGATAGCAAAATTCTGATAAGAGCGGCAAACCATTGCCACTTTTGCCACTCAGTTCTGTTCTGTTCTGCTGTATGATGTGCTTTTCCCTATGTCTATAATAAACTCAATTCGCTTTTCAATTTTTTTTTTTATTTTGGGCTCTCCAACATCTTTTGGCCAGAACAGAGCTGAACAGTTAAGTGGCATTGTCTTGGCAACTGGCGCGTCTTTTGACCTAAATAATTAAATTCCGTTGAAGGGCAACCAGGCAAAAACGGACTGGGCAAAAAGGGAAACTTTGCTTTTAACGCAAACGTGAAACTTGTCCCTCTAGCTCTCTAAAGTCGTCAACGAGTCCACCAGCGAGTCCTTGGAGCCAAAGTTGTCTCCAAGTGCAGCTGCTGTTTAGTTTCGTTACTATTTTTCCTGCCGCTGAGCAATGCATTTCATTAAATTTCATGTTAAATTAATTTGCCTCATTGCAGCTGGAAGTGAAACAACCAAGAAGGAAGAAAGTTAAAAGAGAAAAGCACAAGCACTTTATGCAGATTTCATAGCCTTTGTAAATATTTAGTTAATTTCTACGAGTCTTCTATTTTACCCTCCATCACTTTCTGCACTCAATTCCAATTGCCTTAAAGTGCAATCTGGCAGTCAGTCAGTCAATCAGTTAGTCATTGAAAAACATTCACTTATTTAATCAGTCAAACTTTGCGTAACGATAACAACCATAGCAACTCAGTTTCACCTCAGGTGACAGCTTGATTACTTCAAGCACTTAGAGGACATCTGGTTATACCTGCTGGAATTTACTATAACTTCTAATTGAATTTGCAAATTGTATATTTCAGGTTAAAAGTTAGTGAAAACGAATCATTGAAATTTAATTTCTTTTCGAAAATACTTTAAAATATATATAAAATTTGCTAATCAAGTGGTTTTTCATCTTTTGTGGATTAATAAAAAAATGTTAAAATTAACTGAATTACAAAATAAACAATTTAGATTTGTTTTCTTTAAGAATTACAACAGTTTTGAGAATTTTAATCGAAATAGAGTCAGTTTTTAATGTAGAGAATTTGAGAGAAATTGTAGTTGCTGCCACTGTTGATGATGTTTGCAACATCTGTGTGGTTAAACTATTCAAAGCTCAACTAAACATTTCCATTTCCATTTATATATGTATTGTTTTTACTATTTTTTTTTTGCAGAGTTTCATTTGCATTTGTCTGCTTGCAGTTTTGGTTTGTCAATGTTGCAACGAGCTGCTGCATAACTCAGGGCACTTGCAACCAAACTACTGCTGCTACTGCTGCTGCTGATGATGACGATGATGACGATGATGATGATGATGACGATGATGGGGTACAGTATAGCAGCGTCATCTGCGTCATCTGAGTCAACTTCATATGTGGCAGCCAGAGGCTAACTTGCAGCAGTGGCAGCAATAAAAACACATGCGCGCTGCTCTGCCCCGCCGTTGGCTGATGTTTTTGTTATGGCAGCAACAGCAGCAGTTGTACTTGCCTCCCGGCGGCACTCAAGCAAAAGCCGCTGCCACCCAATGCTGCTACTGCTGCATGTGCCTGGCTTGCCACCTTTTGGCCCCCAAGCGGCGTCAGCTGCTATTTTATAGTCATTCTCCATTCCACTCTCTCTCTTTTATATAGTACCCCTCTCATTTCATTGCTCAATGTTGTTGTTGTTGCAAGTCAAGTTGAAGCTGCACTAAATGTAAACAATGCAACAACTGCAACAAGCTTCAAAAGCCGCTCGCCATCAGGCGAAATGTAAATAAAATTTTTTTTTTTAAATTAACTGGCAGCCACGTGGCAACCACACTCTGACCTCCCACCCACACACCCGTCTCCCAGTGCCAAACCCACACATTGCTGATGGTGCTGCTGCTGCTGTTGCTGCTGCAGGAAACGTATCTACATATGTAACGTAGTACAATATTCAAGATTGTTGTTCATATTGCTGCCAGGGACGAGTTTCTCTTTGGTTTTTATTGTTGCTGCTGCTGTTTGGTTGCCATTTTAGCTTTTGTAACTTGTTCCATTTGTTCAGCACTTTTGCTATAGTTTTCACAGCAGCAGCAGCAACATCATTCGCAATGCATTTCTTTGGCTTTTCCTTCCCGCACACAAGCTCTGACTTTTACTTGGCTGCTTTTCCCCAGTTGCAAGACTCCCTTCGTTCTGCCACATTTGCCGCTTTTTATTTACTCACTGTGAGAGTGCAGCACTCGCATGAGTTAAGTACTCTACACTATCGCATAGTGGTGGGGCTCTATATAGCTAGTTATACAGTTACAGTCAGTTATATAGCCAGTACTTATGTCCAAATGCGAAGGCCACAACACACAGCGCATTTCTAGCTAAAAACTACAGAACGCATTGCCTGCTGTCAATTGTTTAAACAGCTTAGAGTTCAATGGGGTATATACGCTATGACATACAGTTTGATACCAAGTCTAGGTTAGAATTAGAGTTAACATTCACATTACTTTGTTTGCCTACAATCGTTCAACTAACTAAGATATTACCTACAGCTGTTCCATAACATAATTGTCAAAACACTTCTAAAACACTACTAACTCCATAACAAACCCATTGGAAAAAGAGTATTTTATAATTCGTTAAAGTCTTTCCCTCTAAAGTATCTCATTTTATGTGATTTTCTATTGGTTTTGCTCAGTTATATCTCTGCAATTGCAATTGGTAGGAAAGATGTTATGTAGTTCACAGTTCAGTTGCCACCAGCAACATGTGTGCTGTTAAATTTTACAACGTTAGAGTTGCCAACCATATAAAATTTCCGCTTTTCCACTAACCCCCAACCAGACTCCTCTTGCACCACTGGTTAATGGAATTCTTGACTAGCAACAGAATTTTATTTATATGTAAACCGCTGTAAAATTTTTCAATTTCTTGCTAGCAATCGAATAAATATTTATTTTATTTTAGGTTTGTATATTATAATTCATGTTTTCCCTCTGTGCCTCTCTCACTTTGTGCCTCTTTTGGAGTGTAAAACATGTATTCAATATTTGCACATATTACTATATAATATAGTTGAAAATGAGTTTATATATAAGTTTTAATTAGCCAGCAATTGCAGTTCAACAAATTCAAATGCAATTATAATTATGTAATTAAAAAATTGTATACATGCAAATGAAAACATTAAACAAATTGTATCTGTCGACTGAAAGATAACAGATTTAGCTATATAGTCATAGATATACCCTGTGGAAAATCAAACATATAATTTTCATTACAATAGCTACTAAACTAGTTAAATTTATATTTCCATTTTAATACAAATTTAGCTATTAAAAGCGTTCATAAATTTTATTAAATCTTTATTTAACTTAGTATCTAGAGTATACCTCATTTGGAGAAAAATAAGTAGTCAACCATATTAATAAATATTAAATGCAAAATGCTATTTAACATTTAACATAGAATGCTTTAAGCCAATGTCAGATACAGGCAACAGTACAATAACAACAGCAACGGCAAGAAAAATAATAGAAAAGCGCAATCAATTGATAGAATAAACTTTGCTTGGCAAAACCAAACAGAACATGAAAATGAAAATTCATTGAAAACAAACACAAAACAGTACAAGCGCCAAATGAACAAACAGCAACAACAACAACAACAACAACAGCCATATCAAGTGCAGAATATTTATACATATAGAAAATTGTTTATACATGTATTATGTGCAAACAATTGCATATTGTTGTTGTCTCACTTTTTTCTATATATATTGACAGTTTACACATTTTTGCACTTTTGGGTGTCAGAAGTTCGCACAAGGGACTTATTATAACTTTATTATAAAGATTATCAAACCATGCCATAAACTCTGGGTTATTGATCCCTATTGAACTCTCGGTTGGCATTTTTCTGTCTAGCGAATTTATTAATCTCTCGTATTTATGAATACCAAATACACACGCATGTTGTTAAAAAGTTTCAATTCAATTTAAAAACTTGCAACTTTTTCTTTGTTATATTTATTTGGATTTGTTTGCGATGAATGAACTCTGAATTTTGGGTATTTACGGGATATTTTAATTGAAAATTGTGCGCAAAGATTTTTGAATGCAAGTTGTTAAGACTATTTGGAAAGTTTTTTAAGAAAAATGTAAATAACAAAAGGGAAACTGGATACTGTTATGCAAATAAAAGTAATGACAAATACTTAAAATCGAATATATTGAGATATTGGAGTATATAAGTATTAGAAGTAAGCCATGTAGAGATTGTTGAGAGGTCTAAGGTCAACCACAAATGAAATGCATGTGCAACACAACCCTTTTTTTATTAGTTTACACATTCTGCCAAATCTGTGGCAAGTCCCAAAGCGCTTGACTTCGTTTTAAATCTGTAAAAAAAAGTGCAAAATATTGCAATAGTGTTGCCAAAAATAGCTGTGAACGTTATTTTGGCCATATTCTGATTCAAATGTGGCAACAAATTTTGTGTAAATATAAATTTTCATGCTTGCGCAAATTGCACAAATTGCATTGCGTCGTTGAGGATCCTGCAACAGTTGCAGTTGCAGTCTTTTAACACACACATACACACACACACGCACCTCAATTTGCATGGTCCGCTCACCCTCACCCTCCCTTCCACTCTCACGCTCATCTACCACACTGCAGCAGCTGCCTAAAGTCAAACAAATGTGCTAAAATTAGCATTTTGACATTTCAATTTTTGAATATTATTGACATGTTTATGTGGCGCACTAGAGCAGAGCGTTTAGAGAAGGGTATGAGGTATGAGAGGTGGAGGAATCTAGATTGCAGGGAAATATTTGGTTTATTTGTTGAAATTTGCATGGAACGAAGAGCTCATTGGAACCGGTTTCATTGATTCACAAAATTTACTTTAATTAGCAGTTGAGATATTTCTCAGACCCGAGACCAGAGACCATAGAGACGCGTGCTCAATTCGAACATGACGGTTACTGTGGGCGCTGTGTGAACGTGTGGGCGTGGTATAGTTTAGTTAGTATTGAAACAATGGCTAAACATTGTGAGTGCCATATGCAGAAGTTGTAGCAATATAGCAATGCCTGCTGTGTTTGTATTTGTGTTGACATCATCATTATCAACAATAATATTGACAACCTCATCATCTCGCATAAACATCATTATCTCAATAAGCTCATCATTATACTTAATGTCAAGCAAGAGACACAAATAACAATGAAGCCAAAACGGGAGCCATGACTAATAATGCAAAGTTTGTCATTTGCTTTGAATGCATTAATTTGTGAGTGTGTGAGTGTGTATTGGTGTGGGTGTCTACATACTACAGTGCCGTCAAACAGTAGCTCACATTCATTATAGACACTCTATTTACTCATCCGCTTTCTTGGTCTCAAAATGTCTTGTTGTTTCCAATATTTATACCCTCTGAGGGGTATATTGGGTTTGTCAGAAGTATGTAACAGGCAGAAGGAGGCGTTTCCGACCCCATAAAGTATATATATTCTTGATCAGCATCACAAGCCGAGTCGATATAGCCATGTCCGTCTGTCCGTCTGTCCGTCTGTCCGTCTGTGCGTCTGTCCGTATGAACAAACAGATCTCAGAGATGGTAAGAGCTACAAGTTCAAACTTGGTCAGCATCGATCACATATTTAGTCAGGCAATACAAGAATCTTTTTTTTTTTGATGCCACGCCCCATTCGCCCACAATAAGCGAAAAACTAGACATACCTCGGAAAAAATACATGTTTTTAGCGAATATCTCGGTAACTATAATACCTAGGGGCACCAATTTTGGCATGCAGGTTGCTGTTTGCAATATAAATATAATGCCATCAAAATTTATTGGATGCCACGCCCCCTTCGCCCACAATTGCGTTGTAACTTTGCATGCCGCTGGCTCACTTATTTCTTAACGTATAGTGTTGTTACTTAGTATATATCTGCAGACAAATAATATCAAACGATTGTGAAAATTTCATTAAAATCGGACTATAATTAAAAAAGTTTCTTAAACAACGAAAATCGATACTTTCAAGCAATGCATAACCACGTGCATTGCACTGAGCTGTGCACTCAAGCAACGAAAAACGTGCGAGCGAGACAGACATACAAATATGTGTGCATGTTAAGTTCTTGCAGCAGCTACTTCAATTTGAACTCATATAATTGGAAACGAAACTCAGAGGGTATTACACGGTCGGCATGCCCGACTGACAATTTCTTTCTTGTTTTTTTTAAGATCGTAAAGTTGTTGAAAATGTACATACTAATTTTTTAGATTTTATATTTTTTTACTTTAACCTACTATCCATTACTTTTTATAACTTTTGCTAAAAATTATAATACAATTATTTGTAATTTCGACATGTATTTCCATATTCCTGTTTAATTTTTAATACCCAACATTTTATTCTCGTTTCATTAAGTTTATTCCTATTACTTTTCAATATTTTCCATATTTAAGTTGTAAGTTTAAGTACGTTAGTTTCGCTAAGCTTTAATTTAAATTCATTTGATTCACTTCTCTATTTTTATACCTTTTGTCACTTGATATATAATGAACTTCTCTCTTTTACACTTTATTTCTCTAACTTCTCCCTCCTTTATTCATTTCCTACCTTTTCCTACTTCACAGTCTATTACTTTATCCAGCTTGACTTCATCCAAGTCGTCAAGTAGCCTTGACTTGCACGATTTGAATTCCTTGCGGTGTCAATTAACCCAAAGTCTTTCTCTAATCGCACTCAGAGCTGCCTTGAGACATCTCAGGTATATAATCGTAAATTAGTTCCGTAGCTCTTCCATTACCTGCCCCACATTTGCCCATTCCGCACTTTACTTTCGGGGTGGGTGGGGTCATGCTACGCTAATGTGCATAATTATTGTATTTCAATTAATTTACTTATCACAAAAGACGAATGCTTAATGCTTAATGCCTAATGCGATACCATTTGAGCTCTAAGCTTTCACTCAACTCTCACTGCTAAATGTTGAATGTTGAATGCTGAACGCTGAGACTTCGTGTTATCGAAATTTCCATTTCCATTTTGCTGTTTTTGTTGTTGTTGTTGAACCTTCTTCTGCTGGATACTTTGGCCAACTGAATGGCTAATGACGAATGTCCTGGCTAACATGCGTACCGCAATTTGACCCTTGAACTGACCTCAGCACGCAACACACGCCTCTCAAATACTCATGAAGCGTTAAAGTGTAGGCGTATCTCAGTTTCAGTATCATTTTTCTTCGTTTTTTCTCCATTCTTTCCTTCTTCTTTTGATTCTCCATTTCTGGGTTCTTTAGAATGTGAACCCAAAATCCACATCCTGTTTCCGAAATTTTCTTCTCAACGACCCGCCAGCAACCCACCAACTGATATCATTGCCTTGTGGCCCTAAGGCCAATGTACGATTATGCGTGGGGCTAAAAGCAAGCAAGCAAGAATAAGAAGAGAACAGGATGTGGGGAAAGGGGGCTAAAACGGAGACATTCTTTTGTTTCTCAGCTCAGCTCACATAATGTGGCCAAATGTGTAGCCAAACAATAAATGAAAATTGTGTGCAATTGTCGTGCCTTTCAAACACAAACCTCTTTTATCCCTTTCCCTCTGTCTCTCTGACCTTCTCTCTTCCTCTCTTTTCCGCTTTGTATTGCTATCTCTCAATGTTTATTCCTTACTCCAAAGTAGTGTCCTATAGACACGTTGCAAGTTGTTGTCCTTGTCACTAGATGCTCATTTTGTACGGTTCGGTTAGGTTCTGTCTGTCGCTCTGTCTGCTTGTTGTTGCTTTTCTTATTGTTCCATACCCTGTTCCTTCATTCGGGTAGTTTGGAATTATAAGTTACAAAGGACTTACTTCAATAACCTATTAATGCTATATATTTTTAAGATTATTTCAAATGGGGTATAGGAAAGTAGAGCAAACTCTTAATACATTTGTGGCAGCTTAAAGGAATAACTTTAAGTTAACTTTTAAGTTATTTAATTACTTTTAAGTTCTTTAATTAGTACAGAGTATCTTTACAGTATTTAGAAAATCTACATAGCGTATTTGCGAGTCAAGCAGACTCTATTATTTTATCTATTATTGACAGCAGCTGCTTTTTACTTGTTGTTAGGCAACTTCCATTTTGAGTTGCTTGCGTGTCTCGTTATCCTTTTTATTTGAAGTTTGCTTAATGCCAAGTAAATAGTAGCCCCACACACATCTAACACACACCCGCACATAAACCCTCATAGGAAAGTGATAGAGAGATAAGTCTGTTTGCCAGCTTAGCATTTGGGGTCAGGGGTCTTCCGGCCATTGTTTCACTCTTTGTCTTGCCACAAATGGCAGACACACACACATATGTACAGCAACAGGGTGGAGAAGATTGGTTGCAACCGTGGCTCATTTCATGGCTTGTTGCCGGCTATTTTGCCGTATTATCGGCGTTAAGTTGTCGGTTACCTATGGACTCGAATGGAGTTACTACTACTTGTTGTTGTTGTTGTTGCTTCTTTATAGTCTATGATGGTCGGCGGTCTGCTACTGCTGCTGCTGATCTGGTCTCTTATCCTGGTCGCATTATCATCATCATCTTCAATTTAATGCGTGGCAGACGGCAAGAACAACGACAACGAACGAACAAAAAAAGCACTCGACAATTTTCTTTTGCTTCTACTATTTGTTATTGTTATTATTGTTGTTGTTGTTGTTGGTGCTTTGTTTTTGCGGCTTGTGACTCTAACAGTCACTTCCTGCCATTTGCTGCCAGTAGCTTCAGTTTTTTTCCCATCTTCTCTCCCCTTTGTCTACTCTCTCTATCCATGTTTTTTTTTTTTTTTTGTTGTGTGTACTCCATGTAATGCCACTTTATATGCCGCAGTTGATGCCTTTAGAGGCTTTTGTGTTTACGCCATGTTAAGCCTTGGAATCCTTAATGCCAGAGGACATCGCCAATCTCTTTGCCCCCACTACATCCCCACTTCCCTGTCTATCTATCTGTCTGTCTCGCACTGTCTTTATTGGCACATGTGTATTGGCATTTGCTTCGTTGATTTTACCCACAACATGCCTCTATGCCTATTTGCCTAGTTTGCTCCTCTTTCACTTGCTTTTCTGTTGCCCCACTCCTCTCCTGGCCGTTACTTGGTCTGGGTGTTAAGGTTCAAACATGGCGCAAGGTCGTTTCAACCAACCGAAGCGGACAACATTTACATTTACATTTCCATCTGCATCGCCCATTTTCTCCATCTCCCCCTATCTATTTTCATTTCCATTTCCTACTCCTTGCTTCTACACATTTTCATTCTCCATCCGGAACGTGCTTGGGCTGCCTTTTTATGCATGATCTCATCGGTGACTGGCATCAGGGACATAGCTTCGACATGTTCTCCATTCCAAACCAAACCAATCCCATCCCTTTTTCATTTCCTTATCCCACACACACGCCTTTGAGGCAGGCCAGACAAAAGTTAATTGCCTGACATTAAACTATGAAAATGATAGGCGCCACAACAGACACACACACACCCACACATCCCTAGCATGTCCTGCGGGCTGCGCATTCCCAATATTGTCCTTGTCTCATTCAAAAAGAAAAATATTGCTTTAAATCGCAGAAAACTTGCCAGTTCCCAACCAAACAACATACTAGAAAGCAAAACATTCAACAACAACAAGTGGAGAAAAAAACATTGCCAGCATGTCGGCTTAGTATCAAATCTAAAGTCAGCAGGCAATGTCCCATTTTCCAGCTATTTCGGTTTTTTTTTTTTTTTTTTTTTGTTGGTGGCCCGCATTTCCCCTTTGCCATGGTGGCAGCAATCCTTGCCAGCAGCTGTCTGTTGCTTGCCCGCTTTTGGCTGCTTTGGCGCTCAGGTGAGATCCGATTAGGCTCATCAACAGCCATCCACATTCAACTCCATAGCCATATCTGCTACATTCATATCCACATTGCACGATTGCCAGAAAAATGCTACGATGCCGACGTCGACGCCGCGAGGGCAGCACAATAAATTAGCGACCTCGACTTAAACTTGCAATTCACAGAGGCTAATCCCCAAGTCCTTTTGTGGCCCTCAGGCGCAATCGAAATGGTGCCTGGCATTAGGACTAGGGATTGCCCTTAAAGCAATTTATGTTATGCTTCTTTTTTTGGATATAACAACAATATCTGCAACTACATAAAATGGGGCAAAAGTAAAGCTTAAAATGGGCGGAAGGTAAAGTTGTGGGAAATGAAAGTGTAAGTGGCAGTGGAATTGATTGAAATGTTGCAGGCAATGCGAAAGGATAAGAAAGATTTAAATGTCAATTTGGTGGCAAAAGTCAAGCAGACAGCAAAACATTTACGAATATTTTAAAATCGTGACATAATTTTAAATACAAATCAATAAAATTGATAAGTTTCATTTGCGAAGCTAAAATAAGCTTTGAAACTAGTAAAACGTTTTCGAAAACCAGAAATTTAAATACTTTCATAAAGAATAAAATTTATTTATTATTTTAATATTAATTTATATTTTTTTCAACCATTATATATAATGCATATTAAATCTTTCGCCTCATTACATCATGTATATTAACAGACGATTATAAAGGTTTCACAATATTGCCAGCAATTTATTGTGCTGTTTGCGAATGACTTATTAGAACCGTTTTAAGGGAACCAGGCCGAAAGCAAAAGACACGAAACAGGTAAAAAGGTGCGTTGCCAGACTGTCAAAAAACTGTAGAGTTGATGGAGGTAAAACGTTTGCTGTGACTGTGAACTGATTAATTTGTAGGTGTCAATTGGTTAAAGTCTAAGTGAATTTTTATTGTGGGCCGTAAATCAGAGATACACAGAGAAAATGAGAAAGAGATAGACTGAAAGAGACGAAGAGAAAACAAACCAACTGTTAAATTGATGAAAATGGGTTTAAACGGACAACGGTAAATGGTTTGCTGATTCCGATTTTCTGTTGAACTTAACAATTAAATTGTTTTTGATTTAATTTGCCAGGCAAATGCTGAAAATGCTGTTGACTAAGCAAACAAACGGGCAGCAAAACGTTGAAGGAAAGCAGTTGGCTACAAGGATGTAGCTAAAGGGCTGTGTGTGTGTTGTGCCCGCACGAGACAACCGCAAATGCTGTACGTCCTGGACATGTAAGTGTAGATTTTGCTTTTGATCAACTGCCGAGTCTTGCTTAAAAACGCATTACGTTGCTGACCCCAAGGAGCAAAGCTCACATTGACCGCAAGTGGAAAAATCCTTTGCCGCCCTCAAATCCCCAGAGTTTGCCACATATCGGTCACTGAATGTTGATCCCTCTAAGCTCTTCCCTTTTCTCCTGTGGGTAACACATTTTGTTGAACAAGTCTCGTCCTGCTGCTGCTGCAATTACTTTGCCAGGCAACTCTGCGGTTATCTTTGTCATCGTCTTCGCATTTCTTATTTAAACTGAATTTCCCTATCTTTCTATTAATAGTTTTTCCTCTGGCAATTAATAAGCATTACAATTGCAAATCAATGGGTTTACATTGCGGTTTAAGTGTAAAATATTTCTAATTAGGCATTGAGATTAAACAAACTTAACATAAACTGCAAAACAAATAGATTTATTTTTTTTAGAAAATGTTACGCATTAAATGTAATGCGGCTAATAAATGTAAATTTTGTAAAAGGTTTTGAGGGGGTGTTGTTGTTTTAATTAAACCGCAGTCATATCATTTTTAATTTGCCCCCATCATTCAGTTTATGCATTCAATCGTTTATATATATATTTATTCATATGCTTCAATTAGTTCAATCAGCTTGTGGGGGCGCAATCGGTGGGCGTGGCTCGAAACGGCGGCTAATTAGCGACATTTATGCGACAGGTCAGACATATTTGTTTATGTTGTTTTTGTCGTTTTGTTTGTTGCCTACATGGCATTGCGTATGCGACATGTGGGACGACATGTTGACAACGTAACGCTGCGTGTTGGCGTTTCTCTTCAAGCTTTCAATCTAGAGCTAATTATAACAACAATTTGGGACAATAACATGGCTAAAACTTAAGTGTATTAATTAAGTTCATTTGAATAGCCCTAAAAAACAAATTAAATAGCGAAAAAAAGCAAAAAGAAATTCAAAAATAAACTATAATCTATTCTATTCTTATACAGTATGCCGTTTGCGTATTTTAAATCATTTTATTTTCATGATTTATTTAAATTTTGAATGAACTTATATATTTAAAAAAAAAAAATGTAATTTCTAAAACTTTTTTCTTTTCTTTTCTATGCATTACTTTATTTAAAGTATTTAACATATATTCTTAACAAAGTTTTGATATTTTATTTCGACATTCAAACGCACTGCAAAGAATTTATATTTATTGAATTTCAAAGATATTTCATAGTGTGTGATATTCTTCAACTTGATGTGCCTCTGTAGCCCTTAACATTGCAAATATGAAATTTATGCAGCTAATAAATGGTTTATCCATAGTTCGTCATTCACTCAATCAATCAATCGTTGGGCCGCTACTCATGACTGAAATGCATGCAAACGCAATTAGCGTGGACATCAAGCCATTGTACATAGTACTGGTAATACCTCTAATGCTAGTTCTACGCCATGGTTCCAGTTTCGACTGGCAACAACCCACTAATTACCATATATGCGATGTGTTCTTGTGGTTTTTGTACTTGAATTAATTACGCATTTGATGGCTGACCCAAGTTGTAGTTGTTCTTGTTGCTGTTGTTGGTTGCAATTGCTAGGTTCTGGATTTTATAGTTGGATTTTGATTAGCTCTAATAGCTCCATGTAAACGCGCAGAGAGTCGAAAAAGAGACGAGAGTGGGAGAGATGAGGCAGAGGCGTTGTTCGTGCAACCAACGCTTAACTGCCACTTGTTGCAAGAACAACAACAACGACAACAATGTTGTTGGTTTGCTATGTGGCACATAAATTTCTATTCTAATTATTTGCGTTCACAGTCAGCAGGTCAACAACGTCAGCAGCTTCGGTTAATTTATGTGCGAGTTGGCTTTACACAAAGCTACCTCAGTAAAATTGATATTTGTGCAGCATGTTTTTTTCATTTTTTTTTTAAGTTTTACTTGGTCGATTTTTTTAAATATTTTTTTTAAATAGGTAGTTGATATTGAAATTAGACTAACATAATATTTGGTGAATTATGAAATATTTAAATAATAAAAAATTAATTAGAAAATTGTCTTCAACGAAAGTTGATATTTGTGCAAAACAAAGGTTAGTCTAGAAAATTTATGGAACTAAATAATACTTAAATGTAAACCAACATTACTTTAAACGATTAGTATGATATTGAATCTCCCTTTCGTTGGGCGACCAATCGTAATCGTCGAGGCATCGAATTTGCTAAGTTTTGAAGAGTGCTTAATTCGATGGCGCCCACTTCTTAACAATTTCTTTCTTTAAGTCCTTTAAGGAATCGAATTGCTTCCGCCCTCAAAAACTTTTGCAGTAAGGATTCCCAGAGGTCCTCGATGGGATTCAAGTCCGGACTTATTGCTGGCCACTCCAATAAGGGGATATTTTTCGACTCCAGAAATGACCTCGTATACCTTGATGCATGTATAGGAGCATTATCCTGTTGAAAAATCCAGTCCTCACCATGGAACTCTTCTGCAAATGATATAAGTTCGCTTTCAAGGAGATCCGTATACATTTGAGAATTGATCCGTGCTGGAACAAAGCAAATAGGAGTCTTTCCAAATGAGCTAAAAGCTGCCCATACCATTACAGAGCCACCACCATGGTTCCGCTTAAAGCAAGTCTGCCGGGGCTGCCTTGGGTCACGCCAATACTTTTGATTTCCATCTGGACCGTCCAAGTTAAACTTCTTCTCATCGCTAAAGATAACTTTATGGAACTCGCTGTCCCAAAACTTGTACCTCTCATAAAAGGCAAGTCGGGCCTTCTTATGCCGAGGTAAAAGTTTTGGAGTACGCACCCTTGCATCATATTTAAGCTTCAAATCCTTTCGGCAAATCTGCTGCACCCTCTGCCTAGTTATTGGCAACTTCAATTCGTTCTTTATTTGGCCACAGCTCATTGTTTTTACCGTTGCAAGTGCCCGAATGTGTCGCTTAGTGCGCGCATCAACTTTTGGAACTGCTCCTTTTCGGTTGTTTTGGGCATATTTTCCAGGGTTTTTTATATAATTTCCAATTGTGTTTCGATGACGCTTAAGTCTTCTTGCTATTTCACAAACTTTAACGCCACATTCAACCATGGTTTCAATTTAATTTTTTTCCTTAGGGCTTAACTCGGCTTGGAGAGGCATTTTAGATCGTATGTAAGAAAATTTTCGAAAACTGTCTCGTAAGTAACCACCAAACAAAGTTAAATCAACTCAAAAATATACGTTTTAATAAATCAATCACTTTTTGCGCACAGAACGTTGACGAGTCGGACTCAAAATGTAAATGAAAAATTTTGCACAAATATCAACTTTCTATTAAACGCAAGACTTTGTCTTCTTTAAAATCCTAACGGGACCTTAGATTAAAAGCTGATAAGAAATAAACACATGGAGAAACATCACAAGGCATAAGCGATAAAACAGGCATACTCAAAACAATAATACAGTTATTAAAATAACTGTACCGGCAAAAACAACTTTTGCACAAATATCAATTTTACTGAGGTATAAGCGATTACATACACACTCTTATACACACACACACCCACACATGTTGGATATTCATCTAAATGCTCGTTGCTGCCCTGTGACATTGGCAGCAATTTTAACAACATTTTAACAAATGTGTTTGCATTTGTCGGCGAGCGACTCGCATTTGCAACCGCATGATGAATGTGTAGAAATAGTGGGAGGGAGTGGGCTAAGGGGCGTGGCAGATGGGTTCATGTCTAGTCACTTCATTATGCAACTATTTAGTTTGTTGGCCATTGTTAATTTCAGAGTCACGCTAATTAGACATATTCCCCGACTCACACATTGGCCACAAAGGTCAACAGCAAAATTGCAAAAACCATAAGTAATTGCCAAGCCAAGAAAGTAGAAAGAGAAGCAGAACGAGGGAGAGAGAGAGAGGGAGAGAGAGTGTAGTACCGACTGCACTGTTTGCTTGAGTTGAGTTTTCTATATTTAGCTGCAATTTGCAAGTTGCGCACAAATGTCAAAGTAGTTGACAGCGAACAACACTGTGAGAAACTAAGAATAAGAGTTGAAAACTGGGAAGCAGGAAATTTTACATTACTTGTACTCTAGATTTTCGAGAGAATGTTATTCAAAGTATAGTATGAAGAACTAAAATTTAAATAAAGTTTAATCAAAATGAATTGGGGTCTACTTTTTGGCTTAACATTAATATATAACAAAATTTTTTAGAATTCCTTATGCCCAAAGTAGTTCAATTTATTTATTTACCTGCCCAATGTAGGCAAATACTTAACCCATCAATAATCTGTTCATTTATAGTTAATTAATTAAGCTACTTACAGTTAACATTTAGGGTGGCCGTTGCCTCCAGGCGTTTGCCCTCATTCATGGCACGATTTCGCACCACACACTTGTACTTGGCTCCATCATCTTCGCGACGTGGCGTTATCAAGAGTGTGGCATTTGTGGGCTGATCCTTGGTGCCGCCACGCAACACGGTGGCAGGCAGCGGTGAATTGGAACCCTCGCGATACCAACTATGATAATTGTTTAGGTTAATATACTACTTGGTTTTAGCTAATGATTAATTCGTTCTATTGACTTACGTTATGGTTGGATCTGGTGAACCACCGATGCTGCTGCATGTCAACTCCATGGGTTTGTCCTCGGTGGCAACCGCAATGCTGCCGGGTGAGATGACAGGTGGATGGGGAGGTGTGAGCACGGTGAGATTGTGAAATTCCTGATGCACATCGGCACCGGTGCCTTTGGCCTTGATGCGGCATTCGAAGCGTCCATTGTCCCGATTGTAGGAGACATTCTTGATCTGCAGATCGTAAATGCCACGCTCCGGATGAAAATCGAGTCTGAAAAGATTTGTAAGAAAATATATAACACATTTAATTTATATTTTATAGTTTCATTGAACGTATTTTTTTGGATTATCAAATTATTTACGGTAATTCAATTCAATTTATTCTGTTTTTACTGACTTTCTTTTTACATCTTGAAATTTTGTTGGGAATTCGGGGTTTTTCACCCCAGGTGATTCAACTTTAAACGTTTCGCAATATAAATAAATGCGAATGCTAATATTTGTCGAGCAGCAGCAGCAGAGGGAGAGGCGGGCGGTGCAAGTGTCACAGCAACATAAATAAAATCAACGTTCAATAAATGTTTGCATATTTTCCTAGACGATGACTTCGATTGACGATAACGATGACAACGACAGGTTTCTGCTGGCAACCAACCAGAAGACGAACGCTGGGTTTGGGCTAGTAGAACCCATATTTTGCCAGACGTTAGTAACCGAATTGTAAACAAAATGTCAACATTTTTGCACAAATTGTTATGTTTGTTGCTGCTACTGCTGCTGCTGTTATTTAGCTTGAAGTGCTTTCTGCCAATTTAATTGCCAAGGACATCAAGTTTAACTTCGTTCACAGATTTTAATTGTCAAAATTTTGCAAAAATTTTTCTTAATTGAATTTCTACATTTGCCAAACGCTTGAGCAACCCAATATCTCAACAAACACAAGTCAATAGAAAATCGAATTAAATATAAATAAATATATATACACACTCACCCACACACACATACAAATTTAATTCAAACGCCTAAAAATAGGCAATACTTTTGAAGTATTTCTACAGTTTCTTTCATGCCTTGAGCGATTTCCGCCCGCTGTGCAGAAAAATGTGTGAGTTTTCTAACGAAATTTGTAAAGTCTGTTTTAAATTGGTTTATTTTCTTCATTTGCCTAAAATATTAAAACAAAAATCAGCAGAATTAAAATCATTCAAAGCATAAAAATTTTAGAAAATTTAGTGTATTTTCTATTAAATTTATCCTGAATGTTTTAATTAATTATTGTTAAGTTAAATTAAATATATTTTTCGCTGCATCTTCATATATTAAGTTTTAAATCTGTCTTTTCCACAAATATGAAACCAGTTGTAGTACAACAGTTTTGGTTCTTCTCCTGTTTTATTTTATCCCTCCAACACAAAATTTTTTGAAAATTGAGCAAAGCATGTTGATTATTTTGTCGTTGTCCAGGACAACTACTGAAAATTGATGTGTCTGTCGCTCAGAAGCTTTTTATACACTTCGCTGATTGCTCAAATGGTCAAAATATGTCGATGGCCAGAGCAACGGAGCAATATAGCGACTACGCAGCAATAGCAGCAGTTTATTAAATTGGTAAACAAGATGTTGCCCTCCTGGCTCTTCTTCTTCTTCTACATCGTCCATTGCCATTCAATTGAAGTTCATTTGTCAAGCATCGTTGGTCAACATGTCGAAATGAGAGATGCCAAAATGTCAAGGCGTGAGTGAATGGATATTAAAAGACACTTTCAGCTCGTAATTCATAATTTCCACTCTTGTATCTCGATCTCATTTAGTGCGGTGTCTAGACGCATTTATGGATTTAATTGACAATTCGTTTTGCCAGAGTGCACAGCATCTGGTTCAAGTTCTGTCTGTTAATTGCTCTAAAACCGCTAAATACACGCACGTCAGCAACAAAAAGTATTTAATTAAGCAAAAGCCGAGAGAAAAGCCTCGCAAAGTTCTTAACTAAACAAAACTACAGCACAATTTTATGCAAAAGAACAAAAAAAAAACTGTCAGACAACGACAATGACCCAAAAAAAAAATGTGGAAAAAAAATGGTTACCGAGCAAATTGACTGAATTCTCTACAGGCTTTCGTCCTGTTGTCCTGTCGTCCTGCTTCTAGTAGTTGAATTTTTTATTATTATATTTCTATTTGCCTTGTGCTAAGCGCTGGTTTCTTCTGTCTCCTGAGCTGCTCATTTGCAGCTGAGCTTGGGGACCAAAAGGACAATACTCTGTGTGTGTCTCTCTTTTCCGCCTCTCTTTCTCTGTCTCTCCTTTTTATATACTTATATATAGGCGGACAGACACCGGAAAAAAGTGCAAATTATAAAAACTGCTGGCAAAGCGCAGTTCTCCACTCATCGCCTGTCACTTGGGAACGCGAATCTTTCGTCGGCAAAAAGAAAAATACCGCTAAAAAAATGAAACGCTTTAAGCTTTTAAAAGGCGCGCGTGTCGCACGTCCTTGAGCCCCTAAAAAAGCTCCTGTGGGATTTGTAGTTGTTCGTGATTCCTACCCTGCCTCTTTTATCCTCTTTCTCTCTCAGTCTCTCTTATTTTCTTGGATATTTCTTGTTGTTGCAATTTTTAAGTATGCCATTGTCGTCGGCCCTCAAATTGCTGCCTGTCTGCGATTTGTATTTCGTTGGTGCTTGAGACTCGTGTATACGGATTCGGTAACGGTTACGGTTACGGGATTCCAATGCATCCTATTCTCCGTCTTGTTCTCTTTCTTACTCCCTTGGCCAAACGCTAAATGGTAATGCGACCAGCGCAGCCAATTATTTGGCAAGAGGGGCATTCCAGCACATATTTTTCGTGCTCATTTTCAATTCAATACCAATGTGTTGCCTACTTTTTGGCGCTGCGCTTTCCTGTTGTTCCGCAAAACAATATCTTTCGGAAATCACCGAGATTTCTACCTTGAATTTCTCTAGACCAGAAATGCTGTTATATAATTCATAAATTTTATAAATATTGCATGAAGTTTTGACGGCATTATCCAATTTCCATAAATTTCTTCATATTTGAAGAGTTTTAACAATTTTCATATTCAAATCTAGTTTTTGCTATAAATTTTTAAAATAACTACTTGATTTTTAAATATAAATTTAATTATATTAAGCAGTTTTTGTAATTTCTAGTTATAGCCCAACCAAATTTCTTGAGTTTCTGTGTGCTGGAATCACCTTTGGCAGCATGACTTGCATTCTTAAATGTCCCGGCTGAGTCTGCGGCATATCTCTGTCTGTGTCTGCCTCGTTAAATGAAATGTTTAACGATATATTAGCTGCAGGCGCTACTTCTCGCTCTCCCTCTCTCTCTCTCTCTACATTCGCCGATGTCCCTTTCTTTCTCTCTCTTTTCTCTAATTCTCATTCTTTGCCTCTGGCTATCTCTGTTTCTTAATTCTGTTATGCCATTTTTGTGGATTTCGATGACCCCAAAATTTTGCAGTAATTTCACTTTTTTTGCAGCGACCGCAGATACGAGTACAAGATACAATTGCTGGCGTGTTAGATGCTAGTAGATATATGTATATACAATATATATACTTGGGTATGGGGGCCATGTGTTCAGCCAGTTGTTGTCATTGTTGTTGCTTGTTAGCTTTCGGCAGCAATTGCAGTAAAAAATGTGTTTTACAATTTGCCTGGAAAACTTTAGAGCTCAGTGTAGCGACTGCTTCTCTTGTTGGCTTTGGTTTTGCGCACCATTTCTTTTCGTTCTTTTTTCTATTTGTTGTTTGTTAATTTGCTTTTATTGTTACACACACACACACACACTGTACAGTAATCATACACAACATGGTCCTGCTGGCATTTCATTTGGCAAGCAAACGCGTTGCATTTTTGTGGCCTCGACTGGGCACTTAAAATTTATGCCTTGCCACATAAAGAAGCAGCTGAAAGTCCTGACGAGCCAAAACCAAAGGAGTTCGTGTATATCACCCAGAGAGAGTGAAAGAGAACAAAAATAAAGAGCGAAAGAGACAGCGTCAAGCGAAACATTAAAAACAGGCCGCGCCGGAAGCGGAAGTCGAGGCACGAAGCAAATAAAAATACAATTGCAAATGGCGCGCGTTTGCAGGCGGGTAATGAAAATGAAACATAAACAACCACACACAGCGTGTGAGTGTAAGTGTGTGTGTGTACCTCATAATTGTGCGAATGTTTAACACGCGTCGGCATTGACATTAAGGATTAAGGATATGAACATTCCCACACACACACACACAGAGACTGAGAGAGAGACAGAGAAAGGTGAAGTAAAAGAGACACAGCTCTTTTGGCTTGACCAGCGTTTGTGACTCGTTTAAATTGCCAAGAACTTGATTTTAATTAAGTTGCCAGTTGGCAACACATATCCAAACACACACACAAACACACACACACACCCACACATAAATCCCATTATCTGACCGGTGTGTGTGTGTGTGAATGTGTGAGACATTTAATTAACTTAACAAATGGCTGGCAACGTTAACGCTTGCATAACAGGTTAAGCGTAAACAGGAAAAAATATACAGACAATTGCACAGATTTCCGCATGTTCCGTTTCATTTTTTAGACTCTGTACTTAAAATAAATACTAAAGAGTCTCTTAAGCTGGACAAAGGCCAAAAATATGAAAAAAAAAACAGATATATACTTTACTATATTACATTTAAATTCTTGAGCCTCATCGTCAGTTTCATCATTAAAGTCATATCTGGCGGTTTATTTGACTAGTTCTCAAAGACTAGAAGAGCTAGCTCTATGAAATTTGGCATACAGATTCGTCTATTTTAAACGCAGATTTTTAATTACAGAATTAATAAGAATAATAGCAAAATCTAGCAAGGTTTCGATGTATCTCAAATAAGTACAGAGTCTTTTACAGTCGACACGCTCGATGGTAGCTTTTTCCCCACTAGTTTTAATGCCTACTTTATTAAAGATTTATAGCAGCTACGAAATAAAATATAGTATTTTCAATTCACCTATAGCCGGAACTCAATTGCACTTCACCAATGGCCACGTTGTCAAATTGCGCCGGATTCGATATCGAGCGCGTCCAGAAGAATGAGAAATCATTTGCCTCATATTTCTCAGTGAAACGACACTTCAACACAAGATCTGCATTCTCACGTGTGTCTATGGATTCATCGCCCAGTACCGTCAAGCAGCAACTGCTCAACGTTATCACAACTGCAAATAAAGTAGAGGTAAAAATATATAATTAAAAAACATTGTTAAATTCAACAAATTCAAATTTAATTAAAAGTTTTGAAAAGTTAAGGTAGCTGGAAAATGTGCTCAAATATGCAACTAGAAAACATTATTCAAAACTATTTCTTTTCAAAAAAAAAAACTCAACAAAGTTAGTTGTTATTTGACAGAGAGTTAACAGTACATTTTCAGGCTGTTTTCACTTTGAAAATTAAGTGAATAAAAATTGAGTAAATGCTGTTGAAAAAACTAAAAAATTAATATAAAAGTTGTTAAGTCGAAAGAGGTTGGCTAAAGTACTTTATATATTTAAGTAAAATAAAACAGAACATTTTATGGCTTGTAACGCTGTATATAATTTGTATAATTTCGGCATTTTAAGTCGACATTTTTCAATTTTTATTATAACAATTTGTTGCAGAACTTTTTTGATGTGCGCCACAAAAGATTGACAACTTTTCACATATTTTTTTGTGGCGCATAAGAAGCTTTTCCCTCGATGCTGGTTTTGTTGTTGTCATATTTATTTAATTTTTAATAAACCAATATAGGTAAGCTTCAAACTTGTCAATGCCAAGAAGGTAAAGACACACACAGACAGAGAGAGGGAGAGACGGAGAGAGAAAGGTAGAGCGTGATAAAAATAAAGAAATAAATAAACAATTTTGTGCTGGAACTTTTTCATATGCTTAGCCACCGAACTTCCCTAGACATAGACGCGTAGTATGTGTCTCTTTCACTCTCTCTCGCTATCTCACTCCTGCTGCACACATTAAATACAATAAAATGTTGGAAAAACGGAAGGAAGGAAATACGAAATCAAACGACAAAGTTCTGAAGTACCAAGCACTCGACATAGGTGCGTCGCTTTACGTCTGGATTCTTTTTTCATTCTACTATGGGGATAGAGGGGGCGGTGGATATGGTGGGTGTGTGTTGGGAAAAGGCATTACTTTTACTTTGGTGCGTAAATTTCAAGTTGAATTTATGGCCGCTTTATATTTGGCATCAAATATGCATGAGCCAGCGTTTAAGCCAGTTCCCTTACCAATTTTGGTTCAAGTAACAAACGAAAAAGGAGGCTAAAAGCAATAAATTTGTGCATTTGCCGGCTCGCTGTCTCCGCCATGTGCTAAATTTAAAGATTTTTTCAATTGGGTGGCAAAACAGAAGATTTCCCAAACTCTCTCACAAACTGTGCTTCAACCTCTCTCTCTAGCTCTCTCTGCTCTACTCTTTGTGTGTGTGTGTGTGTGTGTGTGTGTTTGCATTCGCATTAGGCTCAATAATCGTTAAAATCCCCAAAAGTTATGCGAGACGAGGCGAGGTCATGAAAAGCGCATTAAAATTAATTTGACAGTCGTCTGGCAGCGTCTTAGCGAATTGTATCTTGGTAACATGGCCCGCCAAGGTGGCAACTCTGGCCAAACAATCTAGCCTGGCTGGCAACCAACAAAATGTCAGCATCACTGCATCAGTTCTCATTTCAGTTCTACGAATTTATGTCAAAAGTTTTGCGTGTGCCACATAAAATTGTGCGCTCTGCCACTTTTTTGGCCCATTCATTTATTTTCTCTACTGCTCTTGCTAGCCATTAAAGTTACTGTTTTTTTTTTTTTTTTTTTTTTTTTGTTGGCTCTAACGCTCTCTCGCCTCGTTGTTGGCCTCGTTGAGTTAAGTTGCGTTGCGTTTTCAGTTTGCGTTACGTTTGCGTTTGTTCCTCCTTTCACATCGTCTGTCAACGCATTTCGCTGCTCATTTCGCTTGACTGCCTTCACTCTTGTCTCCTCTGTCCCCTCTGTCCCCTCTGTCTCTCTGTTCATCTGTATATCGTCCTGCACTGTCCTACGTTTGTCCTCCATTTCGTAGTTGCGTTTCTAATTAAAACTTTTCAAGTCAGCTTCGTCCTGGCGTCCATTCAGTTGCACTTAGGCAAATTGCCAGAATTACAATTCAAAAGAAGCTCTGCAATTCGCATCTTAGCACTCGTTGCTTGGCATTCGCTGCTCGTTTGTATTTACTTCTTGGCTTTTTTTGTTGTTATTAAAGAACTTTGATGCTTCGCTCATTGCATTGACAACTCATTGTTATAGTCTCGCTTAATACTCTAGTTATTTTCCACTCTCTACTTTTCAAACGTTTCTTTGCATCTGGTTCAATTAATAATCCTTATTACTAACTTATCTCATTACAAAATAAATACTATAACTTAAGCTACTTGCTACTAATTATATGCTATTTGCTCAATCAGTTGCACTACTGGCATGCTGCACATTAATGACAATTCAAAATTCGTTACATTTTACTCGCTACTTTTTAAGACACTTTACTTTGAAAACACTGAATCGGTAGCATTCGCTTCACGTCTTATAAAATGACCTATTCTGTAGCATCTACTACTCGCTCTTAAGTACTCGTTAGTACAGCTCAATCAGTAACGATAAATACTCGCTTGTTGCTATTTAACTCGTTACACAAAGCTACTCGCTACTTGTTTGTATTCGTTATTCAGCACTCGTTTCTTCTAACTCAATCACTCTATCTTTTCTCATTACTCGCTGGCTATCCTACACTTAACGCAATTCATTACTGTATAGACTTATTACGTATGCGCCCCGATTACCCGTGTGCAAATATTTACGTGAATACAAACAATAGGATAAACGTATTCCTGGTTTCAGCATACATTTTGCGCTTCACTGCAGTTTAAATATGTAAATATTGGCATATGCAAAAATAAAGGCGACTCCTTTTGAACGATATCAATTTCACATTAATTGATATGTATACACTCACACACACTCTGCACACCCGCCACAAAGCAATACATAATTTTATGTCAGGTTGACAGTTTGACTGCTGTTAAAGGCGGCATTATTTTCTGCCACGGGGCGAAATTGTGAAAAGCGTTAAGAAATGAAAAATGGAAAAAGTCTTTTCGAATTGTCATTAAAAATTCAGGAAAAGTCGCCGGGCGACTGTTAAGTGCAGTTAATGAGCTGGCAATGGTTAAAAGGCATCCACTTGCAGCTAATTAAATTATCATTACGAAATGATGTTGAAGAAAAATTTCTTATAATTGTCGCACAACAAAAGAAAGAACGAAAAATTATAAAAATAATTTTATGCAGAAAGCTGGACGACAAATGGTTAAAAGACCAAAAAGCGAAAAATAAAAAACTCAATTTCCGGTAGAAAATTCTTAAAAGAGAAACAATAACGGAAAAAGGATATAACGGATGCTGCTAAAAGCCAACCCGATAAGGTCAAATTTGTATATTAAAATCAATTTCATTTCATAAATCAAATATGAAAAGCTTAAGATTAAATTCGATAGAAATGTCATCAGTTAAATTGATTGAATTTTTATTGCCGTTTGCCTAAAATACAAAATACATTTAACAAAACAGTTTTAAAAGAACAACTGTTTGACGTTGTTTATTTAAGCTGCAATTCCATTTATATAACTAGAAATTAAGTTTTATGTTTATTCATTTATTTGCAGATTGTATGTATAATTCTGTTATAAGTATACCCTGCTTTAAAACTATAACACTGAAAGGTATACAAAGCACTGCTGCATTTGTTGAATGTACAAGATTTGATACACTAAATTTCTTAATTACAAAGTAACTACTAGTCTAACTTTTGTCTTTGTGCCATAGACAACTGTTCGCTTGCATTGGGGAGTTACATTTTGTGCTCAATAGCATGGAAATTGCCATGCAGAACATTTTGGACAACTTTTTGAACGTTGATGCACCGTTGCGGACATTGTATTCTCAGCAGAGAGGGGAGCAACGAAAGTTGTGGCAGCACACACACACACACAAACGCACACTCAAAGATAGACAGAGAGAGTCGTCTTTCTTTCACACGTCTTCTTTTGTTGGCATAGTTTGACACTGCTCAAACGCAATTATTACGTGAGAATTATATTAAAATGGAAACAATGCCAGAGAACTGGGGGGTGTGGCGGGACCGAGAAGGGACCAAGTAAATTGCAGCTGCCAAGATTGCCAGCAACAGCAGCTATAAGTGGGCGTGGCACTGTGTGCGTGTGCGCGTGTGTGTGTGTGGTTGTCTGCAGGGAAACTAGCAGAAGGCAACACGATATTCAGGCAAAAAGTGAACAAGGAACGAAGAAATGTCTGTAAGTTGTAGCTAAAGGGCAGACACAAGCCGTATTGGAGACAGACAGAGACAGCAAGAGATGGGCAGAAAGAGAAAGGAGTAAACACAGACTGGAAGAGAGAGCGTATGTAAGCAAGAGTCGAGTGAATTTGCTCTTGTTAATTGCATGTTCTGCATATCACTTATAAATGCACCCACACACAGACACACACATACGCATACTCTCACACACACATACACACATGCACATACACTTTGAAAAAGTTTTGCCATAATTGGATTTTCAAAGTTAATTACCAGCATTGAATTTGGCCCTAAAATGAGAAGAACAAACCAGTGTGCAGTGATTGTATGTGCGAGTGAGAGAGATACAGAGAGAGTTAGTGTTAGAGTGAGAAAGAGAGTAATGTTTAAAATGCGTTTGTGTGTGTGTAAGTCCTGTGTTTGTTTGTGCTACTACTCGATTACAATGTAATTTAGCATAGATTTTTGTTAAGTAAAGCAAATACGCTTCAATGGACTTTGATCACAAAATTTGTATTTATTTTGTTAACGAGTGTAAGTTAACATGCAAGTGTATATATAGTATATATAGGTTACACTGTGCTAAGCTTGCAGTTATGTGTTGCTTACAGTCAAGGACTAAGCGAAGCAAAACAAATGGCATTATGTCTTATTATTTAGTCAGAGGCAACAAATCTCTGTCTAAGCTCAAAAAAATAAAAGAAAACAAAGAGCAGAAAGCTGCTACAGCCAACTGTGTGGGTGTGAGGGGTTGTCTTTAATGTCTTTATATATGCAGAGCGAGCGAGGGAATGTATAAGCCAAATTTCAGCTGCCTTTTGGCCAGATAAAAACTTCACTGCAATGGCGCGCACATAAAATGCAACATAATTTTCTTATGAGTCACACAGACACAAAACGAAACGAAACTAAAAGGTAAATCGCTTGGTGCACATAGGGGTTAAAGCGGGGGGAGCACAAGCAGAAGGCAGAAGAGGGTGCTATAACAATGAATGTTATCTGTTTAAGCTGCCACCCGTTTATCCTGGCAACAGCAGTAGCAGCAGCAGCAGCAGAAGTTTCAGTCTGTCGAGGCAGCAAAAGTCAACCAAACGGAAGAAGATTGCAATTTAAAGGCAACGCGAACACTGAGACTAACCAGGACTGCAACAATGGGGGAAGACGGAGGGCTGTGACAGCTTTGGGTGCAGCAAACGGGTTTTCGTCTGTGTGTGTGTTTGTCTGCAGCAAGAAACAGCAGCAGCAAAAATATTGATGGCCATGCTGTATTTCCAGGCGAAAAAAGAAAAGAAGCCAAGAAGCTGCCAACAGAGCCAAAGGTGCGACCAACTTGTAATCAAGCCAAGCAGACAGTAAGAGAGTGAGGAGTAAAAGATAGCAACAGAAAGAGAGATAGAGATAGAAATGTAACTGGTTCAACTCTCACAATGTTTAAGCGAAGATGCATTTTAACCCATTAACTGAACACTGTCAAAAGATATGAGTTCCAAAAAAGATTCGTACTTCCATTGTTTTTGCAGCATCATCAGAGACAAATTTCTGTTAGATTTCTGACATTTATGAATGTCATGCTCTGACTTATAAGGAGATATGTGGATAATGCCAAATAAATGAGGACAAAAGTAAGCTACAGATATGAGAATTTGACTTGAGGTCAGCTGCAGTTTTGATTCAAATTAAAAAAGCAATGATTTTAACTAGTAACACAAATTATAAAAGTATTGCATACTTTTCGGGTTTGTTGAAAATTACTTGAAAGGACTAAAATGCAACGATTTCGCAACGCAGTTTTACATCAAAAAGTAGACTACAAATAACGCTTAAATGAAAATTTAAAAAAATTGTAATTAAATAAATTAAGGAAATGGATTCTAAGAATATTTGTATTAATAAGAAATTGTAGTCCCATTAAATGCTCTTAATTAAAGAAATGCATTAAAACCTTTATGAAGTTAGAGTTTGATAAATACTGCAGCTGCTTTTGTGATTGGAATAAAAACTACTTTCCGCTGAATTTTCATTTGTTCGTGTTTTCGTATAGAGTTCACAACTAGCAATTTGCTTTTGTTGTATGTTTTTCTCGGGTCGCATTATTATAAACAAAAGCCGCAAGTGTAAACAAACGAAAAGTTTTTGCATCTTTGGGTGGTAATCTCAATGGGTTAAGTGTAGAGAAATCTAATAGAGATCTTTGAATTGCATTGGTCTGCGGGTGTGTGCGTGTATGCGTATGTGTGTGCAGCTAGGTACCGTTATTTCATTACCACTTTTGCATGACAATGCTAAAAATGGCAGAGAGAGGAGCAGGGAAGAGGGTAGGGATAGATTGCGACCTCCGCCGTCGAACTGCGCAATGATGTGCAATGCCCCGCAGAATTGTGTCGAGTCTCTGAACGAACTCGAGAGTCAAGAGTCGAGTCGAGTCGAGTTGAGTTAAGTTGAGTTGAGTTTGGAGTCGAGTCTTGAAAACTTTGCAACATTGCAGCGCTTTTTATGCAGCAAACGCGGCCCAAATTGCTTTGGCTAAAGTGGAAAAACCGGTTGCAAGTTGCACCAAAGATACACACACATGATTTTCCAACTAACCCACACCACTCCACTCTCTCCCTCCTTATCTCTATCGTACTCTTTGTTGATGGTGTGAATGTGTGTGGTTAACATGGCTTAAGAAACTTTTGTGGCACCTCTTCAACCCTCCCCTCTCCCTCTCTCTCACTTACAGAGACATTCTGTGAAAAGTTTTTTTTTTCCCCGGCTGTGCAACAACAGATAAGTTGCAACTTTTCAAAACTTGCCCCCAAAAAAACAGTTTTTGCTATTTTCTTTACATTTTCGCATTGTTTTTAGCTTTTCTTTTATTTCAGTTCCCCCACATTTCTTTTCGTATTTGTGTCATGTTTACAAGTCGCCCTCTTAGAGTTAAACAACAACAACAACAACGGCAACAACTGCCATGTAATTGCAATTCTACATTCAAGAGCGTAAAGTAAATAAATAAACCAACGCACCACCACGGCACCACAGCAAACCAGCCACACACTTGTTGAGTGGTGCAAACCACGTGGACAAATAGCGTGAAAAATAATTGCGTTGAAATTTTTTCAAAATTACCATCAAGTTTTTTTTTCTGCACTTCTTCGTGGAGTGCAATTTTTAACTATCTTCGTCCCAAAGGTAGCTGTAACGTTAGTATAGCATATACCTTGTTAACTGATTTTGAAGTGGGTAGTAAGAACTTTATAGAGGTGAGTAGTTAACATATAAGATATAACTATTTAGTTAAGGCATTCGATAATACAATTTTAATTACTATTAAAAACTGTCAAACATTTTTGTAATATTTATTTGTTAAACAAAAACATTTATTTTATAGTTTTAGAGATATTTTGAATTGCTATAGGGTTGTTTACGTTTTTCTATAGTTATTTCCAGGACATCTCTCCGTCGCGCTTCTGAGGCACTCAAGCGTCTGACAGTTTTTCATTTCTGCCGCTCACATGTGCAACGGAATTCAACTAGGGATCCGTCTGCACAGACACATGCATGGTAATGCGTGCACCCGCACACACAAACATTCACACTCCCACACACACGCATCCCTAAAGTCCAAACTTTTGCACTCAGCGGCAACGCGTCGAAAAAAATAGCAAAGAAAATTGTGCAAAAGAACTTTTCAAACGTTTTTGGCTGTTGACTTTTACTCCATATATTAACCTCTTCTTCTTTTCTTCTTCTTTGGTCAAAAGTAGCATGAGACTTGACTCATGTGCCACGCCCCCTTTATGCCTTTCAGCTGCATCAGTTTATCAACGGCGAAAAATTCAATTTCACTTTTGGCACACACCAAAAAAAATAAAAAATACCAAAAAAAAACTTTAGACTTTTGACGGTTTTTCTTGCCGTTTCTGTTGGGCGCATCCACTTATCATATTCCAATTGCCACGCCCACGCCCACTGCTGCTGCTTTCCGCAACTGCCACTTGTCTATTTGCGAAAAGGTGGCGCGAAACTTTAGCGGAAAATTAACTTTCAATTTTAAGACCAAACCAAAAAAGGACGTGAAGGAAATTTTATTTAGAATAAAAATGCACTTGACAAAATTAGGACGGCAAAGGTGAGTAAGTGGAGTAAAGGAGAGGGGGTTGGGGAGGGGGATTATTTGGTTAAGACAGGCTTTAAAACTTTATTAAAATGTGTGTGTGTGTGTGTAGGTGAGTGTGTGCTGTGCAAATCCCACGTTGCAGAAGTGGAGGACAAATTTACACAGTGAAAGCACCCAAAGGCAATCTACAAGATACAAAAGTATCTTTTTGCCCAGCTGCGGCAGCAGCGAGCGACGCACATTGGTAGCAAAAGTAATGACCAAAGCACGAGCTAAAAAACAACAACAAATTGTTGCTGTTGCTGTTGTTACCATTGCCAATTGCTATTGCTTTTTACGCCCGCTGGCCACTTGAGAGGAAATATCTAAGCATTTGAACATTTACGCTTCATCGATTGCAGTCCAAGTTGGAGGAGAGGAAAAAAGATTGGAAAAATGAAGAAAAAAAAAGAAGAAAAGCGACTAAACGAAGTAAAGTAAAGTATCTGGCAGATAGAAACAAGGTAGCAAAGTTTGCTGGCCAAACAAATAAACCACAGAGCTCTGGCTGTCTATAGACCAAATACCCCTTTTGCAATCGACCCTTCATCTCCCCCTCTCTCTCTCGCTCTCTTATTCCTTGTGTCTTGCTATCTCTTACGAGCTGTCGTCGTGGCTAAAACTTTTGTTTGGCCAAGTGCAGCGGCAAAAGCGATAAAAAGCCACAGCACGAAGCCACTGCTGAAGAAGCTGGTCTAAAAACTCGTTGGCCAGCCAGTTGACCAGGCCAAGTTTACGAGCCAGCTTTCAGAGAGTTATATATGTGTGTGCACACACACTTACGTATATGGCTATAGATTTGTTGACAGTTGCCTGTAGCAGCTGAAGAGCGGCAAAATGTGGTTGCAACAATTTTCTCATTAGCGTGGCAAACTCAAAAACACATGAAAGTGGCTAATTAAAGAGTATCAATAAGGATATTGCAGCTGCTTTCACTAAAAAAAAAACAAAATAACAAAAAAAAAAAAGGAAAAAAATTTACCAAACTGGTTGCAACATCATTTTTCATATGCTGTCAAATAAATTGGCAACTCAAGTTTAGAGACAAGAAAACTAAAATTCAGTTGAATTGAGCTCAATTCAAGTTGAAAGCCAGCAGCAAATGAAGCAAATTGCTTAATGAGCTAAAGTGTCAAAGCAAATGACATTTATAAGATTTTAAGTAGCAAAAAATGTTTAAGAAAACATACACATACATAGTCGAATAGAGTAAGTATATCAAAAGCAAACTGGCTTAAAGATTATCCTCAATTTTATAAATTGAGCCAATATTTTATTCAATAAATTCAATAGAGCGTTTGGAATTTGATCATCCATCTCATTGGTTTGCTATGTAAATAATATTTATAGCAGCAAAAATTGTTGAAAAAAATAAGCTAAATTTTATGTATTAAAAGCAACTGATAGGGAAATTAAATTGATGCCTTAAATAAGAGATTATCTTTGAGTATCATTGGTTAACTATGTTTGTATAAAATGTAATTTAATTCTGACTTTAACACTTGATAAAACACAGAACTCGAAAGCAATTTAACAAAAGTTTATGGTAATTAGAGTTTAAATTTGTATCAACTTTATTTTAAATATGCATGGTTAATACAAATCAATTAATTTGCATTCATAGTCAGATTTGAAAGAGAGTAAGTGAAGTTTGATTGATGTGTGCCATTTTTTTCAGAATTTTTATTCTGTTAATCATTAACATTGCCTGTCGATTGGTTTGGAAAGTATTGTTCTTATCTACAAAAAATGTATTAACAATAAAAAAGCAGAGCAATTGTGTAATCAAAACCTGACATATTATATATAGACTATAAATTTAAACAATTTGGCATACAAAAACAAAAAAAAACATGTTTTTAATTAGTTGTACAACAATCTGAGCTATTTGATATTTAATATGAATGAAATGTAAATAAATAAAAATGCAGTTGAGCATAAATTGATGCAACTTAATTAATTAATATTTAAAGGGTATCTAAACTGTTTGCACAAAGACATACGAGTCAGTCAACAGCAGCTGCAGACAATTACTTATTATCGTTGCAATATTTTTTGTTTAATTTTTTACCCAGAATTGTTGAGTTTATCGCACTTATTCATAAATGAAAACAATGGTAATAAAACAACAACAACAAAAAATATAAATAAAAGCATAAAGAATGTATTTATATATGCATCGCAATAATATTTTGCTTTGTTTGCTTTGCTTTTTTTATGCTTGGTGTTTTGGTTTTCACATCTGTTTTGCGGGACGCATAAATTTTTGGAAAATGTGCAAATAAATTATCAGCATATTTTTGTTAGTCTCGTATAATTTATGTAACTCGATTTTCCTTTCTTTTACTGCGTTTTATTTTATTTTTTTTCACATTATAATTAAAACGTTTACCGAGCGCACCTCGCAAAATTTGCATCTCGTAATATTTGTATTTTTTGGTAAAAATAAATTTATATTTTTTTTTTTTAACATTTTTGCAAAATGTAAAATCAACAGACATGGCACAACAAAATGGCAACAAAAAGAAAAACCAGCTTTTAAAACGCGCGTCTCATGAGGTTTTACTGCAGAATTGCCTCATTCGCTTTTCATGTTCTTCCGTTTGCTCTTCACAAAGGATATAAGATAGAGAGAGAGAGAGAGAGAGAGAGAGAGAGAGAGCAATAAGGAGGGAAAACACATCGTGTTCTATGCGGCACACAGGAAAAAGGAAAAATCACTGGCAATTTGCATAAGATACAATTGAGTGAGTGTCGTCGTCGTTTTCTTTCTTTCTTTATTTTCCTGCGCATTATTTTTCCTTTGTACGCTCGTGTAATGAATTATCATATTTCATGTGGCTTCCACTCAAACACACACACGAAACACTCCAAATGTTTGCATTCAAATTTGTGACCCATCCACAAAAGAAAAACAACAACAACAACAACTAAATATTTAAGTTAAGTTAGGGAGAATGTGGGCAACATTGCGACAAGCCGCAAAAAAATGAGTTACACAAACGAAATGCCGCAAAGTATGCAATAAGAACAAAACCACCAGCAAAGAGTCTAAAGTAATAACAACTTCTAGATACCCTGCTAATCGGTTTTATTTCAAGTTAAGCTCGGATAAGCAGATGAGTTTTAATCAGGTAGTATATAAAAACTACAAATCTTATCATGTTGGTTTCATCAGACATTGAACACTTTTCAAAGCAATTTTTGAGACACTTAAGCTCCACAATATCATGAATTTCAAGAAAGATAAATACATGATAACAGTTCTTGCTAAAAGATTCGAAAAAATAAAATACAAATGTATTCAAATTAACTTAAGAACTCTGATTATTCTAAGCAAACTACATTGACTTCAATTTATAATATTATATATCAATATTATACGAAAACCTAATTTAAAACTAAAACTTTCCCCTACAGGGTATAAAAAGTAGCATAAGCACAACGGAAACTGTTGCTAAACAGATGCAGGCAAATATAATTCAAGGAAATAAACGTATATCTAAAATAAAAGTAAAGCTGTTCACCGAAACAAAGCCGAGAGTTCAGATTGGTTGTAAGAAGTCAAAGAGAGTTTGAGTAATTTTTTATTTTTTCCTTTTTTTACTTTTTTTTTTGTTGGTCGGTTTGGTTTTTTCCCTACCAGTTTCATATATAAATTTTTTCTTGTCTTTCCAACTGCTGTTGATTTGGGTCGTGGCAAGGACTTAACAGCTTAGAGTCCCAAGTATGACTAGGAGTATATGTATGTATATGGTGTAAGGAGTAAAAGTATGAGGTTGAGTTTGAGTTTGAGTGTATTGCAGAACTTGTCTCTGTTGTTATTCCAACTGTTGTTGTTGTTGTTGTTGTTATTGTTGGTGTTATTGTTGCTGTCGTTGTTGCTATTGTCCAGCAGCAGCAGCATCTCAGCAAAAAGAAATGACAGTAAAAATATGTCAGAGCTGTTTCCCTTGCAGCCATTGTAAGAGTAAATTTTCACAATTTTTCCCTTCCTCGAATCTCAGTGCCAAAGCACTGGACTACTGTCCATCTGTTGTTCGTTGTCTCTCTCTCTCTTCCTCATCTGTCTCTCTTGCTGTCTGTCTGTTTTGAAATATGCTTTGCTGCAGCTTTTATAAACTGTGTGTGTATGTATGTGTCCAGTTTTTTATTGCTGTTTGTGTTGTTGTTGTTGTTGTTGTAAGCGCTTGTCGCTGTACATTTCATTCATTTATTTTGCGGTTTTGTTCAGCTTACAAACTGCACTTTTCCTGTAGCTTTTCTTGTTTTTCCTATCCCCTTGCTGCTGGCCGTACCGCTGCTGCTCTTTGATGACGTGTTGCGGCGCGAATTTAATTTTAGCCAACATGCCACGCCCCCTACCCAGATGTTTTGTTAACATTTTCATAAATTTTCACAGCTTCAGCTTTAGCTTAGAGCAAAAAACAAACTGGATAAAACAGCGTGCAGTGAGGCCACTTGGCAGCTGCCGTGGCGGCCACAAAGCAAATGCTTGGATTACTCATGTGTCATGAGCTGACTTTTCTCTCTCATTTTCCCCAATCCCTTACCACCTCTCTCTCTCTCTCTGTTCACCTTGTCTCCCTAGCTTGAAATTACACGCTTGTTACTCATGCAATATTCGCTGGCAGTTTGCAACTGGCAAATTTCAACTCGCGAACCTGGCTAACAATGGCATAGTCTCAAAAAAAAAAAAAAAAAAAAAAAAAAAAAAAAACTAGAAACAAACTAGTAACAACAATAGAGCTGCTCGACTGTTAGATGCTCAGTTTTTCCAAGAATTTTTTAAATATTAATTAAACAGATTCAGTTTTGTGTCTTATTTTCTTATAGCTTTTTATCTTTTAGACAGAAATGTGTTCACAGTTTTCGTTGGTTACTGGGCTTCAAGTAAGACTGACTCTCCAGTCTATACGCTGAGCTGACAAAGAACAAAGCACTGTGTATAGCAAAAAGATTTGGTTAAGGTTTTTACAGCTAAAGCCGCAGTCACAGCTAGAGTCACAGTTGGAGTCACTGTCACAGCAGCCACTCTGACTGCTGCCTTTCGATATGCAAATTGCATAACAATTCCTCTCGTTTTTTGCTGGATAACTTCAAGTCGACGGCTGCCATGTGTGGCTGCCAAACGTTGCATGGCACTTATAAAGTCAAACTTAAAGTTAAAAGAAACTTAAAATTTTGAAAAAAATTTTTACTTTGAGGGTTAGATTAAATTTAAACAGTGTTAATAAACTTAAGCACTACAAAACACATTCCTTGCAGCAGATTGATATAGGTAGAACTAAATTTAGAAACTATTTGAGTCTTATTAAAATTTTTTGTACTAATAACAATTAAAGCAAATAACTTTATTTCATTTTAAAATTTGCCTCTAATTTTTCTAGATCTAATTTTTAATTTTATTCAACAACACCCAATTATCAAACGCACTTCATCAATGTTGATTGATTGGAATTCTTTCAGTTTTCGCTTTGTGCTTCAATTGCAAATTTGTTTGGAAATCAGCTGAACCGGTTCACAAAGCATATAAAGTCAGTGCAGAGCAATTTGTTGGTGTTGCCAAGAGCTTAAAGCTTAGCTGTCTGTTGTGTGCTGTGAGTAGATGATGTTGATGTGACAGCTCAAATGGTCTGCCTTTAGCAGTTGTCGTATATTGCGTATACGCAACGTTGCACTCACTTTTTTCTGCTCCACGCTTTTCATCATCAACTACGCGTTTTCCTCTTCGCAACTGTGCTACTGTGCTACAGTCTGCATAGTTTGTTAGCTGCGGATGCTGCATTTTTATGATGATTTTTAGTATTATTGCATTGCAATTTTAAATGGCAAACATTTTGTTGCTTCCTACTCACCTCGCTCGCTTCTCTCTTGCTCTCGCTCTCTCTCGCTTTTCACTAGCTGACTTTTATGATAAGTATGTATATATTTTAATACAAAATGCAAAAAATTACTTTCATTTTTCTCGGAATTGGTTTTACAAGCAGCAACGGCAACGGCAGCAAAAGCCAAGTTAAAAAACTTGAGCCAAAACAAACAAACAGCGAAAAAGGCAAACTTTTATATACATATACATACATATATATTTTTTTAAGCCAAGTTAAAAAATGTAACAGTACACTGAGTTTTCTCTAGATTCTTTGCGCCCCTTCCCTTTCCTTCCCCCGTTCCCCATTGCAGTACAACGCTCAGCTGGGAACTTCTGTTCTGTTGTTGATCCTCTGGTGCAATATATGCAATGCAAAAGTTTTTAATTTAGCGCCAACTTAGCGCTGAGACTTACAACGCAAAGCAACTGAAAGAGAAATGGCTGCGGGTTCCATTAGAGCAAGAGCAAGATAGAGCGACAATAGAAAGAGATGGAGGCGGTTATATTCCGTGAAATATGCTTTACAAAATAATCAACTCTTGCTCAGATTGCTGCCAGCTGTTGGCCAAGAAATGGCTTTCAACTAATTCCCCAGCCGTAGTTTTAGTTGCCACCACTTTGCGCCTCTTAGCACTCCGTCTTCAAGTCCTCTTTGCTTTTCCCCTTCATTTATCTCTGGGCTGCAAGCAAACGCATTTCATGCGTAAATCTGCTCAACCAGAAATGGACAACGCCAATGGCTTAAGTCTACATCAGTCCCTCAGTTTCCATCAAGAGCTTAGACTATGCCACAAGCACTGGCAGCTGCTACATTGGGGCAGGGCAACATTAACAGCTTCAAAAACTCAGCAACTAAGTCAAGCATGCCACGTATTGGCTTTTTGCCATCAACAACAACGACCTCAAGGTGTGGCAAGGACCACAAATTCGATTGCAACTATTTTGGGAAATGACAACAACAGATCCAAATAACCTCAGGCTAAGACTAAAGATATATCTTTGGGGTAAGACTAAAGTTGATAGCTGTTATTGCTTTGTAAGTACTTTTCAATTGCTATGAAATTACTTTGTAATGCCTGAGATTATTTAATGAATTCAACAATTGTTGAATTAATATTAAATAAATTAAGGAATCTCGTTTTATCTAATTATTAAAATAATTAAACAATTAATTTAACTGCAATTCTTTATTATCCATTACTCCAGTATCTATTACTCCTTTAATCCAAATGCTAATCAAATTTAACCCATTGTTGCCTGATTCGCCAATTGCAAGCTCATAAGTTTTAGTCCGAACATCATGTCCACTTACTTAGTTCGCATCAAAATCAATCTTTGTGGATTATGTTGTGAAATTGATCATACTACGTGCATAAGCTCACTGGGCTTACACTGTCCAACATAATCCTAGCTACAAATGTATTGGCAGCGAACTTGCTTTCAGTTGGCAAACTAACGCAAATCGCTCAACTCAATTCGAGTTGAGTTCTTGGAGAGGGACACACCTTTAAAGTTTAACTAGTTCGCAATGAAGCGAGTCAAATAGCGAGGGTGACACTTGAACGTGCCTCTATTTGTGTGACTAGTGGTGTGTGTCTGTCTGTCTGTGTGGGTCAGTTGGTCAACTGTTTTGTCGAGGGAGGTGGAAAATGCAACCTTTTTTTTTATATCGTTGTTAGATTTCTCGTGTTGTTGGTCATGTTTTTCTAGTGGATTGTTGTTCTTGCTTTTGTTGTTGTTGTTTTTGTTTAACCCTTGTCAACCCCGTTAAATAAAAAGAGAAAAAAAAATGTGGGTCACTTGACGCACAGCAACAAGAAAAACAGGAGCTTGGAAAATTTATTGTGCGTCGTTGTCGCCGCCAGTTTTTAGTTTTTGGTCAGAGCTTTTGGCTGCCAAAAGTGCCAGTAACAACAGCAACAACAACAGCAGCAACAGCAACAACTTTTACATGAACAACAACAATACCGTTGTTGTTGTCATGCATTTGCTCCAGTTTTGCCGCCAAACTCTCTTTTTCAGCTCCCGTTTCCATAGCATTTTCCACACCTCTAGCTCGTTGCCTATATATCTATCTCTATTCAATCCCATGCGCCTATCTCCTCTGTCTTTATTGAGTGTCTGCTTTTAAGGGAAAAAATAGTGGGAGGAGATGTAGTTGCAGAGACTTGTGTATTTTGTTTTAATTTATTGAAGCACTTTTCAAAAGCGCGACATTGTTGACCGGCTATATAGATAATATTAATAGCTTTAAGTGGTCAAGTAAAACGAGAGCCTCCCCAAAAAAGGTGAATGCCTCTAATGGCTAATGGTAGATATAGTAGTGAGTATATATGTATGTATGTAGTATTGTTGCTGTTGTGTACGAACCTGGCCCAAATGATAGGCCCTAAAAACATTTGCGTGAAAGATGTCACGCCATAAACTTTGTTTATTGAACCATTAGCCAGGCGATAGGCCAGGCCAACTCACAATCTCACAAATCTGACAGAATTCAAATAAAATGCTCTGACAAATGACATTATTCTCAATGGTGTTGGTAAAATAAGGTTTTTTAATCTATATTACGCAGTCGCTGTCTAACTATTTCTTAAGGTACCTGATGGGTTCTATAAGCACGTGTGTATTAACTGATTCATTTCCGACATTAAAATAAAACTGTTAAATATTTTAATTTGAATTCATTAGGTTTAAGAGAACTTATTTCTGAATTTAATTTCAATAAATATCTAGAATTATTTGGAATTAGTTTTCTGTCAAAATTTTATATTAACTCCCTAAAATTTATTTACAGAGATGCTACGTAAGCCCACAGCAAGTGTTATATTCTTTCATGGTGCTGGTGATACCGGAGCTGGCATTAGAGATTGGGTGCGCAGTTTAATTGGCCGAGATTTCAGGGGATCACACATAAGATATGTATATCCCACGGCACCACTGCAAAAGTATACACCACATGGAGGTGATGAATCGACAGTGTGGTTCGATTACAAAGACAGAGGCATTAAAGCCGCTGAGGATGAGGAAAGTTTGTCCGATAGCTATGATATAGCTCAAGGACTGATACGTAAGCAATTGGATGATGATATTCCATTGCACCGCATTATTGTCGGTGGTTTCTCAATGGGTGGTGCATTGGCATTGCACACCGGCTATCATCTCAATACAAAACTAGCCGGAGTTTTTGCCCATTCTTCATTTCTCAGTCGTAAATCCGTGGTTTATGATTCCCTGTGGCAGGAATCGAATGCTGACCTTCCAGAACTTTGCATGTTTCATGGCGACAATGATAAAGTCATAGAATTTGCATGGGGTGAGGAGACCTTCAATAATCTAGTCAAACTGGGTGTATCTGGTACTTTTACGGAACTGCCAAATACCGAACATGAACTACTCGAGAGTTCTATGCTCAATGTTGAGCAATGGATACTAGAAAAGTTGCCCTAAACTTGGAATTTAAATGAAATATTATATATTTTATATCTATGGATCCTAAATATTAAAGTTTTATAATTTATTGTACATTTTAGTTAACAATTACTTTAAACATAACTAATATATTTCATACAATCAGTTCTAAACCTTTTCTCTACTTTTAGTTTAAATTAGTTCAATACAAACTCAATTTTAGTCTACTCTTCTCTTAGTTTTCAATCTTTGCATAGTTTAGTTTAATAAATATGCATCTGAAATGGCTTCCATTTACTCGCTCTCTCTTTCTTTCCTTGCACACTATTTCTCCTCCTCTCCCTTTTTTCTATATCCTACTTCATTTATACACTCCGACACCTGTTTAAATAGCCAAGTTTGTTGCATCACAGCTAATTAAGTCAAGTTTATGCAAAAGGGTTTTCCACTCGTTTCATTTTCGCACGTTCACACCTGCCACTCCATAGGTTTCCCCCATTTCACTTCACACCCTTTAGTTTCTACCACCCTCTGAGTCTCGATTTATCCCTACTTTAGTTGGCTGCCTGTTGTACCTTGTGCACGTCTATTGCTTTTGTTTTCCCACACACCCAAGTCATCAGTGGAACCTGTTAATGTTGAGTTCAGTTGCAGTTCTTCTCCAATTCTTCACCCCCTCCTCCCCATCTATGCTCACCCTCTTTCTACTCTCGAGCTGCCTCCCTCTAATATTAGCTTGCCCAGGCGCATTGTTATGTGCAAATGAGCAAGTTCTGATGAGCTGCATTGAGTTGGCAGTTCGAGAGTTGAAACCTGGCAATTGGTTAACCTAGTCTAGCTTTTTCTCTATCTCTCTCTCTCTTACCCTTTCACACACACACATTGTGTGCATTCGAGCCTGGCTGCTATGACACTGATGGATTTGCTGTTAATCAATATGAAATGAGCTGAAACTACAGAAGCAACAGTTGCAGATAAACGTCATCATTCTACGTTTTTCATTTGCTCCCTCCATCTCTCTCTCTCCTACTTCTTCTGACTTTTTGCCGCTTTAACGCTTTTACTTCTTCGTTGGTTCAGCCAGCGGCATTTGGTCAGTCTTTTTTTTTACATACCACATTTATATGTGCATGTGAGTGTTGGTAAACGCTGTGTTTTTTCTCAACTTTTGTAGCTTTTCTTATTTTTTTGTACAACTGCGCTTAACTTTTGTTTTATGAGAAAATATTGTACAAGTTTTTTAATTGCTTTTACGCTTAAAAAACACGCAAATTGTGCCAGATACATGTGTTAGTGTTGAGTAACAACTTTATTTCCATTACAGAACTGCTGCAGCTCCATTTTAAAATGCAAATAATAATGGAAAAAAAAACTATGCAGTAAAGTTCATTTCTGCACTGCAAAATACTGAAAATACTATAGCAACTGCCAAGTAAATTTTACACTCTGTAGCTGGGTGTGGAATGGAGGGTGTGGAATTGAGTGTGTGAGTGTGCCAGTGTGTGTTTGAGTGATTTACGATTATAAATGGAATTCATAAACAGTGAGTCTTTAGAAATAGACAAAATTCATAAATATTTATAAATATGCTCAAGAGCAAAACCGAAACAATTAAGTTAATCGATTTGTGGGCGAGAAACTTGAGTCAATGAGAATTGAAGAGAATTGAATTGAGAGAAGACGATGGCCACAGCAAACGACAGTCGATTGATTACTTAAGAATTATGTGTGAAACCTTAAATAAAACCAACAACAACTAAAGCAACACAAACAACAAAAACAAGAACAAGAACAACGATTATAAATGTTGAGAACTTTTCAAATTAATTCGTGTCTCTAGGCAACCGCAGCTGAAACTTTGGTATTTACCAAACGGTTGAGAGATCTATGCAAAAAAAGACCATAAATATATGCAAAATTAAATACCTAAACTTTTAGTGCTTAACTGAATATGCTAGACTTGCAAAAACCCAGCACAAACTGTTTAAGAAAGCATAATTAATTAGTTTAAGTAAAGTTTTACACTTACAAAGGGAGGAAAATTTATAAAAGATATTATAAGGTATATTATATACTAAACTTTACTTGATAAAAGGAATGTAAGATAACTTAGAGAAGATAATTTTATTTATTATATATCGATCTATCTTTTTATCATCTTATTGTAAGACATGTTTTTTTGCTTAGCTATTTACAGGGTATAGTGTATGCAAAACGCAAAGCAATTAGCATATGTCTGCCAGATACTTTTGTATCTGCATATCTGTCTATCTATGTGGATGTATCTAGATGTGTGCACAAGTGTGTGTGTTTTAATTTTAATTGAAATTCATTTACATTTAAAGCCAACAATTATGCGCAATTTTCCCATGCCCCACGCAAAACAAGAAATTTTCTGCTTCTTCTTTTTGTATCTGGCATTTGTTTTTGTTTTGTTGGTAAAAACCAGTCGAAACAATTTGTAAATGATGTTGATGATGCACACGAGATATAAAACCGAAAAACGAAACGAACATTTGCAAATTTGCATAAATTAAAATAAAACTAAAATGGCCATTAAACCGACAAGTGTGTGAAAAGAGCGATATTCTCTCTCCCACTTTCTCACATTCCCACACTATTGTTTACTCTTTCTTATTCTGTTGTGAAATTGTTTATGTTTCATGTATAGCATCAGTTTATCTTTTGGACTTGGTCCATTATGCATTATGTACTTGCAACTCTCGGCACAATATAAAATTTTATTGAAGAAAATTTGTGTGTTGTTTTTTGTTCACAACGTAGTAATCTTGTAATCGATGCAATTTATATCAAAATACTAAGCAAATTGCATAACATACACATAACAGACAAAAGCTCTAACCCTCTCTCTCTCTCTTCCTCTCTCTGCGACTGTCTGTCTCTTTTGCTCGTTTAGCATATCTTTGTAATACAATCAAAAACTTTGTTAAGCGCATTATGCATGAGTTTGCCATAGACAGCAGGGAGAGTAGAGGGAATGAAGAAGGCCATTGCCTGACCAATGGCAATGGCCTTTTGTGCTCTGTTTGCTGGCTAACAGCGAGACGACAGAGAAGGGGGCTTAGGAGAAGTGGAGGCTTTTGCTCATTGTGCATGAAGTTTACATGATTTTACCACAAATCGTTTGCTACGCTTATTATTGCCACACAGACATGCACAGACACGCACACACATGTCTGCACATGTTGCAAAGTGTAACAAATGTTTGACGAAAGTGAAAAACAAACCGAAAGTGAGAAGTGGGTGTGGCATTTTATCACTGCGGTTATGGAAGGCCGAATTCAAATACAGATTACATGATGCCATTGTTGCTCACGTTGGGCGCCATCTCGAGCTTGGCCAACACGTGTACAATTTGCCATGAATTCAGCAACTGTTGAAAGTTTGCTCCACAAAATATTTGTGTATTTTGTGCAGCAAATTTGCAAAAAACTGATTTATGGCTAATTTTAGAAAACTATTTGAAAACAGCACTAAATTCACAAAGCCAATTTATAGAAATTGCCAACAAACTGTCAAAGCAACTACAAATTTTAAAGTTTGCCTTCAAACTAGCTAACTGACTTATGCAAAATTAAGAAATTGTTATTAAAAACGCCATAAAAATACAGAACAAGAAATGCTGCAAATTTAACTTCAAACAAATTCTAAATTTGAAAACTGACAAATTAAATTGAACAAAAGTCTAACAAAAAACAAAAACCTACATAATGAAAAAGTTTGCGTGGAAAATTTAAAATTTTATAAATTAAATTGTATAAAAAAAATGTATTTTGACAGCCACGTATTTGAAAACACCTGCACAAACTGTTAAATTAATTGATTCAAAATTGAAACTTGTATAAAAGTCGTAATTTAAAATGCAAAACAATATATTGTATATATGGAAAGGTAAATGCATATTGACAAACTAATTTGTACAAATTAAAAAACAGTTTGTTCACAAAATTAAATTGGTGAATTTTCAGTATAAAGAAATTTATGGCAATAAATTTTGCACAAATTTACGAATGGTCTACTCTGCAAAATCACAACAATTAAGGAATTTGTCAAACTAATTCACACAAATTGATGCAAATTTCGATGAATTTGAAAACAGAAGTTCAAATTTAAAGAGTTTTTTAAATCAGTTTGTGTAAATATTTGCACTGCAAGCACATGTAAAAAGTTTGCCAATAAACTCATATCAACTGAAGCATTCATTTCCACAGCGAGTTAACTTTGTTTTCCTCTGTGTTTTTCTCAACATTCCGTTTTTTTTTGTTCTTTTGCATTTTCCACACCGCATTGCCGCCCGTTGGGTGCCTGCCACATTTAATTGTGCGTGCACAATTTGTGCAAAAACACACACTCACACACATAAAGTCAATTTAGTGTAAAATTTGAAGCGGTTATGTTTTTTTTGCTTGCCAAGGATCTGGCCAAGGACGAGAGGGATAATGTGCAACTGGGTAAAAAATAATGTAAAACTTAAAAACATGTGTTTGTCAACATCAAAATGAGACGACAAATGTGCATATGACACCATAAACTTGATGTAATTTATAAGCACTGAATTAAAAAAATATACAAGGCAAAAGCCAGAAAACAGAAATTGCAAACTCAAAAGTTGACTTGAAAAACAGCAACAAGAAAAGAACTGGGAAAAGTGAAAAAGTAGAAAACCCACGAAAACAAATGAGAATTCTGCAAAAAAAAGAGTCGGAAAAAATTGTTGTGTAAATAAACAATGAGAAATTTCGAATTCAGCGTGTTAAGAACTACGAAATGTTAAGAATTGTAAACAACAAATTAAAGTCAAAGCGAAAAAATTGTTGAGCCAACAAAAAACGCATTCTTTTTTTTTGTTGGGTGGCAATTAAACAAAAACAGCAGCAAACTGAAAGACATCTTGCAGCGTATAGTGTTGGTAAACGTGCTGTGCATTGCCAAGTGAGCATGCGGTGACGGTCGTTGGGCTGTGGACGGTGGGCGCGGATGTGTTGCGCACATGCAACAAATTGCAGGCAGCACGTCGGCAAAAATGATAAACAGAATCTATTGCATACTTTGTGGCGCGACGAGACACAAAAAGCAAAGATGCTGAAAATGGGGCAGCAGAAGGTAGGGACAAAAGCGTTGTACCATAAAATGGGGTGCAGAAAAAGCGGCAGCAAGCAGAGCAGAGCAGAGCAAGTTTGAAAGGCATATATTGCCTGATAAGGCGCAGGAAACAGACAAAGTTGCAGCAGAGAAATAGAGAGAGAGAGAGAGTTTAGGTAAAATGGACGAGGCAGGCAATGCAGCTGCCAGGGTTGTCATCATCATCAACAACAACAAAGTAATCATTTCGACGCTTGGGCAAAAAACTTTGCCCATCTGCCACAAGTTGTGCTTCTTCTTCTCTTTCTTCTTGTACCACTTCTAGTTCTTCTTCTTGCTTGTTTCCTAGTTTACGTTTTGCAAGCAAAATTTTATTATTAAAATGCAAAATTGAAAATGGCAGCGACGTGACAGCAGCAAGGGGAAAACTAAGGGGGCGCCGCATACAGTGGGGGCGTGACAAAGCGAATGCATATGAGTGATGCGTGACAAGCGCAGCGAGAGAGAGAGGGATAAAAGGGGAAAAGGAAAAGTTGCACTCGAAAAAGCTGCTTTATTATTAAACGCTACACACACTGAGACTAGCACAAAAGCAGCTGATGTGGTTACCCTGGCTTTTCAAAGCAAATAAGATAATAATTGTCAAGTTTTTGACTTTCAAATACCCGTTAATCATTGAAACTACAAAGTAAAACTACAAAAACTAAAATCAGTCGTAACTTTCCGAAACTATATACGATAACTAAGGAAGTTTAACTAAATTATTATAATGTGAAGCTTTTTGAAGTTTATAGTTAAAATTAAAGATTCCAGCTACAACATCGTTTGACTTTTTTATACTCTATAGCAGAACATACCCTATTTACTTTAAATTACGGGTATAGAAACTCGTGCACGCGTCCGCCTTTGATTCAATTTAAAGTTTTTGCCTCACACACATCGCAAAAGTAATATCAAAATTTATTTTGCCTAAGTACACACTTACCCAACACTGGCAACACACACACACACACATTTATACATATGCACACAGACATTTTAATACATATAAAGTTTTATAGTGTCAGCGATCCTGTTTGAAGTCGGTATATACAAAGGATTACCATAAACGGTGCTTACCTGCAAAGACAAAGAGAGAAAAAGAGAAAAATTTGCGTAAGTAATTGAGCACGTAAATGTAAATAATAATAACTTAATGCTTGACTAGCAGATACCCTAGAAGAGATAAAATATGTATAAAATGTTTGACGCTTGTCCGACTAAGATATACCCTCTAAACAATTTTATTTTTATATTTCGACTGGGCATTAAAAATTCTAAACAAATTTTGTCACTTCTTGAATTTACATTTCATTAAAAGATTAACAGATTAAATAAACGACCCGCAAAATAGAAGCGAAATTGACAGAGACGAAACGAAATGGAACAAAGCGGAATGAAACACGATAACGTAGAAAAAAAATAAAATTGCTTTACTCAAAAGGCGAGTGTAAAATTTCATTTAATTACATAAATTACCCAAAAGTGCTTAGCGGCTAATGTGTAAAAGGGACAGAGAGAGGGAGAGAGAGTGGGATGGCAAGCAAGCTCCTAATGTATGACAGCTCGTGTGTGTGAGTGTGTGTAGCTACTGCTGCTGCTGCTGACATTGAACAGGAAGCTCAGATTTCCCAGTTTACATACAGCGCAGCACGACAGAGACAAAAACAACAGCAATGCGTAAAAATGTAATGGGAGATGTGTAAAAGGTTTTAGAGGGAGAGGGGAGGGAGGGATTGAAATTGGGGAGATGGAGGACACACACACAAACACATCTCGGCTAATAATGACGTTTACATGAGAGACAAAAACAAAAAGTGAACAGCAGCAGCAGCAGCAAAAAGCGCAAGGGAAATATGAATATGCAAAAGGGGCAGGCAGAGAGACATAGCAGTGATGTAGGGGAGGTAGCGTAGTAACCCAAGGCATGTGAAGACATGAACAAAAAAATATAATAAAGACAAAAACAAACTCCAATGCACAAGGCTGAAACAAAAGATACGCCAAAGCAGCAGCAAAAACATGAAGAAAACATGCAAAATATTTCACACTGCAGTGTGAGCAGCGATCGAAGTGGGGAACAGATGGAAGGAGCATAAACCACCTGAAGCTATATAAATTTTTGCAGCTAAAGCGACGGCTGACTTCAAGGCGGCATTGTTGTCATAACTGAAGGGAGCAGCACCAGCACCAGCAGCAGCACCAGCAGAGAGGAGATAGATAGATGACTGCGGGCGCACTTGTCAATGTGAAGAGTTCGATTAAATGCGAGAAGAGAGCAACGGAGAGCAAACCAAAAGAGAGAGAGATGGACAGCAAATTGCCTAGCGGCACAATTTGCATTGGAACAGCGGCTGTCGTTGATGACAAAATGATAAGGTAGTAAGTAAAACAGAGACAGAGACAGACACAGAGAGAGCAAGCGATTGGCACTGAGATGAAGTGCAAAGGAAGCAGCAAATATGCGGCGTGCCAAAAGCAAATAACAATGGGACCGAGACACACAGATACAGACTGCAGATGGGCGAACGGCAGCAGAAGCAGAGGAGGCAAAAGAAACAGCTGCAATGCAAATGTATAAAGCTGTAAGAGCACAAGATACAAGATACAAGTTACTCGGCATTAAGATACTTATCTTGGAAATGTTGAATAAATATTGATGCAACATATATGCCACACACAATTTCCGGTTTTAATTGCTAAGAAAAACCTCTACAATTATAATCTCTACAAATTGCGATAAAGAAGCAGCGACAAAATAAATCAGAATCAAACTAAAAACAGCATTAATTGCAAAAAAAAATTTATTGAACAAAAACGTTGACTCGAAAACAAAAACTGATAACCTTTTGGAGCACAAATAAAAATATTTGGGAATAAAACGGAATCAGAAAACTTATCCAAAATTCTCTGGAAATTCTTTGGTCTGCAAATTATTTTCATGTTTAACATTTTTAAATGACAATTATAGCAATTTTTGTAAGTTAAGTAAACTTAAGGATTTATATGTAGGGATGGGAATGACAAATATATAAATTTTTAAAATTCTGTAGCAAAACTTTCAGAAAAGTTTGGAAAGTGCTGAAAACTATATTTAAAAAAGTTATTATTCTAAATATTTGAAATAAAATTCAGAATAGAAATGTCAGAGATTACAATAAAAAAACAATATCAGCTGAATTTTTTTTAGAATTTCTAGAAATTTTAGATGAGTAAGTCTTTTATGTAGAAGTTTCTGATAAAAATTTCGATTGAAATCTACAAATAATCAACTTGAAAATAATTAAAGCCCCATCTTTACCAAAATCTGAAGACTTATTTCGATAAATTAGCACAAAAGCTGGCTTAAAGCTTTGTCAACAACAACAAAAGCAACAAAATACGTAGGTATACGTTTGAGCGTAGCCAATATTTTGCTGCATGCAACAAATATTTGCGGCATTGATGATTTCCGCGAAGGGCGTGTCATGAAATAAATATATAAAAGAAATCGACCGAACCACTTAAAGCTGTGGCAAACAACAAGCAAAAGGAAACAAAAAAGCTGGAAGTAGGAAGGTAGACAGAGGGAGAGAGAGCGAGAGAGACAGAGAGGGAAAGAGAGTGAAAAAACGGCAGATGTTTTGCACAAAACTTAATTACACTTGGATCTGTGTGTTTGGCGGCGCTGAGATTGAAGGCTGAGGATGGAGAATGGAGAATGAAGGCAATAAGGAAGCCGAAGACGATGTTAAAGACAAGGAAGAAGCAGACGTAGCAGGAGCAACAAAAAAATGCGACGCTTTAAATGTTTTGTGTGGCAGCTGCCAACGGGGCAAGCGGACAGGTAAATGCAACTGCAACTGCTGCAACAACAACAGCAACGATTTATGGCAGCTGCTGGCATTTTGTTAGCTCGACTTCTTTTTTTTTTCTTTTTTGGTTTTTTAGCGGCTGTTGAACGTTTTTTAGGTCAACGAAATGCCAACAGAGAAGATGATGCGAGCAAACATAAATAAGAAGCATGAAGCACGAGAGAACAGAGCAGAGTGGAGAACACAAGAGAGCGAGAGAGAGAGAAGGAGAGAGGAAAAGACAGGTAAACAAAAGTTAAAACTACAGCGTCTATAAATCTGTTAGAGTGTGTAGAGAGAAAGAGACAGAAGAAGCGATAAAGTCATTTGCATAGTTCTTTTGATAGCCACAAAAACAACACACAAACAAAACATACAGCAGAGAGAATAAACAACAACAAGAAGAGCAAACAGCATCACACCTACAACAAACAAAAGAAGCACAAGAAAAAAAACGACAGAGACAAATAGAATCGGGGAATATTGGGAGACGAGGGAATGAGATAACCTTTCGAAATCAATTTAAAAAAAATTTAAGAAACTGAAAAGAATTTTTATAAGAGAGAAAAAGCACAAAAAATAGGAAAGAAATAGAAATGAAATTGTAGCTTTGATACGTCAAAGATTTAATACCCTATGAAAGTTAACTTTAAAGAGTTGTAGGGTTTGATCGCTTTTTTATATAGCATATATGATATAGTAGTAGAATTTACATGCAATTTATCCGCTATTAAATATAGGTAAATGTATGTAGACTATAAGAGTTTTAAAGCTAAGAAACTCAAGTGCATAGAAACAGATGTTTAAGCTGATCAAGAATATATAACATATAGTTTACACTCGACAAGGGTATAACAACCAACAAGCACGAACGAATACTTGACTTTCTTGTCGGTGAGCCTACAATGGGGATTACCAAATGAATTTAGATGATGAAAATTGGGGATCAAAGTCGACAGTTGCAATAGCAAGACAAACAGGTAGCACAAAGGCGCCCTCTGGCGTGCAGCAAACACAACAACAGAAAAAGACGTAAGAAATTGAATAAGAAAACAAACGGAAAACTGAACGAAATTTATGATATCAAATACTCTACAATAAGATGGACAAACAGTTTTTAAGCAAACATTAAAGTAGCAAAGAAATACCACTTAAATTTCCTAAAAAGTAAAGAATACAACCAATTTTTAATAAATTTTTATTTCCTCTGTTAACAACACGCCATCTAGAGTTTTAAAATACTCAAAAATTGGCTTGTGACTTGTGATGAAGTCGGTATTAAAGTGAAATGCTCTAATTTTCCTAATTGCTGTACGTTTTTTTGCGCTTTTGTCGCTTCTTTTTCTTGTCTCTTTTTGTAGTAACAACTCGACTCGATTCCCTTGTCAAAATATTTTCTATACCCAATTTGATGGCTGCTGTAGACAGGGTGACACAGGAGTAGAGAGAAAAAAGCGAAGAATGTTGATGTTTTTCATCTCTTGGTTTGTTTTGTTTGGAATGCCCAACAACAAAACTCGCAATCAACCTGTCAGAGAATGTAACTCACTGTCTCTTTCTCACTCCATCTCTTTCCTTCCCTCTCTCTCTCTCTCTCTCTCTGACTATCCATCGATTTATTGCATGCGTCGTCTTGTAACAATTTTTATGACGTTTCATGTTACGCAGAGAAGAAACTGACAAATGGAACCAATACAATACAATTCAGTACAATACAATACAATACGATGCGATACGATACGATACGATACGATATGACATATAGAAATGTCTGAAGCATTCATATGGAGATGTGGTTTGTTGTTGTTGTTGCCTCGAGCAACGCACCGGTTTTATTTTTTACCTTTTCTTCTCGTCATTTTTTAAGTGATTATGAAATCATAAATACAATAACGCGGCATTGGCGCATCTTAAAGTTATTTTTTATGCTTGTATTTTTTTCAAAAAGTAAAACATAAAATTCATAAGTTTATGCAAAGAAGAAGAAGTAGCGGCTCTCAAACTGAGCAGGTGTTGTTATTATTATGATTATAATTATTAAATACCACAGACCGAGCAGCTGATCATTATTAAAAGCCATCGAATTTGAGCCAAAAAGCGGCTTAAACTTAATTAGTCATATTTTTGGTTTTCTTTTGAAGGGGGGGTCGGGAAGGGCAGGTATAGATTTGTTATTTCTGTATTTGGCTTTGGTATTCAGACAGTGTGCTCTAATGGGATTTTTATAGAATTATGTAAATGTTGATAGGCATTTGATAGGTTCTTTCTCTAAAAAGAAACTCAAGAACTGACTACAACAACAAAAAGTTATGCTAATTACCTAAAAGCAACAGCAACAACAACAACAACAACAGCACAATTTGTATAATTTATTCCCCACTGCAGGTGGAGAGATAACAAATCTGTCTACTACACTGCTGAATGCTAACTTTTTTCTAGCTGTTCCCACAGTCTCCCCTCTATCGTTCTTTAAGCTATTGATTACAAATGGGAAAACAATGAGGCGTGTGTTTTCCTATTCTTTGCCCAAGCAGGTTTTGGTGGCGCCCTCTGTGTGTCGCGTAAGTCAAGCGTTTATCTAACATTTCCACACCAAAGTCCTCACCATCTTCTCTATGGCTTTGTGGAAGAAATTCTTTCGCTTCATTTGCGTTGATTTTGTCGCCTGACCTGAGATTTTCCCGCCGCTCTACATTTTTCCCGGTTAGTCCTTGGCAAACAAGCTGCAGGCAGCCAGGCAGGACTAAGACTACGTTCCTTATATACACATACATCCAACCATTCCTTTACCGTATACTCTCTTTTCTACCAGCCTGTCTGTGTGTGTGTTCCTTCTTGCACCTGCTGCTCTAATTTTGCGCTTCCTTTTTCAGGACCAGAGTCAGAGCGAGTCAGGACGCAAAGCAGCCGCAGGCTTTCCGCAATTTCCACGCGTGGCGTCCGCTTCCTGGCGCATCCTTTCTGCATCCCTTTTCAGCCGCAAAGTCGACTTCAGTCGCGTCGAGGTTTACATTTAATAATTAAAACGCCACCGCGTCGTGCAAATTATTAAAGTGTCAACGCAGTCGCCTTCAAGTGGATGGGAATCCCTTCACTTCACTTCACCTCACCACTTTCAACATCCACCCCCACCTCCTTTCTCCGCTTCTCTTTCGCCAGTTCTGCCCTCGCTCTTGTTGCTTCTTGCTTAGCAGCATTTTAAGCGCCTTTTTGTTGCAATTTTCATTCCATTTGCAAATGAAAATGCCGAAAATCCTTTTTTGGGGTTTCGCAACTCTTTCTCTCACTGTCTCTTTCGCTCCTGCAGTGCCTCGACTGTCTGTCCAGCTGTCATCAGCTGTAAAACGCAACTTTAGCCCAGTTAATTTCACTTTGTGTGGCCGACTGCCACGCCCCCGCGGCCCCTTTTACTGCTCTACAGCTAACAACAAGTAAAGTTTGTTTGTGCAAATTGCCGTTGACACTTTCATTTCGAATGCTTGTCCCTTTTCAATACCCTGTAAGCACATTTCTCAAAAGGTGTTTACCTCATAACTTCACTTTGAATATAACTATAATTATTTATGTAGAATTTAGAATGAAATACTTGAAAATAATGATGAAATTTCCTCTGCAAATTCGGTAAAAAGTTTAGTTTTTTTAGCAAAGAAAAATATTTAATAAAATATTTAAAATTTTAAATTTAATATATAAAATATATTTTTGTTTTGCAACCATTTGTGTGGCATCTGTTGGTCTATCAACATAGTTTGCTTTTAATTTGTAAGCCTCTGTTTTTTGCTCTCGATTTGTCTGGACGCATCAGATGCAACTTTTAACTCACACCTTACCCCATTTCACCTGTTCTCTGCTTTTGTTTTTTTTTTATGTTTTTCATTTTCTTTTTTTAAAATATTTTTATGCACTTTGCACAACACATGGGGATTCTGGAGAAGCTTTTGTAACCATCTGAAACACACGCTCTCGTTTCCCGTTTCCCGTTTTAAGTTCCCAGTTTTCCGTTCTCAGTGCCCATTTCCATTTCCAGTTCCCGTTTCTTTTTATATGCATGACGCAAAAGTTTTCTTGCTTTTGTTAGCACATACACTATGCTCTACTATAGTGCCACGCCCAGTGGACGCCCACATTGCAAAATTTCTTGCGACTTGACATGGTTTCCTTTTCTTACTCTTTTTTTTTTGTTTTTTGGCCAACTCTCTTTATCGCCATCATCATCTGCAACAACATCAACTTCAACTTCATCTCTCAGGTAGTATAACTTTTTGTATAGTTCATATATTATATGGTATATGGGAGTATCTCGAAGGCAGTTGTTGCTTTTTGGGTTTTCCCATTAAATTTCAGATGCCAATTTTAGTTTTTTAATTAAAAAAGCAGAAGAGAAGACTGAAGAAACGCCAGGTGAAATTCTCCAGTTTCCGCTGCTGACTCACATTAACAGAGCTTGACTAACGTTAACAGAGCGCTGTTAAAGCTTAACATTTGTGCCGTATTTCGTAATAACATTTTATTTATGTGATTCATCATAAACACGGAAATGTGTTTTGTTTGTTTTTGGCCCGCATTGTTATTTGTTTTTATGTTTTATGAACCAAACAAACATTTAAAAAATTAACCCAATGATATATATATATGTCTCTGACTAAGCCGGCAACAGCGAAAAGAAGAAGAAGAAGCAGAAGAAGCAGAAGAAGCTGCTTTAAAACGAGGTCACAAATTTGTCACAACTTTCCACATGTGTGCGTTTCGTTTTAATCTCCAGAATTTTCATGCTTGTCACAAAATAAGATGAAAATTGGACAGCATTTTTGTATTGGAAATTCCAAAGTATTTCAACAATTTTGAAAATATTTACAAACAATGTTTGAGAAGCTGTTTGATATGTTGTTGCATTATAGTTTAATGATTAATATTTTAAATTTTAAATAAATTTGGCTGTAAAATTTGTTTAACTAATACTATTTTTGGTTTATAGCATAAAGATTTGGCAAGACAATAAAGTACGTAGTTTTCTTCTACCTAAAAATTTTGGGTTTTTATTCCACAGACAAATTTTACTTCACAAAATGCACAAAGTTTTGCAAAAAGGGGAAGCAATTGCAACTGTTGATTTGCTGACCTCAATGAAGTTAATGTTGCTGGCATTGTTGTTGCTGTTGTGAATATTTGATTGTTGTTGCTAATGTTATTGCTGCTGCTGGTGGCATATTGTTGCTGATTTTGCTTGCCATTTGGCAAGTTGCAAGCTTCGAAAACTCAATTTTCGCATAGCCTCAAAACGCTTTTCTCATTCTCTCGTCTTGCAGTTGCAATACCAGTTGTTGTTGTTGTTGTGCTTGTTGTTGTTGTAAACTGTTATCATCATTGTAATTGTGTTTGTGTGTCAAACTCCCAGTCAAACCTCAATGCCCATAATGCAGTTGCCTTGTCCAGAGGAAATTTTCGGTTTTGAGACTTGCAGAAGAAATAAAAGTCAAACTACAATGGGTGGAAAAGCGAGAGGGGAGAGGGAAGATGTGAACTAGAGATGGAGGTGGACACAAAATTCTCATCACTGGTACTTGTGTGTGAGCGTGTGTGTGTTTGTGTGTGTGAAGTTGGTTGTTTCTCTCGTCTGCTTTGTGCCTAATGACATTTGTACACACGAGAAGAGGAAGCATTAACAACATGTGAGACTAGCAAAACAACAACAACAACAACAACAACAAACAACCTGTAACAAGAAGTAGAAAAACAACAACAACTGTCTACAACAGAAGCAACAACAACAACAACATTAAACAGATTTCAATATTCAGCGTGTGAGAAAATTGAAGCAGTGAAAACATTTTAAAAGCATTTTCTAATGTTAATCCATGAGTGCAATAATAACAACAACAACTACAAAAACAACATAATGCAAAATTTGCATATGCGTTAAACGAAACTTTGCAGTTACTACCCCAAACCTCCCGCACCCCCTTTCTCCACTGCTACACTGCCAATTCAGAAAAGAAAAAAAATAAACAAAACTTTATGCAAGCCAAAAAAGAAACACATAAATTTAAAGTGCATTGGTCAAAGAGCGCAGAGGGGACGCCAAGGACAAAGGGGTGGGGGGGGAAGAAAGGCAGATCACAGTTACATATGCATGTGCCATGCCCCCACCACTGGCATTGTGGGCGGCACACACACACATACAAAAAGTGTAAATTATCGAGTTTATGTGGCATAAATGACAAGCAAATGTTGCTGTTCCTCTCTCTCTCTCTCTCTCTTTTAGTACCTCCCTGCTGACATCCAAACTTTCTACAGCATAATACACATACCTCTTCGTTGAGTCAAGCTTCCGACTATAATATACCCGTTAAACTATTTGAAAATACCAAGTTATGCTAGTTTTAATAATTTCAACTGTTTTTTAAGAAAATGTTGTTTACTTTTAGGCACTGATGTAGCTTTTAAGTTTTAAACAGCTATAACTTTTGCTAAGCATAAAGAATCTGTATGGTTTATGTTGAAGCTGATTTAAAGTTATTAAAGCAGCTTAAGCTTACAAAGTTTTCAATAATATAGCTAAATATCAAAGCTGATATAGTTAAATCAACTCAGAAGTTGATGTTAAATCAAAATATTCATAGTTTTTCCCTCTCAGCTTCTGCTCACTTTATATAAATTCCTATATAACCTTTCCCTATGTTTACCGGGTATTGAAAATATGGCAAAAGGACATCAGTTGGGCGTTCTACGCCCTTTCTGTATATGACATTTGTTTGTCTCTCACAACCAACCAACCAACCAACCAACAACAACAACAAATATTTGCAAGCAAATTGGCAGGCGCTCCATTTTCAGGGGGGTATTGCGAGGGATTTAGGTAGGGTGGCAGGGGGAAGACTTTATAGAGAAACGCGACACGCATTCCAAAAATGCATTTATGACGCAACATGGGCAACGGGAGCTGCAGAGAAGGGGCGTGTCTGTGCAATTTTGTATGAAATTGTGGTTTTTGCATGCGGCCAAAGTAAAGAGGCGATGGAGGGGAAAAGGGGACAAATGTGCTGGGCGCCATTTTGTGTCACAGCGAAAATGGCCGCAAATTTGCAGTAACAGCAACAACAACAACAAATATCAGTATTGCACTCGAGAGTGCGAATGTGTGTGTATTCCTGTGTGTGTGTTGACAAGGACAATTTTTCCATAATTATTATGATGATGCTTGGCATTTGGCAAACATGCAACAGACGTACGTACAGAATCGACGGACAATTCGAACTGATAGAACGCGATGGCCAACAGATGAGCAATTTTATTGCTTTGAAAGAGACGGGGAGTCCGTGTGTGCATGTGTGAGCGAGAGAGAGAGAGAGAGAGAGAGTAGAGTGCATTGCATTCTGCTTTTGTTGAAAGGCAGATACAAGCCACAAGGCAATTGTTTATGCGCGCAGGAGCGATGTTGTTTGCCATTTAGCCCAAGAACGATATACACATAGATAGTGGAACCAGTTCACAGTAAGTTAAATAACAAAAAGAACCAGTAGAAAAATGAATATTCAAATCAACTTAGATTTCAAACCATTAAACTGATTCAATAACAATTAAGAGAATTGTAGAATTAAGAGTTAAAATCGGAACTTCAACTGCACATAAAAAGCTTTAAACTCATTTTGAGCCCCACAAAGTATTTATGTTCTTAACCTACACAAATTTTCTAATAGATTAGAACCATTTTTAGACCAAAATTTAAAAAACACATATATATTCTCAAAAAAAAACTTAAACTTTAGATGCAGAAGTAATTATGCTGTAAATTACAGAGTAAAACCGAATTTCTTTCATACGGACAGACGTACATGGCTTTGCTTATAATGGCACGCCTCTTTCTGCCTGTTACAAACTTATCTCAAACCCAATAGACCCCTCAGAGGATATATAGATAGTATTATGAACTAGTTCCGTCTGTTTTGATTAAAAACCGCCGAACCAGTTGGCACAGCAATGTGCAGCATCACCAAATGCGTAGATTGCGTGCAGGGCGCAACATGAAAATTGAATATGCCAGAGCGTTTATATCGGGAATTTCAGGGCGAGGAAGAGGGAGAGAGCAGTTCGAAACGGTTCGGTGTCTGCGGAACTAGAACACTTAATGGCAAAAGTTCAGCGCGGCTGCTTTGGCAATCGGAATGCTGGCAAATGGTTATTGGACACTGGCAAATGAGTGGGGATTCAGAATGGGAAGGGGAGGGAAAGTGGCCTCGGGTTGGGCGTCTGGTTTTGATTTGAAAGACGTCAAAGAGCGGAATGCCCAGAAAGAGAGAGAGAGAGGGAACGGGAGAGCAACAGCGTAACTGGTTAGTGGAATAACTGGGAAAACCGGGAAACTGAGCACTAGGATCTGTTCGGTCAAGTTGCAACCGGAAAAACGTAACGCTAATTATTGCGCATCAATGATTTCAGCTGGATGAGTAAAGAGATTGTGAGAGCTACAGAGAGAAGTAGAGAAAAGCTACTGCTATCAATGACACTCACTGTGTGTAAGAGCATGACTTTCTGTGTGTGTTTGTGTGTGTGTTGGGCATATCGAACTGTCAAAGCCAGAAATGTTTGTTATCATGAATGAAATGAGCTTTTCAGCTGCAGCTCTTAAAGTCTCATCACTACTTTACAAGCACCCCTCGCTCTACACTTGATTAGTTATTATTTTCTTTCATTTTTTTTACAATTACTGCTTTTCACTTTCTCATTATATTTACTTTTAAAAAATATATTATATTTCATCTTTTTTTCTTTTGGTTTGTTAATTGTAATTGTAAAGTTTGTTTAGTTGTTGTTAGTTTTAGCCAGATTTAGTTGGCCTTTTACTGTCGCACTTTCTTTTTTTTCGACTTTCAAGTGAAAGACCAAAGTATGAAAGAGAGAGAGAGAGGAAAATTGTTGAACATTTCATAAATCTGGGAAAAATTGTCACATCACTTTATTAATGTGATGTTATAAGCCTCAAGCTTAAGTTTATTTTTTAACTATTAATTAAAGAAAAAAATGTTTAAAACTTACTGCTGGGAAGAGAGTTTGGTGCAGTGAAAGGTTTCGAGGGACTTACCTAAAACGAGAAAGAAATGTGAAAGATATATTTAGTAATTGATTGATATATATTTTATATAAACTTAAATATTAAATCATTAGCTAATGATCGAAGCAAAGAAATTAAGCGTTTGGAAATCAATCATTTTAACGATCTATCAAAAGTTTCGATTACCAAAACTATGAAAAGTGACCAAGAGATTTGTTGTTTTGAAATTCGAGTCGATAAGATTTTGAAATTTGTGTTGCTTAAAAGAGGAAATCTTAATTTAAAATCAATCAGTAAAAAAAGCTAAATATTGTATTAATAAAACAATTATTTAAACTACTTAATTTTATAAAACTACTATTTAAACTACTTAATTTCTTTATTTAAGAAAATCTTCTAAATTAATTTATTTAAAACCAATTAAATCTAGAATTTCCTGCTTAAATTAATTTATCAACAATATTTCTTTCTGTTTGTCTAAACCAAAATATAATGAAGTTGCCTTGAAAATTTTGGTATTAGACACATTTTGAATTTCTACTTTAAATGCCTCTCTTTCTCTCCCTCTCTCTCTCTCTCTCTCTTTCTTTCTGGCCATACACAAAAAACCAATTTACCAGCAATTTTACCCAATCAAAAAACATGGAGGCAAGTCGAAGACAAAACAGGGGAGCTTATAAATAGCCTGTGACTGACTGGCAGCATTGAGGCTGCAACAATGCAACCAACTATTGCTGCCACTGCTCCATGTTTGCTACACTCCCCACTTTGCCTTTCCCCCCTTTTCGCAGTGTTCTGCTTCCATCACAGCGACTCTGTTGCATATTTCCCATGCAACAACTGCCACCCGCTTTGCGACGCATTCTTCAATCAATTTTGCTGTTGCTGTTACTGCTGCTGCTTCTTATTTACTTTGCATTAATTAAACATGCTGCCACCTACTGCTTGCCCCACTCCCTCACGCCAACCACACTATTTTGAACTGGCATCTCGTGTAGATTTTTCATGAACCACGGGCCACATTCACTATGCAACTATAACGGCAACTGCAACATCTGCAACAATCTTCGGTTTATATTTAAATGTCTGTCGGCAGACGCACGTGCAGCAGTGTTGCATGCCCCATTCCACTCCTCTTCCGCCTGCCGACGCTTCGTTCTTTGCCTTAGCTTATCCGCATTCGTCTCTGTCAAGTGGCAGTGCATCTTACAGCTCTCTCTCTCTCTCTTTCCCTCTTCACCTCTCTCGCGCTCTATTGCGCCTCGCTGCAACAGTTTGTCATTGTAGCAATTTCAATGTTGCGCTTGTCAATTTCGCTTGCTTCGGCTGCTGTGGCATGCCCCCAGTTAATACACAAGCAATGAGTGAGCAAGACGCAACCAGAGCGAGCGAGAGAGAGAGAGCAGCTGCGGAAATGCAGCGACGTCATCGTCTATAGCGACAGTCGCTTCTTCTGTACACAATTCTCTCGACACTCTCTTCAGCTCATTTATTTATTCTTCACGTTTTTTTATTTCTATTTTCTTTTTAGAGATTTTTATTTTGAATTTGAGGTGGATTTTTAAATTGTAGTATCTAATAAGTCTGTGGTTTATATATAGCAAAACTTGGATTCATTTCTATATTTATAAAACTTTAATTAAATGTTAAAAATAAAGCTTCAAAATTTAAGACAAGAATTTCTTTAAAATTTTAAACATCATTTAATAGTTATAAATATTCTTGATTTCTTATAGATTAATATACTAAATTATGCCGGAATACCCTTACTAAAAAGCGCCTATCCTTAAATGCTGTAACTACTTGTAGCTATTATAGTTTTATATGGCTTCTTGTTCATCTTTTCATAGATATTAAGCACATATTTTATGCCTACACATCTTCAGCTGCAACATTTTTGTGCTGCTGCAATCGCTGCCGCTGTCGACGTCAACGACGGCAGCGAAACGTGACTTGAGCTTGATTTATAACTGTGCAAAGAATGTCATAAATAAATAAATAATAAAAGAAGAAGAAGCGAGTAAACAACTGTTTGCCAGTTTATCGCACAAACTCAACTGAACTCAACTCAAACAACAACAACATTGGAGTGTGATAGGCTTAAAAGCAACTGCGTGCCACATGCCACACACACACACACACGCACCCCCTACCCCCACACTCCTGCTCCCTCTTCACACTCTGCTGATGACACTTAAAAACTCATTAGCAGCAGATCCTGTTTTCAGTCCCCCATTTTACCCACTCACCCACTTTTGAAGCGAAGCAGCGCAAAAGAAGAAATGGCAAAAAAAGAGCAACAAAAAGTAAGAAAAAATAGTGACAACAAACATTTGACAACTTGCAACTTGTTGCGTCCATTGCGACACGCCCACTTTTGACGCCCACGGGCACCCAAAAAAAAAAAAAGAAATGCCGACAGACATTGAAAACCGCAACACAGCTGCCCAACAGTTGGGCAACAGTTACCGATGCCTGTTTCTTGCTGCTTGCTGCTGCTTCTTCCACACGCTTGTCAGTCTGTCATTTTGTCATTTCTGTCCGTGTGTCTGCCTGTCTGTCCGTTTGTCCGCTGCCAAATCCACTTGTCAAATGCATGCAATGAAAATGAATCGCCAGCGAAGCGTTGATGGAGACGCCAGAGTTGCCACCTCGGCGTCTTATGAGTGTCACAACAAAACTATTTATTTTCCTCGGCTTTACAAAGTCTTCATCCTCCCCCCATTACCACACTTTTTTGCCCTCTATTGCTCGCTGCTCTTTGTTGCTACCACTTAAGTTGCCTCATTTCTTTAAACTGTGTGCGGCCGACATTGAAATTAAATTGTCTGTGGCGTGCAGCGGGGGGAAAATGTACGGGAAAATTGTGAAAACGAGAGAACGTACATTGACAGCGGGCACGCGAAAGATGTCCACGTTGCAAAGAGCGAAAGAGACAGCGAGATAGAGAGATAGGAAGATGTAAAGAAAAACTGTGGCACTTTAAAAGCGCCATTTGGATCTGCCTGTGGCAGTGTCAATGATTGCCACAATTAATGAACTTCAGTTGATTTCTAAGTGCCAACGCATCGAATGATTAAGTGTTAATCAATCACAAAACAGACACTTAAACAATGCCATAAATTACGGTATGTTAGCCAAAGCTTTACAGCAAAGTGAGTGGAAATTGTAATAGCCAAAAGTTAAACAAATAAAAAGATTTTAGCTTTAGTACATTTTCCAGACTTGGAAAATATGTTTTGTTAAACTTACAAAAATTGTGAAATTCCAAAGGATTATGCACAAAATTAATGGCATTTTTGGCATGTTTTTGCTGGCATTTAACTTAAAAGATTTAGTTCTAAAGTCTGGCAGATATGTGATATAGAGATTTCAATAGTGATTTCATCACTAGCATGGACTGGCGGCTAACTACACATACTAATTATATAAAAGATATTATTTTTTAAAATTTAATACTAAATTAAGTTTACGCCATTCATATTCTAAATTAAAAAGTTTCATTTCAGCTTCAAAAAAAATTAGTTTTAATGTAATAATTGTAATTGTAATGTAATAATTTTTTCAGTTCTCTTGTAATATTGAAAAATAAAATACCTAAACGTAACCTTTTCCAACGAGCAAAGACGTCCACTTCCCGTGGAACTGTTATGCTTTGTTTGTAGTTTAGTTTTAAGCAAGATCTATTAAGATTTCACTGAGTACAAGTAAATAGGTCAAAAGTTCCTAAGTATTCCCAACAGTTCATTAAGAGCCATTAGCCAGAGACTAGTGACGAAAGTGTGCACCAAAACACACACATTTCTTTATCCCTAAATAGAAATGCATTTCATTCCTGTAGTGTTCCAACTTTGATTAGCAGGTGATAAAAATGCTGATGATAATGCAGCAAATGCAGCGTTGTTTGCGCCATTTGCACCTTTGCACCACTGACAGCTGCAACCCACAACATATCCAGCTGTGAGTGTAGATTATCTGTGTGTGTGTTTGTTTGTGGCAATAAACCTAATTTCAGTGTGGACACAACATTCAAATTTGTTTGGTTTATTTTCTGTGTGTGTTTGGCTTTCTCCAGCGACTTCCAGCTGACTTGGAGTTGAGTTTAGAGTACAATTTGAAATGAAGCACAAAAGTAACAAGAAGCAACTTAAGTGGAGCACCTCAAGTTGCCACACGATAATTAAGAAACAGGTGCGGCACTTGGCATAAGAAATACTACATAGAAGCAGAGAGACTCCAAGAGTGTAGACAGCGCTGCCGAAAGTCATATCAATCTTCAGCTTGGCACACGCCCAACTACTACTTCCACTTAAATTCCCGCCACTCCCCACTCCCCAAACCTTCTTTCCCCCACATCATTCCATCACAAAGTGTTGAAATATTTACATAAAAAATATTTCAATTCAAAAAACAAGAAAAAGATATAAGATTTTTTAGCCGAGCTGTAAACAATAACAATAAAAGCGCTATACTCTATAGTTTTTTGTTGCTATTTTTTTATTGTTTACTACATATATTTATTATTGCTGCGAGTGTTAAGTGCGTGCACAAAAATTCACACACTGCAGAAAAGTGAGGGGGAAAAAAACAACAGTAGGAAAATGCTTGAAATTATGAGCGAAAAAATATTTCAACGATGAATTAATTAGCAATGCAATGCGCCAACTTTACGAGTTATCATAAAAAATTATAAAACAAAACAAACAAAAAGAGAAAACACAGCAAAAAAAAAAACAGCAAACAACACGAGAGCCACAAAAATGCCATGAAAACTAAAGTTCATATATAGTTCGTGGAGTGCGGAGGATAAAAAGTAAAGTACCAAATGATTCCGATGAGAGTTATAGCAGAAGAAACATTTGATATAGTATTCTGGATAGCCACAAAAGCACAATTGTTTATTTTACTATCTAGAAAAATATTTAGAAAAATATAAAACTTATCATGGACTGTAAAGAAATGTAGAAAATTATAAAACTTATCATGGACTGTAAAGAAATGTACCATAAAAAGTGCACAGTATTTTATTAGCATATTCGTTCCACTCAAGTCGGCAAAAAAGTCAAATAAGTCAATCACTTAACAACAAAAAATACCATAACAAATATATTTTAAGTAAAGAGCAATACTGAAACTTAAAAATTTATGATAATTGCGTAGCTTAAACAAATTTTGTATACAAAAGAGCTTATAAAATGCACAACAAAACTTTTAAATACAATTTAAACAATATATAGTGTATCACATTGTACACATGTATATTGAGTAATTGACTTTTAAAACAAAGACAGTAGCAACAAAAAGTATTTATTCATAATAATTTCAATGTAATTTTCAACAGCTGCTTTTCGGACAATTCGCATTTCACATTTTCAAATGACAAATTAAATGTGACTTGTTTGGGAAAACTGACAACTGTTAAATGCGGAAAAGCCTTTTGCTAAATTATAATCTATAGACACAACTAAAATACTAATAAATTCTAAATAAATGATAAACAATTGCAAAATTGCCAGTTTGTGCTAAGCTGTTGTTTCCATCAACATAATAAACTTTTGTATATAGTTTTTCTGTGTGTCTGTGACACAAATAAATACATAAATTAATATGTTTATTGTTGGCATTTAAAGGCACAAAATAACTGCACAGTCAGACGGAGAGACAGAGACAGACGGACAGACAGACGGACAAACAGACGGACGGACAGGTAACGATTGAAATTTATATGCTCTATCAAATATGCATGTAAACATGACAAACAAAAGTGCAACAACTACGGCTGTAAAATTAATTAAAATTCATTTTATTTATGAAATTTAAAATGTCATTTTCAATACCCAATAAAAGTGCAAGTACGCTTAAGGGGTAGGCTGAAATGTCAGTACTCGTGCTGGGTAACTGCTAGCCGTGCACACTCGCCAGCCAAATGAGCATAAATAGCATTTTAATTGAAATAAATTAATATTAAATATGGCTGCATTATTGGCTGCAATACCTGCATTGCACACTAGATGGCGCCACATGTAAAGGCTACCATTTTTATTTTTTTTACTATTTGAAAAGGTGCTTAATTAATTTGCCATTTAGTGAATGTGTCAGAGTGTGCTTGTGTGTGTGTGAAAATTAATGAAATGATTTGTCACACGACAGCCGTAAACTGACAACGGAAAAAATCCAATTCAGAATGTGTTAATCAAGTTCCGCAACCCCTGTTCTCCCTATACACTATAGCTATTTTTTTAGCGGGGGAATGAGCGTGCAATCAAGCGTGGAAAAAACGCTAAAATACATTGATTTTGTGGCACTATTAAGCGCATTTCGAATGCCTAACAAGCACGCCATGAGTGCCTCTAAGGGACCAAGTAGCAAGGACTAAGGACTAAGGACTTTCTGTCCTTGACACATTGTACAAAGAGAGAGAGAGAGAGAGAGATAGAGAGGCGGATTATGCTGGTTAGAGTGCAAGGCAAGCGAGATAATGACTATAGATAGATGGATAGATGGATGGATGGTTGCTTAGATAGATATCAAGTCAAGCCGACACATAAACACAGAGACATCAAGGAAGAGGGAGGGAAGTGAGGGCAGAGAAAGGCAGAGAAGAGCAGAGCAAAGTCAAAGCCAAAATGAGGACAGATGGAAATCAAAGGGCAGCTAAGTAAAGAGAGAGAGAGAAATGCTATGAATGAGCAAAGGGAGAAGGAAAAGTCATATCGATGACTGCTCTAACCTGCTGCTCCCTTCTCTTCTCTTCTTTGCTCTTGCTGCTAATGCCAATTGACATAATTACGCAAAGTAGTTGCCGAGACACGGCCAAAGGTATCGCATCTCTATATATATATATATATATATATATATATATAGATATATATATGCGGGTCTCTGCATATATCGAAAGAAAAGCAAACTCGCTCACAAAGTCGCAAGCGCGAAAAGTTTTTAAACTTATTACCGCAAACGCCTTACAGTTAATACACTTAACAGTAGCGTAGAGCAGGCTGGGAAAAGAGGGGGAGAAGTGCTGGAGGCGGGTGGAGGCCAGAGAGGGCGGGGCGGTGGCGCAACGAGTCAAGACTTTAAGCAGCCGCTGGCAATGACTTTAAAATTTATTGCTGCCCACATTTAAGGAAATGGCAAAGGATATTGAGGATATAAACCAGCTAACAGCGAGGGCAGCTTCAACAGTTGAGCAAATAAATTAGACTAGGTAAGCTTTAAAATAGAGCAGAAGCTATACAAATCGTGTCATATAAACACAAAACATAAATTTGAAAAATACTTGATAATTTCTAATTTTATTTGCCAAATTTAAAAAAATATTTTCGAATTAATTAAATTTAATTAAACATTTTAACGTATTTTAAATGTATAAAAAATATTTTAATACTATTAAAAAATGTATATTAATCTGTTAAGTGACACTAGATAAATAATTAATTTAAATGAGAGTTTTAAACCTTTTTAAAAAACTTTTAAAACTATTTGATCTCAACGCCTTTTAATTCATTTTCTATTTTCTACATAAATATAGTTCATGTTTTTTTAGCAGTGTATATACAATTTAAATAATTGCTAACTAATTGGGTTTAATAAATTAGCATATGTTGTGGGGAAACCCTCGCTTTAAGCGCCAAGCGCGTGTTAGTCACAACAAATAGAGAATTTTATGCCTACAGGGGTATTTGTATAGTGGGCAGGACGGGGTAGAGAGAGAGAGAGAGTGGATGTAAAGACTTGAATAGGGTCTTGGATTTTTGGGAAAAACTTGGGCTAGGACAGTGTGTAATGAAAATTACATGCGCCGCAGGGCGGAGGCTAGACAGAGAGTGGGAGAGGCTGGGGCAGAAAAACTTCTAAGCAGTTTTCGGCTGCCACAGTTTTCCGGCCCCGAGTTTTTGTTGAGCTCCTAACACAACAACAATAATAATAAGAACAACAAGAGCAATAAGTAGAAGAACAATAACAACAAGCAACAAACCACACACACACACACAGAACAGGCAACACCAAACAGCTGAATACAAAGGCGAAAACCTCACGACTGTTTGACTTGTGTTTTTGTTTGTCCTTGAATTTTGCTTTTTGAAAAGCAGACGCCACAGCAACCGAATTTTTGCTGCAACAACCCAAACACACCCACTAAGCCACCCAACGCTCCCCAACCCACACTCCACACCCCACTTCTTCCCGCTCTCTTTATGCCATTCAGTTATTATTACAAGCACATTTTCATTGCCCTCTTTTGAGCGTTGGAGCGGGATGGTGGAGTAGGAGTAGAGAAAACTCAGCTTGGCTTTCACTGGCGCCGGAATTTTCTTTGTATATTTTTTTGGGCTAGCGGGGCGAAGCAGCCAAATTGATTTTCCCTCAGCTGCGTTTGCGTTTTTCCCCAAAAATTTTCGTTTGGTTTTTGTTTTTTTTTTTTTGTATTTTGCCACACGATGCGGCTCAGTTGTCAATTGAATGATTGCGTTTTATTTGCTTTACTCTTACAGCTTGCAATCATACTCCTGTACACCCCACACACCCTGTACACACCCTGTGCACACCCTGTACTCACACACCCCCTTAGACAGCATCATTTGTCAGCGTGTTCAAGATTTGACAGGTGATTAGCGAGACAAACATTTTAAGACAGCTTCTCTGGGAGAAAAAGAGGGAGAGAGACATGGAGAGAATGAAAATTTATTTAAGAAAAGCGCCCAAAAGCACTAAAGCGACTTTGCAAATTTCCACCGTTGAGTTTTCTGCAGGAAACAACTGTTTTAAGCAAATTTTAAACGTGAAAATTATGAAAAATACATGAAATTTGCAAATACATTTATTCTTATTAAATGCTTTTGCATTTAGCTTTATGAAATTTTATATTTAGAAACAGTTTAAAACATATTTTAGCGCTAAATTGAAGTATTTAATAGCATTTAAATATAATTTACAATTTCCATTCCATCTAATGTCAAATAAGCTATGAAAATTATGAGTTTAATATGCAATCTATTATGCTTTTTAATTCTATATAATAATTAAAACTTTTTAATGCATTTTTCTAATTTTATTTTTAAGCTGCTTTAACTGAATTTTGAATGCGTTTTAAAAAACAAGAAAGAAAATGACAGTCGGGCAAGCCGACCGTGTAATACCCTCTGAGCTTCGTTTCCAATTATATGAGTTCATTTTTGTCTGCTTACAAGCAGTGCACTGCTTAAATTTTATACACACAAGCAGTGGACTGAGTGAGTTTAAAATACACAAGCACTGCTTGTAAACACTGCAGCGTAAACGAAAGCAGTGCACTGCTATTGCGATAAAAATTTAAGTTTGTATGAAAAACTTTTTTAATTATAGTCCGATTTTAATGAAATTTTCACAATCGTTTGATATTATTTGTCTGCAGCTATATACTAAGTTACAACGCTATACGTTAAGAAATAAGTGAGCCAGCGGCATGCAAAGTTACAACGCAATTGTGGGCGAATGGGGAGTGGCATCCAATAAATTTTGATGGCATTATATTTATATTGCAAATAGCAACCTGCGTGCCAAAATTGGTGTCCCTAGGTATTATAGTTACCGAGATATTCGCAAAAAACATGTATTTTTTCCGAGGTATGTCTGGTTTTTTGCTTATTGTGGGCGAATGGGGCGTGGCATCAAAAAAAAAAAAGATTCTTGTATTGCCTGACTAAATATGTGATCGATACTGACCAAGTTTGAACTTGTAGCTCTTTCCATCTCTGAGATCTGTTTGTTCATACGGACAGACGCACAGACGGACAGACGGACAGACGGACATGGCTATATCGACTCGGCTTTTGACGCTGATCAAGAATATATATACTTTATGGGGTCTGCCACGCCTCCTTCTGCCTGTTACATACTTCTGACAAACCCAATATACCCCTCAGAGGGTATAAAAAATAAACTATTCCGAAATTTGTTATGCCATTAATTGCATTCGCGCCGGAAATGCGCACCCCTGACATAGTTTTCCCACCCCACCTCCCTGTGCTTCCCTTAGGGCATTAAACCAAACAAAATGAGCATTTAGCGTTTTTGGATTTGTAAAAAGCGCAAAATACACACGAGAAACAACACAAAACTGTCAGTTGGGATGCAACCCTGGCAGACAGATACACAACCCTTGCTATACTCAACAAATCAGTGCAACCCTGTGCTCCATACCCCTCCCTCCCAAACTCTTTTTATCCGCGTTGCAATTTCGTCGTCGTCGTCTCGTTACTTTTGCTTGGTTTCTCAAGCATATCAATTCACTTTTGCAGCCCTTGAGGGTTGCATCAGCTGCCAGGGGGTTGGGGGTTAACTGGTGCGCATTTAGCTGGCTCGTCTGTCATTCTTCCTCTTCTTGTCTGAGAAAATGAAATGTAAAGCAACAAAGTAAAAAAAAAAAAAAAAAAAAAAACACAAATGGAAAATAAAATCTACAAAATGAACTGTAAACCTTTTTGGCACGCATTGTTTTTTCCGTGTGCAACAACAACAGGGTTGCAAACACAACACCCCCAGGTGCTAGACTCTTCACTCTCCACTGCCCCCCTCTCCGCCACCATCTACACCCCTTCTGTAGCATTTTGTAAGGCATTGATACGCCCATCAGGAAGAAAATAAAATTTTACGCTATGCAAAACATTTTTCTAATCAAACATTCCATTTCATTTGTTCAAAATATATATGTATATGTCCAACAGGGGGTTGGGAGTTTTGCAGCAGGGGTGGGATAGGGCAGTGGCAGGGGGGTTGGTTTGGGCTAAAGAAAAAGCATTTCAATTTGTTCTCAAGTGTAAAATTCATTTGCATTCAGTCGTCACTTGAATTGTCGCCTGCTTCTCCCCCCCGGAAACCCCAACACCCTAACCATCCCTTTGAAAAACGCACCCCCTGCCATTTGCTGCAATCCCCTGCTGTGAGTTTATGGTTTGATAATACGCATTTAGTCGGAATCAATTGATGAAAAATACTTTTATAAATCTCTGAATGAAAGAAATCAGAAGTAAAATGAAAACTACCCCCAACTTAAACACCCACAAACCACACCACCCCTCCCCCCCCTTGCCTTCACCACACCACCACGCAAGTGGTTTATTAATTTCGTTCGCAAAGTGCACTCGATATACAGTTTTTTTTGGTGTAATTGATTTCACTTCAACAGCAATAATTTTATAATGTTCAAACTTATGGAAAAAATGGCCACAGTGAAAAAAGCAAAAGTTAAATTTATCAGTTGTATTTTTTGTAAACTGTTTTTTTCCAGATATTTTTTAATCATTTCTGTGGCATTGCCTTGCAACGTTCACCATGTTCCTCCTTTATATATTTCATTGTTTCGTTTTTTCAGTTTTGTTTTATTTTGCGATTTTTATTTCACATTTTTTTCACTCATGCGGCGAACAAATTTTCATTTTATTGAGTTTCATTGAAGCGCATAAAATTGCAATAAAAGTCTATTCATGGTATATAATTTCTACCCCATTTATAGTACATACTTTTCCACCTCGGCATAACACCCACCAAATTGTACAATAATTTCAAATTATGAATGAAAATTTAAGTGCAATATGCGTTTAATTAAAAATTTTAAGCGTCTTATATAGTCAGAAAGAATGTGCAGAAGAATTGGGGGTGGGGGAGGGGGAGAGTATCTAAGTGTGTGTGGTAATCCCCTCTTTAAAATTTCAGCTCAATTCTGCAGCTCTTTGCTGAAAGTTCAAGCCGAGGGTTAAGTTGTTAAATTGAAGTCGATTTCATTAACATTTCGAAATGCTTCCCCAAACATATAAGAATTATGAAATATGAATTATGTTAATTTCATCTATGTAGGCGGCAGATAAAAAATAGAAAAATAAAACTACGGGGGTCAAATTACTTTATTAAGGTTGTGGCTGTGCTCTTTAATCTCTTGTCCAGAAGATGCTGACGTGGAATAAATTCTATTAATTATTATAAAATTTAATTGCGGCTTTGTAAAGTTTGTAGTTGGCATAGAGGAGGGTGAGGGAAGTTTTATAGAACAAATATCTACTTCATATATGCTATAATACCGCAGCAAGTGTGCTATAAAAACTGTCTAAAAAGTAGATGATCAAACTACCAATATAAAAGCTAAGTTTTAATCTACAAAATTCATAATTTTCTTGATATATTTTCAACATAAATACTGTGCTTAGTTCACGCTAGTGACGAAACTCTTTAACTATTACTCAAATATTAAAAATCTCATTTATTTATACACATTTTAAGCTTTAATAAAATAAATGTATATCACAAATAAAACTATATTTATATTAAATGGTATTTATTTTAATTTTTTAAGTTTTTTAGTTTAATTATAAAAACAACTTAGATTGTTTATAGTTCACATAAATGCGCCACACAAAATGCTTAAATGGAAAACGAACCACAAAGCGCTAACTAAATGGTCAGCAGAGACGAATGCCGAATGTTGGCTAACTTAAGGATTGGCCTAGCAATCTCTTTCGCTCTTTCTTTCTCTCTCTCTCTTCCTTTTTATCTCTAAATTCCCTCCTTTAACTGACAGCAAAACACGACTCGTTGCTGGTCATAAATATCTGTGGATGCTACCAAAACGTGCAGCTGCCACAAAGCGCACGTGGAGACGCGCTTCAGAGTCTCAGCCAGCGATTCCGACGACTCTGAATACAACTGTGGCTCAAAGATACATGAAAAGCAATCAGTGTATTGACCACAACAATTTTGACATGTTGCGCATACAAATTAGAGCAACCAAGTGTGTAGGCTCAGCGCGGGGGGAAAGTGGGGGAGACTAACTGACTAACTGAAGTAGCCCCCAAAGACAGGCCAAAAGCCAATCCCAATGCGAAGCCAAAGAAGCAGCAGCTGCAAAAAGCAACAACAACAACAACAACGGCAACGGCCAAACAGAAGCCGCAAAAGCGACAAGCGATGAGCAGCATTCAATAGAGTGGGCAGCAAAAAGAGTGAAGAAAAGCAACAAAAGAGACAAGAAAAACGCCAAGCAAACGGCAAAAAGTGTTAAGCCAACAGAAACTGAAAAAGAGACGGGCGGTGAAGAAACGAAGCAAACGAAAACAAATCAAGCAAAACGCAGAGTTTGATACACTTTAATTAAAAGCAAGTGTTTTGCTTTCATTTCAAACAAAGCGACAAGTTAATACGCTACAAATTTGTAAAAAATATAAAGTAGAGTACATACGTACATGGCTATATCGAGGCAGCAGTTGATGCTGATCAAGAATATATACACTTTATGGGGTCTGTTACACACAAACCGCCTTGGATAAACCGAATAGACTACCAGTAATTTGCACGCCGTAGTATAATAATAAACTAAAATAAGCTAACTGCAAATAACAAGATAAAATGTTTTATAATACATATGTATTTATATAAAGATAGCAACTATGCAAATTTTAGCTACTGTTACCAAGTACTCACTGTAATCAAAGGACACAATGTCAAGACTTCAAGACTATGTATTTCAGAGAAATGCTCGACTTTTCAGCAGAGACAAAGACAAGAAACAAGAAACAATGTCAAATTGACAGACATAATATATCTATCACAATTGCAATACAAATCCTACACTCTATACACCCCTTCACCGCACCGCTGCTAACGCCATGTGGCATGCTAATGAATCAAGAGCTCAAGCAGAAAACAGTAGTCAAAATTGGGGACCTAAATTCAAAGTAAAACCCATTTTCAAGACACCAAAAAAAAACTCAGACGCAATTCAATCAAAATGTACAACGTCGAGTCAGCAAAACTGAGGTGTGACCAACACACAGAGGCGGAGAATGTGAGAGAGGGAGTGGGATAGTGGTGAGCGGGCAGGCGAGTGGTCAAGCAAATGCCTGCACGTTTTGCTAGCGTTTTGCGGGCGTTTTTAAACGCGCGTCACGATGCAAGCAATAAAAAAACAGACAAGACCAGCGGAAACACTAAAGAAAAAAATATAAAAAAAAACACGCACACTTCACAAACTGAAAGAAATAATAAAAAGTAATCAAGAATTTGTTGTGCTAGATACAAAAAATTAAAAGAACTCTCAAACAAAACGTTGAAAAATGTTTAAATGTGATTAATGCAAAAATGAGTCAGATGATGATAATTAAAAATGTTGGAAAAATTGAAAAGAAACAAACGGGCAGTCCATAGAGTCTAAGAATTAAATAATAGAAAAATAGTTAGAAATATATAATACCAATTATCATTGGCCCAAAACTAACTGAGAAAAGTCGTAAAATTTAAAAAGTGTTTTATGAAATTACGCTCCTAACAAAAACTAGCTTTAAAACGTGCCTTAAACACACGAACATGTTTAAAGAAACTTTTTAAAAATATTATAAAAGTTTAGAAAACTAAACAAATTTGCCAATGACTGCAGAAAACAGCAAAACAAATGGCTTTAGCTACAAACTAGCTATAATAACGTGCTTTAAATAATACAAAATATTACGAAAAATATTGCAAACAAATGCAAAAATATTTTTATGTAATCAAAGTCGGCAAAGCGAGAGAGTTTTCAAAGAAAGAAACAAAAGCGAGAAGAAAAGAGAAGAGAACAAAAAACCAGAAACCAAAACCGAATGCCGAGGTCAAAAGTTGACCAAATTTTATTGTCAGCAAATGTTATTGAATTTTTATGCTGCAACAATAAAGAAATAAATATATATTGTGTATTATTTAAAAACATGTATGCAAGAAGTGCTGCATATTGTTGTTGTTGCTCTTCATATTGTTATATATCGCTGTATACATTTTTTTTGCACGTACTGTGCTTGGTTTGTTTAAACAGCTGCCAGACCAGAGAGTTGAAAGTGTTCTCCCCCCACCCCCGCTCCCCTGCAAAGCAAAAAAAAATATAAAGCAGAAACAAAAATAAATACACACTCCCGCGCATGCAAAAACATAGATACAAATAACGAGATACAAATGTATCTAGAACTGTAACTGTGGCTGTTTCTGCGTGTGTGTGTGTGTGTGTGTGTGTGTGTGTGTTGCACACAACATAAATTCCATATGCCAAGCGCCAAAAACTAAACTGAGTTTTTGGGGCCAGAAACAGTGGCTCAAAGTATTATCAGTCCAAAAACTTTTGCGCAAAATGCAATAAAAACAACAACAAAAGCCAAACTCACAGGAGAGATTATTTAGATGTGGAACAGAGTGAGACAGCGAGCAACAGAGAGCAACAGACAGAGAGAGAGAGAGAGAGGGTTTGATAGGCAGAGCAGAAACTCCAACTCCAACTCGAATACGAAGACGCCATCTGGCGTTGAGAGGCGCCCGAAAGTTTGATTGACAAACGAAACGAAATTTATACAAATATTGCATATAAATTGAGCAAAATATAACTTTTCATAATATTATTATTATTATTATTATTTGAAATGGATATTACTGTGCAAGAAATCAATGGCGAAAACATTGCTTAAACAATAAGTTGCAAAAGTTTAAAACTTTAAAATAGGCAAAATCATTTTTAGAATATATCAAATACTTGCAAGAACTTTATGAATGTTTCAAAAACTTTGCTGAAAATTGAAATTAAAGTTTGAAATACTTTGAAAACTATAGAGTTAACTGAAGTAAAAAGGCTGTAAACGGAAGTATTGTGATATATTCGAAATACTTTGAAAATTATAGAGTTAACTGAAGTAAAAAGGTTGAAAACGGATAGTGCGAGAAGTGTTATGATATAATGCTATATTTGACTGTATAAAATACTTTAAAAACTATACAGTTATTGAAGTAAAAAGGATGTCAGTCGAAAGTATTAATATATATTTGACATACTTTGAAAACTAAAGAGTTGATTATGGTATAAAGGAAGTCCAGAAGTGTTATGATATAATGCTATATTTGACTGTAAAAAATACTTTAAAAACTATTGAATTTTTAGAAAGTGTGAGATGATAAAGAATTTATCCATGATATTATGGTACAAAAACGATGATTATAATTAACTATAGAGCTTAGAAGACTACAAGATAAAAAAAGTGAAAATATATAGAATATATTTATGATAGTATCTTTAAAATCTACAGACAATAAGAATATAATACATATAAATAGCTAAAAAGTTATTATGACATATTATGATACAGAAATGATATAGAATTTATTTATGATAGTATTATAATCTATATAAAAACTATAGACAACATAATGCAAATAGATAATTAACAAATTATTAAAACATATTACACCATAACTTGAATATCTTGCATTAAAAAAATCATTTAAAAACAGTTTTAAATTTATAAAACTCGACTTTAAGTTTGGTTCTAACTAAAGTGCTGTCTAAATGCGGTTTGAAAACATAATTCATATGCTATCAACATCAGCTACAGCCACAAGGGGTTTTATCTAGTTGCAAACGGCACTATACATATAATATATATATTATATATATGGCCATATACTATATATTATTTCTATTTGATATTTACCTAACCCAATTTTGATTTAGTATTTCAAATGCAAATTGTCAGAGAGAACCAAAAAAAAAAAAAACAAAAAATATTTTATAAAATGTTCAACTAAATTCCAAAAACCTTGCCACACGAGGCTGGAGGATGCGAAAAGTAGGCGTGGCATTTGGGGTGTGGTGGGTTGGTGGATTGGTGGGTTCATGACACGACTGTCGCAGCTGTTTTTGGAGAACATTTTGCTCGTTTTTCGTGGCATTTCCGCAATGGGGAAAATGCGCGTTTCGTTTCGTTTCGTTTGCACGTAAATTTGAAACAAACAAAATATTTGTTTAATTTATTTTAATTTCGAAGTTGCAGCAGTTGCTGTTTTTCCACTATTTTCAGTTTTTCCAGTTTGCCACTTTGCGTTGCACTTTTTCCTTGCCATGCCACACGGAAAAACGTGAGCCGCAGGCTGGAACCGTGTGTATCTAAAGGATGCAACAAAAAGAGACAACAACAACAGCAAGGAGTAGAAGAAGAAGAAGCAGCAGCAGCGGCACAAAGAGCTAAAAACTGTGTTTTTTTTTTTGGTTTTTTTTTTTTGAAAAACGAGCCACAATCATAATTCACGCGCATTTCTGAGTGGAAGAGAGCGACAGCGCGTGTGAGAGAGAGAGAGGGGTGATGGCACTTGGCCGAGGAAATGAAATGAATGTGGTGGGAAAAACTCAAAGGAAAAACGCAGCAGGGGCAAAGCAAAAAAAAAAGCAGGTAGAAACAGCAACAGCAAGGCATAAATAAAACAAAAGCAAAAGCAAAACGAAAACGAAAACAAAAACGAGAAAAACGGCTACGAAAATAAACATAAAAACCCCGAAAAGAAAATGCCTCAAAAAGAGGCAGGGGGAGAAGCGAGAAAAACACAGCAACGAGCAGCGCATCTTAAGTATCCTGTCCTAAACCTAAACTCAAAAGACACTTGAAGCTACAACAACACAGCTACTACAAAAGAGATATAAAGATACAGTTAACGACAGCGACAGATAAACTGAACGAACGTACGTACGCAATGCCTCGTTTTGGGCTGTAGATACTTTTCATTAGAGCAACTGAGACACAAATTGAAATTGATATTTATAGGCAGTTAATAGCATTAATTATGCATGAATCATGCTGCCACGCCCACTCACACAATAGAGAGCGGGAAGAGGGGTTTAATAGGGGAAATTCTCTTGCACCTTTAATGGCTTTTTAATTATTTGCACAAAAGTATCTTTTGCTGTTTTCTGTTACGCGCTCTTTAATGATATCATTATTGTGTTATTGTCATTATTATTATTAAGTTTATTGTTCTGGGCACTAACCGCTCTTCTTCCTCTTTAACCCCAGCTCCACCTTCTTCTTCTTCTTCTACTTCTTCGTTATAATAATAATGCCCCCAGAGATCGTTTACCGCTAAAGTTCCGCCGAGAGTTCATTGATTTTTGACTCTCAGTGTATGCGTTGACAAGTTGACAAAAGAGGTTTTTATCGTATGGCAGGGGGGAAGGGGGTTAAAAGCACTAAGCATGCATGTCTGTGCGTGTGTGTGCGTGTTTGTCACAGCTCCAATTAAAATGTCAAATCAAGTCGTTTTATTTATTAAATGATTACACAAAACATAAACATAAACATGGGGGATAAACCAGGGGGTAAAGAAGGGCGGCAGTGCCCGACACTATAAACTAACAGCAAAGAGCAGGGGGAGGGGGACATTAAACGAGTGCAAGCGAGACAGATAGCTAATGGCTGCATATTTTCGTCGGGTGTCAAAAGATTTTCAAAGCATTTGGGAATTGCTTGTTAAATGCTGACAAATTGGAAAATGGAATAAAAAACGTATAAAAAAGTGTGTAAACTTATTGACGAATTGACCAATTGATGGACTCGCTGAGTGCATAAGTTGCGTTAAGGATTACAAGCGAAAGCAAAAGAGAGAAAGGAAAAAACTTTTGCGCTTAATGTGCGTGCGAGCGAATGGGACAGAAAGCCCTACCTAAACGAACGGTAAAAACTGTCAATGCATAACAAAAACTTAACGTCGAAAACGTTAGCTAAAAACTTGACGACAAAAGTATATAAGAGCACAAGAAAAGGGAGTGAAAAGGAAGGGAGAGGAAGAGGGAGAAGAGCAAGCACAGCAGCAGCAACAACAGGTGCAGGCAGTAGCATGGGGAAGGGGAAGGAGAAAAGAAGCTGTCATAAACAAAACTTTTGTGCGAAAAATGCAACAGAAGAGAAACAAGAGATGAGGAAGCAGAAGCAAACTCAAAATTGAAAAGTGTTGCACAAGTGTGCGAGGGAGAAAGATAGAGAGCAAGCGGTAGAAGGAGTTAATTTCAATAACACAGAGAGAGAGAGAACTGAAAAGAGAACAAAATCAAAACAACATTTCATTTTGATTGCTTGCTTAAGCCAAAATGGTAATGGAAATGGCAGGAAAATAGATTTTTCCCCAAAAAGGAAATCATAAGCCAGCTATAAGAGCCAAAAGGAAATGCATTTGATACAGAACTTGGAAAATTAAAGAAATACAAAGAAAACATATGAAAGAAATTTTAAAAAAATAGTAGAATTGGACTATAGTTTAGAGGAACTATAAGAGTACCATATAATGAGGATTTTCGAAAAACAATGAAATTTTATTTCGAGCTCTCATTAAGCATAAAAAATGTAAAATATTAAAATATCTGCAGTAAGTAGAAACTAAGTTTATAGAAGAAGTAGTTTAATGAAATTAAGTAGAAGTTCGATTATAAAGGAATATCAAGGGATCGACGTAAATACATAAGTAAAATACAAATTCCTGCATTAGTTATCAGTTAACTATTTAAATATAGCTTTAGACCTTTAAAAACTCTACTCTACTCTACTATAGCTTTAAAGCTTTAAAATTTGCTCTACTCTACTCCACTGTATGTATAATTAACATTCTGTTGTGCAAACTCCTCTGGAATAATGCGATCGCGCTGTTAAAGCGCTGCAACTTAACAGATTACTCTTAAGACAGAATAGCAAGTCTGCTGTTATCCCTTTAACACTCTGCTGCTGTACACAGGTGTTAGCACCTACATATCCATTTCAGTGTTCAATTTGTTTTTGTAAACTTACCGATTAAAAAGAAATTGCAAAAGCTTTTGCTTGCAATGCAGTTGTTGTTGTTGCTGCTGCTGCTGTAGTTCTTGTTTCGCTTCTTCCTACTGTTGTTGTTGTTGCTGCTGCAAGCCGTTCTTGCCGTTGCTCTCGTTGCACTGTTTACTGTTGCTGTTGTTGTTGTTGTCGTCATTTTGTTGTTTGCTGTTTAGTTGTTTCGTTAATTGTTATTGTTATTATCGCTGTTTCCTTTGTACAGTATTGCACTTGCAAAGTTTTCGCTCTCTCTCTCTTTCTCGCTCTGTCGCACTCCCTTTAGCAGCCCGCGTTACAGCAGCGCCACATTGCGGCCAAAGTTGAAAACAGCAGCACGAAAATTGCGTGAAACAAATCAAAACTAAAAGAGTTTTAAACCCAAAAAAAAAACACTCAACACACACTACAAAAACAACGTTTAAATTCCAAAATTCAAAATGGCGACGCGTCTGGTTTTGGCCCTATATGTTGGCCAGGTCTTCAAACCTTAAGCATTTTTTTTCTTTGCTTTTGCTTTGGCCTGCACTTCACACACACGCACACATACGCACGCACTCGCACACCTTTTCACTGTTATAATCGGGCGTTTGCTTTGCTCGCTGCGCTTGTTGCTGATGTTGTTGTTAATCAGAAATCACTAGTGTTGTTGTTGTTGTTGTAGTTGTATGCAGGCGACGACGACGACGTCGACAGCGACGCTTGAAAGGTTTCCAAGAAGCACACACACATACGCGTTACACGTTTTTGTTGTTTTTAAGCGACGCGCGCTGCTTCTGCTTCTTCTTCTCCTGCTGCTTTGTCTTCTACTTGTAGTCTTGTAGTTGTAGCTGTAGTTGTAGTTGTTGCTGCTGCTGGTGTCTTGAAACCTGTTTGACAGGTAAGAGAGCCAAGAGCGCTGCAGGAGAACGGCAAACGGCGGCAGAGGCAGAGATCAAGTAAAACTAATGATGCCAAAGCCGGCGTCGACGTTGATGACGCAGCAGCGGCCGCAATAGCTGTTGTTAGCAGCGCTGCTTTTGCTTGGGTTTGGTTCGGATTTGCTTTAAGATTTTAATTTTGGTTGTTTTTTTTAATACTTGTTGTTTTTCTTGTTGTTGCTTTTGTTACAAACACACACAGGCATACAGTTGTTGTTATTATTTCTTGCAATTTGTTAATATTTTTTCGTTATGCCTTTTTGCACATTTCTTTATTTCACACTATATTTCACTATATTTTTTCGTTTTAGTTGTATTTCGGTTCTTGAATGCAACTGTAAAATGTTAAACACAATACGACATTTGGTTAAAAAACGCGACGCAAAATTTGTTGTTATTGTTTGGCTGTGGCTTGCACACACAGCATATGAAACGACGAGCGACAGCGCGACACGTCCGTTCGAAGCGGCAAATGAAAAGAGAATGAAGAACGAATGCACGAAAACGATTCAACGAATGCAAAGAGAGCGCGCGCCCTCGCACGCAAACAAACAACAGCATTTCTCTTTGCAAGCAGCTGCTGCTACACTGCTTGGCACAACCACCACCAAGCAGTGTGTGCGCGCTCTCTTAAAACGCGCCGACCAAACTCGTTTAAAGCGACAGCAACAGGCAACAACACTTAAGTGTCGCTTAAGCAGCTTTTGTGAGCTACAAACTGATATGCAATGCAGCTTAATAAAGAGAGAGAGAGTGAGGGATCGTGCGATCAGTTGCACTCAATTGGAAATGTTTTAATAACTTTATTTTATTGAAACTTGTTTAAAAATAAACTTAAAATTACTTCTAATAGTGTTTAGCCAAATATAATAAATCAAATCAAACAACATAAATATTTAATTTCTTATATTTACTACTGCTGTTTAAATTGTTTTCTTAACGTCTTTGGTTTCTGGCTTAAAGCAAACGTTAAGAGAGTCTCCAGTTACTCTTTGCACAATGCTGCGCGCTGTTTAACAGTGTGCCAACTTGACGAAGGCACAGACACAACTCAACTTAACGAAGCGCATTTAACAGCGCTTAAGAGAGCACGCAATGCTGTTGCTAACAGTCTGTTAGCAGGCATAGCAACACGTAGCGTTTTGTGCGCGTTTTGTTAGCGATTTCTTACGAAACTAGTTTTTGTGTCGTTTTCTTGGCTTTTTCTCGTTGCTGGAAAATCGCCTGACGTTTCATAGTGGAAAAACCAGTTGGCCAACAACTTTGTGGGCTGCTTGTGCATGGCCAACAGCAAAACCGCAGACTATATACATACACATATGCATAGATATACATTCATTAACTACGATCAAGTCAAGCAGTTGAAAAATCCATTGCGCAGGGGCAACGTCTTGTGGAAAAGAGATGGCAACAGCACTTTAGCTGCGACGGCAACTTCGATAGCGTTGTCGTTGCTGTTGCTGTCGACAGCGAAGTCAACGGCGACGGCGACTCCGACTGCAAGCTTCGTTCAGTTTAACCGCTCGCTCTTGACTCGACTTGAGATCTACTTTTAACCAGTTTCGCGTGCGAGTTGTTTTCTTGTTGTTTTCGCTGCTTTTAACGTTCTTTTGCTGTCGCCAGAGTTCATGTTTGCTTTGGCTGCCGTTGAAGCAGTCTACCCCCATCCCCTTTCATCCACTCACCCACTCCTCCTTGCCCCTTGCCCCTTTTGCCACAACTCATGCCGCAACCAGTTTGAAAACTTGTTCTGCCCATAGCTGATAGCTGACAGAAAGCTGAATACTATGCAACTTTGCCAAAGCACGCGTTTTGCATGACAAATCAAAAAAAAAACGGCCGCAAAACAAAGGAAAAACGAAAAATCATAAATTGTAAATACTTTTCTTTTTTTTTTACACACATTATTTTCAATGTTTATTGAATTTTTGATTTGAAATAGCGCCGCAAGGCGTTGGTCAGCTACTGTCTAAGCTGCCCCTCTCTTCTTCCCCCCTTCCTCCCCTTGGTCTGTCTCAGCTCCTACTCTTGCAGCTCCTTCTGCTGCTGTTGACTCCTGCGGATGCGACAAGCGACGCATACAAATGGCAATACAGCGGCCTAGTGGAGTGAGTGAGACAGAGCGACGGTAAGTTAGGCGCGTAATAGAGTGAGCAATAGACAGTGTTGATGTTTTAGCTAATTTTTAGCCAAATTAAACAATGTTTTAAGTTTTTTTTTTTAATTTTACTGAGCTAAATACTTAGCAATTGTTAGATTTAAAGATAAATAAGTCCATTTCTCTATAAAATATTTTTTAAAATTGTTTTTAAAACCATAATTTAAAAAATTTACATGCAAAAGGCGACAGGGCTACGAAAAGTAAATAAGAGTGTAAGTTTGGAAAACTTTTATGGGCTAGTGTGGTACAATGCTGCTTTTTTAAAGCTTAACTATAGCTTGATTTTGCAAATTTATGATTATAAAATGCTATTAGCTTAAAAGCTAGCTAATTTCTGATGTAAATGGCTATAAAGCCGCTAATATAACTATATTTAGCTATAAATATATTTTTAAACTTATTTAAATTTAATAAAAATTATATATTTAAAGATTTTAAAGATAACTTAATTTAATTTTGGTAGAAAAAATAATGTTAAATAATTAATAGAAAATATTTTTTAAAATATATATACAAATCTCTAAGCTACAATTAGTTATTTAGCTTGATTTAAAAATGTTTAAAAGTTGTTTTTAATATTATTGAAAATGTTTTTTAGCTACTTTACTGCAAATCTAGCCTTTTAAGCCCATAAAATTCGCACAGCACTAGAGGTTAGTAGCGCGGTATTGGTAGTATAGCCTTGGCTAATAGAGATTCCGCCTTAGAGATTTTGCCCTGAGGAGCCGTCAAGTGCCACGCCCAGTTTGCAAATCGGACGCCTCTAAACACGCAAATCTCGTGTAATTATCTTTAGGCCAAAACAATACTCCCCCCTCTCTCACCATCCCTCCCTCTGTCACTCAGGCTGACTGTTTCACTCTCTCTCTTTCTCTCTTTCTGTCTCTCTCTTTGCTTGGCAATTGTAATTGCTTTAATTTTACAGTTTGACGCATAAATTTTCCTCGCATTTCCATGAATATTAATGGAGGAAAAATGCTGCTGCTTTGGGAAAATTTTTGCTTGCTTTTCAATAAATAGACGCGTGTCTTGAGAGCCTTAATCGCGGCAGACACGAATCGGGGAATTATATATTCAATATTTAATGCTTACAATAAGTGGTGTGTTAACCCCACCCACCTGACCCCCGTCTGACCCCCCTGTCGTTTTCCACCCACCTGCTTCCACCTGTAAAGTTTTAAAGAAAATTCTATTGATTTTCTTAGCGGAAAACTTTTAGATAAGCTAATTGAGTTAAGATTGAAGTCTCTGGAGATTGAAATTGAGATTGAGACCTTGGCTTTGATCTGTTAGTCGAAGCAGAGCGGAAAGAGTAGAAATGAGACAGAGAATGTGCTATTTATAAAGCAATAAGTTTAGCAAAGAAACGCTTAAGAATGTAGTAGTAAAGCAAATTGGAGAAAAGATATAGAGATGTGTCGAAAGGGAGAAGGAACAAACGAAAGTGTATGAAAGGAGTTAAGTTAGCACAAAGAAGATGTTAGAAAAACTAACATAGCAAGAGAGAGAGAGAGAAGAATTAACTTAGAGAGGGATGAAATGAATTTCAATTTAAACAATTAGGAATTGTGATCATTTAAAGCGTTCCAAGTACATTTATAATCGAGGTCTTCTCTCGGTCTTTCAATAAATCCAAGGCTAAGCAATTCTTCGCACTTGAAGTTTTCAGCAATTCAGTTGAAATGATCAACGAACGCGATCAAGTGAAAAGTGTGGAAAGCCAAAGGCCACAAAGTCAGTTGAGCTCTGTTTTTGGGATCACTGCGGCATCAGGTTTCCATACGATCGAACAGAAAGAGAGAGAGAGAGGGGGAGAGAGAGACATGGACATGAGGGCCATGAAAAGTGATCTTCGATTGGCAATCGTTGAAGCAAATGAGTTTTTGATCATCAAACAAACAAACAAACGACACGAAACTGAAAAGAAAACAAAATTTAAAACAACAACAAAAAACAAAATAAAGACCCATAAGAAGTGTAAGAAGCAGAATCAGAATCAGTTGTAGAAGAAGAGAAGAAGTTGAAGCAAAAGAATGGAAATTAAAGTACAATCCGTGATCGCATGATCCATGATCTTGTGCATTTTGGACTCGGGGGCTTGAATTACATACAGATTAAGAAGCCAGCGGGCTGCGAGGGCAGCATAACAATGAGTTTGGCTAAGAGAAGGGGAAGACTGACCAGAGAGAGAGAGAGAGAGAGAGAGAAGGGCAGGGAATAGAGTAGAGTCTTGGATCAAACCTAAGACAGGTAGAAGAACAATGAGAAATGAAGAAATGAAGTGGAACGCTAAGGTCGCATGCACGGACTTAGGGGACGAGGGAGCGGTCTGAGAAGAGCCAGAGCAGTGGAAGAGAGTACGAGAAGAAACAGTGGAAAGAAGAAGCGAAAAAACAACGTAAGAAGAGCGCAAACCGCAATCGAGACGAGAGTCAAAGAGTTGCGAGTCAAGCTCGGGTTTTTTTTTTGCAGGTGTGCCGCGAGGGGTAAGATAGGAGCAGGGGTAGGGAGGGGTAGGGAGGTGTGTGTTCAGGTAGGAGACATCAACATAACATTGCCAACTGTCAGTCAAGCTACCCTGTCTCCACTCATACAACCATATGGGTAGATCGCAGCGACAAACGATGAAACTACAATGATCACTGACTGACCAAAAGGAACTCAAGACTCAAGACTCGAAGATGTAGTCCGATAGTTACACTTGACAACAGGGTGCTGCTTTGGAGATAATTTATAATACAATATATAATAAACTGTCAAATAATTATGTACAAGTTCAGCGAGTCGTGTGGAAAGTGTTCAACTTTATTTGGGTTTTCCAAACTTTTTAAAAAATTTTCATAAATATCTTTATGATTTTCTTGAAGTACTGAAAATTTTGACCTACAAACTTGTTTTGCCTGAATACGTTTAAAATAAAATAATAAAGTAATGATGGTATTTTTATAATTTCAAGAAGAATTAAATATAACATAACATATACAAGAAACCCTTTGTTGAAGATCGAATTATAACATAATATTTATAAAAAACTCTATGACTTTTTTTAAAACGAATAACATTTTTGTTCATATCATATATAAACAAATGTTTCTCTTATATACACCATATATGATGTAATATTTTAAACAAAACTATTTCAAGACTTAAGATATCTATAGAGCATATTCTCATATATACATACATTTTGAGACATTATTATCGGTTTCTTAAGGTTTCTTGAGGACAAAAAAAGAAATAATCCTATAAAGGATATAACTATTTTTTTCTTACAAATAAGTACAATAGAAACTTTTACATAAATCGGTTATTAAAAAAACCTAGGAAACAAAATTTATATTTAAATTTTTTATATAGAATAGTTTTGATTTTTTGGGCAAACTATTTGTGGGTTTCTCATGTTGTTTAGTGCTTCATAGTATATAGTATGGTCAGTACTTAAACTGGGCAATGTCTGTCAAGTTTTCTCGTTGATGTGCAACGTTGTGTGTGTGTGTGTGTGTGTGTGTGTGTGTGTGTGTGTGTGTGTGTGTGTTGCATGTTGCCTGTTGGTCTTGTCGTCTGCTTGGATGAGAGTTAATTATAGGTTGAGGTTTTCGAACCCGTCCATTTGAGCTGCAGCTGCAGAATAAACTACAAAGAAACTTCAGGCTCAAGACTCAAGTCCGGACTGAAGAGACAGGAAGAAGAGAAGAGAGCAGAGAAGACTAAAGTTAAAGTCAAAGCGCTGGCAGAAGGATGCATTGGGAAATTGCAGACTCTATGAAAATTGGAACAGCCTGCGGTTTTCCAAAACGCAACTCAGCCATTTGCCTGCCTGCCTGCCACATGTTCTTGTAATTCGATTAAAAAACAAAAACACAAAAAAAAACTTTGAAACTCACGCAACACTTAAGGGCAGCATTTTAATATCGAGCGATTTGGAGGAATCGGGAGTTCTTCGGGGCTCACATATGAGCCATTAGCCAGCGCCACGATTACGACGCAATTTTCTTTGATTTTCCATCTCTCGAAAGGGGAATGAGGAAAATTACTCTATAGGAAACCCAATGGAAATTAAAATGTTTGTTTGTTGCCCATTGAAATGGCAACAACAATAGGAAATATCGTAAGACTCTCGGCCAACACTTGAGACCGCCCATTGTGGAGGAGGGGCAGCGATAAGGCAAGAGCAGCAAGAAGCTGGGGGGAAAGAGTAGAATTTTCCAAAGTTCTTTACTTTTCATTTTCCTTGCTAGATTTCTGGTCTCTAATTCAATTTTCAATTGAACATAATACGTTTCTGTTTTCGTTTCTCCTTAAGTATTTGTCATAAAAATTTGATGCGTAAATAAAGAGCATCAAATATTTTGATATTACTGCTGGACTTGTAGTTACCCTGTGTAAAAAGTGGCAAAATTTGAACCGCAGTTTTATTAGTCTCTATAATTTATATATAGAAAATGAGAGATGTGAAATTTTTGCAAAAAATATTAAGAATACAAAAATATATGAACATAATTAGTTCAAATTTTTATAGGCTACTTTGAAACGTTTTATTAGGAAATATCGTTTATTTTAATACTAATCTTAGTGGTTTTTAAATAAATTAGTCTTCATAAATTCCTTGAGTATACGCAAAGCATATTTCATAATATTATCAATATTTTCCCCAATGTTCTGGAATGATTTTCTAACAAAATGTCAAAAAAATTGCAGAGTTTCTAGAGATTTTGATTAAATCCTTGAGTTTTAGATGCAGAATTAATTATGCTGTAAAATGCGGTGTAAAATTGTAGTTCGTAGTTTAACAGTAGCTTGTTTTTTAGCAAAGATTTCGTAGGATAAAATTAGAAAAGAAGGTAATGATAATTATGATAAGGGGCTTTTAACCTAAACATCTCTGAGATCCTTTCGTTCATGCGGATATGCTCGACTTATGCTGCCGATTAGTACTATATATATTCTTCAACTGCCTGTAGCATACTCTTCTCAAACTCAATATACCCTGTAAAAGGTATAAAATTCGTTGGTCTGCTTTGTAATTGCCCAAGGACTTTGGCAACTGTTGACGACACCTTCGTCTTAGCCACATTTCATGCTCCATTATATGTGATTGGCCATGACAAAAACACACACACACAAACACACAGAAATATCAACGAAAAATACCTGTTGTAAAATAATAACAATAATAATACTTAATATGTTTGTCAGCAGCAGACCCATTTACGTTGGGAATTATAAACGATATTTTTAAATGGGAAGTGAGTGTACAAAAGCTCTGGAAAATGTACAAAAGTGTAGCAAGCATTTTCACATTTCTATGGATTTTGTGGGTTTTTATTTAACAAAATAGTTCAATGGTTCATTTGGCTGGTTCTGAACTGCTATAGAATGTAAGTAGTTACTGAATTCACGCTCCGAGTACTACGAAAACCTCATGGAACTCGGCAACTATTTAGATTAAATCTATCAAATTTGTTATGTAGTTTATATGTCTCTTAGTTGAAGACTTTTTAAAGAAATCACTAGTTTTAATCGCTCTTTGCTTTTTAAAAGTAACTCATAACAAGCTGCTTATACATTAAAGCTCATTATTCATGATACTTGGCTTTAATATAAGCTAAAAGGCTGCTTTCCTTACATTTATGTTGCATTATAAACATCTTTTTGATTGTAGTAATTCGATTAAGAAATTGTTTATTCAAAGAGTTTTGCCAACTTGCATTAGAGTCTTGCTGCTGCTTCGGCAACTGGTCAACTCTTCCCTCTCTCTATTTTGCTATTCCTCTCTTTTTCTCCCTCTTTCTCACTCTCTACTCCGTTCCCTTTTGCTGTCTGCTCCTCCCTTGTCTTGTCTGCTTTTGATGCATCGACGCGCAACATTTTCCAAGTTAATCCATTAGATGCATTGCATTTTTAATTTGACATTTACAATATAAATTTGCGCTTGCTTCCATAACAACAACAACAATTGTAACAACTATAACAACTGAAACATTTGTAAATTTGTTACATCAGTCGGAAAACTGACCATTTGGCAGGCAATTGTCGTTGGGGCTTTCGTTTCGGGATTCCCATTGATTCCCCGCAAATATTTTAAATATTAAATTAACGCATTTCGCTGGATTTTCACATTTGATACAAATTCCTTGGGGCATTTGTTTGACCGCTAGATGGCGCATTTGCATCCACAATTGCCTGTATTTGAAGGGGGTGTGTAGGTGGGTGGGGTGGGGGGTGTGTGTAACAATAGGAGCTGCTAAGTGGGTGGGTGGAGGGGCAACCAGAACAACCAATTGAATTATTCATGCTACACATGAGGTTGAAATTGAAGCGATTGCCAAATTGATTGAGTACAAGTTTTGACGGGGCCTAAAACACTAAGAGCGAGGGGTGGAGGAGGATGAGTGGTCGGAAGGCAGTAGGGTCAGTAACCCTTTAAATTTGGATAGAGTAAGTAGAACTTAATAGGGCACATTAAATGGGGAAGGAACAAAATAAAGGAATTTCAAAGCAGCAGAGCGACGACCTTCCATGATTGAATTACAATAGTGGAATTACGCTAGGTGGAAATTATAGAATATGCACTTAGTCTTAACTGGAATTCTTATATATGCAGATGTCTTATAGGTGTTGCCACGCCCAGTTTCAAATTACTTGGGAAATGTTAGGAAAATCACTCTGAAAATGTCTGCAAAGTTTTGACAATGTAGTGGAATGTAGCAGAGTCAGAAAAGGAAATGCATTGAGATACCTACTTATTAGTCACTTCCAGTTGTAAATCAAAGTAGCAACTTGCTAGAGAAGTGGGGGAAGATTACGACAATGGAGCTGTCTGAAACTTGTGTGAATTTTATGATGTGCAAATAGGGGCAAGGAATAGAAAAGTGTAACTCGAAAAAGGTGTTTTTCGTGGAAAGCATTTTAGTTAAAAGTGCAGCTTATATGGAAATGGCTTACAGACACAAGCAGGCGACTGCACATTTGTGGGCGTGGCTGTTGGTGGTTGGCGGCAATTGTTGTTGGCCTTGTGTAAATTGGCCAACAGTGTTTGCTAATTGTGCTCGACGAACGGAAAGCCAAGGAAACCAAAAAGCCAAAACCCAAAACCCAAACCCAAACTCAAGTATAAGCCAACACACACACACACACACGCAGACGGACAGAGTCCACAATTAGCCAAATGTAAGAAGTCAAAATTGGCCAACGGAAAAAGAAAATACCTAAAAAAAAAAAGAAAATACCTAAAATAAAAGAAATCTTAGTAAGAGCCTGAATTCAGAGCAGCAATTCCGGCAATTCCTTTTTGCCCAACAAAATCGGTGGCTATCAACAATTATGGCCAACAAGCACATTTTGCTAATTGCCCAGGAATGCCGGCAAAATGGGCCAAGGAGATAGGTGGCCAAAGCAGAGGCCAACAATGGGTTAAGCCCAGGACCCACAAAAGCACGTTGAGAAATTAATAATTTTGGTGGTTTAATTTGGACAATTTACGTGTGCGAAATAACAAACAAAACAAATGAGAGAAGCAACCGAAACAAGTACGTCAAAGAGAATGGGAAATGGGAATGAGAATTGCAAAACAAATGAAATGGAAATGTGAAAATGCCGAGCTTGGCATTTTCTCTATATCTCCGTGTGTGTGTGTGTTTGTGTGTGTTTCGGATATTGAGAAAATACGAATGCCAATGCCAATGCGAAGCAGTCGAACTATGCACATGGACTGCATAATTGGATCTCCACAGCCTATTTTCCATTAGCCCAAAAACTAGCAGAAAATGGCTATAGCACAGTAAACAACACTATCATGAGACCCTGCAAATATCTTAGTTAACTATAGCACCTAGAAACACCAATTTTTGCATACAGGTTGCTAGTTGCATTACTAAAACAATGACATCATCCATAAGAAACAAAACAATTGAAAAGTTTGCATGCCTAAAACTCACGTATTTCTTAACCTTTAGTTTTGAAACTTCACAATCGCTTAGAGATAAACAATAGCAAACTAACCTGAAAATTTCATTAAGATTGAATTATAATCAATAAAGTTATCATACGTTGAAAAATGCGAATTTATAGCAGCGGGCTTTGCGCTTAAGAAAGACATACAGACACGTTTGCATGTTAAATTATTGCTGCGCTTAGTCCATAATATAATTGAAATAAATGTCAGAGTGTATTAAATGGGTTGGAATGCTCGAATGAATTTTTGTTTCTTGTTTTATATATCTCAACCAATCCAAAACTTAATCCAGTTTATTTGTCTTCCCATAAGTAACTTAAATCTGCATAGTTTTGCAGATAAATGTATAGAGCTACACAACTAATCAATCTAATATATATATAACCTTTTATGCTTGCGAATTACAGGGTCTACGAGCAGCTCAACGAAATTTGCAGCAGGCGCTCAATTAGAGCGAGTGGCAAACTGATTGAAACGCCATAATCTACAACTGTAGTTCGAACTGCTGCTTGTCTCTCCACTACTATATAGTACCGAGCTTATATCAACAATATATGGCATGCATCTACTATCTAGCTATCTACATCCTTCTCTGTCTATGTCCTGTCTATTGCTCTCTCGCTTGCATTAGTCAAAGTTCTCTGGTCTAAAGCGTCTAATTTTTTTGCAAACTTTGCTGCAGCTTCTTTGTGCCTCAATGAGTCCTAGCACCACACAGTGCTTCATTTCCTCAGTTCCTCAGTTGCTCAGAGTTCTCATTTTGTTAGCCTATTTTTGACCAAAATCACATTTTGATTCGAGCCACATTTGTGCCTCAAAAGTGAAGTATACTGGGTATTTTGCTGGCACTTTAGAGAGTAGCAGCTGAAGGCGACTAAAATATACCCTATTAGCAATCAGTCTGTGTTAAACTAACAGTTTAATGTTAACTTTGTCGGCTAAAAGAGTGCACATTTACAGCTGCTACATTTACAGGGTATTAGCCAGTCATGCACTGGCTATTTATGCTCAAATGGTTGTCGTCTTGTTCACATTTGTCTGTGGTCAATACAATTTTTGGCACGCCTAAGCCAAATTAATTAACTGCTGAGCAGGCGTCGCTAAAAGGGGAGGTCTAGAGGGAGGGGGTTGCGGGTCCGCAGGGGCATTTCGAGTATGCAACAAGCAGCCAGCAATTGGCAATGAGCAGTTACCGTTATAAGCCGCCTCAACAAGCAGCAGCAAAACGAAGCCAATGCGGCAGCTGACAACATCGTACCAGACTCCAATCCCCTCTCTGCCCCATCAGCTCCTTCTCCCCCTCTCGCTGACCTCTTTTCCCCCCTACACTCCTGCTGCTTCCACCCCTCAACCGCATGTGGAGTTCCAGTTTTTGAAGCCGGCAAACGAACGAAGTGTTTGTGGAGGACTTGTTATACCCGTTCCTTAGAGAGCAAGGGTATTATTCTTGATAAGTAGCCACAGTCGGGGCGATTCTTCAGAGCTAGAGTCACCAAAGGAAAATTTCTCTAATACCATTTAGACTACACGATGATCAGTTAGTGCTACAATGAGAACATTGCTCGAACCCAAGTGGAATTTTCTAGTTAAATTTGTTTCCAATATTCAAAGCTACATTTGAAAGATGCTCAACTTGAGTAACGGGTATCTTCAAGTCGAGTACACATCTCTTTAACTACTTTCTTGTTTTTGGCTTGTGGCAGAGGCAACTTTTGGCGACGACTGCAACAACAGCCTCCGACTCAGACTGCAGCTTCGACTTCGATTCAGACTTTGTTGCAGCCTCAAAAAAAAAAAAAAAAAAAAAAAAAACAAACCGCCGTTATGTGACCTCATATGTGGCCAAGACACTAACAAGCCAGCCACTCAAAAAATACAAAAAGGAAGAGGGTCCCATAGGGACACGGGGGGGAAATTTTCACTGCTGTTATTGATACCTCAACTTGGCCAAATTGCCAAACGCGATACGATCACGCCAATTGGGCAACTTTTTGGCATGGCGTGAAAGTGGACAAACCGGAGCACAATTTACAAACAGTTGAGAGACATAGACTGAGACTCCAGAGAGAGAACAGAGAGTGAGAGTGACAGAGATGAAGTGAAAGAGAGATAGAGAAGTGGAGACACGGGCCGACAATTGGTCAGCATTGCACAGCTACTGTTGCAAACAGCAGCTGCAACATTTTGAGGCATATCAATCGATTGCAGCGAGAAATTGAGTAAGTTAAGGAATTCGAAATGCCTTCGGATATGAGAAGAAATCAAAGAGAACTTGTAGAGTAACTAAAAGGAGAAATTCTATAAAGAGTTAAAGGGGGAATCAAAAGGCATAATTTGAAGATTTGTTTAGAAGATCTTATAGATAATATAGATATGTAGAGTTTGAGAAATATCATTCTGTACTTTAGCGAATTCCATCTTAAGGAAAAACATGATTGTAAAGTGACTTTTGAAGTATAAAGCTTATTAATATTACACTTTATTAATATATTTAATATATGTTTGGTAGAAATAAGTTATTAACTTAAGATCTTGAAAAACTAATTAATATAATATCCTTTTAATAAATATAATATATCTTTAATGAAGCATGTTATTAGATTAAGTTCCTACGTTGTTTTTAAAAACTTTTCCCTTAAGCTTTCTCTTAAAAAACATTTTTTTACAACATCATAGCTCTTACGGTTTGGGCTCCACAACAATCAGGCAACTAGGCAGTCATATAACTTCAGCACGTGAAAAATTATAAATAAAAGAAAAGTGAGAGAGAGAGAAACTCGATACCATTTAGTTGATAAGGTTTAACAGAATTGCAATATAATACCCAAAAAAAAAAGACCAAAACTCCAAGGGTTATATTGAAATGAAGACTTTATTAAGGTAAAAGAGAGTTTATTAATAATCAACTACTTACTCCCACAATAATTGGTTGAGCAGTTCTGGAAAGGATTCCCCTGTAGAAGCTATCGTCTTACTTTCAAAAACCCTTGGGAACTGAGTTATATTTTCTGCAAAGAAATCCCTCAACTGTGGAGAGTCTGCAATTAATTGGCACTTGAATTTAACTGGTGCTGACTGCTTGCTTGCCTGGGGCACTGAATAGAGAGCATGCCATTTTGGAGAATTGTTATTGTAGTGGCCAGTTGCGAGCTGGAGCAATTGTTTATACACCTGGTGACCCTTTTTTGTTTATATTTATATGAAATTTGATTTTGTTTATTGTTCCAGCTCAGATTGTTTGTGGAGAGTGCGAAAAGTGGGGGAGGGGCTGGAGGTATAAAGGGGTGCTGCTTGCCAATTTGGGGTTGCAAAATTTCCCACAGAAATGTCCCTGGTATTTTTGGCCGGTTTGTGTTTTGTTAACAGGTTGTTGTTGCTGTTGTTCTTCGTCCCCGTTTGTTGTGTCTCAATGATGATGAGGCATGAACAATTGTTAAGCACCGCTATAAGTCATACCTGTACCTGTAACCCTAAGAAAATTCCAACTTCCTTTTGGCTCGACCCTTGACCCCTTCTTGGCAGCTCACCCCTAAACGTGCCTAAGAGAAGTCAGCGAAGCAGCACGACAACGTCATCGTCGTCCAGCTCAACAAGTTCCTTGGGCCAATGCTTATACAGCTGTTGCTATTGTTTTATCCACAGGCGCGGGGAAACAGCAGCGGAAAGGGAAAGAAAATTAAGATGGGTGAAGGAGGAGGAGGGGGAGATGGGGGAGGAGTAGGAGTAGCAGTTGGGGGCAGGCAGACGACGCTTTTCATGTGTGGTAGAGTCGTTGAGGGTTGAATGCTCGACTCTCGTCGCCCGACTGTGGGAATTTCTCAATTGCTGCATGGTTAATAATTGCTATTGTTGGCTTCTTCACCTCTAAGCGGGAGGGGGAGAGGAGAGCCAGCCAGGGGAGTGGAATATTCAGGGGGTGTCTGAGCAATTGTGCGTAACTTGTAATGAGGTTTGCTCTCTCTGTCTCCCTCTCTCTCTCTCTTTCTCTCTATCGCTATCTCTCTCTGTGTGTGTGTGCAACTTCATTTGCGGTTATATTGTAAATAAGCTGCCAACAGCAGCATGTGGCAAGTAGCAAGTGGCAAGTGGCAAAGTGCATTTGAAATTTGGTCCAAATACCATAGAACTAAAATTGTCTTGACTCACGTTTCGTAGCTGCCAAGCTGAGAGACCTGAGCTAGAACCTGCCACACCTGACCCTGCCACTAGACGCCTCACCCTTCCCTTCCCACTGCGTGTTAGCCAACACACATTTTGATTAATTGCTGTCTGTGGTTGCACAGCTTCAATAACCAAACAACAAATTCAAATACAACGTAAAATGTGGCTGCAGTTAACCCCAAATGTGAGTGGATGGGTAAAGGGTTAAGCCATGGGGCATGTGGCAAGTAGTCACTTAAAGCTGGCGCCAACATGCGGCTACTTCAAGTGTCTAAAGGTGTAAAAATTCTCATTTTAGTGCCAAAGGGTATTTCGGTTCATTCACTCCCCAAAAATACAATCGATTAATTCACTCGATCAAGAAAATCCCAAATTACAGAAATCTCTAAAATTAATTTGTAATTAAAAATGCATTTGGTTTGGTTCGATTTTAGTGAAGAAAACATTGATTAATTGTAGTTTAAATTTTAAGCTTTAAAATGCAGCAAAAGTTTAAGATTACAAAGTTATAAAATTATATTTAAATTTATTTTAGATTCAAGATAAAACCGATATTTGAAATGTGTGTAAAAATTAAGGAAAACCTCAGTTAAAAGTATAGTAAAGCAAAAGGGCAGCACGATCAACTTGTGCACTTGCGTGTCTGCCCGGAAAAGCCAAGGAAAATCGCCGATCTTTTGATATACAAATTGGTTATTTTGGGCTATTAAAATGCCATCAAATAGGTAGCAAGAGCGTAAAGTTGATTTTGCGGCTACTAAAAACACAGAGTTAAAGAGATAGAGAGAGCGAGAGAGAGAGAGATAGAGACAGAGACAGCTAGAGAGTGCATGCACGCTAATGCCATTAGTTACAAGATATACTCCCTCCCACTTACAATCTTGCTACCCTCTCGTAGAGTTTCCCCTCCCCCTCCTTCAGGTTTCATCTCATCTTCCACTTACAGCAAACGACAAACTTCCTTTAGCTTGTAATTATCAGCATGATAGCAAAATTTGTAGACCGATAATTATTTTCCCACTATTTTATAGTGGATGCCACTGTCTGTAGTGGCAGAGTGCATGGGGCATGGGACAAGGGGCATGAAGCAAGAGGCAGGAACTCGATGCCATACAATATAATTAATAACATGAAAAATACATAATGAAATTATTATCTTACTGTAATGTGAAATGATTATCTGTCATGTTAGGGTGTGTGTATGTATGTGTGTGTGTGTATGTGTTTGTGTGTGTGTGTGTGTGTGTGTGTGTGTAGTGTGTAGTGTGTGAAGCGTGTAAGACAATGGCAGCAACTTGAACTCGAGCGAGTTTAACGCGCATCGAAATGCCATTTTGTGGCAAAGAGGAAACAGACAAGTGGCAAGGGCCTTGAGTTAGGAATGAGAATACTTAGGGATAGGTCAGGGCCAAGTCTGTCTATACAGCAGTCCCTCCGTCTGTCCGACCGTCTGTCTGTCCGTCTGTCTGTCTGTCCGACTGTCTGTCTTATGCAAAGCGTTGGCGTTATGTGTGTGCATCTGAAGCGTAACGATGCGACTTTGAAACGGTTTTCAGTTGCCAGTTGCCCGTTGGTGGTTGCAACTTAAACTCCTATTTCCATACCCTCCCCCTCCCCATCCCTCTATGACATTTACATGTCCGTCCACAGGTGGGCAGTTTCAATTTCTGATGACTCGCTGAGCGCCTCGCAGTTATGTCAGAGGTTGGGTTTTGGGTTTTCAACTTTGAGTTTGAGTTTTGTGCTTCTGCAGCGAAGCGGAAGTTGATTTATTTGTCTCTACGCTTTGGTGAGAGAATTCTTTACCACTGAAAAAAGTGTTGCATTGTTTCCACCTACAAGAAAAGAAGAAAAAAAACCAGTTGATAGCTGCTTCTTGGCCATAATTTGAGACCTTTGGCTCGTAAAGAAAAATTGTTCAAGCAGAACTTTGCTTTTTTTTGTTGTTTTTCTTTTTTTCATTTCTTTTTGTGCTCATAAAATTAAGTAATATTTTGTAATAATTAGCACAATTCTTGACTGTTTCGCTTTGTTGTTCAAAATGATTTGACTGAAAAAAAAAGAAAACTTTAATAATTCTTTGCTGTGTCTTTTGTCATAACATTTAAATATTTTGTTATTGCGCACAAAAGGCAAAATTGGTGAATGGCAAAATGGTAAATTGGCTGCAGCGGTTGTAAGCTAAGGTTTGCAATTGGCCAAATGCTTGATTGTCGCAGAAGTGAAGGTAGGACTCAGTTTCACAGCACCCTCTACGCCACCCCTTTAAAGTTTTCTCCCCCTTTTGATGGCATTGCATTCGGAAATTCATTTAGCTTTTGTTGCTGCTACTCTTCCGTTTCTCCATCTCTCTCTCTCTCTCTCTCTCTCTCTCGTTTACTCTTTCCTATTTTCTCCATTGCTCCATTATACTTTGGCATTTTCCTTTTATATTTTTTATAAGCATTTTTCAATCGCATTTCGATGCGCATTTTCATTTGGGGTCAAGAAAAATCCATTAGCAGTCAGTGGAAGTTAAATAGAATCCATTAGCTGTTGCCGGCAGTTGTTGCCTTTCCATTTGTTGTTGTTGTTATTGTTGTTGTTGCTGTTGCTGTTGCTCTTGCTTTTGTTGCTGTGTAGGTGGTGATGTTGTCGTTATTGTTGTTGTTGCTATTTTAGCAAATTGTAATAAAGATTGTGCTAGGCTTGTGGCCCTGGTTGGGAGGTAAAAGGCACTGAACAGTGCCAGACACAGAAGCGGGCTAACAAAAAAGTGAAAGAACTGCGTTCACTGCTCACGCAATAGCCAACCCCCACGCTCCCTCCCCCCACCCCACTTTGCTGGCTAGAGCTACCCTGTTTTGAAGCGGGTTTTGGCAATTAAATTCAACAGATTTAACACAACCCATTTTAAGGCTAGTTGATGTCGTTTCAGTCGTCCTTTGAGCGTCTTAAAATAGTAATTATCTTGATCTGTTATTTTTTTCATTTTGCACAATTCATATTTAACTGAATTTTGTGTATATTTAATTTTTCCACAGTTTTACGCAATTTATAATGCAACTCGATTTATATACGCTTTTATTTTGTTGAACTAATTTCTGTTCTACGCAGCCCTAAAAGTATGCAACAGAAAATAATTTGCCAGTTATAGAACCTATTTCACAGAACTATAAATAGTGTGAATGCCAAGTGCTTCAGTTTTAGAACAACACCAATTAAATAACTTTAATAATGTTAAAAAACAATTATTATATGTTGCTGTCCTTATTTTTTTTGTACAAATTGCCGTCATGGCATCCTCTTAACAGAATTACGCAGCCCTAAAAGCAGGCAATGTACATTTATTGTGTACATTGTGTGGTGCATCAAGTGCGCCACTTTAAAAGCGACAGAAGTAGAATGCCTTAAATCAAGTTTTCAAGCATTTCAAAGCTATGCTAAAGTGAACTTTATCAATGTGTGCTAGGCCGGAAGCGACTGTCTAGCGTTTACGTCGTTAAATATAAGACTCTAGGCATTGTGCTACACTGGCCTGTCTTGTCCTGCTCTGTTCTGTCCTGTCCCGTTCTGTGCATATATAGAGCATATACAGCTCACAGTCCTTTATGCTGTTTGCTCCGACACCATGACATGCAGTTTGCAAGTGCTTTTGCTAAGGAAAATCTATTAACCTCCAGTGACATGTTACTACTGCACATACACACGAGCGCACACAAACACACGCGCACACCTAATGTGACACAATGCATATTTATGGGCTGTCGATGGCATTTTGTGGTCTGAGCAGTGAGTGGGTGTTTGCTTGGTATGTGTCTTCGCTGCTCGGATCATATTTCAAGAGCAGCTAAAAGTATGCAATGCTTTTAATACAACATTTGGCGACTTGCGTCTTGGCTATGCATGCTGCATAAATCAAAAAAACATTGCATACTTTGGCGCGCAATGATTAATTTTTATATCCAACATCAAGTTATGTGGTTAAAATTAAGCATTTGAGCACACGTCGACACACCGAGTGTTTACTGTACATAAATCAAAATCACTTGTAAAGTTCATAACGCGCGCTGAGCCGGCATTTTTCTTTATCGCCAAGCCAGAATAGGCGCCAAATTATTAACAGAACAATGCGATAAAAGCCAACCAAAAGAAAAAAAATCAAACAACGTGCAGCGTTAAAGTACCTTAATGGCGTTTCGAAGTGTACGTCTGTTTGTGTGTGTGACTGTTGGCCTCTTATAGTGCGCGGCAATTGTAGCAGGCTTACAATAGGGCAAAAGGGGGCAGTGTTGCAAAGGGATTCAAATATGCGCACTCACTGCCCAGCTGTCAGGCTTCCAAAGAAAGCAAGCAAAGTTGAAGCCACAGAGTGTAGAGTAGAGAGTAGAGAGAGAGAGAGAGAGAGAGAGAGAGCTGAGTGCCTCAGCGAGCAGCTTTTGTGAGGATGTGTGAGCGCATTTAACGCATTGTCCTTTTAGCCATATTGATGATGATGCCAAATGACACCAAATGGCAATGGCAACACCGTGGCTGGCAGCATGGATTTTTGCTATCACTTGCATGGCTCCAGCTGCTCCAACCGTTACAACTTCTCTCTATCCTCTCTCTCCGTTTCTCTCTACACTTCTCTGCGCTGCTGCTGTTGCGTGTGTGTTGTTGTCACAGTTGTTTCATGTTATGTTGCCATTATTTCGTGGATTTTTGGCTGCTTTAGCATTTCACTTTGATAGTCTGCGAGTCTGACAACAAAAAAAAAAAAACAGCATCATCGTTGTCCTTTCATCCTGTTGCCGTTCCCCCCACACATTCTCTATGTCTCTCTTTCACTCTTTCTCTAACTCTATCATTTTCTCTCTCCTTCTGTGTTTCGCTGCTGCCTGGTAGCTTTTGCTTTATCTGCTGACAGTCATAAGTTTTGCTTTGCTTTCCATTTTTATTTCATTTATAAGCGCCTCCTTTGCCGCCCTGTCTTGCGTTATCGCTGCTGACTTGTCTCCTTGTCTCCTACACACACGCCCCCTTCTATGCGCTCTCTCTTTCTAACACTGCTTCCTTTCCCTTGCCCGTAACTCATCAACGCGCATATGTTCGCTGGTTTTCTTCTTTTCGCTCTGTGTGTGTGTTTGGCTGAAGTTTGCCGGCAAAATTTATTTTTATTTGCTACATTTTGCTATGCTTTTCTTCTCGACTTTTCCCTCCCCTCCTCCCCCCGCCCTCACAGCTCTCGCTCTTTGGGCATTTATTGTTGCTTTCCTGTTGCTGTTTCCGTTTGTTGTAAATTTTAGTGGATTATCCTGCTGCCTCTTGGCATTTCCATCTACGTTGTAGTTGTTGCCGCTTTTGGCCGTTTGAGTGAATTTATTCAAACTTCACTAAACACAATCAATTTACGAATTATTATTATCCTTCTCTATCCTCCATCTCACCCCTCCCTCTCTCTTCCTCTCATTCTCGTTTCTTGCTGCTTGCTGCTTCAAGTCAAGTCAAGTTGTCGTCGCTGTTTGTTGCCTACTTTTGTGCGTCCTTCTTCGCATTTATTGCATTTGTTACGCTTGAGCCAACTGTCCAGCCGTATAGCTTAGACGGAACCGTAGCACTTTACGCTTATGATCTGCCTAACCTTCTACCCCTTTCCTTAGCCCCCCTTCCCCTCAACGGTTCGGGCTCATTTGCCAGCCCGCTTTTAGCTCTTCATGTTTATGATTTCCATTTGCCTTTCTTGTTTTTGTTTTTTTTTTGTTAGCTTGGGGGGCGTCAGCTTTCGTCATACATATGTGTGGGGCGTGGCCAGAAGCGGCTCAGTGTAATTACCACTTAAATCGTGGCACGCCTACCCCAGCCCACTCCTCCCCTTTGCACACAAGCTTGCAAACAAAAACAATGGCAAAGTGTAATCATAATAAATAATAAATAAATTTTATTGTTTAATGGATTCCAGTTACACTTTCTGAAATGTTGCCGTTGTCGTTCCTTTCTCGTTATTATTGTCGTACTTATTGCTGTTGTTGTTGTTGTCGCCACTGGCATTAGTCACACTTTATTTATGAATTATGTTACTCTTTCTCTGTTTGAATGGGTTAGTCGGCTACATTCGCTAACAGACTCCAGTGGCAACTCAAGAGTGCAAAGTTGTCGTTCATACATTATCGATAGATTATCATCTAAAGTGTGCCATTTGGTAGCATATTGACTGAGCATAATGCCAAAATTTATCGATTCATCATAAACTTTATTCAGTTGTTTCACTTTCCAAGTCATTTCAGCCATTTTCGTGTACGGTATCTCCAGGAATAATTGAAGTGTTTTGAATGAATCCATTTCTTGAATCCATTTATAAGATTTTAACTTAACTTTATTTAAGAAATGATTATTTATACAATCTAACTGGCAACGTAAACAATAGCTTAACAAAATATATATTAAATGAGACATCTTCAAAGTGTCAACTAAATTATAATAAGAGAATTTAAAAAATACTCAATACAAACTTTGTTCAAAATTTTTCTTGTTGTTAAAAAAATTACTAAGACAAATTTTAATAGTAAGTCCATAATAAATTGAAAAAATGTCAATGTTAATAATTATTGTTGAATAAAAATTGCAAACTTTTTGATATTCATAAATATAACACACAAAATATGGAACAACTATTAAATTTGCAATTTTATAATAATATTTAATAAAATAAAAATATTTTTAAAAACATATGGTTATTTTTAAGTTAATTAATTTTCCAGAAAGTCTTTACTTAATCTAATATTTTATTTTAAATAAATATCGTGCCAAGTTAGCACTTTAAGCAGTAACACAGTAGAGTATTTTCGCGTCGACCAATGGAAATTAAACTATTTTGCCATATTAATGAATTTATTTCTATGCACACGTATGTGTGTGTGTGTGTGTGTAAGTGTCTCGGTTTTATTGTTGAGCATACTTAAATTTGAGTAATAATGATTTATTGTATATTAGCAGTTAATTAGACTTAAAAGGCGGCCATCAAAGGGCTTAGCCCGTGGCTAATGAAAAACTAAGCGACCCATCAACTATATAAGTAGATTTCCCCCCACATTCGAGCAATACTCAATACCCTTCACTCACTGCCCCTGCCACCCTTTCGTCTGCTTGTTCCGGTGGAGAATTGCTTTGAACTCGTTTCATGCCATTAGGAAAGCGAAAGCTCCTCAAGCGAAAAGTGCAATTAGGCCAAGAAGCAGCAGCAGCAGCAGCAACAGCAAACAGCAGCATCGATATTGGCATCGACATTTTCATTGCCAGTTCACAGGCATCAGCAGAAGTTGGCCAATTTTACAAAAGCCCTGGCCAATTAAACTAATGCCTAGACCAAAATGTGCAGGCAAATTTGCTTAGTTTCCTGTTCCTCATCTCCATCTCCATCTCCATTGCCGTTGCCATTTGCATGGCCATCTCTTTCTCAATTCCAGTTCCTGGCCAGTAGACTCTGTGTAATATTTGCAATGGCAAATCGGATCGAGAGAAATTAATACATCATCAAATAGAAGTAAGCCCCAAAGTTCCAGCCGGTTCACATAAATAAATAATGGCTATTTATGTTTATTACAGCCATAGCTGCTGGCAACTCTGACTCACAGACTGGCAGACATTTTCTAGTCGTAACTGAATAGCCCTTTTATACACTGCAAAAAACTGAACTATATAACACCAAAATAACGGGACTTCGATTGCCTGTAACAAGCTTAAAACTTATTTTCGACCCCATAAAGTATATAAATTCCTAATCCCAACCTCTGAGATCCTCTCGATCATACGGATAGACGTACACTGCTATATCGACTCGTCTTATGATGCTTTATGGGGGTCTGCGACGCCTTTTTCAGTTTCTTCTATATTTTTACTAACCCAAAATACCAAATAAACTTACTCACTTATTTGTTGCAGTGTATGGTTACTCATATGCTTATTCAGCTACAGCTTCTGCTGCTGTGCAAATGTGGTTCCGGTTAGTCCTACAATTTGATTAGCATTTCAGGCAGCACATAGAGAGGGAGAGAGAGAGAGGGAGAAATGGGAACAGTAATAGTAGATGAAGAGGGAAAGCAGCCAGTGCAGTTAGCTTCCTGTCTGCCAGAGTTGTCATTGTTTTTTATGCGCCATTTTGATAGAGACGCCACAGAAAAAGGGGTAACGCCGCTACTTCTGTTACTTCTGCTCCTTTTCGCCCTCTCTATAGCTCTGTGTCAACAGGAAATGGGGCAGGGATGAGGGTGGCAGGAGTACAGGAAAGTGTCATGTTGGCTAAATGTTTGGCAAATCCTTGACGCGTCACAGGCACTTGAAGTTTACGATAAATGCCTGCAGCTCAATGGTAGTTTAAGGGTCCATAATGCGCTCTAAATATTTCAGACTTCAAACTTCAGTCCTCGTTTTATTTTTCCTTTTTTTTTTGTGTGGCAAAAGCTGGTTGAGATTTGGCGTTTGTACGGCAAAAACTTGTCGTTTAAATGTAAACTTATGAGGGTTTACCTCAGTCAGAGGGGTGAACAGAAAAGTTGCCATTGGAGTGAAGGTGTTACAAAGATTGGCATTAAAGGGATAACAGCGTGTGAAGGGAGATTTGACAAACAAGCTTTGCTTCTCTACACATATGTATCTGCCTCTCTTTCTTCCGTCTCCCTGCCGCTCTCCCTCTTTCTCTCTCTCTGGGTTTCCCTGCCAACCGAAAATGAAGCTCATCAGCTCGCAGGCTCATATGAAAAGCCGGCGTTTTGGAAAAGCATTTTAATGCGCGTTCGCCGAAGCGTCTAAATGCCAAAGCCAAACACAATTTCATTGCTACGCCTACCGCATCCATTCTGCCTATATCCAGTATCCCTACATTCCCTACCCTCACCCCCTCTTACCTTGTAACAGGAGCCGAAGCTGCGTTGCGTTTATATGTACAAATGTTGTACAATGTTGTATGTATGGAGGGAAACCTGTACCTACTGCGTTTGGTACGCCAACGTCGTTCTAATTGACTTTACTCGCATAATGCCTTTTTGGCCATGTTTAAGCGTCATCATATTACTTAACTTGCTACACACACACACACTCACAGCATACCTGGCAAATACAACAAAGTCAAGTGTTTGCCATGTGTGTGTGTGTGTTTGTGTATTGTCTGTAATTGGAGTCGCTCTTCAGTCAATTGGCACAAACTTTTAAATACTCTTAAACGGCTGGCAGTCAATACGAATTGGGAAAGGAAATAGGAGGCCAGAATCAGAGAATTGACTTGTGAAATTTTTAAAATGGAGCTTTTGAAAAAATTCTTTAAATTAAATAGCTAAAATCTGCAGTTAAATTATTACAATAGCTATTAATTTCATTTAGATTTATTCAATATAATAGTAGTTTGTTTATATCCAAGAGATTCGAATTTTAAAATACACTTCAATACTATATTTATTTAATTTTAAATTCTTTAGAAACTTAAGAGCTGTGAATTAAGTCGTAATCGATTCAATTGCCGTATGGAATTAATAGCTAAAAACCATCAGACTTACTTGATTGAAAGATAACCTAAATAAAAATACTAAATAATGTAATATTTTATATTTTTTTTTAGAATTAATAGCTAAAAGCCATTAGATTTACTTAACTTGAAGATACCTTAAACAAAAATAAAATAAAATAATATTTTATTTTTTATTTATCAATACAGCGACTTAAAGTAAATTTTTCCAATTGCTAGGTAAGAAAAAAGTAACAGAACTCTGTTAGCAATCTGTTTGTAGCTAGTTAACATATGTAAAGCATAGCATTGGCAGCTGTAAACTGTTTACAGTGCTGTGTATGCAACTGTTAAATAGGTAAGAGCATTTCGAATGCAACTTTTGGAGTATTGTTAGTTTACTGTTTAGTTTTTCAATTCAATTAAATGCGTTCCACATTTTGGGCTCAATTGTTGTTTACACACTTAACTACACAGACAGAGCAAGCAAGAGAGCAATAGATGAAAAGAGAGAGAGAGGAAGAGAGAGAGAGCAAGAGAAAGAGTTAGTTAGAATCAGCGCTGTGCTGCGTATTTTTATAGCATACACTTTTGGCCTGGTTGGCAGTTAAGTAGCCAACGGCTTGCTGTTGTTGTTTCTGTTGCTGTTGCTGCTGTTGTTTCAGTTGCTGCTGTTGTTGTTGTTGTTACTGTTATTCAACTAGCTTTGGTTGGGAAAACTTTGTTAACTGGCAAACTGGCGACCGCCGACGCGCCACTCGACTCTGGTTGACAATATTTGCTCTGTTGCATTTTGTTGTTGCAAGTTTGCTGATGTTCTTGTTGCAAGTGCTGTTAGTTGTTGTTGTTACTGTTATTTTTGTTGCTGCTGCTGCTGCTGCTTGTTGGTCGCGCAATTGAATTTAAGTGGCTGCAACAGCAACAAAGTCAATGACACGACTCACATTCGTTTTGGCCACTTTGTGGCAACTACCAAATATGTTGCATAGTTTTTATTATTTCCCTGCCTTGTTTTTCTTGTTTCCTTCTCTTTCCGACTATTTTGGTATATTTTTCTGGTATTTTTTGTGCTTTTTTTTTTGTTTTGGCGGCTGCCTCATGAAACATCATCATCAATTTTCATTGTAACGCGATTAGTTCCGGAACTGTAGGGGGTCTGGTTGGGGGGAGCGGGGCATGGAGGTTAGTTAAACCGTATTCGTGCCTAACATCATTTGACCTCCCCTTAACCGCCCTACTCCGCTGTCTTCGCTGCTCTTCTGGCCTCCTCTCGCTTCTCACTTACTTTCCTCCAAATCCCGCGAGCATTTATAAATGATGAGAGCGCGCGTTTTGTGACCAAAAACCCAAACCCCTACTCCGAAGGGGAGCACACTCCTAGCCATAAAGCCTATACACCCCATAGCTGTTCTCCTCTATCTCCTCTCACTCGCTCTCTTTCTTTTTCGTCCCTCCTCTATCAACATTTCTCCGTTCATCATCTGTTTTATGTTGTCGGCGTATCATTTTTCTATGGCCATGTGTAATTTATGCTCCATTTGCTGTAGATGTTGTTGTAGTTGTTGTTGCTGTTGTTGTTATTGTTGTTGTTGTTGCTGCTGATTGTTGGTTTCATATTTTCCTATATGCATTGCATATTTATTGTGCGGCTATTTTCTATATAATCTTTTTGGCCAGCTCTCCATTGTTTGGCCATTTTTCGGAGCTCCATTTCTGATAGACAGACACATGCTTCTTTGATTTATGAATGCAAACGAGCCAAGCAACAACAACAATATCTAAACAATAACAGCAACTAAACAATAACAACAAGAACAACAATAACTTGTTTAGTCAGCATTTAGTTCTTCCTGTTGCCTCACGCAGCTTTTGTTGATACCATTTCTTTTTTTTATTTTGATTTCAGCATTCTTGTTTTATTTTATTTTATATATTTTTTTGCCTGCTATTATTTGTGGCAATTAGCCTTAAATTTCATTAGATTTTTCAGGCAAACAATGGACCTGATATGGGACTACTTGGGTGTGTTGTATGCTCTGAAATGGCTTTGAGTTGTAGTGAGTTTCTGTTTTTATCTAGAGATTTTTAACAATATTTTAAGACGCTTAAATTTTTATAGAAATTTTATAGAAAACTTTGAGAGAAAGTTTTTGCTTAAAGCTCAAATATATCTACCTTTTCTGCTGATTAACTTTGTTTATTTACATTCTAATCCAAATCGATTCATACTCAATTTTTAGTCCGCTTTTTTTTTTTGCCTAACTAAACAACTGCACTAATTGATTGTGTATTTTGAAGATTAATGCAATGTTCAGTTGCCACATTAATTGGCGCATTTGAGTGGAGTATACACATAGCCAACAATTAGTTGCCTCGCCGTGTGCCATATGCCACATGCAACTCAATTGAAAATGAAATCGCAGTTGCTAAGAATTTAACGCTATGCCGTTGCAGCCGCATCTCTAATGAAGCAATTTTCACTAAAAGCAGTCACCACAATTCGGCTCCAACTTGTTCACTATTGCTTCTCACTCACTCACTCACTCACTCTCTCTTTCGTTGGGTTCTTTTAGCTTCCTTAGTTGTATGGACAGTGTGAACTTGCAACTGCTGCCTCAATCTGTGGCGCGTGTTTGTTTCAAAGCTCAAATTGCAAGGGGATAGAAAGAAGACTTGCAGCTCGGCTTGGCTTTAGCAATTATCCACGAATATATATCCACATGAAATATCTACTCTCTCTCTCTCTCTCTTTCTCTCTCTTTTTATCCCTCTATTATTCTACCTTTCTCTTTTTTGCACAGTTTCGTTAGGTTGGCTTTACAATGCTTTCAGCAGTTGGCAGCTACGTGCGAATTTATTGATAGCGATATTTTTGTGGTAGTAAGCTTTAGTTTGAGGGCCAAAAAGCGTTGCAATGCGATGCTGCTAAGTGCATTTTACATTTCCGGTCAATGGCGCTAACCTCACGACTCGACTGCTTAACCCTCAAGCCACTCTCACAATCTCTCTACACTGAGAAAAGTTCTAAAATAAAAATAAAATAATATATAATAGTATTTAAAGTCGGAATATTTCTCTTTTCAGACGATAGAGTTAAAACTACATTAATTATTTTGAAACAAAAGTTAGAATAACTTGAAAAATATATTCAAAAAGAATAGTTTTATTAAAATATAATTCAATTTTGATAAGGATATGGTTTTTGAAGTATCTATAGTTGTATTTATCTCTAACTATCTGTCTCTTGTATCAATATTTTGATTAATTCAATGATCTGAGTTCTTCTGGATCATAATTTATTGGGAAATTTTGTTTTTGTTGGGGGAAAAAATTTTTTTTTTTTTTTTTTTTTTTTTGGCGTTTTTTTTTTTTTTTGTATTTTTTTTTTTTTTTTTTTTTTTTTTTTTTTAGCGAACACAAGTTCGTAGTTTTGCTCAGTTTATCTTTTGAGATTTTAGTTTAAATGCTCTAAATTTAAGAGCCCTTCGTTTTACTAGCAGTGTAGCTGCCTTCACTATCCCCTCTACCAGCCGTTTCTTGCTCTTCTGCTCTGCTGCTTCACTGTTGCAACATTTCTTATTATGTTCGCTTTGGTTTTCATTTGCTTTTCATTTGCCATTACTTGTTAGCAATTTGCGTCACGCTCTCCCTCACTCTCACTCACTCTCTCTTTCTCGATTTTTGTTGAAACCTTTACATTGGTATTATAGCAGCTTCTTATGGCCTCCTGCAGTCTCCTACTTCTCTTCCGCCCCCTCAATGGTTACCCCGTCGCGTACGTGTCGCGGCGCCTGGCTTAAGGGTTAGCATTTTCTTTTATTTTCATTTCATTTCTATTTTTTTTTTCTTGTGTTTTGTGCTATTTTATTTTTTGGGGCCAAGTGTCGACACTTTTTGCAAGAAACTTTGCTCTTGTAATTTTTATTGGCTCTGAAGTTCTCTTCTCTCAATTTTCGCTCATTTGTAAATGGCGCACATAAATTTATTTGTTTGTTTCAACAATGGCCTCCTATGCTCCTCGGCTGCTCCACTGCTCCTCCTTTGTCACTTATTTTGTGTTCTTGGTCCTCCCATTTGATGCGTGTCTCGTTTCACATATTTTGACAATTTCATTGTCTTTTGTTTTATTTTTTATACATTTTTTTATTTTTTTGGTTTTTCTTTTCAAATGATGATAATTTTTTTTTTTGGGAGTATTCATATAAAGAGTGTCACGTTCTTGAAGCTTTGTGCCTTAGAGAGGAGTGTGAGGAGTGGGAATGGGGTTGTGTAAAGGGGTGGTGCTGGGTACTTAGATTGTTCCTTTTGGCCAAATGCTTTTATGCTCACATAACAAGCCATAAACATTTGCTTTTTTGTCATGTGAGTCGCTTAACCATTTTCGCGCTGTTTGCACGCGTTTTAAAACGCGCGCGGCCACCAACACAATGTAAAAGACAGACCTAGTGTGAGAGTGAGAGAGAGAGGGAGATAGAGAGCACAAAACAAACAAATAAAAAATGATAAAAATTTTATTGCGCACGCAAAACAAATGAACTAAATGGCTTTTCCGCATTACACACATTCATATCAAGTATATTGCAGTTTTATTTTCGTTTTCGCTATGGGAGTGGCACTTGCGCCCCCTTTTGTCATCTAATACACAAATTGCTTGGCACTTTTGTTATTTTGATTGTTCTCATTCACTTCCTCTCCCTTTCCCCTCCTCTCTCTATTGTAATGTTTTTTTAGGCATTTGCCCTTTTTGGCCTTTTGTTTATATTGTTTAACATTTGATTAGTTGACACTTTTTATATGGCACGAGCACAAAGTGATTGCAGCTTTTAACTTTTGAGCCCTGACTTCATTTTGTTGACACTTGCCACACTCTATTAAGTGGCACAACAAAAACTGAGTATCAAACGAAAGGAAACAAGCAGTTCCTTTTACACCTGTCACAAACTCAAAATTCTGGAACCAGTTAAATAATTTTCTATTGTTTTTAGTGTCATATTTTGTATAGTGTGATTTACGGATTTTAATTGTGTAACTTCTTGTAAACACATGTATATCAGTTTAACCCTTTTATGCATATTAAAAGTGCAGAGAAATTGGAAATTGCTGAATGGTTAAGAGCATAAATAAATTCCCAGTTTAGTCCCAATTTTAACTAAAATTTAAAAAAATATAATAATGTTATAGTTCGTGGAACTCAATTACTTGTCAAAACAACCGAAAAAAACTAAAATCTGTTGATAATTCTTGAAATTTCTTATTGAGATATTTTATGCGATTTAAAAAGCAAATCCTAACAGTGAGAAATTTACATTATATATACATATATTAGCATTTAAAATCTCAGTTTCAAGAGCAGCTGTTTCCAGGAATCTTTTTTAAAACCCAAAATGTTAGTTTGCAATCATTAAATAAAGGGTTAAGTCTGGTTCGATTCAACATTCGGGCAGTCAGCAAAGTCCTTTGGCTTTAGCTCTTACCATAAATTAAACATATATGACCGGCAAGAGATGCACACGGAGACACACACACACACAAGCACAAACAAACATATATACACACTCACACACCCACAGAGGCTCAGAAACATGCACACACACTCTCACATGTTCAATCTGACGCCCATTTTGTATACGAAATTTCTAAATGGAATTTAATTTCCGGATTAGAATAGACATTTCATGCATTCTGAGACTAGGATAAACTTTGCTCTGACTCCCAGTTTGGGTCTAAAGTTCGGTCTCAGCCGCTTCTCTTTATGCCTCAATGGGCAATTACTACAACAACAACGACTAGAACAACAACCACTGAAGCATTGAGCCTTGTGTGGGCGTGGCAAAAAACAGGTTCAAAAATTGTTCAAAATTTGCGGTTTTTTGCTGGCGGCATTTGTCGTTCTCACATACACTTTCCTATGGTATATTAAATACCGAACAAACTTGAAAGTAATGAATAATATTTTACAAATTTTAAAAATATTCTTTAACTATTTTATATCAGCTATATTTACAAACTTTTCTTTTACTTATATATTAAAATATGCAATAAAATAGCAAATAAAATCGATAAATGTTCTTATCCCACGACGAATTCAGATTAGCTGGTTAATTAAGTGAGTGTATTCAAACTTCGTCTAATAAAAAATTCTAATTTCCGTTGTTTAAAAATTTGCCAGTGTGCCAATTTTCATATAGAAATTTTGTTGTAAAATTTTGGTATCCACACAAAGCTGAAATGCTAACAGTGAAGAGAGAGAAGGAAGTAGAGTAGGCTAGAGAAAAGCCTTGATTGAGACATGACAGTCACCAGCTCTCTCTCTCTTTCTCACTGACTCTTTGCCCCTCTTTCCGTTGTGCAGGAAACTGGCTCAGATTTATGTTGTTCGTATCGAGTTATTAATGTAATTTGGTCTACCAACAGAACAGACAATGCCAATCACCATGATGACGATGATGATATTTATAGTGAATAAATTTTGGGGATGATAGACTTGATGATGATGAGTTGACAATGATGTTGGCCCTATATGGCCGCCTCGTTTGGCTCAAACTAAATTTTTTAATGGAGTGAAAATTACCGGAAACACAATTGAAATCATGCCATCAAAGTTCTGCACAAAAAGCCGACTTAAAATAATATTCTAAAGGCCAAAGAAAGATGGTAGAAAAACAGAAAGAGAAAGAGAAAGAGAGAGAAGAAAATGAGAGAAAGTTGAACAATAGCAGGTGCAGCAAAACAAAAGAAATCTTCAAGCTAAATGGCAGCAACGAGTTCGCTCTAATCATCCAGAAAATGGAACAACCGCACAGACGGAATGAGTGTGTATGTGAGTGTGGCATGCAACACCCTTGACGCCGGAAACACCTTGTTTTGGGCTAACCGTTCTCTCTCACTATTTTAGCGTATTCCCTTATTGTGTTATTGTGAAATACATAATATGTTCATTGTTTTTAAAAACAACAGGTAAACCAGGCCGTCTGATGAGGCGTTGCTCAGAGAAATTGCCAAAGAAAAGGTGTGAAATGAAGCGCGAAATGTGGAAAACAACCTCAAAAGCTTTAAGGGTAATTCAAGTAGTTCTTAAAGCACAAAAAAAGGCATACTAAAAAATATTTAAAAAATGTTAAGAATATAAATTTTACTAAAATTAAAGTAGAACTTGCATGAAATAAAAGTCTTAAATAAACGGGCCGCATTCCTGTACAGTTATATTAACCAAAAGCACTTAAGTTATTTCTTTTATATATTTCAAACTCTTAAAGCTGCCCTCGCTTGAGTTAAGCACAGTCTAGCCGGCAACTTTTTGGACAGCAGGAAAACCGAGCAAAAGCATCTTTTTAACTGCTGCTGGCATGTTAGCCGGATAAGTTAGTATCAGTTTATGTGTATGTGTGTGTTTGCTGTTGCTTTGTTTAATAATGAATGAATGAATGAATGACCAACTGAAAGAGTGAATAAAACATATTCGTACATACCTAAACACGCGTCTAGCGCCCCAAGTGAGAGAAGAACAACGAAAACAGGGGCAAGTTTAACATGAATTATTATGTGCGGAAAAGTTGCATGCGGCCAGGCCAATGTGTCCAGCTATGGGGCTAACAGAGAGAGGTAAGCAAAGGGAACACACACACACACACACACAAATACAGATACTGGAGAGTACGAGTCCTTAGCCGTTCTGGTTGGTTTGTCTTGGAACTAAAAACTGAGAACTCTGACCGTGGGTATGAGCCGGCTTTTCTTTTTTTCTTGTATCTGTTACATACAATTTGTTTTAATTGCGCAAAGTAGTTGGCAACACTATTAGTGTAGCCAATTAATTTTCATTTAACAAGCAGCCCGCAGGATTCACGCTTTCTCCTTGTTTGTTGTCCTTATTCGTCTTATTCCCATTGTTATTGTTTTTTCTTGTCTGCGCTTTGTTGAGACATTTAAAACATTGTATTCGCTCTCTCTTTCGCTTCTTTCGTTCTGTCTCTTTCTGTGTCCGACATGCCATTTATCACTGATTAAACAGTTTTATTTCTCTTGATTATAAACTAAAAGCCAGCTCATAATTTACAAAGAACTGTTGCTTAACAGTTTTCAATTTTGTATTTTAATTCATTTTATTACGACATTTTATATAGCTTTCAAATGTGCTTTGTGGATTATTAAGCAAACTAATTTAATGATCAGAGTATATAATTATCAAAATAGCATTCCAAAAAGAAATCGGCTCAGTTATATCAAAGTTATGTCTGTTAAGACTTCTTAATGCACAAAAGTGTAAAAGAGCCTTGAATTGATAAGTATAAGTTGGAGCGATCAATCAAGATTTCTTGGTCTTTTAGTTGAATTGATAACAACTCTAATACTCTTCCGTATTTGAAACGCAAAAAAACAATGTATATCTGTATAACAACTTTCTTTAATAGATTAAATAATTCTTAATAAACTTCTTATAGTACACAATGTAAACTGTTTTCATTTACAAGAAAAACAATGATTTATTTCTTAGTATAATGAATTCCTCAGTTGGATCCGTTTCTATTTGGTAGCAACTGCTTCGTATGTGGGAGGTAGAACCGTAGGATAAGCCTGTTGTTGTGGCTGCCAATTGCCTGTTGTTTGTGCTGGAGTTACGGTCATCATTTGAGGTTGTGGAGCCAAAGATTGGGTGGTTGTCGTAGTTGAGACCACAACTGGAGAGGGACGGGCCACCAAGGGGCTCACGGCAACGGCTTGCCCAGAGGTAGGCACTACAACCACATTACGTTCCATCATGCGGGCGCAGCGGCGACAGGGACGACCCCAGGCCCAGGGTCTCAGCACATGGAGTAGTCCATGTCGGTGATAGCATTCGCAAGAAATGTTAACCTGTTGTACTTCGGCCATTTCGTATTATTGTATTTCTTGTTTGTCGTTTGTTTCGTTACTGAATGTTCAATCTATTGCGAAGTTGCATTTATGAAGCAAAATGTTTGTGCCACTCACTGATATCTGTTATCATAATCCTCGGCATACAAAATATACACATGGAAATGTATATCTTATCAGCTATTTGAAATGACTTAATGATAGATCCTCTATTTTGGCCGTGATTCATTCGCAGATATTGTCAAGGCATCGCGTACTGCAGAATGCTTCAGAGCTAAGCGACTTCTTCAAATCCATGACTCATATGTATCCTAATGAGGAGCATGCCCCCAGCTATGATTAAATCCACAGTTTCTGGTTGACTCACAGTTGGCGTAAAGGTGACTCTCCGATTAGATTCGACGGCATTTCTAATATTTCTATACATAATTTTTCCGCAACCCCCTCTTGTGCAAAACTTTATCAAATTCACTTTTATCGATATAATTTCTAAGGGCAACTGTACTTGAAGTTTTTATTCGCTATATTATTATTTTATTATTGCGTACAAGTAAACTTTGTATTTAAGGGGCAATAAAGTTTTGTGACTTTTCTTAGACAAACGACACTGAGTTATAGCTTTTTTTATATCTTTAACTTACTCTAAACTCTTTCTTCTATGCAATACACTTATAAAATTAATAGCTATGAAAAAAATAAAGCATAACGAGGGTCATTGAATGGTATCAGCTTATTTCTAGTGATATCGGAAAGTACTTCATCTCATTTCATTTAATAAATACACAAGTTTCTTAGCAAATAACTTGGAATCTATTTCTGTATTTCTCTATTTCAGAGACTATGAAATCAAAGTTAACGAGACTTGCTCCTATGCTTAGATCAAGAATTTTATTACTGATTAAGAAATGCATCTTTAAATCAGTAATTTTATTTAGGAATGATTCACATTTGCTCCTTAATATAACATAGATTTGCTAATTTTATTTTAAATTTATATGTTTTACAAATTAATTACTTAATCTTAATACAACACAGAGTGTGTTTTTTTAAGTCTGTTTTCGTCTCTAGCGTAGACTGCCGTCTAAGCTAACTTAATCAGCAATCTGCTTCAAACCGTGTTCAAATTTAGAGTGGAAACCGACGTCAACTTGACATTGAGTTAGTGAAACTAACTTATTATATTTTCATAAATTATTAAATTTTATTCTTATATAACTATTATACTTACATTATGCCAATACTATACTATGATATGTTAGTACTATACTATACTATTTTATTTAATACTTTAATTTACTTTATAAATTATCATTTAAATGCAGGCATCCATATAAATGTTGGTGTTACGTGAGACCTGGTTAATTTTCAATTGTGTAGGAACACACAAAAAAACTAATTTAAATGTTAAAATCGAGTAATTTCGACAGCGAAACACCTTGTACTTTTATTAAACACCGTCTAACATTCGTTAAAAAAAAACTTATAAGTTATAGTACCTGAAATACTTTTACTCCCATTCGGTAAACCTACTAAACACTTTGCACATTTTAGCTGCAGGGTCTGAAATTGCCTAACACTTCTATTATGGAGTGCATTGATTACACTGACTTAATGGATTTAAATGACCATTTGAATAGTCAATGGCACTTTAATGAAATCGTCTGAACAAACTGGATTACCCATCAAATGGACAAACCCACATGGAACCACGCCATTCAAAATAATTGACAGCTTTTATAAGAGGTTTTAATTTCATAGTTATGTCAGTTCCACACTGACAATGGCAATGGCAATGGCAATGGAATAACAAATAAATATTTAATTTACTTTTCCTTTTTTTTTCTTTTTTTATTCAGCTCACATGATAATATAATTTCAATTATAAATAAATAGTACGTTTTTTATTTTGTATTCCAAGCAGTTGAAATGAATTTTCAATTAGGTGGCGCATCAGATCAGGCTATTAGTTCACCAGGTGTTACCATCTGCGTCCTCCAATGTTGAACTCGATGAGTGGTCGACTGGGTCGCACCACCTCAACCTCGACAATGGGACGGCGTGGTGGTGGTGGTGGGACATAGACGGCTGCTGGTGTGACGACCTCAACCACTTCCGGTCTGTAGGATGGATAGCGACGACCGACGTCAATCTCTACAATGGGACGTGGTGGCACAATATCCACCTCCACAATGGGACGTCCATGGTGGTGATGATGATGATGACGGTGGCGGTATTCTTCGTCGCAGTATGACATTTTGTGTTTTCCTTAAGGTTTCGATGTAGCTCCTTTTTACAATCCAAAATTCCTTTGAACTTGTCGCTGCTTTTGCTCAACGTTTACTGAACTATTTTCGCAATGGCTTAACATATTTAAGCGAATGTTTTTGGCCAGGTCGGTACTTTTTTTGCTGTCCGTTTGATGGCTTAATTCATTATCTTGTCAGGTGGTCTTACTGTCTTCGATAAATATTGATAAATAACTTCCAGTGCGGGCAACACAAGGGGAATTCTAACAAATTGCGTTGCCATAATTTTAACTTGTTGGCAAATTTCATCAAAATAATGATGTGAATCATAAAAATAAAAAGATTCCCTATTTTGATAGAAAGTATTTTAGTAGAGTGCCGACTATTGTTATTGCTAGAATGTAAAGAAAGTAACCATAACCTTTACTCCACCCAAAAGCCCATTTGTCATTGTTATCGGATTCACTTTGTCAGGGAAGGGAATTATCGCAATTAAAAGGTTGAATTTTATAAACAGCAAATGGCGCCGTAGAACTACACACTTAAATATGTTTTATTTATAAAAATTGTTAACAAGATCAATAGTAATATTAGTATATGTTTTATTATATTGATTTATTGTGAAAGAATCACTGTGAACGATAGTCTATGCTAGTTACGAATGCTGTTGCAGTAGTTTGCTGTGTTTAAGTCACAGTTTTAATGCATCAACAATATGGATTTAATTATTAAGTGATATAACTTTAAAGTTCAAACTATGAACAATTAGTAAAACTTATATTTCTTGAGACAATACAAATGAAATATGATTAAACCAAATAGTTTTCTAAAGCATATTCTTTAGTAACTAAAGTATTGTACATAAGTGGATTAATTTTCCTTTTAGAAATAATGGCTCCCGAAGGTATGCTATGCTAAGTTTTTAAACAAAATTTCTTTAAGCAAAGTACAACTATTTTGTAAAGTGTGCTTTTGGGCGTAGAAGGTTAATTGTGTATAATTTTTTAAAAATTCTTACCAAAGTCTACGTTTAAAATTATTCATATTAGCTTCGGTAAGAGGTAGCATACCACAAAATCTACTACTCCGAATTCGTAATCCAATATTTCTAAAATGACGTATTGGTTTATCTGTTTATTTTGTGATGAAGTTTTCATATATAACAAGTACTTTGAACAGCATTTTAAGTGCTCTGTCATGCAATTTATAGATTACTTTATATACTTGCTGAATAAACACAAACAATTAATAGATTTCATTAAATGATAGACACACGATCACTTGGTTTCGTCATTGGTTATATCGATATTAGCTTTGTTTAGTAACGTGGATAAGGTGGATTGTTAATATGCTGATATTGCTGATACTGGTAGCCCTGTTGCTGTTGATAATAACCGGTTGTATTGGCCATGGCCATTCCACCATATGGCTGCGGTTGTGGCATCATCATTGGTCCAGCCGGTACAGGCATATAATTCATCGGCTGATTCACGACGACGACTTCAGGCCGAGCAATCGGCGTTTGATAATATGACCCACCATAGCCGGAGAAAACATCAATCTCGATATCTGTCGATCAGTTTTAATTATTAAAGCAAAGTTTTTAAAGTTATATCCAATTATTTGCATTTGTGGCATGCTTAGGTACCTCCTTAATCAGTTGAGTTGCTTACTTGGGCGATGATGGTGATGATGATGACCATAGCGACAGGAATCTTCATAGTAAACCCGCATCCTTCTCGTTTACTACAGTGCTTTCTCAGGCACAGCTCATTGAATACTGCGCATTGTCGCAATGTCAAAATAATTTTTGGTCTAGCGAACTACACAAAACTTCCAGTGCCATCAATCAGTTCTGCGGCTTAATGGCATTTCCAGTCCATTCCATACGATTCCAATGTTAAAGATAAGCGACTTTGTTCACAGGTGTTTAGTCAATTGCACTGTCAATTATCAACTGATATCGATAAGCGCACAATGCGAGGGCTGAAATAAAAACAGTTGAGTATAAACATTATATGCATATAATTATTTTAAGCATTTCTATCTGATATATGCTAAATTTAGTATTTATTTAAATTAAATATATATCAAATATATATATGTAATAAAAATATATTGTAAAATTTTATGAGTTATTTTAAACAGTTTTGCTTTTTGTATTATTTATTTATTAATTATAATTAAGATGATTATTGTAAGATATGGAATTCATTTTAAGAAACAAACTAGTGTTTGCCATATTTATTTTTAAATATCCAAAGAGCTTCTTGAACACCCCTCGCACTCCCATAGCTGTTAATCAGATAACCAGATGTTCGTTTTAGAGCTATAGTTGTGAATTATAATCAAAGGGATAGAGATGAATACCTCAATAATTATGGATTGTAATCAAAGCCAGCTGTGTCAGACGATTAGCTTATCGCTTTCAAATCCCCATTTGATATGCGCTTATCAAAGCGATAAGCAAAATATGTCGCAATGTGAAATAAATCGATACAAACAAGTGTTTTTGCTAAGTTAAAGTATATTTATATTTTTATATTTGGTTAAATTTGTGTGCTATGTCTAAGGGAGAATGCGTAAATTCATAATTTTGTGTCCTGTGTGTGCTTTCTAGTATCCAGGAGGATTGTGATAGTGTCCATCGGATTGTGGTGGATAATATGGTGGTGGTGGCTGTTGAACAACAACAACTTGTGCTGGACGTGGCGGTGGTGGTGCTGTGTGTTGAACAACCACAACAGGTGCGGGTCTCGGTGGTGTCTGGACCACAACAACTGGACGATGGCGTCGGGGCCAGCGTGGTGCAATCTGTACATTGATGATGGGTCCACGACGTGGTGGTCCACCACAGCGATCTCCTGGGGGTCCTCCACAACGATCATTTGGCGCCATTTTGTATTTGTTTTGTTTTTTGAACTAGTTGAACTGGAAAATGGAATACGTCCTATCGCTTTAACTTGTAACGCAGAACTGAAGCACAAAGCTTAATAAAGCACAAATATAATTAAATTGCCACAAAAGCTATTCTGGTATTACTCATACGCAGTGGGTACGATTTTCGATAGCGTTCGCTTGATTTCGAATTTGTTATGGTCTGATTAGAAAAACATGTGCATATCAGCTTATATTTTGGCAATCTTATCATTTTGATAAGAGAAAAATGTTTGTAAACTCGTAGTTTCTTTTATAAACTAAGCTCTTTGTGTTTTAGTAACTTTTCTATTTCGTCAATACAGGGCTTCCCTGCATTTGGGTGACTCAATATAACGGGCTACTCTAAACCTAGCTGACTAATTGCAGATTTCAATGATCTATCGGATATATAGGGCTTTAGAATAAATTAAAAGTACATAAAAATGTTATACATTTTCCTTTGCGAAGACTTCGGGGGCAGTAATATGTTCTTCAGACAAAATTAAATTTGTTATAAAGTTGAGTAATTTGTTAAAATGCAAATAAGAAAAGATATTCTTTAAGTTTTAAGTTTATTAAACATGTAGGTTAATAGGAATTATAAGTATTATCTCTTGAGAATAGAGCGCATAGCAAGACAATGACAAATATTTACACATCAATTAGAAAACTACTTGAAGGGGAATGTGTAAGAGTGAAGAGTGTTAAAGTAAATCAAATTTGTTGGTCTATACAATGATGGAATCTCAGGAGTCCTTCAATTACGGCTTTAACAAGAACATTTCGGCATACATTTCTTTTTTGAGTGTGCTAATTGAGTTGTTGTTTCAGTTTGTAGGCTGTCAAATGTGCGGCTTTATAAGTGAGCAGAGTGTGAGGCAGAAACGTTGCATTTGTGAATTTGCAGCACTTGAGTGTCACTTTGATCAAAGCAAAGGGGTTATAGGGTTAAGGGGCAACACTTGGGACTAAGATAAAGAGAGCAAGTGGGAGGGGCAAGCGGCAAGATAACGGGGTAATAAGTATGGAATACTTCCACAACGCTCTGACAGGCAAAAGTTAAACATGCACAAAGCACAGCGAACGACTTGCAAAACTTTTTAACTGGCTTGAAAGAAGGAAATGAGTGCGAGTTGGAGGCTTATGCCGCATAACTCGTACATATTGCAAATGTGCTGGATGTGGTAAGCTCAATTCGTTACCAACTGGGGGTGCACTTCTCAAAAAACAAAGTACAACATATAGAATTAAGATAAAGGGGTACAAACTACAAATTTACGAGCTTAAAAATAGAAAACCATTCCAAAAAAATTCGTATATTTTAAAAACTAACATTTAAATTAAAGTTTTAATAAACTTTTAACTTTATAAACAAAGAAATATAATAAATATGCAAGACATTAAATTTTGAAATTAATTTAATTGCGTTATATAAATTATATTATTTTTATTTTTGATAAATTTTTAAACATAAAAATGTTTTACAATTTAAAACAAAGTTACTTTTTTATCAGTGTACACAGGGAGAGCAAAGAGAGGGGCAAACCGACAGCCAGACTTGAGGAGGCAGGCAGCTTGACAGCGCGTAGCCAATGTAATGATGCCGCTTGGCTTCCCTATGCTACTACTGATCCTGCCTCCTCCTTATGCCCTTGCCCCTGGCAACTCACTACACTTGGTTTTTTTCACATGCATATTTTAGGAAATGAATTGCAAGTGAGCGTCTCAGAGTCGTGTGGAGCAGCGAATCGATAACTGTCAAAAAATAAGCCGGCAAGCAACACGCAAGCAAGCGTCGAAGAGGGAGCAGAGAGAGAGAGAGAGAGAGAGAGAGAAGAGGTAGAAGAGTGGAAAAGAGGTGGGCGAAATCAGAAATCGCGAGGCGGCACACAATTTAAATATTTATGGAGCTTCGAAAGAGGCGCCACAGCACACGGCATAACCAAAAAACCGTAACCGTAAACCCAACCGAAAACCGAGTAACTGCAGCAGCAGCAGCCAAAATTGGAAGCCAAGAGCAGCAGCAGCTACGGGTGGAGCAATAGAAGCAGCAGAGTAGAGGAAGGTGAGGAGGAAACAGAGCGTTTGCAGCGCCAGAAAACGCATTTCCTGCACATGTCAAGACTTGAAGGCGACGGATAGAGTATAATGCTACGAAAAATCTTGAGAAGTGTATGGCAATATAGGGGCGAATAAGGAAGGGAGAGACAGCAAGGGAGGGATAGGGAAATGGAGAAATGCTGGCAGAAGTAGAGAGGTACAGGAAGAGATGGGAGTAAGATAAGTAGGAGGTGGGAGATATAAAGGTAGGTGCAAGATAAGAGAGGAATAGGAATTGGAAAATGGAGGAACTCAGTAAGAAGTAGGGAAGAATAGGAGTTGTGGGAGTAAGAGATAATAGGGGGAAAGGGGGAAACTAGGGAGAAAACTCAAAGTGGGAAAGCAAATATATCAACAGAAGCGGCTACAACTAGGTGAGCAAGGATTGCAAAGAAATTTACATTTTTTACAATTAAATTCAACCCAAAAGTAGTTTGCCACAAAGTTTATTGTAATATTATATTATTTATTATTTTAATATTTAACAAAAACATAAATCGTTAATTGTCATTTTTTGAATAAGTTGTCATGCGAATTGCATTGAGAAGCTTCGCAAATTTTTGAGGCGACGAAAATTTCTGTAGATCAACATTGATAGAGTGATAGATTCTTGGTCTCGGTAGTAATTCAGCACGTTTTGGTAATAGAAATGAAATATCTGGTTTTAGAATTGTAATAAATTCCAAAGTTTCAATTTGTCTATTTGGTTTATTATTTGGTATCTAAAAATTATCACGTTCAGGCAAAGGAAATAAAATAAAAATATTCAAATTTAATTCCATACCATCTTCAGATTTTTCTCTGTCTTTGTTTTGTTTACTTGATTTCCAGTTACTGAAATGGTAGCCATTAAATGTGATCATTTATTTTGAATCTTTATTTTAAATAATTAAATGTCTCGTATGTTTTATTTAGAAAATGTTTTGTTAGAAATATATATTGAAAGATTTTACAAAGTGGCTGACAAGTGATTGATTATAAAAAGCTCTTATTTGTAACCAGTATAATGAAACATAATTTCCCTATGGCGATTTCTATTAAATTTCAAGTGCAGAATTTAAATGTAATATTTTCTGAAGTACTATTTTCATACCCCTCACTCAATTTGTGGCAATTTCCGGAATTTTCGCACTTTTGTTCAGCTTTATAATGGGTTTTCGTGTATTTGTGACAAAGCACACGAGTTGAGTGGAGTGAAGAGAATTTAATAAAAGCGATTTTCAGGCACATGTCAAGTTGAAAACTTTTGCGCTGTTGTTCTGGCCCTAATGAAGCAGGCCAACAACAAAATTGGGGCTCGCTTCAAAACGGAGTTGATGATTTGTGGCAAGGGTGAGGACCGGAGAGGGGAGGGAGTTAATGGGTAAGTGGGTAGCACTGAGTGTAATGTCAAAACGTCAGCAAATATTTGGTAGCCTTGTTGCGTAACATTTGTGAGCCACTGTGGCCCGTGCAGCCAACTGTGAAAGCTTTGACTCTAGCTCTTGGACTGCGTCCACTCGAGTGTGCAATTAGGTGAAAATAAATGGTTTAACAAACGCCTCGAAGTATGCAATCATTTAAATTTCACTTCATTTGTCCTTTTCATGATTCGCAGTGCGCAACTTCAACTTCTCCCTGAGTTTCGCATTCCATGTCACCAAATTACAGAACCAAACAAAATTATTTTGATTTATATGCAGGACGACAGTTCCGAGCCCTCAATTCGCTGGCTCCCCACCTGCTATGTTGTTGTTTCTTTTTTTTCTGTTTTTTTTCCCCTGAACTGTCAATAGATTTGGGGCGGGTATGGCAGACCAACTAAATGCTTTGATTCAGCCTGGACAAGACCCCTCACCCCTCCCATTCCCCTGCTGAGTGGGCTGTCAACAAAACGCGACGAAAAGCGAATTTGTAATGCAAATTTAATTTGAGACGCGACGTTGGTTTGCTACTTACTACTTCTTGGCTCGGACCGATGTCTTAGCAGCTAACATTGTAGAACTTGGCTAGCTGCTCACATTAATTGCCCACTGTGCAAGGAGCAGGCAGAATGGAACAGAACAGAAAAGAACAGAACAGAAAAAGGTGCCTTCAGGTCCTTTTCGAGTGAGCGCGCGTTTTGCCTGTTAATTTTACGCCAAATCAGCAACAACTTTGCCAACGAATTTGAATGGGAATTTGAATTTGGATTTCCATTTCGATTTCTGCCATGTGCATAAAATTTAACGCTGACTCCAAAAAGTAAACGCAATAGGGATCTTATTGAAGAGACTGAGAGTGGGAGAGCTACAGAAAGAGAGAGGAAGCACGAGCATTGAGTGTTTGGCCTGATTGAAATGTTGGCAACTATTGCGAAAACTACTCGCAAGTTTATTGGCAAATTGATGAAGTGGTTGTGCCTCATGCCTCATGCCACTTGCCTTCTACCTCCTGCCATGTTGCATGCGTGCGCTGCCAAAGGCTGTAAAACAATTTCTAGCAAAGTTGCCTACACTTTAGTTAGAATCAGCCCCTCTCTTTCACTCTTTTCCTCCGCTCTCTCCCTTTCTCTCTCTCTCTTCCCATTGCTACTCAGCAACCATTTCGAGTTATATGCGTTGCATGCCGCCTGCAATTTGGCGGTGCTGATATGCAAATTAAGTTGTTGCGCTAAACGACGTGCCGGGAAACAGGTTCTGGGTTGTTCTTTCCACCATCCTCAGTTCCAACTCTTTCCCCCACTCATTTGCTTGTGGAGACATAGCGAGCAGTTGCCTTTACGTAGCTTCAGCTCATTTGTATTACAATTCGTCACAAACTATGAGAAGTGCATGTGTGTGTGTGTGTGAGTATGAGTTTGCTGGAGCTTTCAAAACTTTATGCACACTAGAAAATGCACCTTAATTTCATGTGCGAGATGAGTTTAAGCTGTTGACAACTTATACTGATTTTAAAAACTGTTTTGAAAACAGGTTAAAAAGTTTATATCCACATGAATTTTTCAAGTGAATTTTAGAATTTTGATTAATTTATTTAATAATATATATTTACTTTTTGTTTAACATTAAACTGAACAGTTTTAAATTTTGTGAAAGAGAAATATTAATAGAATTTTTGAATTCCAATTTATTTTATTTACAAAACTATATTCTTTAGTCGTAAGATGTTTTATCAATCATATCAATATAACTACAATTGCTGCAAATCTCTGCTCTAAAATACAAAATCAGTTGGCATACTCTTGTTACAGCCCTTGGCTGGCTGCATGATTTGTTGCATGTGGCTGTGCGATTCGTGGTAAGATTTATGGCACAGGAAAGTCGCGCGCCTGCATAAATTGGCTCGTAATCTGAGCCTGGAAAACCCAAATGAAAAGCGCGCACTTCATTAGCTCAATAATTTCACAATAAATTATGCAAAACGATTGACAAAAAGCGCAAACACAAATCGAATTGTTTTTCCCATTTCTCGCATTTCATCATACTTGATTTTTGATTTTCCATTTTCATTTTGCGAAATTTTCATTTGACAATTTCCATACCATTTTCAATGCATTGGTTTTTTGTTTTCTTATGCAGCGAGTGCAGTGGAGAATGTGCGGAAATGCTGTGAAATGTTTGTTAAACTCGTTGACTTGATAGAGCACTAGATAGATAGAGAGATTGATAGATATATATGTAGCTGAAGCGTGGTCGTATACGTAATGCTCATAATCACAAAGCACAAATCGAAATCACCAAAAATCGCAAATCAAAATCGAAATTGCAAATCACAAACGGCAATTGCTGGAATCGAAATGCATAACAAAATTATATGCCAAATGAAAGAGAGAGAGTGTAGAGAGGGGGGATGTTCGCCAAATCCATTATATACGCGGATGCGACCTTGTCAAATTATATGCTGAGCGGCGATTATCGGCAACGGAAATGCGCATTATCAGATTTGCCTTTGACCGAACCCAAAAGCCCAGAATTCAACACTGATTCCATAAGCAGGAAAAGCCGAACTCCGACACGGATATTGTACGGGAAGTGTACACAAAATTTAAGTTAAAAGCTGGATTCCCAATTTGACGTATCATTTATTAGATGGCCAGAGCAAGAAAGGGGATGAGAAAGAGAGAGACAGCGAGAGAGAGAGAAAGAGCTAACGGGTGTTGAACAATTGTCATGAGTTCGTTTTTGGTCTGCGTGTGGCTGCAATTTTAATTAAAATTTATTGATTTACAGCTGAATAAATGCGCATTGCAATTGCAATTGCAATTTCATCAATGTCGATGTTTCGATGCCGTGTGTCCTTCGATTTTGGACATTCATGCGTACTACCCTCCATGCTGCTCCACAATTTCAGCTTTGATACCTTTGAATCTGTTTAAGGCCTCGGTAGGACTTGATAATCGATAACACAAAATAGCAGACAATAATTTATGGAGTTTGTAATATATGCCCAGCATACAATTATAATGATTATGCAAATTGGCTGAATTGATTAGAAGAGTTTAATATTCAAACTGCAGACTTAAATAGCTGCTTAGCTGCGCTGTAGTATCAATTTGTATAATCAAATATTACACAATTCCAATTTAATACTAACAAATTGTTGATTTAGAAAGTTAAATAACTTATTTTATTGGTACTTTGTAATAGGAATGTATTTATTTACACTTAACTACAGAATATCCGTCCATAAAATATAAATTTTAAGTGTTTAAGGACCATTGCATACTCTAAGGCGCATAATTTAACTTATGTATAAACCCATATCGTAAGTTGAATAAGATATACTTTTCTAGATCTTCCACGCGTGCTTCAACCTATTACGTACATTATAATGCTATTAATATACCCTAACTGCAATAGTAAGAGGTATTATTATTATTGTTTAAGCAACTCATTAGCTTAATTCCAGCAGATGAACTAGATTCGTACCGTCCGATAAGCCTTCTGCCAGCATTTGGCAAAATATTGGAGAGGTGCATTTTAAGAAGGATTCTGGAAACCAGCGCAGTCAAAAAGGCAATCCCAAAATTTCAGTTTGGCTTTAGGCTCAGGCACGGCACGCCCGAGCAACTGCACCGAGTTGGCAACTTTATTCTTGATGGACTCCACGGAAAGGAGTATGTTGTTGGAGCTTATCTGGATATTCAGCAGGCATTTGATAGAGTGTGGCACGCAGGGCTCCTGCATAAACTTAAAGAGCTACTCAATCCACAGCTCTATCTCATTGTGAAAAGCTTCCTTCATGAGCGTTCCTTCAAAGTTGTGCAGGACGGGGTGTCCTCTCAAACAAAGACGGTCAGAGCTGGTGTACCCCAGGGTAGCGTGTTAGGGCCAACCCTCTACAGCCTGTATACGCACGACATGCCTTCAGCTGACAACATGCCGATCTCGGACCAGAACAATTTACTTGTTGCCACCTTTGCAGACGACACAGCGGTTCTGGCCAGAGACAATTGCGTCTTCGCTGCTACAGATCTCCTCCAGATCTACTTAAAAAAATTTGAGAACTGGGCCTGTAGATGGAATATTGCCATAAACCCTGATAAGTGTGTAGAAGTCACATACACTCTCAGAGCACAAACCTCACCCGGGGTATTCTTACATGGTGAACTCCTAGTCCAGAAGGATGCTCACAAATATCTTGGAGTCACTCTGGACAAACAGCTAAATTTCCAGCGCCATATAACTGATACAGTTAAGCGTCTCAAGGCAAAGGCGAGCAGTATGGCTTGGCTTCTTAACGCCAGGAATAAACTTTCGTTAAAAAACAAGACTCTCATTTACAAAATCATTTTGGCACCCATTTGGAGATATGGTATCCAGGTATACGGCATAGCGGCAAAGTCGAACCTCAATAAAATTCGAGTTGTGCAGTCCCAAATCTTACGAAGAATTACTGGTGCGGCATGGTACATACGCAACAGCGACATCGACAAGGAGCTCCAGGTACCGAGGATCGGAGATGTGATCAATCGCCAAGCTACTGCATATTTGGAAAAACTCGCACATCACCCTAACCAGCTGGCGCGAAGGCTCCTAAGATGGAGACGTATCAACGGAGTAAGGATGAGAAGGAGGCTCAAGAGAGTTCACCCAACCGATCTGTCCCACAGAACCCTTTAATCTTCCCCTTTTCCCATTCAGTTACCCTATTATCTAGGTTTAAGTATGTACATATGTATATATTTTGTTGAAAATTAAATATTCCACTATAGTATAAGTTATTATTAATAGTAACAGTAGGCTATAAAAACAAAGTAATAAAGAAATCTATTAATAAAAAAAAAAAAAAAAAAAAAATTAGCTTAATTGCTTACATATGCAATTTTAAATTAAAAATTCATAAAAAACGAACTAATATTTGATTACTATTTAGCATTTAACTTAAATCAATAAAAAAGTAATACGAACTGTGTTAAGCTGACATGTTATTATTCTACGTTATATATCTATATATTTTTTATTATAATCCATTGCTTACACGTTAACTTTAGTCTTTTAATCACTTACTTTTTCCACCTGTTATTCGTGTGTTTTGAATGAGTGGAGTGAAGTAAATTTGCATATGGCTTTTGTATAACGTTCATACACAGTTTTTGCATTGCTGTCATGTGGCTTACATTATTTTTTATGCCGCAGTTTATTTCTATTTTAACAACTTTTAAATTGTTATTAAACAATTACTATTAATTGGTGTGATGAATGCAATATACGCAACATTCTACTAAAAACTAAATGGTCTATATAAAATGATTTTTTATAGTTTGGCAGCAGTTTGTAAAGCACTAAACAATTTTCCATAAACTTTATCAGAAATTCTAAAATGTGGCAGAGTGAATTTTTATTTGTTTACAGCGTAGAATATGCAAATAACTTGAAATATGTTATGTAGCTAGATTTCTGATTTAAAACTAAAAACAAAATGCATTCCGCGAGGAATTTTGTAAAGTTTATTAATGAAATATACAGTTTTAAATTAGAAACTTTGTAGCCAGAGTTTTTGATTGCCAGTAAATTAGTGTTCAATATATAATATGTATCGATAATAGTGTTTTAGTTAAATAAGTAGTGTGCCAAAGTCTTATCGTTTCTCTTTAAAACTTCTACAATGGTGTAGGTTCAATCTCAGCTTTTCCGAGTTTCAATTATGCATTTCCGCTTTTAATTAAAGTTTTAGTTGAAAAACATTTCTCAAAAAAAGTTACTGCATACTAAAAGTAACTTTTGGTTGCTGCTGTATTCTTTCGGGTTTACAATCCGTTTCCTTTCGCCCGCTCTTCAATGTCATTAACAGGTGAAAGTTTTCAACAGCAGATGCTGGTAAATATACACAAATACAAACACTCCCCCACCCACTCACATTCATATCATTAAGGTGGCTTTGCAACAAGAGGATGAACAATTGCAATTGTGGCTCATTTGACAGTTCTCATTTAGTTCTTTTTTCTTCTCTTCTAAAAATAGTTTTCTGTTTTTGTGTTTTTAGTTGTTCCCCGAATCGTCTTGAGCTGACAGGATGGGGAAATGGAATGCATTATTAACGGCAACATAGTGTTAAGAAGTGCAGTAAGCCAAATGTTAACTACACTGGCCAAACCAAAAAAGTTTTCGCAACAAAACTTGCGGCTATAAATCAGCGCAACGAAACAAAAGAACAGTTTCTGTTGCCTACCTACAGGCGTACAAGGAATGTAGCTGTGTGTGTGTGTGTGTGTGTAGTTTTCAACAACATCTGGCTGTGATTTTAAGGTTTCGCTTGGGGAGAGATTCGCGGCTTAATTACAATAAAATATTTAAACCGCGCTCGGTTCACAGACTCTACACTTTACCCGGTCTTAAGTTGCTTTATGCCAGGTGTTTATGGGCCGAACATTGCTTTTTACGACCCGACACACATGTCGAAACGCAATTTGATAGTTATTGCTGCCCCACAATAAACCCCAGGGGGGGTGTGGAGGTATAGCTGGAGGGGCACTGGCTGGGTACAGAGGCAATATGTGAAGAAAAGACGAAAAGCTGCTGCGATGCCAGCAAAACTTTTTAAGCAAGTCGCATGAATATTTAGTTGCGTAATGTGCCACGTCTCCCATGCCTTGTCCCCTATTTAATTTGTGCGACAAGCTAAACAAAACAACAACCGAAAAGGAAAACACAATGCAAAAGAAAAGAAAATGCTAATTTTATTGACACCCCCCTGCGATCCCCGCCCAAATCACCAGTAAACAAGAACCAAGCAAATATTCTGAAAACGCGGAAATTGAAGAAAAGGTAAGCGGTAAGTGTCAAGAGTGGGGGGGATGTGAGGCAGAAGTGGTGCAAAGAGGCGCAGCCTGAAGTCATTAACACATTTGAGCCCTCCAGTAAATGTATAAACTACAGCCACGCCCCCTACAGTCCTCTAACACCACAGCACCATTTCCCAACAACCATTCACATCCTGTGCCTAATTAACACGTTTTGAATTGTGAATTTTGAAATGTGGCAACAACAACAACAAAAACGAGCAACAACAATTTATGCAAAACGGATTTAGTGTTAAGTAAAACAACTGACGAAATTTGCATTAATCATTGCAACGAATTTTAAATACACTAATTTATTTACTTGCATAACGAAACCATAAAATGTTTGAGCACTTTAAGTAGAATTTTATCAGAGAATGTTAGTGAATACATTTTTATAAAAAACACTATAAAAATGTAGGTTTAAGTTTCAATTCTCTCTGATTTATTGGCTACTTTAAACCTTTTTAAAATAGAAATGAATAATTCTATATAATTGACTCTCAAAATTGTTATAAAATACTTGAAGTTATATGCAAAAAGGTATTTCTCGATTGATGTACAAGCTTAAAAATATATTGCATAATTCAGTAAGGTCCTTTTACTATTGTATGTAAGGAACCCAACTCTAATGAAACTTGGCAAATATCCTTTGGCAGACAAGTGTATATTTATATATATTTGTGTGTGTTTAGCGTGTTCCCTTGTATGAGTGTATAGCAATCTGGTGGCAATATTGATTCCTGATTTCTGGTCCTATGCCCTAAGGCACTTTGGACCCTTTTTTTTTGTTTTGCTTCTTTGTTGGTGAATTGGCCTAGGGAAATTTTGGTGTCTTGATGGGGCGCAACCTTGAAGGTGTCAAAATAACATATTTTAGTGGGTCGCTGGGGGCGTGGCATTTTGTTAGGCACAAAATGAAATTAAAACGCGCATAAATTATATGATGAACGAAACGAAATTGACGACGACAACCGAAAATCGTTGAATATATTAAGACATTTTGGCGGCTGTTAATTTCTGGCATAAAGTTTTGCATACTTTTATGAGAAGGCTTCAAAGTATGGGTGTGTGTGTAAAGGGGGTGCACCACCCGGGTGGTGGCTGAGAATGGGAGGTGAAGGGTGGATTTAAGATTGCATAATTGCTCAATAGTGTGCGGCATTTTGTTTAAGAAATTATGTTTAAGTTGGTCGCAAGAAAGAGTGAAGAGTCTGGAGAATTTTCTGTGATTTATGTGTGTGACAGCCACGCCCATTCCGGCCTTTCTCCGATATATGTATGTATATGTTGCATGTCATTTGATTAACTGAAGCTGTTGTAGATGTTGCATTATGCTCCAAGAATTTTGTTACAATGTTAATCCCTTTATGTGCTTGTTTCCTTTTCTCCATCTATCTATCTCTCTCTGTCTGTCTTCTCTCACTCTCTTATTTTGCAGCTCATTTACGTGCGTTTTATGCCAAGCAGCTGCTGTCAGCCTGTATTGTCCTTGCGTAAATTAATTAAACGCTCTTTAAACCGTCGTCGGTTTCATCAAACACTTTCCGGTTTCGCTTCCATTTGCAGGACAAATAATATAAAACAATATTGCAGATATTCGACACTCGACTAAGAAATACTCATTACTTAAGCGGCAGTATAAGTGAGTGAGTGTGAATACCAAATTGCAAGTCTCTGGAAATGAGGTTTCTCATTCTCACAGAAAATATGCATGGCGGTATCGACATCTGTTATTGCTGACATGCACTGTTTGTTCACCAATATACCCCATTTAGGCAGTATTGGGTATAATGATGAAGGAAAATCGCGACAACAGTATATTATTCACATCAGTTGCGTTGACAGGCCGTGTGAATATTGCGCGACGTATTCGTAAAAGTATTCATATTGCTTTTCATATTCATTCTGTTGCTACTCCTGCTGAAAGTTGAAACAGTTTGCAAAAGTGTTGGACAGGTTGTAATTCTTCGACTTGTTTCTGTTTTTTACAGCTCTCGTCATCAAAGTTCAAACTGCCTGCCGTTATATTTGCTTCCGTCTTTCGCTACTTCCCCCCCTACATTTTTTCTGTTACTTTCTCTTTCCCAACCTTGGGCAACCTTTTATATTTAAATCGAAAGAAAAAAGTTTACACCCAAACCTTTTTGCTTCGGCTTTTAGCTTCTCTCTGCATTTTATGACTAGTTGTAATGCCAACTGTCTGAGTGTGAGATACAGGTAAAGAATGGGACTGTGAGTGGGGCGGAATGGAAAGGGGTAGTGAAAGTATCTCAGCCTCAAGTGGCCAAAGCCGTGAGTTACAGTTCTGTGCAATGTTACAGCCATTTTTTTTTTTATATTTTGTCTCAGTTGTTATAGCTTTCCGTACAGAGAAATAAAAAACTCAAAGCAAAATGCTAAAGCGTCATCTCGCAAGTCCAAGTAACTACAGTAAATATCATGCTCTAAATAACTGCGCTATGGAATTTCTAAATTAAAATTCATTTAAACTCATTTCAACTCATTTTACAAGCGCAATTTTATTCTGTAGTTGTAGTTTGCTGTAGTTAAATTTAGTTTATCCTACTTTGAAATTGTTATGTTCTAGAACTAAATAATAAAACAAATTATATTTTGTACAACGAAAGTATGATTTTTTAAACATAGCTTTGAATTATTTAGAATGTGTTTTGAAAAAAGTTTCATTGAAAATAAAATTTAAAATTAAAAAAAAATTTAAGCTCATTAAATTCAAAAATAAACATAGAAAACTTGTAACTGAATCAAAATTGTTAAGTAAAATAAACCCAACTTTTTCAAGTCTTTTGCATTTTTAAATTGCCTCTCGAATATTTTGCGTGGTGTCAGTCTCTACTGTACAACATACACACACTAAGCAAACTTAGCCTGCCTGTTTTTATGACAACTCAATTCCGAAATACACTTTAGTTTGTCAGCAGCAAATCGCACCCCTTTCTCCAATTTTCCAATTGCTCTCATACCGTTGTAGACAAGACACCCGCTCACCTAGAGCAACCCATGACCTGATCTATAACCGGGCTGAGTTCTCTTCCTCTTCTACTTTATGCGACTGTTGTTTTTGGGGGCACACAAAACGCATAAATTTATGTCAAAGACATCAGAGGCAAACGACAAACGACAAAAACAAAATTTATTTGAACTTTTTAACAACTTTTGTGAATGTGAATGTGCATTCGTATCTGTATCTATAAGAATGTGACTGTATTTGTATCTTCACTCTACTGAGGTGTTTGGCAAACATACTATTTCTTTATGTGCATATTTGAATAGAGTTTTGAGTTGATGTTTCACAGCCGTGTACTAAATGGTGAGTGAAGAGTTTACGCGTTGTACTAAGCTTGACCACTTTTGCTGATTGCGCCAGAGTTGACATTAAAAGCTTCAGAACAGTCAACTATTTAGCACCGCCATCTCCGAAAAATAGTTGACGGCAAGAGCAACAATTTTTAGTGTGGCATTTTAGTTAAGTGGCAATTGCTGTAAGTGCGAACAGGGTTTAAAAACTTGGCCAAAATTTAGCTCACAACATATAAACATAAATACACAGCTGGTCCCAACTGTTGCACTTTGTTTGTTGCCAGCTTCGGCCCTGGCAACATGTTGCGAACAGAGAGCGGAATGAAATGGTAATGAAACAGGCGTGCTCTTCAATGCCGTCGGGACACGAGCGGCACACGAAACGGCTTCGTTGCATGTTGACCCACAAACGAAGTCAGCCTAAAAGTAAGCAACAATTTTTTGTAAATAGATATTTATTGAAACTTATTAATAGTTATGAAATGTATTGATATTTAAGTGATAAATTTAAATATTTAACTGTTTCACGCACTAACCTAGCACAACAATTTCGTGTTAGCAACATTTTTAGCTGCGCTCTCAAATGTTGCCAGGCATTCGGCTCGCTCTCAGCAACTTTTGTCACTGCGCTCGCGTCAAAGGTCGTCGTGTTGGCTCGTTAATGCACTTCGTTTGCTATTCGTGTCTAGCCGAAGTGCTGTGCCACTCGTATGCTACAGTTTGTTGCTCGTTCTTAAGCTATAATAAAATACAAATTGTGTTAGTTGGTAAGAAGCATTCGGTGGCAACGGGCGGCTAAAAGCGAACGCAGCCGCAGAGTTTTCAAATCGTCTAAAAATCGCAGCGAATCGAATTCAAAGTTGAATTCAATTTCCAAAAGTCGTGTAAGAAATCGTCTAGCGTGTGTTTGTGTGTGTGTGTGCGGGTGTTGGTGTTTTTAAAAGCTAATGCATTCTGGCATCTTTTGTGCGCTGTAATTATGCAAATGGCTCAGTGACAGCTGGACTGGGGCGAGCTTGTGGCAAGAAACTAAAAGTTGCAAGGCTGCAATGGCACTCAAGTGCAACTGTTGCCAGCAACTGTCGACCTTGTCGACATGCCGCATGCATATTCATGCCGGGTTCAACACACACAACAACAAAATGTGGGCCAACTGCAGCGACAGCAACAACAACAACAACAAATTTCAGCTCAATTTAAGCCAAAAAAACAAGAACTTTGTGCTCCACTTTTTACCTGGGCGCTGTGCCAACTCGCGTTATTCCCTCTGAAACGATGCTCTGCCTTAGCTCATCTGGCTCATCTGTCAGCTTCTTATAATTTCTTAGAATTTCACTTTACTTTTTGTTGACATCTTTTTTGTTTATGTTCTTGCTTGCTTTTTCCACAACTTGTTGTCCTTGGCAAAAGCAGCAGCAGCATCAACAGCAACAGCAACAGTCTAAGTTTAAGTCACAGTCCCAGTCTCGGTTTCATTCGCGGTCTGTAGTTGAAACCGTCGCAAAACGCAAATAAATTTATTTTTATTATTCTACTGTGACAGCTGATTGTGTTACCCCACTGCTTTTCTCTCTTTTTTATTCGTTTTTATTCTCAATTTATGTGCCTTCTTGCCAGCCACATTCATGTGCTTTTTTATGCTGCATACTTTTTGGCGCGCAGATTGCATAGAAAATAAAAAAAAGTTAAGTTAGTTTAGTGTGTAATTACATTTGAGTGAAGCAAATTTGTCAAAAAGTTTTATTTTGCTGTAATTGCAAAAAAAGGTGGTACATTCTTTTTTTTCGAGTGCAAAACACACAGAATTAAGTACAAATAAATTCTGAAATAATTGTATATATATTTTAAAGCAATTTTATACCCATTAGCCGCAACTTTTAAAATCTCTTCTCGAATTGGGAAATTTATGTCAGCGAGGAACCCATTAATTTTGGTAAAAGTTTTTAATGGGTTTCTTTTTTTTCGAGTCTGTCGATTTATAGGCAAGTGATATTTTAATTCAAATTTTAAATCAAAAATGTATGTACATATGTATATATTTTGTTGAAAATTAAATATCAAAGAAAGTATATAAAGAAAGAGGAAAAAAAAAAAAAAAAAAAAAAAAAAAAAAAAAAAAATGTTGAAGCAAATGTAGCTGCTAATTGTTGAGCCCCAAAAGGTTTGGCTAACAGTCTGCCCGTCTGGCTAATAAGTTAACAGCACGCAAACAATTTTAGAGCCCAAGCCAAGGCAAATATGTGGGCCAAAAAGGACACGGTAATTGGTAACAGGTAACACACACACAGAGCAGAGAGTAGAGAGTACAGAATACAAGCCTGTAAACATGAATAAGACATTAGGTATTTTCAGTTTACATGTGTTGGAGTTCAGAGTTCCATTTACACTCACACACATTCAAAACACATACGCACAAATTATGATTATTAACAAAATATGTTAATTTAATGTCTAGGCGTATCTTTCACTCTATTTAGGTATTCCTCTCCCCTGCTCCCTGACGCTCTAAGGGCTAAAATTGAAATGTCTGAAATGGCTTTAAATATTCATTGACCTCAAATAGTCGTTGCTGTTGCTGTTGGCTAAATATCTATGTGTGCTTGTGTGTGTTGCATTTTCAATCAATTTAATTGAAGTATTCAATTACAGTGTACATTCAGTCTACACAAATAGCGACTATCGGTGCGCAGACTAAAAATTTAAATGTGTTTTTTAAATAGTGAATGAAAATGTTAAAAATAAATGCCAACAATTATTTAAGCGCTAACAAGGAATGTGGCGGCAACAACATCTTTTCTGCTTGCATTTAACATAAAATTTGCATTCGTTTTCAACGTATTAAAAAACATTAAAATGCCATTTGTGTTGGTCACGTTAACAGTGCTTGCCAAACTGTGCAACGAACCGCGTCGGATTAATTTCGTATGCTGCGTAAATATTAATTGAGAAAAAAAACATACGAGCTCCATTTAAAACAACAAGAAATCAGAAACAATCACAATCGCAAGCCAAAACGAGCTGCAAACAAACAAACAAAAATAACAACAACAATTAAGCAAAATAAATAACTAAAGAATCCACAACAAATACAACGACAACAACCTGTACGAAATCTGCGAATATGACGACCATTAAGCTGCTTATTATCGGTAAGTTTTATCTCACAATTAAAAAGCATCTGCAGCAATTACAACAACAATAGCGGCAACTGCAACATCTGCCCCATTGTGTGGCATCATCATTGTGTTGTGTGTGCTTTTCCATTTGTGATTGTCGAGTACATAACAAACTTTTACCTTAATCTCTTATCAAATATTGTTAGTGGTATATGCATTTAACAGTTTCTTTTAGCAAAAAACTTTAATACACTCAAGTTTGCTGGAATATATACCTAATTTACTCAACTTTATAAAAGCAAAACTTTTAAGAACCAAAAACCGCATTTCTTATAATTCTCTTTAAATGATGGACAACTTTACACATTATAAACTTATTTCTAAAATATAAGCTACTGTATTTTAGGAACCAACAAAGAACATTACTTTAATCTACCATCAAGTGATATAAGTTTTATATGAGACATTTACCTTTTTCTAAAGGAATTAACTTGTCACAAAATCAACTGTTTTTGAACTTTGCAAGGAAAATAAAAATAGTTTCACTTAGAATGTATGTTAAAAAAGACATGAAATTTTATTACTATATAAAACATTTTATATTTTGAAATATAATTAAATAATAAAATACTTAAGTTAAAATGTGACTTTACAATTTATAATGATAGAAACCAAAAAGGTTGTTATAAGCTATATATTGTTAAAAACAAAACATTTTCATTAGGTTAAGTATTTTTTATAATACTTTTTATTAGCATTAAATTATGTTTAAATTTTGATTTCAACAATGAATTTTTATACAAAGTTTTCAATATTTTTCTGCCCCAAAAAGTATGTTAAGCTTTTTCACTACAAAATGTATGCTGGCTCACTCACTTGACACTCGAAATTTTGCACATTGTGCTCTGTTTTATATTATTGTTGTGTTTTTATACCCTCTGAGGGGTATAATGGGTTTGTCAGAAGTATGTAACAGGCAGAAGGAGGCGTTTCCGACCCCATAAAGTATATATATTCTTGATCAGCATCAACAGCCGAGTCGATATAGCCATGTCCGTCTGTCCGTCTGTGCGTCTGTGCGTCTGTCCGTATGAACAAACAGATCTCAGAGATGGTAAGAGCTACAAGTTCAAACTTGGTCAGTATCGATCACATATTTAGTCAGTCAATACAAGTTTGTTTCCTTTTTTTGATGCCACGCCCCATTCGCCCACAATTATCGAAAAACCAGACATACCTCGTAAAAAATACATGTTTTTGGCGAATATCTCGGTAACTATAACACCTAGGGTCACCAATTTTGGCACGCAGGTTGCCATTTGCAATGTAAAGACAATGCCATCAAAATTTTTTGGATGCCACGCCTCCTTCGCCCACAAAAAGCACAACTTCTTTGTAACTTTGCATGCCTGCGATTCACTTATTTCTTATCTTATAATTTTGTAACTTGGAATATACCAGCAAACAAAGAATATCAAACGATTGTGAAAATTTCATCAAAATCGGACTATAAATAAAAAAGTTTTTCCTACAACGAAAATCGGTACTTTCAAGCAAGGCATAGCCACGTGCATTGCACTGAGCTGTGCACACAAGCAACTAAAACGAATAACGTGCGAGCGAGATAGACATACAAATATGTGTGAATGTTAAGTTTTTGCAGCAGCTACTCCAATTTGATCTCATATAATTGGAAACGAAGCTCAGAGGGTATTACACGGTCGGCATGCCCGACTGACAATTTTTTTCTTGTTTTTTTTTATTATTGCTAGTTTAGATTTAGCCATGGCATTTGATTATGCAAATTTCTGTTATGTGTGACAATTTATGCAAAGTATTTAGAGCGTTTTTGACACAAACAGAAAATGTTTTCTTAAATGAAATAATGAAAATGCTTTGTTTAAATTCTACTTTTTCATTCACTTTAAAATTAAATGAAATTATGTTTAACTAAATATATTTGATTTCCTAAACATAGTCACAACGTGAATTTAACAAATTTTTATAAGAAGTAAATGAGTTAAGCAGCTTAATGCTGAGCAGAAAGTAAGTTCAACGGTTACTTTTCTAGCTAACTTAATCATTTCCTCTAAATTATATATGCAAATTTATATCGGAATATTCCCACGCACTTAATGTTGGCAATAATAAAAGTTAAAACCGGTTTATTCTGAAGTGTTTAAAGCTGTTTTGTTACTGTTAAGGATTGCAGTTGGTTGCCATTTGTGTTTTCCACTTTTGCTTGACTGCGTTTTTCCTTCTTTTTTTTTGCCATTTTATGTACGCTTTGGGAAATTTCACAATGCCACAGAGTCAGGGGCGTGGGCGGTGGGGGTGTGGTCTACGCCCAGCTGAACGTCTGCTTATGCGTATGTTGTGGCTGCGTGTTGTGGGCATGACCATAAAGAAGACATGTCGTCCACTCGACAACAACAACAACAACGACAACGAAGCCACCCATCATCATGATTCAGAATACCAGGGATGGGCAACAAAAGGAAAACCTCACATTCAGTTTGCAAATTCCCATCATCTTCAGCGTTTCCAGTTCAACGCACAAAGCTCAACGCCGCAAAATTTGTTAACAATTCATTTCCGCGCTTTGGGCTTCATAAATTGCTTTTATTAGCCCTGGCAACAACAGCAACAACAGCAGTAACAATAACCAAAAACCCAAATATAAAGCAACTTTTCTCTCATTCCTCTTTTTTTTTTTGTTTTGGTAATAATACACTTGAACTTTTGCATAGCAAATAAAAAGCGTTAAAACGCCTGAGCTGAGGGTGGGGGGAGGGTGAGAATGGGAAACTGTCTGAAAATCAAATTAAAAGAGACGCCAGTCGGTGGTCACCACCACTCGGACGACCTTTGCCCTCGAGGCAGTGACAAGTTGTGAAGCGGGATTGGACGTGAATTGGGGACGTCAATGTGAATGTGGATGTGAATGGAAACGTGTATTGTGGACAGCAAGTCTGCAAGTTGTTGACAGGCACGCAGGCAATAAAATTCAATATTTCATTAAAACGCACGTTACGCATACGCAGCGTGTGCCACCCAAAAATGGTAGAGAAAAATACGTATACGTAAACGTAAACGTAACGCAAAACCGCAAACTGCGTGTTGTTGTTTTTATCACACGCAGCGTCAACTCGCACAACACTCAAATCCGATTTCATGTTATTAGCGCTGACCTCTCATCCCTGACCACCTCCGCCAACTTTCCTTTACCCCTCAACAGTCTCTCATCCATACGCACTCCCACACCTTCCTTCCACACGCTCATGGCCCTGAACCACAAGCGAGTATGACTTCGCCAAGGCGTTGGCCTTTTAGCTCGTTTATAGCTATATTTCACAGTTTTTTTTTTTACTAATAATTAGCTTTTGGAGAACGTTTTAACATGTGACAATTTCTTTCCAAACTTCATAGTACTGAAAACTATTTTTTTACATCAGAAAAATTTGTTAAAATAAATAGATTTTATTGATTAACAAATCAAACGTAATTTTCTGCTTTTAGATATTTTTTCGCACTTTGTTTTAAGCCCTTGAAATTCCGGCAACACTGACTAAGACTAAATTTTAGCCAGAGCAGGAGAGAGAGAGAGTGGAGCAGTGCCAGAGTTGTCGTCCCTATCGAAATTGAGTCGTTTGTCGTTGATTCCCTTCCACTCTGCTTTAGGCCTGGTCGGTTGGTTCGCTGGTTGGTTGGTTTGTTGGCTGGTTAGTTAGCACGGTTACCGAGCCTGTTGGGCGTCTGCGACGCTGACAGATTATTCGCTTTATTATTCATAAGGACTCGCCCCGACTGTCGAATGGGGTCGCGAGACTATGTAGCAGCAGCAGTTATTCATTACATTCGGACGGTCCAAAACAGATTAAAAAAGGGTACACCGAAGCAGTGAAAAGGTTTGTGACATATTCGAAAACTCACATTAAATGTGCTCCCAACTCAATTAGCGTTTGACATTGCCCTAAACTTATGACGACATAAATACATTAACTGTTATCAAATGCTTAAGTATGCAGTTTGAAATTTGTTTTTTTTAGGGGTGAACTGGTTTTGAAAAGGGTTGTAAAGAGGAAATCAAATATTAAGCAGATAATTTGCATATTTCGTAATATATTTTTAAATAAAAATTTTGACTAAATTATAGAAAAATTTAATGAAATTTATGTAGTTTGCAAAAGAAGATACTGTTTGCTGCTAACTAATTAAGATTTAGCAATATATTATATACTTTTAAAAGGGAATCACTAATGTTTTGCTAATGTTAACATATATATACATTAAATACTACGCAATAAAAATATGTGTTACTAAGAATTTTGGATTTAATTGACGCTTCAGCCAATGCTTTCCATATTGTTTGCAGTATGAATTGAATATGTAGTCTACATTTGATATATAAGTACACTCATAAGTATATATGAATTCTTCATGTTGTTTGTGTAGGGCATTTGAGTTGTCTGAAGTGCTGGACTTTTGGGCGCTAATTTGGCTGCTCATTTGGATTTATTAATTGCGCTCTCGCATTGTGCGTAGCAAGTAAATTAATTAGCAAATACTTGCCTTAATAATCATTTTAATGGAATTTGTAATTTAATGCGCCTAACGAGAGTTTTATGTGTGATTACGGGAAACTGTTCAGTCAACTCTAGCTACCCGAACCTCCACCCCGGGACCACCCCTATTGATTTTCTCAATGTAACAGAAAAGGAAAACAGAAACAAAAACAAAAACAAAAACAAATACAGAAGCAGAAGCAGAACCAGAAGCAAACCGCAATTTGTTTAAGCGGCTTTAAATATTTCAGCATGGACAAGTTGCTTCGACTTTGACTTCGATGGGGTTTCGCTAACGGGATCTCAGTTTCGGTCAGTTGGGTCAATCAACTCGTTTCCTCTTTCACTTCCTCCCTCTGTCTCTCTCTCTCTCGCTCTCTCACTCGATGTTTCGGCGGACAGTCAATCACTTAATAAAACTTTTATGGCATGCCATTAATTGATGGCGCTTAATTCTCAGTGCAATAAAACACAAAGCAATTCAACTGCGGCAAAGGAGCAGGCATAAGGAGGAGCTACATGGACACAGAGGGGGTTGACTGGAAGAGTGGTGCTCAAATAATTGGAATAATTTAGCAGTGTGCGGTGTTTTCTTTTCGTACTTATTATTTTTTATGACTTCTTTGTCGCTCGCTATCATATTTTTCCCACACTCTTTTTGACTCTGCTGAATATGCTAAATAGCCAGAAAAGTTGGCTATAAATTTCAAAGCTTTCAATTATAGGGCGATAAGTTGAGCGTTGCACAAATCGTGCAACTGAATCTCATATCTTCAATCGGCAAACACAAACATGAACCGACACATCATATACACTACACACACGCACACACACACTCGTTGCTTATAGAAAGAAAAGTTTTCTCAGCCTCAAGTACTGAAATATTTTCCAGTAGCTTGCACAACCGAAAAAGCCACTTTCTAAATGTGTGATGGTGTATGTGTGTTGCGTGTGTGTGTATGCAGCTTAGCAGCTGCAAAACTAAACACACGTAAAATTTGCTTTAACTTAAATGCATAAATTTTACAAGAGCAACAAAATGCAACGAATCGAAACGGAACGATATGAGGCCAGAAACCGGATGAATGCAAGTGTTTGAGAGACAAGACTAGACATGCCCTCATGTACACATATTTGAAGATATATACACACACATACATACATATATATAACTCTACTCATATCTGTTTAGCATCATGTATGTGTTATCTTTTAATTAAACATGAAAGTGAGTTGCCAACTGAATTTACAGGCTCTCAGAGGCCAGATTGCACAACAAAACCAAGCCAAACCAAATGTTTTACTTTACTGTACCCAGCAACCCAACAAATCGATGCAACAAAACCAATTGATATTATTTGTTTCTATACATTCCAAATTTCTCTCTCTTTTTATTAAATTTGTGAAGTCATTGAAAACAGTTGTTAAATCGGTGTAAATTTACGAGCATAGCTGTAAATATACAAAATGTAGAGAGATAACCAGTTAAGCGCTTCAAATAACTTCTGAACCTTAGTTCATAAGCATTTCAATCAAATAATAATATTTTTTGTACACACTTATGATCAAGAAAGGCAAAAAATCATTTTATTTATCACAAAACTAAGTTTTATATATTATCTGCGTATAATTGAAATTCTGCTATAAATCCTAGCAAGTAATTTAATGTGCTTTCCCAACTCAAATCCATTGATAATTGAAAATAATAAATATAATAAAAATAAATGTAATGCATGATGTATTGATTTCATAATATTTTTGATTTAAAATAAATATATTTAAAAAAAATACAAATATGATTTATTTTCAATGACTAGCAGATGCTTGAAGGAAAGTTAGTTCAGATCATGTTAGGTATAAAAATCTAGCACCTCAACTTTAAAGAAATGTAAAAAATACAGATAACTAATAAACTAAGAAATTTGAGATATATTTAAAAGTGTATTTGCTAACTTTTAAAGTTTTGAAAGTGTTGTGCAAGTGTTTTTAACTTGTTAATAATTTTTGTTTTTAACAAATATTCTCAAACTTTGTGCACAACAACCGGGCTAAAACTTTACGTTCAAACTTAAAGTTTTTGGCTGATCTTAAGCAATGCCAGGTTCTAAAATTAAATGGCAGACAACGACACATATGATATTCATACGAAGCTGGAGACAATGACATCAGCTTAGTCTTTCAGCCAAAAACTCCGACTTCAACGTCAACTTCAGCTGCTGCTTTTCGTTCAAATGCTACAGGTATCTTCTTTTTTGGTTGACACTAAAATGTGGCTTGAAAAAAATATGAAAGTTGCTGCAAAATGTATAAGACTACCAACCTGATTGCCCTCTGACAACAGGAGCTAACATCAGTGGAAGTTTTAGTTTCAGTTTAAGTTGAACTCCAGCTAGTTTGTTCAGTTCCACATACAGAGCACGTCGCCCATTTCTGTGGCAATAAAAACGTGGCGAAAGCTAAAAGAGAAGGGGAAATAGACAGAGACCGAGACGAAAACGTTGAAAGAGATGGTAAGAAAGTAAACAAACTTCATACGCATATTTAATTGAAGTCAAACCTGCGCGAGGCAACAAACCACAAAATCCTAAGATAACAATAACACTGAGCATTTTGATGGCAATTCGCTTACATATATGACCATGTTATACCCTGTAAACAAGTGGGAAAGTCAATTGAAAAGCATATGTTCAAACCATGTTCAAGCCACTATGAGTCGACACCAACGAGTAATAAAATATACAGCATACTTTTTGGAGCAGCACAGAACTTAAACTTTTTGCGATAAGCTTTTAAAGATAAAAATAACAATAGCTAAATTAAACAAAACTGTTTTGAATTTAATAATAAAACGATGAAAAGTTATTTATTTTAAATTTTTCTTCTTGTTCGGAAAGAAAATATAATAGTTTGTAAAATAATTGGCAAATTTCTGTGGAATAAATTAAGTATCTTGTTTTTTATTGCACAACACCAAATCAAAAACGATAGCAATATAATAATATAAGTAAAATAAACACGTATTTTTGAGAAATATAGCATAAAATCGTTGTAGAAAAATTAAGCAAAAATATATTTTTCCAATAAAAACACTTAAAAAAGCAGCATCAGTATAAATTCCCTCAAAGAATTAATAACTTTAAGGCATTCTTATCAATTTCTTGTAGTTTTAAAATTCTCTAGTGCGTTGTGTGGTTATTGCACCACTGGGAGAATCACAGAGACAGTTAAGAGTGCGAAATGGGAGGAAAGATTTGCAGAGAAAACAAATCAAAATGAAAATAAGCATGAGAAGGAAAAGCCAAAAACCACACTCACACACACAATCACCCGAAAATGTCCTTTGGGTGCAAAATCGATTAAAGGCATTGAAAACGGAGAAAGACGGAAGTCAATCAGCAGACAAGACAAGACAAGACGAGACGATACGAGTCGCAACTTGAGATGGAATGGGACTCGAAACTGGCAGAAATGAATTGTGTGTGGAATGGGAGAAGAGTTTGGCAAAGAAAATCAGATGAGTGAAGACGAGACGCGGCATCTTACCTGACGCTGACATGGGAATTAGTGCTTTGAGTACTTGGATTGCTTACACATAACGAGGCAACATATCCTGCCAAACAGACAAACGGTTGGACAGACAGACAGTCTGTCTGTCATCCATGTGTGAGAGAGCTGCCTAATAAGCCGTCTAAAGCGATGCCTTTGCTGCTGATGCCGCATATCGCCAATTTGAGCCCACTGTGCGTCACATTAATGCCAACGAATGTGTTTCGCATTAGCAAAAGAATTTCGCCAGTGTTTGCTCTCGGGAATAAGTAGGAAGAAGAGCAGAGTGAAGAGAGTAGTGAAGTGAAGTGGAATGGAGTGAAGTGAAGAGAGTACAAGGGGAGTTCCTACTGTAATTGCACGCCAATGTACGCACGTAACTGCATATTTACATATCACTCGTCGACAGCAATGACAACGACGAAACAGTGGCAACTGCGGTAGCAGAGACCGAGGCAGCAACAGCAACAGAAACAGCGACAGCGAGTGTGGGGAAGTGAATTAAAATAAATTAAAGCATGCTTTCAGGCGCGCCATGTAAATAATGCAGCGCCATTTTTCTCACAGCGTCAAGTGACAGCGCAACGCAGCGCAACGTGAAGTAGGCGTGGCAAACGCCTCACACTGATTGATATGTCTGTCGACAGACAAAACCGAATGATAGAGAGAGACGCGCGGTGGAGCGGAGTTCTTGAGAGTCCTGACTGGATCTTATCTGCTCCATTGCCGATTTTGCCCCCTAGGTGTTGAATCATTTACAACAAACGATGCTGCTACTGCTATCAACTCCCCCCTTTCTTCACCCCCCACCTCGCTCTCCATCTACGTTTGTCATCAGCATTCGCTCGTTGATTGCGTCAAGTGGGACAGCGAATAATAACAACTACAAAAAAAACAGCAACGAAAAGAGAAACAACAGCAGTGTATAAAAAGTAGCTGCCACTTTGATTATTATTATTATTAATGCTGTTGCTGTTGCCGCTGCCACTGCTTGTGGCTATCGAGCTGACCAACAGGGCTGGCAATTGCCTTTGTGAAAAGCCAAATCAATTAGATGCATTGTCTCTGTAACAGAACTGCGAATCAGAACCACAACAATTGATTTCTTGGTACTGAAAGAGTATATTGTTTTGACTGGCATTGGATATGGATAGATGTGTACATAACTTTTTCTCTAATTAAAGCTGAATTCAAGACAATGATAAACATATTTTGTTTCGTAACAAGTCATTTCAGTAAAGCATAATTAATAAAATTAAATATCAAATGCAGAATTTAAATAGACTGAATGTAAATTAATATTCTGGAATGAAAGGTTTGTTTTGTTGAAAAGCCATAACTAGAAAAGAAGGTAAAGTAATTAAATATAAGTTATTCCCCCTTTAAGTAATGCTCAGCAATCTTTTATGCATATTTTGCTTACTTTTGATCAGCTGCAAAAGGTAACTATGTATGCTAAACCTTGGTTACCTTTGTCCAACTATTTCTCTCGCAATTCTTACTCGCTCAACCCCTTGAAAATGTCACATGCGCTTGGCATACATATTCATTTCTATATATATTTATACAATATATATATTATATTATATACTACATGTTTGTGTGTCGTTGTATTTGTAGTACTCGGCAGTCACAGCACAGTTTCAGCTGTAGCTGCAGCTGCTTGTTAATCCGCATATACAAATATTTCTCATACGCTTCGTATGCCAGTTCGCTTTTCTATATGCTGTGTAAGCTCTTTTGATAAACTAGGTGAGTTTTGTTTTTGCTACATTTGTTATTGTTGTTGTTGCTGTTGTTATTTTGCATAGTTGTTCTGTTTTATTAACCCAATAACTAAAGCAGCCCGCGGCGACTTTTGTTGCTGTTTGCTGCTGTCTCAGAACGTAGCTTTAAGTCAAAATGCGGGTCGCTTGTCGCTTGTCGCTTGTCTTTGTGCCCCACTTGGCAGTGACAACAATAACAACAGCAACAACAACAACAGCAACTGTCAACTGCAGCAAATCTGACTGGCCTCTCTTTCTCTCTTCTCCCCTCAGCCACTTGGCTAACACCTTTGACTTCATTGCAGCAACAGCGGCAGCAGCAGCAGCTTGCGCTTATCTGTCATGGTTACCAGTCGGCAGTCGGGATTTTAATTAGCGCCTAGTCCCCAATCCTCTTCTTCTCTTCCCTTCTACAATTTCCCAAAAGCAGAGAGCAACTCACTCATGTCCAGCACACGTTTTACATGCCTCCACTGTCCTTTCCACCTTCCGACTTCTCTGCTGTCCCTTTTACATGGCATTTGCCTGCTTGTTCGTTTGTTAAAACGTTGCCTTTTCTTCTTTTTATTTTTGGTTGACACGCGCTGCTCGCTCATTATCCTTTATGAATTTTTCATAACTGCAACACACAGCCGACGGTCGACAGTGGCAGCAATTGAAATTTTAACCTTTTTTTTTTTGGTGTGCAGGGAGAGTAAGGGAATATAATTTCTTGAGCGCGTGCTCGGCAAGCTAATGTCTAAAGCAAAAGTAAAGTTGGCTGCAAATTAGATTTAACCCGGTATAAGAAACTCCATTGAAGTGCGGCGTGCTTAAGTTAAACCCAAGTTTAACCTTCGCACTCTTAAGATGTTGCCTGCAGCATTGGGTTCTGGAATTTCCCACTCTCATTCGCCCTCTCTCTCTCTCTCTCTCTCTTTAGCCCTTTACTCGGTTTTCGTCTGAGCCACGTGGTCTTGCACTTTTTATTAGCATTTCGCACGTTTCGCAGCTTTTCTGGCAGGTGTTTTGTTTTTGATGCTTTGCCACAATCATTGTCGTCTTTTGTTGCATACCGGCAATGTTTTCCTTTTTAATCAAACGTTAATGCAAACTAATTTCTATTAATGAAAAAAAAGAAAACTTTCTTTCTTCTTTTCCTAAATTTTTAAAGTTTTTTCTTTAGATATATTTATTTAGTTCGTGTTTAAGATAATTTGTATAACCATCAACACAACTGGTGCACAACAAAGTTTCTAAACTTCTTTCATTTTCTTTAAGCACAGTTTTCTCTCTTTATATTATATTTTTCTCTTCTTGACTCTTTTTGTGCCGTGTGCATAATTTGTCGTTTTAGTTTTTGTTGCCAGCTTTCAATTAGACACTGAGGCAAGAAGCGGCATGCAACCTAATGTTGCAACAGTTTAGCAGCTAGCTGGCTGCCAGCCTAAGGCAGTTGTTGCTGCTGCTCATTTCACTTGTCTTTTGTTAGTGTTGGTAAATCTGCTCGCTGCGGCACTGTAGTGGTTGTCGTTGTTGTCTGTGGCAAATGTGGCAACTTCTTGGACCTGACTGCACCATTGTTTCGGCTCGCTGAGCCGTGTCCTTATCCCGGCCTTATGCCTGCAGGCTGCCACAACGCAGACGTTGTTCTTTCCATAACTAAAATGAGACACTTGGCTTCTGTGCATCTCCGTCGTCTTCTTCCTTTTCGTCTAGTTGTTCTTGTTGTTGTTGTTGTCATCTCGAGTGGCACTTTTGCATTGCCATACGCCGAGTTCTGCCGTCTCTGTTGTCAGTTGCTGTTGTTCTCGAAGCGTCAGTTGCATTGTCAGCTTTGCACCTTCGCAGTGCGGCAACAACTACGTGTGTGTCTGTGTTTGTGTCTGTGTGTGGCTGCCACTGCGGCGGCTTCTTAGAAATTCATTTCACCGGCTGCATTGTCGTGCAAAAGTTTAATTACAAAAGACAAAATGCACTGGTTACCATTCTCCGTCTGCTCATTTCCCCACTCGTTCTTTATGCTTTTTACCATTGCACTTTCACCTGCCCTTTTTGTGTTTGGCAGCCTTTAACCTGTGCCCCACCTCCTCACCTCTCGGCTCTACTTTTAGCACTTCCTCTTTTAATTTCTTGCCGCCGTTCGCAATTTCGCTTCACAAGTTTTGCTCATCATAAAATCGTATGGCGAAATTCTCTTTTGACGGTTTTAGAAGTCGTCGACGCTTTTTTAATCAGTTGCATGAGTCTTGCGCCTCGCTGCGCTTTGCAACACTTTGTCTTTACCAACACTGTTGGTTGCGTTTGTCGGTGCTACAAGTTTGCACTATTTGTATCTATCTTCTTCCACTTTGGTTTTAATTCTGTGCGGCTTAATTGTTTGTAAAAACGTACAGAACCTCGAACTTCAGAGAATTCTTTTGTATAAATTATTAGAGGTGTCTCTACCGGGTTAAGGCACATAAGAAGCTGTTTAAATATATCTTTTAGCTATGTATATTTGAATTGTGAATTAAGTTCTATCTCTTAGCAGTTGAACTAAGACTTAGTTAACAGAATGAAACAACGGTTACAAATTTCAGTAAAAGTTAAGTAACTTGAGTTTCTATGAATTAAGATTGCAATTGCACTGAAATTATAGCAATGCAACTGCAAACTGTTAATAAATCTATATAAACTTAACATGACATTGAAAATAACCTCTATAAATTAATTTGCACAATTATTTATGCAGAACTAAACATAATTCATGTTATTTTGATGAGCAATACCCTAAAGCAGTTTATTTTATTTGATTAATTACAAAATCTGAGACATAATAAATTATTTATTTCAATCAAATTACACTCTGAATTTTGGAAATAGATAATTAATCTTTTGCTTTGCCTAACAGATTTAAATCTATTTCAATCTTTGATTTAAGGTCTAAAGATTTTCACAAATTACGGCTTTTTTTGATACTTGCTTTATAAATAAGTTTGCTGAGCAATAAATCTTTATAAATTGTGCAGTGCATAACAACACTATGTAGTTAATAAATTTTGTTTTAATTATTGGAGAATACTTAAAATATGATTAGCAGACTTTAGCAAGAGCTATTATACATAATCTTTATATCACTTTTAAAGACATTCTTGTGTTAGCCCTTGTATTTATGCTAAAGTCTTTAACAACACTTAACAACACACTTGAGCAACACTTAGTGTTGTATATTAGCGAAAATTGCAAAATGTTTGTTATGCAAAACCCTTTTAATATTCAATACTTGTGTATTAATTATTTAAAATGCAAATGTTTACACGACACACACTTGACGGGGCCAAAAACGGAAGCAGCGAATGAAATAGAATCATTTGTTAACAAGCAATAGAAAGAGAGGGGCAAGAGTGGGACAGAGAGTGAGAAAGAGGGAAATTGATGAGCTTAAGTATGTCAACATAAATTGCAATCACATAATATTCCATTTTGCGAGCCATTCATTACAAGCATTGTCGTTGCTTTTGTTGTTATTGGTCGTTTTTAATAAATTTTAAATAAACAAACAGACCAAAACGACTGACAGACAGTTAAGACAGACAAACTGACAGATGGACAGATACGTAGATAGACTGACAGCAGCGATGACAACAGTGGGGAGATGGCGGCGGAGTGTAAGTATCGCGCACTGTAGACAAATATTTGCATTAGATGCGATACTTTTGCAATACAGTGTATACACAAATACATATAGCGACATACATACATATATATATGTATCTACAAAGCAGGAATCGCGTAGTCAGCCCTCGTCATGGAGTTTTTGCCCTTGTTTACAGCATTTATGCTCAGGCAATGGCAGTGTTGTTTGTTTTATAAATTATTGACACTTTATTGACAGGCAACAACAACAACAACAACAGCAACAACAAAAACTGCGCAAACGACGCATACAATGAGCTGGAAAACAATAGAGCATCAAGTTCATTATGTGCTCGCAATGCACAGTGTCACAAAAGCAACATGGAATTGTAAATGCATAAGCTTACGTTATTATTGCACGAACTATGCATCATTGGCTTAATATGCCATATAAGTAAATTGACACCAATCTACCTGAATCACACCCATAATAAATGCAAATAAATAGCAAACTTTTCGACTGCAAAACCAAAAAAAAAGTATGTATTGCAACAGATGAATTGTGCATAAAACATTAACAGGCAACTAATAAATAATAAATGTTTAAAAAATAATAAAACATCCATTTGACACCGTTTGTTGTTGCCGTAAATTGATATTTGTTTTTTTGTTTTACACTTTATATACCCTACAAACCATACCGATAACATTTACTCAAGAGAACTATAAGAATAACTGAGATGCAAAATATAATATATTTCTTCACAGCTACAGTCTGTAGGCTTAAAATATTATAGTATTGTCGGTTGTATATTGAAAATTTCACTAAGCTATAATTAAAATATATTTTAAAATTGATTAATTTCTTGAGTACCTTTTGTATTTCAAAGTATCACCTAGTCAATAACACTTTACAATCATACTACCTATATTATTAAATTTTTGTTGTATTTTTGCTCTGCATTTTTTGTATAATTTTTCATTTCGTATACATTCTCATTGTGGTACATGCACAAATGCTGACTACAAATATAAATTGAAAGTATTTTTATTGACATAAATAATTAAATAATTTGTTTGTGTGTTGTGTGTTGTGTAATCAAAGGGCGCAGTAAATGGTAATGTGACTTACAAATTAATTGGCCTCCATCTGATGTTTCTGGAATTGGAAAATGTTCATTACAAACAATTAAACAATTTATAATTAAATTTATAGAAAAAACTTTGTGAAAGTTAATTTTTAATTTATTGTCAATAATAATTATTGAAATTTCGATACATTAAACTTTAGATAATAAATTTCACACTTTAATTTGTTGAGACATTTTAAAAAATTGTTCGGAACTTTGTTACTTTATTACTGAAATCTAATACAAACGAAATTTTAGTACTTAGTCTAAAATATAGTTAATGAATAATATTATTTTAATTAATGTAAGGTATTCCATGTCTCTCAAAAAACATTATATTTTGCATATTTTAACACATCATTTAAAAGTAAATATTTATTTGTTCTGCTTTATTTGCTTTGTGAGCTTAAGTTTAATATTAATCCTCGATTATTACACTTAATTTACTTACTCCAAAGAATTAAATACATTATATATATATAATGTCAAGTTAACAGAGCATATAAATTAAAGTTACAAGCCGATACTACCTTCAGCACATGCTTTGCATTTGATTCTGAAATTGTGATGGGTGTGTTCACTTACACAGTCTGTCTGAGTATGGTTTCATTCACATTTGCGTGTGTGTTTTTTATTTTAAGCCATTTAATTTTTATTTGCTTGCATACGTCACATATTCCACATACTATTTTCTTCCCAAACTACCTCTGCCATTAACTCCATTCCTCATTCTCTCATTTTCATTCTCACAATCGCTGTCACTGTCGCTATCGCTCGTTTGTTTTGTTTGCATTTCATCCGTGCACTGTCGATTGATTTATATCAATATCCGTCAGCCATTTCATTATGTAATATTCCACTGGCCGATCGGAAGCTTTAAAAAACAACAACATTAAATAAAAAAAACGAGTTAAATCTGTTTGCATTAATTAAAATCACAAACATTCACATATACATATACATATGTATAATATAAAGCAGTGAATTTGAGTTTCAAGTGACAAACTGCATTTGTGGTAATAGCTATGGCTTGTTTATCTCACAGTTTATAAAATATTGTTACAAAGTTTTATTGAAATAAACTGGTATACACATCCTGTAATAACAATCTACAGCAGCTAAAATCAATATTTTCTGTTAGTTTAAGAGGTATAAGTTAAAATAAACCCATGTAATCTGGTGGACTTAGTAATTTTTCTATGAAATTTTACATCTCGACTAAACTTTCCAATCGAATGAAATAGTTTTTATTGAACATAATCAAAACTATTATTTTTTTTTTTTAATTTCAAGGTATGAAAAGGTAGGAAAACTAGCTTAAAACTCATATATATGTATATATTGTTAATGTACACAAAATTTCTAATCAAAAAATATACCCCCGTAATCTACATCAACAAATTGATGAGGAAATTGCCCTTATATTCTATTTGGAATCAGTATCATTTTTGAAATTCTTTCTTTCAATCGGATATACTCCTCGGCTTCTAATGCTGATCCAGAATATATATACTTTGTATGGCCTGCCGTGACTCTTTTTGCCTGCTTTGCTCAAGCCCAATATACCCTTTCAGTGGGTATGAAAAGCGCATTAAATTGTCATTAATTGAGTGCTGCCAAAACGAAGGATATTTATAAATCTGATTGGGAGTACTTAGTATATATAGGGGATGAATTCCTATATATGTATGTAACTAGCACATAATTCATACGCGACATAAATATTACCAAAACCCACACACACATACAGTCGAGAGCCGCATGTCAATAATGCGAAAATAAAATACAATTTGTCTCAATAAATTTTCAATTAACATTGAAAAATTTGCTACCCAAAAAGCCACAGTGACAGCGAACAGCAACAACAACAACAACAGCACAAAAATCACTACAACAACAACAGTAACAGTAACAGCAATAAGGCAATACCTATTTCAGTGCCTGGTAAGTGGGCGTGGCATGCCAGCATGTCTAACTGATTGACAAGAAACAAATAAAAATTGAAATGTAAATGGAGCAAAATTCGTCTAACCGAAAACAATGCAAAACAATAAAGAAAAAAACAGTCGAGCACGTCCGACTGTTTAATACTCATTAACATATGTAAAGTTTTTTGAGAATTGCGTGGCATCGAAAAAATATAAGAAAGATTGTAGTTCTTGCCATATCTGTGGTCTGTCAAATCTCCTTCTGCCTGTTACATACTCCTAACAAACATAATGTACCCTTTGCAGAGGGTATCAAAGGGAAGGAAACATTCACAACAGCAGCAGCGCGACAAATTTACAAAAACGAATGGAGTAAGAGAAAGGCGTGCAACAATAAAGAGGCGTGTCACAATAATATAAATTTCATTTTATGCAGGGACATCTTTAGGAATCAATTTTATTAAAGTAATAGAAAAGAATTTAATACGTTTCAGTTGATATTAAATTATATTTTTATTGTGTTTTAAAAATATAAGAAAAATATTTATAATTAGAATTTTTGTACATTCAATACTCTAATTATTGATTTAAAAAAAAACAACTTTCTAAGTTACTGCAGTTCTGTCACCCAAAAAAAAAAAATCTCTCTCGAAAGCTACAAAGCTGATGACAATCCAGCAATTGAGTGTTGTTAAAACAAAGGAGAAATAAAATAGAGTTTATGACTGACATCAGTTGAAGTTAGTTTCCCTTTCCTATTTGCTTTTCCTTACTCTCCTTACTTGCTTTTTCTTTTGTCTGCATGCAATTGAAGCATTGCCGGGTCGGGTGGGAGGAGTACTTTCCACTTAGTGGGCGGCTTCACTTGACAGATCAACAGGATATAATGAACATTATGAAATGGCGATGGCTCCACAGAAGCGTGCGCCAAATGAATGAATAAAAGCACAAATCGTGGAGGGTGCCCTTTTACTTTATGTTCTTCAGCAGCTCCCCTCTTAGAGCTTCAGTTACTTTTGACCCCTTGCCAACCATTCAGCTGTAATTGTTTGTGCGCTTGTCCCTTTTGCCATTCAGTCATTCAGTTAAGCAAACAATAAGCAGCGTTGGGTCCACAGGAACTGCGCTGCAATCAACATAATCGCTGTGCAGGAAAAGGACTCTCAGCGACAGAAACTGGCAACAGGCAACAGGCAACTGGCCCAAGAGGCCAAAAGCAACAGAGGGAACATAAAGGGGGGCAGGAGAGACCAAAAGCAGCAGACAGCAGCAGGCATGACGATTTCAAATGAATGTTAAATACCAAAAAGCGAACTGAAACAAACAACAAACGTTGATGATGATGACAAACAGTACAGAAGCAGCAACAACAACAACAACAATCGGAGACGGAAACAAAAAACCCACACACACCCCCACACACACTCACACATGGAGACATTTAGCTCGAAGCGACAGACAACAACAAAAGCTGTGCCACATGCTGCGAAGCCGCAACATAATCGTACAAGTATACGGTATACATAACAGTTGCTGCAACAACAATAACAACAATAATCAATGCAACAATAAGTTGCATAAAAGCTCAAAAGGCAGACGCATAAAAGGACAGCAGCAGCGTGTGGCAAGCTGCAGGCTGACGTTGCTGACGTCATCGGTCGCTAGAGTGCTACACTGATAAAAAAAAAAAGTTTACTTTAATGTTTAGAGTCCATACTTTAACGTAAAATTGTAAAATAAATTGACTTATATTGGCTTCAAATAGAAATTTAAGTTGCAACTTTTGAAGATTTGCAAATATCTTATAAATTTATTGACAATTTATTAATAAAATATATAGAGATTTATTTATAATCTAATCTGAACTTTTATAGTTTTCGAATGGTTTTCGCAGTTGTTTTCTAAAAAATCTTCATCATAGACCTTTTGTTTTTGGTGCACTGCAATAGTCGTTATGTCACATGTTGCAGGCAACAACTGCAATTGCAACCATACTTAATTGCCTCACGTTGCAGACACTGATGCTGCTGCTGTTGCTTGCAACTACCACTGCTCCTGTTGCACGTTATCAACCTGAGCATTTCCCAAAAACGTAATGGAAAATCAAGCAAAAGCAAAAACAAAAAAGAAGAAGAAAAATGTACTCGTCCAAAAGCTAATTAAGCTAAAAGTCAACGGGTGTGCGCCGCCTGCTGCAAGCCTTTTTTTGCTGGACATGCCACGCCCTTGTCTCCCCAGCCCTGGTATGTCCACTCCACTTCAGGCATTGGCGCCCATTTGCTGCATTGAAAAGCCGGAAACTGCTTGGGAAAAAGTTTGCGACGCGCCAACGAACGACATTCATTTAAAATTTATTAAAAGAAAATTCGCTCAACTGTGAAACACAAAGACAAAAGAACAAGAACCAAAAATATTCTATATATACATTTATATATATTTTAAGTGGCGTCGAATTTTTGTGTCATTCTTTATAAACGGTAATTAAATGCTCTTCAACCGGCTTATTGATTAATAATTATTAATTGGCCTTGGCATTGCAGTAATAAAATTTTGCACTCAAAGAAATTTAATAAAAATATACAAGAAATTTTTACTTGTTTGTGAGAAAAAGACAAATAGTGTTGATTCTCAATATCAAGTTCAATTCAAGAAAAATTTAAACTTGTAAAAATATTTTAAAAGAGAATAATGCTCTGACCTTAAATATAGTATTTAACATAAATTTGTATGAAATTTTAATCAACAAAACTTTAAATTAGTTATATAAATTAGTTATTATAATCAAGACAGCATTTTCTATAATATTAGCGGTAGTTTGATCAGCTGTTTACTTATAAATAAATTAACCTTTGACCTAAAATCAACGCCAACAGAGCTAGATAGTCGATCAGCTCCTTTTTTGAAAAAGGGCAACGAAAACGCAAAGTTGACAAATAAAATTGGAAAATACGAATGGAAAAGTCGCTTCTTTTGTTGAGGATGTTCAAGATGTGGCCATAAAAATGTTGTACAATTAATGTTTATTAACGTTTGGCATTTCAGCCAGTTCGCGTTGGCCGTTGGCCGTTGGCCAATTGCCTACGTAGCATGCAACGAGGTGGTGATATCCCACTCTACGAGTACACGCCACCGGATGCCGTTAAGTGGTTGGTTGTAAGTGCGTCTCGACTGAAAGTGGAAAGTGCTTGGGTTGACATTACGTTACGTAACGATACGTTGCCGAAATCTGGGCACATTTAACATTTAAATTTATCTCCATTCATGGCGTCTCGACGGAAGTCTAGACGCTGAGCTGGCAACGTGACTCAGACAGAATGTGGTTGAAGAACCGGGTGGAAGAATCAGTTGTGAAACTCTCCCTTTTCTTTATTTTTAGCTACTTATTGTTGTCATTCAATTTTGGAAATTTTTGCATCGGCTCAACTCATAAATCTTGTCGCATTTCTTTTCGTATTGTTTTGCTTGAATTTCCGGCATAAAATATTCAGTTGAGGTTTGCATGCCAACAGAATTTGACTCATTTCCGCTGCGTTTCTCTGCTCGATACTATATACTACACTTTATCTTAATTTTTTATTTCTTTTTGTTGTATGGTAGCAGTTAATAACAATTATTCAAGTTAATCAAGCTTTAGGCCATAGATTGATGTTTGCTTTCAATTTGCTTTCAATTTGTATTTTGGCTTATTTTTGTGTTTTGTTGTTTTATGTTTTGCCTATAGCCAACGCTATAATTGAGTTTAAAATTGCAACAAATATTTTTTTATTTTCGTTTGTATCTCGTACAATTTTTATATATATATTTTATTTTTTCGTTTTCCATTCACAATTTGTCGGAATTTTCAGCTATACAGCACAAACTGTAAAAGCAACAAAAACTGATGCGTGCAAATTTGTTTTTTGAATTTCGTCGAGACAACATTAAACAGCGTCAGTAAAAGCAACAGCGTTGTTATCTACATCATCATCCTTGGCGTAAACATAATCATTATCAACATCAACATCAAGAGCGTGAAAACTGTGCGCTGCTTTTCATGGTTTTTCTTATGGAAATTGAAAATGATCCTTTGCAAATATTTGCACTTGTCTGAGGTGACCAGAATGCTTTTTTGGGTAGCCATATGCTAAAGTATCTGCCAGCGACAGAAAATAATTAAATCAGGAAACACACACACCCGTATACACACTTAAGCACACACGCACAACACTTGTAGCAAAGAGTCAACAAACAGAGCTGCTTGTTGTGCCAGCTGCAGTTTGTGCTGCTATCTCTTTCTCTCTCTCTCTCTCTCTCTCTGTTTCACTTATACCAAAGCGCAACTTTTGCCCAAGCTACTGTATCTTTAACTGTCAAATGAATAAATCTTCATAAACTTTATATAAAGAGTATTTTCTCGACATTTCTACATATTTTTGCAGGATTATTTTAACAAATAGTTAATTAAATATGTAAAGAAAACTATCCAAAATAACTGTGTATGAATGAATGAAAAGGTTAGACTTTAAACATATATATATATATATATATATGTATATATAAATGTATATATTGTAGCAATATAAATTGAATTGCAAAAGAAAAATATAAATAAATAAAAGAGAATATAAACTAATTTATTTAACAATGGTCAATAGAACTTAAAAAATAAAATGCATTTGCTTGCTAAAATATTTGCTAAGAAATATTTAAGATAATATGTATTTAATAAGAACTAATAATATGTTTTTTTTTACACAATTCTAAAGTATAGCATTGAAAAATGAAGCCGTGAAGGCTTTCAGCTAAAAACACCTATAAACCAAGCATATTTTCCTATTTGTAATTCTAATTTTGATTGCATAAATACAGGCTTATAAGTTAAAACCTGCAGTTTAAAGTTAAATCAAGACTTTGCATATTAATAAATTATCATAATTCAATATGCAATAGCATTCATTATGCATTACCCGATATGTACTTTGCCAAAATCCATAACCCAATTTCGTTGAAATTTCATTAAAATGGAAAATTGTTTTGGGCATAAAACACAAGAGAGTTCTGGTTGGTTTCGGGTCATCCGTTTTTGTCGCTGACTGACAGGCGATCGGTCAGACTGAGAGCAAGACAAAAAAATAAAAATAAAAACAATCAGACGGAAAGTGAGAGACGAAGAAAGTAAAGGCAACACCTACAGATTGCATACAATTAGCAGCGACTGTATCCGTATTTGTTTCTGTAAATGTATCTACATCTACATTTGCAGCTCTCGTTGTATCTGTGGGCTTAGCTTTGATATTTCTAGACCCTGTACCTAAGCAACAAAGGGGGTGTGTGTTAAAAGAGAAATAAAAAGTTGAGAGCAAAGATAATTGTTGCACAGTTGAAGCATATATACCCCGACTATGTACTGGGTCTTTTAGAGTCGAGCTCTCTGGCATGCAAAATGATCTACTTGAGTTTTTATTTGGTCCGTCTGATATTCTGAATTTGCATTTCTTGCCGCTTTTGCCTTGTACAAGTTGCAATTGAATTTTGACACGGACACGGACTCTGCCTCTCTCCGTCTCTCTTTCTCTCTCTTGGTTATCTGTGGACCGCTACCGATGCCCATTATCTGAATTTTTTATGCGACGGGACAGGGACAATGAATGTGGCAAGAAGGTGGATAGCTGCATGTTTTATGTATGCATGACACAAGCCAAAAAGCAGTGGCGCGCTTGCCTCAAACTATGCAACAAAACGACGCATACAACAGCACAGTAGAAAACAGTACAGAAAACCAAAAATGAAAAGAATTGATGATGATGAAGCTGTGCAGCAGCTTGATGGTGTTGGTGGTGGCGGTGGCAAGAAGCAAACTGCATGCAACAACAAGGAGACGTTGTTACCAAAGCCTGAAAAAGTAGCTGAAAACTTGAACTTTTGTGTGCTTCTCAACTTAACGACAGACAAGAGGGGAGAAGTGGGGCAAATTCTTCTTTCTCTTCCCCTTTCTCTCTACGTCTCCCTTGGTCTAGCTGCTGTTTATTTTATTTGCTGTAAGCAAGCCCCTTTTGCCACATGCCACACGCTCTATCTGTCGTCGCCTTGCACCGCGTAACAGTTTTTCATTTTTTATTATTTTTTTTATTTTTTTTGTGTTTGTTTTGCTGCGCGCTGAAAATGCGATTTTCTTGTAGATTCGTACAATCCTTATCCAAAACGCTAGCCACACTAGAGGGGTGTGGTTGTGTGTGTGTGTGTGTGATGTGTTTGTGTGGATTACCCTCTTATAGACACACATGCATGCAGATTTTTTGGAAGCCAACATGCCACACGCATTTTGCTTACAGCTTCACTATCAGCTGCCACATGCCCCCTTACAGATACTTCAATTGCTGGATGCTTCATGCTGCATGATGCCACTATCGCAACTCGTTGCCTCCTCTTTCGTTTCGTTTTTACTGCTCATACCCTGTAGTCACAGGGAAAAGGGTTTCAAAGCTGATGCAAATAGTTAAATGATTTAAATGATTGATGATTTTTCAATTACTCTCCCTTTAGAGATGGTATATTTGTTATTTATTTATACTTTTCTTTAAAAAACAGTTGAATTTCATAATTTTGCTATAATTTCTAAGAGATTTATATATTACATTTTAAGCGTGTGGGTTAAGAATAAATATTTATGAACAACTGACAAGACAATTTTAATATCTATCACAGAGTCTCTTTAAACTTTATTAAAATATTTATTTTTTAATTTTCGTTAAATATTAGTGTAAGTCTTTTATTCCAAGCAAAATTTATTATACGCATTTTCTGTAAATTTCACAAAATATTTTCTATTAAATTTGTTGTCAATCTTTTAGATTCAACACTTAATACTTTTTTATATATTAGAATTACAATTTCTCAATTTTTATTTAATATAATTTTTTTAATTTAACATACAGGGTATCTGGAATTCTAATACTCCCCAAAAACTTGTTGATTGGATTTTTTGTTGCTTGCAGCGCATTAAGCAAATTTCTACGCTTTTTTGCACTTTCTCTGCACTTTTATTCCAGCTTGTTTTGTGGCCAATTATGTTTTTTCCCTTCATTGTTCCTTGTGGTTGACTTCGGTTTGGCTCTCCACATTCTCATCTTCATTCTTGGTCTTGCTGTCGTTCTCTTTCTTGTTTTATTTTAGTCCTTCTTTGATTGACATTTGATGTTTAAATGCCAAATTAGCTACCAGCTTCATGTTGCACATATTTTCTGCTGCTCAACATGAAATTGGCTTTAAGTTTCAGTCCTGAACAAGCAGAAGCCGCTTTAACAAAACTGCTTTAACTGCAACAGCTGCAACTGGGAACAGGTTACTTGCAACTGGCAACTATGAAGTTGTAACTGTTGTAGTTCTTGAGTGCAAAATGTAATGAGTCGAAAAGTTTTGCTTTCCACCAAAACTTAATGATGTCAACTCAATGTAGCCAGCAGATGAACAAGTTAGCAAATTCGACTACAGAGTGTAAAATCTCTTGCTAAAATAGTTTGATTTCAGGCATTTGCAGGTTTTAATGAATAAAAAATCTGTTATACTTAGCAACAATCGAACAGAAATTTTTTTTTAAAAACAATGTATTCTACTATTCTACCTTAACTATTTTCTTTCCATTTCGATTATATGTCTTTAAATCGTATTCCATTATATAGTGTATACAATACATTATTGTTCAATTCTATGCTCTGTACAATGAATGCAAAAAAATACGAAATATTTAGAAAACCAATTGAATGCTGGGTTGGAGACCAATGAAATTCTATGTAACAATTACGGGGGATTCACTGAAGTCATTGTCTTTGACAAATGCCAGGCTCACAACAAAAGCATTATTGAAATAGTTTGAGAGTTCATTTATGCCACATGTGGCACATTTACCCCAAGCATGGTGCTGTTTTTCAAGTAAATGAGCAAAAATTTATGCGTGCACAGTAAAAAATGTTTAAATATCAATAAAAGCAAGTTTCTGCATTTAGTGGGAGTGAGTTTGGGGGGAGTGAGTTGGTTGCTACAGGTATGTGTTCGCAGTTAACGAAACAGAAAATGAAGCAAAGCTGCATCTGCTGCTGCTGCTGCTGCTGCTGCATGCAACAACAAATAGAAGTAGTATGTACTTGCAGCATTTGTAGGCGGAACAAGGGCAGCGGCAACGGGAAAGTTCAACTACATAAACAAGTCACGTGTGCAACGTGCGAAGCGCAACGAAACGCGACCAGAACTGCAGAAGAAACAGAAACAGAAGGAGTAGTTGGAGTAGAAAGAAGTGGCAGAGGTGAAACAGGTGGAAAACTTCTGGTGGCATGCACCTTTAGACGGTTATGTGGCGTGCGCTTTTGTTTCAGCTGCGTCGGCGTCGCCATTGCATATTTCACACCATGTGGCAACGCTGCCAAGAAGTTTCCATCTGCCTCATGTGGCACCTTTCTTACCTCAGCCCAACATCGAATGAAATAACCGCAATGGAAAAACACAAAAAGATTTACTACTTTGCCAAACTGCCACTCCCCCCACTTACACAAACATACACATATACACACACACACAGATACAACGCTTCACATTCCCAGCTGGCAGTAAAATAGTAACTGACGGCATGCAAATTTGTTTGCATTCAGAGCGCAACAGCAGCAGCGCCACCTGTCGGCGAATATGATTATTAACTATGCAATACCCTCCACTAAAGAATAGATTCATTCATTTTATATGCAACTAGTAATGTTTTATATTATTTTATAAGGCAAATATGCATATGTATTTTGAAGTCAAAAAAAATTATATAAATATTTTTTTATTTTAAACAAAACATTGTGTAATAAATTAAAAACAAATTTGTTTTTTTACTTTAAGTTTCAATTCTAAGAAATAAATTAACGGCAAAAATAATGCTTTAAACTTACGCATACTTAATTTAAATCAACTTAAATATTCAAAAAACAATATTAGTAAAGTATGTTTAAGAAAATCTTATAAGATTTGGTCGGAAACAACTAAAATGTCTTTTATTTAAATTCCATGCTTATATTTTGCAATGTTAAAGTTCAGTAGAGTAATCTGCTGCATGTAATTAACTTGAAATCAATTATAAAATATGCATTTAAAGCACTGCAAATGTTAATTGACTTTGCGAGAAGCTGTAAAAGTAGCAGTTAGATTATAATATATGTATATTTGCATACATATATGCCGACGAATTTGCTTACAGGATATTAACAACAATAGTAGCTGCACAAAATGGCAATGGCAAATGGCAAGTTGCAACATGCTGCATGCTACCTGCACTCCAGCTGCTGTCTGCCTTTTATTATTATGACTCTGCTTGTTCTTTTCCCCCCTCTCAGTTCCCTTGCTTGTTGTTGTCGCATAAATTTTGCGGCTTCTTAAGTCTCAAGCAATAAAATAATATTAGCTGCATAGTCTACAGAGTCTATACTGTACACAACGCTGCTGCTGTTGTTCTTGTTGTTGTTGGGGGGGCAAGGTGGCATCACTGCGAAGGTAATGGCATTGCCGGCGCCGAAAAGTATGCAACACGACAATGCAACATTGGCAATGATTGCAGCTGGCAGCAGAGGCAATAATTCGGAAACGGCCACGCCCCCCAAGACAAACGCATTTGTCGTATAATTTATGACCTGGCCTAAGGTGACTTCCCTGCCGGAAGGAAGAAAGTACGGCCGGAGTCAGGGTAGAAAGCAGTACGCCTTTGCCAACTGCTATGTGATTTGGTCGTTACCTCTTTTGGTTCTTTGGTTCTCTTTTTTTTTTGTGTCAAACGTGTTTCTGAAGTGTTGCATGTTATTTATGCTAGCGGGCGGGAAGGTAATCAAACTGCATGTCAAACCCATAAACGGCTCTAGCAACCCTCTGTGCAGTGGCCATCAAACTGTGGGTTAAGTGTGCGAAATTTGTGGCTCGTAATCAAAGCAAACATAATAAAAGTTTATATAGACTTGCTGCACGACTTTTCATCCAGCCACCCTATGGCAATAGCTCTCAAACTGCTCGAGTTTTTTATGCGCCGGAAGTGATTGTTAAACTGCACCTTAATGACTTTAAGTTGGATAAAATAAAGTTATTACCTTGAAATGCTAATACACTTAGTCTATAACTAAAAGAGTTGCTATATAGTATTGTCACACAGTTTCAACCCAAGGCGATAAGCTGGTACAATAATTTGGGTTTTAGATGCACTACAATGCGATAAGCATATATTAAAGTACAGTGCTTTTAAAAATGTTCTATAAAGTATAATAAATAGGCTGGTTTATGATCTAAATGACAAATTTTTAGATATTCATGACTTGGAAAAATGTTCTATTTTATCAATGCAATGACTTTCAAATTATGACATAGGTAAACTTATGGACATAATCAACAATATAAGTAAAGCAATGAGTACGTGCACTTTTCTCACTCTTTCTCTCTACCTGTCTCCTGTACCATTTCTCTCTGTCTCGCGTAGTATCTTCTACTCTGTCAAGTGTCACACAACTGCCCAGCTCTTTTCCCAAACTGTCATTATGGGCTCGAAGATAAACGACTCTCCGAGTCTGTGAATTTTGTTCCATTTTGTTTCCTTTATTTTTTCATATATTTTTTTTTTTTTTTTTTTTTTGGGAACTATGCGACAAGCAGCTGCAAGTTGCAAGTGTCTGTTGCAGTTGTGGAGGAGAAGAAGCAGCAACTGTGTGCAGCAGTGACACTCGCGTTGACTTTTCATATGGCTGCGCTCCGTAACAATTTAAACTTTCGACTATTAGTGAGCGGGTGAGTGAGAGGTGCTCGACGGGTTTACCTCCTTGATGGAGAAGTTCAGGTTCTTCTTCTTCTTCTTCTTCTAGCTCGAAGCTGGGCTGTAAAAATAGTTGCAAGTTTGTGACATCAGGCAAAAGTTTTGGCCAGCTGAGTTTTTAGGACTTCTACCAACCAGCACCCACACCACCCATCGATTGACATTCGCTGCCCCCTGACCGTTGGCCCCCACAGCCCACAACCCACGACCCACTGACCTCTCCTCTACCCGCCGCATTCAGCCATTGTGCTGTCATCAATCTGGAAAAAGTTTGTCTCAGTTTTATGAGCGGTTTTTGCTTCTTTTCTAGCTTCCGTTTCACGCAAAAATGTTTGTTTATGGCATGTCAACGCCTAATGACGCGCCCATTTTTCATTCAACTCAAATGGCCATATGGGCTATAACTGTAACTACCCCCAGCTACTCACCTCATACTCGAGTACCTAATGCTAACTTTATTTAACGTTTAGATTAGATTGCACATAAACTTGGTCTGTTTTGTACGTTATCAGTGTGTAGCGTAAACATTTTAGAATTTGTAGCGTAACAATGAACTGTGAATTAACATTTCATTTTCATTATAGAACAAATAGAAAACTATTTATAATTTCTAGTAACGATTATCTTTTTGACTGAGTGAGTACTATGCCGTGCAAGCCTTATCTTTCAAGTATAATGATAAGAATTCAACTAATTACCACTTTTCAAGTATACTGTATACTGCATCTGATTAGAAGTGATAGTCACGCTTACGAATCCACTGACACACTTGTAGACTTTTAGAGATAGAACTTTTTTTCAACAGCTATTCCAATATTATAGCTAAAAACTTTAAATTAAGTAAAAACATACATATTATTTCGTTGGACATTTGTGTATTATCAAACAATTAATACAATAAAGATATTTAAGAAATATGTGACTTTGGCAGTGACAAACAGTATGCCTTTGTAGCACGTCGATCAGGTTTTCCAGTTGCAGTAAGCTTTAGACTATCTATAATATAAACTCCACCATGGAGATGCATAAACTTGGATTCGACAGTTTTTGCCACAAAGTCAATAACATCCTGAGGATCCAATTTTTCTCCAAGTTTCCTGACCACTGCAGCAGCTGCTTCGTCTCCATGCATTGCACTCTGTTTGCCAAAAACACAGACTTCTGAGACCTCAGGCATCATACTAATAATCTTTTCTATTTCTTGGGGGTAGTACTGAGTGCCCTGGTACTTGAGCAATTCCTTTTTGCGATCCACAATGTACAAGAAGCCATCTTCGTCAACGCGACCCAAGTCTCCAGAGTGATACCACAAGTCATTGCCTCGGATTTTAAGAGACTCCTCCGGGTTGCCGTAATAACCTGCCCAGTGTTTCCCGTTGTAAAAACACACCTCACCTACTTCATTTGGTCCCAAGGGTTCTCCCTCATCGTTGAGGATTTTCATTTTTGTATCGTATCCCAAACGCCCCACCGAATTGGGTTTCTGATCAAAGTGAAAGTTAAATGTTCCTCCTCCATTCAACTCGGTAAAACCATATCCAAAAGCGTATAAACATTTCGGGGAAAGTAGAGGACGGAATCGCTGTTCAATTTCAACGGGACATCCAGATCCACCGTAAAAAAAATATTTGACGCTGTGCAGATAATCCCCGCCTGACTCGGGACAGTTAAGCATCTGCGCCATGTATGGTGGAGAAGTCATGTGATAGGTAACCTTGTGTTTCTTAATGAGTCGCAATGCATCCAAAGGATCGAAAACTTTATCGGTTATTATGCGTTGAGCACTACAAACTCCAGATAAAAGTATTGTTACAAGACCTGTCATCCAGTCTAAAGTACTATGAACGTATAACACATCTGCAATGGTGATGAACCTAAGAAATATATAATTAAAAATTATAGTTTGTATGACTGATAGTTAAGGAATTAGGTGTTATTCAACTTACGGAAAGATGGTTGAAATTGTATTAGCTACAGTCACAGCTTTTGGAGTTCCCGTTGTGCCCGAGGAACAAAGTATAGCCAAATTTTGATTAGTGCCATGTTCCAGACGTGCTGGTTGAAAAAATGGTTCGACAGGTGTGGTAAGCACCTCTTCAATTGTTATGGAACCCTCTTTATGATTCCGCATCGTTACAATCTTTACGCTTAACTTCTCCGTGGCGGCTTTCACCTTTTCGAATTCATCGCCATCACAGAAGATAATCTTGGGTTTCGTTGTGTCAAAGAGTTTTTCAATCGTTTCCTGGCTGTAGCTTCTGTTTAGGGCATGAAAAGCAATACCGTTAAAGAAACAACCGTATGCCACAGCTGATAAATGTGTAGTATTTCTAGCTATAATTCCAACTATATCCGATTGTTGCAATTTCATATTCCGCAAGTACTTCGCAACGCGTTTAGAATTCAGGAACAATTCGTCTCGCATCAGAACTGTATTTTCGCTATCAGATATCTTTAAAAAAAAATATTTCGTTAATTACGTTTAGTAAATAATTAAACCATAACTTAACTAACCTGTGCTATTAAGGTTGGATGACGTTCCATTTCATGGAAGATGATCTCGCCAACCGATAGATCCTTTGAGTAATATGGACGCTGTTCCATGCCGCTCCATACCTTCTGATCGGCATCATATTTGTTTTCTGGAAAGTACTGCATTGTACTGTTCTTAGCTGAACACCTCTTTAGTAACTGATGAGTATGTTTTAGAAAATCTAGCTTTTATAGTCTGAAAGCTTGTTTAACTATCTAATCTATTACACATTGGTGTCCAAGTCGATTAGGCATTCTAGCAAGTCACAACTAATTGTATGATTTTCAAATCGTACGATGTGGAGATTTATGTCATTACTGACTGAAATCGATCAACATCATTTTAGTCATACAATGCATAGATTTGAACTTTGCTTTGAAAGAAAACAACCTTTAACCAAGTTATGATTTCATTTCAATATAAAGATAGCTGTGGACAGCATAGTGGATTTCATTCGACCGTAATGTACCCTATTCCGAAATATCTCTTTAACAATTCTTATCAATCAAATTTAAATTTGATTGCATATATTTCACAATAACATTTCCATAAAACTCAATCTTTATTTAAAGCGCTTAATTTCGCCAATCTTTGTTGCCACATAATTATTACTTGCACTTGTGCTTTTTGAACTCTGAAGTCTCTAAAAGTTCACTTGTGGCCTGACATATTGTATCGCGTGAGATTATTCAAGGAAAGATAATATGTAGTGTGTTTTAAGTTTAGACTTCTAGACATGCGGCTCTGACGCAGAGCTGTTATCGCACTTACAGAGTAATCAATCGTGTGTCTTTTGATAATTAAAATTCGACTCCTAATGCCAACAATCGACTATTAAGAAATCAGTTTCCCTTTAGTTGTAGACAGTGCTAGATCAAAGTGCGCAATAAGAAGCAAGGGTTTCTTCTATAACGAAATATTAATTATTTTGTCACACAAAGTGTCTATTTTAGACTGAGCTAAAGATACCTAAAGTGCACTGAGAAAAATGAACGAAAAATATATAAATATTTTAATCTTGAAATCAACCTCATTCATTATAAGTATGACTCAAATTAATTCGAATTGTTCTCTTGGTGTAGACGTTCAGTTGACGGTATGTGTTCTATCGCTTTTCAACCTTTTTTTTTGTTGATCAGTGTAGAACATGCAGGAAACGTTTAGTTGCAGTTGCAAGATAAATGACCTACTAACGGGGCCTGTGTGTCGAAGATGGAGTGGGAGTGGGAGTTGGAGTTGGAATTGGAGTCGTGTCGTGTAGGCGTTTCTGGCTAAACTGATTTCATGCAATTTGGCTGCACAGTTGGCCAAAAGTTGTGTAACTGGGGGAAACCGTAAATTTAGCAGGCAGCTACATTTGTACTTCCTGGCACAGTTTCAGTTACAGCTGATAGCCAAGGCCAGGCGAATGTACGTGTGTGAGGGAATGTGTGAGTGTATGTTTGGGCCAAAAATCAGAACATAAGTGAAAACTTTGGCCAATTAATGGCATCATTGAATTTCCACTTGACTTTTTCAGCTGCCAAACTGGCCGATGACTGGCCAAAGGGCGTTCAATTTTATATCCGCACTCGGTTTACTTTCCAACACTCCCCCTATATGACAGTACGTGTGTGTGTGTTTGTGTGTTTGTGTGGATGTGTTTGGTAAAAAGTTTTCCAGTGAAAAATGGCCCTTCTCATAGATCTTGTGTGGATGGGGACCAGAGTCAGAGTTGGTCGCTATGCTTTGAGCTTGAGTTTGAGCTGGGATAAAAGTGATAAATGAATTTTCACAAAAGTAATTAAAAGTAAAGTAACTAGCGTCGTGTGATGTCTGTGGTAGATACTATAAAGGCCAGCTAGATAGAAAAACAAGCCAAAGGAATAGGGCAAATTTTGGAAAGGAACAAAATGGCAGGGGGCGGGGGCAATGTGGAGGGTATTGCCAACGGCAACAGCAGCCAAAAGTTTGGCATAAAAGCAATCTAATAAGACTTTTTAATAGTTGGCGTGAAGTTAATTTTTAGCTAGGCAGCGAGTACAAAACCAAAACAAATGGCTCAAAATTGATGGCAAAACAGTTATCTCTTTTGACTTTCTCTCTCTCCCGTTTACTTTCTTTGTCTACTTATGTCTTTTCATTTTTCTATTCTATTATTTACTTATTCTTTTTGGGTCGTTAGCTAACTTAGCTATTGCGTTCTAATTTGTGTGCATTCTTTTCTATGGTAAGAAATTTTTCAAGTAAAAATTGATTTTAAGGTACAAAAAAAGAATATCTCTATTTCTTTTTGAGCTATAAAAAGTATGACACTAATTTGACATTAATTAATTTTTACTAACGGAAAATAATACTGAAAATCGTAAATCTGTAAATTTGTCTACTTATAAACATAACTGTAATTAATCTTAATAATTTTATGTTGAATTTACAATATATTACTTTAATAGTTATGTATAAAAAAATGGTTAAATAAAAATTTACTTTTAATATATATTTTTATTTGTTTCTAAACTCTTTTATTACTGTTTTTATTACTTGTTAGTTGTAATATACTATTAAATTTATTTTTATATTTAAAATATTCACTTTAACATCATTTTTTTTATTTCTCACCTATCTTTTCATTGCGCACATTCTCTCCAGTTGCTCTAAAACTGTTGCATTTTATGCTGCTCAAAGTAAAAGTGCTCTATTCATATTGTCTACAGCAATTTCTTCTCCGATGTTGATTAATTGTGGAAAATCTCTCACTCACTCACATACACACGCAACACACACACATACATAAGAAAGTTGAGACGCTCTTTCAATTTCTCTTCTCAATTGTCTATCAAGTGTTCATCTTTTGACTTGGATTTGAATTGATGTTGATTGATGATGTTTTTGTTGCAATCACTTCAGCGCATTCACACACACATATACGCACACACCTACATTTACTAGTGTTGTACAATGATTTAAAGAAAAAGTGTTATTTAGCTTTTGGTGAGATGGTGAGCAAATGAAAATCATTTGCTTATTAAATCCTTTAGACAAACATTAATTTGCAGCCACAAAAACAAAGGGATTCAGCAAACCGAAAAACAAGCCAACAAAGAACAAACAAATAAATAAACAAGCGAACAAACGACAACAACAGCAATAAATAAACTAAGCAAAGTGCTTTTGACCACATGGAACTAAATGGTTTTTAGTGAATCTGCGTCAGAATAGAAATAGAAATAGGAATCGAAATCGGAATCGGAATCCTCTTGTATCCCAGAGCCCCTCTTAAGGCAAACTAAACGAATTGAACTGAACTAAATCGTTGGCAGACAAAAGCGCAAATTAACAGTTTGATTTTCACGCTAAACAAAACGCAACGAAAAATCAACAAACGACGCGAAATCGATTTGAGCCGAATTTTCTGCTTCATGTTGACCAAAGCAGCAGGAAAAGCGTTAACTAAGTGGAGAAGGAGCGAGAGCAGGAGCTGGAGCAGGAGTAGCAGATGGAGAAGGGGGAAAAGTCAGTCAGTGCCAGTGAAAAACACTTTGTGAAAATAAACGAAACAAAATCAAAGCGCTATTGAATTTTCTAAATGGCATTTTGAAAGCGGCAACGAACAACAAAATACAAACACAGCACAGGTAGAAACAACATCAGATGAGAAGCTTCTAAGGTTTTTCTGCAGTGTACAGTCAGACTAGAAAGGTGAAAGAGGTGTTACGAAATGCCAACGAGTTCAAAATGCTTTGACATGTGCTAAAAGGGTACAACACAGCAAAAGCAACAAACAAAACTAAATAAAAGAAATGGTCACCATATGTGTAACGATGCTTAAATACCCTGGATTTGTTTAAAATAATTGAAATACTTCAGCAAAATTTGTAAATAGCCTAGATTTTATTTTAAAACGTGTATTATTAAACAGCTTATATAATTATGTGATAAATTTTAGAATGAATATGTATATAGTTTCTTTAAATATTTTTAACGTATTAAAAGTACAAAATTTTTATATTAATATAAAAAAAAAAATTATTTCATAACTTGATTAAAACTTAAATAATTTAGAACTGATAATTTAAAAAAAAATATTATAAACTTAAGAATTTAAAATTAGTGGGAAATAAAACACATTTTTTCAAAGTTCAAGTCTGTGAAACTCAGTTAAACATTATAGCAAAGGGTATCAAAACATTGCCAGCCCAAAATATGCTACAATATTTTTGTAACTTTTTGTGGGGCTTCATTTCAAAAGTGGAAGAGAGAGAGAGAGAGAGAGTCAGTAAGGCAAATAGAGAATAAGGGGCAGACACTTGAGTTGAAGGTGTCATGTGTCAGCGGCATAATCACACCCTTTGCACAAGCTGCCAACCTTTGGCAGGTAAACGAGGTTTCGACCTTTGTCAACGTATTTGGGGAATGTAAAGCGTTTACTTTTGGTTTATCTTTAGATTATTGCGGAAAATGAAAACAATAGTTGTCAAGTTGGTCTTTAACCAATCAGACAATATACTTACCCAACTATTTTAAGCTGACTTTAAAATTAATTAAAACGAAATTAAATTAAATCATTTTTATTTACATACATTTAAAGGCATTTAAATATTATTATCAGATTTTTCTATAAATTCTTCGCAAAAAAATGCATCAATTTTTTTTTTGGCAATGTTTACGTTTTGAATTTGTTGTCGCTTGACTGTTCAATGGGTGTAACGGAAACGGAAACATCATATGCGTTGTATGTATGTACGAATAAATGTGTAAATGTGTGTATGTGTAATGTAAATCACATATAAAAAACATTTTCTTTGCTCTCTGCTCACTGCGATGCCAAAAATAACGAGCCACGTTTCCTACAAAATTTGTTTGCGTGCCAATTTTGCTGCCAGTTGAGGAGGTAAAGAGTAGGAGTGGCAGGGAAATTGAGGAAAAACTGTGCCAGTCATTACATTTATTGCGAGCACATTCAATATTGAATGAATGGCCCACAAGGATTTTCTATTCGAAATTAACAATTCAATTTCATTTGCATTTCAATGGCAAAATGTGCCAGGCCCGTCAAGTTCGCTTACAAACTGCAAGCTAGTCGCTCTCTCTGTCTTTTTCTATTTTTCCTTCTCTCACTCGAACTCTTGCATTCTCCTTTTATATGGAACATGTTGTTGGCTAGTGAAATTGAATTTTTCTTTTGATGTAAGCAACTTGTTTAGTAATATACTTCGTTTTTCCCATCTGTTAAATGTAAGCGAGAAGTTTTACACTATTCATAGAGTTTCCTTATGGTATTACATTAATGGTCTCTGTCAAAAATTCAAAGAATTCTTTTTTACAATATACGAAGGGCAATATGAGAGTTTTGGTTTTATTGAGAAACAGCTAGCTGTTGGGGCCCAACAAGTGTCATAATATAAATACCTTTTTGACATTTGCAATCAAATTTTAATTTAAATTTTTTCAAAAATTTCGTTTATTAGACCATTGGTGTCAAGTGTGGTTTTCATGGGTATCACTTACATTGGCAAATTGAAAATTGACAATTTTAATGAACTGTTAATCGACAAAGAAACAGGGTTCTATTGAAGCCTTAGTATTAATTAAGGCATCAAAAATGCTTTTATTGATATGACACACAGCGTGTACTATTATGGTAAAGGCCGTCTAACAATATATATTATTTCACTTTTTAAAAGTGCATAAGTCTTTATCATTTTTCACATTATTGATTAAAAGTGCAAATCATTTGACTCGCAATATTCGAGCACTTTAGCACATTAATTAGAAATCTAATTCCCACTAATGTTATATTTATGCATACTAAATTGTCACATGTTCCATTAGCGTATCTATCAGATTTCCCTAAATTAAAGCACTCTCCAAACAAATATCGAATAATATTAAATTTCTAAACGCATTTTAATACACGAAACCCCAAGGTTTGCTTTAAAAATAAGCAGAAAACTGTATTGTATCGCACACAATCAGCAAATAAAATATGCATATGAAATACACACCAAATTCGTTTATTAATAGATGGAAATTTCGATGGAATATCGATGTATTTGGTGAATTTGCTACACAATAATCGAACAATGAACAATGCATTTTATATACCCAAATGGACGATACGCCAGGTGTTTATGGCAGAAAGCTGTTAGGCTGTTAGTCCAGCTATTTTATGAACCACATCCACATGCACATCCCCTCTATAGCCATTTATATCTATTTCTATTTGATCCCACTCTGTGGTTGGTAGCTCATTAGTCGTATTGAAAATTACACAAAACATTGCAACAACAATTGAAACATTTTTGGCATAATTTAGATTGTGCTCACCGTTTTACAGCAACTGGACGACAAATGTTGTTAATAATTAATCCAAACAAGGCAGCTAATTTCCAGCACTTACATATATAGTATCTCATTCCTGTGTGTGGGTTTGTCTGTGTCTGTGTCCGTATCTATATCTGTGTGGCCTTTCAATTATTTAATGGCCAAATGAAGCATACATGAATCTGTGCTCAGCAGTAGGCGTGAAGCTGTAAACCTCATTCGCAGAACTTTACTTGAAAGCGAACAAGTCCAACACTAAAACTTTTAGCGCTCACATACACATACATACATAATAATGTAGAGAACAACGGACAGAGTAACAAGTAATAAAGGTTTTAGTGGAGAGTGTCCGACTACTTAATACCCTGTCACAAGATTAATTAATTAATTAAAAAAATTCAATTCTCAGTAAAATCAATTGAAGTTTCCTGCTGTGGCACAGATATTTTCACTTTACCTATTTCTAATTTTTTTAAGGGACACAAAGCTTAAAAATAGTATAAAGTAGTAGGTACTGCATATTTAATCTTATTTTTCTTTCAATAATTCAATTATGTAACATAAAAAGTCTGTACCATATCCCGGCTGCACTTCTTGATTGACGTAGGGTAGGAGAAAAGGAAGATTGAGTTGGTTTTTGTGGGTAGGAGTAGTCAACAGACTTCAAAAACCCAACTCATTTTCACATTTTCATCATTTACATTTCATATTTAGCCACCACAATCAACGCTCTCTCTGTCTCTCTCTCTACTACTGAAATACTCATGCTTTCTCTGTCCGACTTGTGCTGAAACTTTTCAATATTTCATGCGCTATTTGTATTACGTTGTGCCTACTGTTTCTCCACTCAACCTGCTGTTGTTAATTGTTACAACAACAACAACGATAACAACGATAACAACAAGTACAACAACAAAATGTTGGCAAGTGGCAACTTCAACTTTGGAGCTATAGTACTACGCTCACTGCATTTGCCGAGTAATTTTATGAAGCGCATAATTACGCAAATTAGCATAAATGAGTGCCAGGCTATCAGTCTGTCGCAGTCACGCCTTACAAAACGGCTATATCGCTCTCACTCTTGCTCTCCACATCCCTCTCTCATTACTGGTTACAAAAAAAAAAAAAAACGAATGAAAAGATGTTGTGTAAATGTTTAAAAAGCTTCTTTCTCTTTAACTTTTTTTTGTTTTCTGTACTTTGGTTGGTATAAATTATTTTTGCAAATTTTATTTAATGCCAAATGCAAAGAAATTAAAACAAGCGTTGGCAAGATGGAAATGGAAGGGTTACCAGCCCAGACAAGAAGGGTACATATAATTTGCCGAGCCAAAACATTAAAATAACTCAACGCACAAAAAATTTGCTAGCTAACCGAAACAAAAAGTCATTTCAAATGTTAATGAGCTCGTGTAAATAGACAAACAATGGCCAAAAATGGTTGGCTACAAGGAATATCAACTGCTTCAGGCTAAAACGACCAAGAACCCACAAAAGCATAGAAAACGAGTCAGAGGGAGACAGAGGAAACAAAAGGGATAGAAAGAAGAGAGAGAGAGAGTAAGAGAAAGAGACAGAGAGGGTGACTTCTGCAAGTGCCATGCCAAAAAGTTGACTGTGGCCTCCCCTAAAAAAATGTAGTTAAAATTTTACCAAGTGAAATTTGAAAATGAAAATGTTGCCGGCTCGCATTTTATATAGCTGAAATGCCATCAAATTTGCATGTTAAGCAAGCGCACTGAATGGGCATCTAGAGAGGCAGCTGGCAACTCTGGAGCAGCTAGAGAACTCTAGAGAATATTGCGAGAATTATATAGTGAGAGAAAACAACAGCAAAGTGTGTTTAAAAGCACGGCAACAACTAAAACTAAAGAATAGAGAGAGAGAGAGAGGAATTAATAGAAAGAGAGAGAGGAAAAAGACAGTTGTCAGCTTAGTTCAGTAGTGTTTTAATTAAGAAACAGATTTACAGATATTGTCACTCTATAAAGAATTGGATTAACGATCATAAAACTAGCTAGCTTTGCAATGCCAAAAAAACGCTGATCATCTTGGGATTAGAAAGTTAAGAAACAGTTTTAAATTTTATAACTATTATTGTGCTTTTTGTGTCTTGCATCAGTTATGGAAGTTGAGAAGTTTATGAACAAAAATTTAAAACTTTTTAAACAAAATCTTAAGCACTAGGAACTTTAATATAAAACAAGAAAGAAACTGTCAGTCGGGCATGCCGACCGTGTAATACCCTCTGAGCTTCGTTTCCAATTATATGAGTTTCAATTGGAGTAGCTGCTGCAAGAACTTAACATGCACACATATTTGTATGTCTGTCTCGCTCGCACGTTTTCCGTTTTCGTTGCTTGCGCACACAAGCTCAGTGCTATGCACGTGGCTATGACTTGCTTGAATGTAACGATTTGCGTTGTTTGAGAAACGTTTTTAATTATAGTCCGATTTTAATGAAATTTTCACAATCGTTTGATATTATTTGTCTGCAGATATATACTAAGTTACAACACTATACGTTAAGAAATAAGTGAGCCAGCGGCATGCAAAGTTACAACGCAATTGTGGGCGAAGAGGGCGTGGCATCCAATAAATTTTGATGGCATTATATTTATATTGCAAACAGCAACCTGCTTGCTAAAATTGGTGTCCCTAGGTATTATAGTTACTGAGATATTCGCAAAAAACATGTATTTTTTCCGAGGTATGTCTAGTTTTTCGCTTATTGTGGGCGAATGGGGCGTGGCATCAAAAAAAAAAAAGATTCTTGTATTGCCTGACTAAATATGTGATCGATACTGATCAAGTTTGAACTTGTAGCTCTTACCATCCCTGAGATCTGTTTGTTCATACGGACAGACGGACAGACAGACAGACGGACAGACGGACAGACGGACATGGCTATATCGACTCGGCTGTTGATGCTGATCAAGAATATATATACTTTATGGGGTCTGCCACGCCTCCTTCTGCCTGTTACATACTTCTGACAAACCCAATATACCCCTCAGAGGGTATAATTATACAGATGATGTAGACTATCTTTGATAAAATACCCTTAAGACAAATACACTAGTCCTATATTATATTCCTAAAATGACTAAAAGTATTTTATAAATATACTATATATATGAATATCTATAAACACTATTATTAATTTAAAAATGTTTTGTATATGTTTAAGAATAATTAATTCAAAGCCCTAAGTAATTCCAATTCTACTGCATAATTTCGAGTAATGTGAGAAATTCTAATATTAGTCCGTTTCGAAGCGATAAATTTTAATCAAATCAAAAGCTGATTAAAATGCAATCGTGTCTTAGTTTCAATTCAGCTTTATTTCTAAAATGCCAAGAAATCCCTTTAAATATCTATGAATGGTATAGAAAATCAATTGCTATGCAGCTAAAATGGAAGCCATAACTACAACTAATTCGCATTTGAAGCTCAAAAGCTCTATGGCCAAAGGACTACAGCATAAACCTCTCAGGCAGCTCATCATTCAGTTCCGCTGAGCATAATTAACTCACCCACAAGAGGCGTATACACCACACACACACACACAAGACTACCAATACATGTACAAGTAAGCGCACACACATAAATCATTAAAGCTGCGTTAATTGTTTGGCCAATGCTTCTTAGCCTTGGCTGTCAAATGGGCTTTATTGATGGGCCGCTGGCAGCATAAATGATTTGATTTGGGTTTGCGTTTGCTTTTGCTCAGTATTAGTCTTAGTTTAACTTGCATTTCCCTCTGTTTCCTTATCCAACAACTGTTGGCCGTTGGGCAATCGCAGCGTATACGCAATGCGATCGCAGAGTTTGCTTCTTACTGTGATTTTTCGCCCAAGTTGCCCCCACCCTACTCCAAAAGCCCAAAGTCAACAAATCATGTGGCACAAATGTTGCAAATGTTAACACCAACAACAACAACGACAACAACTTACAGTGTACATGTTAAACGCCTAATATCTGGTAGTAGCTGAAACATAAACACGAACTCAAGTGTTGCTAGAACTGCAAATGTCGTTGTAATAATTCAATTTGGTGTCATTGCTGGGCTGGGTTACTTGTCTAATTAAATTGACACATTGACAACTTCGTGCTCATTAGCTCTGCCAACAACAACAGCAACAACAACAATCTCTGCAATAACAGTAAGAACATCAACCACACAACAACAACAGCAACAGCTGCAGCATGGCCAAAGTCATGTGTTTGTTCGTGCAAGTTAAATGTCGCTTTTAGTGTGGAATATGCATAAATAACACATGTGTTTAGTTTTGTTTAGTTTATAGATTTGCGTTTATTTATGATATCAAATGGTCCCCAAGCGCAAAAGACCCTATCTACCAAATACTTCCTTTTCTTCTCTCCCCTCTCTCCACTCTCTTTCCCCATTCTTTCTCTCTTTTGCGCACACAATACACATAATAAGGCAGACGTTAATAGGCAACACATAATAAATCATCGGAGGCGCCACACGTTGGTCATTCGTCCAGGTCAGACTATGTGTGTGTGTATGTGTGAGTGTGTTTGTGTATGTGTGGATGGGTGTATGTGCGTGTGGTCACATCAAAGTATAGTTTTATGTACATACACACGGCAAAAAAAAACTTAAACAATATATCATTTATATTTATGAAAAAATTTAATTTATTACTCAGTTTTTTTCTTTCTATTGTAAAGTGATTTAAAAATTAATTTTAAACGGAAATGTTTAAAGAAAAATTATATTTTTTTAAATCAAATTAAATAATCATGATAAACTTTTCCTTGCTTAATTTGAAGTGTTTAAAGATTTTAGTAATTTATTTTAAATAATTTTATCCTTTTATCATTTACGTGAAACTTTTACTTAACATTGATGCTATGGAAAAGAAAGTAATAACAAATCAGATATACAGTATAGGATACTAGGATAATTCATAAATAAATAATGATCCAACAAGAGATTCCATTATTATCATTATCTAAAAAATTTTAGTATTAATGTAGTCAAATTATTCTATTTTTTAAGAAAAGATTTAGACTTTTAACAAAACAAAAGATGTTTACTTCAAACCCAAACCTAAACCTAAAATAAAACACGCTATCAAAGCTTATGATTTATTTCTTTCAGTGTCTACAACGTAGTAACAACTAACAGCCACGAGAACTAAACCAAAAACAAAATTTACCAAGTTGGACAACGTCCGACCAAAAAGCAAATTATTTATATATAAAAAATAGCACAAAGCATTTTGTGGCATAGCCAAAGATGAGGAGGAGCGGCAGAAGGTGGAATAGATTGAGGAATAGGGTGTGGGAAATGGAGGACAGTGGGTACAACAAACGCGTGATTTATTTACTAAACGTGCAAAAACCTCAGCAAAAATTACAAGTGTCAGAACAAGAAAGAGAAAGGTGTAGGTTAGTGCAAAGAAGAAGAAACAGTGAGGAGGGTAGCAACAAGAATAGGCAGAGGTTAGGACGATGGTTTCATTGTCTGTGTGCGTTGCCTTGTTCATAAATAATAATTCTAAGCCGCCAACATGCACATGAACATATGTTATGAGTTTGTGTTAGCGTGTGTGCGTGTGTGTATGTCTATGTGAGTGTGTGTATAAACCGGCAAACGCATTTGTCACAGTTGAACGCCGCTAACAATGTTGCCGTCGCTCATACGCCCTGTAAGCCCCAGTGAACGCCCTCCAGTCGCACCTTAATCAGCAAAAGCTGGGCAAGGGGAGAGCACAGTATAGAAAATGGGATTGGGGAAAGCGAAAGGGAAAAGGGAAATCGCTTCAAGCATCAGCTGTACAACTCCTAAGCACTTTACATTGTTGTTTGCCTTGTTTTGTTGTGTTGTGTGTTGTGTGTTGTGTTTTTGTTTTGTTTGCTGCCTTACGATTCTCGCCCATAACTCGACATTTGCACTAGAGGGATTTTTAGCTTCGGGGTTTACGATTTCTGATTTTCTGATTGTTTGTCTTTGGCTGATTGAGCGGATTGTGCCAGGGTCCACTCACTCTCTCATACTCTCTTTCTCTCTTAATGTGCATAAATATTTGGGCCACTAAACAAAAACTTACGCTCGAATGCATCACCTAAGGACTCTGATAATTTGTCTAATCAATTTCATAGTTAAAGAAGAAAGTTTTGCAAGATTTAAACTATTAAAGTTCAGTTGATTGGCAAATTTGTAGAAATATTAAATTATTTCATCGTATTTTCATTTAATTAAGATATTTCTTTTCATAAATGTTTATATAGTTTATTACACTTGAGATAACTTAAACAAAGCCAAGGTTTAAACGTTATTATTAAGATTAGTTTAGGGAATTGTTTTTTTTTAGCTGGTACTGCAGTTCTTTTAGGAAGTGTTATTTGCATTTTAGGACATTTTAAAAAATTTTAATAATTAAAAAAAGTTTTAAAAAATGTAAGGTAGAAAAAAAAACAACACATAAAATATTAATCTAATTTCTCATCCTAATTTTCTACAAATTTGAAGCTTCAGCTCGAAATAGAAACATCTTGTTTTAGCTGCTCACATTATGCTTATCTAATTATGTCGCAGAATGTATCAATCATTCGCCTTGTGATCCCGTTTGCGCTCATGTACGCATTTCGTTGGTTAAGCCGTTGAGTAATATCCATTGTGTAACCCCAGGCAATGCCAAGGCTTTCAATCATGCGAGCTCTTCAATCGCATCGGCTTTTCGGCCCCCTGAAGGAGACAAACACATCCACACAGAATCGGAGCACAATCCAAGTAATTCGCCGAGCTGCCTTCAAAGAGTAGCGTTGCCAATTCTCATCAGTATGGGCCATTATTTATCTTTTACTCCTTTTGATGGCAACCAGTTAGCAATTTTAGCACACAGGTTCCAGCTGCTTCGCCATATGTTTGTTGTTCTTATTTTGCTCATTTCGAAAAGCAAAATAAAAAAATAAAAACATTGCGTAGGTTTTTTGGCGGCTGTTTCCTATGGCGAATTTTTATGACAGCTTGCCGGAATTTTTGTGCCCCGACGTATTTCGCATTGGTCTTTTGCCAGCAAAAACACGCGCGACCCGGAAAAACAACAACAGCAGCAGCAGCGGGGAAAAACTGAGTTGAAAAATAAGAAAAATATCATTGAGCTCGCTCGTGCACACAGCTTGAAACAACATTTTGTTCCTAGCCATTAGTTTGGCTCCGTTCTCAGTTGAGTTCAGTTCAGTTCAATTCAGTTTCAGTTTCCTGCTGTGCGTAGTTCCCTCTCTCTCTCTCTGTCACACATCCTCCCACACACACACCTTAAAGTTGAACCTACTACAAAGTAGGGTTAGCATTTGTGTGCTATTTTCCGCACGATTTTCCGCGTTAAACCCTTTTCAAATATTTGACAAATCTATTGAGAAAGGGTAGACACTTTTGTCCCTGGTTTGCTTCTATATTTTCGATTTAGTAATAACTGTAGTCTAATTATGAGAGAGAGACTCCTGAGTTATAAATAGCCCAAGGCTCGATTGATTTTGCTACGCTTCGTTTGCGGCATTGCAATTTTGTTGCCCATTGTTATTGTTGTTTGCCTTTCTGGCCTAAATATTTGGCTAGGCCATGTGTCATTTTGGTCATTTGTTTTGGACAAACTCCCAATGGACCACACTGGACTGAACTGAACAGCACTTTCTCTGTCCACTTTCCATTTCCACACCTTCCCCCCCAGCACCACTGGAAAGTGCATTCAATCGTAAACGAGCTGCATTGCCCACAAAACAATAACAACGGCAACAACAAAATATATAGAAAAGACTAGAGAAAAAAACGAAACGGATAACAAAAACTGTAAAGCTTAAAAACCTAAAACACAAAAATTGCGGCCTGGACGCCATCAACGGCAACAACTGCAAAATAACAACAACAACAACAATGAGAACAACGACAATGACAACAACAAATAGCTCCACTCGAGTTGTGAGCTGTGGACTGTGTGCTGCTAAACTTTAGCGACAGTAAACCCTCCCACTCCCCCTTTTTAGCAAACCCTCTTTTGGGCACTTGTGACTAAGCCTCTGCTTGGCGCTCTGCAAATATGTTGAACATGGCCGCAGCTTGGTCCTGGTCTATTGTCCTCCTGATCCTGATCACTGCACTGTGCATTTTAACGCTGAGTTTGTTTTTCGCAGTACTTTTTTTTCTCTCCCTCTTCATCTCTCTCGCATTTTCTCTCTCTATCTCTTTTGTTTGATTTTGCTTCGTATTATACCCTGTAATTTGAAGTTGGTAAGTTTAGGAGCTAAGGAGCAATTTTTTTAAGTATTTTAAGGGTTAAATACGTAAAGTAATTTATAAGAATTTAAACACCACATTTCAATAATAGAAAACTAATGAGTTTATACAATTCTTATAAGATAAACATTATATAAAAGATTTTTGAAGTCTTTACAATAAAAAAAAAAGTTTTTTTTTTTTAGTTTAAAGCAAAATACAGGGTATTTTGTAGCTGCTTATTTTTCGCTTGCGGTAGTTGCATTTTTCGCTGGCATTTTCAGATTTTGTTTTTCTCCTTATTTTTTTTGCTTTAGTTTTTGTTTCTGTTTTGTTGTGCGCTTTGTTGTACTTGCGCTTTAACTTTAAATGAATTTCTATTATTTTTGTGTTTATTTGAGCTTTGCAGTCGTTGCGTCTTTTCGTTATTTTCCCACCAACCCCTTCCCACAACCCACTCATTCTGTAGCCCCTCTTCCTCCCGCATTTGGATTGTGAGCCAAAAAAAAAAAACAAACATAAAAAAAACCGTAGCCATGAGTATTTTCAACCTTATCGTTGTCGTTGTCGTCTGTTGCTGTTTTATTCAGGCACTCATTGCTACTTAGCTCCTGTTGTTTTTATAGTTGTTGTTGTGTTTTGTTTGAACAAAACTAAATTGGTATATCCGTTTTTATTAAGCAACATTTCCGGTTACTCTCGAGTGCTTGCAGCAATGGCACTGACCAAAGATGGCCAAAGATGCCTCATGGCCGAAATACTATAGACGGCCATTGGCAATGTCTACTCCTTTCTCACACTATCTCTCTCGCTCTCTCTTCAACGTTGTTGGTCTATTACATTCTTCCTTTCGCTGTGTTTTTTTTGCACTCTCAAACTCTCGGCTAGTGACAATTTTTCATGCTCTTGTCAGTTTTTGCTCGAAATCTTTCCACTTGGTACACTCGCCAGTCAGCTCGTTAGTTTTGTCTACGTGGTTTTTTTTTTGGTTGCTTATTTACGCTGTTGTCTTTAATTTTGTGTCCCCTCTGTTAGAGTTTTTTCATGTCCCACAGTGTTGGAGTAAGACGTATGCGTCTTTAGGCAAAAACCTCATTACGTATACGCAGCGTGATGCACGTAGTTAATGCTTGTCAGTGGCAAAAGGCAATTGATTTGTTGGTCAGTGCTTGTTAAACTGTAAACATGGGGCGTTTTTCTATGTTAGTGCAAATTAAATTTGTTGTCAATAAAAATGCAAAAATTTAAAATAAACCCAAAAGAGAAAAGGGCTTTCCACATTGTGGCCGTTGGGCAATCGTTTGTTGCCTAAATGCCAGCGCTTATCTCAATGAAAATCCACAAGGACCTCATAAATATGTATGTATGTTTTGGGTCGATGCTAAGCAAAAAACCTTTTGCTGTGGTCAAAAATATTTAGCCCGGCTCAAAGCTAACTTTCTATCTCACTCACACACACAGAAGCACACACTCACAGTGTCTCTTTCAGCTTGTCTGTCTGTGTGGCACTCGGACTGCGTCAAGGCGCCAGATAGTTTCAAAAGTGATTTGGGTACACTTTTGGGATTTGGTGTTTTTTCCTCTTGCTTCCATCGTCTGCTCAACGGCATATTAAATTAAAGTGTTCAGGGTATCACCTCATGCTGCATACCCCGCTTCACTCCACCCACACACACACAGACACACCACATTCAAAAGTGTCAGTTGCAAGTGTCAAAGGTGCTTGTTTTTAAATTATTCGCACAACAAAAATAACAACAAGCAAAAAAACATGACTAAAATTTGTTAGAATATGCGTTTAGCCACAAAATTTGTAGATAAGCTTCGTCCTTGTGCTTCTTCCCCGTTTACCCTTTCCCACTTTCCCCTGCTGTATCTGTCTGGCTACTGGATGGAAGAGTTTTGACCATGCAAAATGCCAAATTATGCAGAAACCAAATATGACAGCAACAAAAAAAAAGAAGAGAACTAAATAATAAAAGCACTCGAAACTTAAAACAAACAAACAAACAGCAAAAATCTGCAAATGTAAAATCTTCAAATTTTTTATTTGGTTTATTTATTTTTATGGAATAAGCATATGTAAGTACAGTTCTTTCCCATGTTTCTCTAAGGGTTTTTGTGTTCGTTATGGGATAATGCTACTATATGTTGACTTGAGAAGTGGACAACTTTAACGAGAGAATTGAATAAGTTTTCAGCAAGTTTTAAGCAAGAATTGATTGCACAGCTGTGTGATAGGGTTAATCAAGTAACAACAATATGTAAATATAACAAATTTAGCTGATTGTTGTAAATTAATTCTATTTTATATATGCAATTTATATTCTATTCTTAACTTAAGTTACTTAAATTTAAGTATATAAATTAGATTTATGCTTTCAATTTCATATAAAATTTGCTAATCTTATTAAATTCAAGTTTAACAAAACAATTTGTGTACACAAATTATTTATTTCTACCCTTGGCATTAAAGAAAATTGCTTAATTTCTTAAACAACTTGATTTTATGAAATTTTAGAAAATTGCACTTAATTGTTTTATATACAATTAATATGCGAATAATGAATTCAAATTGATTGACATTTTTGTAGGCCATTTTTGCAGCACTTTCGGTAATGAAACAAAGGCGACGAGTACTTAATTTAATTTTGTGCCATCAAAGTGCAAGCTGCAAAAATGCTGTGATGCTGCAACAAATGAAGAGGAGCGAACACGAAGGCCTAATTAAAAGCATAATTTAATTAAGAGGCGGCAGCTGTTGGCCTCAAAGTGCAGCAAGAACAAGTGCAGCAGCAGCAACAGCAACAGCAATAGCAAAACTTGCTGCAAAGAGGCAAGTTGTGTGGCATATGCCACAAAACAAGAACACAAAAATACACATGCATGGCAAAATGGTCAAGCCGAGAATGTGTGTGTGTGTGTGTGTTTGTTGTACGTGTATTAATGCAGTCATAAATTTTGTGGCAAGTGCTGCAGTCGTTTCTGTAGTTGTTGTTGCTGTTGCTGCTGCTGTTGCATTTGCCGCATGTTGTTGCATGTTTCGCAAAGTGTCGCACAAAAGTATGCAACCAAAATGAACAAACTACTGAAACAAAACAAATAGTTGACATTATTTAATTTACAACAAATTACGTTTCATGTTTAACCACATGATTTATGCACTCAATATCAACCGAATAATTTAGCACGCCTACTTTTGCTGAAATCACGCCCCATTTCAATTGCTGCACCAATTATGACAAATTAAATGAGCATCAAAAGCAGGCAGCTGAGCACACACACAGACAGAGGCAGAAACAGAGACAGACAGAGACAGAGAGACAAACAGACAGAGAGAATAAGAGCCAAGTCAGCTGAAAACCCTAGAAAACCGCATTATGCAAACCGACAAAGCAACTGTTATCAAACAGCATCTGTGAGATACGCTTTAAGATATAGACTGCTCTTAATAATTTTATGGTATATATTCATTTAAGATATTTTAAAGTTCGAAATGAGAGAGAAATGAGCTCAGTTATTTTCTAGTTATTATTTTGGACGCTTAGTGAACTTTCTTCCTCCACTCTCTCGCTATAATTGCCAATGATTTATGCAACAAAATTGCTAAACATATAAATAAACATTTCAGAGTCGTTGCTAACATGGATTGGATTAATAATCATATCCACATTGTGTCAATAGCCTTAAGGAGTAGAGTATGTTGTAATCTGCGGTTTGCTTTCTAGGCTTTGGCATTCGCTTTGACTTTTCATGCCAGCCATATTTCCATCTCTATGGGCATTGTCAATATCTGTCATTGTCTCTCTATATATCTGTCTGTCTCTCTCTTTCTCAACGTGCGTGCCTTATTGACTTGGCTTTTGGATGGGCAAACAGAGCCGCAAAGTCAATTGTAACAGTCTCTCTGTGGGCAGCGGAAATGAACGAATAGTGGACACGTGGACACACAGAATGCTGCAGAGTTCCTCAGTTTTATGGGAGAATAGCTCGACATAGCATAGAACCAAACACACACTCACACACACACACAATAAAACTGTGAACTATGCGACGTTGATTTTTCATTTCAATGAGAAGAGTGAGTTTAGCTACTATTCTTCTCTGGCTCTGGCTCTGTAGAGTCTGCAGCCCATTTGTGTAGCTCAGTCAGGCACTATTTGTTCATTTGTCTTGCTCTAGCAGTCTTTAGTTATCTATCCATCCATTTAGAGCTACATTCCCCTCTTGTCTCTGTGTGTGTTTGCTTTGCTACTGGCCGCATATAAATCCAACTGCGTGTTAGTCTGTCATGGAATCTTTGCTAGGTAAGCACTGAGAGAACGCACAGCATCACATCAGAAACCCATGCCCAAGCCAAGCCAAGTCAAACCAAACGAAACCAAACCGAACCAATCCAATCCCAAACGCAACGCAACGCAACGCAGAACACAAACCAATTCCAAATCCCACCCTTTTACTACCCACCTTCAGCCACACTACCACACTTCCCGCTGTGTGACGAGTTTAAGTTTCCTCAGTGTGCACTAACTGTTGTTGATACGGTTTCCGTTTGTCTAAAGCTCCATGCGGCACTTAAGTGAACTTTAAACACTTTTATTAATGGCATATTATGTAATATACGTGCTCCCTATTCATTCCGATCTATATATGTGTGTGTGTGTGTGTGTGTTTGTTGATAGGGTTGGATATAAGGGGTTTTTATGTAATGGGCAACTTTGAAACATTACTAGCTGCAAATGGGGAAAAGGCACTGCGAATGTTTTAATTAAAGTGAAATTGGGTATTCTGAGTGGCAATCCCCAATCCCAATCCACAATCTCAGCCAACCAACAGTCAACAGCAAACAGCCAACAGCTAACAGCTAACTGCCAACAGGCAACAACTCTGGCAAAACTGTGCCAACTCTGGCTTTAGCCTTAGCCAGATGTTACGCATACGCAGCGTAAAACTTTGCCCATGCTGCTGCCTCTTGGAATGCATATATGAACGAAGCGAACGGCAGCCAACGAACGAACTTATCTTTAGGTCCAACAACTATGTAAGCCACTTGAATCTTATAAACATTTAACAAACAAATGCCCATAGAAAAAGGCTTTCAAATATATTAAAACTTGCAAACTGCAGATTATTGGCAATTACCTGCGATTACTTATATTAAAAAAATAGGCAGAAATTTATCAGCTTAAAAACTCTTAGTAATAGAGAAAGCAAACTGAATTTGAAGACACTTAAAGTATTTGCTATAATCATTAAAATTATTAAATGTAAAACGACTTTTTTGAATAACAAAAAGTTATAAAAGCATAAATAAGTTATAAGTAGAAAGTAAGTAAGTATTTATGTTTATTTCACCCATAAAATTAGCTCTAATGCTATTGAATAATAAATAATATTGCATTTCAATGCTTTGCATATGGTTTCCATTCAAAATGTTATGTTTCATGTTTTTCCCATAACGTTTTAGTGCATTACATAGTCGGATATAGTTAAAAAATCTAAGCCCACTCTTCAATTGCTATAATTGCCAGCTTAGTCGTCATTCGCATCGCAGCCTTTCGCCCCACACCTTGCTCGCTCCCGTTCATTTCCGCCTCTAATGTCGTCAGCTGTAACACAGAATGGCACAAGTGTTGGGGTGGGGCGGTGCGGGGCTATGCGAAAGGACTAAGCAAATACTTTGTTATATCTTTCATATTACGCATACGCAACGTTTGCAGTTAATTTGCAAAATGTTCCACATGCTAGCATTTTAATGAGTTGTCTCGGCACTTTAAATTTTCAAAAGTCATAGCATGGCACTTCTATCACTCACTCTTTTTCTCTATCTATCACTAACGCTCTTTTCCACTCATTGTGACATCATTTCTGGCAACAGTACTGCTGCTTGAAGTGTTTAATAGCATTCGTTGGCCATCATCGATAAGCGTGCATTTGTTGAGCAGTATCGTAAATATCTGTCAATGTATATTGCTTATTATGCTTTATGTCAGGCAAATATTTATCACAGCAGCTTTGCTAACGATTTATTTCTTTCCCTTTTTCCCGCATCACTTTTTCATGTGTCTGCTGCAGACAAAATGCAAAATATGCAGCTGCAGCCGCACATAGACACTTAGAGACAACAACGAACTGGTTGTCCAAAATAAAACACAAAAGACGACTTGGCTGTGGAGTTGCTTTATGCCTGAGCACTAAAGACTTATGACATTTGGCCATAATATCCACAACACCAGCAACTCAAACAACAGCAACAACAATGGCAGGCATGTCAGCAGCACATTACACGGCCTCCTTAGTAGTTGATTTTTGCACAACAATTGCAGTTGTTGTAATTGTTATGAGCTGAAATTACAACTGAGGCGAGACTCGAAAGCAAGTCCGAAGGGAGAGCAGCGATGAGGGGGCTAAAAAGTAATATATTTTACAACAGCAGCAAAGGGCGAGACTGCATATTATATTTATGCCGTTATGCCACACAACAACAACAACAGCAACAGCAACAACAACAATTGCAATAGCTTTTGTTAAAAGCAGAAATTTCGCATTAAGCTGAAAGAAAAGCAAAAGCTTGTGGATTGCGGCGGGACGAAAGAGTTCGGGGTTGAGCAGACAAGTTCAGGCCACAAGTAAACGAGCCAAGCAGCTTGTTTTAAATCTACACACACACACACACACTCATGTTTGTGTGAGTGCAACTTACATTAGTTGTACTTGTAACTTTGGCAGCAGGCGACGGCTGGCAAACATCTTCCTGTTGTTGTTCTGTCGTTCGTTGTAGCATGAAATCTTTTTAAAAACACACCGACGCACACTATACACCCACACATATGCACACACACATACACATACTCTCTGGCAGAAGCGTGCAGTACAAATAACAACTGGCAGCATTGCCATAATTCTTGTCTACGCACAAAAGTATGCTACACTTTATACGAGTATGAAATAAATAATTACAAACAAGTCAAGCAAACAACCGCAACGTTATATGAGGTTAAGAATAAAGTCAAGAGAACACGAATGCGAGTAAGAGAGAAAGAGATAAGAGGTCGCTTCATAATACAGTCGGTGGCTGATTCACTTTTGCAGGAAACATATGTCGACGCCGGCAGTGTGAAAAGTGCATTACACTGCAGCATATATCCTGTTTAGCAGAGTATTTGCAGGCTGATGTTATGCATACTTTGTTGCTCTGCGGTTCTTAATGAACCCCTTTGAGATATGCCAAGCAAACATATATAGTTATTTCATATAGCACTAGATATGCCAATTACTTTATCGGTTGTTTTTGCAGGAGTCAATTTGTAATTAATATCTATCACCAGTAATTATTTAGTACCCCAAAATTGTGGACACAATTTTACAATACTTTTTTTTGGTTTTAGTAAGACAATTGAAAATAAAATAAAATTTTTAAAAACTCTGCTATGACTTACCAAAACAATAGTCGTAAAACATTCGTCACATATTCGCATTTGAAGTTTCCATAACATTATGTAACATAAAGTTCTGTGAAAAATTATATTTAAAACAGAAGCAACAACTAAATTATACACAGACTTTTATGGCTGCCTTGATAAAATAAAATGGTGCATAGCTAAATACAACTCAAAGAATATGAAACGCTTCAACTTTCCAACGTAATTGAATTGAAAGCGCAGTGAAGACTGTCGTAGAACGTTTCTTTCAGTGCATTTCATGTGCCTCTACGATTTTATTTACATTTCTGTTTTGATTTCGTTTGTGTTATGGAGACATCACCATAACTCCCTCACACTACACCCCTAAAGTCTGGCAGAAACCTCAGGCAAAACGGAAAATTCAGTAAAAAAGAAAAGAATGCAATGCAAAAGTTTTTCTTATTGCCGTTGTTTTACGAATGTGTGTGTGTGTGTGTGTGAGTGTTTGTTTCACTCGTGTTCGCTGGCAAATGAACCAGCAGGACGACAACCTCAAAAGTCAAATGATTCCCCCTTACACCCTGAATATACACCGTCCCCTCTGTCGCTTCCCTGTGGAGAGAAGTGCTACTGAGCTGTGTGCACTTGCATTTATGAATGTTTAAGCACTCGAATCTACAGTTTCTACAAGTTTCCACCAAAGCAACTGCACAATTGAAAAATTCATAAAGCCACCAGAGAAATACATAAATGAGTGAGACGAGAAAAGCAGTGAAAAAATGAAACTTTATTTTTAGTTTACTTCGTTTTCTTTCTGTGAATGTGTGCGAAAACTCTAATGATGGTTAATTATTATAAGTCACACACACACACACACACTAAACTTTCGACTGAGTACTGAGAGTTAAGAAAACTGAGAACTTTACATATTACAGTTTCGCAAGCACTGAGGGTAACTTTTTGTTTCTCTCGTTGCCAATTTGGGCGAAGAAAAAGTCGAAATTACATTTGAAAAACCCATCAAGTTGAAATCATTTTAAAATTCTTGTTTAATATGTTAAATGCAATTGCCAGCGGCCACAAAAACTCTGTTTGCGAAACAAGAAAAATATTTACTTAGCAGAGATGTTTATTTGCCCCTTTAATATGCAGTCTCTCATTTACCCTGTATGCAAATGTTATTATTTGTGGCAAAGTTGCAATAATTTTCAACATTTAAACTAACTGCAAATCATTTGCTAGTTGATTACCCTCAACTCTACTGCATATGTTTGTTTAACGCTTTTATGTTTTCATTTTGTGGAAATCAACTTAAAACATATGTAGTTTGCATAAGCACAATTATGTGCTTGAACGGGGCGTGGCACGGACTAGTGGCCGGTAAGCGTTTATAATTATTTGCATAAAAATATGCAAATCATTTGCCAAGGTAGCCAAAAGCAAGCAGGTCTGAGTGTTATTCACAGTTTCGCATTTGCTTTGAGCCACTTTCCCCACAGACCACTTCATATTTTCTTCCCCATTAAATTAATACCCAAAGACGAGGGGAAGAGAAAAGGAAGAAAAGATATGCACCGAAAAAGGAATGCTGCTTAAAAAGCGTAATGATTTCCCGAAAAATGAAATTTTTGCTTCAGAAAACTTGAAAGAAATTTATAAGGAGCTCTGCCAGTAACTTGATGCCAAAGTACATTTCAAATCGAATTAAGTTGAAATATTTAATACTTTTATTTAAATAAATTAAATCTTTATCACATTATTTCGATTTAAATTCTTTAAAATATTTCACTCATTGTTTATCTAAATTTTGGCCAAGTTTGCAGAAGTAAGTCCGCCGTTGAATGAAGTGATATTATTGAAAAAGTGTAGTAAATAAACTTTTTCAGCATTTAGTCAAACAAATGCAGCAATTGTTAAAATTTTTTGAAAAATTGTTCTTTCAACCCTTTTGTGCTGTTTGTTTTCCATCATTTTTGCCCAACGGTTTTTGTTTTTTTGTGAAAATCCACAGCAGCAACAATTGCAATGTTAATTACAATAACTCTTTGCTTCGGAGTTAACAAAAAGTTGGCATACATAAAAAACGCAGAGATCTTCTTTCCACTCTCATTCGTTCCCCTACAGAATACAGGAAATGGGGGGCAAAAAAAGTATAGCATACATTTGCGGGCGGCAATTGAAAATACAGTTGCCGGGCAGAAACAGAAGCAGAAACAGAAGCACATTGAGCTGTTTGTTTTATGCGGCAGAGTGAAAAATCTCAACACAATATCAAATGCATGTGTACACACTGCGCGTTTAGTTCATTTTTCTTCGTTTTGTTGTATACATTTTCCTGCTTTTTTCTGTTTTCCGATGTCTGTACAATGAAATAAAAACAAAACTCTTCTGGACGAACAATGAAGAGCAAGTAAATAAAAAACTAACAAAAAACAAATATATACATATATGTATATGTATGTATCCTTAAAATATATATATATATTTGTATGTGTTTTGTATAGTAAAAACAGATTTGCGCAAAATAAAATGAAAGTGGGTGGTGGTTCGGTGGTCCGGTGGGTTTAAAAAGTGGCTGGCAGACAAATTAAAACTAAGCGCTGCATGTACAAACAACTCTCCCAAGGGGTTCTACTCGACCCAATGGCAACTACTCGACCATTTGCTCCATTTATTTGTGTGTACACACACCCACATATACCCATTTTGAGCAGTGCTTTTCAAACTGTTAAATAAAACCAAACCAGTTGTAGTTAAGCAATAAATTTAACCATTTCATTTGGCAAAAAACACAATTTGGATTGCGTTACCAAAATCGATTTCTCCTCAAATTCAACAATTATTATTATTTTACCAGCTGGTTTATGTGCTTTATGTAGAGACATAACAACTCAAGTGTTAAAGGGGTTTCTTATGCTAATCCAGCAAATGAACAACATTAAAAATGTGGAGCAGAAGAATGCTCGACTGCGAGATACCAAGCATATAATTCTATATTGATAAACTTATAAGTTATTGTTGGCATAATATGAATGAATATTATATCATGTGTTGGTTTTAGACAGCTAGACTGGCTGCATTATCACAAAAGTTTTTGAATTAGATATTTCTAGATATTTATCGTTTGATTATCATACCCTTTCTACGAACTAATTGCTTTAAAGGGTATGAAGCGATGTGCTATGCATATCATCTAAGCAGGCAAGTTGCCTTAAGTTGATTTGATTGCAACCCTCATAAATATGTCATGTTAAATTTTAATGTAATTGAATCGAAATCCATTTGGGGAACACTTTGGCTCAATTTCTACAACTACTCGCAGTTCCAATTCTTTTGCCATAGATCCCTAAACACGCTTGCTTGAGTGTGTGTGTGTGTGTGTTTGCATTATTCATTTTGTGGCGTAGATTTACAATTCGTGCAATTTTACAATATTTGTAGTATTGATTGCCGTTTGTGCCGCGACTGTTGCTTCTGATAATAAAATAAATCAAATCAGTTGAGCAAAACTCGCTAGCGGATACATTTTCAGAGTGCGCGATGTTTGGCCACGCATTTCCCTGCCTCTACCTCCCACTTTGTCTGTGTATGTGTGTGGTTTTTAGCGCGTATACCCGTTACTAGATGAAATTGTACATATTTTTGATTTGCAGCCATGTCTGTCTCTCATAGACAACGAGAGTTAGAGCAAGTACATTTGTTTGTTATGTCTATTTAAGTGCCCAAAGCCTCGTGCCCGCCTAAAAGTATGCAGCGTATTTAAAAACGTTTCAGCTTTAAATACATAGTGAAACTAAAACGTTTTACAGGTGTGTAACAGGTAATTAGGAGTCGGGTAATAAACTATTAGGTTTTCGTTTTATATTTTTCTCTCTGTATGTTGAATTTTTGATTGGTTTTGTGTAGTAGTGGCTTACTGCTCCGTTAAGACTTAATTAAAAATTCGCTGTAGTCAAATTGAAATGCCATGTAATACCCATTTTTCATTTTGTTTTTTTCTGCTCTCTGCTTTGTACTTGCATATTCATGCTACAGGTTGGCTGTTTCTTTGGCTTTGTGTGATGAGAAGATGCGGTGCTGATGAATCGATGGACACACGTGAAGGCGTCGATCTGGTGCTCAAGTGCCGTTTCACCGAGCATTATGATTCAACTGACTTCACCTTCTACTGGGCCAGATGGACCTGCTGCCCTACATTGTTCGAGAACGTGGCCATTGGCGATGTGCAGCTCAACTCGAATTATCGGTAAGTGTGCTACTGTGTGTGTGTGCGTCCTTTTGTCCTGTGTGTATACTGTGTACTGTGTGCAATGGTCTGATAAATCACAGGCAGCCTCATAAATTCAACATTGATGGCCTGTCAATAAGCAGGCGAAAAGTTAAAGGCAGCTCTTAAGGCACCAGGGACGGGGAAGAGGTAAGATTAAAGAAGGGGGCGAGATGCGATTGCACATTTATTTAATTGCCTGCCTGACATCGACAACGACAGCGACAACATCAACGACATCGACACTCAGTGTGGCCCCAGAGTATTGAGAATTACACAGAGACTCCCCCACGATTCGCTCTTTCTCTCATGTTTATTGATAAAAGATGAAAGATGCGAACGTTTCGCGATGCGTTCAGCTGTTAAATTTATTAAAATTGCCATTGGCAGCACTAAGGACAATAAAGGACAATCGATGTCATCGATGGGTTGTGTACATCATTAAATGTTCATCTGGCAGCCGATAATTCATAGCCCTGCCACGCCTAGAAACACACCTCCTTCTCTCCCAGTTCTCAACTCTCCAGCAACACTGCAAACAAGACGATGGACATTGCAAATATCCCAGGTACTTAAGGGGGAGTGGTAAATCAAGAGAGAGAAGGCACAAAACGCGGCCATCAGACGCAGCTGTGCTCAGCACAGTGCTTGAAACCAAAAGCAAAAATTATTATCATAACAATCGCTAAAACAATGGGCAAAAATCCAAAAACCCAAGCCCCAAAAGAGAAACTGCCAAACTAAATTGACCATAGAATATGAAAAAAAAACTGAATTGAATAATAAACTTTTTAAAATGCAAGTTAAACGAAATAATAAAAACATTTGAAGCAGAGAAACTTAAAAAATAAATAACAATTCTATTTATATTATGTTTAAATAAACAAATTATATTATTATTTTATCTTAAATTTAAAAATTTTAAATTGAAATTAAAACAGTTAAAAATAATATTTTAAATGAATGAATAAATAGTATAATTAACCAAAAAGTATCACAACTTACCCTGCAGGCCAGCATCTTCAAATAAAACGAAGTAAAATTTTTCAGCCTTCAAAATATTTCACTTTTTCTCCACTGTGCATAATTGGCAACACATTGCGTATACGCAACTCGATTAAAGCGTGGCAAGCTCGTCAAGCATTCAGCGCCTTTAAATGGCTGTTTGGAAAATGTGGTAAATGTTGCCATTGCCGTAGCCGCTGAAGTTTGCTCGATTCTCTCATTGCTCCATTGGCTCATTTTCCTCGCTTTTCTCGACGCTTTTCCGTCCGCCTATTTATTTATTAATCATAATAATCATTTTGCAGCGCATTTTAAGCGTGAAAAACATTCAATGCGGCGTATGCCGCAAATCGTTTGGAAAATTTTCCACAGAACACGCCCACAAAGAGAGACAATCACACAAAAGAGACAGACACGCTGAGAGTGAGAGAGATAGTAGACACATGTATATATATATAAATATAGGCCAGATGATGTATAATATATGGCCGCATAACATGCAAAAACACCAAACAGATCGGCAAACAAAAGAAAATTATTGTAAATTTTTGCTAATCGCGCGTTAAACAATTTCCTTGATTTATGTGGTCTAAAAGACTGGGCTAATATCGTGGCCACAAAAGGCAGCAATAGCAGCTGCTAAAAAACCTAGTTACAGACCAACAGATACTCTATTTATAAACAGAAAATATTCAGATGAATAGAATTAATTTGATTGCGAACAGTTCAAATACCCGCTTCTCTTAAGTACGCTGGGTATACAAATGGTTTTCTGCTGCCAAGGCATCAATGATGTTCGATTGGATTTTTTATTGCTTTCAGCCCAAAATATTTGACAGAAAACCATGAATTACTTTAGGTTTGAATGAAACCTAAAACAAATTAAAGTGCTTAAGGATATGAGGATATGAAATTTAATACACATTTGCCACTCATTAGCTTTAGTTCTAGTACCACAGCAAGAAATTAATTAAACTGCAACATTATCAACTGTCAGCTGACGATTCATGGCATTTTTTAATGGCTTCGAAAGGAGAAACATTCAATCAACGCCGTCTCGTTAACAGTTTGCTAGATGATGGATGTCAGTGCAGTGGCTCTGATAGCTGACCTAAATATCAACTAGAATCAAGAGTACAGCCAACACAACCGTCATATATCCTGTAACAAGCGAGCGGCTATTAGTTCAGAATTAATTTATAGTAAATTAGTTTATAAGTACATTGTTGTTAATACCTGTATGATTGCAAGAAGTATAAAAGTTATACTATGTTGTGTATGCCTATAAAAGATATACAATAGATACTTGTTAGCCTATAACACTCTCGACACAGGTTATTGAAAGCAGTGTGCGGCACTGAGTGGATCTCATACCACAATCATTCTATTCAGTGTGTCCATTTGCACTTTGGCCTTTTGAAAATTGTCATCTAGATGACATGAAATTTGCTTTAGCAACGCATTCACATCCACATTCGCATTGTTCCCACACCCTGTCTCACTTTATCGTACTCCTCCATTTTTTTGTGTGTTATCTTTCACAGAGGTTCCAGCTGCCATGATATTGGAATTTTGTGTTCAAGTGCCGCTAACATTTCGGAAACAATCAGAACACATTTTCGGTATTTTATCCCCGCTTTTTTATCTTTTTTTTGTATTCTTCTAACTTAGAACAGAAGAAAATTCGTGGCGTATGAGCAACAACAAAGAGACTTCTGTCGATTTTCAATTGCGTTAAAAAATAAATTTCATTTGATGAAGACGTGTATATATATCGATTTTTAGTAAATTTTTGATTTTAAGACATGCTTGATTTGCAACGCAACCGCCAGGGGGCGCTTTAACTTGTATTTGTTGTGGTTGCCTGTCAAATTTCGTTTGTGTTCTTTTAGCTTATAGAAAAAATCAAGCTAAATTTAGACACATGCTGAGAAGCAGTGCATATTTGTACATCAGTCTAGAAATTACGAAAATAGGCTTGTGTTTTGCGGCATTATAGCTCAAATGGTTAGATAAGCTTTAAGGTTTGTTATAAAATGATGAATTTAAGAATAGCTTCGAGGGTACTATTAATGAAATAACTGCAACTCTTAAAGTAAGTTTTGAAAAGCTTTTAGAAACATGTACAGACTTGAACAATTGAAAGTAGTTTTTACAGCAGCTTAATCTTTTGAAATAAAAAAAGTTTTAGAAAAGTGTAGAAATCGAAAACTCGAATTTAGCTTAAAGAAGACTATTTTATTCTCTGAATTCTGTCATATATTACATGGCCATCAATCTTCTTAGAAAAGAGCATTTAAATTTCGTTATGCATGCACAAATTTCATTTTGAGCAATTTCTTTCATAGGTTTTATTTTTGCTTTTTTACACGCTTTTGTTATTTGTAGTAGTAGGATGCCAGCTCAAGCAGACACATTTCTCATTTTGTGATGGATGTGCGCAATAATTTTTGCTATTTATGCAAAAGTCGGTTGTTATCAATGCCAATTCCCCAAGGAACACAAATGGTGAAAAGGGAGGGGCTTAGAAATACAGCTGTACAAAGCATAACCCCAAGGCTCATATCTCACTTTCGATATCTCTCTTTTATGCGAATGCGGGTCAACATTTAACCTTTACCTTGTACACACACACATCCAAATACAGAGACAAATGCATAGATCAGTATATATGTTTCACTCTGTGTGTGTGTGTGTGTGTTGGCAACACGTGTTGTTTCCGATTCGTTTGACTTGTGCCCCTGTTTCCTCTTCCTCTAAACAGATTGAGAGACAGACACACATGTCGCGACGAGGGCGTTACATCTATCAGCGTCAGGAGAATATATATGATATATATCATATATATACGATATATATATGTATCTATGTGTGTGTGTAAAGGGGAATGGCAACACTTATGCAAATTGAAATGCAAATAAGCCTGGCAGCCAAACAAGCGTCTGTCTATGTGTCTTTACAAGCCTACCACAAAAGTCCCTGGCAAAGTCCCTACAAAACACGAATGCGGATTCTTTGTTGGTTCTCACGCTTTATTGAATTCATTTAAAAAACAATTTTTCATTTTGACTACCGTTGACAACAACAACAACAACAATAACTTAAAATTGCGCCCCTTTTGTTTTATGCTATGTATATATGGGCGCCTTGAAGTAGGCTATAAAAAATGTGACTGCTGCTAACATTCCAATTAGCCTTTTGTTTGGTGTCAATGCAGCCTACAACCAAAATGGAGCTTCCCAAAAACACAACAACAATCGTACGGGAAAGAGAAAAACGGAAACAATTGAGTAAACTGAGCTTCATCTACAGGTCCTTCGGGCAGCCATTAAAAGCATTGAAAAGCTGTCTGCAGCTTTGTGTTTGCCTTTTTGGTCAGACAGTCTCAAGCCAAGCCAGACCCAAAGCCCAGTGCACAGTGCCCACTGCCACGCCCTTTTAGCCCCCGCTGCCTCACAGTTGCCCTTTGTTTGGCACTGTCAACGCCTCTCTGTATGCTCTTTCAGAAATTACAAAAAAGCAAAGACAATTAAACTCTTGTTAATGGCGAGTAGCAATAAAAAAGGACAATAGATAAATTGGTTCCATTCAGAATGATGTACAGCGGACAAAAAGCAGACAACTGCCATAACATCAACTGCTTAATGCATACAGTACACCTGCATTCAATCGTACATTTCACTTGTATTTAAGTCGCATTTTACATGGCTTTAATCTTATTTTGTTTTTAATTTATTTTGAATACAATTATTGGGAGCTTGTTCACAATAGAGTCTCAAAAATAGTTAAAGATACAGGTGAATTTAAATGATTCTTAAATAAAATATAAAAAATGCTCCTTAAAATGTGCTTTCATTAAATTCTAGAGTATCACTTATAAAAAACTGATATATTTCACCATAAAATTTTAACTCACTAATCCTTACAAAATTGTTATTAATTTTAAAAAAATTTAAATTAAATTTTGAAGCTTTTAATTCATTTAGAACATTTGCTGATCTCAATTCAGCACTTTAATGACCTTAAATTCCACCACCTCTGCAAAAAAGTGCAAATTTTTGAAACAAAATAATAATAAAAGGAAATCATTTTACAGCCGTCAAATACTCGTTGAGCTGAGCATTAAATGTTGCCTGCCTGTCTGCAACGACCTTAATGACTGTTCGCAATGCAAAGAGGTAGCAGACATTATGAAGACGAAGAGGCAGAACCAGGTATTAGGCTAAGGCTCAGTGATTTTACAACGGATTTCAGCAGAGAGACAAAGGTTATAACTTGTACTACAGTTTACAGCGTTACACGATGTGGTGTTTAAAGTTCCTGTTGTTTTGCTGCTGGTGTTGCTGTTTATTGTTTTAGCTGCTGTTTTGTTGAAGGAGAATGTGTAAATTAATTTCAGCCATGGTAAGCTTAATTTAAAGTTAGCCAAAGCCCAAAACACGCACACAACAACAACAAAAACAACAATAAGAATAACAACAGCAGCAAGAGACTTGCACTGACCTTCTATGCAAATACGCCTTGAGCAACAACAACAACAACAACAGCAACAACAACCGCAAAGCTGGGCGACCACCCGCCGTCATGTGAAGTTCATAAAGTTTCCAATGCTTCGCTTCGTTCCACTTCGTCCTTTGCTTTACCGACAACCGCAAAAGGCAGCAGCAACAACAACAACAACAACAACAGCCACACCGGAAGTTGTCCGCTGTACGAAGTGCGACTTGTCAACGTGTACTTCCGGCCAACATCATACGCCGCAATTGCCACAGGGAGACAGAGAGAGCGAGGGAAGCAGAGAGAGAGAGTGTGAGAGAAAAACCCACACAGGAAACAGTCGTCTCGGTCTTGGTCTCGTTCCCGGTCCGTGTCTCCTCATAGGCTTCGTCCTTGTCCTCAACCTCTAACAGAGTCTTCTCTCACCTTCCCGTACCTCTTGCTATGTACTTTAGTTATCAACTTTATGAATAATTCAGTTAAATTTTCCCCTATTGTATGGCGTTGCTTTGTATGCGTATACTTGATATGTTGTATGATTCAAACCTTGTCAGCAGTTTTAAGGCCAAAAATACAAAGTACATGCATTATTAGACTTCAAGTTATAAACTATGTGTGTTTAACTTGACTTAAGAATTTAAAGAATAGTTTCGATGAAGACTGTAAGATTTAAATATCCTGAAGACAATTTGATTACTTCAAAACACTCAACTTAGATTTTGTGAGCAAGTCTAAAGCCACAATGAATATATTTCCACAAAGTCAGACTTCTTTTAATTTGAATAGATTTTAATTTTAACAATCGTTCTACTTATACAAGACTAGTGAAAAGGATTGAGAAAATTCTAATATCATGCAAAATTTAAATTAAATAAATGTAATGTAATGATGAGCTTAGCTCAATAAAAATTCATTGAGAACAAACCGAGAACAGTCAAACTTCTCATATTATAATTTGTTCAGTGTTTAAGATAGCAATAAAATTAGTTAGTTACAAAAAATATCTTTAAAAATTAATTTAATTATACATACTAATTTGTTTCTCCCTTTGTTTTAAAGCCTTATAAATAATTTAACTTCATTATTATGATGATATTATGTTGTATTCTCACTGCTCAAACAGGCATAAATAATCACATAAGGCAAAAGCAATGCATATTACGTATACGCTGTGTACTGCACCAAAAATTGTTAATGTCAGCCAAATTTGTTGTTTATTCGCCTGTTGTTCGCTGTTGTTGTTTGATGTAATTCGTTGTTGTGTTTGTTGTTGCCATTGTCGTTGTCCTTGTTGTTGCCGTCGGCAGCCTTGACAACTGTTCTTGCTCCTGATCCCTGTTGTGTCTTCTACTGCTGTGTTTTTTTTTTTATGTTTTTAGCGTAAGTGATTTTGAAACACCTGCTAAACATGTTGCGAGGCAACCAGCAGCAGCAGCAGCATATCACCTGTACAGCCACCTGCACCACCTTCAGTTCCGATGTTTCTCCTTTTGTGTCGACATTTATTAAGCTTGTTGTTGTTGTTGCTGTTGCTGTTGCTGTTTGCGGTTGCTGTAACGCAGTTTAGTTAACTTAGCTGGCCAAAAGCAAAACAACTTGAAAGAAAGGGGAGGACGATACAAGCAAAGAGGCATGCACTGAAAAAAATGGCAGCTTTAAGAGCTGTTAACAAAAACATATACAAAGGACTTTTCATAAAATTTAACATTTATTTCGAGTCTAGCGAAATCGTTTCAAAAGCATCGAAGACTCAAATTAACAAGCAAAAACATGATTAAATCATTTTGAAATTTATAAAAATCAAAAGTTCTCTATGATTTTCTTTCTATTTAAAATTAGTTAATTTTAAGATTTTAAATTTCGTTTTTTTTTTTCAAAAGTTTTCTTAACTTGTTACAAGTAAAGTCTTTGTTTTTGACAGTGTTGTGTAGTACATGTCGCTGCCTGGCAAGGAAGCCATTAACAGCCTTTGGGGGCTTCTGCTGTCGTCTTGTTTGCTGCTCATTTTCGCGAGACAGCTCGCTCTCCATCTCTCTCTGCCTCTCTTGCTTCTCTCGCCGCCGCCTTTCATCTGTTTTGCTCTTCTTTCAAGCATAAACTTGGTCGTTGTCGCACATGCAACTAACATAAATTTTATGTAATAATTTTTCTAATCAGAAAATGAATACACGTCGCTTCTTTCGTTCTCTCTCTCTCTCTCTTACTCTTTTTCTCTCTCTTACTCTACTACTTTTAGCTGTTACCTATACATTTTTTTAAATACATTTTTAAATGCTGCAAAAAATGATTGCGCGTGCTGTTTTGTGCTTGTTGTAGTTGTTTTCTGTCGCTGTTGTTCCTTGTCAGTCGCCGTTAAAATCAATTTACGACAAAACAAACACACGTACTGCGAAACCCTGCCACGCCCAACGCCCAACACCCCCAAACTGCTGTTTGCATTGCTGCGCTGTTTGTTTGTTTCCTGTGCTTCCGTCCGTCAGCTCACCTCGCAACTGACTCATCTACCTATCCAGCTCCAGCTCCAGATTCGAACTCATCCCGTCTCAACGCCATGTCAATGGCAGAGACTCGAAATCAGAGACCCTGTGACGCTGTCAACGACTGCCGCTGTCACCTTTAATGTAGAAACATTTTTTTTTTGCTTCCCATCTTCTATATATAAATATGGGAGAGGAAGGCAGTGAGAAAGCATGTGAATTTGCCGCACAAATTTCCCGCTCGCTTATCAAAATTGGCTTAAGCAGCGACAAAGACTTTAATGTGTCTCGTTTTGAAGGTAAACAAAATATTTGCCACACACACAGAGAGACAAAGCCAATGGTAAACTAGTTTATGACCAGATTTACGCCGCACTATATTAATAAAGGATGCAGCACGAGCAGACCCTTCTATGATAGACAGCATTCAGCACACAGGACACAGGATACGGCACACTGCTGCCGTATGTAGAGGGTAAGGAGAAAATGGGTTGCTCATTAAAATGCAGCACGCAAAATCTGATAACAAACAGGGCTGGAAAACTGCAAAAAGGGGCTGTGTGGGTGGTTGGCAAATCATGATATTAAACCAGACACTAAAAACGAAAATTAAACACATTGCAAAAGTGCGTTTTAATTGGAAAGCATATTTAGATAGCTTGCTCATAAAATCTCTTACTAGAAACAATGGAATAATCTTAACGCAGTATAAAAGGGACGTCCTTAAGTATGCTATAGAAATTTTATATTATATTTAAATAGTTATTATATTTACGATATATGTATATACAAAGTTTAAAATGGGTTATAAAATGATTCTTATTCTGTTCAGAAATTATGTTTAAAGCATTGACTCAATTATTAAAATTAAGCTTTATATAAAAATTCAATAATATGAAACTTAAAACCAGAGAAAATTTTATAATTGCTCCGAAATAAATTGTATGTTCATATATACAATATTTAATACTTTAATAAAATTTAAACTTGCGCTGTATATTATACACAAATTTACTGATGTTTTTTAATCATTATTATTATTTCGGCATTACAAAATTGATTTCGCTAAACGAATATTATAAGAATGTTGTTAATTCGGAATTTAAAAATACTTTTTATTTTCTCACTCTCTCTCTCTCTCTTGATGCAATTCTTTACTTTTACTCTACTCGTAAAACTTTTTAAATATTCTGCACAAAAAGTTATGAAGCGCTGCGTGTCGAAGGGCTGTCAGAAATCAAGATTGGTGGAGCTCTGCGTTACACAAGTAGCTGCCATAAACCTGAGAGTAATTAAAAATTCAACGCAAAATCAACAAGGGAAAATCTGTTAACTGTTTGCTTGAAACCTGTTACCAATCAGTTGAAAAAAGGGGCTGCTACGAACTGGCGTCAGGGATACCTTACTCACTGGCTGTGATGAGTGAAAATGCCGCAGGTGCAAAGCGTGAGGAAAGCGAGAAGCTAGCTGTCTGCTTAAATTACTTCAAGCTGGTTTTGTGTGTGGCAATAACAACAACAATAAGAAATAACTACACGAGGGGTTTGCTCCCTCACCCTCTCTCTCTCTCTCTCTCTCTATGATGTCGCAGAAAAAGGGCAATGGGGAAACTCGCTTTTCCCTGTTAGCAGCAGCTGCTGCTGCTGCTACTGGCACTGCCGCTGCTGTCAGTCGATGAGGGCGCCGAGTGTCAGACATTATTGCTCCCGGGGGGCAATGTGAAAGGCAAATAGTTTCAGCGGCCTGGCAATACTAACAACAACAAACGATCGCCCAGAGGCGTTAACAAAAGGGGGATGGGAATGGAAATGCGGTGGACCTGGGGTTAAGGGTCCCGATGACAAGCGACGCTCAGCCAATGATGGTGATGGTCGAATGATGATTAGAACTGGCAAAGGCCTCCAAGGAGCAACATCAGCCGGTTTTCTGTCCATTGCCTTAATTACGTGCAGATAAGAAACGCAAATATGAATACAACAACGCCTTCGTAGCCACTCCCCCTTTGCCGCCTCTCGTCCCCCTTACTCCTCAGCAGACAAGTGCTGTCCATATAGCGCAACAGCTGCGTCACTAAACGCCCGGGACATAAACATAAAAAGTCTATGAAACTGTCATAAAGCAGGCAATAGAAGTGAACGACCAACTCGTAGCCTTGGCACACGCCCCTCCCTCTACATCCCTGCCGCCTCCTCCCTGGGGAGGCCACGGCATTGGCCTTGTCTTGTCCCGCACTCAAAGAGACAGAGAAAGAGAGCGGGAAACTCATTTGTAAGGCGAGTGTCATAAAAAATTTGCCAAAAAGAAATTAGACGAGTTCTCTGCTCTGTGTCCAATGTGCGCCTAAAAGTGCGCTTTAAAATTTCTACAAGTGACCCACAAAATGGTAGGAGACTGAACCCACCACCATATGACTTAAATGGACATAAGCTTCTGGCTCGTTTAACACACACAGTCTTACCTTTGCGAAGGTAAATCTCATTAGCCAGCGGCAAGAAGGAGAATTTTTCATCTTTTCAATTTCTGCGAAAAATACTTAAAGCTTAAGTTATTAGAGATTCCAAGAAGCGAATTAAATATCGACAAAAAAATAGGTTTCTATAGATGGCTAAAAATATATATTTTTTTAATTATTAAAAGCACAAAATATGAATATATATATATATTTTGATGTTATCTAAAGACAGTTTTTCTTTTCTTTTAAAATAAAAATATATATTTAAATATTTCATAAAAATTATTAATATTAAAAAAATCTAATAAATGTAAAAATGCGATAGTTTAGTTTAGTTTACCAACATAAAAAAAAATCTGGTCTACAAAATTCCCACACTCTCATAAAGTTACACTTTATTGAAGCTCTACTGTAAGTCGGAAGCCAAGCGAAAAATTATCTAACAACATGCCATAGTAAATAGAAGGAGAGAAAACGATGCGATGCGATGCGGGGAGAGGGAAGGCAAGAGACATGGCCAGCTTAGAATGAGGGCTTAGAGGCTCTTAGCCATTTCATTTTTAGCCTTGTTGCCGTCTGTTGTCTATGTCTATGTGTATGTTGGTGTGTTTTGTAAAGATTATGCGCTTATAATGGGCCGCAAGTTTCCTCAACGGCCATGGGCCGTTTCCAAATCTCTACAAAATTGGCTTTTGAGCGCACATAAAATGTGTAAAGCGGGGAACCGAGTGTTACAACTGTTAAGCAAAGGCGCATAACAGCCCAAAAAGTAGATAACAACAACAACAACAACAACAGTCAGAACATGCTATAAATTAGAACAGAAACGAAGTGAGTGCATTGTGTATCCGCATCCGCATCCTTATCCGCATGCCGCACTTATATGACCCCGACATGTGTGCTGCTCCCTCTACCAACTCCTCTCTCTCTCTCTCTCTCTCTCACTCTCTCACACACACAGCTCCCGCATGAGTCGTAAAACGCAACATAATGAAACATTATAAAAATCATAAAAATCAACATCATATTTATGCACAAGGTCCGGAAACGCAGGAGCGTAACCAAAAGAGACACAACTTGGCAAGCAGAGTGACGGAGTGAGAGAGAGAAAGAGAAAGAGAGAGTGAGAGGGAAAAAAGTGCTGAAACCAGCAAAATATGTAAAGTGAACTGACGCAACATGATGCAAGAACACAATAGCATACAAAATTGTTATGATTCTTCATATACTATAGAAATATTGAACTTTTTGTACTCTTCAATTTGGGATTGCAATGCATCAACTGGACGTTGGTAACATCCAAATACATATATGCATTTAAATACAATGCATAAAGAAAAATTTTCATAAATATTTAAACTTTAACGGATATCAATAGTGTTCAATAAAGTATTTAAAAGTACGACTACTCTCTTATAATAAATTTATAGCCAAAAATCACTAAATATATGTCAATTATGACTTGAAATTTTAAGCTCATCAATTGAACATTTCGCAAATTCATTTCCATTTGAATATCGAATAATAAATTCTATTACTAAAATGTTTAGTATCAAGTGTGGGTATACGATAAATACATATATGTACAAACATCTTACCAAATTTATAACATCTTCTGCTGCTGCTATAAATATGCAAAGTGTCCTCAACACACGCACACATTCTTACGAGTCGTAAATATGCCGCCGCAGTCATATTGAATACGAGTGAAGACTGCGAGAGAGAGAGAGAGCGAGCGAGTGAGTGAGCGAAACTGGCGAGTAAAGAGACAAGTAGACAGTAGAAGGCGTCAAGAGCGCACGAAGCTCGTAAATTTGGTGCTGCTGCAATTTCTTCGCACAGATTATAACTTATGAGACATGGCGACCAAAAGAGAACAACATGAAGAGAGTGGGAAGGAGAGACAAGAAACGAGGGAACGTGTGTTGTGTTTGTATGGTAGCGGAGTACTAAGTAGCCTTAGCGTTGTCTGTTTGTTGTTTTTATTATGTATATTACAGCAAATAAGCGTGTGGCAGTCACCTAAAGAGAGTAAGGGAGAGAGCAAGCAACTGAGCTTTCAGAGCTTGACTTTGTGTGGTCTTGTTAGGGCAACCGATTGTCGGTCTCACATGTTTTATGACAGCCGGCAAGAGTTATGGGTGTGTGTGTGTGCAACCTTATCACAGACCACACGATGCTCTCTGTCTTCGCATATTAACATTTATTTTTCACAGTCATTTTGACTGCGGCGACAACACAGCAGAAAATTTTTACTGCTTCTGCTTCTGCTGCTGCTCAGCAAATAAAAACTGACAGTACACAAAAAAGTGTTGCATAAAAAGCAAAAGCAGTTGGCCAAAAACCACATGTTTGTATATGAATGTTCGTGTGTGTGTATGCAACTGTCGGTTTTCCTGACTTTTGCTTAACGCTCGCTCAGGCCAGCGTCAATATGATTTATGCATATATTTCACAGTGGAAATCTATTGAGAAATCAGTGACAAGCAAAATATGCATGAACTTGCATGCAAACACTCACACACTGACACACACATGCATACAAATGGAATAGCCAGCTGGCGTTGTGTTTCCATAAGATGCTTAGCAAATGGACAAGTTGATGCATGCACAATCTCTCTTCAAACTTTTGTTCCCCCAAAAGCATTAATATCATCCAATATGAAAAGTCATTGTTGATGTTGATTCGTGACTTTTGAGCACCTATCGATAAACTAAAACACTCAGCTTTTGTCACTTATCGAGTAAGTACCGTATGAATGCAAAGCTTTTAACATTTTGCAAACCAAAAAAAAAATAATGAAAAAAGAAACCGCTTGAACTACTTTAAAACGCATGCAGCTTAGCTAATGTATTATGCAATACAAACATAACTAATTGCATAATTGATTATTTATTAATTAAATATCTGCATTTGTGCAGCGGATTATGTGGCAAATTAATATGCACTTTTCACTCACACTTATTTTACGCGTACTACCGAACAAGAAATGCAGAATTAATGCGCTGCGTTAGTCGAACAGAGCAAGAGCGACTGACTGATATTTAATTGCTGCAATCCCTCTACTGCATGAAGAGCGCTGATCTCGCGCTCAGTAATTGGAGCTTTCGCCTATCGCTCTCCGTTGTAGTGAAGCTGTAACTTAGAGCGCGTGAGAGTGTTTTTGTTGTTTTGTACGTCACAACTTTTGTTTAACATGGGCAATTACACAAGTGTATTTTACTGACGTCACACACATCTGTTGTGCTGAGGAATCTTCATTTCATTGCTTATGCGCTACAAAGCAAATAATCTAGCTGTGAATAGATTGATTAGCGTAGTGTGTGTGAAAAGTGCTTGGACACAATTTCATTAGCAAATGTTGCAGATGTCTGCCACAGCATATTGACCTTTGACATTGCTTCGATGCTTTTTGCTGCTATTCGATATCCTTATTATGAACACCTGCTGACATTGACACTAAAACCTTTGGCAAGGATAAATATACCGAATGTTGTTGTTGTTGTTGCTTTGGACTGTCACATTGCTGTCATTTGCACACATTTACCGTTAACGTTAAAGAGCGCACACACACATACATACATAACTGTTCCAAAGGCCACGCGCATTAAGGGTACTCATACACATGTAAATAGAGCAGCAAGGTTACACTCACACCAACACACACACACACATTAACAGCTTGAGGACATTGCATTGAATTTGAATGACACAAAGGCGTCGGTGCTTTATGTAGAGGGGGGGCGTGGGGAAAGGCAGCTTTCAGGCTGCAGCTCCAGATAAAGTCAACACAGCATCAAATTGCCAATAGAGCTGACAAGCGAGTGTTAGTTAGAAAGAGAGATGGAGAGAGAGAGGGAGAGAGAGAGAGAGAGAGAGAGAGAGAGAGAGAAAGAGAGGGAAAGAGCATTAGTAAAGGCATTTATAGAAATTTTGCAGAAGCGCAAGGCAAACAAATGGCATTACTACAAGAGTAGAGGCAGGCGTGAGGAATACACTGACAAAAAATTGATTAAAAAATCTTATAGAAAAAATGTTTGCTAAAATATTCTAAAACAAGATGTTGTTCCTTATAAAACATCAAGCATCGATTTAGGTTTTAAAATGTTCCAAATTCTTTGTCATAATTTTAGAAAATTTATTTTTTTCAGTGTAAATGCGTTGGCGAATGGCAAAGAATATACTACATACCAATAAGCATGACGGATACAGATACTACATGTGTAACCACTCACTCACTCGCTCTCGGGCTCTCTCTCTCTCTCTCTCTCTTGCTCTCTCTCGCATTCTGTGATGCTTCCCATCACATTTAGCATGAATGTCGCCTTTGCATAACAAATGTTAGCAACATGTTTCAATAATGAGCATAGCCGTTTTCCCCAACCCTCCCCACTCTCCCTCCCCTCGCCGTTCTCACTGCTTCTCATCGCTTCTCCACGTTCCTCAAACAGTCAGTCACATTGCCATAGCCATTACCATGACCATTATCCGGCGACGGGGCACGATTGAGCAATACGCTGGACATCTCCGCCAGCATAATAGCAATCTCCAACTCCTACTCCGTCTTCTCACACACTCCCCACTGGCCGAAACACACCCCCAGGGAGGTCACTGTTAGCCCTTTATAATGGCATCGCGCGTCTCTAACTGTGACTGTCACTGTGACTCTCTGACTGTGACAGTGTGACTGTGACTGGTGACTGTGTGTCCCAGCACCAAATTAATCGTTTCCACTGTGCGGTCGGCACAATCAGCCCCTTTTTCTCATACCTCCCCCCAGCCCACAACCCTGCATCCTCTATCCCTTTTCAGTACACTTCTCCACTGTCAGTGTGCGCCTCATTTGTTATGGCCATTTGCATAAATAAGTCACTGGCAGCGGCATTTGGACCAGTCCAACCACTGGACAGACGTCCTGAGCAACAGTGATCGGGGTGTGGCACAGTGAGAGGGAGTGGGGTTTATAAGTAACCGAGTTGGCGGAAATTGTGTGAATAACTTAATGAATGTTGGTTTAAGGTTGAGGCCTCAACTCAACTCGAATTGTTGCCTGATTTGCTTCGTTTGTTTGGTTTCAGTTTCTGTTCTAGTTTGGTCATCGTTTTAGGGCTTAAATTCTAATACCAGTCGATAATCTGATGCAGCTTGCACTGTAGCAGATTTTGGTGTATTTCAATTATGATATAATTGATACATTATTTTGCAGGCATTAATTAACATGTAATTGTAGCGTCATTATATGTAAGTGAGTCTGTTTTTTTTTTAAATGAAGAGTTTTAAATTTCAACATTGCGCATTAAAGCTGGAGAAACAAATGTGAAAACTTTATAAATATTTATGTGTAAATTTATTTTAGTCAACGAACATTACAAAAGAGTTTAAGGTAGTCTTCGGGATGTTTTGCTATTAAATTTGTATATAATTTCTTAACAACAAAATCAATATTATTTCATACATGAATGCTAAAAATGTTTGGCCTTAAAAACCAATTAAATAGTTTGTTTTTCTTTTACGTATTGCGAAATTGAAATCCCAAGTAAATTTCAATTTTAATATTCGTTGTGTTTAATCCACTTTTATATGTGTTGCCAATATTTGAAACATCTTCTTTACTTTACGGCTAATTTTCCCGTTGCTCTGTCTCTGTCCATTTTCTTTCACTCTCTTTACACACATCGAAGAATGTTAAACATTTAATGGCGCCAACAAAAAACAACAACTGCAGAAACAACAACGACGACAGTCATTTTGTAACGGAGCCTAAAGAGTCCTTTTCTCCCCATTTGTCCTTGAAGCCGAGGGTGCAACCCCTCTGTCTGCCACTTCTTGGGTCCTCCTTTCTTTCGGCAACGTCCTGCTGCAAGGATGCGTGACAATATGCCGTTTAATTATACGCCGCGACCCTTTTTGTTCTTGTTCTTGTTGTTGTTGTGATATCGCACACACATTTTAAAAGTCAATTATCCGCACATAACGCACATCGTTGACAGTGGCTGTAGATGTGTGGGAAGGGAGCTACGGACATCAAGGGCGAAGAAGTAGAGCAGGGTTTGCCCAAGGAGCCTTTACATTTGCCAGAGTCCTTGCCATATATCCTTGCCACGCGTCAAATTTGGCGCGCGAGCTTTTTAAACTTTCTCCTGGCAGCTACAAAAAAAAGTTTATTATTTTTATGAGCTGGCGTGAAGCACATGAACACTCCCCTTACCCAGCACCGCACATTATTCCACAACTCCCGCGTTTGTGCGCAGGAAAAGAACAATAAGTTGAAGGGAGGGGGGACAAAAGAGAGCTGCAAATTCGATAAGTCGATTCTCGATACTTAAACCGATAATAACATAATCTGACAACGGGAGCTTGAGTAGTTCGCCTCACTAACGAGGCAGACGCGAGCTTTAGTTACAGTTAACAAGCTCGTGGCATGCCGCAGGTCAGGTTAACGTTTCTTAGTTGTACCGCCAACGAGACGATTGAGGGGCAACCACAGGCTGACAAAGGGCCACTTGTGGCAAGATACTGTGCAGCAACACTGTGCCACAAATCGAAGAAATTTCTATGATAACAATATGTACGGAATGTTTAGTAATGTGTTATAGAATTTGGAATAAGAATTGCTCATATGGTAGCTGTTTTATATGAGATTTTCTATGATTTTCTAAAAGCTACAGGCTTGCAACTTGTAGTTTTCTTAGCTCTAGCTCTTTTAAATTACTTATTACCTATTGTCGTTTCTATTGTTGCAGTTCATGACTTATGAAATTGTTGATTTAACTATACATTTCTATTTTATATGAAACTTGTGTTTGCCATATCTTCCAACTGCTTTTAGCCTTTGGCTTTTACATGAGTTTTACTTTATTTCATAATTTCTGCTTCCATTTCTAGAAAATGTAAATGTTTACACTGCTTCATTCCACATCATTTCATTCTCAATGAATTTCTACTGTAAAGAAAGACTTCTGCTTTTGAAAATACAATTAATGTAGATAATTTTATTTTACTCAACAACATTCCATTGCTTTCTCCTTGCTCTCTTTGTTATTTCTCACAATTCGATGTATCTCTATTCCACTGTTACTACATTCCAATCTTAAGTAAATGTGTTATAACATTTCCCGAATTCCACTGTTTAATTTCCAAGCTCCTATCAAATGTAAAAACTCGTTGATTTAACATGCAAGCAAAAATCAATCAGAGCCGCAAATTGTGTGCAGTGCAGTGTAGTTATTCAATATATGAGTTGAGCACTCTCATTTTCTTACTATACAGATAATGGAGTAAGTAGGAAAGGGGAGTGGGAAAAGGGCAGGCATTTGCCATGTAATTGGCTGCAATTTGCATAACAATTCTGCGACTGTTTTGCATAAGTCCTGCGACGATGCAACATAATAACGGCAGGCAGCACTTATTTTCACATTAGAAATTCCTTTTTGGCAAGGCCTTTACCACCCCCAACCCTATCGCTCCCTATCGTGAAGAGCCGTCCTTCCTGTGGAGCAAGGACATAAGGACATGAAAGCCGGCAACAGCTGAAGCAGCAGGCAGAGGCAATTATGTGCTTCGCTTGCTTCGGTGCAGCAGCACTCGACACTCACACACACACACACTCGGATACAGCACAAACTCAAGATGCAGGCTCGTAAAAGTCAGAGCCGGAAATGCAACGCTGAAAATCTCTGGCAAACGGTAAAAATGCAGCCATTTTCCAAAAAGGAAGAAAAAAAAAGTGAAAACTGCAAAAACAGAAACCCCAAAATGCTATTTGAGCTAGCATACAACAGAAGTGCGCTGCTGCATTTGGGTCTATAACTTCGCAACACACACATGCACACACATGTCTTACTCAATCATCCAACCCTGGACTCAGCTTGCCTGCATCCCTCGCCAACATACTTGCAATTGCCATAAAAGTTATCAAAATTGAAATTTTATTTAAAAAGTTTCACTGCTTGCATATGCATTCAAGAAGTTTATAAGATCTACTTTAATAATGTCGAGTGCATGATTTATGCCCATCCCCCTTCCGACCCACACACCACTCTTCACACACCCACACACACACACACACGCAGAAAAACCTCAACATGCATGCATAAAAATCTCATCAGTAGAAATTAAAACTTAAACACAATACGTTCCGTTAGCGTTGCTAAATAAATGACGATGACGTTGATGAGGAAAATGCGGAGCAGCAGTTGCAGATGGCAAAATACGTACAGTGAAAATAAGAAATAGAAACAACGCAGGGGGCATGGAGGGGGGAAAAGGGGAAAGCGAAGAGCGAATACTTGTAGGTCTGCATATATTGCACTAAAAGCATTTTCCCGATGCCTCAAAGTATTCAACAGTTTCCGAGCTATTACGCTTGATTGGGTTTCAACTAAGAAAATTCCCATTTTACTTCCCTCTCTCTCTCTCTCTCTCTCTCTGTCTACTCTTTATACACAGGTAGCTAAAACGAAATAACGAATAGATGTTAAATTAATCAAAATGTAATGCGACCTGGACTCTCTCCATGGCAACACGGGCCTCTACATAAAAATTAAGCTAATAAATTCACAAAAATGAGTTCGACGCTTAATTTGCCATGAGTATTTTTCATCTTATTCCACGGCCTTACACCGCCCCACTTTCTCTACCTTAAGCTCTCTGCAGTTGAAGAAAGAAAGAAAAGAAAAGAAAAACCTGTGAAATAAAAACAAAATGGTCCACGCAAGCAAAGTAAGAAAAACTGAAAGAAAAAAAATCAACAAAAATAAATAAGCCACAACAAGCGGAGCTGCTAAAATACTCATTGCAAATGAAAAGCTGAAAAGTTTAATGAAGCTTTGCTGATCTTTTTATGCTCTACACTTTTCATAATGTATTATAAATTCAGAGCGTTGTAGATAATTGAATAAGTATTAATACTTAATTCTGCAGAAAAGATAATAGCGAATTAGAGTTTACAAAACATATATTTATAGTGATTTAAAAGTTGTATGTTTTATTTCTTAACTTTTGGATTATTTTTTTGTTAATAATAGATTAAAAACATTTTAATGGTGGCCTTAGAAAGTTTTTATTAGGATTCCCAATATAACTCGTTTCACAGTTCTTAATAATTTTACATTTACAATTTTAGATTTCTCAGTCAGATCTTTCAACAAAAACTGCATAAATAGAAGACAACTTCACCCACATAGCTAATATGCCCCAGCAAATAGCTTAAGTAGAAACCCGAAATGCGTTTGTAGATGGTATGGGAGTGCCTATAATAAATACGTACTCACTTAGCTTAGGCTATGTAAATTAACAAAGTATGGCCGCAGTTAATTTGCATAAAGTACAGACACACAAAAAAAAAAAGAAAAAGCAAAAAGAAAACATTATTTTGTTATACTTTATGCCGTCTACTTTTGTGCCCATATAAACTGCACTCGTGCCACTGTTCGACATTGAATATGGTTTTGCTTTTTATTTCATATTTTACAGACTTGACTTTCGACCTGGCCGTGGCGTTTACGATCTGCAAATTAAGAACACCTCCTATAATCGAGACAACGGACGCTTCGAGTGTCGCATCAAGGCCAAAGGTACTGGTGCCGATGTGCATCAGGAATTTTACAATGTGACCGTGCTAACGGCACCACATCCGCCAATGGTCACACCCGGCAACATTGCGGTTGCCACCGAGGAGAAACCACTCGAGCTCACCTGCAGCAGCATTGGCGGCTCACCGGATCCAATGATAACGTAAGTTCCCATCCCCATTAATGGTTCACTGCTTTCATTGCTAGTGAGGGTCGTTCAACTCTGTAATTGAATTTACTTTATGCTATTGTAGTGAAGGGAGCAAATATGCAAATAGCAATGCACATTGGGGCATTTTCCCATTTTTTTGGAATTAAGTCTTTTTTTCAAGTTAGTTAAATTAACATTCTGATAATGCCAATGCATCATGAAAACTTAAATTATGTAAGTTGCATACCCAGAATGTTAAGTTAACAGTGCTCTGTTAAACTGAGTGCTCTTTAACAGAGTTGTTAAAGACTACAAGCACATCTTAGCAATTTGAGCAATATTTTCTCCAAGTTTAACAATCATTCAAATTAAATACAAAGCCTTTTAGACTTTCAATTGCAATGGATAATATTCAGTGTGGTTTGTACTCTGTGTTAATACATGATTTTCTTCACAAGTTCATGTAATTTGTATTCTTTTGTGTGTTTTAGCAACCGTCCCCAAAAATAAATTTTGTGAAGAAAATTTATCTTTGGAAGACCACAACTTTTTTAAATCACGCTTAATCACAAAATGAGTACATACGTTTTGTAAAGCAATCAATTATGAATCGAAACTATTAAGCACAAAGTACACTTATGTGCACTTTTCGCGCAATTTCAATTTTTAGTACGTAACCTTAAAATTTTCAGAGCAAATTCCTTTAAAATGCAAACAAATCAAAATAAGAATACGATTACTTTTAGTGTTATTTTAACTACTGGAGATGACTGAATAGTGTTAATTTACCATAAAAATCCTATCTATATGCACATTTTTATTACTTTAGCCAATATTTTTGCATTTTTTTCAATAAAGATATTACTTTCTCATACCAAAATTAAGGTTGTAAGCGATTATTCCTATTGGATATTTTTGATATAGCTTTTCGATCCTGATATCTATTAAGGACAATGTCAGGAGCGAAATAACACTTACATTTGACTATATAAGTTGACAATATTAAAAACTATGACAGTTTTATCAAAAAAGTGCAATTTTACAAATTCATCATACAAAAACTATATGATAAAGTCAACCGATCTTGATAATTTTTGGACAGGACATTTTGAGTATAATGACCCACGAAACCTGTAAGTTTGGTCTAAATATCTTTAAAAACAAAAAAGTAAGAACAGATATTATTAAGAAGGGGGCGGTGCCACGCCCATTTTTCACAGCAATAATAGATATTCATGTCATAAGTCGAATGCAAAAAACTAGAGAGTGGTATCTTGCACGGTTCTTGAGTTATTAATTTATTCCATAAAAATGGGAAAATGCCCCATTGTGCAATGGCATCTTCATAATCCCTTCAAAATCTTCAAAATTATCATTAATTTATGATTTCTTAAAATGTTTACTAATTTGTTTTATTTTAAAATAATTGTTTATCTACGTTTGTAATATAAAATCTTTATTAATTTGGTTAGATAAGATAAATGAATAAATATTTTATTTTGTTTACTTTAAGGAATAAGATTTGTCTTAGAAATAATTTAATATTTATAATGTTAAAAAATACATAATTTGTTATATAAAAATTAAAATCAAAAATACTTTTGTGATAAAAAAAATGTTTTTCTCTTTAAAATTTTAAGCAAAAATGTATATGTATTTTTAATTTTATTATATTAGTTTTAGATTTTATTAAAAAAAAGTTCATTAAATAGTTTACACTTTGGAAAATATTTCCCAAGTTTATTTTGTAATTTTTCATTAGAGTATTTGACCATTGCTGTTTTGAAGAAAACAAGTTTGTATTGGTTTTTTGTAGAATTTTGTTTTAAAATGTGTTTTTTTAGTGGTTTTTTTTTGGGTCAGCTGTCGTCGCTGCTGTGGTCAGCGACAGTTAAGGCACATCCGGCTGCAAGTAAATCACTTAACCGGTCGCCTTCATTAATAATCCCAGCCGTCACATGGTTTATTTTCATTTTCATTTTGTTTTTCGATTTTTTCTTTTCGGCACTAAATCGCTGTCCCGCACTATCCTGGTCGCACACTAACTGTCTGTCTCTCTTTCACGTTCGGTTGGCGGATTGCAGTTGGTATCGAGAGGGCAGCAATGTGCCGTTGCAGTCATATGCGCTAAAGGGCGGCTCTAAGAACCATTACACGAATGCCACACTGCAGATACTGCCCAGAAGGGCCGATGATGGTGCCAAATACAAATGCGTTGTTTGGAATCGAGCCATGCCAGAGGGAAATTCGCTGGAGACCAGCGTCGCACTGAATGTCAACTGTGAGTATAAAAACTTGAACCAACAAACTCAAATGGTTATGGAATCCAGCCAAGAACACAAAAAAAAGCAAAAAGGAAAAAAAAATAGACGCTATAGACTTGCAAATTTATGACTTGCCACACGATTTGAATTTGAAAGGCCAAACAATTTAAATTTAATGATTTGTTATAAAAAAAAAGGTCATATGAAGGTCAAATTGAGCAGATTTAGCTCCACTTTACTGATAACTATAAAGTTCAATGAATATTGAAGTGCAACTTTAGTATTTCTACAACATATAGTAAATCCCTAACATAAAGTTTTAATTTTTATTACTTTTCCATTTCTATAAATGTTCCTTAGTTACTTCAGCTCCATCTTGAATAGCAATAAGTATGATATGTTATTTTACTTTAATAACTGTAAGAGCATTTGAAGTGCGCTTTATTGCACTATGCTTTAGCAGAGTTTTCCTATGTTTTCCTTTGTTTTACTTCACGTACTTCCTTTTGTCAGTTTTTGTAATTAAATGCAGCAGTTTGTTGAACAAATGTTGCTGTCCACTTGTCACATGATCAACGTGACCCAGAAGTCGCGCACATGGCAGACCCATAAAGTGTCTGGCTAAAAGGCACACGCACACACACAAGCACACAACCACACACATATACACCCTCACAGACACCACTTGATTGTTAGTTATTGGTTTCCACAACACAAGAGGAGCCTGTGCCATAGGCGAACTGAAGACTCAAGCTGTCATATTAGCTGACAAGTCTTTTTTCCCAAGATTGAAAGAGACGGAGAGATAGAGGGCAAAAGAGATGAAGAAAGCATGCTGTACACATGACAACCTATTGCAAGCATTTTAACCATTTTCACTCATATTAAATTTCATTTGAATGGGCCACGCTGCGTATGCGCAATAAACTTGTCACGTTAGTTGCATTTAATAATAAAAATCACTAAAAACGACAACATATAAAAATCTGCATGAAATTTATGCAATCAAATAGAGTTACAGTTAGCTACTGACTACCAAAAGAGAGAGAGAGAGAGAGAGAGAGGGTGAGAGTGGAAGTGAAATAGAGAGGGAGACAGCGAGTCAGCAAGATGAGGGAGAGCGCAAATATATTCATAGGAAAACATAAATTGCAGTCATTTTTATACACGCCGGATTTGTAGCCGCAAAAGTAGACAGACAACAACAACACGACTGAATATATATGTGTGTGAGTGTGTATTTTGCTAGCATGTGTGCATATATGTGTGTGTGTCACATGCAGCGAACTCCCAACGTCAGCGTAACAAATATTTATAGTCTTTGCTATTTGGCACAGCAAACGAAACGCAAAAAACCCCAGACAACAAACCAAGAAAAAGTCTAACAACAGCCAAAACATTTAATATTTTGAGCAAGGTCGCCAGCTAAATACCCTATAAGTTTTAGAGAATGCGAATGAGAATATAATATAGAATAAATGGTGCTAGGCGCACAGTTCCATAAAACACAGAATTTATGTAAAAACTAAGGGTGATCTCTAGCTACTTTAATGTTTTCCCCGCTTTTTGCACATTTTGATCAAGAAATTGACCCATTACCACCCAAAAATAGTCTTATGATACGATTTTTTGATAAATTTATTAAAAACTGTACTGATTTTAGCCTCATAGCTCATACGAATTGTGCACCACAATGATCGATTCAGCGTTAATCACTCTCTTTAAACAGTTATCGATAACTGCTACTTATAACAATTCTAGCCCTACGAAATTAGCTCTTAGTAGAATAATAGCTCAACGGTTTGTGTTCAAGTTAGCGATTATATGGAAAAGTGGATCAACCTGAGCTGCAGACAGAACTGAACTTGAAGAGAATTATGCAAATTAAAGATACTTAGAAAATAATCCTTTCAAGCGTTACAAACTTAATGACAAATTTGAATGCCTACATAAGCGGCATGAATAAGGTATTAAAGCAAGCTGTTTAAAGGCTTCACACACACACAAGTACACATATAAACGAAATGAAATGAAATGAAGAAGACACAAAACAGAGAACGGAAAACGAGAATAAATGACAACAAGCAAGTGGAATATGAAGAAACAAATTCGAAGGCCAAGTAACAAGTAACCAAACAAAGGGAAGTCCTGTTTATGTTGCCGCTGTTCTGAGACTTCACATATATGTATGTATATATATATATATATTATATATATATATACCCATGTGTGTGTGTTTGGACTAGACTGGTGTAGAGCAGCAGAGGAGTAGCAATTTTGGGTTTAGTATTTATGATGCTCATTTAAAATCCATTAGCAGCATAGGCCACACAACGGCAAATAAAAGAGGCAATATAGAATATAGAACTTCTGTATGTGTTTGTGTGTGTGTTTGTCTGTGTGTTCAGTGTGTGTTGGGCTGGGAGCCAAAGTCAAAAGTGCCTCCAAGGTGCATTTAGCTAGAAGCCACAAGGGCCAAACAGGGTCAGCAAAAAGGAACTAACAACCTGTCCGAGACGTTTAACATCAATTGAATTTCGAGCGCAGCTTTTGAAACATCGCAATGGCTGCCGCAATTCAAAATGGCTGCCAAACGGTAAAGTATGGCGGCTTCTTAAAAAGTTTGTGAGTCATTGGAAACAAAAAATGTATGAAAATGGCATAATAAAATCAATTTAGATGCATATAATGCCAATTTACTTTTTGTTTTAGCTTTTCTTGATTGTCTAAACTAGAATTGGACTTTTTCAATAGTTAAAAGTTTAATTTCGTACTACATTTGCACCAAACTGTAAGTACTCGACGCCAAATCCCTTTAACCAGTAACAAATTGATAGCACAGTTTTTTTCAGTTCTCAGCAGTTTGACAAGGATTGACATTAAAAGACAGATATGAATGCGAATGGAAGCCAAAGACGACATTGTGTGCTCTAGTCTTAATGCCTTGACTCTGATTGTGATGGATAAGCAATTGGCAACATTAGACAGAGAACAACAGCAAGTGAGAGAGAGAGAGAGAGTGAGAGAGGGAGAAAGTTGGCGAGCCAGAAGAGAGCTGACAAATGGCAGAGCAATTTTTAATTGAAAATGTTTGCATGGATTCTTGTTGCCAATGTGATTTCTTGCATGTGAGATTTGTCACCCTTCTGCAACGCTTCAGAGGAATGTGGCACGTTGCTGCTGCTCTTGATGCTGTTTTCTTTTTGCTGTTGTTGTTGTTGTTGCTGTCGTTGCGTGTTTGTGCCTGCATTTGATTGATTTATGCTTTATCCACCACGGCTGCATTGCCAAAAGAAACAAAAAAAATCGCCAAGCAACTAGAAAATCCACAACAGCAACAAAATATTCGCTGGCATTTTGAAAAATAAACTCCCAATGCATCATGGCGTCAACGTCAGCGTCCATACTAGCGCGGAGTGTTTTATAACGTGCGAAAATCCCAAAAGAAATTAATACAAAATTTGCTCTCTATCTCACTCTCTCTCTCTCTCTCTCTCGCCTTCTCGTTGTGGATTGTATGAGTTCACATGTGTGGAACGTATTCAACGCTGCAGCACTGTAAATATGTTAAGCAAGAAATAAAATTAGAGATGGGCCTGCAAATTGCGCATACGCAGCGTGGCCACGCATAGGCAGCAACAACAACAAAAGCTGCAAATAGAACTTGAATTATATAGACTCATTTAAGTCGACTTATGGAGACTCTGTACTTAATATAAAGCGAGTTACATGTAATAAAATAAAACAGAAAAGTTTAACAAAGTCTATTGCCAAATTTGCTTAGAGTGTAAAATAAAATATAATGTAGACAATTTATGACACTAAAACACCCACTAATTAAGAGACCCTTTGACATTTCACGAGTACAGGGTGTGAAAAGGAGACGCGTGGCTGTCAACTTGGCACAGTTTTAGAAGCACACACACACACTTACACACGAGGCACGTTTCCACATATTTTCAGTTGCCACACACCGCGAGTTTCTTTTATGAGTGTGTGTTTGTGTATAAGTGTGTGGGTGTGTGGTGTACATGGCACGTGACTTTTGTGCAGTTGCATGCAACTCACGTAATAAACCTGCATGCCATACCATTTGATGCATTCACGAGTCCTTGGCCAAAAAGTCGCTGGCAACGAAGACAAACAGGACTCATGTGTCGTCCTGGCCTGCTGAAGTGGAAAGCAAAGCCGTTGAAAAGACATTTCAATTTGAATAAAAAAAGCAACGGAGATGTCAAAATGATGGAGGAAGTTGGCAAAGGGGGAATGGAGGGTGGGCGGTAGATGTGAAAGATGAAAGCGGCAAGCGTAAAGCGTAAAGCGTATAGAAGTGGCAACATCACCTCACTCAGGTGGCATGCAAATGCAGGAAACAACGTCTCTGACAATAATGCGCATTAGCGTGAAATTCCTTGGCACAAAACCAAACCGACAGCGCCAAAGTCACCCAAATGCAAATGCTAAGTCCCAATTTTTAGATGCATCCGTTTCTATGCCAAATATTTGCTAAGAACACTTTCGATTCAATTACACGAATACGCAACAATAACAGCTCAATGGTTAAGAGATTTTCGCATTGTGTTTAAAAATACAAATTTAAATACCTTGTAGCAATAAATGGAAGGTGATGGTTGAGATGACTGTGCGAACTCTGATTTGTAAATATAATTTACACTAAATTATCCCACAAATACATAAGGAAATTAAATGAAAAGTTGAAAATTATAAAAATAATAGATATAAAGCAATTGTTTTGGAAAAAATATATATATATATTCACAAAATGTTTTTATAATCTCAAATACTTATTTGAATATTAATGAAAACTTTTGCATATCTTTCACAAAAATTTATCAAATGCAAATACATTTTGAATGCACTGATCGTTCGGTTTTTTCACCACTGTGCATTAGCTGTACGACACCTTGACAAACCAAATTATTGGCTTACATCCCTAGGGTAGCACAACAACAACAACAACAACAATGCAAACAATTGCAAGAACAACATAAGCAGCAGGAGAAGCGACACTCAGTTTTGCCTGCTCAACTGTTATTGCTTGCCAATATCATAGGAGCTGGAGAGTTGAAGCATGGCAACTGCAGCGTGTCTCTGTGGCATGTCCTTTTTGATTATGCCGTTGCCAAAAGGCAAGAGACAGCAGGCAAGAAGCAAAAGTGCCACAAAAAAAAAAATGAGACGAAAAAAAATACAGCACCAAAGAACGAAATGTCTGGCAGATGGCAAATGGCTGGATGGCAAGATGGAGGATTCTGAATTCGGGATTCAGGAACGTAGGAGTATAGTTTTGCCATTGGGAGCGATACAGACACGTGCTAATGCTCCACACAATTGCAATTAGTGTCAGTGCCGGCATTCCTGGCAAAAGTCGAGTCAAGTGAACGGCAGTGAACGCCAGTGTCCTGCAGCAAGCCAGGACATTTGCATAGCCCGAAAACGGGAAACTGAACCACAAAAGAAAATGCTGTTGCCAAAAAAGTTGCAGAAAGAAAATTTGCGCCAGCATTTTAGCTTCAAGTTGCTGCTATTGTGCTGCAGCATCCTTTAGCACAAGTCCTGCTTGAATATCCTTTGGCAATTGTTATGCTTTAAGATTTGGCTTTTGCTTTCTGGCATTTTGCTTAGTTTTTCTTAAGCTGATTTCAAGTTCTTTGCTTTGTTCGCCGCGAGGCTGTTAAGGTTTTCCTTGGCACCGGACACACAGGACTCTGATTCTGACTCTGTTTTAATATAAACGAAATCTGAGATACCTGAGCACAGTGCTGTGTTAACTTCATCAGCTTTAAGCTGCAGCTTAAGTCGCCAATGCGTAAATTATCTACATAAAAAGTTGTAAAAATGTTGTTCTTTGGCAGCTCAAAGTGACACAGAAAGTGGATGTGACTGTGTGTTGTGTGTGTGTGTGTGTGCAAGGGGGGATGGGGATAAGGGGACTGGAAACTTAACAGCTTTTGTGACAAAGCAAATTAATTGCTGCCCACTTTCAATTAACTTGCAGTTGCCACCCAACCAACTTCATCGGCATTGTGTGCAACCGCAAGTGCAGAGTAAAAGTTTTGTTGTACTTTCGCTCAGTGTATGTCGTGTTGTTGTTGTTGCTGTTGTTGTAGCTGTGACTGTTACAACGCGCAGCCAATTCAATTAATTTCAATGGCCATACATATAACACCTATGGACCAATGCACACAAAAGCCAAACTTCCTCGCTCTTTTCACCAATGAATCTGATGCCCAAAAAAGTAGGCAACACTTTTTTTATGAGCAATTGCAAACGAACGATAAACACTCACGAGTTGGGAGGAAATAAATGCATTTAAACAAGAGATTATAAAACAGGTGGTGGAAGGGAGTAGGGCATTTCGAACTGTCTCTGGATTTTGGGACATGTGGCCTTTTTTTTTGGGCCCATTTGCAGCCTGTCAACAGAAACTGGCCACAAGCTTGTCAACAATTGCGCAATAAAAATATTCGGACATCCCATGCGACATCCCTTGCCAATTTTTAAACTGTACCCTCAAGAGTTAAAGAGTTATTAAAGTGTGTTGACTTTAATAAACGACTGTGCTTATAGATTTTATGCAAAAACAGTATTTTTCACAGATGTAACGACTAAAGCTAGTTAATTTGCAAGTGTTTTTTAGTTCCATCGATATGTAGTTAATTATAGAAAATTACATTTAAATCAGTTGCATCCCTATTTCTAAATGTATATAAACATATTTCAATAAATAATACTTCTACAAATTATTACATTGAATAAACTTTATTGTATTTAAATTTTTAAATCCTTTTTATAGATAAATCCCCAAAAAAATGCAGTAAAATTTCGCAGCCGAATTCTTTAAGCTGCTTAAAGGATATTTTTCATTCCATTACGTTTTGATTGAGCCTATTTTATGAATGTTATATGGCAATGTTAATTGTTATATAGTTAATAAAATATGTAGTTAAATGTTGTTTACAAATGCGTTAGCGGCATTAAAACGTTTTTAGCCCAGAGCAGTGGGTAATGCAGTTTCGATATTTATTTTGTCGTTTGACAGTGACACAGCGGGACATGTGGCAGGTATGTGGCGGTATGTGCGGGTGTGTGTGAGCAGGTGTTGCAAGCACGCGCAACGGAAGTCACGTGACGTGTTGTGTGACACGTACGCGACAGCAGCTGTTTCTACGCCTGCACCTACTGCCTCGCCTGCTCCTGCTGCTGCTGCTACTGCTGATGATGTTGACGCCGAATCTGGCGTGTTTGTCGCTGTTGGTGCAGCAACATTTTCAATTTGGAGAAGACGAGGTTGGGATAATGGCAAAGCCCGAAAAAAAATATGTATCGTTGGAGTCTGCAGTTGTTGTTGCTTTAAGCGAATGCAAACTTGACTCATTAAAATAACTCCGAGCCGTTGTGTGTGATACATCCTGCAGCCAGTGAAACCGCAACAACAGTAACAGCAACAGCAACAACACCAACAAGGGCAACGGCATTAATAACGAGGGGTTGCGGCCCAGTTCCGGGTTAAATAATTTAATTTCGCTGCAAAATGGCCAACGGGCATAAGTAACGACCACGCGGCGTATGAGCAACGCTCAGTTTTATTTAACGCTCCGCAGCCGGAAGCCAGCGCCTCGTTTGGCTCATGTAACGAGGTTTATACACACGGCGAGAATGGAGTATATAGAGGGAGATAGAGAGAGGGGTTGGGGAGGAGTGCAAAGATGTTGCTCTGAATGTGTGGCATTTGGGGGGTATGCTTCGCTTGTTGCCGGTTGCTGGTGGCAGGTTACAGGTGCAGTTACAGGTGCAGGCGACGCATATTTCATGGCACTAATGTAGCCAGTCATAAAATCACAATGCGCTGCGTTCCAGCAGCAGCAACAGCAGCGGGAGGCGTTTGTGGCAGGGCGTGGCAACATGCATGTGAACAGAGCTGCTAACTTATTTAAAATATATGTCTTAAAAACCGACATCTAGTCGACTGGCAAATGCTCTGCATTAATAATTGTTCAAATTTGGGTCTACAAAATTAATATTATGAAAATGTGTATGAAATACGTATTGCAATAAATCTAAATAAATATTAATGTAAATCACTTAATGATAGTTATTTTAACAATAAGTATCACTAGAAGTACTCAGAGTGATTAACAAAATTTTAAAATGAAGTATTAATAAATATATTAACGAGCGATAAAGAAATGCATTTTAAAATCCAAGTACTTTAAAGTCATCTAAACATCAGTCAACTTATCTGCTTTAAAATCATTTACTCTTCTTTAAATACAATTTTTAACATGTTTAAATATTCAGAAATTGCAGTTTCTCTAACTCTCCAGCTGCCAATCTATATATGTACATACAAAATCTCTAGATTCCATTAGCTAAACACTTTAGAAGTAGTTCTTAAAGCACGATAAGCTCTCGTCTGTTTCTGAGCACATAACTTCACGAAGAAGGTGTCAAAATCATGATACCTGGCACCGGGAGCATAAAATAAAAACAGCACAAAAAGAAAATTTAAAAAGTAAAAAATAATAGTAAAAAAAAAAGAACAAAATGAGAAAAGGGGGAAAAATTGCGGGACCAACTTCATGGCAAATGTCAGCACAAAACTTGTGCTAAGGGACTGGGCTAGATGTGCGTGGCAGTAACACCCGTCAGCGTGAAACTGTATGGCTGGCTGGGCAGCAAAATGTCAAGGGGGAGAATGAGATGGAGCGCAAGGAAGAGAAAGAGAAAGCGAAAGAGTGGGTAGTTAGGTGCAGCATGGCAGCATGTGTTGAAATGTAAACTGGACTCGTTTTTTTTCACTTTTTTGCAACCGCTGCTCATTAAATTTTATTTTATAATTACACACACCAATACACACACAGTCACACACATACAACACGCACATTCATTCACACATACACACACAGAATCATAGGCTTTAATGTATTGCCTTGTAATTGGGTCTCGGAAACCGTAGCTTTTTTGGTGCCACTGTAAAATGTCCTCGATTCTTGACCGTTTAGAATGTTTTTAGAAATTTTGCAGCACCAAAAACAACCATTAAAAGCTAAACAACAACGTTTACAATAGCAACAAGAATGTGAAATAAGAACGAGCTAACCAGACACCCAAAATACCCTGTACCAGTGCAGATTGTTCTTTAAACTAGCTCACGATTACTGTTAGCTAATTGCTCTCTCTAAAGTTTCCATATAACTAACTATTTCGTTCGTAGACTAAGCTTTATGAAACTTTCAGATTAGTTTCAGTTCGATACTTATTACTTATTATTACGATACTTTTTTAGTTCATTAGCATATTACATATTCGTATTGTGATTTGTTCATAATAATAATTAGCTGTTGCTCTTATCCCAAGAATTATTTAAAATAGAGTATTAAATCAGTATTGATGCTAATTATGAATTTATAGACCTCAAGGCTTGTAATTTCAACAAATATATTGTACACCCAACACTGGGTATAACAACAACAAGTACAGCAACAATAACGTCAACTGAATTTAACAATGGACATTTGGGCATTTGGTCAGTCAGTCGGTGATTAAACTAAAGTATTTGAAAGTTAATTGGTATTGTAGCAACAACAATAACAACAACAACTACGACAATAACAACAACAACATCGACAAGCGCAACAACAACGACAACAACCATAGTTAGGAGCTGTTATGTTATACGCTTGACTAACCAGTCAAGTGGCAAATGGACCCCAAAAAAACCGTAATACACAGAACAGAAACTAACGGTTCCATAGCTAGCCAGTAAAATAAAATGTCCCACTGCACAGTGGGACTAATAGCACTAGAAAAGCTTGACAAATTATGAAAAAAATATGCACACATTTAAAACTTTTAGTTGCTTTAAAGCGGGTAATAAATGCTTGCCTCAAATAATAGTTTTAAGATTTGCTGATAGCAATTTTGAGATGAAATTTTTAATGACATAAATAATTTACATTCTTAATGAGTGTTAAAGTTAAATTTTTCATAGCATTTCTGACTCTGTAAAGCAAAACTAGAAAATATTTTTTAGGAAATTACATAAATTTACATAAAAATTAGGTGAGTTTCTTTAATTTATTTTAAAAATACGCAAGCATAACAAATGAGCTTAATCCCACTGTGCGGTGTTTGGTACAATGCACTTGTTGTAATGGCCGAAAGGGGCCTAGGCCATTTTGCTAGTTGTTGCGGCTGTTTCACCTCAAATTGGTATTATTTAAAAATGTCGATGGGTCACGCTGCTCGTCAATGTCCTGCCTCGAGTGCTGAGAATGGCCTGCAGGCAGGACATGTAATTGAAAATGGTTATTGGCAAGTTAATGGGCCATTGAAGCAAACTTGCACCTTAATTGGCTATTTGTATGCGCCGAAGAAGCGAAGAAAGCAACTCTTAACCCCGTCACTTTAAATGCCCCACTACTTTAACCCCCTATTAACCCCCATTCTCTACATTGTTTTCTTTTTTGTGTTTGTGTGTTTGCAGATTATCCGAGAGTGGAGGTGGGACCACAGAACCCATTGCGCGTTGAACGCGATCATGTTGCCAAACTGGATTGCCGTGTGGACGCCAAACCGATGGTGTCGAATGTACGCTGGTCACGCAATGGCCAATATGTGAGTGCCACGCCCAGTCATACGATCTATCGAGTGAATCGCCATCATGCCGGAAAATACACCTGCAGTGCAGACAATGGTCTGGGCAAGACCGGAGAAAAGGATATCATACTGGATGTGCTCTATGCACCGATTGTCACCATCGAGTCCAAGACCCATGAGGCTGAGGAGGGTGAAACGGTGCTGGTGCGCTGCAATGTCACCGCTAATCCACCGCCAATTGCCATCGAGTGGCTAAAAGAGGGTGCTCCCGACTTTCGCTATACCGGAGAACTGTTAACACTGGTCTCGGTCCGAGCGGAACATGCAGGAAATTACATTTGTCGCTCTGTGAATCTCATGCAACCCTACAACACTAAGCGCATCGAGGGTGTGGGAAACTCCACTGTGGCGCTGCTGGTGCGTCATCGTCCTGGACAGGCGTACATAACACCCAACAAGCCGGTGGTGCATGTGGGCAATGGTGTAACGCTCAGCTGCTCGGCGAATCCGCCGGGCTGGCCAGTGCCGCAATATCGCTGGTTTCGCGACGTGGAAGGCGACGTGAGCAACACACAGAAGATTTTGGCTCAGGGACCACAGTACTCCATACCCAAGGCACATCTGGGCAGCGAGGGTAGATATCATTGTCATGCGGTGAATGAGTTGGGCATTGGCAAGATGGCTACGATAGTGCTGGAAGTGCATCAGCCACCGCAATTCCTAGCCAAATTGCAGCAGCACATGACCCGTCGGGTGGGAGATGTGGACTATGCCATCACGTGCAGTGCCAAGGCCAAACCCACGCCCCAAATCCGTTGGATCAAGGATGGCACTGAAGTGTTACCCACTCGCCGGCTCTACGAGATTCGCACCACACCCACCGATGCCGGAGGTGGAGTATATACCGTTCAGAGCATTCTCCGTTTTCGTGGCAAGGCGCGTCCCAATGGCAATCAGTTGCTGCCCAGCGATCGTGGACTCTTCACGTGTCTCTACGAGAACGACGTGAACTCTGCCAACTCCTCGATGCATCTGCGCATCGAACATGAACCGATTGTGCTGAATCAGTACAATAAAGTAGCCTACGATGTCCGGGAATCCGCAGAGGTTGTCTGCAAGGTGCAAGCCTATCCCAAGCCGGAGATTCAGTGGCAATTTGGTAACAATCCCAGTCCCCTCACCATGTCCTCCGATGGACACTATGAGATTGGCACGCGTATGGATAACAATGATATATATATCTCTGTACTGAGAATTGCCCATCTGCAGCACTCGGATTACGGCGAGTACACCTGTCGTGCTGTCAATGATCTGGACACCATACGCACTCAGATCCGTTTGCAGCCCAAGGGTGCGCCGGAGAAACCCACCGCACTCAAGGCCATTGAGGTGGCCCACAATTACGCCGTACTCAGTTGGCAGAACGGTTTCAATGGCGGTCTGGCACACACCAAATACTCGATTAGCTATCGCCGCGTGGACACGCCCCGGGAACAACTGCTCTCTGATTGCTCTGGCCACTCCTACACGCCCAGCTATCAGGTGAGCAGCTCCTCCTCACAGGTGGGTGCCCACAAATGGATCGAGTTCAATTGTTTCAAGGAGAATCCTTGCAAGTTAAACCCATTGGATCAACATCAGAGCTATATGTTCAGGGTCTATGCAGTGAATTCGAAGGGACATTCCGATTATTCCAATGAGATAATGGTGACCACAAAGGTTAGCAAAATACCACCACCACTGCATGTCAGCTACGATCCCAATTCCCATGTGCTGGGCATCAATGTGGCCGCCACCTGTTTGTCCCTAATCGCCGTCGTAGAGTCCCTGGTCACGCGGGACACCACACTTCCCATGTGGGAAATTGTGGAGACCCTAACGCTGCTGCCATCGGGCAGTGAGGCCACCTTCAAGGAGGCCGTCATCAATCAGTTCGCTCGCACTGCCCACTATACAACCGCCACCAGTTCAGGACGCAGTCTGAATCCAACCAATGGACAACTGGCCGAGGATCGCACCATGGCTCTGGCTGAGACGGCGGGTCCTGGACCAGTTGTGAGGGTGAAGCTCTGTCTGCTGGCCAATCATGAGCATTGCGGGGCTTATGCAAATGCTGAAAGTGAGTAAAAATTTTATATTTTCTGAACTAGTTCAAGTGCGAATATAAAACTGAAAGTATTTTTGTTGTTTAAACATAGAAACTTATTGAAAGTCATGGCTTAAAAATATATATTTTGAAACTAGTTCGAAAATGAACTGTGAGCTGGAACCTATTTAAAGCTATTTAGCTCATTCATACTTATGACTAACCTCTGAATTAATGTTAAAGCTAATTCTTATAACAAATTTTAGGAACTAGTTCGAAATCTTTTTAAATGTGTAATTGAACTAGTTAAATGAGCTTAATTTTTCAATTGAAACAATTTTAAGACTTTACATTCCTTTTTACAACATGTAATGGAACTAGTTCACAAGTGAGCTGCGATTTGTTATTTTTTAAAATTCCTTTTCTTAAATGAATAGGGAGTTTTTTAAAACCAAATTAATTTTTAAACTAGTTCCATTTACTAATTAAGTCAGCTTGCAGCTAGTTCACCAACAAACCACCAATCTGAAGCATTTAATAAATTAAATTGCTTTAAAATAAAGATGATGCTCCAAGATATAAAGAACTGGTTCCATTTGGTAATTAAGTTGTGCCTTTTCAACTCTCAACCAGTTCAGCCACTGAAATCACAACCATTCGCAATTCTTTCAAGAAATGTGCAATCATTCAATGTGTTTTCTGTCTGTTTCTCTCGCAATTGCAGTTGGAAAATCGTACATGGCCCACAGCTCTGGTCTGGCCACATCCGCCGTGGTGGCCATCATCATAGCAGCTTTGTCCTTTGTGCTGCTCCTGGTGCTGCTCTACGCATTCTGCCGCTGCCGGCGGAAGCATGCGGCAAAGAAGCAAGCTGCCACGGTTGCCACAACGACACCAAATGCTAGCAACAAGGAGTATGATGTGAATGCCACACTGCCCTCCCTTGTGGCAACAGCAACAACAACAACAACAGCAGGAGCAGCAGCAGCAGAAGCAGCGACAACCGGATCAAATGCAGAGCAAATGCAACAACATCGTGATGCACAATCGACGCTGCCACCGCCACCGCCACCATATTATCCGAGTGGCAGTCTGGATAGCCAGCAGTTGGATGGCGGTGGCATGGAGCTAACACTAACCGCTTTGCATGATCCCGATGAGCAGCTGAATATGCAACAGGGTGAGATGCATTCGCATTCGCACTCGCAGTCACTCTCCCAGCAATATCCAAAGCAGCCGCAATCCACGCAAGGACTCTACGCAGGACACTCGAATGGATATGGATATCATGTGACTAGTGGCATTGGCATCGATGGCGATGCCAGCTATCAAGTGTTGCCCTCAAACGCGGGACATCATGGCGGCGAGTGTAAGTAGGCAAAACAACGAGGTCCCAACTAACAAGAGGGGGGATGATTTTCAGCTCCTTCATTAAGCGTTGCATTTTTTGGGGTGCGCTGATTTATGGCGTCCATTTTGACGCCTCTTGTTGCCTGCCAGCCTGCCAGTCTGCCAGTTTGCCCGGCTGCTTTTTGGTCGTAATTGCATTTCATGTCAATCTAGGACTCAGCTCCTTTGCCTCCCCACTCAGCTCCTTTCTTAGTCCTTGCTGCTAGTGATGCATAAGCAGCAGTCCTTGCCGTGCCCAAAATGACATCATCAGCCTGCCAAGCGAGCCAATCGACTATCTTTTTTGTTTTTTTTCGTCTTTTTTGGCCAGAAAATGTGAGCTCTTCTGCGTATCCTCCCTGTGTATCCCGGCAGTTGATCCTGCCGTGTAGCATTTCGGCGTAATTCCAATTAAGTGAGAATTAAACCGTTAGTCGTGTTCTTTGTCCTTTTCTGTTTGCCACGCAGTCACCAGTTTTTAATTGGCGTCAAGCCAAACGGCGTCCTTCACACAGCCCGAAAAGTCATAAAATTGTTTCTGACACAAACAACACTATACCCTCGTCCTGTCAGGCCTTCAAGGGGTCGCCACTTCAGACATCTGTCAAACAAAGACAATTAAAAACTACAAAACTAAACTAGAAATAGACATAAAAGTGGAAATAAGTTGCTACGGCTCGACGAAAAAAATCTTGGATTAAATGACAGTTCTTTAAGCTGCTTTAAGTGATCAAATTGGTTTGATATTGTAGTAAATCCTGCAATATAGAAATCAGCTCCTATCTGTAAATCAAAGAGGGGATTTTACGATAGTGGAATGAGAATAAAAACATTTCGAAAATAATTTGTTTTATATCTTTAAATCGAAAAACTCGACCCCACAAAGAATATTCTTTACATTTGAATAATTTCAAGGTATAAAAAAAGAAAAGGAAATTTTTATAAATTTTGAAAAAAAATTGTAGAAATTAAAATGGGGTCAAGTATAATTTAAAACGCTATTCATCTCAAAAAATCTTCATTTTTTACAAAGTTAACAAAGTTTAAAGTTAAAAAAAAACGATAACGCGACTTCAACTGCCCATAAGTACCTCAAAACTCATTTTCGACCCCATAAAGTATATTTATTCTTAATCTACACAAAATTTCTTTTGGAAAACCTTGAGTTTTAGATGTTTAAAGTTGTAGACTACGTAATATTTTAATCTATCAAAAATTTTTAAACTTTTAAAACTACTCAAAGTGGTGGCAAACCAATGCAAACAAAACTAAAGTTCATATTATCTGTGAAGTGATAATACCAGATTTTATATATGCTCTCTAAAGAGTGGATAAGTAAAAACCCATCTGAAACAATCTTTCGAGGCGTCGGGAGGTGTTGTAAAAGTTTTCCAATTAACCCCCATGTGGCCCTTGACCCTTAACCCTGCTGCCCTCAATTACGACTCTCAACTCTTTAGGTTTGCACCACAAAATGCATTCTAATTTTGTGTGTGTGTGTGTGGGTGTTTGGGTGTGTGTGAGTGGGAGTGTGTGGTTCTGTTGCCATTTGCTTGTTGTTGTTCCACTATTTCTGTACAATTTTTTGACTCTACGCGACGCCAAATGCCAACTTAATTACAATTTCTCTACACCTCCATTTGGCTTTTAAAAACGGATACGGAAACGGAAACTCAACGTAACTGACGACACACATAATGTGTGCTGTGTATGTGTGTATATATGTGTGTGTGTGTGTGGTGCTCATGTGGTTGCAACCGAAGCAGGACCACTTGAGGTGACTCCAGTGCCAACGAACCACCTTCCACAAGCATCAGCAACAGCAGCACGTGCCGCCAAACTAACGAATCAGCCCACCACCACCGCCACCACTAGCACCACCAGCACCAGCAACAACACCATCGCCACCCACTTGAACAACAACAGCAAGAACAACATGGGCAGCAACAGCTTGAGCAACAACTCAACCTTGAAGCGAGCTGGCAACCTTGGTCAACTGCACAGAGAGAAACGGGGGCTGCTTGGGTTGCAGGGGCAACAGCAGGTGACCGCAGCCACGGCTGGCACCACAACGGCGCTGGCAACGACAATTACAACAACATCACGTAATGCCAAAACCGCAACAACAACAACAACGCTCGCCATCACAGGTAACACTCGCACACACACACACAAGCACACACACCTGCACACACATGATCGCACTCACACATTCACTCGCACAACTGCACGAGTCCAAAGGAAATTGTTGTGGGATTAAAGCAAGTGCTTGCCACACCACCAAAGAGCACCACCAACACCAACAACAGCAGCAGCAACAGCAACAGACACTTGAAATTTGCACCACAAAATGCACACACGACGGCAATAACTAAATATTATAGCTGAATAACAACCATGCACCATTGTACTTGCCACTTGCCACACTTGCAACAATCACTAAATGCACTCGCACAATTGTTGTATCCTCTCTTCTTTCATCAAATTTTTCTGCAAACATTTATATTCATAATCCTTTTCATTTAATTTCATATGCAAATTATTTAGCACTTAAGAGAGAAAGAAGGAGAGCGAAAGATTAAAAAGAGCGAGAGGGAAACAAGTATAAACATAAAAGAGCATAGAAATAAAGGAAGAAGGAAATTAAAGTAGAAAAAATTAGCACTTAATCTTTGAAGATAAAAAAAAAGAATTAAAAATGTGTAGTAAAAATTACGCTAAAACCCAGATGAAGGTTTAGTTTTTTGGGCGATGCAGTAAAAAGTGTGTATAGAAAATTAATAAAAGAGGATTGCCATAAATTGATTGTGGAGTAAAGTGATATTTCTCCAAAAATTTGAAAATAATGAAAAAAGTGTATAGCAAACATGAGGGAAATAGAACGGCAGAAGACTAACAAAAAATGTATAGATTGCAAAAGAAACTAAGACCGAAAGGCAGCAAAGAAATAAAGTTCATTGAAAAGAAAGAATCCATAATCTGATTGGTTTTAAGAAAGCTTTCTTTTGTAGGTAAAAGCTAACAAAAAATACAGACAGATGTAAAAAAATTTCAATTTGTTAAAAATCGACTTACAAGGCGTTTACCATAGGTTATTATACATATCAGCTTTTGAGAGTTTACATGTATCTTAGTAAATTAGATCAACTAGTTTTAGCCAAAAAGAAAATTTATTATAAAATGCAGGAAAAATGCAATAAGATATTTTTATATCAGTTAAAAAAAATAGCTTCTTTATGCGTTATTTTTAAATCTTTACTTATAAAATTATTACTTATAATTTTATTTTAAATTAATAAAACATTATAAGATAAGCTAAAATATATAAAGTATGTTTACTTTATTCATTAAAATAAAAAAAAACATTCCTTAGGATAAACAACAATTATTTTTTGTGGTTTCTAAACCACATTGAGCGGGAATAAAATAATGTTAAAATAATACAAACATATATATATATATTATATATTAAAATAAAGTTTTCCAATAGTGTAAATTATATATCTTTATGTAGAGCATAGATTTCTAAAAACTTCTTACGCTTTAAAACCTCCTTTTTAGTTTAATAAAATAAACTGTTGGATAATATAATAAACGAGATGATCTAGGTAGAGAAAAGACTTGTTAAGCTAAGCATTCATTGGCTTTTCATTATATGACACGTTTGATTTGGCAGATGAAAAATAAATCGAAACACAGACAAAAAAAAAAAGAAACAACAATACGAAAAGCAATAAACGGAACAGAAGACTGAATCGAAACACAAATCACATTAAAACGAAATTGTTTCGAACCAAAATCTTAACTTAAGCAAACACAACATATATCTGTAGGTTCCCTATGTAACGCCAAGTAAACAGAAACAAGTGCACTAAAAACCCCAGCCGATATGTATATGCTAATGCCACGCATATACCGATGTGTTCTTGTACCACGCCAGAGAACGCTTCAATATAGCAACAGTTTCTTCAAGCTCAGCTTTAAGGCGCCCACAGCGGCGCAAGCTGCGACGCCAGCAGCGGCAGCAGCAGTGGCTGCGGTGTCCAAGCAGCAACAACAAGTCAAACGTGTGGGCAAATCAATGGTGCGAGAAAATTCAGTAGACACCAAGAAGCAAGCGATTGAGGAGCAGACAAAGCCAAGGCTTAACATCAAGGATCAAAAGGATAAATGGATGGCAAAAGTTTCACCCGAAATGCAGCGCATGGCAAAGGCAAGAGCAAGTGCCGCCGGAGTTTTGCATAAGCCCGTACAGACGGCAGGACATTTGCCCAACCAGCAGCTCAAGCCAAGTAAACAGAAGCAGCAGGACCAGAAGCAAGAGGAGCAAGAAGATGAAATCAAAGGATCGAGCAGCGTGGCAGAGCGTAAAAACTGGATGAATCGCATGCATGGCGGTCAGCAGCAGAAGCAGGCACAATGGATCAAGGATATGCAGGCCAAGCAGCAGGCCGGACGTGACATGCAACAGCAAAGGATGCAGCAAAAATGCTCCCAAAACAACAACAGCTCAAGCTGCTACCAAGAAAGGATCCTCCACAGTGGAAAAGGAGCCTCAGACTGATCCTGAGCCAGAACCCGAGCCTAAAACGCCGGAACGTTTGGCATACCTGGCAGCGGTAAGGCAACTCAACACGTATCAACAGCATGAGGCGCCCGCAGGTCGAGCACAGAGCAAGTCCACTCCTGGTGGCGAGAAGAGTGAACCGCATATTGAGCACACCCTGCAGTGTCTGCGGGAGACGGGACTGCAGCAGAGTGAACTGGAGGAAATACCCGTAATACAGGTGGCGGGAACAAAGGGACGTGGCTCCACCTGCCTGCTAGTCGAGGCCATACTACTCGGCCATGGCATTAAGACCGGTGTGCTCTGTGCACCACATTTGTTTGTGACCAGCGAGCGAATACGCATCGATGGCGAACCGCTGGGCGAGGAGGAGTTCACCGAACTGTTTGTGCCACTGCAACAGCAGCTGGGGCAAATGGAAGTGGTGCCGAGTTACAACAAATTGTTGACCATAATGGCATTCCATGCCTTTCGCAATGCCAATGTGGATGTGGCAATTGTGGAGATAGGCAGTGGTTGTGCCAGCGATTGCACCAATATCACGCCACATGCCCGCACGATCGGCATTAGCACACTGGGCTGGGAGCAAAGCTTCAGTTTGAGCAATTCGATGAGGGATATTGCTTGGGCCAAGGCGGCCATTATGAAACCGGAGGCAAGTGTCTATACGAGTGCCAGTCAGCCCGAGTGCTGTGAGGTGCTCTGTCAGCGGGCCAAACAGATTGGTGTCCAACTGCATCGGGTGCCCAGCTATAGCGCCTATATAGACGCCAATTGTTCCGATAAACAGCTGCTGAATAGTGCGAATTTCGGTGTGAAGCTAAACGGTTCACTGGCCATTCAATTGGCCTACGATTACATGCGACGCTATAAGCCAGAATATGTTGAGGGACTGGAGCACAATGCCACACACTTGACGCCGGGTGCCACACGTGGCATCGAGAGTTTTGTGCAACGCGGTCAGTTTGAGATCATGAAGCATGATATGTTCAATGTCTACATGGACAGTGCCGATACCCTGGAGAGCATGATGATGTGTCGCGAATGGTTCTATACACGCACTCGCAGCAGTCGATCGCCAAAAGTTCTGCTCTTCAATAAGGTCAACGAATTTAATTCTAAAGATCTTTTGACCATTCTGCGGCATAATATGAAATTTGCCGAAGCCGGTTTTGTGCCCAGTCCCAGCTTATTTGAGGGCGAACCCATGGATGAGTCAGCGGTAGAGGATAAAGCCACCAAGGATGCCATTTCCTGGCATAGTATGGAGGAATTGCAACGTGCTCGACGTAATGCCAGCAATTGGCGTTCCCTCTGCGAGGAGGAGGGCACTCGGGACAGTGCTCAACTCTCCATATCCATAGAGTCCTTCTTCGATTATTTGCGCAACAAATATGGTAATCAGCGGTACGGTATGCGCAATGAACTCGATGTTCTTGTCACTGGTTCCAGAGAACTTGTAGCCGGCACTATTAAATATCTACAGAAATTGAAAGATGCTCAGTTCAAGAAGTGGCATTAAGTATCCGTCGATAATGGAGTTGGAAACGATTTGAGATCAAATATGACAAAACACTAATTTGTCTTTTTAGTTGTACATATGCTTATGTAAATATCGACACACAAGTAATGTGTTTTCGTATTTAAATTTTCAGTTCTCTGTCTTACCTTCTGCTGACAAAATAAAAAAGCAAAGCATCTGTTTTTAAGTCAGCAAAAAGCAACACCAACAACTAATCAAGATTAATTGTCTTATTTTTCTGTAATCCAAAAAGTAAGAAGTTAACAATTTTCTAGGTTTGTTAAAGAAAACCCTTTAATATACCGAAAATTATGTGTAAAATGTAAATAAAATGCAGATTCGAACCAAAAGTGAAAGCCATCATTTGCAGAACTTCAAAAATGGCTAAAATGCAGGTCGAAGGTGTTGGCCAAATTGGACAGTTTTCCCTGATGTGCGTGACATGGCATCTTTTCAGTGTTCCCAATTAGTCAATGTGACTTTCATATTTTCCTCTCTGCACAGTAAAAGGGGAAGCAGTTTCCTCTCAGAGCACTCTGCCGCTTTTAAATTAAATATACAGTGATTAAAGTGTGATTAAGTATTGCAAAATACAAAATTCGTACGCTTTCAATATAACAAAGAGTAAATTTAATTATATAAATATTTTAAACATTATTGCACCTTGCTATCTTCTTAATATATTAAGTAATTAATTTTATATAATTAATAAAATATTTAAATAAATTTCTTTAGCTTTCAAAAGGTACTTTAAATACTATGCTTAATGAATTCCACTTTTATCAGTGTAGTTGAGCACTTGCCACTTTGCACTTTGCCACAGACAGTTTGTTAGTATGCATTGGTTAATTGATGTGTGTTTCTTTTTTTTATCATTTGCAGGGTCAAACAATAGTCAGGAGAATAACTATAGCAATGCACGAGATCTGTCACAGGAGGCACTCTGGAGACTTCAACTGGCAGCAGCTCAGCAGACGCAGCAAATCTATGTGGAACAGCGTCCGCCATCTGCATTCAGTGGTTTGGTGGATTATGCCGGATATCCTATGGCGGTGCCACCACCGACGCACATAACTACAGTGACCAGTTCGCTGAGTCAACAGAGCTTTGGACAGCAACAGCAACAACAACAGAGGGAGTTGACAGCAGCACAGCAGCAGCAGCATCAGCAACCGTTGATGCCGCATGAAATGTTGCAAGCGGCACAACGCTATGGCACGTTGAGAAAGTCAAAGCAACCACCGCTGCCACCACAGCGCAAGGATCAACAGCAACAACAACAACAACAACAGCAGCAGCAGCAGCAACAACAACAGTCGCAGCTGGGTGAGTGTTGACCGTTTGTCTTAGCCAAGTGCAGCAGATATGTAAGCTGCAGCAACAGTATAACTGGGGGTGTGGCAAGGAGGGGGGAATGGGTAGAATGAATGGCTCGGAAATCAGTTTGATTGATAATGCAACTAAGTGTTGCGCAAGCTGGGCGGAAACTGGCAACACACACACACACACACATAGGAATACTTATAAATAAAATAGAATTGCTTAGAAGGATGCCATGCTGCTGCCAGGATGTGTACAATTTGCATCTGTATCCTTTTATGCATGAGCAGCCGGAACACAGTAGCAACAAGCAACCACTAGAGACATCACACACACAGACACAACAAACACCCTTTTACAGTTACAGTTACGAAGCCAAATGCACTCACAGCAGAGCTTGACAAATTGGAACTTCCATTAATGCTAATTGTTCTGAAACGTATTATTATTAGATTATTTAGGCACTTAAATTATAAATTATAAGAAAATATTATATAGTTTTAGTTTAGTTAGTTTAAATTATTACAAATATATGAATAAATGTTTTTATTTTTAAATTATTAACAGCATTTAAATGTTATAAAAAAAACTATGCTTTATTTTTAAGTCGTAAATACAATATTTAATTAAAGCATTACATAATATTTCAATTAATCTTACTATTTAGTTTGGCAGAATATATACACAAAGTAAATAATTTAAAATATTTAATTGGCACACACAATTATTATATATAACCTTTTCTAAAACAAAAAAAATTAAAATTCTAAACTTATAGACTAGTTATTTATTTATTTCAAAATTATTATAGAAAATCCACACAAGGAAAAGCAATTGCTTCTAATTTGTAAACCTGTTCTGTAAACACACTTAATACTCTAGCACTTTACCTCTATTACCCCCGATCCCTCAATCTCTCACTCTCTCTTTGTGCTGTGCTCCCCTTAGTTGGAGCACAACAAATCGCTCGAAGCGACAACTATCGCAACAGACACTGAATCGCCTTTCCGCTTCCCGCCTTTCCATCTGCACTTTATACTACCCACTTTTCCATTTTTATTTTTTTTGCCGTCAACATTCAATTGAAATAGAAAATGACTTTAAAAATAAAACTAAGCAAAACAAAAGGCAACTGAATGCGAAAAAATGTAAAAAATGCACCAGCACAAAAATATTTTACAAATTCAAAATCAAACAAACGCTGCCAGCTATAAGTGAAGTGAATCAGAGAACAGAATACAACGCCACTTGCCCCCCAAAACAAAACAAAAACAAAAACAGCAAATAACAACGGCAAATGTTAAAAAATGGTGCATACAAAACTAAAAAAAAATATATACATATAACGTTGGCACTTTGGGGAAAGAGTTGTACATCCTTTGGCACCATGGAAAATGATTGAAAGAAAACCATTGAAAATCTGTTGCGTTTGCCAAACTTATTTCCATATTTACGTTGCGATTTATGCTGATGATTCACTCAGTTAGCGCGGTCATTACTCATTTTTTGGCATCATAATCTATGGAGAACTTGATGTTAGCCAAAACACTTGCTTTTAGCTTTAACAAATGGTGCAGTTTTCCTAGGTTAATGGGATTTTCAATAGGTTGGAGCTTAAGAAACATGGTGTATAACTCTAAAGCTATTTTAGTGAATTTTAAGTTTATTAGAACGCACTTTTCAATTCAATAAACAATGTATAAAAGCATTATATTGACCCATAAATTTATTATTTACTAAATTGTCTCAAGCAACTCCAATAATGCCGCAATTATTGTGTTTTTTACCACTGCAAAACCGCAAAACTGTGCAAAAATCCTAGAAAAAAGTATGCGTTCTGCAAATAGTATTGTTATTGAGCTGCTTATGCTGCAAGCATAGCATTGCAGAGACTTACGTACCGACCACAGCGCGTATGCGTTATATTTATACTCTGCTGAAAAAAGCTGGAGATATAATGCTTGGATTGTGGCATAAATAAAAGCCCAGCTGTTGTTTGTAAAATGTAGTACATAATAGCTTATAATGAATGCAATGCAGTCGTTAGTCAACTTAGTTGTTAGTTATGTGCATCTTTATGTTAGCTTCAATTAGCCAGGAAAAAGAAAATTGTGACACAATCGTTTTTGCTGACCGTTTTGCATTTTGCATACTCGTACTGGTACATTATGGAACTGCTTCTAATCCTCTTAGCAGTCGTCACAGCCGTTTTGCACTAAAAAGTGAAAAAAAACGACATTTCAATTAAAACAAACCAACCAAAGTCGAACTGTTGTTGCCACAGAATGTGCCGCATTTTTTGGCCACAGCAAAAAAACAGAAGCAAATCAGAATCCCAAGCAGACAACGTGCAGCTGCAACTGGTGAAAAAAAAAGATGAAACTGCCAGAGTAGGTACTAAAAAAATAGGTCTGTTAACTTCTTGACTGGCATAAGAATGATCACAATCAAACCGAGAGCACAGTCATAAGAAATTGGAAATAATAGGCTTTCCATGCTCAGAACCTAAAGTGGCAATACAATTTTTTATATAATTCTTTTTATAAATAGCCTGCATAATACATAGCAAAATCAACAGACTAAACAGAAAGTTGTGATATTTTAGGGCAGGATACCTAATCAAACTACTACAGAAAACTACAGATAAATAAACTATTTAAAATTCTTAAAGTTAGTTTCACTGTAGAGTAAAAACTCTTAAAGCAATAATTTAGTAAGAAATCTTTTCTCCACCCAAGTGCTGCAAAGATAAACTGATAGAGCTTGTCAATCTGTTTAGAAATTTAACCCCTCAATCGACTGTTTACAAAGTTATGCCATTAAATTGTTACCGTATTTCAACCACTCTTCTTTACCACATCGAAGTAGGTAACTGTGTGTCGTATACTCCCCATTTCAGTTATTCAAGTTATGCAGTTTACTTTGGCTCTGTTGAGAACCCACTTTTTGTGCTTATGCTTTTAGCATTCCAATAGCCACACGGCAACAATAGTCTGAATTCAACAACGAAACTACAACAATAAGAGAACACCAGAGGGAGAAGGCAAAGGGGGGCAGGCTGCCGGAGTCAGAACAACAATAAAAATAAACTTGAATTTCTAGAGGGAACTCAAATGTCTAGTTTAAAGTAGAAAACTTGTTAGTCGGTGCGCATCTTTTGACTTTGCCAGGGAAAATATTTCGCTATTGTTTGGCGTATTGGCGCAGCAAAGTATGCAATGCTTTTGAGCTCTCGATTCTGTGCAATTCAATTGCCGCATTTGCGGCTCTTTGCAGGGATGGTAGTGTTGTTGATGGTGGTGGTGGTGGTGGTGTTGTACTGAGGGCTGCATCAGGGCTACATCATGCCTTTAACATCTCTCTTTCTTTTCGACTAAGCGCATTCCGCACTTCGCAAATCGCCTGACCACTTCAAAACGTCTTTGTTCTAGCAAAAAGGCCAGCGATTGTATGAAATCGTTGTTGAAAATGATTTAGAACTCTAATTGTAAGCATTATATGGGTTTTTATGGTTAGTTAAATGAAAGATCATTTGAATAGAACAAGAACTTGCTTTATACTTTTCTGTTAAGTTCAGTAAGCAGTATTTTAAGAATTGAAAGGGCAAAAGTAACTGCTTACAATGTAATAAACACTTACCTGTTCAACCCGCAACATCTTTAATTATAAATCAAGAACACGCCTTAACAAATCGGCACCTTTAAGCCGATTACAGGGTATCTACAATTAGGAGCTTATTAACCACATCAATTTACGAGGCAAAAAAAGCGACTGCACAATACAGAAAACAGTGGACAGATCATTAAGCATACAAGCATACACACGCAAGCTGTCACACACACACACTCCCACACACACATACCCACACACACCCGCACACACTTATGGCAACATAAGATATGTGCATATAAACTGGTAAACAGAAGCCGCCATTATTTATGCCGGGCCAACAACTTTTGACAAATTTTTTGGCAAAACATTTTGCGTAATAAATTTATTTTAATTACAACGCCAAAAGTGGGCTGAATTGGTTGTTGGCCATGTTAATGGCAGGCGATGTGGCTGCTGACTGGTGGTTGTGGACGACGACGGGGGCGTGTGCTGTAGTACATAATGAATGCGCTTCAATTAAATGAAATATTCATAGGCATAAATACGAGAGAGAGAGAGAGAGCGAACGAAACAGGTTCAAGGCAGGCACTGAGAAGCAGCCAGAAAATCAGACAGGTGCGCTATGAGGTCCTAGCAGAGGACCTGGCGCAAAAGTCCTGCAGCAGCAATACCTGCGGCCAAGCATGTTTTATGAGCCAGCAGCCAACGTCAAGACCACGTATAGCACATGGAAGGGGGCACATTAACCGACGATATACACTGCATAAAATAGCAGCAACTACCAATCGAAAAGAAGGCTCAATTGCAAAACAAACACACAAATTAAATGCTCTATTTTGCATAAAATATGGTACAAATATAAGCAATTTAAAATGTTTATTTATAATTTATTTTGTGGCTTTCAATTATGCAGAAATATACATATAACAGGTATTGTTTTAGCAGAAATTTAATTAATTAACTAATATCGTTCCTGATTTTTACTTTACTAACAATATAATTTATTTATACAAATTTATAAAATGCCATTTTAATTTTGTTAAAATATAATATAATGAATATTTTGGTTTTTGTTTACTTTTCAGTTAACAAACAAATTTAAAGGAAGTGAGAGAGAGAGCAGAAACAGTGTTGTAAAGTTTTGCCTGATAATTTTCCATGCTCTAATGCAGTCAACTGAATAACCCACTTACTCAGTCCAATACAATTTCACTTGCTGCGCCATTAATTGCCTGCCATTGCAAACCCAATGCAATAGCTGTAATGCCCCAGGGAAAAGTTGAGCTATAAGTGGGGAATATAACCCCAAATGGCAAACCATCATCGGCGCATTGGAGCCTATTTTGGAGCTTGTTAATTATGGCAGAGCTAACTGTGTTGCGCGCGCTATCCGGGAAACCCAGAGCGCAACTGGGGGAAAACAGTTTGCTGTAACTGTGCAATTTGGACAAAGGTCTATGCATCTTTCAAACAATTTACCAATTTCCTGTTGTCTATAATTGTATGTATGCGTGTGTGTGTGTGTGTGTGTGTGTGTGTGTTGACTGTTGACCACATACTCGGATCGCTCATAAAATGTTTATTAGGTAATGAAACATAACAACGATAGCAACAACAATAAAGGCAGCAATAACAAAACAAACGCTGTCAAACATAAATTTTTGAAACGAGTCTCTCTCGTCCTTTGAGTCATATTCTGGTTTTTCGCATTGTTTGCGCTGCGCTTCAGCAAAGAAATTGGAAATTGTTAATTAAGTTTTTGAAGCGAGACTGTGCAATTGGCCACAATAAAACGAGCACTGCCAAAAATACACTGGTCAAAAAGAAGCTAACATAAACTAAGACTAATAGAAACTAAAACAAAAAAGATAAAGTTTTCCTAATAAAGATATTGTAATTTTAACATCTCTACATAAGTATTTATTTTATTAATAATTTTATCATATAATTTAACAGTGTATGCCACGCATAAAGCTAAAGCCACTGCTAAACGCAAACAAAATGCGCGAAGCGTTGATAAATTTTCAATGCGTGCGCATAAAAGTATGCAAAAGTATTTTATATTGTGTGCTAAGCGAAAGAGTGAACGAAAGAAAGATCGAGAGAGAGATATTGAAGTGAAACCGCAGGCGACGGTTTGCACTTCCACTTGACTTGTATCATAGATAAAGCGCTGAAGAGGAGCAGAGAATGAAAAGAGAGGCAGCGTAGAGAGTAGACAGCAGATTGTGAAGTGTGCGTGGCAAATGCAGAAAATGTATTTATGCAAAAGTTGCAATTGTCAACGTGTTTGGCACAGAAAGTGCTGAAAGTGTGTTGCGCGAAATCAAGGAGACATAGTCACGCACCAACACAAGCACAACACACACACACACAGATGGAAGCACAACAAACCACAGCAACAGAATCCTAGCAAGTTCATACGTTGCAGTTTGGCGAGCAGTCAAAGAACTACTCAAAAACTGATTTGTATTTTAGATAAATTATAATTTATCTTCAAGCTAAATGTATTTAAAACAATGAATAATTTATAATTTTTATTAAGATTTGTATTTTTATTTTTTTTAAGTAGCTATTGTATTCAAATACTTTACAAAGTTTACAAAATGTCCCAAATATTTAAAGTTAAATTCATTTATTTATCTCAAAAGTAAGCAGATGACATGGCGAACATCTCCATTTAAGACCAAAAATTCTTTCGTATCTATACAAATGGCTCGCAAATGTACATATTTATACCAATAAACGCATTCTACAAGATTACATTCAAAATCTCAAAAATATCTGTGGATGCAAAACTTGATTAGGTACTGGGATTACGTAACGCAATCGAAGCCAAAGTGTAAACGTGTTAACGTTCACATTCGCACGAAGAGCAGAAAACTTGACAAGAGTTGACTTTTCAAATACCCAACTCACACACACACCTACACTCGCACAAAGCCACAACACCCATAAACACCCACAGAAATGAGAGAGAGAGAGAGAGAGAGAGTTTCGCTTGGCTAGAGTTGAAGATAGAAGCTCAGAGCTCACCTGAACTGAGTGTTTGAGTGTTTTGGCATTTGAATTGAGTTTTGCATTCCAGAGCTGTCACCGAGTGTTGATTATGTTTCGCTGCTTTTGTCACATAATACAGATAGATATTTGGTTTTGATATATCTGTGTGAGTGTGTTTGTAATGTATTTGAATGCAATATAGTCAGATCCACATCATACATATATATATATATATATGTACATATTTATTTATTGCATCTACGCTGATTGAATGCAAATGCATTTGGAGCGGCAATCCATTCAAATATAAAATACATTTTTATTTATTTTATTTATATAGAAATAAATACATAAGTATTTATATGCAAATCGCGTGCTTAGAGATGCATTCACAAATATGCTGACCCATTTGCATATGCCCATAATTATACCCTATAAGCGTGACACAGTCAGCAAAAGGAGGATTTGATGTTTAGAAAATATTATATCTCAGGCACTTATTATACCATTAATATCCTATTACTAGTGTTTAAACCAAATTATTAAAAAACTTTAATGCTCCTTACGTTTCCAGTTGTAGGGTATATTTGTTAGTCGTTCATTGCTACCATAACTCAACTTGCAGTCTAAATTACGCAAATTAACAACGTCATGGCATTAACTGCATACATATAATAGTTGAATACAAATTTAACGCATATTTTAATGAAGTTTTTAATTATTTTAAATTATGCCATACACGTATTATTTATTAGTAAGCTTAACTGCCGTAATAACAAAATCGATTAACTATCTCTTTCTCTTTCTTTTTTCTCATTCGTTGCAGCGGACATTATACAGGATTTAGCAAATTAAACTAATTGCCAGTCAAGAGACATTACAACAAAAAATGTGTTTAACAAAAACACGTTTTGACATTAGCATTAAGTAAGTAAATTGAGCAGAAAACATTTTCAAATGCACCTTAATTGAATGCATTCATTGTGGCATAAAAAACCTATACAAAAAAAAAAAAGAAAAAACAACTAGCAAATATTGTCGTTTAAATTTATATTTAAATAATTTACAAGTAGATTTAATGCAAACTTTCGACCAAAGACCGTACAGCAAAATCCAAATTTAAGATTAACTCGGTAGAACTAAGCACTGCAAGGAAGGCATTTAATGTATAAACAAACAAAAATACTCAAAAAATACCAAAAAAATTAATAATAACACCTAATATGCACTATAGTTAATAGTTTTCTATGTAAAATACACAGAGTGATAATTGTTTGAGAATTCTATAAAACGGGGCAATATCCATGTAACACCTAGGAGTGAAATTTTCTGAATTGCGAATACATTAAAAAACATTAACATTTTAAAAGAATTTCTTTAAATTTCTTGTTGTTCCAATAATTTCACATTAGGCAAATAAGTTTTATGTTGAACATCTTTAATATCGTTATGAATGCAGCTATGAATTATGAAATGTGGCCAAATTGAGGTTAAAATTTGAATTGAATGGTGACAAATGCAAATAACCGTTAAATTCTGGTTGAAATTATTGTAAACCCAAAAGCCAAACATACAAAAGCCACCTTTGAGGTTATGTTTGCCAAAAAATCAAAAACTAAACAAAAATCCTGCGGCCAATATGCAAAATTTACTAAAATCAAATAAACAGTTATTGTTACCACACAGATACGCACACATGCATTCACATACACAGAGACATGTACAGATTTCAGTGAAATGGCATTTTAATTGCATTGAGAACAAAAAGTTGATCATTTTAAATATGAAACCAAAAGTCAAATACTCTTAACTTACACAGTTCGACAGTGTGCCAAACGTAGTTGTTTTTCGAAAACATTTCGAGTTCTCTAGCTTTGCATATAGGGTTTAAACATAAACTTCGCAGGGTTTCTATTACAATACTCAATTTAGCATATTAACCGATATCAACTCCTATTTTTTTATTCGGAGCTGTAATCGGTATTCAATTTAAAAGCATTCAGAAGTTTCCTCCCAGTTGAGCAGTTAAATGATAATGCCCCAGAGTTAGGGTATTAATATGCTCAAATTGCCGAAAAGGGCAAACAAGGCTCATTAGCCTTTGTTTTTGTGCTGGCATATTGAAAATCAATGAGTGGTTAAAAGGGGAGGGTGTGGGATGTGCGAGGGATAACGGGGTTTTTATTGACAAGAACAATGCCGAAACAACAAGATGAACAACTAATTGCGCAGCTAATTTCGATTGTTGTCGATTGCCAATCGCTTATAATCACGAAAATTGTAATTACAAATTACAATTGGGGGCCGCAATTTCGCAAATTAGATTGCGTAAATGTTGTAAATTAATTTTTGCCAAATGCCATAGAAAACCCATTGACAAAAATCAAAAGCACAACAGTTTCAATTTATTTCGGACTTAATTGCCAATTCGTAAGTGAGAAGCCAACAACAGCAAAAAAGTCAACAACCAAAAAGATTTATTCAATTATCAATTTTAATTTTTCATACAAGCACATATTCCATATAAATACAAAATAAAAATCAACATTTAAAGTCCGCAGCCCAAAATGAAAGCTGTATAAGAATCTATGCAACATGCAAATTTAACCAAAAATAAAATAAATAGCAAACATATTTTTGAACAGCCCAGACAAACCGCAAATATCAAATTTTAAATTATGAAATCTTTTAAACCAGTAAAAACAAAACTAACAAAATAGAAACCAATTGAAAAAAACGTATGAAGCAGATAGCAATTACATAGGAAAATTCAAGTGAAACTCTGTAAAATTGCAAATAACAAAGTAAAATGATTTTTGTTTTTTGTATTTTTCATTGCTAAGATAACTAAATAAACGCTGAGCAAACGATTTAAATTTGTTTTGAATTTTTAAACTTTAAATCAAGTCGTATGTGAAACATTGACTCAAATTAGTTCATGACTTCTTGGGGATTTTGATTGATTGGTATTCAATTGATGTTAAAGTCAGCTAGCTATTTGGCAATTAATTTAATTTAAAACATTTAAATTTTCACAATCTTTTTAAGTAAAGTTGCTTCAATTTATATATAAAATATATAAATTATTGCCTTCAAATGCATGTAATGTGCAGTATTATGTGCAAAATATAATACCTTTATAATATATTTTTTTGCACCTTCATCAATTATTTTATGTATTTCAGAAACCAAAAACTATTTTAAGCCGATTTCTACTATTTGATATTTGAAATTGAAATTCTCGATTAAAACTCCCTTTTTCGAAGCTTCATTGTTAACCTGACCTAATAGCGTTTCAATCAAGGCTGCATAGAACGGTTCATATTTCAATATTTACAGATTTTTGCAACTCGTTGCCTGATATATATGTATATGTTGCTATATGGTATATGCACACAGACCTTTACACTCCCATAATTCCCACCTCTGGTCTATGCAATCTAATCTCGTGCATGTCTAATATTCGCTGTTAAAATAAACCCTTTTTATGAAAGGCATTTTTCTATTCACTCAGGCAAAAACGGAAAACCAATTTTGATTTCGTGTTCATGGCAACAAAATGGGTTGTAAAATTCTCAAAAATAATATCGAGTTTTAATTTTTTTAGTTTGCAACATTCTTTCTCTCGTTTTCGCTCTCTCTCTCTTTCTCTCTGACTGAAGAGCAACAAATACATAAGTAAACTATCGGAAAACCCCCAACAATGTTTAATACTCGCCTATAAGAGGAAAATGTGAAAATAATAAAAATATAATTTAACTTTAAAAAGTTATACACACACATATTCGAAGCATTTATTTTGATGTGTAATTAAGAATTCATGATATTAGACGCGAAACACCCTGTACTTTTTACTAGCGAAATATACAAAACTGTTTATAGCTATGGAATTTTCAGAATTTATAAACACTAAGATATTAAAAACAAAGCTAGATCTGATAGGGTATACCCATTCGTGTAGAGTACAGGGTATAAAACTCTCGTTACATAATCAAGCAAATAAAAAACAACAATTTGTAATGATTAATGATTTATCAGTATTTTAAAGAACGCATACAAATTTCAGCAAATTGAATTATTTGATAAAGCATAATATGACAATTTATAAATAATTTGTTAGCCCATTGTATATACATACTTAAATTAACAAAAAATATGTTTAAAAATTAAAATTAATAACCGAACATAAAGTAGAATATGCAACACTAATTGTTTAATTCAATCACATTATGTAAATACACGCAATTACCAGTTATACTATAAAATGAATTAATAAATTGATAGTGCGATTTATAGTAAGCTTTTTTTTATACAGTTTTATGGTTTAGTTATAGATTTACTCAAGTAACTGAATGAATTTCTCAAACTCGGTTCTCTGTGTTTTATATCGTAGAATTAAATCATAGTTTTAAGCGAAATTGAAAGCATTGAAAACTCAAAATCAAAATAGTCCAAGAAGAGTGTAAGTAGTTTTATAAGTTACGATATACGATACGATATGATATGGTAATATGATACGATTTAATATGCTACGATTTGATGTCCAATTGCAATCGTCTGTTATTTTCCCTCTCTCTTCCTCTAAATAACCGATATAAGTAAATATATATATATAACTGTATCTATAGTATATATGCCATAATATACGATCAATTGTGTGTAGATGTTGGTCGCCAGGCGAAACCAAACTAAATTTTAACTGTAAACCTAGCACGTAACATGTAATACTTCTAATACGATATTATGCGAATATGATTACGATAACGATTACGATTACAAATATAAATATTGAATAAAATCGAAATGTAAAACTCAATAAAAATTATTTTATTTCTATTTTGTTATTTTTCAACGCAGCAGTCAGTGCAATTATTAGTTACACGTAAAAATAGACCCATTTCAGATATTAATATAATACCCTAGGATTCAAATACAATGGGAACGCAGAAGCAGAAGAGCAACTTGGTATTTGAGACGATATTCGTTTGGCTGCTCGTCGTTTTGTTTTTGTTACTACGCAATTTTCACAAATTGCACATGAAATTCTTTGCAACAACAAAGCCGCATTCAACAGCAACTACAACAACAACAACAACAACAACAAAACCGATTACAATAACAACAACAACTAAAAGCAAAAGAAAGCGAAAATCTGATGTGGCAATTGTACAGGTAAATTGAAATTTGTTGCAATTGTTTCTCTGTGTGTTTTTTGTTCGCAGTCACAATTAAAAAATATCTGCGTTTTTTTCTGTTTTTTTACGAGTGCCTGGCAACTCTGGCAGCTGTGCGTGTGTGTGCCTGGTGTGTGTGTGTGTTGGCAAACCGCAAATGGTGACATTGCGCAAATAAAAAACAATTTACGATAAACATCAAATTTCCACAAATTACCTTATATTTTACGTGAGTTGCGAAACAGATTGTAAACCACACGCAGACACACACACACAAGCACACAGACCCCTCTACACACACAAACACACTGTTGAGAAAAAATGGCGGGGAGACACACCAAAAAAAAAAAAAACCGCGACGCGCTGATTTTACAGCACGTTGAGCATACGCCTCGTTGGCCATTGTTTGTGCTGGGGCGGGCCTAGCTATAGAGGAGTGACTACGGGGGGTATTGTACCCTGTAACGTACTTTAAACGTAGCTTACACACAACATACACACACACACACGCCTACACTTAAATTTCGAAATTTGCAATTATTTTTATTGCTTGCCATTTCGCTGGCTGTTTACGCTGTGGCTTTGCTTTTTTGCCGAAACACTCAGCGTTCAACAACACTGGCGAAATGTGTATGGCGACAACAACAACAGTTGAGGCTAAAGTAGAGCCATCATAAATTTGCGCGGCACAACACAGAATAAAAGATAATAATATTTATATATGTATCTGCATGTGCAGAAATATCTGAATCTGTATATCTAGAAATAAATATAAATGCCTGTTAAGCGTGTTGTGTCCTGTGATGCTGTGCGACACCTTTTAACAGCAGTCAGCCCGGCAGCAGCAGCACTGCTGACATCCTGTGGTGTCCCGTGGCATCCTGTCACCTTTTAGTTGCCTTTACAACCTGCCTTTCGCCTCCTTGCCTGTGTAATGCCTTTGAATTGTAAGCGCTTCCGATTAGGTTTGTTATTTGATTTTCATAATATTTTGTTGGGGCAAACATTCAATGAGATGTTTGGAAAACCAGTTCTTCATTTTATGAAAATTTCAAATATTTATTCCTATTTACACCACTGTTTCCTATACAGCTTTGTTTATTTTCCGCTATTAAAAAAACTATACTAATTGATTGAGCTTTAATCGCGTAGCTAACGATTTCGACGTGTCGAAGCTAAAATTCATACTTATCGCCATTATTTGTATTATATTACTTCGTTGCACACTTCAATGATCTCTTAATAACTTCCCTACATGTCACTGTCTCCGCTTTTGTCTCTGTCTCTTTCGCTGACTTATACTCATTGCCAGCGGGACAGTAATTAGCTGCGTCTTTGGCTTAGGCCAAGTAAAGTGACGTGCCAGGCAACTCAATTTAAAGGAAAAATACAACAAAAAAGTGAAAGAATAAAATGTTAAGTAGCCGTAAAGTAGGCAAGCAGCAAGCTAGTGGCCAAGAGCAGAGCTCACTGGCTAGTAGCTGTTAGCTGCTTGCCTCTTGGCTTTGGCTTCAGCTTCAGCTACGGCTCTTTCAATGTAATTAGAGAGCATTAGGATTAGGCTTACAAATTCCTGGCAATAATAACACACACAAAACTTGAAGTCAACTAGCCAGAGGCAAGACTCTATCGTCTCTCTTCACTCTTTCCTCTTCTGCCTCTGTCCTCCACTTAAAACTGGTTTATGTTCATTTCGAGCTCAGAGAAATGAAAACTTTTCTCTATTTTTTTTTGTTTTTATTTTTTGATTCGACAGAAATAAAGCAATTTCATGGCGCGTAACAGCAGCAAAAAGCTTGGACCAAGTCCATAACGACAGCATTTAGATTTTCCGGGAGGCACATGAAAGGGGCGGAGACGGGCGCAGGGTCAGGTTTTGCAATGTCAATGGCCTACGGGCAGGTAAAATTGTGTACCGGTACCTAAATTGTCTGCCCGCATATTTTAAAAAAATATATATGTGTGACAGATACGAGTCGTAGTACTACTATATGCGATTTCCTTGTTTGACTTTCTTTATACACTGCCGCAAAAAGTATTTCAAATTTTGTGTTATATAAAAAATAATTTTTTAAACATTTGCTGTAATTGAAATAGAAGATATAATCTAAAACTATTTATTTATTAAATACAAATTTGTTGGGCTTCTAAAACCGATTCCTAATATATTAATGAAGACATCTGCAAATTAATTTAGCTACAAAAAATAAATAATATTTATTTAATATTTTATACAAGTAGTTTTAAAGATTTATCCTTTGCTGTACTATTTTATCTCTATTTCCTGAATCTGGATATAGCAAGTGTATACAGTATTCGATATTCCGACGGTAACTTTTCCAGCCATTTTTAGCTTTTTATTGTGTTTTGCATTTGTTGTTCTCAACTGTTGTTTTTGTGTGTGTTGTAGAAACTGAAGGTTGTGGCAAAATGTGAACAAAACAAGATAAAAATAATCAAGAAATCACAATTCCCCAAATACAATGACAGATCTAGGCAAAGGTAAAAGAAATTTAAACAAAAATCATAAATTAAATTTTAAACAGAATATTACAGCTAAAAGAAAATTTAAGAATTTAAGTAAAAATAAATTCTTAAGATTTAAATATTAGACTCTTACTAATTAAAATGTTTACCAACATAAAGAAAACGAATTTGTTGGACGCTTGTCTTGTTTTAAGAAATTTTTCCAAAAATTGCAAACAAATGTAACTCAATTAAATAAACTTTATTCACAATTGTCCACCAGTGTCACATTATTAATGCACAATACTAAAAGCTAAATGCTCAACGCAACTCCAGTGTCACTTTGGTAGTTGCTGTAGTAACTTTTTAATGCAAAACTTACTCTGTTCATTTATAGCGAATAAAATTTTCAAATACTGAAACCATTTTTAAATGGCTAAGTGCATTTGGAGGTTAGCATTATCCTACTGCCCTCCCCCCTTTGCCAAATTGTTAACTGTTTGGATATTCCACCCGTGGGAATTCTTGTTTCTATTAGTTTCTTCAGTGTGCAGCTGCCTGTTTTGGCCATTGACAAGTTTAATTGATGGGCGTCAGCATCAGATGCTGTTTACCATGCAGTTTTCCTAGCACACTCCAGCTCTGTGCCCGGTTTTAAGATCTATGCCATCAGCGAATTGGCAATTGCCAAACGGCGACGCGACAAAACCGCAGAATCTAATTTGGCCCAGACCGCCAAAGCAATTAAAGTTGCAGCGTTGCCAATACCGAGTGAGAAGGACACAATTCGTGTGAGTTATGCAGCCTTAAAGAGAGAGAAAGAGTGTAAGAGAGAGAGAGAGAGAGAGAGAGAGTATGATTTGTAAATACTGTTCAACAACCTCCATTGATTTATTTTAATTAATTTGCAACAAAATTTTCATTTTACACACAAACTCTCTTCATGTCGTTCGCTTCTTGGCCAAACAGTCAAAAATGAAGGCAACAATTTTAGTGCAACATCCAGTCAAATTTCAATACATGTGAGCAGATAATTTGGTTGTGCCACCTTTTGCTCTTCCGCTACCCTTTCGTTGTATCACCTCTTCTACTACTGTTGCTGGCATTTTGGGGCTAACATGTGGCAATAACACCGCAAAAACTCAACCACAGCCATAATTTAAAACAATTTCAAATTGCCAGTCGCAAAAACGCGGCGTTCCCTACCCCTAACCCTTACTCTTCCACTTCCCTCTCTACTTGACTATTTTAACATTTTCTCTTTACAGTTTTCCTCTTTTCAGCTTTTCCCTTTTTTTACTTTTGCGTGTTGTGAGCGTTCCCGAAAAGCAGGCAATACACACATATGTTACCTTTCACTGCTAATATACCCTAAGCTGCAAAGCAGGGTATTTGTATCACAAGCTTTTAAGTGGTTTTAGTCTTGAAATTACTTTTATTAAAAATTAAAATCAGAATTCTAAAAATGTTAAAATGTTTTATTATCGTGCTAATTACACCTAATTAAATTATATTTAAAATGTGTCTATACTTATTTCATATTCGTAAAAGTCAAGCTAAAACCGATGTTTTTATTATCACATCTTTCTATATTTATTCCAATTTTTCTACTTATAATTTAATCAAAAAATTACAAATTAACAGTGTAGCCGCACTGTTTACAGCCTGATCGAAGGTTTTTTTTTTCTAGGGTATCTTGTCTTATATCAACTTATGTGTATGTCTTCTGTTTTACAGTTTGTGTTGCTGCTGCACGTCATTTGCAACTGGCAACCGGAGCAACTCTGTATGTAAGGCGTAAAAAGACACGCCCACTTTTAAACGCTCTAAGCATCATTGCATCGCTTTGTTCCCGTTGACTTCGTACGTGTCTCCTTGTCCCTTGTCCGTACATGTGTCTCTGCCACCGTCTGTCTTCTGTCGCAGCTGTCACAAGTCTCCGGAGCGCGTTCAGCTCGCATCAACTGGCCCGTTGTTTGTTTTAACGATATTAACCGCGCGGATAGTCAGTCATTGGTCACGCCCATAACGCCCCAGTGTCATAAAGCTATAGACTCGACTGTTAGCGGTGGACGCGTGAAACGATGATTATCGTGTAGACAAAATGCCAAAGTAAAATCAACTATCTATAAATTTTTAGCTTGAAAGTAAATTTGTTGGCTATTAGCTAAATGTAGTTTTCGCACATTTTGATTGCTTGGATAAAGAAAAAGTTTGAATGTGACACACTTTTTTTAAAAATATATATAATTTTTAAATAATAATATTCTAGTCATGCATTGATTTGTTTAATCATAAAGTTTTGCATAACTATTGTATTTAAAACTGATTTTCTCACACTAAATATGATGAAAGTTTCTAACAATAGTTGAACTTCCAAATATATCGAAATAGCCGATAGTTCGTGCCGAAATCGAACGCGTTGTTGCTTTCTCGAAATTGCCCAATGGCCGTTGGGCAACACAAGCGCCATCTGTTGGCAGCTCGCTGAGACGCTAGCTACTGTTGTTGATGTTGTACTTGTTATTGTTACTGCTGGTGTTGTTGTCGTTGTTGTTGTTGTCATTGTCGCTTTGCACATTGCATTTTATTGACCATAACTGACTTTGTCATTGTATAACCCAAGCACAACGGGACATAGAAGAAGTAACAAGAGAAGAGTAAAGAGGGCAGAGACTTTGAGAAGGGAGTGGGAAAAGAGAGAGAGAGAGGGGGAAAGGGGAAGACAACTACCCTGAAGCGCAGCAGCTGTTTGACATGTTTCCTGTTGCTGTTACTCTTGTTGTAGTTGTAGTTGCAGTTGTCGAGCAGCGCCTCGTTGCTCATACGCCGCGTGGCATTCAATGTGGCAGCGCTTTCGCGTTGTCATCAACAGCAGCAGCAGCACCAGCAGCAGAAGCAGTTTTGAGAGCCCGCAAGGAACAAAGCACAACTTGCTTGCAACATTGTTGTTTGTTTTTGTTGCTGATGGTTGCAACACACACACACTCAGGTGAGCGTGCAGAAGACACTGATTAAAAACAGGTGTAAAAATAAAAATATACATAAAGCAAATGTTATAAAAGAACAACACAACAACTTAATAAATACTTAAATTATTTCAAAAAACAATTGATAGATTTAAAACTATTTATTTACATTTCGTGTTACGTATCTTTCAGTTTTTTGCACAAGTAACTATTCCATTTTTGCCAGTGTACGCTTAGCAGCTTTAGTTGCCTGTTGGCATTAAACTTTGTGTGCGTTTCTGCTGTGCTGCAAGTTTAGCTTTGATGATTTTGTTAACCTGGCTGGCAACCAGTTTATGGTCCTTGCCACGCGTCTTGCAATTTGTCAAACAATGTGTCAAAATGCCAACTCCTAACCCCTCTCCCACCCCAAAGTTCTAAAACACACCCCTCCTTTCTACGCCTACTTGCTGTGGGTCTTCGAGTTTGCCTCTAAATTAATTAAATGACTTTCACAGTGTTGCAAGTTTTGTGAATTGTGCATGCATTTTGCATTAGGCAAATTAAAATAGCAATCTCTAGCTAGTTGCCTAATTAGAGCGTATGCACCTTGCCACTTGCCACTTGCCACAGTTATTCTAATGAGGCACGCACATCAACTTTCTAAAAGGAGTTGCTACGTGCAACATGTCACAACACACACCCACAAAAGCCCATCAAAATCCCAGAAAAGAATAAAAATAAAACCTATAGCACTGTCGGTGGTTTGCCTTATCAAAAGCGCTATAAACGGCTTATCAGCTGGGCAGCAGCAACAACAACGGCAACAAATACTTCAACGTTCAATTGACACACTCGTGACACACAAATAAACACAGCAAATAATGTGCAAAAAAGTAAAACAAATCAAAGAGCCGAAAATTAACGCCTCAAATAAAGCCAAAATAGGCAAAAGCAACTAAATAAATACACTAACTTTCTTTATGAAAAAATTTATAATAGAATTAAGTGCTAGCAATGGCAAATTTTTGTTATAACACAAGCCAAGTAAACCGAAAACTCTCCACATTTAAAAATTAAAATTTTTATATACTTTAAAACATATTTACAATTTCTGATATATTAATATTCTTAACAAATTCATTTAAATGCATTGAAAATATATTATTAAAATATTTCATATAAAAATTATAAAGTTCCGTAAATTTTTATAATTTAAAATAGCAGAGATAGTCAAAAACATTTCCATTTTTAAGAACGATTGTCAATCCATAGTTTTTATGTCCATATACTGTATTATATGAGATTAAAGCATTTCTCTGATATCTTTTATCAGAAACATTCGAAATAATTCTGCAATTCTAACCAACTTTAATCACAGGTAACAAATTATTTTTTCAAAACCAAGTTTTTCAACCGAGTTTCTGAGTTAATTTTAAAAATTGTATGACAACTGGAACCTTTCTAGTTAATTTATTTAACAAACAACTAACAGATTATAGTTATAATGCTTAATAGTTATATATTTATATAATACCTGATCTTTACCTGATAGCTTTAATAAACTTCCCTTCTCTTATAAACCCTGTTATTGATTATTGTTGAAACAATGTCCGCAAGCGTATTCTAAGTTCGGTGCTGTGTCAACTTTTTTTTTCACTTTTGCTTCGTTTTTTATCAATTGCACACAAGCATAAAAAAAGTCCCATAAAGCTGACCACTGAAAAATAAAAAAAAAAACAACATTGAACCCAAAAGAGTAAATGCGAAAATCACAAAAGAGAGAGACTGAGAAAGACAGAGAAATAGAGAGGGAGAGCCCAAGGAAAAGCGCTGCTAAAAGTGCTCAACATTTTATCGCCACTTAACCAATGAGTAAATGAAATTTTTTATTTATATTATGTGCTCAAGCCTATTTGCATTCGAAATGTTGTTGTTGTTGTCGTTTTGTTGTTATCAGTTCAACTGATAAGTATAGTATAGCCAAGTCTCAGACTAAGGCCGGGGATCAACCGACAAACCCGCCGCTATCATGGCTTCAAGTCTGAGGGAAGCCCATAAAAAAAGTCAATTGCAATTGCTTTATGCTCTGGTGTTAGTGTTAGTGCCGCACCAATGAGTCATTTTAAAAGCGAACAATGTTTAACCCCAAACGAAATGCAAAGCCCGACATGCTAATGAGCTAGTTGATGCGACTGCACAGACTAAGCAATGCGCTACAATTGGTTTTAGACAGTAAAGCTGTACACAGGCTTCTGATTTTACCAAATATAAATATATAAAATATATAATATACAATAATTTATGCATACTTAATTATTAATTTTTTAATTATATGTTACTTAACATGCAATTGTTATAAAATACAAATGTAGAGGATTGCTTTAACCTAAAGGGCGCACAACAAACACTCAGCTGTTATCGTAGTGCGCTCTCTCTTCACATGCTTGCGCTCTCCCACTTGCTCAATTCCATACCCACTCACTCTCTCTATCTCTCTGTTGTACTGCGCTCATGCTTGCCATTTTGCCAGTGTGCCATCGATTTTTCCACTCGCCGCTACGGCAAATTCATTCGCCTCGCATTCGCTTTGTTGTCCTAGGACAGGAGAAGAGCGAATTTAACAGCTGTTTTGCGGCGAAAGCTGCGCTTCGTTGCTCGCAGTGAAGTGCAATTTCGTGTTCGTGTTGTTTACGCGATGCACTAACTGACACTCGCTTCGAGTTACTCACAGCTGCAGTGCTTTTTTTTAGTGTTTTTAGTGTAATTATTTAAACAATTTCGAAAGTGTTTGACATGCGAAGACGCAGGCGTAAAATGTGTGGAGTTAAAGGAAATCGCTAAACATAATATTTAATGTGGAACGCGTGTGGATATTATTGATAGTTAAAAAGCAAAAAAAAAACAAAATTCAATGCACTCACAAGTGAGCGAGAGAGTGAGCGTACGGAGAGCAAGAGCGGAAATTGAGGCTGTCACGAACTTGCCGCATTAGCACAGAACAAACGCAACAACAACAAGAGCGAAAGGGTGAGAGAGAGAGAGAGAGAAATCACAAATTCGTCTAGCGGCGCTGAGAAACAGATTTGTATAAATTGCAACCGGAAGTGCGACTCAGGTCTGTATGAATGTATTCGTGTGTTTTTGTGTGCTTTCTTGCTTTCACTCTCATTTTCATGAAATTGCACAAAATTGCGCTTTTGACACAATTAAGCACAAAGTGTTTGCGTCATTATATTTGCACACAAAAAGTCCAACAAAGTAGAGTCTTTCCCTACGATTCTCCTCTTCTTTTCCCTTAACTTTTCGCCTTCATATAATTGAAAACTGATTTGTGCAAAGGACAACAAATAAAGCATAAAATATTCGTGCTCATTATGCAGTGAGTCACGTGGGCGGCGGCTCATTTCGTGTCCAGGACAACCAACAAATACAACAACAACAAATTTATTACCACCAATTAATTTGAGCCGAAAATATTTTCCACACACACACAGAGCACCGCTCCTGACCTTCTCCTTTCCCCCACGCCATAGCATATTCTGCACACTGCCTCAAGTATTTTCAATTAGCCGCCGTTGGCTGCATAATAAAATAAAAAACACAACGCGAACCTGATAAAAAATAAAAGAAATTGTTGCTAATTTGTTTTTATTGTGATTTATGTGAACGCCGTGAGCGACAAGAGAGAGACAGCGAAAGGGAGAGAGAGATAGAGAGAGGCAGATAGAAGCATTCTACAAATGTGATGCAATTAAAGCATTGAATTTAATTGCCAAATATTTAGCCAGAATTTTAATTATGCGCCATACACCTCAAATATAAAATTTTAAATACATTTGCATAAATATTTCGTATCTATAAGTTTATGAATGTGCAACCCAAACGGCAAGAGATATGAGCTTGAAATTTCATATATTTTATATGCTTTAGTTCTTACGAACCGACTAGTTCCCTGATCATCGCACATACCAAACGAAAAATCGTGCGACACAACACAATAAATAACCTAGTTTAAAGCTTACATTTAGAGTATATTAATATCCATTAATACATAATTTTTCAGTAGTATGAAAACTAGTTTAATCGGTTGTCAAGTTTATGTTTACCAATACACGGCATTTAAAAGTGGATTCTACTTTAACTGTTAGTTACATTCATATTATCGTTTTGTAAAAGATAATCACTTGAACTTGAAACTTGCTTCAATTTTACACTGAAACCCAAATAAACAGAAGCCTCAACGAGTTTATCAATTAACGATAAGCTGTGAAAACTGTTTACAAGGTTTTATGTTGTTATAAATTAACAAGTTTTATTGCACTTTTCTTTAGAAATTTATCGTTATCAAACACATTGAGCAGCAATTACATATTAATACTTTTTACGGCTTCATAAAATGATAGAAATTCTATGAAATGAACCATTCACAATCGGAAATACATCTGTGGTATAAAGGCAACAACTATGGCGAATATCTCAGTAACTACGATACGAACAAGACGCTGGTTACAAGGGTAAATCCGATTGTGGAAAAATCCTGTTTTAGTCTGCATTTTCCTAGAAATCAGCTCTTTTAAAACATCGAGCTGCGATAAGTTAAAGTAATAATTAATTAATAAATATAGAAATTTAAAATTTTTTAACTAAAAGATTTAGTTATTTAATTTAAATGCTATATTGATGAAATCAAATAGTTGCTGTGTCTGTAAAATCAATCTAAAGCAAAGGTAATTAAGCAAAAGTTTCTATTGTGCTGTAAATTTATGCAACTTGTCGTATCTCAGGACATTGAAGTTGCCTCTGGCAAAGCTACTTGACACAGCTACTAACAATTTTAGTGCCTTCAAGGAAGCAAGTGGTGGGGCATAAACAAGAGAAACGAACTGAACCGAACCGAATCCTATAGAAATCAAACAACTGAAGGCAGCAACTTTTGGTCAACTAGTAGTTTTACCTTCATTTTACCTGCAAACTAATTCATTTCATATTTTTGCAACATTTTTTTTTTTATTATTTGAAAAAAAAAGGAAACAAAATCAAAAGTTTTTTGAAATGGCATTACAGCTAAAAAAAAAAAAAATAAAAATCAACTGCAAACAATACGACTGATTGAAAACTTTTTTAATTGATTTTTGGTAAACTTTAACTTTTTTCATTTTCTATTTTCCATTTTTGTCCTTCTTCTCCCCCAGCAGCCGGTGGAAAAGCCAAAGCCAAAACCAAGTTCAGACCAGAGTTCAGTTGTAGCAAAAATGGGAAATACCCATAACCAAAATCGTACAACGGCCCTTGAAAAGTCGGTGGCAAGTGGAAGTTTGGTCCGATTACCTGTGGTCGGACGGACAGCGACGTCTGTGGTGGGGCACCATGCCACCGGACTGGAGGAGCGAGGCGGGGCACGCTCTAGCCGGACGCGAGTTTTGAGCCGTTTGGTAAGCCAGAAGCGAGTGCGGGATGTCTTCCTCCAGCAGGCATCATCAACATCACCAACATCACCAACAGCGGCGGCAACCAATGGAACTCACTCAACGTCATCGCCATCGCCATCGCCGACGTCACCGTTGGCACAGTGGAACAGTCCACCGGAAGTGGAGCATGGACAATTGAATGCCAACGAAGAACAAATGGATTTTCGTAAGTCAATTTCTCGAGTTGAGCTCAATTTTAGCTTTTCCGTTGTCCTTCTTTTCTCCTATTTCTTTTTCTTACTTTTGTTTTGATTCTTTTTCTTGTTGTTGTTGTTGTTGCTGTTGTTTCGCTTGCATCAAATTCAGTTTGTCGAGTAATTTCTTTCGAGTTTTGTTTTCTTTTTTATAAATCTACTTCTTCTTTACTTTAACTCGAAACCAAGCATATCGACATCAAGGAGTAGCATTACAATACCCTTACCTACGCTACTTTGACAGTGAGATTAATAGAGGAAAAAAGAGATAGAAAACTATATTAAGAAAATTTTGTATATTTATTTACTTTTTGTTTATTTTAATTTTTCAAAAATGTCCCTAATTTTGAACACTACTTAATTAAAGAGAAGATAAGTTTGAGTTTTGGATTAGTCCTTTATAAAGATGTGTTTTTTCTTCCACTAAAATTTATTATACGTTTTAACTTTGTTTAGGAAGAAGCTTTAAGAACTTTAACCCTCGATATGTTTGCTATATTCTGAAGTATTATTAACAATAGAGCTTTTAAAAACTTTTAAACATGAATAACTATTTTTTACCTCAGCTTTAGGTTTCCATAGCCTTATATTTTCCCTTCTAAAACTCTACTATTTTTACTAACGGCTATAACTTAGTCGTGTCGAGTTGCATGTAGATGCGAGTCTATAACAATTTTACTTTGTCCAATATATTTTTTCCCTACATTTTTTCTCTCTTTTCCCTGTTACTTTAGCTGACTTTTGTTTTATTATGGTACTCTGGCAACCCTGCACTTTCGCCTGCATTTCCCTCCAGCTGCAGACTTATTGCAATTTAAGCGTAGTTAAAATAAGAATTTTTGGGCAAGTTTTTCGAAAGAAAACAAAAAACAAAACATAAAAAACAAGCACACACAACTTTTCATTGAAGTTTTATGAAATTTTCTGGACTCCGTTTTTCTATATTTCTTTTTTTTTTTCTCTCTTCCTCTCTTTCTCTATTGTCTGCCTTTTGTTTTTATGTTGGCATCGCTTGAGTCTTAGAATTTCTGAGCTTTACTTTTCGGCTGCCAATGTTGTTTTGCTGCTGTTGTTTTTTGGCCATGGCTTATACGCGTACACATAGTACTTATAAAACTCAAGTGTAGGAAGAGAGCAGACTTTTTGGTAACTTATTGGCAGTTTGGCTGGCAATATATAATATCTTTACTTGGCAAAGTGAAATCAAAAATTTATAGATTTTAGTTATTCATGTGAAATCTTTAAGATGTTGCTTTAAAATAAGCATAAAACAACGAAAAAAAAAAATAAAACAAACACAAAAAAGAAATACAAAATATGACTGCTTGCAGTTCAAAGCGAGCACGTTTACAAATTGTAACTCACACAGATACACACACACAGCCAGACTCCTAAGCGACCCACTTCAAAAACTCAACTCTGTCTATTAAAAAATGCGTCGGAAATTTATAAGAAATCTGCAGACTGACTTGAACCTGGCTGCTTTAGCCCAGTTCCAAACAAATTGAAATATAACTTAAAAAAACGCAGTGCAACAAGCCATTTAGTTGGTGAATCTTCTATACTCTGAGTCTGTATGATTTTCTATAGTTCAAAAATATTTGAAAAATTAACTGAAACTTCTTGCTTCGTAATCTATCTTTAATCCCACGAAACTCTCACAAAATACACAATATGCAATTGCTTAAAAGGACAGTGCACGCGAGTAACTATTTAGGGAAAGAGTATACAAAATTGACGCCCAAAATAACTCTGCGAAACATTTTATGCTGCTGGTGCTTTTTTGACGTTGTACAAAGACGCCATCCAATTCAGCAAAGAAAGAGCAGGAGGCTTATAGTGTGTATAGTTGCGCGTTGAGAGAGGGAACGTGAGAATGCTGGACTGGGTAGGGGGTATTATGTTGGGGGTAGTGGGTACTATCTGCTATATCAAAAAGCAATTCAAAAGGCGGCTGGCTGGCTGGCTGCATGGCTGCCATTGCAGCGGGCAAAGTCCAAAATCAAATCAGTGAAAAATCCTAAACGTGCCAAGGCGAGCGTCCTATCAAAAATTCCCTTTCAGCGCGAAAGATAACGGTGGAGGCTACACCATGCCCATAGCGCCCATTTCCACTTCCAATTCAAACTCGTTTTCATACACACACACATATACAGAGAGAAAGAGAGAGTCAGACAGACACACACACACACACACGCGCACACAGACAGCAACAAATACAAATACAAGTTTTTGGGCCTCTTTCAATGCATAAATTCATAATTCATGTGGACCATAAGCAAAATACAGCGTTCTCCATTTGCGTTCAAAAACAAGAAAAAGAACTGCATAGGCGAGCACAACCGACTGTAGTATACCCTGCGATCTTTATGAAACTGGCAGAATTACAGGACATTACTATTTTCTAGAAATATGTTTAATTTAAAGAGTATACTTTTAGATACAAAAGCTCAAATTGGCTTGGAAACATTTGTATGACGTTTTTGGGCAATAGGGGAGTCCTATCTGAGAATTAAAACAAACCTTAATAGCCTATACACTTAAAGTGTCCCCATAGCAAATTCTATGGTTTAAACTCTCATCATCTCTGAGATCTTTAGATTTATACAAAATTAATAGATTATCATACTGCCTATATAGCTGATCAGGAACTTCATGAGTTTAGAAATACCTACTACTGCCTGTTCCAATTCTATACCTTCGGCAATGGGTATTAAGAGTAACCATGGAAATGGCGTCCATTGGGATCATTGCTGGGGCATGTGCAAGTGGAGGTCTTAGAGGGTTGGGAGTTTAAGCCATAGGGTATTCGCTTGCGTCGTTTGCCAACTGTTTGGTTTTAGCTGATGCAACGCGCAGCGAGAAACCAACAACCGACAACGTGCTCAATTAAGCGCCAACTTGCCCGCCCTCTACCCCTACCTCACTCTCTCTCTCTTCCCATCTCCCCGCATATCCTTTTCCGTTCCCCACACATACACACACACACACGCTTAGAGAGGAAAAAAGTTTTAGCCATAGCACGTGGCAGGCCGCTAATATTTATGGCAATTAGTTTTAATAGTTTTGCTTGTACAAGTTGTAAACTTTCAACACTCAACTCTCTCTACGTTTTAGTTTTTAACAACTGTTTAAGCTTGTTTACAATTTGTTTAATATTACATTAATTGTTTCGTTGTTCTACAATTCAATTTCAACACTCAATTCGCCGTGTTTCGTGAGTGCAGAAATATGTTCATTAATTATTAGAATAACATACAAATAACAATATGAAACAAATTACTGAACTGTGTTTAGAAACAAAGTTTTTTAAGCACCACATTGTTGATACTTAAGGTAAATCCAGCTGTTGTGTAAGTGTTGTAAAATGTTTATTACAGATATGGGAATGCAGTAACATTTATAATATTTATTGAAAACATTTTTAGTTAAAAATTATTTAAAGCTCAGCCTAAAAGTATGCAACGTGTCACTAAACAAACTTTGAGAGTAAAAGCTTGCTTCAGCCAATGAAATCGCAGAGCTTTTGAAGTTGCATTCATTTTTACTGTTTGAAAGCACAACTAAAACCATAACTTCAAACACCACGATCATCAATGAAAAACGTACACAAATAGTAAGTGCTTTTATAGCATATATTATTTTTAATTTATTCATATATTTTAAATTATTTTTTTATTAGATTAGTTTTGATTTTGTTCAAGCCTTTTTAGTTACATTCACGCTCTTGCGCTCAGTTAACAACTGAGACTTTAAGCCGCCAACAACAAAACCTGCTTTAGCGCTCTCTCCCAAGCACTCGCGCTCTCTTTGGCATGTTGGCTCTCTGGCACACACTCAGGCGGCTCGACTTCCAGTCGTGTGAGCATGGCTTCGCTCTCACACTCTCTCTCTCTCTCTCTCTCCTCAAGCGCACTGCGCGTTGCCATAAACCAGTTGCTCTTGTTGTTGTTAGTAACGCTTTGTGCTCGCTTCCGCGCAGATCACTCGAGTTGCAGTCGCAGTCGCAATTGAAGCCATTTGGCTAATTGGAAAATGTGTGTTTAACGCGCGTGTGTTTGTGTGTGTGAAAAGTGAAAAGTTGTGTTAGAATTATCACTTTGAAGTTCTAGCAAAACAACACGAAAAGTGGAAAGAGTTTTACAAACATAAATATAAAGACATAAAGTAGCAGACAAAACATTAACAGGTGCATAGTCAAAGTTTTTGTTGTAGTTGTTGTTGTTGTTTTTCTACATCTCCCTATTCTTTTTCTCTGCTTATCTTTTGTTTGCTGCGTCTTCTGCTGCGTTTGTTCTTCATTTGTTTTGTTTTCAATTTGCTTTAATTGCCAAACACACAAATTAAACAATTTGTTTGCGTGTTGCAGAGCCACAAATAATAATGAAAGAAAAGAAATGAAATGAAAAAAAGTGACGACTTCACTTGATTCCCGTTCCCTTTCCCGTTCCGGATTCCCATTCCCCATGGTCTCCCTCGCAGCCCTGCACCCTTTAACCAAACCAGTTTCAAGTTATTTTTCTCTTTTGCTTCGTTTTTTGTTTTGGTCTGCTTTTGAGTGTTTTTTTTCTTGTGCCGCTTTTCACCTCATCATTTGTCATTATGTTTAACCTTTTTGCTTTTCTGTTCATTTTCCATATGGATTTTCATAATTTTTTTCTTTTTATTGCGCTATGGTTTTCAGTTTCAGTTTTCAGTTTACGTTTTGTTTGGCCACTTCCAGTGCGAGAGAGAGAGAGAGAGAGAGAGCGGGTGAGCTTACACTCAGAGGCGCTCTCTCAGCGCCTGGTTGCTTGCTCTCTTGTTTGACGCGCGCTCTCTTCTGCTCTCATGCCGCTTTCCAGTGTTGCTTTGTTTTTATTTACTTTTATTTAATTATTATATTTTACACATGTCGCGTTTTCTCAATGAGTCCAAAAAAAATGCCACAATTGTCGCTATAATAAATCAATGAGAATATTTTTACTTGAATTCTTCTTATTGGTTTTATTTTTGCTAGCATTTTTAAGCTCATAGCTCATCTTGCGGCACTTGTGTGTCTGTCTCTCTGTCTCTGTCTCTTTCCCTCTTTCTCTCTCCATCTCTATCTATATCTATTTTTCTTTGCTGCGCTGCCCTGCTCTACTCTGGCCGCCAGATGACGTCGTCAGCCTGGACTACAACAACAGCGACTCCATTGAGTTTCACAACTGCCGCAGTGAAGATTGCTGCGACGATGCATCGAACTCTACGTTGACGCAGCAGCAGCGCTGCCGACGTCTTCACTCCCTCTCCATCTCTTCCTCTTCCAGCAACAATTCCGATTGCGATTCCGATTCCCTTTTCGGTAACTAAGCACAATTTCGATTATATTTATACGATCGAAAATTTACTGCACTTGTTTCTCTATTCTCTGAAAATATTCCCTATTATATTACTAATGGGCTATCAGAAGAATCTATTATAGATCTAAAACATAATATGTATTACATCTATATATACTCAAAAACGTATCCAAAACTAAACAAATGCTACTATAACTTCTCTACAAGTAACTTTTATATAATAATCAATTTGGTACTAATTATTTGCATTATTTTCTCTATAGATTCCAATAGTAAAGACTTACTAGAGCTGCAGCGACGTTGTCGCGCCGATAAGATTGCATGTCTGAGCTTGAGTCGGATCACGTACCTGAGCATTGCCAATGAACAGCAGGAAAGGGAGACGGAACTGCATAAGGATTTGCTGATAACGCCGGAGAGTTCTCCGGACGAACGTATGGCGTTGCAATTGGGCAAGAAATTGGCCCAAGTGCTGGGTAATACAATGGAGACGCCAATGACTCTAACACCAACACCGACTACAGCGACAGGAGCAAGCACACCGACAGGATTGGGTTTGGGAATGAGCATGGGAATGGGCATGGCTATGGGAGGATCAGCGGCTGGAGCGGGGCCAACACCACGTGTTGATTCACCTCTTGGCAATGGCGAACTATTTAACATTTCGAAGGCCAAGAAGGTGGAGCTTCAAAATCTGTCATCGCGTTTCAGTGCCGCCGTCAACCAAACAACATCCGCCGCAGCCACATCCACATCAGTAACTGAGGCAACACCAGGTGAGTGTTACCCCGTATGTACAGGTCAACGCATTTATTTGCTCATTTCGCATTCTGGGCGAGCTTGAAGCGTTTAAAGTCACGTGGGGGACGCATTTGCCATTACAAACACATTAGAAGTACTTCGACAGGGTGCCCCAAAAACCGAGGGGGTTGTTTAAATGAGGTTGGGAGTTCCTTTTAATACCCTGTGTTTAGGATAAGTTCGTCTAAAGTATGTAACAGGCAGTAGTAGCACCCGTAAAGCCAAGAACTATTGAAATAGACTTCTGCCTTAGTATAAACCTACGTATCTCGGAGTTGGCAAGAGCTAAAATCATTAAATTTTGTCTGTAGATTCTTTATATAAGCAGACAGTTCTGGCGTGTTTTAGTCCTCGGATACCACGCATCTTTTTCTCACAAATCGCCATACAAATAGTTAAAACATAATTAAGTTACGTTATTCTAGACAAAAGCTCACAAAATTTAACAGATGTCTAAGGAATAGTGATGAATTACAAAGCTCTAAATGACCACAATTGACAGAGTATACAACGTTCGGTTGAGCTCGACTTTTGCCTGCTTTATACGGATTGTGCTTTTTGCCAAAATTCGGGAATTATTCAAATTCCCACTTGGTCGGCGCAAATAAAATGAAACGAAACGCGGCTCGAAACAAACCCAATCTTCTGGTCCATAGGCATCACTTTGTTGTTGTTGTTCTTGTTGTTGTAACAGCACTTGAAGCCATGTGTATGCTCAAGTGTGTGCCCCTTGTGTCAAAAAAAAAAAAAAAAAAAAAGAAACCGAAATGGAAAACAAGAACCAAACTAAAAGCCTTGTCCTTTTCTCTGGCTTGTTTTTTATGCGTGTTCTCTACGCCAATTTCAAAGGTAAACACACGAATCGAAGACAAGTGCTTGTCAAACTGTATGGTTTGAGTACACAATCCCCAAAGGATGACTCAGATAATTGAACTTTCACCATTCTCAAGTAAAGCAATAAAATGAAAAATCTCTCACTATTTATAGTTAAAGACAGACAAGCAGACAAGTTGCTTTTAAGTGTAAGAGAAAAATTTAAAGCTTGCCAAAAAAACGTTTATATATTAAGCATTTTCTTAAGGGTTTCCTTAGAAGTATCATAAAAATGTATAAATAAAATATAGCTATTTTATAAAAAATTAACAAGCTAAGGGAATTGTTAAAAATATACTGAGGTATAAAAAATTCTATTATGGAAATAGGTATTTACCGATTAAATCCAAAAAGTCTTTGCATTAATTATGTTTTTCTGCAGTTTCCCCTACTTTAAATAAATAAATACGTTTTATTTTTATAATTAAAAAAATAAACAATTATCCTTTAAAATACAATTTATAAGCTTCTTATCTGCATTTTGTACATGTAATTGTAACTGAATTTATTGAATTAAATGCTTGTTCTATTAATTTTAATTATAATTGCAAATAGAAAAGTCGCAATCGATTGAACTTTTTTCCTTGTACACAGAAAAAGTCTTTTCAGGTACGTGAGAAAACTCTAGCACCATTTTGTTGTTGTTTTTATTGTGGTGCCCCTTTCATAATGTAGTCAACCCATTTCTTAAGGGCATCCGAAAATGTGCTCCAAGTTTTTTAATTAACTCGTGTCGCTGATTTCCTTCATTTCTCTTGTTTCTCTTGTCGCTTTTTTTTGTTTGGAGCTCTTTCTACTTTTGCGACCCTTTGGACCCGCGTTTTATTGTGTTTGTAACTGATCCGATCGGTGAGCCTAAAATAACGCAACAGAAAAGTGTTGGAAAACATTTAAAAGTGTCGAAAGTAAACGACTAGCGAATACTCTATAAAAATAAAGCTACATTGCTAATATATGGTACTATAAAATACTTTTTCTCACCAACTAATCATCGTACAACTCAGATAGTAAAAGCTTAAAGGCTGAACTGTGTATGTCACCCAGTTCTGTATGTATCTCTATAAGAAAGTAATTCACCGTCTAGCATACCCTTCACGTTCGTCTACCCTGTTGTAATTTGCCAAAAAAATAAGTCAAACAGTCAGCCCCAAAAGTAATTATTGGCACATTTATGCAAAGGCTCGCGCCTCAGGCTCGTTCACATGATATTTTAAATATATAATTGCCAGCTAAAATATATATACTTATGTATATATATAAACATGGCCATCTACACCGATTTGTGAGCATTCCCCGGCTACCCGGAAATTGCTCCCCAATTCCCGTCTAATTGCGCGTCCGTCGCTTGTCGCTTGGCCAACAAACAAAAGTGAACACGGCTCGATGAGTTTTGGGCTTAGGGTTCAGCTTCAGTTTCGGCCACGGCTTCGGCTTCAGGTCCATTTTGTATTTTTATTTTGTTTCGGCAAAAACATTTGTAAAAACTTAAAAATTGCAAACACGTCTTCATTGTTTACAAAATGTCGGCCGGAAGCTCCCAGGCTCCATGCTTCTGCCCCCCTTCCGGCCGCCTGTTTGATTCCCCATTGTTCCTTGCCCCAAAAATAAAATAAAACATGGCACAAAAAAAAACGAAGCAAATTTTAAATTTTAATTAAATCATGTTGTATAGAATGATGCACGTGGGAACACAGCGAGCAAACATAAAGACAGAGCTGAAGTAAGGGACGCGGGGGTGTAGAAGGGGGGTGGGGGGGGGGGTTTGGGCATGGTCGCCTGGGTGCTACAGTCAATGATGATGGCCGCGATAAGCGCTCCATTGGGTGTGCTCAGGAGACGCCACCAGGCACCGTTCTAAATTGCCTACAAAAGCCAAACGCGTCTTCTCAAGTATAATAATGGGACCCCAGCTCAAATTGAGTAACGTGGATCAGGACTAGGACACAACAGAAAACCGTTAAACTCTCTTGCCCCAAGAAAACGAAGCGTTTAATAACGCATTTCTATCAAATGATTACTCGCAACTTAGTTATACAATTTACCCAATATACATATACTCTATATATCTGTTCACAAATTGGCATGAATTTGGAGCGGGCTAAAAGTGTTGATTGAATTGACTTTCTATTCAGCACATAGCCTTATTGTATACTTTATAGTCAGTTAAAAATGTTAAGTACTTTAGCTTCTTATGCTTTTCCTAGAATTTATTGAGTTCATTTTACCGAAATTAATTCAACATTTAAGGCATTACTTTAGACATCTTGCATATTAAACGAAAAGCTAACAAATTCAAATGCAGTTATAACAATGCTTTTCTATGGAATTTTCTCATCAAGTAGCATTTTTAATCTTTAATAGAAGCAATTGCTGACCTCTTTAAAATGTTTGTAATTAATTTAATTCTGCCTACATTTTATTTCAAATATTTTGCGTCTAAAATTTTGAAATAATCTATGGTAAAAGCACAGTTTTTGACATTCAAGAGTTCAGTATTTAAGCGTAAATTTCAAAGCTAAACTGATTTCGAAGACTTTTCTTTGAACTGCTTTTGAGTTGAGCTCAACATCGTTGCTTATCTGCAACTTGGCTGCCTTTAAGCATATCAAAAGCTGAGTGTTAAAACTCGTATTATTCACTTGAAACGCTAGAATTGTGCACAACTAATGCAAACCTTGTCATCCATTTCGTTTCATTTTAGCCTCAATTTCCACTCCGACTGCCACACCGACTCCGGCTTCAACTCCAGCTACAGCAGCAGTGACTCCGGCATCGACGCCGCTTGAAACGCAATCAACTGTTATAATTTCGTTTAAATCATCTCAAACACCTGTGCATTCTCAAACGACGACTACAACGACGACGACGACGACGTTGGCGTCAACTGACAATAAGCAAGAGGAGCCAACGGAGCAATCGGCGCAATCGGAGCACCTTCAGGAGGGTGAAGGGGGCTTGGAGTTGGGTGCTTTGCCAGCTCCACCTCCTGGTTTCGGTACTCCCACGAATCTTTTGCTCTCTAGCAATGTGCTCAAAAAGGTGGCTAGCTTTTCGGTCGAGCGATCGAACAGCAATAGCAGCAGTAGTACTCCCAATGCCATCACTTTGCCAGCTGGCTGTGAAGAGCGAGAGCGGGAGCGGGAGAGGGAGAGGGAGAAGGAGACAACGCTAACGGCAGCAGCGTTGGCAACGGAGCAGCAGCAGAACAGCGCTGCCGGCGCTGGTTCGAGACGCGGCTCATCTTTTGTACCGGAAAAGTTAAGCTTCGCTGCATATGAAAAGTTCGAAGGTAAGTCACACAAAATGTACGTTACTGCCACTCCCCTCCCCTTCCCTGCTCCATCCCTCAGCGGGGGAGGGAGTTGAATTGTAGCAAGTTACCTGCCTTAAACACAAGTTTAACCAACGATTTTTGCGCATTTCTGTTTGCCTTTTGCGTTAAACTCGACAAATTGGCGCCACGTTTGATTGCGTTTGTTGTTTGCTCAAAGTTAACAATTAGTTTTTCCCTTTCCTCAATCACATTTCCCCCTCCCCACTCCCCACTCCTCATGCTTATCTTTGCCGCCCTTCAGGCAACTGAAATCAGTTAACCAATCAAAAGACAATGCCAACTTGAGTGAATCATTAGGTAAACAGTGAGTTACAGATTTTCTGTCTTTTTATTTTCTGTAACAAGAAATAAAGTGTAACGAGTTGTATGAGCAGCGCCATCTATCGATCAGTGGCTGTTAACTTAGCAACTTATTTTTGTAGCTAACATTTTTGGTTATTAGAAAACATTTAATTGCAAAATTTTAGTATTTCCTTGTAAAGACCTTATCCAAATAAATTCTAAGTTTTGATCTAAAACATTTTGCTAAGATATTTTGTGGATTCATTTGCTTTGTTGTTAGAAATGTAGTTTTAAAATGTAACTTTTGCTTGTAAATATAGTTGCAAGTCTTTTGAGGTCTTTTGTTGACTTAATGGCTTCATTTATTTCTGGTATTTCGAATATTTTTGCCAGTCAACTCTAGTCGAATCAAGTCGAGTCGACTTCTTGTGTATTTGTATTAAGTATTCAGTTTTCTCTGCAGTTGACAGGATTCATAAGTTACGGCTATGCAAATTCATAAATTCACAAATTCTTTTGCAACCCAGGGGTAAATATTGCTAACCCCTAACCTCTAGCACTCTATCGTGCTCTCTTTCTCTCTCTCTCTTCATCAAGCGGGTACTCGGGCCAATCAGAAACTTGGCTGCTCTCGTTCTGATTAGATTAAAGTTGAAAGTCTGTAGGCAATTTTGGCTGAGAATTTGTGGTGCATACTTTGCGGGCGCTGTCTTTAAATCGATGAGTCGCGTCTTTTGTCGACGCGCGAGCTTACAAACATGCCACAAAAATGCACATGCCACACACAACATACACACGGACACACACACAGACACAATGAAAACTTGCGGCATTTGTGTGCTTAAAATTCCGTATGAAAATTATTTGTGCCTTGCAACTATTTTTGTGCCGAACAGAAAGTTTTGCCTAAACGTTGCCAATTTTGTGGCCAGTTAGGCGTACTTTTTGCCACGCCCACCAACACACACACAAAGAGAAAGATGGAAATAGTGAAAGAAAGAGAGGGAGGAAGCGCACGCTAATTGGTAAGCTCGTTGATGTCAGATATTGTAGCCAGGCAGCTGCATGTTGCATCATCGAGTGTCGCCTCAACGTCTGCTGCAAATTAATGCAAACAAACATTTTAACGCCTCGCTAGACAAACAACAACACCAATAGCAACAACAACAACAACAACAAAAGCAACAATAATGGGATAAGTTGAAATCCAAAGCCACACGGACACGCAATTTGCTGGTTTGGCATCTTTCAACCTCATCCTCATGCTGTTCCTTGTGCTGTTGCTGCTCTTCCTGCTCCTTATTGTTGTTGCTACTGTTGCTGCTGCTGCTGCTGCTGTTGTCACTGTCTGAAGTGGCCATCAATTCTTGCTGGCTTTTCCAGCCAACAACAACAACAACAGTAGCAGAAAACTGCAGCTTTTTGTCGCGACTTTTCATCAGGCAGCGGACTCTGGTCCCAAAATCTGATTTATATGCCTCAGCCAACGTCACGTTCGGGACACAGAGAGAGAGAGAGAGAGAGAGAGAGAGAGAGAGAGAGATAAAGAGAAAGAGCAGAGAGCAGAGAGGATTTAGTGGCATGGGGCAGACCAAAAAACTGCAGCAACAAAGAGCAAACTTCCTACAGCTCTTGCCACTGCAACCGACAAATGCAACCACAGACCAGCGTTGTTTGTGCAACGCGTAATGAAACAATATTTTTGGGGGCACAAAAAGCGGCAGGCAGCAGAAAGAGATGGAAAGAGTGTAGAATGAGCTCTTGGAAGCAGCAGCTGCGCGATTTGCTGCAGCAGGAGAAGCTTGTGGCCACTAGAGATTCGCCACTTGATTGTAATACCCTTACAAACGGGTGTTATGCTTGTGTGCAGGGATATGTAAAGCATTAAGGTAGGTTTTAAGTATATGCTTATATTTTGGCAGTGTAGCTGGATGCTCATGTACTTTTTAACATGCGAATAGGTTATATTTCAGGTTATATTTCTTATATTTTAAATATTTTGCTAACTTTATATATTATTTCTCAATTTGCTCAAACTTCAATTAACTTCTTCACCTTAGCCATGTTTATATAGAATTCGATAAGAGTATTCGATTTGCGTTGTGGCACACATAATCCATCTCTTTTGTGGCAATTGTTGTTGTTGCAGTGCAACGTTTCATTTTCATCGTTTCATCGTTTTGTTGTCTGTCGAGTTTTGGGCGAAAGTGTTGGCTGCCAAACATCGACGTCAGTTTGAACGTCAGTTTCTGCGTCGGCGTTGGCGTTGGCGTAGGCGTCAGCGTCAGGCGTCATTTCTGCCCTGTTGATGAATGCAAAGCATGCATGCGTGCAATGATACGGCCTGCCTTATCCAATGGGTCTACTACCGCCCAACTCTTGGCCCTTTCCTGCACTTGTATCTCCATATGCTTGTCCACTTGCCAGCAAACGAAGCAGTTATGCAAATTTGTGTGGCCACCAAATTCGCGCTGAGTTTCATCAAAAGTTGCCAAACGAAAGTCAACGGCGGCAGCCAAAGTTGATTCCCTGCCTTTCTACCTAACGTTGCCCTTCATTCCTCCCTTTACTGGTTACCTTGGTGTACCTCTATTCATTAGCATGGACTTGTGCCATCGTCGCTTCAAGCTATCAATGAACGACTTCTTATTAGCTCTGATTACAGCCAGCTAATGATCATTGCATCGTGTTCTCATCGCTTTAATTGCTATGAAACATAGATCTGGGATAGCCCAGATACTAGTTTAGAATGAATTTGAAATTTCATCAAAGTCATAGACATAGAAAACATAGAAAGTCACAAGTAATTTTATGAATTTTTAAATATTTTATTCTATTATTATTTTCTACATAAATCTTAACCTTTTTAAAAATTAAAGGAAAAATCTAATATTTCTTCAACAATTTATTTATATAAAATTTATAATATACTGTTTTTATTTGCGGTGTAGTTTAGTTCAGTTTAGCTCTAATTTCTTTCTTTTCTAGACTACCTTAAGCTTACTCTCTCTGTCTCTCTCTCGCTCTTTCTCTTTTTGTCTACCACTTATCAGTTACCTTGGTTATCAGTATTGGACTGTCCGACTTTATAAAGCTTTACAATGACTAACACTTGAAATTGATACAAAATTAAACAGTTTAGATTAACGCAAAAGTCAAAAGATCATAAACCGTTTTAATTGATCTACGACACAGGTGTTAGGTTTATGTATTATGAACTACACTGTGAAAAAAAATATTTATTAGGAGACACACGTAATAAAAACTGCAACATAAGTTTTTATTTGCTATAATTTATTGAAACTTTGTATGCATTTTCTCTCAGTGTAAGCAAATGCAACGTAACGATTTTTATTATGGGAATCTACAAAATTGTACGTATATTTATTAATAACTCTTTTGATTATCAAATGGACTCGTATCAGAGTTCATTAACTGCTGACTCAATTCTGTTTTGCAGTTTTGTGACGCATTTTTGTCTTGAATCTAAAATTCGGCTGAAAAATCAGAGCATAGCGAAAGGCGTTAATCAGAAATTTTGACCAAAATGAATCAGTATATAAGAAATTATAACACAGAAAGAAAATAAATACAAAGAGAAATAGAAACCCTAAACTTGAAATCTTATCAGACCCTGACACTGATAAGCTAGCGACCTTGCCAGGGCTTTAACACTAGAGCAGACCGAAAGAGAGAGAGAGAGAGAGCGAGAGAGGGAATGGTAAAGTGTAGAGAGAGGCGGTAATGCATTTCCACTTGTTACCACTTATCAACTAAGCACCAGTGCTGGCAATTTCAAATTAAAGATAAGAAGGTTTAGCTAAAAAGAAATAGTTGGTAACTTCTATATAGTTATGAATTAAAGATGAGACTTAAATGTAGATTGAATTGAGATTTAAAGTCAAAATGTATTGCAACAATATTTTTAAAAATTCGAAAATAATAGAAAAGCTTTTTCTACATTTATTTATTGAGAGTATTTCATAAATTATTAGAACTTTATTTGTTACAAAATATTTATAAAATAAATTCAATACAAATAAATATTATAATCAATTTTAAAAACTATATTGATACCTATTCTTCGGTAATATATCAAGTATACGTACATAGCATCAAATTTCAGAGTATTAAATATAGATTCTTGAAAGCAAGTTTTTTAGCTAACTCACAAGTATAAGTTTCTCAAATAAAATATTGCTAGAGCTAACTTTTAATTAGCTACAATGCCAACACAGCTAAGCACAGCAACTAACTAAAGTTGAACGCGTTGTCACACAGCACACAAGTACATGTACAAGTGTTGATAATTTTGATAAGAGGGCGACTACGACACACATTCAATTTCACCAAGAAATAATAACATTGACACTGTTTGACAGTCAACAACGCGCAACGCTTTCGTTCAAATCGCGTTTTCCCTCTACGGAAAAGAAAAATAATAGAAAAAATAGAATAATGTCTAGTCCAATAATATTTCCATCGCTGAGCAATGTCTGGTGTCCACTTCTGGCCAGACACGCGCCCTCGGATCAGCGAGCACCGGAGTACCACGTGCCAATTAGTCCGACGGATCGGAGCATTAGGTGGCGTCAGCCGGAAGTGGAAGTTCTGGAGTCGACGCCATCGCATTATCGCCAACTAATGAAAAAGCTACATCCAAAGCCGCAAAAGCCACCTGATGTCGCCCTCGACTGGACAGCATCCGTTACAGACCCCATCTCCATTTCCATTTCCCCATCCACTATCAAAACCTCGCCTTTGACCTCAGGACCCTCGACCCTCAGCATTAGCGTGCACATTGTGCGACTTCGTTTTGACCCACACGCTGTTGACCCACAGCTGGCAATGACCAACGATTTCTCCGATTCCAGCGAATACTCCGATTCTACACTTCCCGTACCAGCTGTACGCACTGCTGACAGCCAGCGTAAGTTTTTATTTGTTATACCCTAGGCTATACGAGACTAGGCAATGTGGGGGTATACACACTCGATCGGTCGAAACAAAGGATTTGTTAACACACTTGATTTTACTGCCGAGATTAGAGATTGTAATCGTAGTTTTGAGAGTCAATAATTATTTATAGTATAGTTTATATACTCATAGATTGGAAATTGCTTATATTGCTTTAGAAAGATAGGAATCTTGTAAACCCATTAAGTACTCTAGTGTTCAGTTGTTAATATACAATATTTTCCATATTTTACAAACCAAATAACACAGAATTACAAATTCAAATCGTGCGTCAAAAATCTTAATAAGATACCATAAAATACACTTAATCGCTATACAAATTTAATACTTTTTAAATATATTGGTGAATTTCTTTTAGAACAGAAACACTTGAACTTTAAAGACTACAAAACCATTCGTAATAATCAACTAAAATAAAGTTCATTAACTTGACGCCATTCAGAATGACTCGACATAGTTGCACTCAACCAGTTATTAATCAAAATGAACAATTGTTTAGTATAAATACTAAAAAATATATCTATTACTAAGACTGGTGACATCTTGCTATCATTTCACTTCTGAGTCAACTTGGTATGATACTAGCGATTCCATCATATCAATCTAACTCTACACTCAATTGTCAATCAGTGAAATAGGCCGATATTTGATTTGCAGTTAAGCCATCGCTCATGCAGGGTATCTTATCTTCGTTGTCAAATTGATATGGCTTTCACTTCGATTTTTTTTTTTCTTGTTTGTTTTCTGACTTCTTTTTGTGGACAACAGTTAAATTTATTTATGCCTAATGTTTTGGTAGCCAACACGTCTACACCGCCCAACCAGGGGGCACATATAGAATAGTATCTACCTTTTATCAGCCTCTCCACCCACAGCTTTAGTAAATTTCTTTTGACTTTTTCTCGATGCGCACACACACGCATACACCCATGTAGACATAAATCATTGTGTCTGCCTGTATTTGGGTTCAAATTTTCCAACGGAGCCGCAGCTGTGGCCAAAGTTTATATAGCGAATGTCCCCCGACTGTCCATTTCCTCAAGCCCCCTCCGTCCCCCCTTCAACTATAATACATTACCGCATCTCTTTCATATTCTTTCTTTCTTGTTCTTTGACAGGTCAAATGCTGATGAAATGGCTAATCTCAACGCTGCAAGGCAATAGTAATGCAAATGCTGGACAGGATTCTACAGTGAATGCAATGGCATTGCAGTTTTGCAATAATTTGAAATATGTTGGCGTTCTCAAGCAGATCTCCAACGAACAGCAGCAGCAGCTGGAAACGATGTCCGGATTCAGCGTAAGTTCAATGAACTATTCAATCTTCTTCCTCTTCCTCGCCTCCCCCCTTACAACGCGGAAATTGGTCATCGAGCGGAAGTTGTCACGACGCTAACGGAAATAGATCCCTCAGTGCACGTAACTTAGTTTAGAGAGTAATAGAGTACTACTATCTGTGAGCTTTTGAAACAAGTCATTAGCTATTGATAAGAACTAAACTCCAGCCTCAGCTAATGCATTTCTATACCCCAACTATCTCTCATTCTCTCTCTCTCTTTCTCTGTTTCTGTGTCTGTTATTACATTTAATTTCCCCTCTCTTTCTATGCATATCATGAACATATTCTTCAACTTTAAGTTGCCTACAAAAATGAGCCGCAAAGTTCTGCCGGAAATTAGCAATTCCATTTCCAGGCAAATCGCAATGCACTTTCATTTTAACCAAACTGCTGCTCTTGTCAGTTCACTTGCATAACCTTTTTCCACACTGATCAAAAAACTGATCAACTTTTAAAATGCAAAACTTACTTTTAAATAGCTAAATACAATCTGTTTAAAATGCAAATACAGAAATTGTATGCTTTCAAATACAACATTTTAGAGTCACTAGAACTCCCAGCTGATGTTAGAATTGCAATTTAATCACTAAATCAGCTTCATTTTGAGAATCTAATTATTTACTATGAAAGAATTCAAAAATACCTTTCGAAATTGCCAATTAAAAATAGTTTTGCTTAAAAACTTTAAATTTAAAACGATTTCAAACTATTTTGCTTTTAAAAATGTTAATAAAGAGCTACACCCTTTTTATTCAAAATGCTTTTTAGCCTACAAATTATAGTTGTAAGTTTGAAAATCATAGTTTTACAATATTATTTGAACAGTGTACTGCTTTAGCTCTTCCCCTCACTCCATTCCACCCCTCTGTTTTGCCTGCTGACGAGGCCTGCAAGTGTCAGAACTTGTTAAAACTTTGCCGTCAACTCACACTCAGCTGGCCATTCAAGTTGGTCCTGCACAAAATGTCCTCACAGCTTTTTTCCCCGCAGTTGCATGCTAAATTATGAAATCACCGAGTTGACTGCCGTAGGGGGGTTGGCAGTGGTGTTGCGGGTTGTTAGGGGAGAAGGAGAGGGGTAGGTTTTGTTTGCTTTACCCTTGAACTAATGGACTGTGTAATAGTTTACTTTAGGCCACGTTTTTCAAACGTAACTAAACAAATCTCAGAGGTTACATAATTTTTTGATGTAGGCTTTAATTGCGCTATACTACTCCACCTCTCTCCTCTCCTCTTTTGCTGCAGAGCATCCTCCACCCCCTCATAGTTGTTACCTAAAGTTAATGTTAAGTGTTATTGGCCTGAAGACATTACAATGTCCAACAACAACAAAAACAAAATAAATAAAAACACTAACAACAAATAATCAAGCACTCGTCTGTGGTCCAAATTAGTTTAGGCCAAAAGTTTTAGCCACAGCAGCTTAACCTCAAATCCCTACACAGACAGCTAAGCATTGACTGTGCGAGTGGGAGGGAGCGGGCAAGCTAAAGAGCGACAGAGAAAGAGACAGCAGCAAAGCAGCAAGACTGAAGCGTAAGTGAATGAGCGGACAACACTGTTAAGTGATTTTCTATGTGATGATACTTGAGCTCTTCAGATTATGATATCACAAATTTTCTTCATTTCATCCTGTCGTCCCATGTCCTTGCAGTCCCATGCCCCATGTCCGATGTTCCGTTTTTCGTGTTCGGTGCCCCATGTTTCGTGTCTCGTGTCCCGTGTCCGTTGTCAATGTGCGCGTCATCAAGTTTTTGGGGCAAGAGGCCAGAAACAGTTTCTAGCCTAAGCTTGGCTCTTGCCCTTTTCTATCGCATCGCGTTTTCTCTCTCACTCTTTCTATCTTTATCGCTGTCTTTTTCTGCTACTTCTTGTCGCAGCTCATTGAAAGTTTGTGCGTTTTTATTACTTTGCGACAAGTTTGTGGCGTTTATTATTGTTTTCTGTGAGTGTGCAACACGACAACGCCGCAAAAAACTTAATTTTTTTTGTGTAGCCGCTGCAGCTCAATGCAATCAATTTGAATTACAGGGTATTAACCAAGACTAGCAGTTTCTAAAGAAGGTTTTCTAAAGGCAAAAAAATGGAATTCAACTGTGTTTATTTATTTTAGAATATTTATAAGAAAATGTATTATTAAAATTGCTTGAGAAGAAAAGAGATTACAGAAATTGAGTATTACAATGATACCAATTAAGTTACTGTTTGTAGTCCAAACGTAGCTATATATTGCAGGGTATTAAAGCAGTCTTACTGTAAGGAAACTGGACAATATAAATATTTAGAAAGAAATGCTTTTAATAAATCCACACTGAAATATAATGCGAATTTAAAGCATAAATTTTTTTATGGACTCAAAAATAACTTCAAAAGCCTTTTTAAAATTAATTAATTTTATCAAAAAAGAAATTTGCTGAAAGAAGTTTAAAGTTTTTTCGTTCTTTAATTTACATCATTTTGAAAAACCATTTCGAATTTTGGTTGTTTTTCGTGAAACTCTCCACTGCTAGCTAGAAAGTATCGGTTGACTGATACATTTCACATGTGGCCGCCTTAAACCCCAATAATTAAGTTTAATTATCATCATTCTCAATGGATGCTGATTAAAAGTCAACTGCACTTTTAGTAAAATGTAATTAAAAATTGAAATCTAATTAAATGGTGGAATTTAACACACACACATACGCACACACCTACCTCACTCCTAAACTATTAATCAGCTAAAGTTGGTTAGTTACAGCATCCCGAAAGGAGTTGAATAACTGGCAACTACAGTTGGTTACTACCTGTGCATACATATGTGTGTAGATTAGTTTGATTCTATATAGTTGTTGCTGAGAGGCAGCAGGGGAAGGTGGCGAAGCCACGTTATCGCACTTAAGCCATTTGCTCAAGTGTTTGCACTTTGGCGTTGCCAGCAATTTGCATCTTGTTGTCACATTTGAAGCCATCCAAGCACCCCCCAGCCACGCCCACACACTCCCAGCCCTTCCCAAGTCTGTCTCTCTCTATCTCTCACTTCTTTCACTTCTCGTGAGCATTCTAATCCCAAGCAGAATCCAACGCATGACATCTCACAAAAATAGGTAAGCAGCAAAAAGTGCAACAATAGTTCTAGCAAAGTTAAAAAATCTCTTGAAAGTAACACAACGAACTTAAAATACTCTTTGAAAATATTTAAATATCAGATAAGATCAATTTGATTTATATTTTCGACAAGCAAATATCACAATCTGTAGTCAAAATTCAAAAAATTTCAATGTTTTCAAGCTATTTTTGGGATATGCAGGTTAAAAGTCGTTATTTGGGGTTTTGGCGATAAACCGCTAAATATAGTTATAAGGTAAAAGAAATGGAGCATAAAATGCTTAAAATTTAATTATTTAAACTTGAAAATACATTTAGTTTAGATTTATAAAGTAGATTTCTAAATTCAAAATGAAGTAAAGCTCAAAGCAACGAAGTAATAAAAACACAAACTGAGAATGTTATAATTTTTTAGGGGCTTTTTGAGATACAGATTTTCTAAAGATAGAAAAATGTCCTTAAAGAAATTTAAGAACATCCTTCAATAGTTATTTATACTCAAGATAAACTCTTAGTTTCTTATTAAAAACTAAAAAAATAGTAATGAATTAAAAGGAATTTATTAGACGGCTAATTAATAAGGTTTCGGTGAAAAGTAACCATAAAATTGACTTACCCCTAACACTAAAGGGTATTAAATCTGTCGTCAAATTCCCAATGTGGGATGCCACGACAACAACAATGACGTGTGCTGAGCTCACGTCTGTATGAGTGACGACAGCAGTTAGTAGAAGGGGGGAGAGGAAATGTCAGGCAAAAAAAACTCCCAAGTACGGACGGAAAAAAACTCCTGAGGACGGATGGCTTTTAAGCTTTGTCGTTTGGCCCACTTGAGACCGAGGAACTGAGAGCTGAAAGGGATGCACTTCAGCTGCAATTAAAACTCAATGCGCTAATACAAGTTTATCTCAATGTGATTTTCATTTCATTTCTACTTTTCACAGCCCTTTGAGATGTATCAATGGACGCATACGGAGCAACCGACGACATCGCTACCGCTGACTCCAGGAAAACTGGATAAGGTGGCGGCGTGGCCATTCTCCAGCACCCCGGCGGGACTGAAGCAATTGGAAGGCAACGCGAACACGCTCGATGGCCAGAAGATGTTGCAACAGGTGCTAAGGAAGCGTCTGCTCAACTGTGCCACATTGGCCGAGGTGCATGCTGTGGTCAATGAGCTGCTGAGCAGTGTGGATGAGCCACCCAGAAGGCCATCGAAACGTAGCCTTAATTTCAACGAACTGATCAATGCCAGTGAGACCACAATCTATGAGTACAACAGACCGGCGGAGAGTAAAAGCTATGCGGACGCAGGTACTCAAACGGAGCAGGAGGAACAAGTGGGTGATCAGACGGACGTGTGTACGTGTAAATGTGGTGCAGTCAAGGGTTTGGCAACGGAGCCAGTGCAGAATGCTGTGGCAACAACGGCAGCACCACCTCCGCCACCACCACCACCACCGCCGCCGCCGCCTCCTCCACCATCACTTGGAGGAGGAGGAGCACCACCGCCGCCACCTCCACCACCTCCACCATCACTTGGAGGAGGAGGAGCACCACCGCCGCCACCTCCACCACCTCCGCCTATGCTAGGCGGAGCACCTCCTCCGCCACCACCGCCGCTGCCAGAACCCGCCAGTGCAGGCCTTGTGCCACCAGCGCCACCACCCCTAAGTATTTCCAAATCTGGCACAAATCTCTCGCCCGCACCATTACCAGATCCCGCTGAGGGCAATTGGTTCCTACGCACAAGCAGTAAGTACACATTTATAGATTACATAAAAGTTTTAAAGCACAGTGGTTCAAAACTAAGCTGCTTACGGGGCTTAAACAACCCATAACAATCTTAAAACCCATTTCCGACCCCACAAAGTATATATTCTTAACCTACACAAATTTTCTAATCGATTAGAATAGTTTTTGGGAAGAAAAAAAAAATAAATTTTTTTTTAATTTTTTTAAAAAACTGTATAGGAAAATTTGGACAATTTTGAAAAAAAATCAATTTTTAGAATAGCTTGAAATTTAAATGCTGAATTTATTCTGTTATAAAATGCAGTATAAAATGGTATTTCGCTTGACAATCGGATCAGTTTTGGCCAAGTTATAGCAGTTCAAAGTTTTAGAAAAGCTGTAAATTTTGAATATCTGTTGACTTACCTATTTCAAATTTCTGCTTCTTCTTTTTACTTGCAGTACAACGCAAAAGCGCCGTTAACCCGCCGAAACCGATGCGACCGCTCTACTGGACACGTATTGTGACCAATGTGCCGCCCGTGCCGCGTCCCCCATCGGTGGCAAATTCCACAGACAGTGCGGATAATAGCGGCAGTTCGCCGGAGGAGACACCCACAACTGGCAGCAATGCAGCAACAACACCCGCAGCAGCAGCAGCAGCAACAGGAGAAACAGCAGCAATAGCAGCTGGAGTTGTAGCCCCGCCCACACCAGCACCGTCCACCAAGGAGATTTGGACAGAGATCGATGAGACGCCACTAGATAATATCGATGAATTTACAGAGTTATTCTCACGCCAGGCCATAGCGCCGGTGAACAAACCGAAAGAACTGAAACCCAAACGTGATAAGTCCATCAAGGTATTGGATCCGAAACGTTCTCGCAATGTGGGCATCTTTGCAAGAAGCCTCCACATGCCCTCCAGTGAGATTGAGCATGCTATCTATCATGTGGATACGTCCGTGATTAGTCTGGAGACACTGCAGCATATCAGTCACATTAGGGCAACGGAGGAGGAGCTGCAAAAGATTCGGGATGCCGATGGTGGTGATATTCCCTTGGATTATCCAGAACAATTCCTGCGCGATATATCACTCATCTCGATGGCCAGCGAACGCATCTCCTGCATTGTCTTTCAAGCCGAATTTGAAGAATCTGTGACGTTGCTATCTCGCAAACTGGAGACGGTATCCCAACTCTCACAGCAGCTCATCGAGAGTGAGGACTTGAAACTGGTCTTCTCGATCATCCTGACGCTGGGCAACTATATGAACGGTGGCAATCGTCAGCGTGGTCAGGCAGATGGCTTCAATCTGGATATCCTTGGCAAACTGAAGGATGTCAAGTCCAAGGAATCCCACACAACGCTGCTGCACTTTATCGTACGCACATACATTGCCCAGCGACGCAAAGACGTTCTGACTCCCTTTAATCTCAAGTTGCCCATCCCAGAACCACCGGATGTGGAACGTGCCGCTCAACTGGACTTTGATGAGGTGCAGCAACAGATTAAGGATTTACACAAAAAGCTCACAGGTGGGTAACAAGTATTTCCTGTGTTCTATACCCTGTACATAGGGTATAACGAGCATATTGCTGCCATGTGCGTATTTCTTATATTATAAATCATTGAATCTCTGGGATGGTAAGAGCTAGGAGCATCAAATTTTGTATATGAGCTCGTTAGATGTAAAAACAGCGTACAATTCACAAGCAAAATATTTGCAAGCTATTTAAAGCTAGTATTTCTGATTGGTTATGCCTTAAACTTTAGAGGTGTGTGCCGAAATGTGTTTTGAAGCGATTCTGTAAATTTCATGATGATTGGTTGATAAAGAAAGAAGTTATCTGTGTTTTTAGCAGCATTCGTTTCCATTTTTTTCTTGATATTTATCTATTAATTTCTTGCAGCTTGCAAGCTGACGACATCACAAGTGCTAAGTGCGTCCAGTGATCACCAGGAGCCGTTTAAGTCCAAAATGGAGGAGTTTACAGTTAACGCTGACAAGGCGGTATCCAAATTGCATCATCTGCTGAACGAGTGTCGGGAACTGTTCCAGGAAACAATGCGTTTCTATCACTTTTCGCCCAAGGGCTGCACACTGACCTTGTCCCAGTGTACACCCGATCAATTCTTTGGTTATTGGACAAACTTTACCAACGACTTTAAAGACATTTGGAAGAAGGAGCTCGCAATACTTGAGAACGAATTGTAAGGCATAGAAATATGCATATCACTTGAATTATCTAGTTCTTATTAACTTTTTATTTTCTCTTCCATTTTTTTAGTAAATTGAAAAACATGAAAAAACATGCACAGGCTGAAAATCGTCGCATAAGTTGCGCCACTGTGCAACCCAAACGGCTTTTGTACAAGGAGCGCATGGCGCTGCGGCGTAGCCAAAACTAGTTGTTAGTCCAAAATTAGCTTTAGTTTTCTGTTTAAGCTTGACAATAATAAAAAATCACAAAATGCACTGTTTACAATTATATTTTCGAATTTGTATTCTTTTTGCACAAATTGGCAGCGCACATGCTTGCTAAGGCGTTATGCAGCACTGCTGTTATCGATTTATCGACCCACCACCACCATCTGCACATGTTATTGATATGCCATTTTGAGTAAACAAAACATACAATATTTGGCTAACAACAAAACTGGCGCGCCATAATACAATAAACAGCTTAATTTCACAATTATGTCGCATCCAAATACAACGCGACGCAAGCATGTGCTCAAGGAGATGATGGAGGACGATTACTCGCTGCCCACAGAGCAACAGCAAATAGTGCGTGTTGTCAGCAGTCGGGGCAACAATCTGCACGAGGTGGAATCCGCTACATTGGAAGCAGAGAACTTTCTAGGTGAGCACTTGATCAGTTATAGAACGATATAGTTAACTTATAATCTGTCTACTGCCTAGTTTCCATGCCCAACAAGTTTCGCAAGAATGTTTGGGTAAAGCGCGGTGATTTCATACTCGTTGAGCCCATCGAAGAGGGCGACAAGGTAAAGGCGGAGATCTGCAAAATTCTAACAACGGAGCACATCAAGGAGTACACAAAATCGGGTGTTTGGCCCGAACGTTTTGCTAAGAAAACGGAGCAGTCTAATGAACCTAGCGATAATGATGATGATGATGAGTGCGATTCAGATGATTCCGATGATTCGCTGACGCCGAATACAAATCGTCCCAAAGATCGACATGTGGATGAAGATGAGGATACAGAGACAGATACAGACAGCAGCGCTGAAGACTGAGATCGAGTTACGGATACTTATTGTAGATTATTTGTTTTGTGCATTATAAAAGTTTAGCTATGTATATTTTTCCATTTTCATTTTAACAAAAATTACAGAAACCCAAAAAATGAAACTACATAAATAATGCTTGCAAAAAGCTACTTCAAAAAAGCCTAAGAATATTCTGCTGCTGCTGAGATCTCTGCCCCGTGTGTGTGCTGTGCCTGGTTTAAAGCCTGGTTTAGTGTGTTATATGCCTACTCCTACTCTACTTCTACTGCTGTTGCTCCAATTCCTGCGGCTCACAAAACTCCAAATTCTCCTTGGATTCCTCTGCCGTCTCCAGTGCATCATGCTTGGATTCTAGCGCCAATGTAGATGGTCTTGTTTTGGTAAATGGGAAATTACTTAAATCCTCTAGCTGTGGTGTGTGCACCGCAATTAAATCGGTTTGTGTGGCGCTGCTGTCCCGCTGCTCCAAACTGCCGCTGCTATTAATCGGTTCGTTGGTTTCATCATCATCATGGATTTGCTTGCGCAATGCATCTTGTGGCAGATTACACACCATGGTCAGACAGTTGACAATGGTGCCAATGGAGCTCTGCAGCTGTTGCACCTGATCGGTGAGTATTGTGCAACGCTTGGCCAAATCATTTACCACAGCTGCCGAGTTCTGATCCAAACACAATTGTTGCCCCTGCACAGTTGCCACAGGGCCATCTCCTTCCTCAGCAGGAGCAGTAGTAGCCGTATTTGTTGTGCTATTGTTTAACATTTCGCCACCAGCTTTGGCATCCATGGGCTGCATGGTCGACACCTTTTTCCACAACGCATTAATGGCCTGCATCTGTAGCTGTTGAATTTTACGTTCATTCTGCAGCTGCGCCTTTGTCAGCAGCATATCCTTGTTGAGTTTGCTATCGAAAAAGTGTAGAAAGTTAATGGTATAGCTATATATATGCTATATAATGTCTGAACTTACTCAATGTATTCGTGTGTGCGCTGTTTGTGCAATTTTTCGGCAATATCTTTGGTTTTCTTACGCGTATGATAGCCACGCCACATTTTCTGTATGGTCACCGCTGAGGATTCAGTCACATGCTCTATCAGCCGATCCGTACAATTGAGATTATTGTTATCCAAGTGGTGCTGTTGTTGTTGTTGTTGTTGTGTACGTTGTGCTGCCATTTTCCGTATAGTTTTCAGTTTATCAATATTAATCTGTTCGCCATCATCATCGGTGCTGAAGCCGCTGGCATCTGTGGTGTTGCCCTGCATCAGTTGTTGGGATTGAGATTGAGAGTGAGAGTGGGATTGGGTCGGCATTTGTTGCTGCTGTTGTTGTTGTTGTTGTTGCTTTCGTGGACTGCTCGTGGGACTCTGTAGGCGTCTCAGTTGTGGACTACGCACACGCGGTAAATTCAATTTGTTGTCTGACAGTGAAAGAAATTTTTTGTGAATAACATTCAAAAATTTTGAATAGTTAACAATATGCTGCTAAGCTACCTTTGTTCTTGTTTCCTTTGGTTTTGTGCAGCTGCGAATTGAGTGCCGTAACAGTCAGACGTTGCGCCACTGCAGCGGGACACACATCCGGACTCATTAGTGTCTCTGGCACCGGCACCATCTTCGAGGCAGCTGCCAAAGGTCCACCCATTGGTGTTTGTGCAATAAACGTTTGTTCTACAGGATACAAGTTTAATTTAATAACAATTTTGATAGCGTATCTCCATTAAAACCCACCATTATACGGATTTGGCGTTATGTTACGTGGCGTTGACTCTGTGGAATTGTACGTCTTGGTCGTAACGCTACTGGACATGCCCGACATGCTGGCCAGCGAAAAGTTATCGCCATCATTTTTAATGTTCTCAATCAGCGATGTGCTCATTTGCAGCGATGCATGATTCCCAATGCCATTGTCGCTCATGCTCATGCTGTTGTTGCTGCTGCTATTCCCATGGTAGCTGTTCACCATGGACTCTGGCGAACCTTGCCGACCGCTTAGACGGGAAACTGTCAAAGGGAAAGCAGAAATTTGTAGTGAAAAAGGTTAAAGATGATGGCATGAACAGCTTACAGCGTGGCGACTGAATACGACTCGTGGGCTTCTTGCGATGCGATGAGGGGGATGTGCTGGCCGAGCTATTGGCATTGTCCATAATCTCCTCCTGCAGCTGACGCTGATGATGCTGTGCCTTGCTCAGTATTAGCCTCAATTTACGATCGTTTTCGTTCTCCAAGGCTTTGCCAACCAGCGGGCAGACAGAACTCAAGTATTTGGCCAATTGGGTTTGTTCGCTAACCCGAAACTGTCGACCACGTCCCTGACTATAGAGCCATTCGGCCTTGAGGCTCTCAATGGGATCTACCACATAGCCATCGATATACTTGAGGCTCATGCACCAGTTCAGCACAAATGGACGATGATCAAAGCCACTAAAATAAGTTTACATAATCAAATTACAGTTAAGTATAGCTAATTAGTTACTTTATGCTACTTACTCCACGCTGTTGGTCATAATCACACAGGGATTATCGTTTATAGAAAAGCTGAGCAACTTGCTCAAATGCGAAAGCGTACAAATCTCATTCAGATCGTTGATATTGTTCTTGGCCAACGTGAGCGTCTCCAGTGATGCTGGCAAATACTTGTCACACTGCTTCAAATGAGTCAAACGATTCCCATGCAGTTGGAGTTCACGCAGAGAGCGCAAATAGGATATATCCGATATGCTGCCAATGCTATTGTCAGCCAGATTCAAGCATTCCAGATTCACATTCGTATTGAGATGTTCAATAGTCTTGATGTTGTTCCCCTCCAGATTGAGTTCCCGCAGATGTACACACTCCTTCAGACCCTCTATGGACAGTATGCCATTAAATGAGAGATTCAGTTCACGCAGACAGTGGAGACGACAGACGCCGTACATGCGCAGCAATTGGTTTCTACTCAGCGACAACTGTGTGTGTGGAGCATAAAGAGAGGGGGAGAAATGTTAAGAAGAATACAAAGGAGTGGAGAAAGAAAGCCTGTCTACGGCAGGTTGAAGATTTCAGCACAAAGCTACAACACCCGCGCTGCTATCTACTGTTAATCCCTAGTTCTCTAATCACCGTTTCAATTTTCAAATAAGAATCAATGTTGTCAATTTTCTGCAGCTCATTATCGTCCAGGATCAGCTTGCGTATATTCTGTGCATCGTCCTGTTTTGGCACCTTCTTCAGCTGCTGCTTGGCCAGATTGAGAGTCTGCTTTTCAATGCAGCTGCTGCTGCTCTCATCGCCTGCAGGACAAAGACAGAAAGAGAAAGAGAAAGACATGTAAACACTGTTGATGAAGTCATCGTCGGTGCAGGTGTTGGGTGTTGGTGTGGTATGCCACCCCTGCTGGTGGCATTTGCGGTGGATTTGCAGCCACCCTCAAAGTAGGCTGCGAATTGCAATGCACGCGAAACGAGAAACGCGACGCACAAAAGTTAAGCTGCCAACTAAAAGCCGCCAAAACAAAAAGAGACAAGTGCAAAATTGCACTTCCAACATTACGTAGCTTACCGCTCATTTTATAGGCCAAATTGCTTTAGTTAGCTAACAAAAATAAATAATCAGCTAATCAGCTTTCTTTCAATTGGCGTCCGCAACGAAAAATCAATGTTTGGGAATGCGAGCGCCCCCCTCCTTTGAAGCCAGGGCTGCCACATAGCGATAGTGGCTTTAGTACTGTACTGCGCTGTTATTAACAGTGTGCATTTGCAGTTCATTTACATTTGCGTGCACTGTTATCAATTGCGCTCAATAAGCAGCATTTCCAATTGGACAGCGTTTTTCTTTTTGCTCTTTACTCATTCAAAAAATCAGTCAGATGAGAATTTAAGTTTGTTGTAATTTGTCATTTGTTTGCTTTTCCGCTATTAATTTAACTATCTGCTTTTTTGATTTTGTTTTCACGTTTTAATAGAAAGCAGTTCGCTGCACTGCTTTGCAGTCTCACATTCATCGTTTATGCTCGCGCACTGTTAACATAAAATACTAAAACACCAATTGTTTAGTATTTCGTGCGGCTGGCACTTTGGCAACGCTGGTAACACTGCGCTTAACGTAAATTCAAGTTCAAATTGCTGTGTAGTTGTGTTTATTGTGCTGCATGTATGCATGTACTCTATAAAATATATATATATTTTTTTTTTTTTAAATCTACTTGTTCTGCTGCTGTTGCTGTTCATCAGCAGTTTGAAAGACACTGCTAACCTGACATGGCAATCGCTCCAAATCCTCTATGATGCTCATCTCCTCCTTGAGGGTGCCCAAATACATACGCTGTACTTTTCGCACAACGGGTGCTATCAACGTGGCGCTAACCATTTCCTCGGCACTAACCGTTAGCATAAGAGTGCCAGTTTTTTTTGGTTGACTCTTTTCCAACTTGTTCAGTTCTGGTTTAATACTGTTTATGGATGATTCCGATAGCGAAGACAGCAAGTCCGTACGTTTGTTGGCCGCTCTATTCAACTTCTTCATCGATCGATCGATTAGTTCCTGCACCTGTATTTGAGAACGCACCAGAGAACGCAAATCTCCACCGCTCTTGCCGCTGATCAGTGTCTTGCGGGTTTCAGCCAACGATCCTGAATCCGTACGCTGCTCATTTTTGCCGCCGTATTTGGACTTGAAACGCTCGTGTATTTTTTTGCAATGCTCCCGAGCTGATTTAACCAGAGGAGACGATTGTTTGTCCTCTAATATTTGCTCCTTTAGCGTCTTTTTCGAACCCTCAACTCGAAGTGTGGTACGATCGGATCTATCGCTTTGCTCCTCACTACGATCCGCACTGGATTCGATTTGAAATTTGTTATTCCTAAAGAGCAAGCGATCGCCACGATCTTTCTCATACATCGAAGATAACGGTGGCAAATTATGCTCATGCCGTGGTTGTGGCGTATAATGGGTCTCCATACTGGATGGCACACGACTCAGCAGCTCAATCGACAGACTGGGACAATGGTATTTTAAGTATTGCGGTGCCTGATATTTATCCTGTGGCTTCTTGTCTGGATTCTTTAACTGCTTTTGTTGTGTTGGACTCTTCTCTTCCCGTTTTGATATTTGTCGTGTGCAAATCTTTGGGGCCAACTCTTGGGGAATCACAGTTCGGGTTTTCGTATTGCAAATTTCCTTGTATGCAGTTGTTGTTGTTGGCGACATTCTGGAACCCTTGTAGTAGGTCTCCGTATTTGTCTATATGATAAGGCTTATTTATAAAACACTTTATTAAATCTTTTCACTAACTTACCTCTTGATTTTGGCTACATTTTCGACTATTTTTGCAGTTACGCTCCATTGTTGAATAATAAAATATTCAGTTTTTACAGTTATTGCTTAAAACTGACAACTGTTTCAATGTTTAATTTTGAAATAAAGCAAAATATTACTAGGTTTTACAATTTACAGGGTATAAACCAAGAAAAGATATTTTAATTAGCTAAACTATTGATAGAAACTGTTTTTGAACTGTATTTTAGTTCACAGACATTTTTTAAACTTTCTTTACATATTTTAAAATCCCTTTTTTAATATATTTCACATATAAGCTTACAATTTAAGCCGAATTCCAGCTTTAAAATATATACTATGAGCCAAAATCAGATTTAAAAGCTTTTTTTTAATAAAATTTCTAAACATATAAATTTAGTCACTCTTGTTGTAGAGTATTCAATTAGTTTCCATTAAATTAGTTTTAATTATGCACACAGTAAAACGATTAACAGATTCCGGAACCAGTTGAATTCTGCAAAGGATTTTGTGCAGCCATTTTGCAGCAAGCGCTCTCGCTCTCTCTGCCTCTCTCTCTCTGTCGTTCTCTGTGAAAGCTGCGCTGTGTGTGACCGCAGTAGCTAGTTGGCTCTCAGTCTTTTTCTGGCTTTCAACGTTGTCGGTTGTCGTCAATTTAATCTCGTGACCATTTTGTTTTAGAGACTGATTCCCGCTGCTGCTGCTGCTGTTGTTGTTGTTATTGTTGTTGCTACTGCTGCTGCTGCTGCTAGTTTGCGTTGACGTCGCGTCCGCCACGAAGCTCACACTCCGAGAATAGAAGAAAGTGCCGCGAACGAACGCGTGTGTGTCTGCCTAGGCTATCTCTGTGCTCCTCCGACTCCACCTCTTGCACTGCCGTGAGTCTCTCTCTCTCTCTCGCTCGCTCACTCACTCGCTCACTCGCTGTCGTCTATGTGTGCGTTCGTGTGTGCGTGTGTGTGTGTGTAGGCAAATGTTGAAAGCAGCATGGCCCGAAAAGACGGCAGCAAAAAACGTTGCATACTTTCGGGCACACCGAATAATGATTTTTGTGTGCCCGCTGCTGCTGCGTGTGTGAAAAATAAATATAAAAATCCAAATACAAATACAAATACAAATAAAAATGTTAATTGAATTTTGTACGCATAATAAGAAAACACAAAGTGAAGTCCCAAATTAATTACAAGTGCTTCATGCAAATTAAAAGCAACGAAATCAAATGAAAACGCAAATGAAAATGAAAATGAAAATGAAAATATGCAGGCAGCCAAAACGTATTCTAACTGAAATACAAATCTGACATTGGCAGCAGCAGTCACGCACACACACATACACTTACACACACACACACATATGCAGAGGCGACAACAGCCTGAGTCCTGTGCCCAAAATTTCTGGCCGATGAATGAACTGACATAAAACTTGACGAGAAGAGAAGCAGAAACCAAAACCGAAACCGAAACAGAAACAGAAGCGCAAGCACACCCACTACACTCACTAACACACACACACAGCACACTCTCACACACACAATCAACACTTAAAAGCCTATAAAAAAAAACGGGCCATTTTCATAGATTTGTGCTGTGCCCTTGTCAAAGATATAAAAGTATCGAAATAGAAACTTGCCATTTTTGGAACGTGCCGCGCAAATAAAATTTCAACGAGACGAGACGAAGAAGCAGAAGCAGCTAAAAAAACTAGGTGGGTCAAGTGCAAAAACCGAATAAAGTATAAAATATATATACATTTTAACTAGTTTTATGCACGAAACGTGTTTTAAGTTCATCAAAAAATAGAGCATGACACACACACATGGGCATATAAGAGATGGGGAACTATCGATGGCACTATTCATGCACTTTGGCACTATCGAGTAACCATCGATAGTGATGAGCTACTATCGATGGTGTTCGATTGCTTTCAGTGAGTGCGAACATTTTTGATGGCGTCTGTTGTGTTAAAAATTAAATTAAATAAAAAAAGTGGAAAAAGCAAAATGATTTTGATTTAGTAAAAATTCCAGTGCTTAAAAATTAAAAAATGTGGAATCCGAACGCAAAGCTAAAAAATCTTCTCTGATAGAAGAACTCTCCTTAAGGAAAAACATGTTAATATGCTGATTTTCTTAAGAATTTTTGACTTTTAAGGTATTGGATAAAATAAATGATTGAAATTTAAATAAATTTTTGTAACTTAAGTCACTATCGAAAACTATCGATCGACTGTCGATGTTTTCGAAGTAAAATCGTACACTATTGAATGTGGCAACTATCGATAGTTCTTTACCTCTAGTCGATATATATATTTGTATGCACATATATATATGTAAGCAACCTAGCATAAATCATTATGTTTTTGAACAGCTCAAATTGTAGCCAAATGTCAATATAACACTTTCAAGCTAGGCAACTAGGCAAAGAGCATGTAAGGAAAGAGAAAAGTTAAGCAGCGATAGCATCAAAGAGTCAAAGCGGGGGGGGAAGTGCAGGAACTCGGTTGGTGGCTTTGTTGGTTCGACTTGTACATAGGCGAGCCCAACGTGTTTTCTAACAAACAAAAATGCTCACACACACACGCATAAGTACAGGAAGTGACAGCAGGCGGGTGGCTGGAGAAAGACATAGAGAGAGGGGGAAGGGAGAGGGAGGGAGAGCGAGAGGGAGCAGCAGGCAAAACTTCTGTCTGCAACAATTTCACTTCCTTGAAATCCGTTGCCCAAAACAGCAAACAGCTTGCTCTCCCTCTCTCTCTCTCGCTGTCTCTGCTCTCTCAACACTTGAGCTTACTATGCTGCTTACGCTCAATCTGGTGCTCTCTTCAACACGTACACGCTCTCTCTCTGCACGCAGTCGCTGGAGCTGTCAGTTTAGTTCCAGTTCACAGTTCTGTTAGTTGCTTAACTTGGCTCATTTGTTTATTTTTAGTTAGTTACTCACACACACACACACCTACTAACACACACACACACCCACACACACACACTCACTCCCACTATATGTGTGTTTGTTGCATTTAAGCAGCGCTCATTATAAATAGTTAAGAGATTGCATGCAAAAGACATTCCAAAAATTGGAGCAGTAGCTGAATTAGAAATGAAACTGGTTCAAGGTCAAAGGCGTATGCATGTGTGTGTGTGTGTGTGCAGTAATCAAATAAAACGACTAAACGAGGTCGTTGCACCGCCCGTTGTGGGGGGTGGAGGGTGGATAGTAAGGGGTGCAGGGATTGGGCCGAGGGATTGGCGCAAATGAGTTTGCTTCAAAACACAACTGAAATTCATACATTCACGTTTAATAGCCACGTTGATGTAGCGTTAAAAAACAAAAGCTAAAACAAAGATTTGAAACACAAGCCTGCGGCAGCAGCAAGAGGAAAGAGGAGTGGGAGTGTTGAGGGCGTAGAGGGGTAGAAGAGTTGCTCTGCCGCTGGGACTGTGGGGTTTGCGTGTCGCGGCATTTGCCGTCCATGACATGACGAGGTTTGCTTTTATGTAGCTCACGTGTCCAGGGAGTTGGAAGTGGTGCAGGGGAGGGGGAGGGGGGGGGGTCTAAAGGAGTGTGGAAAGGAGCAGAGGTGGGGTAAGGGGTGTGGGGAACAAGAGGTCTCTCAGCTGAGGTGTTCATTTCAGAGAGCAACGCGCATAAACTCACATAAAACAATGATATGCATAACACACACACATGCAAGCACTCACACACACACATGCAAACACTCACTCACACACACACACACAGAAAGCACGCTAAATATCCCGTTAGGAGCTTACGTAAGCGCCAACAGCTGCGTCCGCAAGCTGCCTATAATTATTTCTAAACACCTTTATTTCGGGATTTAACAACACCGGGCGTTGTAACTTAAGAGAGAGTGAGCGAGAGAGAGAGAGAGAGAGAGAGAGAGAGAGAGAGAGAGAGAGAGAGTGGGAAAGTGAAGGTAAGAGAGGGAAGGTAAGGAGGGTGTGCGAGCATGAGAGCATATGAAAGCACGTGAAAGGGAAATGAGCGCCTAATAGATCTGTCATGAGCTGTTAATAAGCATGCTGTACTCTTCACTTCTTGCTTCTCCCTCCTCACTCCGCACTCCCTGCAGCTTATAGTCTATGGGGAAATATCGTGTAAAAGTGAAATTAATAGAATTTCATATGAAATATTAAAACAAGTCATACGACACATATTTGTAGGGGACCAGACATTTACAGAAACCCAGTAGTAAATAGGCGAATCTTACATATTTAGAACAGCTAACATTACTATGGAATTACTCTCGTTGTACAAGTCTGATGAGATTTTAAAGACCAGAATTTGTATTGAAATAACTTATCCAAAAGAAGTTCGGCAAAAACCTGAGACTTTTCTAACTTAAATACGCACGGAATACTTGAGTAGTAACTTACGCTCAATTTGTTCAGACGGAAGTTCGGCTCTTGGGCTTAACATGAAGGATATTTGTAACATGCAATAAGTGAATGACTTGAATATAGCTCGCACATGATCTGAATATAAACGAATGAATGATAAATAACAATGGCTTAACTTCTAGGCCTATTGAAATTGAATAATTTGTTAATTTTAAAAGAATTTTTCTTCATTTATGGAATAAATAAATAAATAAGAAGAAGAATAAATAAAACGAGTTGTAATTAACTACAACCTTGTTCAAAAAGTAGTTATACGCTTAGTATATACTTATATAATTATATTAATTATAGAAAATTAATATTCTTTATTTTGAATATAACTAATATTTTTAGAATATTTCCCCAATTTCTTAACCGCATTTCCAGTTCTCTAAATGTTTGCCAAGTCAATCAGAACGGGCAGCCCATTTATGGGTTTATAATGAATACATCTATTAACCTGAATTGAGTCGTACTTGCTGCACACTACTCACCCCCTTACCAGCCACTCTTTAGCAATGCTCCAGCTCATTTGGCAGCAAGCAACATAAAGTCGCATTCATTAGCCAAGTCGCTGTAATTATTATGAATTCAAAGGGAAATAGCAAAGAATTATGCATTAAGTAGAAAGTTGGCAAATGCATTTTAATGTAAAAGAAGAGCAAAAAAATAAAAGGCAAACCAAAAAGAATTCATAGACGCAGAAAAGTATGCTGCATTTTAATTGAATGAAAAGAAATATGGCGCGACCCACTGCCGTTCGCTTTTGCCGGAAACGGAAGCCAGCATAAGTGTAAGGTATCAAACGTTTTGCCTGTTCTGCATGTCTGCTAATGAAATATTCATTCGTAATCGATAATTCCGCACAGGGGAAACTTTGGCGGCATAATAAGCACGGCACATCAAACTGGCAGCATGGCTGCTCCTAACCTCTCTGACCCCCAGCCACAGTGTCGCATTGAGTATGCGACCCATTGAAGAATTGAGGACGAGAGTCAAGTTGTCTGCAGTGTCCACAGTGTCCACAGTCCACAGTCCATACAGTCTGTGTGCTCCGTGTCCTTCGGCGTCCGCTTGGTTGAATCCTCCACGGCACCCAAACAAAATAAAATTCCAATATATTTTGAGAGCTGGAAATTTATACGCAACTTTCAGGGCAAAAGTCGCGACTCGACCGCATAAATCGCATTGCTTCATAGCATTTTATGCTGCCTCATTGGACGCTTGCCGCAGCGGTGATAAGTGGCGCTTCTGTTGCCCCAGGTCAGGTCATCATAATCATCATCATCATCATCATCATCATTATTAAATGGGGTTTGCTGAGGAGTAAGACACACAATCAACTGATGATATACTGTAATCCCTTTTCAGAAATGCAGCTCTCTGTTCGAATATTGTTTTGTCTCCCTTAGGAATTTTATTACTTCGATTGTAAATTGAAAGTCAGAAGGTATTTAAATTGATTTGTTGAATAATATAGAAATTTTGGGTATGTTACTATTAGATTTATATAACTTTAAAGTGTTGGCAGTTTATTTATTATTAACTAGCTGCCCAGACATTATACAATTAAGTATTAAAATTGTACCTTTATTTTATAATTTATGCAGGAATCTGTTAGACCCCATTTAAGTTAAGGTTTCATATAATGTAAGCAAAGCTTTTTTAATGCAGATAACATAGAAATTAATGCTAAATTCAAGAATAAAGCTAGATTAAATTTAAAACATGATAAGTAGACGTAATCAAGACAAACCAATTATAAATTCTATTAAAACTTATTTGCAGTCCATTGAATGCAACAATAGCAGTTGCTCAAGTGGCCAAGTTGAAGTACTCGCTATGCATATGTGATGGATATCTATGCTTATGTAATACACTGTAAGAGCCCTGAGGAGTACTTGTAAAATAAATGGGGAACAAATGAGGTGTATGGGGAGAGGATGGAGGCAAACGACAGGGCATTGTCTATGCATGTTCATAAATACAAAATGCAGCTACGTTGGCACCTCCATCGAAACACACACCTCCCCTCACACACCACGCTGCACAAGCTACAATATGTATAATCCCCAAACTGAATCAGAGTTCAAGCCATACGAGGGTTTGTCAATAAATTTGCATGCGAAGCACTTCCGTTTGGTTTGGTTTGGTTTGGTTTTAGTCGCACTTGCATATAGGCAATGGCTTTAAGAGCAGGAAGCCAAGTCCAAATCGGTTTATATGCAGATGAGCATAATTGATTTCAAACGGTTTGACAGGCAGCTAGATTCAGTTTTTAGCTAGATGCATTGTTTTTTGAGACAGTGAAGAGCTTAATGTCATAAGCACAAGATAAATTCTCAAGAGATGCAAGTACGTACGAGTATGTATGTACTATATAGTATGTATATATAAGGTATGTAACTGATGTGCTGAAAGCAGAGCACACTCATTAGACACTTGAAGCTCAGCTGAGCTTATGGTGTGTGCAGTGTGTGCAGCAGATATGCAGCGATAACAGCCTTTAGATAAGCACCAATTGGGGTGATAAGCAGTGGCAGAGGGCGAAGGTCGGGGGGAGGCACAGAGGAGGCGACTGAGAAGGGAAGCTGTCACAGCCTCGCTGTGCAAAGTGGAGCAAGGACAACGGCTGCAACAGCAACAAACTTCACATAAAAATAACACGAATGAGAGCACAAACAGTTGCATTGCCACTCACACAAAGACACAGAGAGAAGAAGAGAGAGAGAGAGAGAGCTAGAGAGTGAGAGAGAGAGGGAGAGTGAGAGTAAGCTAAGATGTCAACACTGTGGCATGTGCAGCTGTGGCAGCTGCTGCCTGTGGCATCTACTACATGTTGTCTCTTACTTTTGCTGGTTGACTGGCCAGCTGCAGTTGCCCGTTTTGTTGTCCTGCTGCCAGCTAGCAACCAGGTCCTTGTTCTGCAATAACCACAACAACAACAACAACAACGAAAACTACAACAACAACATGAACAAGGACAGCTACCTTCATTTGTATGTCCTGATTATGACAACTCAAGGAAATGCAGCCAGGCTTTTGGCATCAGCTCGAATATGTATCAGATTCTCTATGGAATATCTTTCATGCAGGCATCACATACATCACATATATCACACACACACACACACACACACACACACTAGCATAGCTGGTTTTTGTGTCTGTGTTAATTGGCTGGGTGTGATATATAAAAAATATGGTTGCATACACACAGGGGCAATTTTGAATTACAAATGGGGGAAAATCAATTTAATTCAATTTCAAATTGGCAGCTACAAATTTTTCACACTTGCGCATCGCAATTCGCATCAACTATAATTAAATTAAATTGAAATTAAACAATAAATGCCATTTCTTGGTAATTAAATCGGAGTTAAAGCTTTGACTATCAATTAAACTACAAAAGAAAAGTTTATTATTGGGAATCTTTTAAGATTTTTTACTTTAGTTGCTTTAAACCACAATTTTACATACCTGGCAGTATTTTTTGTCAGTGTATGCAGATTGACAGCTAGCTGGTGTCATGTCATACACGGCGTATGATTGACATATGCATCATATCACATAGCCGTTGCGGTAAAGCAAACAGTGGCGTACAATGGGTATCTAGAGGGGGGACTAAACATACCTATAAAAATTGTATTTGAAAATTTTATAACTAATGTCTCCCTTTCAAATCATTGCAGAAACTTACGATATACAAAAAAAACATAAAGAAAAAGAAAAAGTAAAATTAAGCAATAGAAAAGTAACGCGTTAAAGCAAAAGCGAAAGAGAAATAGAGAGATAGAAGTATAGAAGTTGTAGCGCCGCTGGAGGCATCCAATTTTGCACGCCCAGGAGACGCAACGGTGATGTGGGACACATCCCGCAACGGGCAATGCAACAACCCCAACGTTATATACCGTCTGTATCTGATCTATATGGCACGGACGAGATAGAACTGCTGCTGGACGAGATACGTGAGCTGGAGCTGGAGCCGGTCTGCTGTCAGCTGGAAGATGAGCAGGACTTTGAAATAGCTGGCAGCAGGGCCGGTGAGCTCTCGCTATCACTTGAATCGCCATTGGGCACATGCTCCTCATGGGACTCCCATGCCAACTATAAACAGCAACAACAAACGCCGCTGCCATGGGGCGTTGCCCTACACTGTGATCCGCAACACTTGAAAACGCCTACAGGGATTGTGCGCATACTACTGGTGGTAGGTACCCAGACTGTATTGTAGGGTATTTAGATAACAATTCTTTTGTCTTGTCTTGTGCAGTTATCCTCGGCCGTCTGTCTGGCCTGCGAATGCTCCGCGGGCACTGTACAGGTCGGCCTCTTTCTACTGCCACTCATCGGACGCCTGAGACTGATGGTCTTCTGTACGCTATTCTCGCTACTCATCACATGCCTCATGCTATTTCTCGATATATCGCATATAGCGCTCATGTTTCCATTCAACTGGACGAAAGTGGTAAGCAATCAAAAAATCTACACATATATATAAAGATATAACTATATCATATAGTTACATATATGTATATATATATAGATATAACTATATCATATATAACTATATCATATAGTTAGTATTTAGTATATGCCGAAGACTATTTAGTATTGTGTATACGCTTCTAAAGCCTCTATAAATTTATATAAAAATTAATAAAATAACATAAAAATATTTATAAATATTTGCATTTCTTTTAGAATACGTGGATGTACCTGAGCATTGGTTTAATATTTATTTTGAGCTCCACGCTGCTCGTCCACATGGTGCTGTATGCAACGGAGTACACCTGGGTATCCAAGCACTCCAAGGACACGCTGCTAGCGACAGGCGTAAGTTGTCTAAGCCAACTGTTAGTATATACTCTATAAATACCCATTACATTTGGTATCTTAGCTAATTGGCTACATTTGCGCCTTGGAGGCGTTGCTGTTGTCGGGCATCGCTTCGTGGCCCTGGTCCCAGTATCGTCAGGTGCCCGACGATGCCAGCGAACTGTTCATTGAGGATCGTGAAATGACACCGATGAGTCCCATCCTTAGCACTGAGCTGCAGCTACAGCCGGAGACAGGACCACACAGTCTAGCGCCGTATCCGCACAGCAGCCAAACCAATGGCAATGCAACGACAAACGATGCATATAACCAACAACAACAACAACAATCGTCCTATAATCAAAAGCCTTATATACCTGGTAAGCATGTGCTTTATTATAACTTTTGAGGGGTATATGCGGTTTGTTAAAAGTATGTAACAGGCAGTAGGAGGCATGATAGACACCATAAAGTCTTAATTATCTAGTTATCTATTCGTCCGTCTGTTTGTCCGTATGGAAAAACAGATCTTAGAGACGGTAAAAGCTACAATCTCCAATTAGAGTCAGTGTCCGCAAGACATTTAGTCAGACAATACAAGAATCTAGACATTCTTCGGATAAAATATATGTTTTTAGTAAAGTAAAATCTCAGTTATTAATCGATAGATTTTCTCACACACTCTTTCTCTCTTTCTTTATTTAGCCAAACGACCCAATGAGCTGAACCAGCGTCCAACATTGGGTCACACACAAACCGCACGCATTAAGCCGAATCAGCGTTATCGCGAGGGTTATCATTACCAACCGGTTGCGTCAACGTCCCGCCACAGTCCCACATTCGTCGTAGGCGATGATTTGGGTGCCGGTCCATCCACGTCCCGTTCCAATGATAATTCTAGTGCGTGATACTTTTTATTCCTCAACAACAACAACAACAAGAAATTTATATAAACAACAACAACAGCAACAAAATTTGTTCATTACAAAAAACAAAAAAGAACTAAAAACTAAAACCGAAAACTGTCAGCGATAGATAAAAGTTGAGGTTGCATTTTGGTCAAGCGAAACAAAAAAAAAACAAATTGTTGATTAGTTTAAACAAATAGTTTGGGGAAAAAACAAAAACAAAAACCAAACCGCAAGCAACAACAATAATTAATTTAATATCTGTGTGTGTGTGTGCATGGGTGTGTGCGAGTGTGTGTATGGGTGTGTCTGTGTGTGTGTAAAACAAGAACTTTAAAGAATTTAAAAATCAAGATGAACAAATTAAATTGTATGATGTTTAATGGTATAAACAAATTGTCGCCTAGGACTCGGTAATTTGAAGTAACATTTGATTAGTTCTAATAAACAAAAAATTCAATGAACATAACACAAAACTATAGAAAACAACAAAGAAAACAAAACATAAACAAAACAATTGGCAAAGCTTTGGGCCAACAAATTGCACACAACAAACATTAAAAAACATAAAGCATAAAAAAACAGAAGCGATACACAAATTTTTCGGCAACTCGAATGCATAAAAATTCCAAAAAAATGAAATTAAGTAAAACTGGAAAACTAAATGAGGGAAATGGCAAATGGGAAAATCGCATACAATGAGCATGAAAATGGAAATCAACTTGTTATAAACGTAGTTTTGCTTATTTTTTAATAAAAACAATAATTCAAGAAAAAATCAACGACTTATACGAAGCGTATTAACAAATTTATTTCACATCTTTTTTTGTGTTTTTCGTTTTGGAATTTTGAATTCAAAGAAATGCTGAAATGATTTCAAAACTTTAAAGTAACTATTTCAAGCCCAAATCCTTTTCGACCGTGTGTGCGCACATGGACATCATTTCGTTCTTGACCTTGAGGAAGTTCTCAATAGCTCTGGGCTTGGCCTCTGGCCACGCAGCCAAATCCCGATAGATGGGACGACAGAATTTCATGCGGAAATTCGAGTTGGCAAACGCAATGATCTCGTCCAGACGCTGCAGCAGGCGTGCACGAATAATCAAACGATTGATGCGGAAACGCAGCTCGGCATTTTTCGATTGCTTCAGATTGTAGGTGCTTTCCAGCAGATCAATTTTCTGGGCATTCAATTCCACAATATCCTTGGCCTCAATTAGTTTGCTCAAAAAGGCAATCTGTTGATGCACAGAAATGGGTTGTTTAATGTCCGCATTGTTGGTCAATTGTTCGACAGTCTTGGTGCTCCACAGATCGGACAGATCCTGGGTAATGTTTGCCAGAGTTTCATCGAACCTAAAGAGCGAATTTAATGTTTAAACTGAGACAAAAGATTGTCAGCTAAACTCACTTGGGTATAATGGGTGGCATGCCCTCGCAGGTGAGCCATAGATCCCAGTCCACTACGCTCAGTTTATCCTTGTGCTCCGTGTCCTTGAAATAATCATACAAGGCGCCCTTAAAATCATCGGTTTCAATCGATTTGTAGGCAAATTTCTTAAGATAATCGCGCAGGAATGGCTCAAACACACTGGGACCGCCCAGTAAATCCTCCAGATAGCGCAGGAATGTGGAGCCCTTGATGTAAGGCACCGAGGAGAAGGCATCATCGGGTCCACAATCACTCAAATCCACAACCAATTTGGTCAATGCGGGTGTGTCCGCCAGTTGGGTGCGCAACTGCAACAAAGTAACTCGAATTTAGCATGATTTAAGCAACTGAAGCTAAGCAAATCTACTTACATTCTCCTGCAGCTCAATTAGATTGCTCAGCATCTTAAAGTCCAGCTCCTTGTTGCCCTGCATGCGTCCCACAATCTTGGACTCAACGAAGACGGTGAAGCCCTCGTTTAGCCAAAAGTGTTCAAAGTTCTTGTTGGTCACCAGATTGCCCGTCCAGCTGTGCGCAATCTCATGGGCCACAACATCTGCCAGCGACTTGTCTCCGGCCAGCAGTGTGGGTGTCACAAATGTGAGGCAAGGATTCTCCATGCCACCGTAGGGAAAAGAGGGCGGCATAACCAGCAAATCGTATTGTTTCCACACATACGGACCACACAGATCTGAGGCGGTTTTCAGCATGGTCGAGGTTTCCGAAAACTCGTCGGCACAGGCATCCACAATGCCCTCCTCGGCCCACACATTCGAGTTCTCGCCCAGCGGGCGGGAGACCAGTTTGCCAATGGCAATGGCCACCAAATAGGCAGGAATAGGCACCGTTTGCTTAAAGTGCGTCTTGCCCGTCTCCTTCTTGTCGATCAGAGCACTCATCAGTGCCGTCAACTCATTGGGATGCTCAATGATCGCATCATAGCTAAACTTGACAGCAGGCGTATCCTGGCAAGGCATCACGGAGCGTGCATGTATAGACTGGCATTGTGAGAACATGTACGGATGCTCTTTACCCAGCGTCTGGGCGGGATTCAACCACTGCAGCCCACTGGCACTGTTTGAGGTCTCGTAATCAATGCGTACGTTCAGGCTACCATCAAGATAAACATATCAGCGATTATATATATTTTATTATTTACTGTAATCATAAAGATTAGCCGACTTAGCCGCTTATCGCTAAGATTTCTTACCTGCCCTTTGCGGTGCCACTCGGCAGCTCCATCGTCAGTTTCTGACCAATATCGGGCACGGGATCGCTGATGAAGTAATTGATGGGAATTTCACTGCCACCGGCCAGCAACGTGGCATTCTTCACCTCAATATCACGCACATCCAGCAGCTGAAAGAGTAAAATGATACAATATTAAAGCTAACAGTGATGACATTTTAGCTAGACACTCACAATCTTGTCCAGATCGTTGGATAGCACATTGAATCTGTGCTGAACGCTGCCACTCAGCTTGGTATTGGCAAAATCCACTTTCCAATTGATTGCACTGTGTTCGGTGGTTATTAGCTCCGGCTGCGAATATGAGCTAGGATCAACTTTACCCAAACGTCCCATGTTGCGCTGTTGTTGCAGTGTATATATCGGTATCGGTGTTGGCTGCAGGCGTTGTGTCGTGCACAAGTTGCGATGAAAGACTGAAAAATAAAACAATTACAAAAGTTGAGTTTGCTTTCTTTGACATGTTTACGAGCCACAAAAACCGCGATAAGATAAATCGTGCGGCTAAGCGATAATGCAGCTGTGGTAATTGCAAAAGTCTTACCAGCTGTTTGGTATAATTAATAAACGCACTCGAGCTGATCTCACACAACAACAAAATTGTGGGTGTTGCACAGAAAATGATATCAGTGAATAAATTGCAATTCACTGCCGACAAACAAGTAAAGATATCGATAGTTCAAATGACACGATAGCCGGCAAACACAAAAAATGCACCACATCGATAGTTTTTGTGCAGCTCTATCAGCAACCAACATGTATCGATATTTCGTTACCCCACTGAAAACTATCGAAAGCTTTTTGTAAACAACAAGTTTTATATTTCGCTTAACAATATGCTTTAAGGCATGCCTAGCTGCATTAACGCAGCACATAATCCTTGGGATAATCCATAATAGTAGGAAAGTTCTCCAGCGTTTCCTTATCGATATGATCCAATCGCTGGGGCACAGTGCGTGGTGTGCGTATTTGATTTGTCACATTTGCCAAAATCTCCTCGGGCACTTTGTCATCGGCAAAGAGATGCAATCGCTGCATGGTGTGTCTACGCTGCAGATTTCCAGTCATTGAATTGTACACAGCCTTCTTCATCACCATGGTGGGATCCTTGTCGTGCAGCTGCCAGGCCAGGGTCCACGAAGCGCCACCTGGGTAGCCAGTGTGATGGAAATACACACGTTTAACCCACTCATCGCCGGGCAGAGCGATTTCTTTGGTATTAATTAGCACCACATGGTCGCCACAGTCATCTAGAAATATGAAATTGGTTTAGTACGTGTCTTGCAGCAGTGCTTAATTAAGCTAACCTAGTGCTTTTACGGCTTAGAGAATTCTTCATAAACTTCTTTTTAAAAATTCAACCGGCAAATGCTTCACAATAACAACAACAACACTCGCGGCACTTGTGATGTAACGAGTGAATTTTCTCGCGTTTTCACTTAAAACTATAAACAGTTGTGCTATCAACTTACTCATGGGATGGTAAATGGGTTTATGCAGACCCATTAGATGTGTTTTGACCAGACGAGCGCTCTCGAAAGGATTTTGCCAGGTGCAATCATAAATGTGCCATGTACGTGCAAATGTGGCCCATTGCTGTAAATAGACACATGTTAGACATAGCTACAGTTATTGCAAGTACGGGTAGCAAGCATACAGACCTGCACACGCTTAGCTATCGACATGTTGATTGCAATTTAATTGAAATTAATTTATAATAGCCGAAAATTTCGGCCAAAAATAAGCAAACTTAACAAATTATTTATGTTGCTGTCACGCGAAGTCAGCTGTGCGCAAGAACTGACTCACTTGAAGTTGGCTGTGCGCAGTAACTGACTCACTTAAAACTGGCTGTGCGCAATTTTTAACTCGCGTGAAGTTGGTTGCGCTTCACAACATTCACAAAACTAAAAAGAATGGCAGCACTGGCATTGCGCGCGCACAACTGACCAATTTGAAATGAATTTGTTTGTAATAAGTTAAAACGCTTTGAGTGATGGATTTTTTTGTTATTTATTTTCGTTTGTAATTTCATTTAAACATTTTCTATAGTTACTAAAATTACTTATGCACTGTTTATTTTTTGTTTTTCTTTTATTATTATTATTAATAATATTAGTTAAATATTATTGAAAATACATTAGTTTGTTTCACGAAACAATTTATAAACATCCTTGGTACGTTCGCTGCCTTACAGTTTGCTTTCGTTTATTTGTTTTTTGTTTCATTTTATTATTTTATTTACTATTTACTCTTTGTGTTATTGGAAATATATACATATATATGTATTGTATATATATATATATTAAAAATCTAACAAATAAGTCTAGATTTAGTTACAGTTTCTCACTTATATATGTTGCCATGTTTTTTGTTTTTTTTTGTGTTATTTGCAATACAATACAATTTAATGAACTTAATATAGTTGTTGCTTTTGTTTTGTTTTTGTTTTTTGTTTAATTCGATTTACAACTTGCCAAGTGCGTTTGGTTTTTTTTGTTTTTATTTATTTGCCTTGTTTGTTTATATAGTTTACTTTACTTTTGTCGCATATATAATACACACGAAGTTCTGGTTTTCGGTTTTCTGTTTAATTATTTTTTTTTATAGTCAAATTCTCGTTTACGCATATGAATTTTGAGTGTTGTGAGATTTTTGTATTTCGCTTTCTTTTATTTTTTTTTTGCATTTTTAATGAAAATATATGTATGTATATGTTTTTTTTTATATATAAAAATTATTTACAATTTGTGTGTGTGTTTTTTTTAATGAAATTCCCTACTTGACAATATTTTATTTTGTTTTTGTGTTTTTAATGCGAAATAATTGTTAAAACTTTTCAAGTGATGAGCATTTTGTTTTTGTGATTTTTGTTTTTTTTTTTTTTTTTTTTTGTGTAATTAATTTAATTCGAAAATGAACAACAAAAATGTATATTACATAACAAAGCAGCAGCAAATGTGAAACTTGAAACTGACAGAAACCCATTAAAAAAAAAGAAGACAAAACCCGGAAAGCTTACGAGTTCTGGATGCTGCTACTGCTGCTGCTGCTGCTGGGGGGGTTGATGAGGGGGGTGCTCTGCTGCGGTGATTCCCCTTGGCCAGACCCTGTTCAAAGAGCTCAGCCAATTGGCCTACAGACTATTTTTGGCACCGAATCAGTTACAAACAAATTTAAAAAAACATGTGTAAAAAAAACGAGACGAGAAAATTGCACAAGCCCGCGAGCTGCCAGCTGCCAGTAACGCAGCTGCAAATGTATCTGTATCTGTAACTGTAACTTTAGCTGTACTTGTATCTGTATCTGTATCTGCAACTGCATTTGTATCTGCATCCTCGCCAGCTGCCAAAGTTGGGCTTGCGCTCAGAGCACTGATGCCGGCGAGCCAGTTACTTTCTGCAACATTTGCATGAGTTGCTCCGTTGCCGATTGATTGGCACCACCTCCCACTCCCACGCCCACTCCTAAGCCTACGCCCACTCCCACACCCACTAAATTGACCCCACCCACACCCACCAGACCACCACCGGCAGCTGTTGATGACGGCGGCGATGAGATCGATGTGGCTGCCGATGCCGATGACGAGGAGGATGGCGTCAGCGCCAACTTGGATTCTGGAGCAACAAAAGAAGCTGAGATTAGATTCGGTACGTTTTTTATGTCTACGGACTGCCTTGCATACTGTCATCGCTCTCCAGGTAGGTCACGTACGAGTCTGTGCTATCCGGATGATGGTGCGACGTTATGCCCGAGTCCATACTGCTCGCCCCGGGCGGACCGTTCATTTGCTGGCCCGGCGGCGGTGGATGTGGTCCCCCCTGCGGCGGATGCGGTGGCAGCACGGGCATTCCATTCAAATCATAGCCATGCATCTGTCGAAAGAAATTCCATATAAATCATTTGTATGCAAAGTGTTTGAAACTTAAGAGCTATGAGCGCTAGATGGCGCTAAAACTACGCTTCACTGGTTCACTGAAAAAGTTTCATTGTTGTTATGCTTTTAAAGCTATTGACTGCTACAATCGCTTAAACCTATTTTAAGGTCAGCATTTTGTTACTACACTTAGCTATAACTAAATCTATTTACATAACTTTAAAATCGTTGATTTGTTTTCTGCATAACTTTTTTGTTAAATTTGTCATAAATAACATTTTCAGCACAAGTAGAGAGTACAGTTTAATAAATTATTTACAAATTTAAATTGTTATACGGATAAACATTTTAAAGAAAATATGACAAATCTGTACAACAAGCTGCTTAACTCATATAAAGCTAATTACATAAATAGCAATAAGCGCTAGATAGCGCTAACTGACCTTTTCACTGCTTTATATTGTGAAATATGGTTTAGTCAATAGCATTTATTCAAATTATGACATAATTATAAAACCATCAGGATAAACAAATACAAATTTGTGCAAAAATGTGCTACTTTAAACATAATTTTAATAAAAGTACACTACATCTTTTACAAAAAACAGTACTGTGCTATTTAAGTCTCTAACTTTTATAGTCTCACTGTTTCACATAAAAACTAAACGAATTTAATCACTTGTTGTGTTTTATATATCTTCTTTGTTAATGATGAAATCTTTATGAAATTTTTAGGATATATAAAGTTACTTTCTATATTATTTACTACACTCTTTTGGACTATTAAATCGCTTACCTGATTGACCAACTGTTGAAATGCAGGCGTATGCGTATTGATGGCCCCATTGCTATCGAGATCGGCGTGCAGGGCGAAATCGCTTAAGGCTTTCCATGGCGGTTGATATGTCTGCACATCCAGACCCTGAAGATTCAGCGGAGAATCGTGTCGCACCGGTGAGCTGGCAATCATTGGTATGCCCTGCATGGCGCCATAGCCCAACTTGCGACCCTCCTGCAATACACCAAACATGAACTGTATTAATAGATGTTTATTGTATGTATGATGATATCACATATATCTATAGTGTAGTATTATTTAATACCTTCTCCTGTTGCATCTGTAGTTTCATTTGTATGGTTTTCTTTTTGTCCTTGCAACGCTTGTTCTGGAACCAGACGCGTATAACTCGCGGTGAGAGACCCGTCATTTCAACCAATTGCTCCTTCATGAGCGCATCAGGTCGCGGATTAGCATTATAGCAGGTTCTACAAAGGAAGGTATTATTTATAGTATTATTAAAATGATAAAGAGGTCTTTATTTATAAAGGACGTGATTTAAATTTGGGAGCACAATTTGTCTTAATAATTTAAGCTTACGTTAATTTTGCACAGTGTATTTGAAATTTATGTAACTTACCTCAGCGTATGCAGTTGTTTTTCATTGAGAACGGTTCGCACTCTCGTGGGTTTGCCATCCGATGGACCCGAGGGACGCTTTTCCCTAATACTTTTGTGTGAGCCCGATTCGCTGCCAGAATCTGTATAGCAGAAAAATGAAAGAAAAGAGAGAGAGAGAGAGAGAGAAAAAGGAGATTGTTAGTTTCAAGAATCGTTTGTCAATTCGTAATCATTTTGCTATTTTTGCCAACACTTTGAAGTTCACGTTGATAAATTGCACACAAAGCAGGCGAATTCCAATGTCACCGCAAAACCAAAAATAGCATTGTCCCCAATATTCTTCCCCCCTTCCCCCACCTATGCCGAGATCAAAGAGTCTCCACTGCTCTGTTAATTGGTTGGTAGACTGGGAGGGGAGGTGGAGTGTTTTTTAAGGCACGGGAGAAGTGGTTCATCAATTGATGGTTCTTTGGTTTTGTGGTTCCGTAATTAAGTCGTGTTTCACAACACTCGCGACAACTTGTTATCGTTATCTAATTTCGATCACATCGATGCATAAAGAGCAGCGCCAGTTTGTACGCTCTTCCCCCTTATAACAGAACATCAGATCGATCGGCTGATTTCTATCTTGCTTTATACATATTGTAGGTGCGGTGTCTGCTTTGAAGTCACCTCCCAAAAAAAAAAGAAAAACGGTATAACAGATGTCGCGTTCTGTGTGTCAAGTTTCGTAGACTTGCCGACATTTTTGGCAGTTCTTTTGTGACCAAATTGGCAAAAACTTTTACTCAAATTAAAGAGATGCTACGAAAAGCCAAGGACTCTGAGACTAGAGGACTGTGAGGTCAAGTTATGGGTGTTCTTTAAGTAGAACATTGCTATACATCGAAGCAAGTGGATTTGGTGGGAAAATAAGACAGAAATTCAAACTAGTTAGTAGTTAAAATAGTTACTAATGGAACTAAGAAACGGAACTAGTAGATGAACTATGAAGCCTTGCTTTATTGGGCTTAGTTAAAATAGGACCCAGCAAATGAACCAGCGGCTGGAACTGCACAAGATCAAAGAGCCGCAGTTTGGCAAACACTTGAATAAGCTGCGTGCCTCATTCGAGTAGAGAACAAACAGAGGCACAACAACAAGTGGTAAACTATGAATGATTGATCAGGCCAATAGAGGAAGAAAGAGAGAAGGAGGGGAGAACAGATCATACAGCTGCCGAGACGAATTCAAAAAGTTGATTCACTCAAACAAAAAATTCCCAAGAAGTTGTCAATGTTTGCCCGCTTGAATGCTTCAATGCAACTTTGAGTATTGTTTGAACTGGCAGCTCTTCGCCCCATCCCCTGCCCTCTGCCAGCTCTTCAATCCTTTGCGAATTCTCCGGCAAACTATTAGACAACATATCGCTATCTCGCTCTCTGTCTCTCTGTTGTGATTCGAAGCCCGCACACGAGCTTCATTGACTTTGACAAGACCGCCGCATGTTGATAAGGTCTGTTGGCTTGTTTCTACTGCAACGTCTGCTCTTTTCACCTCCCCCTTTGGCCCCCCTATACAACGGTGTCTTCCCGTGTCTTCAGGTTAAACAATGAGATTATGTTGACGATATGGTTTGACAATTGTCGTACATTGTTTGACGTTTGACGTTTGCCGATTTCTATTGACACTCTATCGCTTACAAGGATGTAACGCTGTTTTTCTAAGAATAAAACACGACCGACAACTCTTTGTACTGCCCGACCCAGTCCGCCCCACTAACTAGCTATCTCTCTTTCTCTCTCTTTTTGAGTTAAAAGCTATTTAGCCTAATTGGGATGCAATTGCAATGTATGCGAATAACTAAACCAGGCCAAAACAATAGTTGCAAGTCAAGTCAAAGACTTTAAAAGATTTCAAATGCATTTAACACTAATTGTTTTACAGTTTTTGGTAAGGAATGTTTGCCTTAACAATCCTAACTCAAAATTAACCAGTCTACATCAAAAAAGAACCCCAATTGTTACCCGTCTCTTGAAGCAACTCTCAAGAACACTCGAATCTATTGAAAAAACAACTTAATTTCCAAGTCAAACTCAAGTGGTAATCACACTTGAGCCAATTTTAAGAGGGTATTATTATATTGTATTTTCGTTACTCACCTGACATTGAACCCAATTCGCTGGAATGGTTATTATTGCTAAGATTTGTATTGTTATTGTTACTACTGCTAATGTTGTTGTTGCTCTCCACAGATGATGATGTTAGACTACTTTGCGATGATTTCTCCAGCACATCGTGATCCTCTTTGCAATACAAGGCGCCCGCATCGCGTAACGCGAATTCATCACCTACAAAAACAAATATAGAAATATATAGTTTGGTGGAAATTAAGCAGTTTTTCCATTTTCCCTTACCTGGCAGCAATTGTCGAGCACACGCTGAACAACGAAAACACTCGATATGAAAGATTTTCGTTTTGGCTCTCATCACAAAATCATTTTTGCTAAAGGAGTTACCGCATTTATCACATTTTGTACCAAATAACCTGAAAATACACAAACAGACAGATATAGTAACAGGTGTGCTACAGAGCGAGAGAGAGAGAGAAGGAGAGTGCTAATAATAGCGAAAGAGAGAGAGAGTGAGAGTTAGTCCCATGATTAGCCTAACTTTGTTTGGTGTGTAAATAGCCTTGAATAAGTTCAACTCTTGTTTATGACTATTAAATAACATTTAAACAAATACAAAAAAAAATATTCAGCACATAAATAAATATATAAATACATAATACAAAAAAAATAAAAAATACAAACTGCGGCCGCTGTGAACATCAATCATTTGTGCAAGTAAAGTTTTAAAGTGTTAATTTATAGCCTTTGCACGTGTTAATCAATTATTCAAAGATTTGCATGACAAACGCCAAGTAGTTGGACAACAATTCTACAGCCTTCTTCCCACTCTCCCCACTGTTCAGTCCTCCCCCTCTTCCCCAACAACTCAAAAGTCAACTGACTACTACTGAAAATCTCAGTCTGGAACGTCATTCATTTTTAGCAAATGATGAAAACGCACATCAGACTCACAGCTGTTGTCTAGCTTACAACTATTTCCCGCCAAAAAAAAAAGCTATGGTAAAATTAGTACAGTCGGGTTGCTCGCATTTTGTATGCTCAGTTCATAAATCACTAAAAAGAAATTAAATTAAATCTTTATAAATTCAAAATCTTTTTTAAAGTTTCAAAACAAATTTGAGACTTTCTTTAAGCGAACAGACAGACTTTGGCAGAAAAGCATAAGCCCTTACAATTTCATTTATTTACAAGGCTAAAACCACACATACGTTATTGACATGCTCCATCTAATTAACATGGCCAACAAGCGTCGACTGAACTACAATAGCAAAAGGCCAAGCGCATGATCAGCAGTAAAAAGAAAGAAAACATAAAAATGTTTGACTAACTGGCATGTGTAGGGTATCTCAGTTGGCAGCTAACTAATTATTACAATTAGATCATGATTAAATATGCCTAGAAATGTTTACGAATCTGATTAAGGCAATTAATTCAATTAAGACTTGATTAATTGTTTATTAAACGCCAAGGAATGTCATTAAATTTATGAAGAAAATATATGAAAATATTTCAAGCATATAAAAAATTTAGTTTTCTTTAATTTAGTAAAAAAAAAGCAAAATAAAAATAGATTATTTGACTGTTAAGACTGAGAAAAATTTATTTAAATAAAAGAACAAATTTTGTATTTAAATGTAAGTTTGATTTGGAAAGTTTAATTAGTTTTAAATAGTTCTCAAAACAAAAGCTTATTGCATACTGTTAACATTTTGCTTCGCAGCTTAACAGCGCTTTGTGTAGCAGCGTACTTACCTAACATAATCACGCTTGCAATAGGTTTTGCCATCGCGCACAAAACACGTACAGCTCTCGTCCAGAAATTGCCTGCATTCCTGGCACTTTAAGCACGCCGCATGCCATTCCAGATCGGGGGCAACGCGCAATATATACTGATCGTGTATTTGACCACCGCAGCCCACGCAATGCGACAAACGTTGTTTTTCTGCAAGAAACAAATTCAAAAAGAGAGAAACGGTTAGTTTTGCCATAGAACTTCATATTGCAATTGCTGCAAAAGCTTACTGCTCTGACACTCTGGCACTGGCCAGCAATGTGTCGTTCTTAGAACCACTGTTAAATCTAACAGCGCGTGCCGCTGTTAATAGCAGTTTTGCACGCTGTCTGGCGATCAATCGAAAACAAAATGAATAGAATTAATAAAAAATCAATTGTAAATGCCATTTTGCCGACGGCAATTGCTAGTCACACGTTTATTGTTCTTAGTGTAGTAAAGTGTAAGATTTCACTGCAGTTTTTATGCCAATTATGTGGGCTGACAAATAATTGTAGAAAAACAAAGATGGCGCTAATTAACAAACTGTTAACTAACATCCAGTTAGGCAAGTGTATTGGTGTGTCTGTGTGTTTGTGCTGGAGCCCCAGAAAACTTTTTGTTGCAAAACATTTGAAAAATTCATAAATCTGCCAAGCGGCGCACAATTTTCAAGTATTTAAGTTGCAACTTGGGTAAAAGTTTTCAACAGGGCGTTTGAGTTGCTCCAGCCACTCTTTTCCCCACGCCCTTCTAACCAGAAAAATCAATGCAATCATTGCCACATTATGTACGAGTGCGAGTAACGCAAACTGTTCCTCTCTCTCTCACTCTTCTTCCTTATAGAAAAAGACTCGCAGCCCGTCTGCTGTAATCCTTGGCAGCAGCAGCAGAAAAAATATATAAATGAAAAAACTTTTGCAACAGCAAAAAAGTTTTTTGCCTGTTGAGAGAGAGCGAAAAAAAAATAGAAGAAAAATTAAGGAAAACTTTGACGCGCGTTTAGCACGTTTTAAATGTTTCGTTGTGCGGCACACACACAGAGAGAAACACACTCGAAGCTTTGTGGCTGTTTCCTCTTTGTATCTTTAAACGTGGCTGCGTATCTCAGTTTGTTGTATCTGTATCTGTAGCTGTAGCTGTATCTGTGTGTATCTTGCGTATCTTTCGCACTCGCAGCCTCTGCACATGAATTATTTATAAAGGCGGAGCAGACAAGTTGCTGCTGCCGTTGCCCGTTTCGTTGTTGTTGTTGCTGTCTTTCTTTTTTTTTCAGCGAGTTTTGTGTTTTTTTTTTTGTTTTTTTGCCTGGTTTTTTCGTTTTGCGTTTGTATTTGTTGCTTTCATGCTTCAAGCACTTCAGACGCCAGCATTTACTTCCATGTGCTCCCCATTCCCCACTCCCCATGCTCCCTCCCTCTCTCTCGCCCTCTCTCTCTATATCTTTCATTACTCTCTTTACACTCTTGCTGGCATTCGCTTTGCTTTATAGCAGTCGGCCTTCGTCAGCAGCCCTCAAGCTCAAAGTTTCATGCTTGCCAGCTCTGTCAGCCTCAGCCTCAACCTTTTGCTTGCGCCGCTGCTGCCGTTGCTGCTGCTGTTGTTGCTGCTGCTGTTGTTGTTGCTTCTGCTTCTCCTTTTTGGCTTTGCCTTTTTGCGTGGCATGTGCGCTTTTTTTCTGTGCATATTGCTTTCCCACTCGCTCGCAAGCTTACTCAGTCGCGCCTTCTCTTTCGCTATAAAGCTACCCTATATAGTCAGTCATGTGCTGCTGTTGTTGTTGCTGCTGCTGTTGTTGTTGTTGTGTGTGCGTGGCCACCATTTTTCTTCTTCCTCATTGTTGTTTGTTGTTGTTGTTGCTGTTGCTGTTGTCGCTTTTGGACAGCATCTTTTGTATAAATTTCCAGGCTGCGTATCTTTTGCTGACTGACATTTCGCATTCATTGTTTGTTGTGTGTGAGTGTGTGTGTGTAGGTGTGTAGGTGTTTGTCTGCTTTAATGATCCTGCGCACTGCGTTTTCATTTTCCTTTTGTTCCCCCCAGACACACCCCCACACCCTCACACACACTCGCACGCACACACACCGCAGCCATTACGAGTCGTAATGGGAATTTAAGCTCAACTCCAGCGTTGTATCTTTTTTTTTCTCTCTGTATAGTTGGGGGTTTTTCCGCTTTTGTGGCGTATCTTTTGCATGTTGTGCGTCCCAAAACCGCCCCAAAATATATACATATAAGTTTTGTGGGTTGCTACCGCGGGGGTTGTTGCCGAGGGGATGGCTTTGGCATTTGGCGCGTCGTGGTCTGTGCGATTTTTGCGTTTTTCGGCGCTTTTTGCGGCACACTTTGGGGTTTTTCCGTGTGGCAGGGGAAGGAAGGGAGCGGCACAAAAATGCAATTTTCGTCTCGTGTTTGTCGTCTATGAATTTTTCCTTGCTGTAAGGAGGGGCGGGGGGTGGTGACATTGTGGGTGTGTGTAACAGAGGTGTGGCACATGCGGCTGTTGCGGCTTTTTCACTTTTAACGAGCAACGTGCGGCGGCAACATTTGCAACATTTTGCAGCATTTGCAAGCTGCATGTCGTTTTTCCATGTATTTCCATTTTTTGGGCTATAAATTTTGCAATTAAACAACTGACAACAAGCGGCAACAACAAATTTTTGTTGTTGTTGTTATATTGCTGTGATCTTGGCTTTAATCACAAGTTTTATATATTGTTGTGTTTAAATGTTTTTATTGGTTACACTTTTTGGCTGCCGAAATGCTCTTGAACCTTTCCTTGTAACTGCTATTATTATACACTTATCGAAAAAGTACTTGACATTTGCCATTTAATTTGACTTTTAGCTTAAATTTCGATAGTGTACTTGAATATGCGATTTTTGAGTGCATATCTAAATATTTTTAAATAAAATTAAGTCTCAAGAAATGTAAAATACATTTTTTGGATTCTACATTTTAAAATACATTTGTATTTCCAAAGAATTTTATAATTTTCTTAAGCTGTAGACAGGTAATTTTTGCATAACAATTAATAAAATAAACTTTTTCATCCCTTAATTAAAAACATTTATTAAATGTTTATCTATTGTGAATTTGAATTGAAAATATTTAAAACATGTACTACAAAGTATAAATTCCATGAAACCAAAAGTATCCCAAGAAATTCGGTATTAAATAGTTGTTGTGCCTTGTATAATATAAAGATAATAATAGAAACATTTGAAGTTTTACTATATATAATATGCTAATTGCATAACATCTACAAATTTCCGCTTAAACTATCTAAAATTATACCCAAATTACGGCAACAAAATAAATCTTTTACCCAACTAACAATAAATATCTTATTTCCTTTCGTATTTGAAGTTTGTTTATTATTTATTTAATTTAAATTTTATTTTAGAAAATAATCTAAATGACAAAAGTAAATAAAAGCATTTTTTGAATTCAAATAATAACATTTTTAATTAAATTTTTAAGCAAATAGCTAAATAAAAAGCACATGAAAAACGCTGCTTAAAGTTTATCGAAAGCTGCGATTTGTCGTTAGCTGGATAATTTTGTGTTTAGATAAAATGTAAAACATGAAGTTAAAAGTAACTCAAGATTTGCTTGAAGTGCAGCAATGAATACATAGATTTCGTATCTGGTGAAGTACGAGTATCTGGCGCGTTTAAGCGTTTTTATCTAATTACACGCGTTTCGTTCGTGTCAGGAGACAAAGCAGAGAAGCAGGAAGAGAGCAGGGAAGTGAGAGAGAGGCAGAGGGAGAGGGAGAGAGATGGACAGGTTGATGGATAGACGTAAGCTGTTGTCTAGTTGACAGACTGCAGTTCGGGCAATAAACATATCACAGCAAACATAATGAGTGACCAAAGAAAAGCAACAAAATCAAACAGACATGGCCAAAATGGTAAGAGCTGTGCAGCTAACCGGCAGCTGCTTATCAAAGTCGGCAATCTTTCAAAAGGCCAAAATCGAATTGGCAAGCAAAACAGACTGAGTGTGAGGGAGATAGAGAGGGAGAGAGGCAGCAAGAGCGACAGAGTAGTTGAGTGTAGGAAGCAACCAGTTTTTAGGCAATGGCTGCAGTCTTCTCTTCTCTCCTCCTTTTCGCAGTTGCAGTATCAATTTTTGCAGCCATGTTGTTGCAACATGCTAACTGCAAAGCATCGATAAGATACAGATACATTGCAGCAGAGCAAAGGCCTCCAAGCCATCCAGTGCCATCTCTACTCGAGTTTGGGTTTTCGTATTAAATTATGGAAGCTCTGCGGATATGCGCGCGATTTCAAAAGCAACTACTGTTTAACTTTATAACTGGGACTTTTGAGGGTCTGGCACAGCCACAGCCATTGCCACTGCCACTGCCATTGGCACTGCCACATTTGCTGATTGGGGTTTGTGGAGTGGGGGTTTTGACTACCTTTTTTTTTTTTGATTTATGGCGCAGTTGATTTTGAATGAAATACAAAGCGCAGCCACTGACAGTTGAAAAGCAAGTGCCGCCGCCACAGACACAAACTAGGAATTTCACATGCTCATAAAATGTAGTTAAAAAAAGACGAAAAAAAAGAAACAAAATACAAGAGACGAGAGACGACACTAGCTACAAGATACGATGCTATAAGATACAAGTCTGGCACAGCAACAGCAACAACATTTAGCGATTGCTGCCGCGTGACTTCTACGAAAATTTGTCATTTTTCCAGGAATAGATCGCTTCGATTTTATTCCCTCTCACTCCCTGTTTCTCTCCTCCATCTTCTCTCTGATTTTTCTTCCTTTACCTGGCAAAGCGAAACGGTTAAAAAATTAATGATGACAGCAGCGGACAACGCGCTTTTGGAGAACACGTGCCGTGTTGTGCCGGCAGAATCCGAATCGAGCGGTGGTTTCGATTTTGTTTTGGATTTCTCGAATTCACATTTTGACAGACTCATCAATTTTGTAGATACGAAAGCGTTGCCTTCATGAAACTGACATCCTCCGATTTAGCCCGTACCTTGTTTAACACTCCTGTGCCCTTCGGTATCCCCTATATACTATATATATATCTGCTCCTATATTCCATGACGTCTATCCTGTAGCCCTCGTTGCTCGTTGCTGATTAGGCAACATTCACATTCACATTGTCCATTGTTTTTCGTTGCTTTTGCGTGGGCTGAATGCTGCCACCCTTTCACAGCTCATCTCTTCTCTCTCTCTCTCTATTTCTCACTTCCTCTCTGCATCTCTGTTGCTGTTTGTCTCTGGTCACTGGGTTTTTGGTGTGGAAGGAAGCTTTGTGGTTTTTGATTTGTTTGTCTGTCTCTGCTCGCTGGATCCTATCAATTATGTGAGCCCCTCCATCTGTCTGTGTCTCTGTATCTCTTTCTTCCCCTCTCTCTCTCTTTTCTCTCTCTCTCTCTATCTGTGGTGCTGCAATTTTGGGTTTTCTGCAGCTCGCAATCAGCACGATTGTGTGTCTTAAGTTGGCTTAATTAAGTGCAGTTGCTTTGACAATGACAACGTAATCTTCATTTAGCTATAGGCCACATCAAAAACAACTGACCGCTCCATAAATATGCATTCTACATATTTACATACATATATATGTTTGTATGTATGTTTGTAGTAAATATAAATTTGCCTAATTAATTACACAAAACACCAAAGAGCATTTCGGTTTGTGGGGGAAAAAAACAACAACAGCCACATCTTGAAGCTGCTGACTGAAGCGAAAGAGTGAAATGCTTAACTAGAGATGTTAGCGTGCGTGTAAGGAAAATTTATTAGGGATGGACAGTCAATATATATACATATATAGAAGAGTATGTATTTTTCATTATGTAGCATTAAAACAGCTCTTAATTTACTGGTTTTTATATAGATGTTTCTTCAATTTCTGCATATCCTCCATATTTACATAGTTTGATATGAGTGTCTTCGCTTTTCTTGCCTATGTCTCATAACTGGTACAATTCTTTTTACTTCAATTAAAAATACTTATTTTCTTCAATTTGGTTTGATTCTATTGTTTACCAAAAATTAGACAGAAAAGCTCGTGTTACGCGTTTTGAAATTTATCTCAAAATCCCCGAGACGCAGTCAATATAAATATAACAGAACTGAACAGTTGCTTACGATTTCGAATCAATCGACTCGATCAACTCAATCGGCCAATCGATTCCAAAATCAAAAAAAGAAATAAAAGAAAATGAGAGAAAAAAAAGAAGAGGAGAAGAAAAAGTAAAAGAAGCCGCCGGCTGCAAACACTTTGAAGTGTTTGATTTTCGTATTGGCCGATCGAAGTGATTGCTTCTCGCTGATGTTGTTGTTAGCATTGTTGTTGTTGTTGCTGTTGCTGTTAGTGTTGTAGGCTGTCGTTTTATTGAAGCCAAATTTGAATACGAGACATGCAGCAAGCGAACAGCGGCAGAAGCTGCCAATGCCGCGACATCAAAGAGTGCCTGGACTCAAAATGGACATGGGCCTGCAACACAATTTATGCCAGCAAGAAGAAGACACACACACACACATCGATATTTGTGGCAGCAACGGAAATGACCTTTTTGTGTGTGTGTGAGTGAAACAAAATGCCGACGAGTAGATGAAGCAACTGCAACCGAGTTCTGACTGCGATTCTGGATGCTGTTCTTGCTGACCGTTGCACTGTGGGACATTTTGTTAGTTTTGTTGATATACATTTAAAAAAAATAGTAAAGCGGTAATATTTATTTAAAAACATTATGAACAAAACACTAGTGTTAACTCTGTATTTTACTAAAATATTTTATTTACGTATATGCATTTAATATATTTCTTTTGGTTAATTTTAATTTTTATGAAATTTGTGCATTTTACTAATAGAGATTTTAAGAGTTTGTGAACCAAACAAATCAATAATATTGCCCATAGTGCATTGTCGCTGACGTTGCTGTTGTTGCGTTGCTGTTGTACTGTTGCTGTGTTGCTGTTGTGTTGCGTGTGTTGCTTGGCGCGCAGACAGATGACAAGACGCGATAGTGTCGGAGCCTGAGCTCCTCTGAGCTTCTTGTACAACCGGCTTGCAACAGCCACAACAGAGAAAGACAGAGAAAGAGAGAGTGAGAGAGAGAGAGAGAGAGAGAGGGAGAGAAAGAGTTTTGAACACGCGGGCTAAGTGATGATCATGATGGGTTATTAGGCAGGTTGCGTTGACAACGCATTTGTCTTGGCCAAAACGCCGACGCAAGGATCTGGGTGTGTGCGTGTGTGTGTGAGTGTACTATGTGTGTGTGCTTGATAAGCGCACGACATTTATTTATGGTGTCTTAACACAAGTGTCGCCAATGGCCAAAAACACAAAAAAAAAAAACAGTATAAAACTGAAAAAAAAAGGCGCCGTGACTCGACCCTAAATGCAATCGAACCCAACCAAAAACAGACAAAAGTAAAAATACAATAAAGGTTCACAGAGAGAAAGCCGTCGTGTCAATTCTTTACTCTTTACTGACGGCTCAGCGTCAGAAAAAGACTCGAAAAGTGTCAAATTAACGTCAAAGACTTGAGTTTTGAGACACGACTTCAAAACTTGTGCCTCAACTTGTGCGTCACGTCGAACGAGAAGAAAAATATATATATTTTTATGTACATATGTACATATCTCTATATATTGTACATGTCTGTATGGCTGAGAAGCAAAAGCAATTAAAGCTAAACAACAAATTGAAATTCAAATACAAATTCGATATCCAAATTGGAAATCAAAATGCAGTTTAACCTTTTAAGGCCGCATGCAACATGTTGCAAATGTTGACAGGCCGCCCAAAAAAAAAAAAAAAAACAAAAATCAAAAATAAACTATAAAGTCTGTAGTCGAAATTAATTGACTGCAGTGGACTCTGTACTTGGAATTAAATCTAGGAAAATAAGTAAGTATTTAAAATACTATATTAGTTGAAGAAAAACAGACTGGAGTTCTCATTGAACGTTTTTCAGATACTTTTTTAATAAGTTTTATAAATTTTATAAAATTTAGTCAGTAGCAATTGCAACAATATAATAAGCTGTAAGTTAGGTTTAAATATTTCCATAAATCACAAAGTTTCTCATACTGAAAATTTAGTTTTCCAGTGATTTATGCCATATCGGCTTTGGGATACAAACTTCATATGAAAACCCCTTAACTAAGTTTCTCATATGCACTTTTTAGTTAAATTTACAATATCTATTACTTTATTTAACTTTGTGCGGCAAGCTTTTTTACTCAGCTTAATAGACCTCCTGTAATTTTGAAATACAGGGTCCATCAATAAATACATTTACATATTCAACTAGTTTTTAGTTTTTGTTGCTTAGTTTGTTTTTTTTTTTTTGCTCAGCGTCTTTTTATCATAAATGCGTTTGGCATTTGCTGCGTTTTTGGCTAATTAGCCAAACGCTTTTTGCGTTTTGTTTTTCTGGCCAAGATAATGTGAGTTTAAGTTTTTGCCGAGAGGAATTGAATAAATTGTTGCATTGCTGTTTGTTGATGTTGCTGTTGCTGTTGTTGAATTTGTTGTTGTTTTTGCTCTTCATGGCAGGCGGCTTGTGTAAATATTTGACCTGACGCGTGTGAACTTTAACAGTTTTTATGCTTTATTTGTCGCAAATATTGCGCAAACATTTGCGAGCCAAGCAAAAACAACTCCTCACTGCTCACTCCCCCTTCTACACTCCTACTATGGCAGACCTCTGGTCCGACTGGGGCAACAGCGTCGTTGCCTTGTTTGCATTTCGGGCTTCGGAGATGTTCAAGTTCTTGTTGTTGCACCTTTTGCACTTGCAATTGTTTGTTGCTGTTGTTCTGATGTTGGTCGTGTTGCTATGACCAGGCCTCCCTGCTCCCTGCTGCTATCTCTGCTTTTGCAGCATGCAACATGCGTTAGCAACATACTTGCCTCAGTCGGCAAAATATCAGTTGAATGCTGCAAATTCTACAAAAAGTAAAGCCTGCAACTAGAGAGGAGCAAATCTTGGGGAGCATAAAGCTTTCTAAGGCAGGAAAAACACATAGTTTTAAATAAGAATGATTGTTGCTAAAACAAACTTGATCTGCGTGCACAAAATTGGCGAATGTTTACAAAATTTGTAGATTCTATATATCAAAGTCTCTAGCTAAGCAGCTTTTAGCTTAGTTTGACTAAGCTTTTTGGAAGTTTTACTTGCAGCTTAAATTGAGCAGAGAGCAGAGATGTCTCAAGTGCTCATCTCTAGTTAAACCTAAAAGCGTTTTAGTTGAGCCTTAAGCTAAGGTGTGCCTTTAAGCCACATTCCAATGGGTGTGTGTATGCATGTGTGTGTGTGTGGACCGTTATAAAAACTTAAGACCTCATTAAAAGAGGCCGACACTGCTTTATGGCTGAACCAAGATCGAGTTGACCATTTAACGCCGTCATCTTAAACTCGATGCTCGTTGTGGTCCTTTAATGCGCCTCACTAAAAGTAACTATATAGTTATATATGTATTTGTATATATATATTTGATATTTGGTCGATTAAGCGCACGCAAAGGCAGCCAAGCTGCTCTAAAAAAATACAACACCAACAACAACAACAAAAAAAGGCCAAGAAAAAAGGCTAAAAGGAAGGCCGCCAAAGGCTGCGCGTTGTTCATGCAAATTTTAACTTCATTTCGGCTTCGTTTTGTTAATTAATTTATATTATTTTATTTGGGTGTCGTATACAAGCGAACCGATACACAGATCGCAGTTCTCTGTTCTCAGTTCCCAGTTGTTGTTGTTGTTTCTGTTATTGTTGTTGTTGACATGCCTTGAGTTTGTTGCTGTGGGTTCTCTGTGCATCTGCAGCATCTGTGTAGCTCAGCGTTCGAATGAAACGAACGAATGAACGAACGACAAATTTATATTTAATGAGCTTCATAAAATTTGAATTTCAAAGGAGCATTGCACCGCAGCGGCATGTTCGAAAACTGAACAGTTCCTGAACTGTCCCCGGATCTTGTGGCGTTGATTGCCGCCAGTTCAAGACCAACTCCGAACCGACTACGACTACGACTCGACTTCGACTCCAAACTGCAAGTTCGTATTCGAGTTCGCGTTCAAGTTCGAGTCAAATGAAGGTATATAAATTGCTGGTTTTATGGCATTTTAAGTAGGCCTGCTTTATGGTCCTACGACTCGACGAGGTTCATATTCGATGACTGCACTCACTCGCTGCACTCATACACTAGACACATTCAAACTCACACCTGATGCTATGATTCATTGCCGCTGTGTGGTCGTAATCATTTCTCGTCTTTAGTCTACACTCTTTCAGTCTTCCAGTCTTTCGGTCTTTCTTTGGGGTTGGCAAGACTTATTGCTGCCCACTTAGGAGACAAAACGCTGTTGTGCTAACTTCCGATGCAGTGGGGATTCTTCACAAAGAGCCCTCTTTTGAGATCTCTGCAAAAGTCTGGCTCTGGCTCAGCAACTTGTTCAGCGAGTTTCTCAACATTTCAATTTGACATAATGAGCTACATTTTGTTACCAGTAGGCATTACCACAGTTGCTCAAAAAGCTACCATACTAGAGTTTTACATGCCTCAAATAAGTGTGAAAGGGTTTTCCAAATGCATGTTATTAACTGTGTTTATTAAATAGATTAATAAATTTAATATAGCTTTTTTAATACAAATAACTTGTATAATTATTTACTGAATATTTTAATACAATGTTTGGAACATAAAAATTAATAAACTTGCTTAATAATTATTCTGAAACAATTTTATATAACTTAGACATGTTGCCCGTGGTAAATAGATACTAAAAACTCTTAGGAAAACACATTTAAGATTAAATACAAATTTTAAAAAGTAACAAAATATAATTTTAAGTGTAAAAAAATGCTGCCTTAATAGAAGATAACGATTTTAAGAGCATTTAAATGACATTTCTTGAAAATATATTTTTAGCTTGAAATTCTCATGATTTTACAAAATTGCTCTAAATTCTATACAGTCTTCCTGTGTTATAAATAAATCAGAAACCTTTCAATGATTCACCTTTTTTCGATAGAAATTTTGTTAATTGAAACAAACACAGAGAAATTTTGATTCATTTACGGACTAAACTGAACACAATTATGCGGAATAACTTTAATGACTCCGATAAGAAAATCAAATGCAGTTTTATTTATAACGTTGTGTTATGTTCTCTTTAAAAAACCTTATTCATTCAATGTCTAGTGATTCCATAAATATAATAAAATTTCATTTTATTTGGATTTATTACCAGACTTGATATACATATTAAGAATTCTCTACAAATTAGTTTTCAATATTCTATTGAATATGTGAGCAAATATAGGATCATAAATATTATGAAATTAATTCATATTTCGACAAGCTTTCAACACACACACGACTAGTTGAAACAAGTTTTTGCGTACATTTTAAAACCAGTTTAAAACAGAATTTCTGTTGTATTTTTTTTTAGATTTTTGCATTGATTTATGTTTAATTATTGTTGTTGTGCTACAGTTTATTTGTTTCTATAAATGCTGATGCTGCTTGGGATGACAACAAATTGTTTTCTAGTTTTGGAACCAACGGAACATAGAGTGTCACATAAACCAAGTTGCCACAAAGATGTGCAACTTGTTTGGCCAGTTGTCTGTCTGTCTGTTCGTCTGTCCGTTTGTCGCTCTGTTGATCTGTGTCTCTGTGGCAACATTTCAATTTGACATAATGAGCCAGATTTTGTTGCAGGTAGTGTGGCACGTATCCTGGCTGCAAGTCAAAATATTTGCAGGTAACGGTAATTAGCCAGACTAGGCTACTGTCTGCACCGCCTCTGTCTTCCTTTCCTCTGCCTTCCATCTCTTTTTTTTTCTTTACTTCTCCGTTCCAGTCATCTAATTTTGAATGAGTTGCCCCGCGGAGCGACATTCGACAATCTTCACAGCGAGCGGTCTACTTCTAGTCTCACTAACTCATTGAGGGTGCGAGTGTATGAGTGAGAGAGAGAGAGAGAGAGTGAGACGCAGCTGGAGTGTAAGCGTAAGTGCGAAAGAGAGAGGTTTACTGAGTAAACGGGGCGGTTAACCTGTTGATAGCCTCGTCTGGCCTAACCAGACGATACTTGAGATTAAGAGCTCTCAATACAAACAAGCGACAAGCCAAATGTCTCTCTTTCTATCGCTCTCTTTCTCTCTCATTCCCTCCAGTTCTCGCTCCCTGTCACTCTGGCTCCTTGTTAACAAATTTCAAGCAATCCATGCGGAAAAGTAGTACTTGTAATGCGATATATCCCATGTCTATTATATAAGGATTTTGTGCTGCTGCTTCAAGTGTCACTTTGAAAATTTTGGAGTACTAAGCTGACGCCACAAATTGTGGCTGGTGGCGCCTCGAATCTGCCGGCTCTCAAATCACTAAATTCTCAAGCCCTTGACTTGGCGTCGGTGAATTTGCTTTGTTTTTGATACAATGTAACCAAATGTGTGGCATTTGTTAGCTAATTTATAGCAATATTTAGCTATATTTTGGATTGCAAAAGTTAGAAAACATGTGAGCATTGATATGCATAATAATCAATCAATTTTTATAAACAGCGAAATGTATGATTGCTTGACTTTTATATTGAATTAACAGGATTTTAAGATTATTTTTTTTATAGTTAAAAAAATTTCAAGAGGATGCAATTAACAAAAAGAAAATTTTTATTTTTAAAATTATATATTATTATTCTTCAACCTAAAAACAATTTTAAGATGGTTTCTTTATACCATTACATTGATTATAAACATTCAGATAAAAATTTTGTACTTTAATTAATTTGGCCAAATTTTTTCGAAATTACTAATATTTTATTTATTTTGTTTTTAATATTTTTAGGAGTATTTATGCTTTGAAACCCGCTTTAGTCTACGAAATTCTGTCCACACTCTTAACTGAAATCTCGGTTTGCTCTCATTTGGAGCAACTGAACTCATTGCATCCTGTTAAAAGTTATTGCTTTTTGTACTCTTCTTCTTCTTCCTAATATTTGTTGTTTTTGCTGCCTTTTTTTATTGTCTCATGCTTAATTAGTCATTAAAAGCGAGTTATAAAAATGACACTCGTAAAAAATGCCAGGCTAGATAGAGAGAGAAAGAGGAGAGCTAGTGATTGTGTTAGAGAGAGATGGAGAGAGTGTGTGAAAGAGAGAGAGAAAGATAGAGCGGCAAGGCGCCCCCAAAAGAGCTTTAAAAACGACGCCATTAAAGCGTTGAGCGCGTTGCATGCAACACGCCAGCAAAACAGCAGAACAGGGCTGAGAACAACGGCGCAGAGCACCAAAGCTGGCCAACTGACAGTCAGACGAATGCACCTGAGCACACACACACACACACACACGCATGCAGTGCGAGGTGTCATATGACGCAGCGGGTGTTCCAAGCTGTAGAAACCGGCAGCCCAAAACTAACATTGCGGCCCCAAAATCCCAGCGGGAAATGCGACGCCAAAAGGCGCCGTTTAATGAGCACCTGGAGAGCAACAGAGACAGAAAGAAAGAGAGAGAGAGCGAGAGGCAGGCACACAGCACACGCGATAAACGGGCGTGGCATGCAACAAGCCCTGCTGAACTGGCTAAAGCCAATATTTTGGCATTATTTATCAGTTGATTTATGTGCAACTCACTCAAAATGCAAGAACGCCTTTCTACCTTTCTTCCTCGCACTCTCTCTCTCTCTCCTCTTTAATTTTATTTTCCCTTTTTTTTATGCTGTTCTTTTTGAAATTTAATATTCATTTGAAGACTGCCCCAAACAGTAGCTCGTGTTTTTTTCTGTTTTTTTTTGTTGGCTTGACAAGCGCTGACACCTTGACTGAACTTTAAGAGCTCACAATTTTTTAATTGCACTTTAATAGTCCGAGCACCGACTGCTTTAATATGCTCAGAGCGCCCAAAAACAAAAACTCAGACCCAAGTCCAGGTCCAGGTTCAGTTCCCGCAGGTCAGCGCTAATTAGGCCACAACAGCAACATTTTATATATATTTTTTTGGAGGCTTTAAGCTGCGTATCTGTCAGATACACACAAGTTCTGAACTGCAGCTAATGCATTAGATATATAAAATATTTTACTACTTGGAATGCAACATGGCCACAATGAGTGTTTAAATTTGATTTGATTTAACTTTAGAATATTTTGTACCCTTTTAAAGCTTTAGAAACTGTTAAACTAATTTGAGCTATTTTAAATTTTGCTCAGCTTTAAGTCATCGCATAATCTGCTGCATATTAAATCTGTGTTTGCAATAAAATTGCTACATAATTTATTAGTTTAAATTTCAAACATTTGATGATAAGAATTTTTTTGATTGCTTCTTCGTCATAACTTTAAAATTGTGTCGCTTAGCGTGCAAAATTTGTACTTTAAGCTATTAGATACACTTCAAAAGCAGTTTATTATATGTTATGTTTAAGGCAGTTATTTCAGTTCTTTAAGAACACAATTTCTAAATGTTCTGTAAATTAAAGATATGCTCTCTTTCAAGCTAATTTCTGTTCCAACTTTTTGTAATCATGTTCAGCTGACATAAATAGCATAAACAATGTGTGAAATATTTACTATATAGTATACTATATGTGGTGTGTAGTGTTAAGCCTTTTGGTTTATAGGGCATTAAATTGGTCTCCTGGCACTCCCACATAACAAAATTTATGCGCCACTCGCTGAAAAAAATTTCGTCTATATTTTATGGGTTTGCTTTTTTCGGGTTTCCGGCCAGTTTTGGTATTCCTATCCTGTCTAACTTTGCTGGACTGTGTTTTGTGTTCCCAATATCGCTCCCGCTCCTGCTCCCGCTGCCATTTCTGTTGTTGTTCCTGCTCCCGCTGTCAGGCTGTCTGCATAGGGTGATAAAGTTATTTAGGCGCAAATCATAAATTCCGAAAGAAACCCAGATACTGAGAGCGACAGAACCCTGAACCGAAGCTTATCTGATTTTGCACTTGGGTCCGGCACTAGATCAATATGTTTTTGGTCTCAAAAAAACCTGTGCGGGCTGCGCTTGATATGGGGGGAATTCAAATATCGGACCCAGATTCCAAAATTCGAATCACACAATTTTAGAAACCCCGAAAGACAGCTGTGCGCCTGCGCCTGATGTCACATTTGAAATGCATTTGTGTGTGTGTGTTGAAAGGGACAACAACAGGCGACAAAGAGACAAACAGACAGACAGGAGATACGCAAAAGTCGAATTTGATTTCAGGTAGACTATACATTTTATTTATTTTTTTGAGCTCATTCTGAGCCTGTCTTTAATTAACAGCTCTTGGAGCGTCTGTGTGATTTGTGAAATTAGAAAATTATGCCTGGAATTTCCGTTCACAGATGAGCAAAAAGATACAACTAATAAATAAGCAACATAGTGAAGTAAACAGCAGCAAAAATTTTAAACATTTGCCTTGTTGATTGGCCAAAGCCGAAAAAAAATGATAATGAGTTATCGAAAAACATAAAATTGAGCTGAAAGTGGTGCACAGAGGAAGCGAATTAGATAGAATGACGTAGAGAAATTAAAAATGAAGAAAAAGAGTTCTGAAAAGAATAGTTAAGTCTTTAAAATTAAAGCAAACCCAGAAAAATTTCAGTTTAAAAAGCTTCTTCACTTTTAATACTATCTAGTCAAAAAAAAGTTTGTATACAGTTTGTTTTTTTGTCGAACTGAAATAGTAGCTCTCAACAACATCAACAAATTATGTGTGTAGAACATTTATGGCCAAAAATGGTATGGCAATCTGTTGCCATTCGCCTTTCACATGCTTTATGACTGTCACACATTTGACACATTATAAATATAAGCTACCCTATAAAGTGTATGAAGTATGTAGTTAATCTATCTTTCTAACTGTCCGTTTCTATCTCACAAATGCCATCCGTAAGCTTGGTGCCATTCTCCTCCAGCAAAAGTAACTTTTGCCTTTTATGGCAAAACATTTAAAGTCACATTTCGGTTTATAATTTGTTGTTTGTCATTTAACAAATTATTTGTAAAATTTTCTGTCTTTGTTGTGGTTTCTTTCTGAGTAGTCTGCACATTTGCCCAGTCAATTTTTCACAATTAACTTTCAAAACTCGTTGTTGTTGTTGTTCGCACAGAAATTTAAATTTGCTAGCGAATCATTTAAATCTAATTAATTTAAATAAAATTATGGTGAGCAAATTTACAGCACACACACGTACTATACGATTGTGTGTGTGCTTTTGCAGATATTTGATATTTGGCTAAAACTATAAAATGAAAATCGTTTTGATTTTTATGACCGCAAATAATTGTCAATTTTTAACGAGTTTAGCATAAAAACCATGCATTTTATTAGACAACCAGAAAAACTAGATGATGTGAAATATTTGTTAACAAAAAAGCATATACATATATGGGCATTTCCGCGGTCACTTACACGACTTTCGTAAGCAAAATAAAATTTTAAATGTTAAATATATCAAACACTATTAAATTTTTTACAATTCACCACTAATAATTTTTTGTAGTATTTTGAGACTACTATAATTGGTAAAAAAATTGAGAGCCTCCAGTTTTTATCTTTTGAGATAAAAGCCACAAAAGAGCGGTCACTCACGCGACTTCAAATATACATGACTTTAGACATCATTGCTAATAATCGACAAACTCTGCGAATTGTGTGAAAATTTTAAACTTTAAATATTTTTGACATAAATAAGAAATATCAAGCTTTATTATTAGACTTATGATTTTTCAATATTTGGTCTGTCCTTTTTTTGCGAAGGATTCTTCTAGGTCACTCACGCGACGTCACTCACGCGACATTGTTCAAACTGCAGTTTTGTTTGCAGTTATATATACAGTTATAGTCATTACATTAGTATTTAAGCTAAGAAGATAAAGAAAAAATACAAAAAGAGTTGTCCATGAGCTGCAAACGACTAAAAAAACTCTATATTACAGAAGAAATGAAATTTTTTTTTGGACTCTTGGTTGACCTTTTCGCGGAAATGCCCATATATAGATTCATATATAATTAATGTCAAGCGGCATAAAGTATGCAACAAAAAATGTTAAACATTTTTAGTCGCTTGAATTTCGGTAATCTATGTTGTGTTCCTACATAGATCTAAAAGTGTATATAGATTTTATCCCTATTATATAATCAAATTGTTTGCAATTGGTTGTCATATTATAATTAGTTCCACAAATTTTAAATTTTCCTCATTCTTTCTTTTATAATTGCTTAACTGCATTATATTTACAGCTATATGGCTTTTTGTTTAAAGATTGGCAAAATAAAAAATAAAACTTTAAATCGTAAAAAAGACAAAAGTGTCGCTTTGTGTAAACAAAACTTCAACTCGAGCGGCTTTTGTATATTTCCTTCTACTATATTTAATTAATTTAACGACTACTTGAGAAGTTAGCGACGACATGTATGTGTGCGAGTGTATGTGTGTGTGAGTGAGGGGGTTAGCAGGGGGGAAAGCCAATGGGCCTGTAACATGAAAAACTCATTAAAATGTTTACAGGCACACAGAATCAACAAACCAACAAAAAGCGACTCGAACCGACAGACAAACAGACTCGGTTGAAAAATAAAATACGGCAACTGAAATTGTTTTCATTTCAAATATTAACTAAAAACGAAAAAAAAAAAGGAAAAATCAAACTGAAACTGAAAACAACTTGCAACAACTCACAGCGCGTAAGTTTTTGCCTTTAGTTTTGTTAGTTTTCTGAAAACACACAAATGTGAAACTTTTTGGTTTGGCCAAAAGTTTTTCGAAATGAAAATTTAGTTGCATTAAATATTTAATGTATACGCAGTGCAAACTAATTAAAATTGAAATTACAATGCGGCTACAGTTGGACAGTTGCAGCTAACACAGTTATACTGTAGTATATATTAGATACAAATGTATCTAAAGTTGTTACTGCTGCTGTTTTTGGCTCATTTATTATTCAATGCACTGCAGCGAACAACGTGTCTATGATTATGATTTTAGATATTTTTTTGGCTATACCCATTTGTACAGTTATAGTGCATCAAATAACTTAGAGAACGAGATAAAATGATTTGCAATTTGAAACTGCTTTTTAAATCATTTGATTTTTTATGGCAATAATCTGGTAATTAATTTTTGTTTGAGCGTTTCCAATTATCACTGAGTATCTTGTAGTCGTGCATACACTGACACATTATTTTTACAAGTTATTTTTTGCATGTTTTTGCGGTCTTTTGTCTGGTTAGAAAATTGGCAGCTAACATTTGTCACAATTTAGCGTCAAATAAAATTTAAATAAAATATATATTTTGTCGCGTACACACACACACACTCACACACATGCACATTTTTTTAATGACACTTTTGGTTAACATGACAACATTTAAAAATGCATGAAAATAATTTAGAATTTCAATGGTATAAGAATATGGTCAACATTTTTCCGGCAAACCAACAAATTTGTCAGCTACCAAATTGATGCAATTGTCGCATGCGATAAATTCGCTTAATTTCTTCTTTTGCAATTTTCGTACTTTAATTGTTTGTCGCATTAAAATGTCATTCAACCATTAATTGGATGGTTTGCAAAAAAATTAATATTCTACTAAAAGTTAAATACAGCTATAATTCAAAAGTTAATGCGGCCATAAAACATCTTTAAAGGGTTTTAAGAGAACTTTCAGATGCTTGACTACAGATAGCCAGGAAAAGAGTTAAAGTACTTTAAATTCGAAACATTTATTTTATAGATACATTATCTGACTTTTGAGTTGCTGTAATGTGGCATAAATCAGTTTAAATGTGTTTCTTAAAACGTTTCAATTAACTTTTACAATGTCAATCAGTTCACACAAAAGAAATTTATTGCATACACAATTAAAACAATTATTTTTAAATCTTAATAAATCACAATCTCTGAATTTACACAATGTGATTACTTTTTGGCTTATAAAGTGAAAAACATTTAAGAAAATAAAATATATTTTAAAGTCTCTAGAAGTCTTGCAAGATCAGCTTTTGTAGTTACACAGTGGCTACAAAAAAAACCTTGACCGTCAATTGATCTGAAAGGTAACAAAGTTGCCTTTGCAAATGCCACAAGTGTTTCATTTGTGGTTTGCTTCAAGCCTTATAGGCCACGTACTCAACCAAAACTACAACCAAAATTGTCTATTTGCCAAATGAACTAACTGATTAAGCCAGAAATCTAACAATCCAACAATCATTTTAACGCCTTTTGTCATTTTATTAGCTTTTAATGACAAATACTGTGTGTATTTCCCTCTGAAATTATGTGACAATTTCAAAATATGTTCCAAATTTTACAGTTCAACGAATTGCTTTATATTATTCCTATTTTTTTTTTTAAATTATTTTAATGTTGATCTTTTATTTTGTTCAGCTTTTGTATATTTGAAAGGTTAATGGCAATTTAATTTGCAAATTTTCGTTTGTTTTGGAATCTAATTTGTTTTTGACTGCAACAACAACAGCAACAACAATGATCATAAATAAGTCATTAACTGGAATAAATAGCTTTATTAGTCGCATATGATATGGGGTTTGATGAGTGCTCTGTGTTCTGCTTCTATGACTGGGAATAGTTAACTGTAATGTGAGTAAATCTGGTTTGTTTGACTCAGTTAAATGTTTCGTTTTTGTTGAGTTGTGATCGGTATAATTATGGTTAAGTTTTATAACACTGAATATGGAGAGTAATTGAGCTTGATTTTACTATGAAACGAGTTGGGGTTATGTAGAAAGGGCATTCTGTAGTGTACAGATAGAGAAAATACTCATAATTCTTCTCTGTCATATCATATATCATAACAGTAAAACGTTAAGAGATGGCGCAACGTTCTGAATAGCAAAAATACCTGAAAATCAACATTCTAAACTTTTGTTTTGGCTTTACTTCAAGCTTAGTATTCTAAACCCAATACTATGTAATATATTAAACAAAAGTACTTTCAGTACTCTCAAAAACAAGAACTATATCAACTTTCAACTTAAGATTTGCTACAGTTTTTTATATTTGTAGTCGGTTTTCAGTGATCTAGAAACTGGTTCTCGAAAATGAAAGCCCGACGGCTAATTTTATAATTTTTTGTGGGCAATTTAGCATGTGATGCATGAACCGATTTGTATCTTTAGTATATATACTTGGTAATGTTGTTGGTACTTACTTATCACATCATGGCCGTGACAATCCAAATCCAGGTGATGATTCATCACCAGCGATGGCTGTAATCCAGTTTGATTGTGATTGTGATTGTGCAAGGGTAGCTGGTGAGCCAAATGGCCACCAATCTCTGCCATTACCATATATTTGGCTTATAGACCGGCCACCAAAACCCAAACACTTGAGAAATTTTTGGTTTGCAGAAAAATCAAAAAAGAGCGTAACTCAAAAAGCGATCAATCGATTTTGGTTGCATTGAGCAAAAAGTTTTTGTTTTTTGGTTTTATGGCGTTGTTTTTGTTGTTGTTTTTCGTTATTTTTGTTGTTTTTTTGTTGACTTTAAGGCACTATTTGTACAGTTCAGTTTGGCTTGAGATACTTTAGTATCTTGCGACTGCTATATATGCTTTTTTTTAGCTTTGCTTTAATTTTTAATAATTTGTATTTTTTGCTATTTTCTTTTTTGTTTGCACGCACTCTTTGGCTTAAGCTGGGCCTATATAGGGTTGTGGTTGTGGTTTTGAGATTGCGGTTGTAGCTGTGGCTGTTGTGGTTGTTGCTGCTGCTGTTGTTGTTGTTGTTGTCACAGTTGGGAACACACGCGAACAGGTAAATGTAATAACGCCATAGGTGTAGGGAGTTTTCTCGTATCCAACAAAACGGCGACGGCAGCCCAACAAAACCGTTAAAAACACGACAGCGACAGCGACAGACGATGACGACAACGACGTGAATTTTTGTTAGGGTGTGTGTGTGTGTTGCTGTTGTTGTTGTTGTCGTTGTTTAACGTAACGCACAACAGCAACAACAACAAAAACGAACGTACGTGAATTTGTAAACGGAACGCGTAGCTAACGATGCTGACGGCGCTGCGACTGCTGAACGACTAAACCGGCTGACTGTGTGTATCTTTCGGATTCACAGGCAAACTTACAGATACAACACACAGGCACACACACACGCACCCATACAGACATACGCTTGCTCGTTGCCGTCGCTTCGTTCGTTCGTTTGCTTCACTTCGCTTCGCTTCGTGCGCTTCGTCGTATTGTCGCTGCCGCTGTCGACGTTTCAAATACGCCAGCGTCAACGTCAGCGCAGTTACCCCCCGTTGGCTGTGCACATTCGCACTGTTTGCACGCACACGAATCGTGCGCTGTGTGCGAGCAGTGCGACTAGTGGCTGTGTCGCTGCAGCTGCAACCGGTTTGCGGGTCTGGGGCGCGTCTCGAAGTTCGAAAAAATCAGTAGTAGTAGCAGCAGCAGCAGCAGAAACAGGTGTTTGGCTGCACTGCTCGCACAGCAAAACGAGAGCGGCATGCCGTCTCGCTCGACACGTTTTCTAAATGGCGTCCAAGCGGGCCAATCGGTTGGCCTCACTGCGCATGAGTCGCCCCCCCACTGGCGCACGACAACTGCCGTCGCTACATTTGCAATCCACAGGCAAATGGAGGCAGTCACCCTGTGCTGCTGCTGCTGTCCCCGCTAGTAAACTACATACTTCCCTGTGCTCCACTATGCACCCTTTTTTTGTTGTTGTTGTTGTTGTTTTTTTTTTGTTTTTTTTGCTTGTCTGCTGCCTGTCTTTTGCCTTTGTTTTGCCAATTTCGCTTTTGGTTTTCGAAGTTTGTACTACAAAATGGTTGCACTTGTAAGCAAATGCTGCCAGCCCCCTCTCTGTCTCTCCATCTCTCTCTCTCTTTCTCTTGCTCTTGCTCTGTGGCAGCAACTGCTTGTTGGCTGTGTAATGCGCTTGTCGAAGTTTTTGGCAGCCACAGCCGCACCTTGTCTTGACTCTTGGCTGCGGCTGTGGCTGCTGTTGTTGCTGTTGTTGTTGCTGTTGTTGTTGCTGTTGTTGCTGCTGCTGTTGCTGCGGCTGTGGCAACATCGTCGTATTTTGGCCTCGTAGCAACATCATAATAATTATTGATCTTTTGATTTTGTGTGCTTGTGCTTAGGCTTGCTCTGTTGCAATTTTAATGACATCTGCCACGCCTGCAACACACACAGACGCCCACCGTCTCTAAGTATGTGTGTGTGTTTTGTTGCGGTTAGCAGTTCGTTGACTTGGCACCCAGTTCAGCAGCTTTGGCTACATGATTTGTTGCCAGTTACCAGTTAGCAGTTGGTTGTCTGTCTCGCCAACTGCTGCTGCTGCTGCTGCTGCTGCTGCTGCCGTTCCCCAGTTGCCATTATTTTTACCATTTTTATTTTCCGCTGCTTCCGTTTACAGCGTGTAATAGAGAGAGAGAGAGAGATAGAGAGACTGAAAATGGTGGCAGCCATTAGTGGGTGGCAGCAGGTTACTCGTCATGTTGTAATCAAGGTCATCAGCTTCGCTTTGGGCCACTTTGCTCAGTCATAGCCGCCCATAGACGCAGTTAGCCAGACGCTGACATTAGTACACACACTCGCACACACTCACACACACTAGCACACACTCCCACAACATGTATCGCAGTGTAAAAGCTTTCGCGCCATCTCCTTTACACCCACATACAAACACACGCAGCTGCTGCTGGCCAACAGCAAAAACAGCTGACTGATGTCTGGCTATCTATGTGTGTGTGTGTGTGTCTGCTATTGTTGTTGTTGTTGATGGTGGTGTGTGTGTGCAGCATGATTTCAAAATTTAATTAGGTCCCGTCCATTAATTGGGTTAATTGAAATGCCGGTAAAAGTCTGGACAGTCAACGAGCGGCAGCAGCAGCAGAAGCAGCAACAGCAGCAACAACAGAAGTTGAAGCAACACATTTTCAAATTTAGGACATGTCACTCAAGCAATTGTAACTGCAACTTCTCCTCTGACTATTTGTCTATTTGCCACCGCCAGCCACAAATTATAATATATTCAGTTCGCATCTTTTTAGTCATTGTTGCCCAGTTTGTTAGTTTGAAATAAACTTTTAGTTTAAGTTTTCAATTTTCTTTTCGTTAATAATAACTTTAAAACTTGTGACAAAATAGTAAAGTTTCCAAGTTTTTAAATAATTTAACCCAAAATTAGTCTTTAGTATTCCTTTAATATACTATTGTAAATCAAAATATTCTTTTTAATTAAAAAAAAGCAATAATATTATGTATCATTGTTTTCTTAGAAAAGCAATATTTATAAATTAACAATAGTCTTTGCTTTTTAAATTTCTAGATTCCATTTCGAATTAAGCTAATAATGTCTTCTAGCTATCATATTTCTACATATTTTACTCATTTCTCTTTATAGTAAATAAGTGAACCATCTGATTCTCTATTTTTCTAAAATTATAAAAAAAAATATTCATTGTATTCATTTAATCTTTCCAAAACATCACTATTAATAAATTACACACATAATATTATATTTAGGTACTCTAGAAAAATTCTTCAAGCTCTATTTATGCTCAACTTTTCATCTTATATAATCTCCCTTACCTTTTACCTGATTTTGATTTTAGTAGTGCCCCTTTAATTGAGAATGAACATCAATTGCAGAACTGCAAGTCGAATTTGTAACGAGTTGAATTGCTTTTCTGATTGGCAGCTTCTGCTCTTAACTAGTTAATTAGAAATGTTGCACAGAACTAACATTTTGTTTGTGCCCATTGTAAATTTGAACTGTCTAGCACCTTGATTGCTCTCCGTTGTTATAGTAGTTGTTGTTGTTGTTGTTGTTGATGATGTTGTTGTTTGCCTCAGGTATTGATTGCCTCCATGTGCTTCATGTGGCATGGACAGCTTAAGGTTAGCAGCTGCTGTAACCAAGGTGTCCAATCAATAGCTAATTTGGCAGTTCTGTTGGATTGTCAGTTACTTAGGACTACATACAATTATAGAGTATTGCTCTATTTCTTCTAATAATACAAACTTGTACTTTACTTATGCTTTGTATTAGATTTTAAGTATTTGAAATGCTTATTTCTTACAAAATAACTATATTCTAATTTTTAATCTAACTAACATTTTTATATTATGATAAGTAAGTTATTTATTATAAATTATTCATATTTTTTACTGTAATATTTACTTGCATATTACATCTTACATTTTATGTAAATATTGCTGTTTAAAAATATTATTTACGATGTGTAATTAAGTCATAAATAAGTTGGTAAAATACGGTAGTAATTTAACATATTATATATGTTATTTTATAAGTTTGACTTATCTTTTAATCCATTTGAGTCGTATTTCTATAGACCAGAATTATTGAGTTTAATAAATGGTTCTGCTTTGGAATAAATATGTCAGTCCGTTAAGAAACTACTTTATGTATAGTTAAAAAAAAAAAACAAGATTTACATAGCAACTATTTATTTTGAAGGGAATGTAATCTATAAGTAAACTTTTAAATAAAGATAATATCATGAAAACATTAAAATATTTATATAAGCTATATGTTTTTCAAAAATGTGTTTCTTTATATAAATATTTCTATTTTATTAGAGATTTGTTGTGTACAAATTTCAGGCTTGTGCTGCACCATGAAACATTTTTCTATCCATCAAAAGATATTGTTTTCTAACAAAAACTACTTCATAATTATTATTAACAAATACATTTGGATTCAAAATTTGTTAATAGTATTTTATCTAATTCAACGATTATTTCAAGCTTTGTTTAAAAACGAATACTTATTTTAAATTTATTGACTTTAATTATGAATTTTTGTTAAAAAATGCTTTATTGTTTCAAAGTAGCAGATAGTGATGCCAAGTGCGGGTGTAAATGTGAGTGTTTGCGTATGTTTAACATAAAATGTGACTACTTATCAAAGCGACTACAACAACAAAAATAACAACAAATAAGAAACCTATTGAAACCCGTTTTATTTTGTTGTCTAAAACCCAAAAACCGAAACCAAAGCAAACGAAATGCAAATTTCAAATTCCAATTTCAATTTCAATTCCAGATACCGAGTTCGCTTCCACATAGTTCATATCAATCTCTGACTATGCCGCTCGCAAAGGCAGCTTGTGTTAGATATACGTACATACATGTATATATAGTAGCTTCAGTCTGGTCTGGTCTGGTCTGGCCTGTAGTCGGTTCCGACTCGATACGGCTCGGATCTTTTGGCCCTGTCACGTTTGCCAAGCCAAAAGCAAATAGCAAAAATTTATGCAAATAGAAACACGCAAAACACCTACGCAAACATGAGGCAATAAAGGCGAGAAAGAGACGGAGTGTGCTGTGGAAGACAGAGATAGAAAGGAGGATTCATGTGGGATTCTGGGTCTCCGACTTGCGGTTCATTTAATTTTCGCACTTGTCGGCCAAAAATTGTACAGCCAAAATAGTAATACAGAGCAAATGTTTAAGGGGCATGCATATATGGTATAGTATGAAGGGGTTACAGGGTATATGGGGTATGTAGTGGAGTGTGGTATAATGTTATATGCTCATATGGTCAGTTGGCTTTTATAGGCCTGCAGGAAAAACAAATTTTCAATGTCTGCAGCAAGGCTAAGAGGGCTTTAAAGAGACACGCCAGGACTGTTAAAGGAAAATAGAGAAAGAGAGATGGAGAAAAGGGAAGCTAGGTGGTGCAAAAGAGCTGGAGATAGTAGAAAAGGAGAGGGAGAGTTGCCAACTGTTTTCGCTGCATGACGTAGCAGTTTATTTATTGTGTGAGGTTGTTGAGGTGTGTGAGCTGTGTGTGTGTGTAAGCTTCGGTTTGTGTGTCAGTCCGGAGTAGGCAGCCCGTAAGTTTGTCCGTCCGTAGTCCCGTAGACCTGAGCAGCGCCACACACAACAAAGTCCAGAGTTGACTTTTATAGAGTCGCATGCACAATAAAGAAGTCTATTATCCTTTTTGCCAGCAACGACGACGACGACGAGGACTCCGTTATTGTTGTTGTTGCTGTTGTTGGACGAGCGTCGACTGGGATCGATATCCATTAGGAAAATTAAAATTGTGGCAGAGGCAATGAACGTAAAAAGCGGAAACAGCAGTCAGTCAGTTAGTTAGTCAGTTAGTCAGTCGAGCCAGCAACAAACAACAACAACAACGAACAAGAACAAGAACAACAACCCAAAAAAGGCCGACAACGTCAACAGCGTTCACTCAGTCATTCATTCATTCAGTCATTCTGTCATTCATGCCATTCAGTCCATCAGTTAGTCAGTCCATTCTAGTCATTCATTCATTCAGTCGCATTTTGTACGCAGTTTGCAGCGACCGCCATTTGTCGCGAGCGTCTTTGGCGCTGCCACTTCCGTTTCCGTCTGCCTTGGCACAGGTTGCATATCAATTTTCCATTTTAGATACCATTAGCTAACACGCTCAGTTGGTAACAGCTGGGTGCTTCAATCATAGTTTGCTTTATTTTTATATAAACAAAAATTTTCAAGCACCAAAAAAGTTAAAAACTTTTATACATATTTTTAATGTAATTAAACTCCATGCTTTTTTTAATATTTAATTCAAATACCTGAATAGTTTGTAGAGTTGGTATTCTTCTATAAATCCCGAAGTTCAGTTGCAAAAAATTTTCAAAAAAATCCGCAGTTTTTATTATTTAATTGCTGTCATCAGTATCTTTAAATCTTATTTACGAATCCTTGAAATATTTTGAAATGTATTTATAATTTTTTGAGAAAACTATTTGTAATTAGTGCCCAATTCCCAAAAATAATAAACCAATAACAATGTTCAACACATATTTTTCCATCTACATAGTAACATTTTTAAAAATTGAAATTTCTCATCATATTTATTTCTCAAAATAAAGAATCCAATACAAGTTTGCCCAGCAGAACTTCTATAAGAAAATGTATACAACCTTATAAACCATTCAGTTAAATGTTGACGACTGAGAAATTTAATAACTTTTCCTAGTTGAACCTCTTACCTCTTGTATATCAAAAAGTTTTAAAATATTTTGGATTTAATTACTTGCTTAATTTTGTATAATTTTGTTTTGTTTAGTGTATGCAAATATTCGGCAAACAGCTTTTGCAGTAGTTTCATTTCATTGCTGTTGTCAGTTGTTATTGTTGATTTTGAATTAAGTTTCCAGCCAACAAAACGCCCGCACACAAGGCTCTAGTTGTTGTTGTTGTTGTTGTTGCTGCCTTTGTTGTTGTTATTGTGAACTGCCATTTTGCAGCTGTCATTGATTTCGTATCTTTTATTTCTTCCTTTTTGGCATTTTGGCGTTCGCGTTGAACGCGACATTTTCATTGTTGACACTTTTGCTGCAGTTGTTGTCGTTGTTTCAGTATTTGCAGTTCTTGTTGTTGTTGTTGCTGCTGCTGCTGCTGATGTTGTTGTTGTCGTAGTTATTGTTGCAGTTTGTTGCTATTGTTGGCACAGCAGCTCATCTGTCATTCAAAGTCACGCAGCATGCAATTTTTGTTGTCATGACTTTTTCAATTCCAATTTTCGGGCAGCGAACGAATGTGACATTGCCACATGCAAACTGTAGCAACAACATCGACAGCATCGACAGCATTGACATGTTTGCATTTCAATTTGATTGGAAAAATATATTTCATTTGGTATCGGTGCTCAATGCGTCAAATCTATTGCAATATGCATGCAAAAATAGCAAAACGGCAACAACATTTAATCATTTAAGCAACAACAATATAAAACAATTTGGCAAACAACAACTACAACAACAGCAACAACACTAACAACAGAGTCAACCGTCAGTTGAATGCGGCCTGTGCAGCTTTTAACCCGTAGTTTGTTAAATGTTTAAGCGGGGCTTTAGTTCCAATTGATGCCTTAGGGCAACCTATATAGCTATACTCTTCACTCCTCTCTCTCTCTCTCTCTCTCTCTCCCTCTCGTATTCTCTGCAGTGGTGCATACCAGCATTCAAAAGCCCAGACCAAAACTATTTGTATAGCGCCAAACTAAGCTGCTCCATTGGCGGGCAGACCCTGCAGCAGCTCGTTGAATTTTTATAACGTGGCCACACACACAGATACACACACACACATACACACACACATATATAACCACCTACACATTTACATCTAAGAGCTTACATAGTTATTTGTTAGAGTTGAAGCACATAAAAGGGTTATTCATAGGTTAAACATTTAAAATGTTTCCATGTTTAGAAAACTGTATTTATTGTAAAAGTTAAAGTTAACAATGTAAAGTTTACAATACAAAATACCCCGATATGATAAACATAAAATATTTTTGTTATTTTAGCATTATAGTATTTATTTACATTTCATTATTTATTTGCTTTGTTAGAGTTATTTAATTAATTTGTCTGCTGTAAAAATTTGGTACAATATTTGTTACTAGAATGTGGGACAGGTCTGGAAACAACTGAAAACCGATACAAACTTAAGATATTAAGTTTTTTTAAATAAATGTTAATAAGTTTGAACTATATATATTTGTTATATTTACACAAGATTCGAGTTCATCCATTATTAATAACCACCAGAAAATAACTCTTTAGTCTTTACAGGAATTTCATAATTTTTATAAAAAATAAGTTGCATTTAGTTGTCTCATTAAATATAATAAATTAAGTTAAGTTAAGTACTAATTGCCTTTAAAATCTATATTTAAAACGTACACCAAATAAAACTTCTGTTTAAATGCTAATACTTATTAAAATTATATTAAAATAAATTGTTAATTTTTTTAAATCCAGAATTATGCATATTAAGATTATTCCAATTAATAACAATTGAAATCTTTAGTAAAGTTCGACTCAGTTCTCAAACAACCCTCGCTGGCTATCCTCCACACATTTGGGGTATGTGGCAGATGGAGCTGCACACACACACACATACACGTGTATATACGTAGTCCAACCAGCTCAGTGGAGCATAATTTTTGCGGTTCCTTTTAAGTTTGCATATCAATCGAAAATTTATATGACGCTAAAGCGCACACTGAGCTCCAAACAGGAGCTTCACCCCGTCACCGCGCCACCGCCCACCACCGCCACCCCACAAGCAAATGCAAATACCATATGCGGTAGCTGTATGTGTGTGTGGGTGTATGTGTGTGTGTGCGCGCGCATACATTTGCAAATGTTTTATATGCAAATCCAGTAGAGGAAACGACGCCAAACTTTGTGAGGCAGAGACTATAAAAGTAAAAGGCAAAGGGAATGAAGGGGGAGAAGCTGGTAGGGGGCAAAAGGGCAGCACATTTTTCTACCTTCAAGTTGAGGCATAACACTCTTTTACTATGTGTGTGGGTGTGTATGTGTGTGTTGCTGTGGTGTGTTTGCTGTGCGCCATATTAAAAATGGCGGCAAGCGTTTGTTGTTGTCAGGCAAAACACAGAACAAATGTTGCCTGCAACTTGTCTAGCGTGGAGAGTGAATGGGAGTAAGAGTGAGAGGGTGAATTGATGAGAGAGTCAGAGGGGTAGCTGCCTCCCTTTCGCCAGCAGCCCCCCTCATTGCACTTGTCGTTGCGCTGTGGCAACAACCCTTTTTCGACTCTTTCTCTCTACTCGCCGTTGTTGCCTGCCACCTGCTATTCAGGACTATGAGTGTGTGTGTGTCAAAACCCAAACTCCAAGCTTAATGCGTTGCAAGAAACATAAACTCAAACCCTTCAATGGCAGCAGCGACAATTCTTGGGGGGAAAATTTATGCAGAGCAGAGCAGGCAAAGCAAAAATGGTTGAACAAAAGTGCGCAGCTACAACAACAACAATAATAATAATAATAGCTGCAACAAAAACAACAACAACACTTGTTAAAACAAGCAACATAGAAAACTAAACATGGTGTAGTCAGGTCTATGCCACTCGACAAATGCGCTACAAAAATTATGAACTCGTTTGGAGCAAACGAAGTGAGCAAAAACTTTGGTATTATCAAAGACGGTAAGAGACATGGAGAGATTATAGACACCAATTTTGGCATGTAGTTTTTTACATTCAACAAAAGAAAAATGTCATCTAAATTCAATTTATATAATCGGGAAATATAGGCAGTTTCCACGGTAGCACAGTTAGGTTAGTTTGAAATTCTATTATTACTTTTTCTGTAATTTTAAGTTACTATATTTTAGCCAAAAACTGCAGCTATTGACTAGCGGAATCGCTTATTACACTGTATTTTGGCATTTTATTTTATTACCAAAAAGTTGTGTAATCGATTCGAAATTTTGTGAAGGCTAAAAAATTATTTTTTGAATTATTTTCATATTATGATCGGAAATGTTAATGTTAGACAAGAATACTATGCAACTATTGATCTAAAATTATTTCTTTTCCCTTTCTTATAGCCAAGTTGTCAATTAATTTTGAAAGTACCGCACAAATGTGAAGAAAATGTTGGGTACAAGGCAAAAGACGCTGTAGATAAACGTTGGCGCTTTGGGGGTGGCAGACCCCTTAGGCACATACCCTGTAAAAAGTGACGGCAAGTGAGTGTTATTAAAACATAATGCCCAAGTTAAACCGTTTGGCTGGCCCTAGGCTAAATCAGGTATGGGTTTTTGGCGGGTTTTTCAACTAAAACTTGACAACAGCAGAGGCAACCCTTTGAAAACTGTTCTCAGGTCGTAACCCTTGACATATGTACGTAATATGTATGTATGTTTGCGATGCTTGGAATGGGTTTGTCAGTTGCGCTATTATCAGTGGCATATTGTCATTAAGTTTAATGTGACTGACAAATGTAACAATTCAGTCAAATTTACTGGAAGCTCAATGCAAAATCATTGCGTGTCGCGTGTTGTCGTTTACGGGATTCTGGAATCCTTTCAATAATTTCGAATGCATTGAAGTGGCAATGCAACCCCTGGGTCAAAAAACATACAGTCAAACATTATGTAATGGTAGGGCGCATGGCCACGCCCACTTTGTGCGAATTGGCGCCTAATCAAGTGGAAGATTTGAATGAGCGCACAGCGTCGGGCAGGCAATACCCACAGAAGCGGATGCGAATAAGGAAGGGAGACTTTCAGCTAAGTGTTGTCATTTTGGTGGCAATAAAAGTATATTTTTGACAACCGCATTACAAAACAAGAAAGAAATGTCAGTCGGGCATGCCGACCGTGTAATACCCTCTGAGCTTCGTTTCCAATTATATGAGTTCCAATTGGAGTAGCTGCTGCAAGAACTTAACATGCACACATATTTGTATGTCTATCTCGCTCGCACAGTGCAATGCACGTGGCCATGCTTTGCTTGAGTGTAACGATTTTCGTTGTTTGAGAAACTTTTTTATTTATAGTCCGATTTTATTGAAATTTTTATTATTTGTCTGCAAATAAATGCTAAGTTACAAAACTATACGTTTAGAAATAAGCCCGTGAGCCGTGAGCCCGCCGCTTGCAAAATTACAACGCAATGGTGCTTTTAGTGGGCGAAGGAGGCGTGGCATCCAAAAAATTTTGATGGCATTGTCTTTATATTGCAAATAGCAACCTGCATGTCAAAATTGGTGTCCCTAGGTGTTATAGTTACCGAGATATTCGCCAAAAACATGTATTTTTTACGAGGTATGTCTAGTTTTTCGCTAATTGTGGGCGAATGGGGCGTGGCATCGAAAAAAAAAAAGATTCTTGTATTGACTGACTAAATATGTGGTCGATACTGACTAAAACGGATATTGTAGCTATTACCATCTCTGAGATCTGTTTGTTCATACGGACAGACGGACAGACGGACAGACGGACAGACGCACAGACGGACATGGCTATATCGACTCGGCTGTTGATGCTGATCAAGAATATATATACTTTATGGGGTCGGAAACGCCTCCTTCTGCCTGTTACATACTTTTCCTCTTCTGACAAACCCAATATACCCCTCAGAGGGTATAAAAAACAAAAAACAAAAAGTGTCGCGTTGTCGCTTTGTCGCCTTGGCGCGTCGTCGCATCAGGCACGCTTCGCTGCCTATTTTGTGTTTTTTTGTTTTTGTTTTTGGTCCTTCTTGCTGGTCAAAAGGAAATGGCTGGGAAGGCGTTGCCATGCTGCGGCTGTTGTGATTTTGTTCGGATTGGAGACCAGGGCGTGGCAATATTTTCGCGAGCTTCCACTTGACTGCTCTGTTGTCCTGTTAGCTGTTGTGACTTTCTGACCCCCTTCGATTGTGTTGGCCATAAATCACGCATCGTTTGACATTCGTTGCGAGCTCTGAACTATGAGTTATAGTGGAAAAAAAGGAAAATAGAAATTTATGCTCATTAGTTAGTGTGGGGACGAGAGGTGAGCACGTTGAATGTGCAACACGTGGCACGTGGCAATTGCCTAGAAGGCTTCCCAGTGAAAGTTTATACACTTTTAATTAGCGCTAATGATGAAAGACAAGCTAAATGTGAATATAGAGGGAGGGAGGAAGGGAGGTAGGAAGGCGGTGATGTTTTCTGTTTTGTGCTCTACTGTGGTGTATTGACTTACAGACTTTAAAAGCTGCGCAAATTTATTGTAGGCAATAATCCTTAAAGTTTAAGTTACATTCCAAAGATAAGACACAAGGATTGTGCCGCATGACACACGCGCAACAAGGCAGAGGAGGGGAGCAGAAACTCGGGAGAAGAAAGGCGGCAGACGAGAGAGGGGCAGGGTAAAAATGCCTCAATAAAAACCTCGAAACAACCAACAAATGAAACAACGACAACAACTAAGACAAGAAAGTTGAGCTCGAGTGGAGTAAGCGCGACTGTAAAATACTCTGCGAATAGACTAATATTATAAGATGGAAGCTAATTTACTATTATATTATTAATATTAAAGATTTCGGGTTTGTTTTTATATTTTTCCCTTTTAATAGGCCTGTGGCACAATAAGCTCACCGTGCACACCCCGTTACTTTCATCTGCTTCGTTGTGCAAGCAAATAACAATTATAGCACTCTTTAATGCAGGGTATAAATATCCCTCAAAGCAATATCCAAATGACCAAAATGACGCTGCCGATGGTTCGCTTTAATTGTCGAGCAACGACGACGCTGACGACGACGACGACGTCGCTTCGGTTTTTATTGTTGACCGTTGCGCAGTCGCAGTTGTGACTCACAGCAACCGGTCCCAATAGTTGTGGACAGCTCCTGAGGACTGGGACTGGGACTGAGACTGAGTCCGGGGCTGGATCTGGGACTGGGACTGGGACTCGAACTGGGGACTGTTATCAGTGCAGGTTTAACCGAACCTATAAACAACCGCGCGGAATGCCATGCATAAATGTCCCCAAATTAGATAAACATGGCGCCAATGCAATCGACGGCGCACACACAGCTGCCCAGCTGAACAACACACCCATACACACACACACTTCTCTGTTGTTCAATGCAGCGGTCGCCATTTCAAGGCGTGTTTTCTTACTTCTCCCGTCTTCTCTCATTTTGTTAGCGACGCCAGTCGAGACAGTCAGTCCGTCATTTAGTCAGTTCTTCTTCTTCTTGTTCATTACCTTTCTTTTATCTTAATACCTTTCCTAATTTCTGCGTCGGTACGGGTCGCCGGCTGGCGCTCATTTGAATAGATGAGAGAGTCTACCTTCTAGCTGCATGTTGCTGTTGTTGTTGCTGCTTCGCTTGTACGTCTTATCAGTATACAAATTTTCGTTTTGATAAGACCAGACCGCGTCCAGTGGTCAAGCCATGTAAATGTAACACAGACCCAAACACACACATACACACAAACACTTACTCAGTTCAACAACAAAAGAAATAATTTGTTTTTATGACTTTGAACTATGGAAAGTGGATGTGTTTTGTGTCTTCCAGACACCGAAATTTAATGAATTCTAACAGACAGTTCTTTCATATACTTACTATAAAGAATAAAATAAAATTGAATATAAGTTCTTTTGTTTAATGAACTTTTGTTGTCATAAACTCTGTGTCTTTTATGAAAAAAGAAAATTAAATATATATATATTTTTAATGTAAACTTGTGTTGATTTAAACAGTTGTCTGTTCAGCTGCTTAAATGTTTAAATCATAAAAAACAATGTTAAAAAGAAAATTTAATGCTGTTGTTAATGAATTGAATTAAGATGTTCATCAAAAAAGCAGAGATGAAAGATATGCGTTGAGTTTTATGGATTCAGCTGTGTTTAAGTTTGTTTAAGTAAAGAGTATGTTAAGATTTACAACTTTTAATAAAACGAAAAACTGTTTCCTAAATATTTAAATATTTTTAAATAGTTCACAACTCGTGAATTTCTGTTTTACATTTTTTAAGTAGTTTTGTAAAGCAAATTATCTACATATTTAGGATTTCGAGTATTTCTGAATAGCCTATTAAAGAATTTACTAAAACTATTTGTTAAAGACTTTCGTGAAAGCTAAGTTCTAGTTTGAAGCTAAACTTTAGCTTTTATTAATATCTTTAAATCTTTAACACTTGGTTTTTAGATGCTAGCTGAATAATTTACGTTCTATCTATGTTGTAATCCAATATGCTACAATATTTTCACTACTGATAAGGATGGCTTAATTACAGCTTATAGCTTTATGGCCGACACTCACTTAGGCATGTAGATGTTACCGATAGAGTCAGCAAATGGGGGAGGCAAGGGGTGGGGGGAACCGATGCTTGCTGCTGCTGTTTTTCGTGACATGTGTTGTGAGCTAGATAGCGTAACCCCCCTCTCCGTCCGAATCAAAATACGGTTGGAAGCCGCAGTGTTGCATGCACCCCTCGATAAAGTGTGTGTGTGTGTGTGTGTGTTGTGAAAAGCCAAAGTACCAAAAGTACCAAAGTACCCAAAAAGCCTCTCTCAAAATAGCCAAAGTCATAAATTTCACTCTCAATTTTGCTGCGAACACATGAATTGCATTTTCGGCAACACCCCAGCAAAACAAAAACAACAACAAGAACAACCAGAACAACAATAACATGGAAAATGCACAAAATATTGCGCGTTAAATTCAATTTTCAGACCACCCCAAGAAAAAGTGGCAAGAAGGGGAAACAAAGCGTAGAGGAAAGACGGGGTCTCTCGGGCCTAATATGGGGGTGTCCTTGCCTTATTAGTTGATTACAGGACGCATTATCGTGATTATCGCGTATGTTCTCGAGATGTAGTGCGATACACTGTTAAAAAAAACGTGAAAAACAAAAAAGTCGTAGGAAAAATTAACAAAAATAAAAGATCAGTTCAAAAAGTAGCAATAAAGGAACCAAAATATGTTAAGAACATTTTATTAAATTTTTTAATGAATTACTTTTCAATAAAACTAAATATTTTTAAAGCAGTAAGTTCTTAGAATTGTAGAAATTTATGATTTATATATTTAAAGAGTTTCTTTTTGGTTTTAAAATAACTATAATTCTGAAAGATTTTTCTCAGTGCCCAGGACTATCCATAAATAAATTTACCATGGCCAAAGAAAATTGAATAAAATTTCGCCAGGGACTTACACATAAAGGGGTGTGTCCACACACACAGACAGAGAAAAGTGCAATGAAATTTCCAGCTAATAGTTTGATTAATGACCAAGGACATCATCAGGACGAATAACAGCAACAGTTGCCAATGATGAACCCTGGCAGTCGGCTTAAGCCAAGACCTATAATCATGATATGCTGTGATTACAGACCGACTGAGAATGCGGTGCAGTGCTGATTGATAAGATTAAGCTACATTACTAGCTGTAAATAGATTATGCATGGAAATTATATGGAAAATCTATGCGTGTGTGTGCAATATGAAACAAATGTTGACATTTTCCTTGGGTCAGACTACTAAATTTGAGGCGCCGCGAAATTTGAAGCGTGTTGTAGCAAACAAACAGCGGCAGCTGACCAATGATGAGTTTTGTGGCAGCATCTAGCATCCAGCAGCAGCTGCCACTGCCACACGCTCAGCAGGGGCAGATGGAGAGTCGATGGAGTTTTAGCGGAGAGGGGGCAAGTGTGTAAACTGCAGCATATTTCAATGTTTATTGCTCGACTCGTCAAAAATTTCCACACTTTTGATTTTGTAAAGGATGCACGTTGAGTGGTAGTTGTAGTTGTTGTTGTTGTTGTATATTTGTTGCTGTTGTAGCTGAACTGAGTCGCGTGTTGTCCTTCAAGTGGCAGCCACACAGTGAAATACTCGAAACACAGTTGCCGTTTTTGTGGTCGCTGCCACAGAGCGATGGCCACATCAACTGAAATACACAGCTACACCATCCATCCATTCTATATATACATATATATGCACATACATAGTATATTGCTTTTATTGGTTTTCTACAAATATTTAATGGATTTCAAGTGGACGCTCTGTTGTTGTCGTGCCACTTCATAATTTTTTTTTGTATCCCAAAAGGGTTGAATTGTTCGGAAAGTGATTTTTAGACTCTGAATCATCTGAGCAACTGCTGCCGATTCTACAATTACAATACTTGGCTATCAAATTGTGGATCAATAGCAGCTGCTGTATTTTGATCTACATTATTTGCAAAAATTCCGTATAGAATACGATAAGAAAATTGAAAAAATCCGGCGATTTATTGCCAAAAAACTAAGAAGTGCGATTTTAAAGGGAAGCATAAATTTTAAGCAATAAAAAATAAATTAACATAAAAAGCATTAAGCTAAAAAACCCCTGAAATGCATAATACACATAAGTTGTAATTGAATTAAAGAGTTGAGTCATTTCGAATTTAAAAGAGAATTTTCCCAAACTACACTCCTTTGTTATAACATTCTATAGAAATATCAATTCTAAATATATTTTAATTACGAAAATAGTCACAAAATTTAACTTTTCTTCTTGAAAACAAATAAATGTTTTCAAAGTAAAGAAAATCTTATACTATATTTTATTTAAAAATTTCGACAATTTCAACTCTTCTAAATTTTACGAGTAGCTCGTCTCTAGCGATATGATCCCTAATTTGCACAGGAAACAACCCACGCAGTGAGCACTTCCTAGTTGAGTGATTTATAACTGATTAGATGTAGACGATGATGTCCCGAAAGAAGTTTTGGGCCGTGAAAACAGGTAGGCAGACATACAGAAATACATACGGATTGTGGCATACCAAAGGCATGACGCATGACGCAACTGACTGTCAAAGGATCGACAACAACAAGAGCCACAAACAGACGTTCTTCAGTCAACTTCGCTCATAATGAAATGGGTGCAGCGACGGCGACGCAACGGCAACGGCAACAGCGACTGCAAACTGCGACGCTAACGCTGACGCCAGAGGCTTATTGCGGTTGACTCGCCAGCAATGTCGAGAGCTCCGTGGGCGATCATTAGAGCCTGGTTCGCTTCATCTGCTTCTTCTTCATCGCCGCCGTCGTCGTTGTCGTCTTGGCCCTGATTTTTTGTTGTCGCGCCGCATTGATTGTGGCCAATAAATACGCAATTGATTTTGGGCTTCTGGTATTGCGTGTCTTGTTGCGACTCGCAACTTGCAACATTCGACTGCTGTCTCCGATTTCGTTGTTTGCTGCTGCAGGTAAAAACGCTCTTCTTATCAGCTGCAACGCAAATTCCTGACGTGCGGACAACCTTAAGCGTTCCTTAAGCACATTAGCGTAGTCAGCAGCAGCAGCAGCCGCAGCAGACGTCGACAGCGACGCTTGGACACTTTGCCTTATGATTTATTGGTTCACCTTCCAAGGTTTTGAGCTTATCGACAACTCTCCTCCACGGCGCTAGGCCTAAGCGGCTTAAGATCCCAACGGCAAACTGCCTTCCAGCTGCCAACTGCCAGCTGAAAAGTTTTTTCTTCACCGCCTCACAAAAAGTTATTAAGCTCTTAAAGAGGGATGGAATATGTATATACACAATATATTTTTAAGAAGTATATTTAAAGATTGTACTAGAAAGCCGTTTAATAGTTGAAGCGGAACTAAAAACAAAGTAAAAATACATCTAAAAATAAATATTCTCAATAAACACTTTAATAGTATCGAGTGCTATACTATACAAATTTATGAAAATAAATAAAATTAAATAATCAAATAGTTGTGTTTTAAAAATTCTATAAAATAAAAAGGCATTAACATTTTTTCTCCAATGAATACAATAAAATTTATGAAAATTGAAATTTATTTAAAGAATTTTTTGTTTTAAACAATGTCTTTTTTTTATCATAATAAATTGTTGTATATTTTATGAAGCTTATAACGCAAAATAATTATAAATTCGTATATCATTAAATATACGAGAAGAAAGTCCTTTTAATAAACATACATAACATCAAATTAAATTTTGTTTGCAAACTTTTGCCAGTCTCACACTTTATTTTGTGTTTAAGAATTTTACTACATACAGCTATAGTTTTTACCATTTCCCCTGTTCAGACTTTAATCTGTCTTTAAGTCAGACGCAGAAAAACTCAAAGGAAAATGCGAAAATGCGGCGTTTGCGGCCTTTGGCAAAAGCGTGCATAAATTGTCTGTGGTAACAGCAGCAGCAACAACAACATTAGTGACTTGTAAGCGCATATGAATAAATTATTTGCACACACACACACATACACGCACAACACATGACAAAAACAGTGCGTGCAAAAAGCAAAGCGCCAGTTAGAGAAGTCAAAGCCACAGTTGGCAATGCGTTGGCGAGTTTTGCCTTTGAAGTTGCAACAAGAGAGGCAAGAGCAGAGTAGCAGGGAAGTGGTGGTAGGGGGTGTGATGAGTGGGAGGAGGAGCTGAAGTCCGCAGTCAGTGCTGGGACAACCCTCGAATGAAACACGGCTATGGACATGGACACGGACACGGCATTATTTGTCGTGTATGCCATATGGTGGCTATTTTGGTGATTAAGCAGATGATACTTGGTACGAATGCAGCACACATACAACACACACACACCACTTCAGTGGGCAGTCAAAGGGCAACAAGCCAAGTTAGCTCATCCCAACCCTCTCTCTCTAGTAGACAGCAGATAGCAGCAGACAGTAGACTCTGGAAAAGGAAAAAGTTCGTCGTCATTTCGACGACTGTAAACTAGGATCATAAATTTTGTAACCCTCTGGTACAAGGCTACGGTATTCTGTACTACACAGAGAGAAAAACAGGCTGGTATTTAAGCAAAGATTATTGATTAATGTAACAATGAGATCTTAACTCTAAACAAGGCACTCCCAAACTATTGGCACATAGGTCAAGCATTTGTATGCTAACTTCCATCAACTCCAGTCTTTAATTTCTCTCTGTGTAGTCCTAGTCACAGTTCTACTGCAAGTATTTCAACTAGTTTATTTTCCCTTATGCAATGCTCCAAGTGGACTTTTTCGGGTAGTTTGTGCCGCAAAAAGCAGCTGATGATGGTCGAAACCAAACCAAAGAAAAAAGGCTAAACGCAAGCCCAAAACGGTCTACAAGAAAAACAAATTGTGAATGCCTTTGGGTTTAGAATACACTTAACGAAAGTTTGTACAATTGTATTGTATTCTAAGTTCAACTGAGTGGAAATGATATAGACATTCCAATTGGTATTTGAATATTTAAAGTTGGAAAATTAGAGTTAACCATGCACTCGACATAGTTAACACGAAGTTGAGTCAACTGTTAGTTAAGAAAAAATATATAAATTGATAGTTAGAATTATTAGCATTATTTTTGTAGATTTGGTAAACTGTTTGAATATGGGAAAGTTTAAAGAGGGCTCTCGAGGGGTAGTAGTAGTGTATAAAGACTAAGTTAACGATTTGAAACTTATGTTCTTATACTTTAGGAGTTTATTTCATCCAATCATTATTTGGAAATGAAAAAATGAAAAAAGAAAAGTAAAATTAACATAATATCAATTGAATTTTCTTTAAACAACACTCAGTACATACGTAATATAAAAACTATTAAGTTATTAACTTTAACACTCCTTTCATTTCGTATCAAAGTTAATGGATTAGTTCTATAGGGTGAAGAAAACATTTGAAATCACTTAGTCCCAGCAATTATCATTGTTGTGCCAATCATTGCAATTGCCAAGTCGAAATATAATAATGTGTAATCATAATAGAGTCATATTCCACCACCAAATGCCATTTCACTAAAGAAAAAAGAGAATAAAGGACCTTCCCCTCAATGGCTTCACTTTTTTTCCCAGCAATAAAAACCTGTAAACTCCTTTGCAATCAGAAAGAGGAATAGCAAAATCATCACTCGCTGTTGCAAGTGCACCGCATGTGTGCCATGTCCTGTAAGCTGTGTGCTGTGTCCTGTGTATCCTGTGTGTCACTGCTGTGCGACAAGCCGTTAATGAGCAAATTTCACCATGCCACCGCATGTCGCACACGCCGCACAGTCGGAAAATATTAGCCACAAAACACGCCCCGCATAAAAAATGATCAGCAAAAAGGGGAAATGGCGTGGGCAAGGGTAGGGGTAGGTAGGGGGAGTGTAAGTGTTGCACGCGCCAGCAGAAAAAAATAAAAGAATAACGTCACAATATGTATAAAAACCAATTTCCCAGGAAGCGCACACGAAAGTGTTGAGCATTAAAGTCAAAGGATCAACGCCTGTGTGAATTAACCAATGAAAATAGCAAGCAACAGCAAAAACGAAAGTCCAGACGAGCGCACACAACCGAAATATACCCAGTGCGGTTTGATAAAACTGTTCTCGAGTAGCTGTTCAACTACTGATAACTGCAATAGACAAAGTGACATGACAACTTTTTTGTTTATTGAGCAAATTTAATTAAACTTAGAGGATAGTTTTACAATACCTCTATCTAAATTTTTGTTAAATTTGTAGGGTATACTTTTAGATAGACCAGCAAAAATTAAATTGTAAATATTACTCATATAAGGCATATGCATACCAAATTTTTATGCTCCTAGCTCTTACCATTTCAGAGATCCCTTTGTTAATACCTATACACCTTGACTATATAAATTTTGCCAGTTTTGCAGATCAGAAATAAACCTTATTCATGACTTACAACATATGTACCTCCTACTGCCTATTTCAACAAACTCATAACACTCTCCGCACTGGGTATAAAAAAACGACTACAAATTTGAGACTGAGACAAAAAAGGAGCAACGGCAGTTGGAGTACACGTGCAGCCATAATGAAAACAGGAACGAAGCGCCGTAGCTTCCTATAACCATGAAGTGTCCGTATCCTCCCTGGGGGAAACTGCGAGACTGGGAAAGACGGGAGTCAAAGTCGAACCTGGTCACGTGGTTGGACGTCGCTAGCGTTGACGGTCACGTGACCAAGAAAAACAATAGGCACAAAATTTTCATGAACGTCGGGCAATCAGGATACAGTGGCAGTAGGGGTATGCCACTACTCCCTGCCACTGCCCCACCCCTTCCTTAATGTAATGTGCATCTTCCTGCGCGCACAAATTGTTAGTATAAACAACAATTGTGCGCACACGTGTCGGCCATTGCAAAGTTATTCAGAGGGAAGGAAGAGTAGGAAGGGGAGGAATGGGCGGCAGGACAAGTGCAAGGCGTTGCCAAGGACGACCCACAAAGCTGTGGGCAACAGTCGAATGAGTGTGTTTGTGTGTGTGAGAGAGTGTATTATAGAGTCATGAGTGCACTCAAAACATTTTGGGAAACAATTTATTAGAGCAGTTGATTTCTGTAGATTTAGATCGATGTGCCCCGCAGCCCAGAAATTGTCGAGTTCCTGCCGCGACACGTGACATTCAATTGACGCCCGATTTGGCAAAAGTGATTAACGCATTAGGCGATTCATTGCAACGCGTCTCAAAGCGGCGTCGCGTTGTCGTGCAACATGCTTGCGAGCAACTTGCTACAAATGCAAATCAAATTGACAAATGGCGTTGAAATGCGAACAATCTTGACGCTCTTGGCCATTTTGAGCACATTTAGCCGCCACTGTCTCTCCTCTCCTCTCTCTTGCTTCGTCTCGCTCTTGGCTAAGCGGCTTAGGCCACATTTAACGCGTCTTGGGCAAACACAAAGCCATAGAACATAACAATCCCGACGCTAAGACGACTTCGCAGTAGGCGTGAAAAGCGCAGCCATGGCGGCAAATTTTCCTTTGGACCCAAAAACATATATGTATATATGTGTATATGTATATGTATGTGGTTATCCGACTATCTCCGACAATCCGACTATCCGATTAGCCTAATGCCCCTTCTTGAGCCCCGTCCCAGGCTAGATGTTTACCGCGATCATCTTCAATGATGATGCTGCATTATGTCATTTGCTTTTTCTACACCTTTTTTTTATGGACTAAATAGACTGCTTATCGCTCACCTTGATCGAATGTCGCTGCAGCTGCCACAGAAAGTGAAGATACACCTCGACACTGAGTTTCTTTCACTTGGTTCTCTTGCCGACTATGACTCAATTCTTCTTGAGTGCTGAGATATGAGTAGAGTCTGTGATCTATCACGGTTTATGGTTAATAACACAATGCCATAAGTCGAAAGAGTGCCTTGTACCTTATGCCTTCTACTCTTTAATCGCGGTGTTCAATTTCAGTTATCATTCTATTGAAAGCAAATAAGAGTTCTTTTCTAATAACTGATAATAATTTTTTTCAAAATTGTATTAACTTTTTCATCAAATTTCCATTGAAACTAAAGCCGTTTTACTTAATTAAAAAAAAAATACTCTTTTTATCACATTTCAAGTTTTCGATTTAACTTATTTTCATTGCAAATTTACTACTTAGGTTAATGTATTTCTTATAAATTTTCTTAATAACAGCTACTAAGTATATACTACTTATTTAATTTTTCTCTCAATACTGCTTCTAATACAAACTTTTTAAAATCGTAAAATTCGTTGTATTGAATTTGAAAATTTTTCAACTCTAATGGGAAAACTGTTATCGTATGTTTCTATCGCCGAATGCAGTGACTGTTCAACTTTGAGATCTCGTGCCCACATCTTAGCTCAGTTATGCTCAGTTATTGATGGATAGGCGGTGTTGGAATTTGTTAAACGCCACATTATGTCAATTTGCCGTTGCCTTTTCCATCGCCGTCGCTCACCTGGGTAGGGAACACCTTTGATCTTCATCAATGATTGAACTTCAGGCGTCTTCTAATAACCGAAAAAATGTGTAAGAAAGCAAGAAGAAAAAAGATTATAAAAATAATATTGAAATATGAATGCAAACAAATATGGTTTTTATTTTTCGGTATTTTTTTTTTTGGTTGTGTATTTTGCGGCACGATTCAAACGCGTATTTTGAAAGGGTTTTGTTGTGAGTGTGTGTTGTGTGTGTATGGATTGACTACCGAGTAAACATGTCGCCACTTGACTGACAGCTGCCTGCCTTCTCCTCCAAGCACCACCCCTCCCCCCATCAAGTCTCCCAGCCTCCAACAGATGCGACTTTGATGCGCACCAAAACGCGCCGTCAGCTAATCAATGCAATTAGCCAGCCCAACCGATCTGATCCGACCCGACTGCCCTGACCTCCCCAAAAGAACACACAAAAAAAAAACAACTATAATAATAAAAGCGGAGCAGAGAGAGAGAGAGGAGAAAAATGTGGAACCTTTTAAAATGCCAGGCATTTTACAGGTCTCTTTGCCGGCTCCCTCCAATTGAGATTCACGGAGAGAGGCAACTTTTACTTACGCGTGTTGCATTTCCTTTTCCTCGTCCGTCCACTCGTCCGCCTGTCCGTACGTCCCCCTCTGCCCCAAATATGTTCAATTATTGTTTATTTTGGTTAGCGTTGGCGGCAAACCAAATGGACTGCCATATATAAAAATGCACTCAGCTGCAGCCTAGACAATAAATATGAATTTGAAAGTGTGGCCTGTGGCCCTGTGTTGCCGCTGCCTCTGTCCCTGCCGTGCCGCTGCTGCCTCTGGTTGTTGCCTGTTGCATCCGCATCCATTAGCTGCCACCAGCGTCTAAATATAGTGCAACAAGGTCCATGATAAATGCAGCACACACCGATGCTAAACAGAAGGAGGTGTGAGAGTGATTGTAAATGTAAGGCACTTTTGTCGTGGCCGTTTTCCATTTTCCACAATTTTCATATGGTTTTTTTTCTTATTTTCTTATTTTGTTATTTGGTTTTGGCATTTTTCTTTCATAACACATCGTCGCTGTCAGTTGCAGTAATTGTGCCACATGTTTTTTGGATAATGTTCGCAGTTCGTTTGTCGCTCAACCCACAGTACTTAGCCCAGAGATTTACTCACATATAATACAAAAGAGTAAGTACATCGAGTGTCCGACTTGTAGATATCCGGTAATCAATTGGGTTGTTGTTCGATCAGCTTGAAGAGAAAACTTTTGCGGAACAAAGGGTTTTTAATTTTAATTATTAAACAAAAGCAACACAAAATAATGCGGTAAAAGTCCTAAGCACAGTTAAACAGCATAGTTTTTTATAATATTCTAATTTCTACATAGCAGAATTAGATACTTTTCCAATAGAACTTCACAAATTGCAGTCTTACTATTTAAACATATGTTTTAGATAACAAGTGTCAGCTTTCTAGTTTTCTGTAGAAGTCTAGTCCTAATACTGATTGCACGAGCTCTGCAATTCAACTACAATATATACCCGTAATCACCTTGTAGCGAGTATATTAACATTTTTGCCAGTCACAATTGCCTTGATATGATCCAATCCGTAAAAACCGCATCGATATTCGGTTCAATTTAGATCTTAAGTTGCGACCGGCGGCGTCTGCGAGCGATCGAGCCAATTTGTAAGCCAAGTTAAGTTAAATGCTGCTGCATCATGATCCGTGACTGAATGACTGACGGACAAATGGACAAATGGGCGGATTGAGTGACTGTTTGACTGACTGATGTGTCGGTCTACATGACGTTGTAGTTATTTCGACTGCTTTTAAGATTGAGATTGAGATATTACCATAATGCTGACTTGACACTGACATTGACGAACGTAGCGGCGACTGCATTTCCTGCATGCGAACAGGTGACTTCTCTCTTTCTCTGTCTCTGTCTCAATTCCCCTCGCCCCTTTCATACAGACTATTGGTTTACACCTTTAGGCCAAGCTCTCAGGTGTTGTTGACCGATGCGGGCGTCGCGAATTCATCAAGTTGACTTTGTCAGCTTGTCAAACGGTCGAGCAATTAAAACCGCACAAAACCTTCGTCATTAAAGATTTGTTTGTTGTTTTGTTTTGTTTTGCTTTTTTTACGAGTCTCGGCGAATATTTAACAATTTTATTGTACACTCGCATGCGCATTCTCCATCAGAGGCAATAAAAACAAATATAGTATAACAACAACAGCAACAACAACAATTGAAGTAGCCATAAAATTTTCGTGTATAATGTTAATGTTTTCATCAGGCGAAATCACCAGGCACGGACTTTGGGTCTGGTTTCGGTTTCATGTTTTTATTTTGTTTTTTTTTTTATTTATTTTCAGTGGTTTTTTTTTTTGGCGAAAGGTGTTTCCAAAGCAGTTCCTCTATTTGTAATACAAATGTTATTTAGTTTTAGCCATAGATTTGATTTATGCTAATCGAAACCCATAAACTGAACGTGGAGAGCTGGAACATAATAAAACATACTAAATATATTGTAATATGCAAAACGTTTGCTTGATTGCGAGCACAACTCATCAACGATTACACAAAGGGATCTAGAGACTTGCGACACTGTGGCTTTTGTGGCTATAGTGAAGGGGAGGAAAGTGAGCGAAGGGAGGATGGGCTTTAAGCCATGTCAAACGGAAACCTCGCACGAATGCAAACTGCAACGGCACAAACCTAATGGATTTCCGTTAGTCAAGACGGAAAAGCATTGGCACTTGAGCAGAGTTGAGTTGCAAATTTCAACTTCTCCGTTCGCCACTCTCGGTCTCAGTCACAGTCTCCGCTAGAGATGGACGTGGGCCTTATACTTCAGAGCAAACACGATGAGTTAGCATTCAACTGTTCCATCTCTAAGTCTCAACCCCAATGCAACCCGCATGAAATGTGCAGCAAAATGCCTCAATGACATTTGTAGGCCTCTGGCCACTTGTTTCTCGCCCTCTCCTCTTTTTACTGGTTAACCCACCTCTGTGATACCCCTCTCTTTTGAACACTCCCGAGACGTCTCTTGAACAACGCGAGGCTTTTTGTACACTTGTAAGCGGTTTGTTTCTTTTTGCTGTGGGTAAACCATCGCAGGGATTGTAGCAGAGAGCTGGAGGCGTAGGCATCCAAACCTTGTGGCCAGCTCATTGTTTTGGCCAACTGTCTGATGATGACTGTGGGCCAACTGTGTTCACGTTCCTTGACCAGACCGACACCAACTTGTTACAAGTATTCTTTCTATAATATATATATATATATAAACTGTATTTGTTGGTGAAACTTTTGTCTTGGCACAAAGCTGATGAGTTGTTTGGACTTTTATCTATTCGAATTCGGGGAACAGTTTCTCTAGAGTGCACAAGCAGCTGGGACAGCTGTGTTTCTAATTGAAAACATCACTTATTATTTCATTATAGACAATCAGAACTATGCACTGAGATAAATGTGAGTTGATAAATCACTCATAAAGCTCAGAGACTTTAAAATTTAATAGAGTTTTTAAGATGTATCTGAAAAAGAAAATTGTTGTAATTTCAAAACTTCAAAAATATTTTATAAATTTGTTTTTCTCTTTTTCCTTTAATATATTCTCTTTTAAATTCAACAACGTTTCATTTGCATTTTGCATTAATGAAATGCATTATTTGTTCCGTTATTACTTAACTGAAAATTTCCACAGTAATGCTGCGAAAAGTGTTAATTATTATTTAATTGGCAATTGACAATGAAAATTGTTTTTGGTTGGAAGTTTTTGGCTGAATTGCCGTCTGTTTTGTGCCACTTGAACACTTACGCCTTTTTTGGCCCTCATTAGCATAACAAACGGCAGGACATTTTGTCAGTTAGTTGTTGTTCGAGTTGCTTTTGTTGTTGTTGCTGTTGTTGTGTGAATTACAAATGATATTTGCACAAAGGCGCAGAAATATTGCATAAATTCACTTTTATTACAGCGCATCACACAGAATATACAACCACTACTATTGCAGGGCTCTACAAAAACAAACACACACATACACATACAGAGACACTGACGATTCATGTACATTGTAGTAACGGTATTTATTGCGCGTCGACGCCATTTTGTTTGAACCTTTTGCAATATTTATGCGTTGAAATCAACACGCAACACTCGCCGAATGCCAGCGAAATCCCCCCCTGAAAAACAAGAACAACAAAAAGAGTTGTAAGCCCAACAGTACCCCCACCGTTCACCCCTTTTCGTTCAGTGCAACCGAACAGAAGCTCCAGCAATGGAGCCCCTGCAAAAAAGACCGAGCAAGCAACAAAACCGACCAACCAAACCAGCCAACATGTTGGTTATCGTTATCCTTTCGCCTTGACTGGCGACAACGACAATGCGCTCTCGTTGAATCCTTTAGCTACCCCCCAAAACACACAACCCCCTGCCCCTCTGCCCCTTTATTCGCGCTCTACACTGTCCGTTGCTGTAATTACAATGCAGTTTAGGGTGCTGAAAGCTTTTGTGAAAATGTGCTTTATGAAATTATGATTATAGCTCAACAGCTGCATACCGAATGGGTTGCCAGTTGCTGCTTTCTCTACCGCTCTCTCTCTCTCTGTCTCTCGCTCTTCCATTCTCTCTCTGTGTTTGCAGAGCGAACTGTAGGATCTGATACTGTATACTGGGGACTGGCATTTAAATGTGTGGCAGCTTGTGCAAATAATGAAAATGAAACAACACTTTGGCGCATTAAAAGCATTAAAAACAGTTTGCCATATAAATGTGTCCTCTGTCTCTTTGTACTGCTCTTGCTTTGGCTCTTACTCTCGCTCCCTCTCTCTGTCTCTCTTGCGCTTTTTCCCTTTCTGTAGCTATCTCTTCCTTTATTTGTATGTCCGATTGTGTGCGTATACATAATGTGGCTTTAGCATACAGGGACTACAACACGCATACGCCACATAGGCTGTCACCTCTGCAACTTTGTGGGGTCAACAAAATATATTTGTACTCTTTCAATGCAGTTTTTTTTTATATTTCTTTTTATTTTGCTTCTATACTCTTAGAAATATAGCTCTGTATGACTTTTCTGTGCATAAAGCAAAAAATTGTTGTGGTTTTTCATGTGAGTTACTTTTAACTTTATTGGAAATAGATGGTTACTTAAAGTAAAACTACTTTTATAATGGTTTCTCTTATAATATTTATACCTAATTCGACTGAGATTTTCTATACTTCATATATCAAAATACATTTTAATACACTTTTAGTGTAAATGTAAATATTTCATTAGATAAATATTCACATATATTTTATTTCAATATTTTCACTCCATATTTCTAGACATTTAGGCTTTAATTTTATAGAGATATTTTTAAAATCCTTTTATTCAAATAACTCTTTGTCTTTGAACATTATGTGTAAAACATACTTTAAAAAAAAAGTCTTACTAAACTTCTCTTATAAAGTCTCTATTATAATTTATTTTTTAAATAATTCTAGCTGTTATATGTGCAAAGCAAAGAGCTTCTTAAATGAAGATTAATACTTACAAAGAGTTTATTTTTATTTTATAGTAATTTATAGCAGCATTTATGCAATGAGTTCATTAACTTTTTCATTGCATTAATCATCAAGTTAAAAGCGTAGCTAAATAATCGTTAGTTTTTATATAATATTTTTGAAGCTAGCGCTGTTAGCTTTTGCCATAGGTTTTGTATACCCCATTGTTGGTTTGACCTCGCACTAAGCGTCGGGCCATGCTCAACCTCCTCTACCCACCCAATATCCCTCACCCCCACTACCCCTCCTTTGTGCCAACAGGCTTGGCAAATTGCATTTTCAACACTTTTGTTTATGCAAAAAATATTTATGCATGAGTCTCTTGGTATACTCGGTGTGTGTGTGTGTGTTTGGGGGCTAAAGCCATGCCCACATTTTCACATTTGCCACATAGCAGCTGTCTCCAAAGGGGCAGGGCGGGCAGAAGAAAGATACAGTGTTGAGAGAGAGGGAGGTTGGGGGCATGTTTCTGTATGCTGTGTTGCATAATGCAATGCAAACATGATTAATGCAAATGTTTTGCGTGGTGGGCGTGGCAGCCAACGGTCATAGGTTCAAGGGGCTAGCAGAGAGAAAAGAAAGGAGAATTTGAAGGGGAACTAGAGATGCGGTTCGTTGTGTGAATCGGTTGCTTTACATTTGCATTTTGGCTTGGCGATGCGGTGCAAGGATGCAAACCGCACTTAGTTGCTATCTAAGCAAACAACAACATTAACAACAGCAGCAAGAAGAAGCAGAAGAGAAAGAAAACAAACAACTGCAACTACAACTGCAACTACAACAAAATTGGAAATTTTCTTGCTCGCCATATTTCATGGGCTTTACGAGGGTTTCGCCTATAACTTGGCAAATTTATGACAAATTGCGCGACACATTCGCGATAAGAAAGTGAAAGGAGTGCATTTATTCAGCTATTCATTTATTCATTCACTCATTCGTTAATTCATTCGCTTAAAATTTATGAAATTTTTAGCTTAAGCCATGCGCATAGCTCAAATGATTTTACGAGTGTGCACAACACACAAACACACACACACATGTATTTGAACACAATAGCTCAAATGGTACTTTTGGCTCAGACATGCGAATTCCTGTTAAGACCTTTTCCTATCCGTTCCTATCAATCCTAAGGGCCACGCACACATTGAAAGGGCATCGCTTTCATTCGTACACACGTACACTGCAAGAGAAAAGTGTAAAATGTTTACGCTTCACTTGGATTTCCTTTTGCGCCTTTAACTCCGTTTGGCTCCTTTGGACATCCTTTCCGATTTCTTTGGCTTCTTGCTCAGCCATTCATGCGGAATGAGTCGTTTTATGCTCTTTAAGAGGGCATAAGTACTATGTTGTATTGCACTAGGTATTAAATTTGACTTAATATTGGATTTTTCATTACAATTTATATGATTTTCATAATATGTTTATTTAATACTATTAAATGTTGAATAAAATGCATTATTATTGTTCTTCAAATTATAGAAAACCATGTTATCATTATGTGTAGCCTTAGAATCAGCATTATAAATTGTATTATTTACACAGATAGAGTCATAATCCCTCAAATTTTTATTACAAGTATACATCATTTGTACTATCATTTTATTTATTTTATTTTAAAATGATTAAATTAATATTTATTATGTTTCATAGGTTTGTAAGTTAACAAAATAATTTTATTATTATTATTATTATTATTATTATTATTATTATTATTATTATTATTATTATTATTATTATTATTATTATTATTATTATTATTATTATTATTATTATTATTATTATTATTATTATTATTATTATTATTATTATTATTATTATTATTATTATTATTATTATTATTATTATTATTATTATTATTATTATTATTATTATTATTATTATTATTATTATTATTATTATTATTATTATTATTATTATTATTATTATTATTATTATTCTTTATTTGTATACATTTTCATGTTTATTTGTTTCCACGATAAGTATAATTTGCCTCAATGTGTTTTGCCTAAATCTATGTGACTACTTCTATCTCTTTTATTTCTAGTTGCACATATAACTATATAGTTTCACTTTCTTTTTGAAAGAGTATAGTAATGCTTGCCACTGTTGCAAGTTGAAGTTTGTTAGCAGTTGAGGCTGCCATTTTCTGGCTGTCTTCCTTTGCAAACGTTGAGCTTTTCATTTGTCTGGCTATTGACTTTGTTGCCATTGGCATGTCGTGTCTGCTGTTGCTTTAGTCTCTCACCTTTTCCCCCCCGCTGCAGTGGCAGAAGTTACAGCACAGTTGCATGCCACGTTTATGTCATGTCATGTACCACTGGAATTTCTCTCTTTTGCTGAAGGTGTCTTTATATGGTGTGGCTTTGGGTAATCGAAATCAGAAACGGTTATATAGTATGCCGGATTTCTTGCGTGTTTGAAGCGCATTGCTTTTGGGCTCATTTCATTTTGGGCTTTGATTTTTTCCGAGCCGAATTTTCCCACAGATACATGTTTGAATGGATTTCCGCTGATTAAACGGAACTTGATCATTTCCTTATCAAGCAGCTGGGTTCTGTGATTCTCTTTTTGTGGTACTTGCAGTTACATTTCAATTTCATTTGGAAATCTTTAGATTTTTTCATTTTCATTTCACATTTCCAAGCTGCTTTTATAAGTAGGAAAATATATATTTCTTAAGTGGATACCCCCAGCTCTTTTGGGTTCAAGTGTTTAATTTATGGCGTAAAATATGGAAATCGTCGCAAAACACAAATGCCGACAATGAGGCAACATTTCTCATTTTCTACTCGACGTTGAACTTGGCCGCTAAAGAAAGAGAGAGAGAGAGAGATAGAGAGAGAGACGTAGAAGTAGAAGGAGATATGTTGACTAAACTTAAAGATCTGATCTGCCGCACACGCGGATTTTTATTGATTCTCATGTTGGAACAACTCTCAAGCATAATGGGAACTAGTTGTAGTTCTCGTCAATGTTCTGTTAATGGCTGGGCGGGGCGGAGAGAGGGGCGTATTTTGATGGGTAATACGGGGAGAGAAACTGCCACACGACGTACGCTAATGGAATATAGCCGAGACAGCGCAACGCGATGTCTTTCAGCCTTCAGCACTTGGTCTTCATCATCGTTTACAAACTCCCTCTACCTCTGCCTCTCCCTCTCTCTCTCTCTCTCTCTCTCTCTTTATTTTCTCTTCCTCTCTCCTTTTAACACTCTCTTGTTGTCATCATCTTTGCAACTGCTCTCTGCTCACCTTGGCTGCAGCGATCCGCCGCCTAATTTATGCCTCGGCTGCGCCCCATCTCCTTTGAAGTTTCAATTATGCGCCTCATATGTCATTTTGTGCAAGCTGCCGACGTTGACGCTGACGCTAACAGCAGCGTCGGCGGCAGAGACAAACGTCACAGTTTGAAGTGGGAGCAACAGCGGCAGACGCTAAAAGCCGCGACATGTTAATTGTGACGCTTGGCCCATAAACACGCCAAGTTGATGGCGAGCGCCAGGCTCGAAAATGGACAACCAGTTGCCAGTTTCCAGTTGCCAGTTGCCAGTTGCCAGTTGCCAAGGAATAAAGAGAGATCTCAAAAGGCAGATAATGTAAAGGAGAAAGAGTGCAACACTTGGCATCTGTGTTTGAAATGCATAATGTAGGGAATTCAAAGGAAAAGAGAGCTACTTTTAGAGACTGAAAATTAAGAAAAATAAAGGATTGGCCAATGAATTAAATTAGTATATACAAATTATAACAATTTCAGTTCTTAAACTTTGAAATAAAGGAAACAAATATAGGATATATGGTAAAAAATTTAAATAAAATTATGTTTTGGAGAAATTGTTTGATCAAAAATGTTTTAAAAATGTATACGAAAGATTCATATATACTGTATCTTAGATATTACAGGTTCAGTACATAAAGAGATATAATAAAATAATAGAAGCTTTTCCTAACTCCATATCGTTTGTTCAATTAGTTTGTAGTATTTTCGCCAGGGATTTGTTTTAATAACCAACAAATCCAACTCAACTTCAAATAATTACAATTTTCTAATGAACGAAAAGTGGTTTTTTCAGGGGTCAAGTGTTTCAGTGGTTGTCCAGTTCTTTAGCTGACCAGTTATCTAACGTGTTGGTTCAACGAAAGCCCTTTAATCCTTGGGTCTGGTCGTGTGTCAGGCATTTGACTTCGGGACGAAAACGAAAAGCACCAAAAAAGGTGTGAAAATTAAACAGACTGGTGAGCGTTCAAGGATTACAAATTATGACACGCCACGATGCCATAAAGCAAATGAGATGAGCTGCTCTACTGGAGAGGTGGAGAGGGGGAAGATAGAAAAGGCGAAGGTGTTGGTCAGCACTGGTCAAGTGTCAAAAGGGGATTTGCATGCAGCGTGTGTGGAGCAAAGTGCAAAGCGCAAAGCGTTGACAGTTGAGCTGGGAAAATGCTCATCTCTGTGGGCGTTTGTCAACTCTGTCCATTTGTCAGTTTGTCACGTTGATCAGGTTGACAGTTTGCTTGGCACATTTGAAATGCACCGCAAAATGCGCGTCGGAACGCAACGGAAAATCGCTTAAGCTTCGAGTATAACTGATTAAAATGGCTTTAGCTTTTGATGCCTCAACCATCAGGAGCTTATAGCTTGATATGCAACATCCACAAATCCATATAGAGGTATATGCATGCACACATATGTATTACTTGTACAATTTATACCCTGTACACAGGCAATAAGTTAAGTGAGTATTATCTCGACTTTTAGAAATTTAACCTTTGCAGCTCTTGCCATTTATGCCCCACGATGATCAGTTAGGGAGCGAGAGTTATAAACACAACTAATATATTAGAATATACATTTCCTCGTCTCTTCAGTATTAACTAAGCTCTAGCTTACCCCTTAACTGCCTACAGGGTATGTTTAAGTCGCTCAGTGGCTCATCAGTTGCACTTGCAACTTGTTTTTATTTGCCAAATGGATTTGTATGCCGCATTATTTATGCATTTGCAGCTGCAACTTCGTCAATTTTTGGCGGCCCTGAATGTTGCATGTTTCATGTTGCATGAACCAATGCGCTTTATGCATTTTTAATGTTCATGCCTCATGGTTAATGTTGCAAAATCACTTGCAATCATTATTCCCATATGCAAAATACATAGTTGCCAAAAAGAAGAAGGAAAAACAAATAAAATAAAAGAAGCTGCAACAAAACACAAATGATAATAATAATAAATGAATGCCACACAAAGACCAAAAGTAGGCGTAACAAAGGATGTAAAAAAGAAAGACAAAGAAAACAGAGAGGGAGAAATGGAGAAATGGAGAAAGATGATAGCTGACAGGGAGAGATAGAGGTTGGAGAAAAGTGCAGTGAGAAAGAGTGCAGTTCTCCTGGACAGTTGTAGCTTTAAATAAACGAGAAAAGCAAGCAACAATGCAAGAATACTGTTCTCTACTTACTGCAATTTTCACAGTTTTTCCGGTGGGCACACACACACACACACACACACACTGCACACATTATACACACACTCTTTCGCTTCAGTTGGCCACAAAAATGCAAATAGCCAACGGACCGTGTTCACATTTTACGTTCTCGGCCATAGTCACACTGCCACGTCCATATTCAAGCCAACACCCACACCTACACCATGGCCAATAACAATGCAAAATGTAAAATGCAAATATGCAATAAAAGAAAATGGAAACACACAAAAGAAAAACACTGCATAAAAACAACATAAGAAAATCGGAAAAACTTGCGGCCAGAAGTCGGAACAGAAATACTTTGCATTAAAATAAATTATGCTACCAAAATGGCATAAAAATAATTTTTAAAATATTACAATGCAATGAAAAAAAATAAATAATGCTCGCAAAATATTATAAAAATATTTTAAAACATTTATAATACAAAGAAATATAAACTAACAAAATAGAATGTTGAAAGGATGTATCAAAAAGATTTATAACAAAAAAAACATAACAAATTATTACTTAATTTTTAAAAATTTCAGTATTGAATTTTAAAAAAGAAAACCATAAATATTTTAATTAAAATTGTTAGATCTATTCAGTGAGTTTTTGTTAGAATTGTTTAAATTTCCATTAAAATATAAAAAAATTTAATATCGAAAATAAATCGACTCAAACTTGTAATAAAGGATAAATGCGGAAAATTGTTGCAGAAGAAAAGTATTCCAAATAAAACACATAAGATATATTTTTAAAGGGAGTACAGCTGTTGATATTAAAACCAATACTTGTTAAAACCAAAGCATCCACTGAGAACAACTAGTTACAGGGTATCAAATAAAGAACTGTGAAATTGCGAATGTGAATACAAAATACAAATGCATTCACGAAGCGCGTTGTGAACAAAGGCAACAAAACTCAAACAACAACAATAGTAACAATAACAAGAGCAAAAAAAATAACAACAAAAACAGCAGCAATAACAACAATGGATATCAACAATGCGACAACATTGTAAAAGCCAAGTTTAATCAAAACATGGCCAGGACTCGACACTGTGGACATGGCCAACGTTCGTCCAAATGGGTTGTTGGCGTTTGTGTGGGCATGGGCTTGAATTGAATGGGCGTGGCATAGTTTGGGAATTATTCTGGGCCAAAGCAGAGATTTTTTAATTTTTTATAAACACGCAAATTTGATGCAATTTGTCGGTACATGCAGAGAAATTGTGGCAAATAAAATACGATTGCATATATCAGAGGTATTTTGGGGGGATTCGAAAATACCATTGAATGATTATTCCCACTGTTTGTTGGTCAGCATATTTGAGTATACATATATATGCGTACACAGTTATTATCAGATCTAATCGTGTCACACACACACACATAAGCACACAGATACTGAAACATAAACTATCTAAGTATCCCAACCCACAAAATTAAATCAAAATCAAAAACGTGCTGACACCAAACATGATAACTAATTGACAGAGTTGTCTGTTGTTCTAGCAGCTGCAAATGTTTGCCACTCAATCTCTCAATATCATTATTGATGACTCGATATATTCACAACGGAATCAGCAAGCCATACAGTTTCACTGATAAGCTTCATTATTAACTGACATGCAACCAATTGGCCTGCAATCTGTTCAATAAACCACAAAAATATTGTCTACCTCAATTGATTCATCCGGCATTCGCAACTCTTTCGAGTGTGCTGAAGAACTTTTGTGAAATGTGTAAGTTTTATATTTGAATTAAAGAATTTAAATCAATTCTAATAGTAGAGAATAAGCTTGATCTATGTTCTACTAAACTTATGCAGTTTTCGAAACATGGCAGTTTTCTATAATGCAAACAATACAACAAATAAGACTACATATTTGTCAAGATTATATACAGCATAAGAACATAATGCATAGATTGTAAGAAAAATGATATCAACTACAATACCTATACGACTATATTATCTAATTTATTAAAAATACCCTGCATAGCACTTGACTGTAGATCATAAGCAACTACAACTGCTACGATTGCAATAGTTGTATAGCAATCGTAAGTTTCCCCCTCAAATCGCCTACAATTAATTAATTATGCAGAAATTAATATAATTTATGTAGTATTAGAGGGTACCTGCTGTCGTGCAGTATCCAACAATGAAGTATGTATATGAAAAATTTAAATGAAATTGCGCAAAAAAAATGCTTGAAGAAAAAAACAGCAACAAAAATGTTATGCAAATGCAAATAATGGTCTGACAGCAAAGCGGGAGGCGGAAATAAAGGGGATGACATGAATGGGGGGAAAAGTAGGGAAGTGGGCGTGACAGTATAACGCCTGCAACGTTTTCGATGATTAAATGCAAACACGCAAATATGACGAACGACTGACTGACTGACTGACTGACTCGTCTGACTGTCTATATCTCTTCATCTCTCACTCTGTGAAAGTATGTATGAGTGTATGCGTGTTTGTATTTGTCGACTGCCAACTGTCTTCGAAATATGTAAAAAATAAAAGTTGGCATAAATAATTTATGCAGTGTATACACTCATACACACACACACACACACCGCATACCACAATACACACACGCAGAGCCAGCAAAATATTTGCAGAGATACCAAAAGTTGTGCCATAGTCGAAATATGAAAATTGAATGCCTTAAAACGTGGATATAAGTAAGTAGATGATTTGAATACACAAACACTCACACACACTCACACACACTCACATATAGCAGTATATATTCATATGGGTACTCAAATAAATGCAAACGATTCTTATGGCTTTGGTCGTTTCTGCAATTGAGAACAAAAAAGCTGTCAACGCTCAACACACACAAAAAAAAAGCCAAAAGGAAAACGATAACGAAATACGAGAAAAAAACATAAGTGAAATTGTTGAATAAAAATTGTATACTTTTTCGTTTTGTGAATATTTCATGATGCATTTTGTTGGACAGTGAATCGAAGTGAATAACAAATGTGCACATATCTTATCAGGCAAGTGTTTCAGAGCGAGTAGAAACCCGAAGAGACGAAGAGGAGAAGCGAACGCCAAAACATATGCTATGATTTAGTAGTTTTGGTATCTGCGTTTAATTAACCACTTACATGGCTTTAATTCAACTGCAAATTCAGTCGAGTGCATGACGTTGCGATAAATAAGTATATATCGCTTGTGTTTCAACAAATCTGTGGCAACTCGCGAGTCGCCCCTCTTATCATCGTCCTTATCGCGCCGGCAATTTGTACCAGATAGACTTCAGCAGAAAATAACTCAGTTACCAGCAGTGGCCTTTCAAACACATGGCATTGATTTATGCGTAGAAACTCCCTAAACTAGGTCCCCACACATGCTTCAATTCCTCCCAAAATAAAAAACCCAAACTTAAAAGCTAAAAAGTGTTGCCGGAATGTCAAAAAGTAACATTGCTAGAATAGTCAAGTATAGTAAAAACCTAATATTTTATATAATGGATTGTTAGTATTATGTAAATGCAGAATATACTATTGATTATTGTCAGAAAATATAGAAAACTATAAAAAAGAATATAATTTTAGATTAATTTTGATATAATATTAATAAATGTAGTCAGATAATGTTGTTAAAATTATGTAGAAATCAACTATGGCATAATTATACTGTTTATTTTTAAGCCAATCAGTGTCTCAGCTAATTTCCTATATAAATATATCTTCAATATAATTAAATACATTTAGCTATAAATAAGCTAAACTGGCTGCACTGTTCGAAAACTTATCAGTAGCCTCAGTTGGGCAGTCGTTTTGTTAGTTTGTTCTATGGCAAACATTTTGTTATACCATTTATACGAATTGATTATTAATACCCTATAGACTAAGTAAGCCTCAAATGGGGTCTTCCAAAGTATCGCATATGGCTTAATTTGTTCGAAATCAACATTTAAACTGTTCAAAACTAAGTTAGTTCTCAAAAACAAACTCCAAAGTTCATTTCACTTTCATAAATTTTATTTGAATTAGTCAAAGACTAGTTTTCAAGGTAATTTCAGACTTTTGAATTTCTACAAATTCGTTACTTTTCTACTCTTAACTACATACAGGGTATTTGTCGCTCATCATTTATTCCTAGATTATTTATTTGCTTTATTTATGCATATTTAATATCTTTTGAATGAACAAATAAACGTTTCTCTCCACTTCTCCAACTCATCTGCACTCTTTGCCTCACCTCGTTTCACTTCACTTCATTTCTCCTTTTGGCCATTCAGTTCTGAATAGTTATTATTAAAACAAAGAGCGTGCCAAAATTTATAGCCATATTATTTGTTATTTATTTAAGCTATAAATATGCATATGAAATAAAGAAATGGCATCAGGTTTTTTATGACTAAAATACACTGCAAGGGTTTGGGGCATTATTGAAAGGATATCGAACTGAAAAGAATTTTCAAATTTAAATTTATATTTAATTCTAGCTTTGAATTAAAATCTACAACACTAGTTATTACAAAAAGTAATCTTTACATATTTACGGTTTGTGCTTATATTTTTGTGTTCTGTATTTTAAATTCCACTCATTTTGTAGAGTAACTTTAGCTTCGCATTATAGCATTTAGCTTTTTATTATCAGTTGGCTTTGTTGGCTGCTTCGGTGCTTCAACTGCGGCTGCTGCCACTGGTTTTCTCAGTTGTGTTATTTATGTGGCCATAAATTTGCAGCTGAAAGCAAATCCCCGCGAATGGTTTTGGGCCACAAATATAGTTGCACATATCTATATGTGGTAAGTAGCTCAGTCCATAGTTGTTAGTTCGTAATACGTACGCTGTTTGGGGTCCCCGGGTAAAGCCTTGACGCTTCGCTGCCTGCAACTCACGTGCAAATGAGCAGTCGCATTGTGGAAAAGCCGCTTAAGGACTTGGAAAAGGACATGAATGTGGACATGGACATGTATGTACATGGACAGCAGCTTAGCCAACTGCGGTTCGCTGATTTTCAATAGGCTCGGAAACATTTGCTAGGCATTTGAGTCCGTGTGTTAGTTACATAATTTAACGTCTCTTGTGAAACATTTCCGCTGAATTTGAGCTGCACACGCAAGCAGGATCACAAAAGGATACGAGTATTTCTTTATAATCAGCTGGGTGTCATCGTAAGGTCATCATCAGTACACACACACACACACACACACGCACGCAATCAAACGTCACAAAGTCAGTTGGCAATCACTTGCTTTGCCGTCCAAGTGGGAATTCGTATCGTAGTCCTTCCTGCCTGAAACAAAAGTCCACCCTCTCCTCCCCCTCAGAGCTTATGTATGTCCAGCTGCTTATCAATGGCCGTGCATCGCGCATAATGTGCGCCGAGCACGTCAACGGTTCTCGTTCTCGCTTCTCGTCCTCGCCGCTTGTAAACAAATTAGAAGCGTATCCTGGCCGGAAGTCCAGCACACAACACATACGCAGATACACACACACTGGGACAGTTTAGTTGTGACCAGCAGTGAACTAAATAGACCTGGTCAGATCCATTCAGCATATGTATTTTGGGCAAAGCGCAGCGGCGCAAACAAAACTGAAAAGCCAAAAAAGCAAAACATAAAAAAAAGCGGCCAAATGAAGCGTCTGTTTCCCTACTTAAGGTTCTTGCAACGGGTATATTAACTTTGGTAGTGTGTAAACGAAAATAGAAGCAAATAAAAAAGGAGAAAGCCAAAATAGAATATGTATGTTATGTAAAATAGGTTATGAAAAATTTTGTAGATATTATTCAGAGTTTACAACTGTATCTTAAAAGTTAAAGCTCCTAACTTATAGGCTATAAAAATCTTTTTAATGAACATTTCACAGACAATTTTTTTAGATTTAGAATTTAAAAACTAACCCATTTGCGTAGATTCTTCTCCTTGCACTTTTGGTATTAAAAGCTTAAAACTTTTGTATAGCTTAATTACTGATTTTTTAAATAAATATGTAGTGTATAAACGAATTTGTGCTACACAAGTATCTATTTTATTATTCTAACTTTAGCTATGGTCAACATTTCCTTATTTTTTTCTCATTTCTTTTTTGTTTGCACTTATTTTGTTTCTTGTGGTTGTGCGGAAAAGGCGCGAAAATACGAAATTTGTTTGTCTAACTTTGTTGCTGTTGTTTTGGGCCACACTTTGAAATCAGTTTGCCGTGCTGCTCTTTAAGTTGCAATTAACTTTGTGGCTTTAAGCTGGGGCTGACCAAACCCAAGCACAAACCCAATTCCAAACGGAACCCCTCGTAGCTGAAACCTTATGCGCTCATTGCACGCAATGTTTTTGTCCGGCACTTTTTCATTTTAATTGGCATTCGCCTACGCTTAACTAATCTACACAAAACGCAGCTCCCACAGGGGTTGTTCTAATTGTTGATGTTGTAGTTGTTGCAGCAACTATTGTTGTTGTTGCTGCTGCTGCTGTTGTCTATTGTATTGTCATAATTTTGATTGAGGAGCCAACGCGTCCCAAATTGGTATTTTGTGATATATTGACTTACTCACTGAACTGTCGTCTGCTTAGTCACTGTATACTATACCTAAATACAGTATATAGTTGTTGTTGTTGTCGTGCACAACAATTAGAGCTAAAGCTAGCGACCGCATCTACATGGCAATTATGGTTTTATGGATCTGCCCCAAAAAGGGTTGTTTGACGACGCACTGTCATTTGCCTAGTCGCCTTTCCTCTTGCCTTATGTCACTGCTACTATATTTATATACATATATTAAGTACTCATACACCCTTTCCCCCCATTACTTTCGCCCCTTACTGGAACAACAAAAGACCCGTCAAGCACTTGGCTTCTGCTAACACCAATTTGTTCATTGATTTTGCGCTACAAATTAAAAATAATGTGTACCAAACAAAACAGATAAGCATGAAATGATAACAACGACTAGAATAATACGCTTTAAAAAATATTAAAAAAAATAATATAAATTGCTGCAATTTTTATAAAATACTTATAGCAATTTATGCTTGTACATTTTTATTATTTTTAAAACTTTAATTGCAAAAGCAAATTCAAGATTAGATAAATTCTTGCTCAAATCTAAATGATTGGCTTGTGCTTTGTGGCATAGCGCATGTTTCAGGGTATATACCCAACCCTATCAATTGATGACAATGCTGATGTTTGATTGTGCAACTGTTCAACGCTGTCGCATTTCATTTTAAGTTGAGTGACTTCAATCTGTCGCCAGAGAGTACTTCTTTCTTGAGGCCTTTTACTGGTATTATTACGAGTATTACTTGGTATTATTTTCAGCCGCCTTTCAATTTTCATTTTCATTATGTTTTCGTTTTTTTTTTATATTTATTTTTTTTTGTGCAATTTGCCAACCCCCTTGGCAGGGGTTGTGTGCATATGGCAGCATTAAAAAACCCACACGTACAATGTCCAAAGAAATTAGATGTCGTCGTCGTCGTCGTTGTCGTTTCACTCTTGACTCGATTTCTCTGTTTCTCTCGACAACTTCCCCCACATCCTCCGCGTTTCTCATATCGTGTGACATATAATTCAGGCTAGGTGCAACGACGTGGACAATGGGACAATGGACAACTCAACGCACACGCCCACCACCCACCGCCCAACAAGTCCAAGACAATAGACAACGTTCCACGTTGACGAATCGTCAAATATACAAACCCAAGAGAACTCTGTCGTCTGATGAGTTTTGTTGTATTTTCTGTTTTCTTTTTTTTTTGCTCTGTATTTCCTCCGTTTCTGAGGCACATCATTATTGTCGTTTTTAATTTGTGTGCCCCAAAAGAAATTGCAAACAGTGCCATGTCCATTGTTTGCAACACTTCAAACGTAAAGAATACACAACATGCAACCTGAGTTAAACATCATGTACTGCTATATATAAAATATTTCATGATTGTTTATCTACATTGAGCCTAGAAGGTGGTTTACTTCCCAGTCGAGTCTGTGTTAGTTAACCAGATGTTAAGCAACTACATTTCAACAATAATCAAAATACTTGACTTTTGCTTGCTTAAATTTATGCAAATTATAAACAAACAGAAACTAGGTTTATTAAATTTTTGCACTATGTATTCTAATAACTTCATACAAATTTATTGATACATTTATGAAAAATATTGTAGAAATATGTATAATTTATATGCATCCTCCCTCAATATGCACTAAAAACCCACATTGTCCCCGTTTTTCTACACGCAAAAATCATTTAAATATTTTATAGTTTCACATAATTCTTTATTATATTATTAATAATAATTGATTGGACAGAAAAGTCTTTTTAGAAAAATACAAATTAAATTAGCTTGCCTTTTATAAATTATTAAGTGTTAAGTAAATGAGAAAATACTTCGATACGATGAAAGCAAAAACTGATAGAATTTGTTTTGCCAGAGTATTGTGAATAAAGTGAAATGAGTGTAAATAAGTTTAGTTGAATGTCGCTAAATGGATGAATATGTGTTAATACTTTTTCATAAACAAAAAACTAACATAAATTATAATAATGTTAAGTGTAATAAAACTATGCGAGTTGTTGTTTCTTATTGTTATTGCTTGTGAATGTGAATGTGATTTGAGATGTGATATAGTATTTTGTTTTTAGTATATGAGGTGTTATATCAATTATATACGATATATAAATTTATGAATACGTATGTATATTTAGTTATAAGTATTTTCTTTTTGATTATAAATTATTTGTAAAAATATTATAAATCATTATTTTGCTTTTTGCCTTGATAAGCAAAAATTTCATTTGCGAATGTTTCGAGTTGTTTTCATTTATATTTTTTGATTTTCTTTGAAAATAATATCACTTTGTGGCAGAGATGCACACACACACACACACTGACAGAGATATAGAGTTGCAGAATCAGGCTTTATTTTGTTGCTGGTTGTTGTTGTTGTTATTGCCGTTATTCTTGTTGTTCTTGTTGTGCAGCATTTGAATTAAAGGATTTCGTTTGGCTGCATCCGATTTGCTGTACTCATCTAGGAACTACAGAAAAGCATAAGAAGGAAGAAAGATTAGGGTGTTTACAAGGAATCTAACCATAAAGTACTATTTACTCACTCCTAGATCAAAGTCGCGTGATATGAGCTGCCTGGCTGGCGCATTGTTAAAGCATATGGTGACCAAAAACGGATAGATCACCGGACTAAATTGTGTCGACAATTTGGCCAAACTCTTAAAGATCACCGCAAACTGTTCCGATATGAGCAGATCCTGATGCCGACGATTGTTGATGCTAAAGAACGCCATCGATGCTATCAAATCGATCAGCATTGTGTAACTCTCACCGCTCTTCGCATCGATCGATTGGCTAACGCTATAGTTCAATATTATAGTCATCACATCCAACAGTTTGAGCGACAATGGACCCTCAACCGATAGCACCTCCTAGAAAGAAAATAAATATCAAGTCGGAACAGGATATAGTGTCAGTTAATTGGCAACACTTTACAAAATGCAGAGAAAATAGAAACAACAGCGAATGAGAGAGAGAAATAGAGAGGAAAAAACTGTGGAATCACTGTGCAAATGTTTTAATTAAGTCAAAGCAAATATCACAGAGTGGCACTTGTTTAGAGCAGGAAGTGAAGTGCTCAATTGTTTGTTGTGCGTGTGTACATATAATATGTGTATGTGTGTGTGTTGTATATAAATTTATTTGCATAGCGGAACAGAGCAGGACCTAGTACCCGAACGGACATTGAGCGCACTCTCTCTCTCTCACACTCTTTTACTTCTAATTTGTTTATATTGGCCGTGCGGCCAGCGACGACGGCCAACATGGGATAAAAAAATAAAAGAAGAACAAAAATAAATATATACAAATTCTGTGGACTAGAAAATACTCTGCAAAAAGAGTTGAGCATAGAAAAAATATAGAAAAGCCAGAAAAAATTTAATCTGTAGTAAAAATCGTATAAAACATAAAAAGGTTTCAAAAAAAACTAAAGAAACGTAATTTTAATTGATATCTTTGTCAAGTGAGACATTTAGCGAAAAAATATATTAGTAATAGTACATAAACATAAAGATAATTAATTTCTTAATACAAATATGTCAATAGTAAAAAAAACATGAAAAAATCTAAGACAATAACAAAGAAATATATAATTGATATATCATATGAAACCAAAATTAAAATATATTTGAAGTTTTTGAAGTTATAAACCCAATATTGCTGCGAAAATAATATAATTTTAAAAACGTTAATAAAGAGAAAACTAAAGTTAAACTATTCCTCTATATTTAAATATTAACCTAAAACTTTTTATCCTTATAATAATTAGAATCTTTTCAAAAATAATACTCAACAGTTAGTACTATACAAAATACATTGTATCTAGTTTAATTAGTTACATGAACTAAATAAGGGTTGGTCTAGTAAGTAGGCTTAACTTTATGCTAATCACACACGCTTTCAAGTCATTGAACAACCCCCTGGTTGTTGGTACTATTTAGCATAGAGTTGCATATGACTAAAGCTACCCTCGTTGCACAGTGGACAAAGCAAAAAAAAAAAAAAAAGAACCAAAAACTGAAACTGGCAACTTGTACGAGCATTGAGTAAATATTTAGCCAAACAATTGACGTGCCTGGTTGGTTTACGGCCAGAGTTGGCATTAGCGAGGAGCCAGCAGTGTGACGGGAGGCAGAAGGCAGAAGGCAGAAAAAAGAGGCAAGTAGGCTGTGGCAGCGGTAGTGGTAGTGGCAGGATATGAGCGAGGATTTGTGCATGGCTCAGGGAGCATGGCGATGTACGCGTTGCGCGGCATCCTTCAAAAAACAATCAGTCTGCCAACAGGACGCGCTTGGCTGTGCATTTAAGTGTAGATGTGTGTGTGTTGGTGTGTTGTCGAATGATGTGCCTTGTGCTTGGGTTAAACTTGAAAATTTCATTTTACAAAGTCAATATTTGCTAGGCAGCATCAACAGCAGCAACAGCAGCAGCAGGCAGCAGCAGCACCAACAGCACCACTTGAAAATTGAGCAGCTCTGTGTGTGTATCTTTCACTGATTAAAACCAAATCAAATTATTTGCCAGCCATAGTTGAACACACACACATATATATTTGTTAGGCAGCAAATAACAAAAACAACAAGTATAGAATAAGGATAAAGATGAGAGCTGTATATAGTATATAAAGAAGGTGGTTGCTTTGGGTAGTTGTTATCTGCGGAGTCTGAGGCTTTATCTATTTTTGTGGTAATTTAAAACAAATAAAACGGCTGGCAAAGTTTTTGCCTAACTTGCGTCTAATCCACGAAATGCTTCTCTGTCCCCCTCTCTCCCTCTCTGTCTTCGTGCAAAGTTTGCGCAACAAATTAGTTTGTCAAGTGCGTTGCAGCAGAGCAGGGGGGGGCAAGCAGCAAGTCAGCCGGTAGAAGGGGTAGTGAGTTGAGTAGACAACTTGAAGCTGGGGCACAAATATTGACACAACGCAGCAGGAAATGAAATGTAGACAACGCAATCAGTTAGACAATCAACTAGTCAGTCAGTCAGCCAATCATACACTCATTCATTTATACACTCGTTCATTCATTCACTCAGTCAGTCAGTCAGTCAGTCCGTCAATCATGCCATCATTCAGTCTACTTTCATATGCCGTTTCATCCTGGCAATCAACTTGCCACTTGCTACTTGCAACCTGACATTCTTGCATATTTCAAATGCCACAACGACTCGTGTTCTTGCCACAACTCGACTCGACATGCCCCCAAGTAATGTGTTAAAATATTTGCAAAGCACACCTCAAGCCTTCTGTCCTGAATTGAGCATCTCCGTATTTACTTATAAATAGTGTTGCCTAAAAGCCATGTTAAAAGACCGTGTACTTATATTGTAGTCAAAACAATTGAACTCATTGAAGATCATATAATAGCAGTTTCTTAGAAATAACTTATATAACATATAGAAAAGGGCTATAAGAGAGTGAATCAACTCGAAACAATACTGTTCTTATTCTGGAATTATAGAAAAGATTTGATTTTTAATTGAAAATATATAGAGTATCAATCTTGGTAGGCGAAGGAGTGAACTGCCTAGATATAATTGCCTTGCAACAGTTGCAGTTGCTTTTACATTATACTGAAATTTGCACAAACATAATATACCCATTTGTGCTTGTGTAAGTACTGGGTCTAATAACCGCAGCGAAACTGCTCAAGCGATCCACCAAAGTTAACCAAATGTCAGCAATGCCGCCATTGCGGTTCAATGGCGCTGATGTTGTTTGTCATTTCGGTGCTCTGCTGATGTTGTGCAAATGTCATACCACTCACACACACATACACCTACACACACTCGCAGTCTCACCTTTCACCTTTCAACTGATGACATCTGACAGGCAGTCAGAGCATTTTCCAATATGTAAATTTCCGTCTATTTCAATCGTTTGCCAAAATCCACAAAACGGCACAAAACTTTTGGCCTAAACATTTTAAACTGTGTTCTAAACTTTTTTATAGACATTATTGTTATTGCTCTTAGGGGGTTTACGTCTCTCAATATTCTCAGGCGATTTCACGTGCGACAAACTTCTCAAGTGCAGAGCAAAGAAACGCAACAAAAAAAAAAAAAAAAAATAGAAGGAAACAACATGAAGAAAATGCGACCTAATGAAATTTTCAATGGTTGACTTTGTGATTTGTTTAAGCATTTGTCCACTTGACGAGCCAACGGTAGGGGGTTAAACTTAACAGGGATTGAGGAGTAGGAACTGAAGGCGTAGAGGGGCAGAGGGTAACTTAGACTTGACAACTCACCTGAAAAGTGTTCACATCCACTGAAGCCAGCGACACGTAAAGATTAAAAGTCGATGCCGCCAAGGCGGTCGTGCGCGGAGGAATGCATTCACCTGCAAAAGAAAAACAAAAATAGGATGAGCAATAAGAAGAAGCAGAAGTAGAGGGAATAGCTTAGGAAAACCTAGAGAAATAAGTGTTGGAAACTGGAGACTGCCAGAGACAGTAAACGGATATTGCTGTTGGGAGAAGAATTTATGTACTTTTTTGTGTGGTATATTGTTGCCATAAAAAATAGAAATAAACAAATTGAAATTAGTTGAGCATTCTAGACTTGGTAACTACGCAGTAATTGTAAAATTTTCAATACCGAAACGCTTACTGTACGATGTACAAAAGTAGTTAAACAGGTGTTTTCTTAAAATATTCCACTGAGATATCTTGTTTTTGATTCTTTTCTTAAAATATTTAATACTTTTTACTTACAATCTTTACTTGCTAGGTTTCCTTAATGTTTTTTAAATATTTAAGAAATTTGATAACAGAAATAACTAAAAAGAAGAGCTCTTAAATATTTCTAGAAGCTCAAAACACTAACCGAATGTTGATCTAAATATCAACTAGTAAAAATTTTAGTTCTTTATTTTGCCACTATCATATTACTCCCTCTTATACACATTACAGATACCCACTTTATTTACTGCACTACAGGGTATAAATTTGAAAACTTTACAACATTTACAAGCAGCACAAATTAATTTCCGCTAGTGAGCTGAAATCACGTAGACTTTACGAAGGTTGTGCAATTAGCACCTTCTCGATAGGCAGATGTCCGGCTACTGTTTGGTCAGTTTCAATTTGTATTTATTTGATAATGTTGTGGAATCAAAGTGAGTTAAATTTATACTAACCTATGGGCACTACACAGCCGGCCAGCATTGAGACGGTACCAAAGAGCTCTGTTGATTTGGCAGTGCTCAGCAAACGTGTGGGATCCGCAGGACCTGCAGGAAAAGAAACACACAAAAAAAGAGAGGAAGCATCAATTAGAGGTCCTGTTTACCAAAACAGAGGTGCGAGTTTTAAAAGACGGCTTCTGCTGGTGACTCACCTGGCGGACAAACATCAATGAAACGGGTGAGGAAGCCCAACGTGGTCAACAGACTCAACATTACACTTTGATTCTGCTCAATGGACTCGCGTACCTTCATGCAACGTCGCGATAGCATTCCAATTAGACCGGTAATCACCGCATAGCTGCAAAGAGTGCCGAGAGTTTAATGTAGTGCATTAGCAGTTATGTATAGCATATTTGTAAATCATTTGTAAAGCATAAAAGGGAGATTCAGTTATCATACTCAGAGCTAAGATACATTCCGCGAAAACTTCAAAAAAGATTTGGAAAATTTATAATCTACTGTGTAAACTAATTCTTTCTCGGTACAAATTCAACATTTTTATAGCTACTTCTTAAAAAAATCTGATACTTAATCACTGCAGCTAGCATATTTCTAATTGTCAGCTATATTTTGAACAAAGTACAGCTCAATTGTCGAGGAATTGAGTAAAGCTCACATAACTTTCATATGGTAATCAGAGTCACGCATTTGGCATTAAACGTGCTCAAAATGCAAAAACGATTAACCGGGATTCACATAAAATGTTGCTAAATGTTTGTAAGCAAATAAGAACTCGGAATTCTTTACAAGCAACTGCGTCTGTCTGTGACATGGCATGCATTGAGAAGCTCAAGGACTTTAAGGTGATGGATGGAGAGAGAGTAAGAATGGATAATACTCATATTATTATTTTTCCTACTTTTGTTGTGCAAATATATTTCACACGCATGTTGTGTGTTCAATTAGAGGTTGTGTTGATTACAAACACTAAAAATATCAATAGCAAAAACACAATCGAATTAATGATGGCGAGATGAAGTATTTATCGAGTGGATTGCTGACGATATTCCAATTCGTGATTTATCATAATATAGTTAAGTATAGTATAAATGGGTAAAACACACAAGTAAACAACAAATCATCATCAATTACAACAAGCGAGACAATTTGTGTAAAGAGCAATCGTTGATTTGCACTCTCGACACTCGTCGCTCGTCCACCCACTGCTCTCCACTCGTTGCTCCCCACTCGTCAGTCATCACACTTTGTGTGTACAATATAAATGAATGGCATACAAATTTTTACTATTTAAGTGCAGAATTCATCGAGCAATCGACTCTCACAATCCAATCCTTCCAAACTTTGCGTCAAATCTTTTCTACACTGACAGAAATAAAGAAAAAGCTTCTTAAAGAACTCACAAATTAATACAATTAATTTAAAGACCACTTAAAATTCAAAGAAGTCAATTTTGCAATGCTAGAAACACTATACAATATCTTTCATCTAACATTAAATATCATTTTAGTCTGAAAATGTTAGAAATTCCACAATTAAGTAAATGTATCTTATTTATTTTCAGTGTAGCTACAGCTACAGTTATACGATATATATAAGCAATAGTCGCTGTATATGAGTGATTGATACGCCATGACAATGTTGGAAAAACGAAATAATAATGAAGCCAAAAGCGTTGCCAAAGCAAACAAATATGGCTAACAATGTTAGCCAAGGATATAGTATAGCATTTGACCCCTTTTGACACAGAGCCTTAACTAGGCAAGGAGTGTGCGAGGAGAGGGAGGAAATATCTCCATGTGGAGCTCAAATAAAAGCGTCCATTACTCAAACTCACACAAACACAGATACTCACATACACACATCATCCACTTGGACAATGGAGGAGAGGCAAACAAAAGCGAATGCTACGTGCCTGGATGCGACTCCCGAAACTGCGACTTCGATTGGATGAGTTTACGTAGTATACAAGGATTGGGATTGAAAGGATTTCGGTACAGGGGGACGAACAAGGACGAGAATGAGGGCGAGGACGAGTAGTTCCTCTGGCGTTGTCAACTGTAAACATACTTGAGCTTCCTGTTTTGCTATTTGTGCTCGCAAACGCTGGTCGGACACTTAACCAACCCACACACACACACACACACACCACATGATGTTTGCTTGGGTTGGTCAGTCAACGGTCGCAGCCGCATCCGAAAAAGTACTCGGCAAACTCATCAGCACCACAAAAATATCCTTAATAATTTTCTTAAACCAACAAGCACAAAGCTGTGTGAAGGATGCTTTTACCCAGTCAACAGCAGACGCTCTTTCCCTTTCCTTCTTTTTTCCCCCTTTTTCTCCACTTCTTCCTGTCATCGTTTGTCATGTGTCCTCGTCCTTCTTACATCCTTCCCCTCCACATTCTCCCATTCTCCGCATTGTGTGGAGGACATCGCTTGTGCAAAGTATTTAGTTCGCATCGCCGGGGCGCATCAATCCAAACACAAAATGGCCAACGCCGTCGTCGAGTATCGGATGTGGCTGAGGTTTCCTTTAGCCCCCCACCTCAATCCCAAACCCCAACTGCATCCCCTCCCGCTGCTATTCTATTCCCTTTTGCCATGACCACATATTCCGCACATTGGCCGGCTCCCAGTCCGGCGCAGAGACACACATAATCGTCACTGCCCGTAAAATAAACAGCTGAAGCAGCAGCAGCAACAGAGGCAGAGGCAGAGACAGTGGCAGCAGCAACAGCAACAACAACAACGACATCAACGATGGTGACAAAATAAAAATAAAATACGAGCACGAAAAAATGCCAACAGCTACAATACGAATGACAAATACACTACAAAATATACTAGAAAATTTAAAAATTAAAGAGAATTTCTAGTAAACAGTATTAAGTTAAAGGACTGAAATTATAAGAACAGCGTAAAATCAGAAGCTTTGGAGTTATTCAGTATAAAATACACAATTGTAATAGTTGAGTTGATAAATTTTAAGCTTCTTGAGTCTATTTCTAACTTTTTATATACGATTTGACTGCCTGAATGATCATTTGGAAACCCAAACGGCAATCGTTGATATGTTGAAATGTCTATACAAATATTTTTAAACATGTTATTTAAGCAAACATTTGGCTTTACCAGACTTCCTGCCGGTTTTTAATGTAAACTTTGTTCTATTTGATATATTATAACAGTAAATTCTTATAGCTCTCTCTATAAGAACTCCCGAATGCCTTAATTAAACAACATATACAGCAAACGAACCTCAAACCAACAGTAATCCCTCAAAGGTATCTAAGCTAAAATAGCCGTTTTAAGAGTTAGAGTATATAAATATAATACGAGACCCCGGGCGGCAGGACATGAGCATTTTGACTGGGTGTGAAAAGGCATTTGGTGTGCAAAGCTTGAAATAAAATAAAAATAGTGCCGCAAAAGGACGACGTGCAACAGCAACAACAACAACAACAGCAACAGCAACAACTGTAACAACAGCAACAAAATTAACATCCTTGTTAGTTGTGAAAACACGTTCGCTAAATACGCGACAGTCGACGGGCGTTGAGAACAACAACCCCGCCAGGGACCATCAAGGATCTCAAGTGTTGTGCGAGTGTGTGTGTGTGTATATGTTGCAGACAGGCGCAAATATTTTAACAAGTGTCAAATGCACACGCTACTTAACTAAGTTGTTGCCTCTCTATTTTATTTCATTCCACATTCCACATTTCGTATTTCACATTTTATTTTTCTAATTTTCCTGCTGGATTTTCTCACGTGCAACGTTTCACACACAGAGTGTAGTAAAGAAGATAAAAAAAAAACTCTAAACTCAATTGATTAATAAACAAAACAACAGCAAAAGCTTGCAACAATTTGCCACTTCACTCTCCTGCTGCTGCCCCCAAGCCGAGTGGCAAGACTTAACCCCCCGTTGACCATGTAATTTGGCCATTTGTGTGCATTGATTTCGGCACTTAAGGCGCATAATCATCATCATCAGCAGCAGCAGTACAAGCAGTACAGCAGCGGAAGCTGCAACAAGCCGTGGCAGTGGCAGTGGTAGTGGATGTGGCAGCAGCAACGGCATCAGCGGATTTGTGTTCAACAACAAGCAACACGGATCGCTGCACAACAATGAAAAGCGGGCGGCTGAAACGGGCAGCAGTTGTAGGCCAGTTGCATGCCCCGCAGGTCCAATGGCATGCAACATCGAGTCGGCATAAGCAGGATTAAAATCAAAACAGATTTGCGTTGACAATGACAACGGTGCGGCACACACAAAGGACATGTACAGAAAGGACATGTTAATGTGCGATGTTAAACAGGCAAGCCGCCTCAGCGGCAAGACATGCAGCATGAGGCATGTAGCATGTAGCATGTAGCACACACATAGTGGCAGCGACAAGCTGGCAGGCCGAAACAAGTTGTTGATATGTGAAACGAAACACCTTGCTCAGAGAGCCCTAAAGAATAAAACGGATTCAGATACATGTGCAAGGACTCGCGTTGCCAAGTGAAATGTCGTTTCAACGTCAAACTTACACTGCAACAAGACGGGTGTAATGCGTCAGGGGAAGGGAGGGCGGAGGAGTGACAAAGGGGCCACGAAGCGATAAAGGCTTAAATCATTTGCAAATGAGAAAATGATTTTTGTTTGGCAGAAAGCAACCTTTAACCCCGAGGCCGCTTAACAAGTGCCCAGCAATTGGAATTGTAGCAGCATATGTCACAGCAAACTAAACAAAATGGCTGACCAAGGCGAAGAAGCAGTGAAAAGTGGGTGGACATGAAGGAGGCTTAAACAGAGCATATGTTTTGCTGATATCTATCTGAAAAGCAGATAATTACTTAAAGCTATTCTATAAAAAACGAACAAAATTAAATTAAAATGAAGTATAATTAGGTCAATTAATTACTAAAATAAGTCTTTCAAGCCTGGAACAAAAGATTGTAAACTATTTAAGTTTTGAAACAGCTATGAACAAAACTAATTTTTATTTGCATCTGTTAAAACAGAAAGCAATAAGTTTTGATATAAAGCAAAACTAGGATTTATAATAATGGAAACTACTAAATAATTAATTTTATTTATATAAATTAATGAATTTTTTGCCACAATAATTCGATCAACATCTACAACAAATAAAAAAAAAAAAGAAAACATAAATTCAATTAATGCAGAATAATTCAATCATTGCTCTTTTTTTACAGCCCAAAAAAAATGCATTTCCATTCAGTCAATCGGCAAAGTCAACAAGAGTTCAGGAAAAACTCTTTGGCAGCTGAAAACCCAAAAAGGAAATCAAAATAGGGAAAATGGAAATAGATTTGGATACAGTTGCAGTTACAGTTGCAGTTGAATTTGTGGTGTGCCTAAAACAACATGCAACCAAAAATTGTAACAAAGCTGAAAAAAAAAAAGGTGTTAAATGAAAACTAAAGCAGACAGGGATGAAAAGGGGAGAGAGCGGAGAAGAGAAGGGTTTTTCGTGGAGTTTATTAAAATGCAATTGTAAAATTGTTGTTGCCGCTTGTCAACACTTGATTAAGAGCAGCCGCCGAGGCGAGTCGACAGACGACAGTTGACAATTGGCAAACGGCAAGCGGAATGTAGCATGCCGCATGTGGCATGTGGTACACGAGGGTTGAAAGAGACAGTTGCGCCGGCGCAAATGACAGCCAGTCACTCCCCCCTATATCTCTCTCTCTCTCTCCCTCTCTCTTTGGCTGTAGAATCTAGAAACTAAAATCTGTCGCGTTCCGCATGGGTGTCATGTCAAAACAATGCAACTTGAGCCGCATTTTTAGAGGGTTACAGATGCCACCGAGAATCGGGAGTCGAGGGGAATCGAGTAGAGAATTGAGAAACGCTTAGAGATTGTCCACACAAGTGGCTCAAAGTTGTTTGCCACAACCCTCCCTCTGGCAAATGCAATTTGAATACGATCCATGAAAATATATAATTGAAAGCGAAAGGCAATGAGGGGCACACAAAAACCCATAGACAATAATGATAATGTTGTTGATAATGATGATGATGATGATGCCTGCAGCGCACCTGGTAACTCTGTAAAATGCTAACTTCTCGACTGCTTTGCTCATTGACTGTTGTTAGCCAAAGTTTTGGCCATGTTTATGCATTAGACGTGTTGAATATGGTTTTTTTTTGCTGTCGTTTTTGTTTGCTACTTGCAATCGCATGACATTTTTGTGGCTGCCCTTTATGGCCATTAAGTTTACCCATTGGGGATAGCAAAATGGGCAAATGAGACAGCATAATACACTTCCAAAAATACCACGTAAGTTTTTATTTTAAATGAGAAAGCCACGTAAACCATATTTAAATAAATTTATATTCAATAAACAAATTGTGTTTTAGAACTTTGTATGTTTTACACAGAGCGAAAAACCTAACTAAAAATATAAATAAATTAAAAATACTTAACTTTCAATTATTGAAATGCATTCTCAAACAAGATAAATATAATTTTAATATCAGAAAAATAATCTAGAATAAAATAACTACTAGAGTAATCCCACATATATTGAAATAAAAAAGATTGATTTAAAAATTAATTGAAATCTATTTCAAAAGTGTAATTATTGATATTTTAAGTGTGAAATACTAGACTACAACTAACTATATATTTTAATTTCTATCATAAAATAAAATAAACTCTTTTCTAAACAGGGTATCCTGCAGTCGCCACTTAAACATCAGCAAATAATCTGTTGTTACGCCAACTCGACCCACATTTTAATGGGCAACTGACAATTTAGAATGTTAGCATGTGCAGTTAAGTAACGGTAACATCAAGTATAAACATTATCAGAACTCGAATAACCCACAAAAGCAACAACATCAACAAGGCATCGTTATCATTAACAACCCAACAACAACAACTGGCGACAAAAACGACAGACAACATCATCATTTTATCATCATAATTATTGGGTTTATTAGTGCGTGTAGTGTGAGTAAGAGTGAGTGAGATAGCAGAAGAGAGGGACAGAAATAGCGTCACGTATTTGGCAAATCCGTTGAAAAAGCCAACAGCCATTCATAAACAAGAGTCCGGAGTATACAATACATAAATCCTCGCATAGAGGCTACAATGCGACTAAGACAATTCGTCATGTCATAGGGCTCACTGTGCCACGTTAAGATCTCAATTCTGGCTAATGGAGTTGCCAACGCACACAGCTACAACAACAATGTGTACAACAAGCATAACAACAATAATAAACGCCTTCTTATGAATTTCAATTGGCCCACAAAATGTCCTCGACACAAAAATACAAAAAAAAATGGAAAAGGGGAACTAAGTGAATCTCTGCGACTCTGACTGCAATTTGCGATGGGCTTTATGAATTTATGTATACCCTGTAAGCACTGTAACGTGTGGGTATATGTGTTAAAAATTCAAAAGAATTTCGATTAAAAATTTTTAATTTGTTGAGTGTGAGGCTGAAAAAATATAAATGAAAATTTATAAATAGCATAATTTAAATGTTTTTAGGACATAGTACAGATTGATAGAGATTAAGGATAAGAACTGGAAATACTAGATTTTTTGATTCAAAAACTTTTATTTTTTTAAATATGTATTAAATAAAGAAAACTGCAAAAAGTTCTTAACAAATTTTGTTGTTTCTAGTTAGATGCTTTTCTTCCCCTAGGCCCATTTGGAAAGAAATCTTTAGCTCTAGCCACAACTACAGGGTATTATTAAGTAGAGTAGATCAGCATTCAACAACTTGTTTTGTTTTGTGTGTGTGTGTTTGCATTACTAATATGAAACGCCCACCACAACAACAACAGCAACAGGAACAAGAGGAACAACATGAAGAAAGGACGTATGTACGTGCGTCTCCCTAATTCACAGCAAGACGTTTGTCCTGCAATGAGCAAGCAGAGCGACAGGAGGTCCTTGGGTATCCTGCGGCGCTAATAACCCACTTACTTATAGTTATCCCTTTGTCCGGCTGCTGCTGTTGCTGCTGCTGTTGAAGCTCTGACAGGCCATCAATTACGAGTATTATGCGATTATTACTTATATAGTATATATACATACATATATAAATGCACCGAGGGAGGGCGTACTGCACTTAAAGGGAGAGTCGGTAGCGGGGAGTGAGCAACAATTGCAATTAAATTGACCACAAGCGAAATTTAGAAAATTAAGTTCATAAAAAATATGATTAAAGAAATATAAAAATATAGACGCTACCCTCTACATAAGTATTAACCATAGCTAAAACTTTTTTAATAGTTTTTTCGAATAAAACATCAAAAATTTGTCATGGTTTTCGTCAGCTGTCAAAGCTGTGACTGAGTTCTGGGAGATTTCAAGTTGTTGTAAATTTCAAATTACAAAAAAAAAATCAAATAAAATGTTGCACAAATCAAGTTGAAAAGCGTAACAAGAGAAAATGGAGAGAGAGACAGAAAAGGGACATGAGAAAAGGTCACGAGAAAGCGTAATCGAAACCAGAAACAGAGTTTCAAATAAAATACAGCTGTGAGAGCAGACGCACCTTGATAAGAGAATAAGGAGAACAACAGAGAAAGAGAAAGGGGTAGCGAGAGGTAGAACCAGAGATAACAGCAACAGTTTAATTAATTTCGGGTTTTTGCCATGTGTCAATTGATGAATGCAAATGAATTTTTACATGCGAATAAAGCAAATTCGGTTAACATTCATAATGATTCACATGCAGGTAACAACAAAGTAGAGAGAGAGAGAGAGAGAGAGAGAGAAGAGCGAAGAGTAAAGTGTAGAACAAGCAAATCAACATGTGGAGGAGTAAAAGAGACAGGCGCCACAGCAGCCACAGCAAATGACCGCAAACCGCAGGCAGCGACAGAGTCAGAAACAGCAGCAGAGCAGTGGCAGCGACGGAAGCAGCGCTAGTGAAACCGCAGCTAAAGGATTGAGAGTGTGTATGTATAAGTGTGTGTGTGTATGTGAGTTTGCCTTTTTGGGGCGTATCATAAATAATGCGCTCAGGTGACACGAGTCTCCAGTCTCCAACGCGCTTATCACGCGAAGCGCCATGAATTTAAGCCCCAAAAAGAATGCAAATAAATAAGCGAGCAAAAGGAGCGCAAAAGCAAAAAAATAAAAACCAAGAAGAGATAGAGATATGCAATACAAAGGCAAAGGAAACAACAATAATGGAGTTGAGCAATAAATGGATAACGCAACGATTCCGTAGAACGTAAACTATATAAATCCAGACAATTGGAATTGGAATTGAAATTGAAAATGGACTGTTTTATGGTTAAGGCAAAAGCTACTCACAGATAACTTTTAATATCACTTTTTTAAATAATTTTATTTGCTTTTGAAATGGTGTTTAAATAAATATTAAACATTTGATTGCTTTTAAATTATAGCTAATGCAAAGAAATAATCTAAAAATATATTATAATTGGTATATGTGGATATGTATTAGTATTCTTCATTTTCCCAAATATTTTTTACGGTATGTCTTCCAAAGAAATGATTAAAATTATAAATAAATCTATTTGAAATTTGATAATAAATGTAAAACTTTTCAATTCTTTCTAACAAAAATTCTTTTAATATAATCATTTTAAATAAATTCTTTTTATGTTTTTATGCTATTAATTAGATGAATACTTATGTTTTTGTTTTAAGAAAATAAATATTTACTTTCGGAATATTGATTGAAAGAGAGATATTAGTTTAATATCATACCTGAGATACAGATTTAGATCCCTCACCTAAACACTACAAACTTAACTAACCGTTTCGTTCAACTAAAATTGCTATATATGAGTCAATTTGCAGTCAATTTTTGATTACTATATAATTTATTGAAATGTCAACCCTTCTTCTAAACACACACACACGTCCACGCGTACAACCCCTTAGCATGCATTATACGGATTACGGTTAAGCCCCTAAATACGCATATGTTGGAGTTAAAATTAATGAAGGGTTATTTATTATATGACAATTATTTGTTATTGACTTATTGCCAAATGCCACGCCCTCTAAAAAAAAATATATATACACGATAAGTGAAATGCAAATAAATTTAGCGACAGTTGCGACATTTCAACCACCTCCAACTCTCCACCACACCCATCCGCTCCTCTTCTCCTTTCCAGCAAAATTTTCAAAAACCGTTGCGCCTCATTTAACGCCGTAAAATGTGAAAAATCTGTGGAAAATACAAGGACGCTGTGGTGGAAATTACCACGCCCATTAATGCAAATTAAACGCAATGCGGACATATGCCCACAAAAAAAAAAAATCTGAATGACTCAATGAATGAGCGAATGACTGGCTGACTACCGTCGTACTGAATGTCACAGCGCATTATCATTCATAAATCAAAACATGGAAATTGTTGAGGCACATGCACACATGATTCTCCTCAGGTATCTGTATGTTTTAGCTATATATCTGTAGCTCTAGCTCTATTTGCATCTCTCTAGCTGAGGGTTCGGTTTGGTATTTCAATTTGCAGCCCTCTCTTCCTCTCTCTCTTTCTCTCGGGCCCGTTAACCTTACCCTTAGCCCTAATCTCGCCCTGCAGCCCGCTTTTGCACAGTCTAATAAACATGTACGAAAAAAGTTATGAATAAATTAAGACATCTGTAAATGAGCAACGCTTGTTTGTGTTTGGTTGCCTTCTATATTAAATTCGCATTATAGTCGAGTCAGAAAGCAGGAGGGAGAAGCGGGTTAGAGGTAGCAAAGAGTTATGTAGTTGATGCACAAATTTAAAAAGTGAAAATAGTTGATTAAAGCTTGATTATTTAAAGTCGAATTTTGTGTATATTTTTGCAATTAATAAATTGTAGTAAAAGTAATCCAGATATTCTGAATTACAGTTTAATAATTCTATTATTAACAGATTGTGGAAATAATTGTGTGGGAGAAATGCAAAAGAACTATATGTACTAGAATCAACTTCATAATCGGCTTGTTGAAATCTGTGTTTACCATTTTCAATGAATTTCTTTTCGGAAATCCAAACATTTAACTCTCTGCCTGTCTTTATATTAGAGACTTAACTACGTATGTTCTATATTTTCAAGAACTTAATGTTTTATTTTAAATAAATAAACTATTAATTCTAAGATTTGCCTTTTCGCTAAAAGTTCTTAATCGATTTTTTAGTTTTTAGCACAACATACAATACTTTATAGTCTTCGGGCAGTGTAGAGTAGCCAAGTGGCTGAATTTTGAAATTTTGTTGTGTTTCAAGCGAAATGTGCGCAAAAAATGTTCAACTGAAATGCGAGTAGAAAAGATGGGATATATAATATGATCTTATAATGCGGTAGGCCAACACAAAAATATTGCTATAGAACGGAAAACAGAAAACAAAATAAATACAAAATAAAATACGGATGTGGCAATCACACACACACACACACACACACACGCTGAAAATCCTGTCGAGCGCTTTTCAATGAAAATTCATCAGCATGTCATCAATGTCTTCGTGGCCGTCTTCGTCTTCTGCAGACAGGCCGCAGAAAACAAAATCTGTTTCCATAATATTGAAGATCTCTGTACGAGTTGTGTTAGGTTGCCCAAGTCGGAGACATTGTTTTCTTAGTAAGAAACGCCACCCAAAGCGTTTTCCATTTGGAAAACTCAACGGGGTAAGCGACGTTTTGCTGGTGTCGCTCAGTTTTTCTTCTCATACATTTTGACAGACAGTTGGCAGCAAATGTCTGGAAGGAGCAAATGTGTAGAGCAGACTGCAAGAGAGGGGAAATTTAAGGGGGGAGGTACAGTGCGTCTTCAATTACGAGACGCGCGTTGAAAATAAAATTTCAGCAGTCGCCACCATATGGGAAATGTCACTTGCTTTAAAGAAGAAGCAGAACTAGAAGCAGAAGCTAAAGCAAAAGCACGACCAAAGTTGCAGACACGTGAAGCAGAAGAAGATGGAGACAAAAGTAGGAGAAGGGAGGTGAAGGTGGGGGGATATAGCAGAGTTCTGCCTACCGCAGAATGAGAGAAATCAACGTCACCAAATGGACAACACACGTGGGGCCAAAAGCAACGTTCATAATGAGCAAGAGGATAATGATGTTTCATCATGTTTGAGAAGGTAACGATGCTGCTGTTCATGATGATGTTGATGATGCTGTTAAGGATGATGATGATGGCAATGGGGGCCGTTAAAAAGCCAGCGCCAAATAGCTGCGAAAAGTAAAGCCGCTCGTAAAACTCAAACGAGGCGAGGAAGCAAAAAACATGGCGCCAAATAACCGCAAACATAACGACAACCACAGCAGCAGCAACAACAACAGCAACAATAACAACAGCAACATCAACCACAACAACGACAACGTAGCAGCAGCGCAGGATCAGGACAACGTTGGCGACGTTTGCCGCCATTTTGTAAAAGAAAAGTGCATATAATAATATAAAACAACAACAAAAACAACGATAGCTACACATAAGGAATCATGGCAAAAACAGCATTAAAAGCCAGTTGAACAGTTTTCCCCCAAAACGACGAATTTTATACACTACTGTATTGCATAGTGGTAGCAGAAAAGCAAAGAAAATTAAGTGAATTCCAAGTAAATGCGAGAAAAGTTAAATTAAATACAACTTAAGTGCCCATTATAATGTTGTATAAACTGTTTATATATTAGGTTGGGGAAAAAGTAATGCATTATTTATATATTATTTTCAAAATTCATTTATTACGGTTTGGACAGTCCGATTTAATTCAAATATGTGCCGTTTTGTTCATTGACTTGTTGCCATTTTGAGGACAACTTCAAAATTCCCCGCTCAAAAAAGCTCTGGTCCTTGCTGTTAAAAAACTCGACCAACCTAGTTTCGCAGTCCTCTTTTGAATTAGTTTTTTTACCTACTAGAAAATTTTGTAAGGACAAAAAAAGGTGATAGTCATTTAGTGCTAGATCCGGACTATACGGTGGATGCATTAAAACTTCCCATCCGAGCTCCCTAAGTTTGTTGAGCGTCATTATAGATGTGTGTGGTCTAGCCTTGTCCTGGTGAAAGACAATTCCTTTTCTATTGGCCAATTCTGGTCGCATTTTGTCAATTGCTTTCTTCAAAAGGTCTAATTGTTGACAATAGGGGTCTGAGTTAAGGGTTTGTCCATATGGAAGCAGCTCATGGTAGATGATTCCCTTCCAATCCCACCAAACGCACAGCAAAGCCTTCCTGGCAGCTAGTCCTGGTTTGGATACCGTTTGAGCTGATTCACCGCGTCTTGACCAGGATCGTTTTCTAACAACATTGTCGTACGTGACCCATATTTCATCACCAGTCACCATCCGCTTCAGAAATGGGTCGATTTCATTACGTTTCGACAAAGATTCGCAGATGGAAATTCGGTACAGTATGTTTTTTTTGATAACTCGTAAGGCACCCATATGTCTAGCTTTTTACTGTCTCTAGCGTTTTGTAAATGCCTTAAAACTGTTTTGTGGTCAATGTTAAGCTCTTGGGCGATGCTGTGGCTGCTGACATGCCGGTCTGCTTCAGTTAGCTCCACGATCTTATCAGAATTTTCGACGAAGGGTCTACCAACTCTAGGTGCATCTTTAACATCGATATTTCCGGAACGGAATTTTCGAAACCAAAATTATGCATTACTAGTCGATACAGTATCGGGGCCATAAACATCGTTCACAATTTCGGTCGCCTTGCTTGCATTTTCGAATTTAAAAAAAAAAAATTGCAAAATATAGCGAATTTTTTCTTTGTTGATCTCCTTGCTTAACAAAATTTCTCTCATAATAGAATCGAACCAGAAAAAAATTGACTACACTGCGTTTTAGAGAGGAAGCCCACTTTTCTAAAAAGCCCAAGTTTAAGTCAGTGAGACCAATAGTTTAGAAATTAGAGCATACCAAAGCTGACAGACAAAAAAATAACCCATAACTTTTTCCCCAACCTAATATTTATGAAAAATATATATACATAAAATTAGTGCAATTTACATATTTGTATAAATAAAAATAGCTTTTTAAGGTAATAAGTTACCAAAAACAAAATTAAAAGAGAGCTACTTATAGAAAATAAAAATTATAGTCAATTCTTGTTTTAAATAAAGTGCTAAGAAACATACATATATTTATTTTTATACTTCAAAAACAGTAAACATGCAAAACAGATAAATTACTTAAAAGTTTCTTATGTGTAGTTTTATTATAATAATATTAAAGTAAAATGCACAATAAATTCAAATTTAAAATAGAAAACCACACACAATACAGCCAACATACCCTTTCAGTAAAAGAGCAAATAAACGTTCTAGAAATAAAGGCAGGGAAGCTTGAAATGTTGGTTTGAGCGCTGAAATGGGCGCCTGTGATTTGGCTTTTGTGAAAAGTGGAAAGTGGAAAATGGCGAATATGTCGCCGAGCATCGTAAAAAATTATGCCCAACGTAAGGCCTTAAAGTCCACACAACAAAGAAGAAACACAGGGAGAGTGAGAGGGGGAGAAGACAAAGGGAGGTAGAGAGAGCAGGAAGAGCCATACTCTCTTGCTCATATGACTCCATAAAAAGAGAGTGGGGGGATGGCTAGCTCGATGGCCCAACGCCATGGTCAAATGGCGTTCTTATGGCACTTGAGTGGCAAAATCAAATTAGAATTTATGTTAAGTTGCCAATCATAAATGGGGGCGCCCAACGTGGTACGCATCGATGGCTATAACCATTGGAAATATTATGGACTGGAGTGCTAGAGAGATGTAGCTATAAATGGAAATATAACTGCAAAAGATTTTTAGTTTGCGACATCAACAGATTTTACAGCTCTTTTTTCTGCTGTGCATGTGAGTGGCTGGCGCCCAACGTGTGGGTGGGTAAGCAAAACATACTTTTAGGCGCTTCAGGATTAGTGGCTTGTAATGTGCGCCATCTGTCGGCCACTTGAGGGCATTACTCACGCCACATTTGGCGCATTCAAGTGCTTAGCGTGTTAATTTGCACCCGTCTCTACAGGGGTGAGCTGCATGCACTATAAAGAGACTATAGAGAGGGGTGGCCCTGGGCAGAAATTTATGTACGGTGTGTGCTAAGCCCTCACAATTGCCATTTGATTGACTGATGCGCTGGTGTTCACTAAAACTCTAGATAATGCTTAGCGACTCTAGGTAAGGCATAGAGACAGTTGTTGTTGAGGGTGCAACAGATAGATGAGCAGCAGCAACAAAAACATTATCATCATCATCATCATCTTCCTCATCCTTATCAGTTTACTGACGAGCATTAAATTAACTGTAACCGGCATGGACTGGCTGCACTTTACACATTTTACATATGTCACCTAAGATCTGTTTGTTGGCTTGTTGAATTCGATGGGTGGTTGTTGCTCTGGTTCTGTGGATTCCCTGGTTTGGGTATGCTTAATATTCCCTCGAGTGCTAAAAACAAAAAAACCAGAACACAACAAGCCAAAATCAAAGCGAATGCACTCAAAAGAGATCTCCACTACGGACTCTACGTAATTCAATAGCCCAGAAGCCGAATCTCTCCCTCTCTCTCTCTTTCTTTTTGGGCCTGTTTGTTACCTTTGACATGCGGTGCTGGACAGGCACTCATCAAACTTTTGACATGCAACTGAACCTTTTAAGGAGGCGTGGTAGAGAGAGATACTACAAGAGAGCATTCATATACGCTGCTGCTGCTGCGCCTTTTTGCATGCAAAATGTCAGCGCATATGTCAGACTTTTGCATATGACCTAACGCCCTTCCTACAGCCTCTCTCCCCCCTAGTTATTCATTGCCCCTTTCGTCAACCCGTAAAAAACACGCCTAGCATACAATCGAGGGATGTTTGTTGCATTTCCAGTTGGAAACTATGTGCAAACTATTTGAAAATATTTGAATATTAGAACATATTGCGGCCATAAAGTGGAGAGATTACCAAAATCTTGATAGATCTTATGGGCATAGACATCATAATCATCATATGAAAATATAATACGCGCATGGAAGCTTTGGTACGGAAAACTGCACAGATCTGCCACTACTAAAACCATTCATTTGCCCTGAAACCGTGGCTGACTGAGCTGTACTTACTTCACAATTGAATTATCATATTTTTTAAATATGAAATATTACTTTGAGAATTCAAACAATGTTTAGATTCTATTTTATGAGGTATCGAAATAAAGTATAAACTTTTTGAATTTTATAAAAAAAAATTGTAAAGCTTTAGATATGAATTTATTTTTTAAATTTATACAAAATTAACAACATTTAACTGTTCTTTAAGCCCAAATTAAATCTCGTACCTATTAGTTCTATAATTCTTCAATGAACTCTCGTCTTTGCAATGGCATTTTTGTTTTCTTACTCAACTTTTTTGTTGTGCTTGACCCATGTTCAAATGCATTTTGATGCAAATCTGAAGTGAACTTCTTTGAGCACTTCTCATTTGCTGACCCACTCGCACTCTCACTCTCACTCTCTCTCTCTTTCCTCTATCTCTTGTTCTATCTGGCAGTGCTCTATCGCATTCCCTGTGTTTGCTATGATGTCTCTGTAACTGTAATTGATGCTGACTTTTTGACAGTTTGAATGTCGAAAATGAACAGATGAATCTGTTGTAGCACCACCAAAATGGGAACCCAGAGATGCAAAAAGGGATGCAATGCACATTTTGAGGTGAGGGAGGCGGTGGTGGCAGAGTGAAGAGCGAGGGGCGGAGATTACCCGGTAAAACTGTCGGCTACTGTTACAGAAATGACAACTCTGATTAGTTTTGTGACAGTTTTGTGATTTGAATTCAATTATGATATGTAGAATGCAATTTAACCCAAGGAAAGAGATGAACAATTTTAGAATTGAAGAAATGTAAAGACTAAAGCTGATTGCTACAAAACTTTGACGTAGAGTTTGCTTAGGGTTGTCGCCGCTGCACACACGATGGACAGGATCAATAAACACGCTGTTAAGAGTCAATATTTTGATTTGGAACGACGTCGAAGGAAGAGAAAACAAAAGGACGCACTAAACAAATAGAAAACTTTTCTCCAACACAATAGCGGGACTGGGCATGGGGAGAAGACAAAAAGTGGTGGTGGGAGGGAGGTAGGTAGAGATAGAGAGGGCGGGGCAGCGGTATTTTCAGTCAAGAAGTGTTCAATGCCTGCGCCCATTGTCAAAAAGAATCAACAAAAAACTGAAATCGGATATTAAATGCACAACAAACAGCAACAACAACGTCGAGGAAAATCCAAAAAAGGAAAAACGAACAAAGGCGAACGCTTGAAATGAATACGACAGGACGAAACAGTGCAGCGGGCCGAGGGGATAGCTCAACACTGCGAGAAAGCCGTACGAAATTCAAAGTAAATCTAAGTTTTTTATATTTGAGTGAAGAAAACACTAAAGAACTGTTTATAATACATAATTTTCAACCAAATTATTTCAATTTTCAACCAAATTATGTATTTATTTTAAAAAAATTATTTTATAAACTGAAAACATGTGAAGAATTTAGTTTAAGTCAAATTTTTCGTTGTATTTTAAAGGAAAAATTATAATAAACATATTTGTATGGAAATAATATGTCTGAAACCAAAATTTTTACGTCACTCAGTGAAAATCCGTATGTAAAAGATGAAATTGAAAGCACCAAAAATTGAACAGAAAAACAAAGATTCATAATTTTGTAATATAAAGTTTACCATATTCTAAAACTATTATTTTAAGGAGCTGCAAGGTCTTTCGTCCAACCTAATAAAAATTCCAACAAATTTAAGTGATATTTTACCAAATTTTTGCGTATATAAATCAATTATTTTGTGCAGTGTAATAGTTGGTAGCTGTGGCAGGGAGCGGCTGTGGTGGCAACTAAATAGTTGCACTAATATGTCCATGACGTTGGCAAATGGTAAAATAAAACCCACAGCACGTGTGTGTGTGTGTTTGAGAGTGTGGGTGTGTAGTAGGTTCAGTTTTGGGGGTCGGAGTTTGAGAGTTCGCTGCTAGGAGTCACTGGATAATTGAGACAAAGTTAAAGGGTCGCACAGGACAACTGCAAAGTGCATGGAGAGAACGAATGTGCGCTGTTTGGTCCAGGATGAGGCTCAACTCCATTCCAAATAGCCATTCGATATGGTTACTTAAAGGGTAATTAAATTAAACTGTGCAGCACACAGGAGCAGCACACAGCATGTTGTCCTCGTTGATAACCAAACAAAAGGACACGCGGCACACAGCACAGCACAGCACAACAACAGAGCACAGTCTGAGAGTCTGACAATCTGAAAGAGAATCAAAGCTTTATCCCCTTTTAAACCGAATCGAGTCGACTCGACTCGACGACTGGTTATCACTTTTTTTTCTCTTCTTTCCTTATTGTTTGTTGCTGTATGCATATTTCATTATGACAGCAGGAGGTTGTGTTTTTGGGGTGGGAACGGTGTATTCTGGCTAGCAGTGTTGTCGTTTTAGCTTGTTTTAACTAGATCTAGCGATTTAACATTTGGGTGGGCTATTTTTACTTAAATCTCAAATAATTTCTTTAAAAAACTTTATAAAAATAAACAAAACCAATCACAATATGTTCTTACAAATTTTTAACTTTTAGCTTTAACATTTTATTAACAATTTCTAGCTATTTTGACTCTTTACTCTAGCTACTTTAGAGCTTGTACTTTCAACAACACTGTCGAGAAGGTGGTTGCCAGGGGCAAAGGTGGAGGATGAGGTTATAGCTATGGGTACGGATGCGACTACGGATGCTACTCGTCTATTTATAAAAGGAAGCGCCTTATCGCGTGTCAAATCATCGTTATGATTGCTGTGCCACCTCACTCTCTCCCTCTCCCATTTTCTCTACTCTTCTCACTTTCTCTCGTTCTACTTTTTTATGATTTGTTTAGCCAGACAACGCCTTGAAATTGATGATCAAACGATGATTAAAATGTATTTGCTGCTGCTGCTGTTTTTTATGAAAGCTGCGGTAGTTGGGCATAGGGTTGATCTGCCTAATGATTATGTTGATTAATTATAAATCAATTACATTGTAAAACGAGCTAAGATACACAAACAGCAAACCAAATTTGTTATGGTTATGGTAATAAACAATTTATAAGAAAACGAGAGAGGAAACTCAGAAATGAGTTAACATAAACTAGAAGCAAATTAAAAAGATTTTAGCAAAAGAGCAAATCGAAAGAAAAGAAAACTCAATAAATATTCAAGATTTATTTAGATTATTTTAAAACTCAGTCAAAAGTGAATTTATTTCTCTTGCCAAGCCTGAAATATATTTGAAACGTAATGAATACATTTTGATATAAATTTAAATGGATATTCATATTCAATTTCAAATTCATATTCACATTCCTTTTTCTATATTGAATTCTAAATACGACTCCATTAGCTAGAAATGCATTCAATTCAATTCAATTTTATTTAAATTTAGTATATGCCAAAATTCGAATATTTTGTTAAATATGTTTTCTGCCAAAGATGAAAAATTGCAACTGACAAATAGACAGAGAAAAAAACGAAGCTAAAACCTCAAAGTGGGCGTGACACACACACACACACATGCAGCCCACTGCAAACCAAATTATTTTTATGCATTTATTATTAGTAAAAATGGTAGAAAGTCAAAAGTAAATAGAAAAGTTATTAAACAACTGAGCTAAAAGTTTTGCTTAATTAAAATCAAATTTTAGTTACATTTTGTGCCAGAAAAATGGAGGTTTTCTGCTCCCTCCCACTCTCCCCCTCTCTTTCAGTTTCTTTTGCTATTTTCACCCTTTCATTTATACGATTGTAGCAATTAAAAGTAAACAAAAATTAAATTATGCAGCAAAAGAAACGAAAACGAAGACGAAAAAAAACCTTCACGTAAATTGGTCTTCCAAATGCTACAATTGAATTAGATCAAAACGCCAAGGAAAAGACGAAAAAGGAAAATGTAGTGAGAGAGAGATAGAAATAGAAATAGAAAGGTGGCATGCCATTGAAGTGCGGCGAATTGAATTTCTTTCATTTTTTTTGTACTCATTTTTGTTTTTTGCCAAAATGGCGCAAAGTATTGCGGCGAGGGGGCAACAGTGGTGTGGGGTTTTCTTTGGTTGAGCAAATTATAGTCAGGGAAATTTGATTTTGCAGCCAAAGAAGAAGAAGAAAGCTACAGTGGAGAATGCAAAAAGAAACAACAACGTAACGTTTTGTAATTGAATTGAGCGCCGAAAAGCGCGCTACACTAAAAACAGCAGAGCAAAGAAAGAGAGAGCGAGAGAGAATTGGGGGGCGACCGGAAGTGGAAGCGTAACAGAGAGAGAGAGAGAGAGAGAGCCAACTGAGAACAATGGCGGTGGTTTGCTAATAAAATAAACGAAAAGCTTTTGTAAGCAAATTGAAAACATAAACAAACGAAAATTGATCAACAAAAAGAAATAAATGTGAAAAATGAAGAACAAGCGAAACTAGAAAACGGACAAAGCGAAAGGAAAGGAGCAGAGAGGTAAGGGAGAAGAAGGAGAAAAGTAAAAAAACAACAGAACAATACAAAAGGATAAACACAATGTTTTCACTAACAAAACAAAAGGCAGCTAAAAAATGACAACAAAAATATACAAAAACACGAAAAATAAAAAAAAAACGAAAGAAAAACAAAAAACAACAACAGCAACAATAGTAATAACAACAGCAGCAGCAAATGGACAAATAGCCAACAAAAAGTTGCTGAGTGAAAAAAACTGCATAATAACAAAGTTCTTTTTTATAGTTATAACAATGAAAAAGAGAACACAAAAAAAAAAGAGGAAGAAGACACACACACGCACAAAGAACATATACAAATGTATGCGAAATTCAATTTGTATGAAAATAAACAAAATGGCGTCTGTGTGTGTGTGCACGCTTGTTTGTGTGTGTGTGTAATAACAACAGCAAAAATTCGATTAAAACTTTTGCGCTGCCCAAAACGCACACACACACACACAGAGCGTACAAATTAAAGAAAAACAGCGCCACATTAAAGTTTTTTGCAGCAACTCGCAGCGTTAAAGCAACAACTTGCAACATGAAATTGTAAAACGCTGCAGTCATAAAAACGCAGAGCAGAAAAAAGAATATATAAAAAAAAAGTGTTGAAAGCGTTGCAAGCGGCAACAACAATAACAATAATAATAATAATAACAGCAACAGCAGCAACAACAATAATGATTGCACTTGCTGCGCAGTTTGACAGCCATTGCCGCAGTTGCCAACAGCCTTGTCAGCTAAACAGTTTGACAGCCACTGGCAGCTAGCTATAACACACACAGTAGTTGTCCCGCTCGCACAGCGTAGACACGCCCCCTTGTTTTGGCAGCTGACTGCACAGCATGCGCATTCGCTATCGCTCTCACTCTCACTCTATTTCGAACTGACTTTCGAACTTCAACTTGTCAGTGCACAATTTCCCCTCCAAAGAAATATTTGATAGTTGTTTGTGTTTTTAGTGTAGTTTTTGTTGTTGTACTCACTTTATCATGTCCGGTAGGCGTTCCGGTACTTTGGGGTGGGTGTTTTTCTTGACATAGCTGGATGATAGCGCCTCGGTGCATGCTAGCATTAGCTCTGTGGACAACTCGACCGGATGTTGTGATGATTTTTCTTCGGGTAACTGCAGGAAAATATAGATATATATATATAGTTATATACAAATATGACTAGAAGAGATAAACGATAAGAAAATATGTGTAAAGTATAGAAAAATGAAATCGTTGGAAAAGTCAAAAAGTGACAATGCAGCTTAAAGTTGGTTAACTCTGTTCTGGTTGTTGTTGTTGCCACACAATTGTTGCATGCTTTGTGGCGTTAAGCGATATTTATCGTGTGTTTCTCTGTGTGTGTGTTCAAATTAATTATAAAAGTTAAGAGCAACAACAACAACACATCAATCAAAATGTTAATTGCTGTTTTTTTACGCCATGTTCTTTATCTTATTCATTTCCCCCACCTACAACTCCCCCCACTCTCACTCACTCGCTCTTCTTCTTGCTTACATGACAAGCCACTGATCCATCAGCAAAAGCAAAAAAACAAAAACAACAACAGTAAGCGATGAGGCGACGACTCAAGTGCTGAGCAGAAGCATGGTGGGGAAGAGGGAGAGAGAGAGACAAAGCACGACAATAAACACGAGCCAAGGTAACAACAACAACAACAGCAGCAGCAACAACAAGACAAATGAAAGTGTGACCGACGCGCGCTGTAAAAAATATATAAATAATTTTTTTATAGAATAAAATGCAAAGCAAAGCGACCACAACCAATAACAGTGCGTTGGAAAAAATCTAGAAGCAAGTATGCTCAACTAGCAAATACCATGTAAAACAGCAGCAAAGCAATTTATACTACGACAACTTGGACAAAAAGGCAAACAACGGTCGAATGGTATAGCAGTTTAAACTGTATTTGAAGCCAACATTAAAGCTGCTTTTAATTTTCTAAATTTTTCTATTAAATTTTTGTATATTTTGTATGATAAATCCAATTATTCTAGAAACATATCTTACGGCAGTTATATCAGTTTAATATAAATCCCATAAGTACTACTAACACAATGCTGCTAAGCAGTCTAGTCAAAAACACTACCACTAATTGCATATACCCTCGCACAGTGCAAACAACTACTGGGTAGCACTGTTAAGAGTAGCTTTTTACGCATTTTAACGATTGATTTAACAGCGAACCACAAATACATATACAATAAACATTTATGTACAAAAATGTAAATAAAAGCAGTTAAGAAAAAAACTTGACAAACAAATGCTGACAAATTGTAGAAACTTCTGAACCGAGGAGATAGAGAGTGAGAGGAAGGTGGGGGGAGAAGGGGATTTAAAGTGGTACCAACGGGAATGGAGCGAATTTTGCGGCTAGTTATTGGCAGAATTTATAGGCCAAGGCGTCAAAGAGGACACAAAGAGGACAGTAAATAAAAATCGAATAAAAATGCCAAAACACAAAAGAAAAGCAAAGCAGCAAAAAAAAGTAAAGGAAAAGCAACAAAAACAGCGGAGCAAAATAAAGAAACAATAAACTTTAAAACTTGGCAAGTTTAAAAGCGAATTGATGGCAGGGCATAAAAAATACACAGAGAGACTAGTCGAACTTGGAATACGCTGCAGCAAAAGCTTAAAAGGAAATACAAGTTGGTTTAAATATAAAAAAAATATTATAAAACAAAAGGTTCAGTAAGTAAAATGCTAACACCAGCAGAGTTTACAATTTAAATTTTGAAATAATATTTAAATTATTATTGCTAAGCAAACAAATGTAATTCCAAGATATTGTACTACTTGGCAATGGAAGAGTATTTAAAATAAATTTAAAAAAATCGCCTTAAGGGCCTCAAGCATAAAAAAAAAGTGTGAAAAAGAGTTACAGCAACTGAATGGCCAAGGGACATTTGCCAAGTTTAAAGCGCCGTACGCTTTTGGGGAATTTCCGATTTGGCCAAGTTACCACCAAGGCGACAGACAGTCGACACTTTTATTGTGTCAAGAAAAAGTTTATGTGCCGTTTACATATAGCTATATGGCTCACCTGAAAACTTTTGATGATGGCATCGAACAGCGTTGCAATTGAATTGCCCAAAAGAGCGTGACGCGCAATCTGTGGACAAACGGAGCAGGCATTCCGATACAATTGCACAGCGAGTGTGAGGGATCTGCAACAGAAAGGGTATGCGTTAAACTAAATGAATGAATTAAAACAGCAGTAGTATACTTACTTCTTGGAGATCTCGGAATTCTCTTCCATGGCAGTGCTAATCACATAGCTGGCCAGCACGCCTAAACCATCCATGCTGAGAAACGCCTGAAAGTCAGCGGTTTGTGCCTTTGGTATCACTCGCAACAGATTGCCCAACGTACGATCCAATCCCTGTGAGCCTCCGCCCTTAATCACCAGATTCAAGAGCTTGGGCACGCTGCTATCACGCTTCAAATGAATGGGCAGTGCCTCCAAGGTGGACAAATATTCGCTGGCACTGTAGAAATTAAGGGAGATAATTAATAATATAAGTAAAAAGAAAGCTAATTTGTAGGCAAAAATTATCTCTTTTAGTATAAGTAAAAAATTAATATATTTTTAAATCATTAAAATTCTCTTGGTCTTGGGTTAAGATATAACCCCAGAATTTTCCAAAAATAATTCTGTTTGAATGAAAAAACTTGTGGAAAAGCTAAAAAGCTAACAACTTTTGGGAAAAAAATGGTATGTGGTAAGTATGAAATCAATTTAAATATCGGAAATAACAGAAACTTTTCAAACTACTCATATTCCAATGCTAAATCTGTAAAGATATTTTAGTCTTAATTTTAGTTTCTGTAAATATTGAGTTTAGCTAGTTTAGCCAAATGCCTAATCTATTTAGGCTTTAAATAATAAGTAATTTTAAAAAATTTATAGAAGCTTTAAGTTTATAGCAAAAGGAGTATATATTTAAGTAACTAAAATTCCCTTGGTCTTTGGTTGAAGTTATGAACTCGAGAATTTTCCAAAAATAGTTCTATTCTAATGAAAAAAACTTGCGGAAGAGTTAAGAAGCTAAGAAGCTAACAACTTTTGCGAAAAAAGGTATGAGTTAAGTATGAAATAAATTTTAATATCGGAAATAACAGAAACTTTTAAAATTAAGCATATTCCAAAGCTAAAGCGTAAGATATGGGAGTTTCTGTAAATGTTAAATATAGCAACTTATGGAGTTTAGTTAAATGCCTAATCTATTTAGGCTTTAAATAATAAGTAATTTTAGTAAATTTTTTATAGCAGCTTTAAGTTTATAGCAAAAGGAAGTTTTAAGCACTACTCACCACTGACTCATGCGTTGCTTGAGCTTCTTCATCTTCTTCTTGTAGCTGCGGGAATGCTCACGACTGCCACCAATGCCGCCCATGTCGGACAGCGTGGAGGAGAGATCACAGTCCTCGTTTGTGGTGCTGGTGGTGTTGCCGTTGAAGAGCTCCTCGTCCTGATCACCACGAGCGTCGTCCTGTTGCCGTGTGCTTGGCATGGTTAGCTCCAGAGCACGTTGACGTATATGCTCAATGTTCTCCTCGTGCCGTCGTGCCGACTCCAGTTGCTTTTGCTGAATCTTGCGTTGCAACTCCTCGGCTATCTGTTGCTGTTGCACTTGCAACGCGAGGAGACGTTCCTCTCGATCGCGAGCCTTTTCGCGTGCCAAAGCCTGACGTTGTCGCTCCTTTTGTTCCTGCATTTTGCCAATGCGTTGCTCCTTCTCCAGCCGCGTCTCGTTCATCTTCTCCAGCTTGAGCAGGCGCTCCTTTTCGAGAGCCTGACGCCGTCGCTCCACAGCCGCCTCTTTGGCTGCCTTCTCCTCCACACGCTTCTGCCGTTCCTGCTCCAGATCCTGCAGACGGCCTTCGGTCTCTTTGAAGGACTCGAGCAAATCGAGGCGTTTATTCTGCGCCTCAATGTTCTTGATGAAGTTAATCTCCTTGAGTTTCTTGTCCTCGTCGTGCGCCTTCTCAATGATCTGACGTAGATATAGCTCACGATTCTCAGCGGCACGTTGCAAGCGTCCCTCCATCTTCTGGCGCTTATCCTCGATGAGTTGCTTCTTTGCTGCCTTGACATCCTCGACACGCACAAACAGTTGCTGCAACTTGGCCGCCTTCTCCTGTTGCAACAAGGCGCGTTTTTGTTGCGCCCTCGCCTGCTTGGCCTGATACTTCTTTAGGGTCTCCTGCAACGAACGACGCCGCGATGGCGACGACAGCTTCTGATGCAACTCCTGCGCACGTCCCGGATGACGTGCCACATAGGCTTGCAGCGTGGCCAAAACCTCGGCACGCTCATTCCACGACATGTCCGAAAGCAACGCCTGATAGCGCAACTCCAGACTGGCATTCTCATCATCGCTCATCGTGATAAAGACACCAGCATCGTCGAGTCCCAATTCACCGCTATCGTCATTCTCCTCCAGCTGCACCTCACAGTCCGTCTCATCCGTTTCGGTGTCCACATCGATCTCAGTGCTCTCCAGTTCGCGTATCTGACGCTCCAGAGATTCCTGCACCTCCACCAGCATACGTTCATTGCGCTCCTCCTCGCCATCCTCCGCATTCTGTTCGTCATTCTCATCGCAGGCACTGAGCATCATGGAGGAGCCGGGTGACTTGACACAACCATTGGGCAACTTGCAACGGGCAATGCTCTCGTAGAGCTCCCCAATGGTCTTGGAGAATTCACAATTGGTTTGTATCTTAATGTCGATCTTATTGTGATCATCATTATTGGCTGCAAGAAAGTGTTTGGGATTAGTTTTGGATTAGAGCAAGTGGATTTTCTTGAGCTACTCACACTCACAATTGCTGTCCGATAGGCTGCTGTTGTTCTGATTGCTCTGCTCCTGCTTTTGCTCCTTTTGTTGCTTGCGCAGAGCGTTCTTCTCGCTGCGCATGTACTCCTTGTGCAGTGACGTCATCTTCAATCCTGTGAGATCCGATTTCTGACGCTTAATAATGGAAGTGCGTCCATTTAGGGCAGCTACATTGGTTACATTGCTGCTGCTGCCAATGGCGGTGCAATTGCTATTGCTGCGAGCCAAAGCAGTTGTTGGCTTCAACTTGTCCTTGTCTTTAAGCTTCTCCTTGTCTTTATCCTTCTCCTTATCTTTCTGACTCTCTGTGTGTTTCTCAGCATCTCTTTCTTTGTCTTTATCTGGTTTCTTGGCTGGAAATGAGTTAACCTTAGCTTTGGCATTCTTAATCTCAGGTCTGTTGGCGGCTGATGCCACAGTTTTAGCTGCTTTATTAGCGGCTTTCGGCTTGGACTCCGCAGGAACAGTAGTTTTAGTGCCCAGCATAGGTTTGGGATTCGCTATTTTGGCCTTTTCCCGCTGCTGCTTGTCCTTCTCCTCCTTCTGCTCATTGAGCAGCGCCAGTGTGGGCAGACTGGCGTAACCAGTGGGCAGATTGAAGCGATTCGCCCAATGCATGCTGCTCCTGCGACGATTCTTTACCGTCAACCAACCATCGTTGGCATCGCTGGCCGCCACCACCAGTTGCTTTGGCTCGGAATGTCTATCGTCCAGCTTGAGAGTGCTACGTGAACTGCTCAGCTGTTCATTGCTCGCCTTCAGCGTGGACGTGGAGCTGGCAATATCCTCGCGAGAACTGAGTCGCACACTACTGGGCATGCTCACACGTTTGCCCACTCCCACTCCACCAGCTGCCGCACCCACTGCCCCACCCGTTGTGGTGGTGGTGGCAAGCAGTGTGCTACGCGTACGTTTGGCCAGCGGCTTTGGAGCTGGCACTGCAGTCAGTGCATTGCCATTCATGTCCAGCATGGTGCGTGATCGCGCCGAGAGTCGTGTGGCCACATTATTGGGCGGTCCATAACACTCCGTTTTGCTCGAGGGACGCGGTGGTGGCACTGTGGCACCTGCCACCACTGTACTACGTGTGCTGCGTGCCCCAAATGCTCTCACGTTGTTGTTGCTGTTGCTGTTATTGTTGCTGCTGCGTCGCAAGCCATTAACTGTTGATGTTGTGGTTTTAGCCAAGTTTGACTTGCTATTAACCACTTTGCTAGCACCACTCGCTTGTGGCACTGCTACTGCTGCTGCACCACTTGCCACTGCTGCTGCTGCCTGTGGCAGCGTCTTTTGTGTCTGATTGCCACCGCGTGTTGCCACCGGACGATTCAATACACTCGAGTATTTCAGTGGACTGTTTTGCATTCCATTGCCAGCGCTTAGATTGGCCACTGTTTGTGGTTTCTTGTTGGCTTCGGGCTGTGGTGCAGCTGCTGCCACCACCACTGGTTTGAGTTGTGTACTTGGTGGTGTTGGCTCCTTGTTTGCCTGTGCACTAAGCAAGAGATTCTCCATGGCTTCCAAATGGGAGACGGTCAACTGCAGAGCTGTGGGCTCCACAATGGCAATGTTTGTCTCGAAGGTGGCTGCAGCTGCTGCTGCTCCTGCTGCTGCCGGTTCTATGTTTGCTGGCTGTGGCTCAGCTGGGTTGACTGCCTCCAAGAGTGTAGCCTCTGCCTTGGAAGTTGCCGCAACTAAAAAGAGAAAGTTTCAATTAATACACTAGACAAGAAAAGGTTCAGTCGAGCACGCCCGACCGGGTAATACTCTCTGTCTCTCATTCACACAGATCAAGTTTCTTTAGCAGAGTTTTTAAAGAAACTTTTTAGCTTGTTTTACTCCTTTTCCTACTCCTACCTTCTGATTGCTTCTCCTGAGCCAGTTTCTCGGCTGCCTCCCTTTCCCTTTCCGCCTCTCTTTCCGCCGCCTCCCTCTCCACTGCCTCCCTTTCCGCCGCCTCGCGTTTCATCTTTTCCCGCACATCGGCCAGCGTGAGATGCGGATCCTCCAGATCTGTCTGTGAATACTGAGTGTTTAGCTGCACATATGACTTTTCCGTATCCTGTGGCGTTGTCTCCATGCTGTTGAGGGCATTCAACGATGTGTCCGAATTGGAGCAACCCTGTGTGGCACGCTTATTGGCCGCAAACAGTTCCCGGACATTTACGCGCATGGCACCACGTGGCAACTGATCGTAGGCACGCAGCAGCTTCTTAGGCGACACATGACCATCGACAGGAGCAGGAACAGCAGCGCCAGCACCTGGACAACAGGGCGACGTCTTGCCCGACTGGCAGGGAAAGAGCAAAGGACTTGATTTGCCCGATGCCGTGGGGCTACAAAGGCTCTTGGTGCGCACACGCGGTGTGGGATTACTTTTGCGCACCTCCCAGGCCAGAGATTGGGGACGCTGCTGCAGTGGACGTGAATCATAGTCCCAGCTCACTTTGAACCATTCGCTGAGCGCCTTAAAGTCACGCACATAGTTCTCTAGCACTAGGATGGCCTCCTGGCAACTGGATATGTTCTCATAGCATTCGACCGTCTGATAGATTTCATTCACAGCACGCTGTAGATTGCCAAAGAGCAGTGCCCAGTAACGTGCCTGCAATTCGGATTTCTTATCACGTCCCGTGGAGGCGCTGCGTACACGTGGTCCACTGGCTGCTCCACCTCCGCCTCCGCCAGCTCCTGCTCCTCCTCCTCCTCCTCCACCGGTGCTAATCTTGCCACGCATAGCTGTTGGAGATTGGCAGTGTTTGGGTGTCTGATTGCCGTTGGGTGACTTTGGTGGCGCCACTGGCGGCTTGCGGCATGTGGGCGCCGTATAACCTAGTTGAAAAAAGCAAACACTTTAAAGGGAATGCCAAAAAAAAAAAGCGACAAAACTTTATTTAACTTACAGTCGCCATTGACAACTTCTCTGTCGCCGCTGGCCGCATCGCCGGCAGCGGCAGCGACGACGACGCCTCCGCTTGTGCTTGTCTCATCGCAAAACTGGTAGACGAGCAAATTTTTCGCCTCTCGTCCCTCACGACTTAGCACCTCTCGCATTTCCATCGTTGTAAGTTTACTTCGTATATAGATATTCTTTTTTTTTTTTAATTGTTTTATTGCTTTTGCTGCCGCTGCCTCAGTCGCTGTCGCTGCCGCTGCCCACTCGCTACGACGCCTACGACGCAACGCAGCTGTTCACGCAGCTTTACAATTCCACGACTTTTAGCAGCTTAAATTTATGAATATGCACAGTAACTGCTGCTGTTTGCACTAAACTTGAACTCTTTGTTTGATTTTAATTGATTTGCAATTGGATTTTGTGATTTTCGCTCTCGCTCTTACTGTCTTTTAACGGCTTTTGTTAGTGTCGCTGTTGTTGTTGTTGCTGCTGCTGCCGTTCTGCTGTCTGCTGCTGAAAATTTCGCAATGACAGGCAGTAACATTTTTGCGAAACACACTCGAACACGTTCCGTTTTGACGTATTGGCTAAACGCACAAAGGCTACTTTTGATGCTTCAAAGTCTGTTGTTGTTGTTTGGCTGCAGGTGTTTTAATTACAAACTATAAATAATTTTTAAAACGCACCAAGTATAAGAATTGCATGCCAGCCCACTCAGCTGTTCTGCTGGCTGTTTTGTCAATCGAACAGTGTGTACACACTTTCAAACACTATATATCGATAGCTGGCTAAACGATATATCGATAGCAGCACATTTTTAGTTTTATTAGATTTGTTACTTAATAAAATAGTACACTATGTTTTCGAGCTGCACAGGTTATATGTAATTTGCATATATTTACCGTATAATACATGTACATATATCGCACTGTTAGTTCTTAGTTATCGAACTGGTTCGTGCACACACCGCTATACCTGAATCCGCATTCCGTCACAAACAGTGGGGCGAACCACACTCACACATACACACAGTCGCACAGTCGGACCGTGATTGCGGAGTTTTTGTTTTTGCCATTCGCTTTGAAAAATTTTCGATTTAACTATAATTTAAAATTAGCAATTTATAATAATTGCTGCAAATAAACCAATTCCGTCTAAAGTGCAACGAAATATATACGTAAAAGTTAAACCAAAAGTGACGCTGACTCTGTGGACTGTGTGTGCGTGTGCTAACTGGACAGCAGCGAACAAAATTCATAGAAATGAAAGTGGAAATCGTGTGATGTCATGTCGACAACAACGACAACGACGACGAAGAAGGCGAAGGCAGCGACGTCGACCGTTCTGTTTAATTGAAACTTCCTGTCCATCCTCTGTGTCCCCACTCACTCTCTCTCTCTCTCACACACTGTGTTGTTTAAAGTGCCGCCCCCACCACGGTGCATTTAAGGCGTAAGGATTAATTCTTGCAAGAACCACAAAAAACGCGACAAGTGTGACAGCAGAAAAATAAAATAAAATAAAACGAAACGAAGCGAAGATTCTTCAATTTTCATTTCACCTCCGCCTGCCTGCCTGCCTGCCTCCCTCTCGGTTTTAGCTCCACTGTGCCAGTGTGTGAATAGCAGCACAAAAGAGAAAAGGTGAAACGAGCCAAACACACACACACATACGCGCATACGTACATTCGTTTATTTGCACGCACACACACACGCAATACGCGGAGTGAGTGAGTTTTTTTTGTGGAGCGGGAAAGAGCAACAACAACAACAACAAGGGCAGCAACAGGTAGCCAAAAGCACTCAAGCAACGTCCGACACAGCAAATTCAACAACAAAAAAAAGGGAACATTTCTTTTCTTTTTTTTATTGATTTCCCTCCAAAAAAAAAAAGAAAACACGTAAACAAAGTAATTTGACGACAATTCCGCCCAAGCAACAGGAGCAGCTGCAGCTTGCCACAGACACACACACATACACCTACGCGACTGTGGTACCGTCCAAAAGCTCCGCGCTCTAAAACACACACAAATACATATATAAACATTCCCTACCTCTCTCCCCCGCACACCTATACCCCTCCCCCCGTCAACATCATGTCCAGTGCCAACGCCAACGCAGATGGCGTCCAAACCACAACAGCAACAACAACAACAGCAGAAGCAGCAGCAGTTGTGGAACTGCGCATGGAAGTGGAGCGTCTGACACGCGAACTCGATCAGGTTTCCAGCGCCAGTGCCCAGTCCGCCCAATATGGTTTATCACTGCTGGAGGAGAAGTCGGCACTGGAGCAGAAGTGCGAAGAGCTCGAAACTCTCTACGATAACACAAGACACGAGCTGGACATAACACAGGAGGTAAGCACAGAAAAACAAAAACAAAAACAAAAACAATAAGCTCTCTCTAGTATTACTCTTAAGCAGCTAAACAGCTGTATTCTGTTTGTGTGGTAGTGTGTGTGTTAACTGTTTCCAAGCCAATTGTCACTTATCTACCAGCACACAGACACACGTACATACACTCACTTATGGTTAGAGCCAAAAGTTTTGCAATCGCCATTCAGTTTGTCTTGCTGGCAGAAACAGTAAATATTCTATAAAGCAAACAAAACAGTTACTAAACAACAGAGTCTATTGTATAAACCGATTTCTTAAACGAATATAGATTAGTTTTAGATTTCATGCAATCAAAATAGCTAGAGTGCCCCTAAAGTTCGTTGAAATTCAAGAAAAATATGTTTAAAGTGTTATGGGCACACTTAACCCATACCTGTAACGAATACAGATTAGTTTTAGATTTTATTCATACAAAATAGTTAGTGTCTGCTTATGGACATTCAATTTTTTCAAATTCGCACAACATCTGACCAGATGTTATGGGCACACTGTATATTTTATGTGGATAAACTCATAAACAAATCTTAAATAAAAAATAAACTAATCTTTTTATTCGTTTCAGAAATCGTGCTTTTATTTAGTTATATAAAAAAAGATTAAATATTTGTATTATAAAATATTCTAAAAAAAATCTGTAGATTGTAGTTCAAAATATAATTCCAATATTATATATTGAATAAACATTTTATTTAAGTATTTTAGTATAAATATAAAGAAAACTATATTAATTTCTAATCTTGTAGAGTTTTTGTTTTTTTGTATTATCCACATCACTTTTGTATAAATTTAATTTTTATATAAAACAAAAATCTCACAGAACATTTGAATTGTGCCTTGAAAATTCGCGTTTATTTTATAATTTTTCTAAATTAAAAGAAAATTAATAAACAGCAGATTGATTCTTTGCGATCAGCTTCGAAACTTATTTGAACTTAAATTTTTTAAAATGTAACAAAAAATTTCAAGATTTCTGGAACGCATTTCAAAAGATATTTGCTACCCAAACAGTTCTTTATAGCAATTGTTCGCTGTAGTTTGCCGTTACCTTATTCGATATCTTTCTTGCCGGTTGTACGGTTTTGATAATTACGAACCATTTAACCGTCCATCTGGTCACATGTTTTTCGCTCGTTCTGTAAACTTGGCTTTGCGGTACTTGGCGCCGCCTCAGTGAACGCCCCCGCTCTACAACTATCTCTCTCTCTCTGTTGCACTCTCTTTAACTCTCTCTCTCTATTTGGCTGTCTGATCATGGTCAATTTGGTCTGTGCCTTATTATCGCCATTCAGCTTGGTAATTTTACTTTGTTGTTATTTGCTGTTTTGTTTTATTTTTTTGTTTTTCTTTTTTTTATTATATGTAACAACTTGGCCAATACAGTTGTTGGCCATTCCATTTTGCACCTATGTGTGTATATTTAGCATTTTGCCAACTGACTGAATGGCAATTAGGCACGCCAATTGTTTTGGCATTTCCGCTGGAATTTCCACGTGCAATGCGGAAAAGCCAACTACAAAAAACTTTGTCCTTCGCCTGCACAAAATCATCATAAAATAAAAAAGGGGTGAGCAAAAGAGACAGTTAAAGAGAAGCACACAGAGAATGAGAGAGAAAGCAAACGATTTTACCTTGCGGCTCATTACTATTTTTTTTTCCATTCTCTCTCTCTTTTTATTTACGATTTACGGATTTGCCTGTGGCGTTAATTACTCGTTGCCAAAACAAAAGAAAATCGTTGGTATTTGTAGCAGCGGCAATTGGGGGAAAAATTGCTTCAATTTCGGTTGGTTAAACTAGTTGGAGGGGGGACTATATTGATCTATATGATATTTGCAAAGCTATGATGAAGATTAAGCGCATATAAGTTTGGGTTAAGGTTTCACATAACTAATTGTGGAATATTTTTAAGTAAAACTTAAGAAAATTAAGTTGAATGGAATAGGAAAAGTTTGGTTTTAAGTTTATCGTTAATTTTTGAAGCATTAAAAGTATTTAAAACAAATTTTACAATGAATAGAACTGGTATTTTCCTAAATTACATCTAAAATCGTATCATAATTCTAGTATAAAGCTTCGCAGCAAATCTTCTAACTTAGAAAAGGTTCGGTTTAGTAATTGAAACTTTTCGTCAAACATTTGTACCGGTTCGCGAATCGCTTTGCAGTCTTGTTATAAAGCTTTTTATACTGGTTATGAAGCAAATCTTTTTACTTTTATTTTGTAAAATTTTATTTTTGTTTTAATCTATGTTACTTTCCGTCTTTTCCTTAGGACATGTCATTTATCTTTCTGTCTCTTTTTCAGTTTTATACGAAAGTTTATGCTCATCTCTCTCTATCTCTCTCACGTTGCCTTTGCCACAGCAGTAAGCAGAGCTTTCAAACAGAACGCAATCTGAGCTCATGGTGTCCAGAAGTTGATTAATTAGCCGACAGGTGGCGCCCACCTGCCCATTAGTTGGTCCGCTTTGCTTCATAGTTTCCAGCTTGTTAGCTTTGAACTCAACTGAACTTTATAAAGAGTGCCGAGAGCAAAAATACTCACACTCACTCACAAACACTCATACTCGAGTTAAAAACGAATCCACACACTCATTCACACAACGTTCTCATTCACAAACGCACACAGATTAATGCATGCTTAAAAATTACAACAACAACAACAACAGCAGCAAAAAATGAGTAGAAAAGAGAGAAAGAGAAAATAATTCGCGACAACACTGCGGGCATTTTACGTACGTAGCAGGAGGCAAAGGGGTGAAGAGAGCGAGGTGGCAGTAAGGCGGCGTATATAATGAAGAGCGTAAAAAGAGAGAGCGACATATTTCCACTTGCACTTGTTGTTGGTAGTAATCAGGGATATCAAAGCCTTGGGGCGACAACCCTGAAATGGCATCAAATTGGCAAAAAGCAAAAGATGTTCATACGAATTTTCCACTACGAAATTAGCCAGGCCTAAATGAATAGAAGCTTCAGCACATTTTAGCCAGCAGCGGCAATAGAAATTGGCCAAAACAGTGAGTTGGAAAATTGTGTGGCTTGAAACAAGTGCGGCATAAAATGTAAATTGGCCCAAAATGCAATTTGCAGTCGATACAAATAGACAGAGACAGTGAGAGAGAAAGAGAGGGAAAGAGATGGGGTGAAATAGAGAGGGGAGAGAGGGGGGAAAGAAGCAGTCTCGTTGACAGTGTTAGCCATGTTACTGGCCATTTATTTATTTAGCTTTGTGCTGTGGTTCGTGTGGTTTTGTCACTGCCACGAAGCAGTGACGGAGTAGTGGGCGTAACAAGGCGTGGCTGGTCTGCATTGGTACACATGTTGTTTTGGACGTGTCTAACTGCGGCAATTAAAAGTTCCCTTCCCTGTCGCACACCCCCCTTCACAGACATATCTCCACTCCCAGAACAACAGTCATAAAACGAATGCAGTGACATGTGTAAATTTATATAGATGTGTGTGTGTGTGTTTTGGCCATATTTTATGAGTCCACCCTATTTTCCAACCAAGGACATTTCGGCTAGGGACTTTCCAGTTCACAGTTCAGTCCAGTCCAGTCCATCCTGTGTGTGCTTTTGTGGCTAACTTGGTCACTTTTCGCCAACAACTTTTCAATACCAAGTTTAATAATTAATGCAGTTATTTACATGATAGATGAGTGGGAAGAGTGGAAGACGGAAATAGTTGAAAGAATTGTGAAATTTTTACTAGAAATTATATTTGCATGGGGATTACAATGTGGCGGCATTTGAATTCAACACAGAACTTGCAGCATTTGTACTTTGATAACAGAATGGAAAAATATTTCGATTACATTCTATGAATTTATGTATCTACATAAACTATCGCTATAGGAAAGGTTACAGAAAAGATATAAATATAAGAAAATAAAGTAAATTTTATGTTAATTAGGGGCATTTAATAGATAATTCAAATTAAGACTTAATTCTGTCAGTTTCCAAATAGTCTTATGTATATCACTGGAAAGAACAGATCCACTATAATGACCCAAAATATTTTTAAAATTAACCCACTCTGAGATTCATATTAGTATCGCAAAGAATAGAATTTGAATATTAGACGTGTTGCTCATATTAAACAATATGTTTAATGCACGCTTGTGACGAAAGTAGCTATTATAATGTAGTGGAAACATATTTTTGTATTTCAGAAATATTCAAATTGTTTTCTTAAAATATTTATCACTTAAAAAGTAATCCACACTGTCTTGATCATCGTGGTAGCCAAACAGTAAGAGCTACGATGCTAAAGTTTTACATACAACGTTGCAGCCCTGGACGAAAACGCATAAGAGCTTATGCAAACCTTATTCATTAGATACTTATTTTCTCCTGCGATAATCCTTGCGAATTCCGAACTATATCAATTTGGCAAAACTCTAACAAATCCATGCCAGACACTCCTGCAACAAAGTGAGAAAAGCCAGCAAAGGATAACAAACCAAAAAAAAAATAAAAGGAGACAAAAATAAAGTGGGGAAAAAAATAGAAATGAAAATCCCGACGAAGAAATTATAATGATTTGACGCTGATGTTCTGTTCTGTTGGCGCAAATTGCAATTCTACGGCAATCAAATCCGGCAGCAGCAGCAGCAACAACAACAACAAGGACAACAATAGCGAGGTGGCAAGTGGGGTGTGGGGTGAGATGAGTGTGGCAAGGGTTAAATGCAGCGCTTGAGCACTGACAAAACATGTTTCCGACTTGGTTGCAGTCACAGTTGTTGTCATTGCTATTGCAATTGCTATTGTTGTTGTTGCTGTTGTTGTTGTTGTTGCTGTTGACTGGTCTCGCTGGCTTCAGTTGCTGCAAGGGAAATGAGCAGGAAAAATGTTGCAAGCGAGCCAGCGACACACACACAAAGAGGGGGTAGAAGGAGATGCTGTCTGGCTGTCCCCAGGAGGCGGCTCTGCAATGAAAATGTAAAGCATCCAAGTTTAGGGCACTGATGAGCAGTTGAAGTGGCATGCGGCATACGGCATGATGTGGCAGTGGCAATGGCATGTGGCAGGCGAGTCGACAACTTTTTCGTGCCATTCCCATGGTCATAATGGGCATGCAATTTATTTGCAGCAAACTTATTTGGCGCTGATTGGCTTCCGTCTCTGTTTATCTTCCATCTCCAGTTCTATCATCCTGCATTTCGGCCACATTTTATGAGCCTATCTTTTCGTTTTTTTTTGGACTGCCGCCAACTGTTGACCCCCAAAAACTACAAAAACAACAAGTACACAATGTGATCTCTTTTTGCATTATTACGATTTGGCCAATTGCCTGCTAACTGCAAATGAATTTTTATTATTGCATCTCATCTTATAGCATTGATGATAATGATGATGCAACAGTCTGTGTGTATGTGTGTGTGTGTGTGCCATGACAATTTGCAAGCACTGTTGTCCCCACTGCATTTGCATAAAAGGATTTTCCATTTTTACATTTCCCCGCTTATTATGCGCACTTTTCCTGCGGGAGAGTATTACAACTATGTGAGAGAGATCATTAAATATAAATATATGTAGTATATTATAATGTTGTGTAATGTGGCAGATTTGGGAGGAAATAATGAATATTTAAGTATGTGTAAACTGCTTTCGTCACCAGCGTGGACTGTTGACACCTAGAAGTGTATTTCGATATAATATCATAAACTCATACAACTCTGAAACCAGCAGTATCTTAAGAAAGATATGGTTTTTAGGCTACATTAGAAAAGAAAGATCTTAAAATTTCAATATAGACAAATATTTTTATTGAAATTTTGTGTCCCATTTGTAAAAATACTGAAAATATCCTTTAAAAAAGAAAAATCACCAGTTTAATCTCTTAAAAATTTTACTACGTTTCTTTTAGGTTTTTAATTAAAAGTTTATAAGAATTTTAATTTAATTAAGTACAACATAAAGTGTATTTGTGTTTCAAAAGAGCTAAGCAAATTTCGATAAATAGCTGTTTGAGTTTTGTGAGCAATGAGAGCCCACTACAGATATATTATAAATTACACTCTTTTCGCTTTTCTGCATTTTCTGCATCAATTAATGATTTGAAATGTTGAAGGGTATTTTTGCAGTTGCCTTTTGCTGTTTGGTTTTCAATTTTCACTTAGTTGTTAGTTGTTTTCCATTTAGTTAAAAGCGTAATTTGTGTGTTGCCATTGTGTTGTGTGCTGCACCGTTAGTTTTCATGCTGAAATTATACATTTTCCTTTTGCTTTTGGGGCAAATGCGAGGCGTTCGTTCTGTCGCGTTGTTTTGCTTATTTCCATTTTGGCGACAATTCAAATTCAACAAGAGAGAGAAAGAGAAAAGTGCTGAGATAGAGAGAGAGCGAGAGTGCGAGAGGGAGGACAAGAAAAGTCAAATGCGTGCATTGACATGGAGGCCACAAGTGCGTCCACATTCCATGTCCATGTTGCAAGTATACGTATATGCTATAAGAAATTACACGCCAACAAAACAGAGGCAGTTGTTATACCCTAACAATGGGCATTAAAATGTAATGGCCAAATGTGTAAAACACCTTTTGAAAGACATGGCAAGAACCCATTAAGCATCAGTATTTTAAAGGGTATAAAAACTCTTTATAAAACCATTTAGCAAAGAACTTTGCTAAATAAATTTATTCTTTACGAGTTTTTCTTTCCTTTTGGAACCAAACTTTAAGATATGTTATTAAAAATATCCTATATATTGGTGCTCTCTGCTATATTCTGTTATAACTTAAAATAAAAACTTGCTTAAAGCCATTTTATATAAGATATGAGTTCTTTTTTATGTGCAAAATTCAAGTTTGTAGTTCTTCTGGCTTGTTGTTCTGCAGTTGGTTGGAAGCTCCAAGTGTTTTATTAAAATATTTTTGTAAATTACTAAAGAGCATTAGAAATTCGTCTATATACAGTGCATTTTGCCAGATATTTGCTGTTGCTGTTATGCATTTGTCACTGTTGCCTGCTGCTGATTGTTATTTCCATAGGGCGTGGCCAGGCAAAACGAGGCGGGGGCAGAGGCAGAGGTGGAGATGGAGGAAGAGGAGATGATGATGTTTTGTCATTGTCGCTTTGGCGTTGCCCAACAAACTGCTCAGTCATTCATGGCATACTTTATCAGCATGGTCTCTCCATCTACCTCCCACCTCCTTTCATGCTCCTAAGGGGAGGAAATTGTTATGAGTATCGTTGTTGTTGCTGCCACCGTTTGCTACCTAAACACGTAGCGCCTCCAAAACAAAATTCCGCTACTCGTCGCTACATAATGTGGGCAATCTGCTCTATTTTTAGTGGCCGGTGGTAATACAGGAGAAACGCTTGCAACAGCTGTTTGCCACGTTCCATACGCTGATGCGGGCCAAAATCAAAAGGGGAGCCCTGTGCTTCATTTAGGCCATTTTGTTTCAACCGCAAACATACACAGCAAAGTACAGCACACATTATGCGTTGCATTGATAGACAAACAGACAGGCAGACAGAGAGACACATGTAGACAGACGGACAGAATGGAATACACAACACCCAACAAACGCCTGCTTCTCATTCTGTAGCTTCTGCTGCTTCTGCTGCTGTTCCTGTTTCCTACTCCCAGTCCTAGTTCTCTTGTTGTGGTTGTTGAATCTCTGATACGTTTGGCTCGCCTGGTTGTGTTAATATTTGCTCGACTTAATTAAAAATCTTTTCTAATTTGCATAAAGTTCATGTCATGGTGTCATTTAATGCGGTTGTTGTGTGGTGCAAACTGTCTGTTACCCGTTGAAACATAGATGGCGCCACTGATACGCTGTTTGAAATGAGACTGAAGCTGAAAGTAAATAAAGAAAACTATGTTAATTTTTAAAACTTATGAAAAAAGTGTTGCTAATTTGAATTTGTGTTGAAATATTTACAAACTTATTTGCTTTATATAATTCAAAAGTGGTAAATTTACATTATATTTTAGAAAGATTAAAGTAGTCTAAAACTCTAAGTTGCATTCATTTCCAACTATTTCAATTTGTACAACGACTGCTATTGAAACAACACCCATAGTACACAATGTGTACACATTGTATGTAAGTTGGTAGGTGTGTAGGCTAGATGGCGCCACAGTGCCACACAAAAATAAACACTCGGCTTGTGTTGTGTGTGACGTCGGCATTAGAGGTCTCAAATTTCCTTCTAGTTAGTTTCTGCTTTGTCTTTTGTTTGCCTTCCCGTTTCCATTGGCTTTTCATCCACACTAATTAACGAAATGCACTTGCCAAGAGCTAGCTAAAGCGCTCACCGTGTGTGGGGGGCGTGGGTGGGCGTGTCTCTGTGTGGGTGTGTGAGATTACTAAAGCAACACACCACGACAAAGACGTTGACATCGCCCCAAGGCATGGACAGTAATTATACTACGGCTACAGAGCGAGAAAGAGAGAGACAGAAAAGGGTTGAAGAGCTGCTGCCGCCCTTACGTTGTTGCTATTTCCGTTGCAATTTTTTGGGGGCAACACTTGCTGCTGTTGTCGCTCAGATAAAGATTGCCGCCTGCTAATTACACAGCATTTAAAATGTTACTTCAAAAGACGCCACTTCTCCACATTCTCTTTGGTCTGCATTCATATTGAATTGCACTCTCTCTTGTTTAGGTCATTTTTCTGCTTTTGCTGCCGCCTGGTGGTGGCAACTCTGCTGTGAAGCACGTAGCACTTGAAATTGCCCCATAGAAAAAACTAACGACTGCCCGGCGAGATTTCAATTAAAGCCACAACACGATTACAGCCCAACCCAGTTTCTGGCTAGCTTCAACTCCTGGCCATATGGACACGTTATGCGGCCCTTCAATCAGCGGCTTTTACGATGCCATCGTTAAAGGCTTGGCTTCCTACACGCTACACTGAAGAAAACATAATGTATTCTTTGTTTAGTGTTTCAAAATTAACATTCCTTATAATATTTAGCGAGTTTAATCGATATTCTACACTGAAATCGATTTGAAATACAATAATAAGTAGTTTACTTGATTTAGTTAAGTATATTTAAATATAAACTTTATTTTAATACAAATTTCTGTACTAAGCTAACATAATTGAGATTTACTTTTAAATTTTTCTTTATATTAGAAGTATATCTTTATTTTAAACTTTAAAAAACTTATGCTAAATCAAGAATATTCAACTTAAATTTCATACACATATTTTTATAGTGCATTCTTTAAGCTTTGATGTCACATTAGCAAACAATCTGTTGATTTCTCTCAGTGCAGCTTTGCAGTATTTACCTTTATGCCACATTCTTCGAAGCGTGTCCTGTTCTCGTTTAGCCTTAACAAGTACGTACGTGCGTCTATGCCGCATTTTCCAACACTACCAATCGCAATTAACAGAAATCCAATAAATGCTTCTGCCGTTTCGAGTGCGAATATTCCCACTTTTGGATGCAATTGCTCCTTCCCATACGCCTCGTTCCACTAAAATATTTTGTAATAAAAGAAAATTCAAAAAAAAAAGCACAAAAAAAAAACACAAGAATGAAAAGATATTTGCGTCATTTAATGAAAAATGTAACCAAGTGAAACGAGAAGAGACGACGACGATGGCGATGGCGACTACGCCCCTTGTTGCCAGCAAAGCGCCAGCGCAGCTCCCCAGTGGCTAAAGCCGCCGCCGTCCCCATTGGCATTATCCCGTGCCTTTAGCGCCCTTCTCCACGTACCTTCGTCTCTGTCTCCATGAACATTGCTATCACAATCTGCGTCTTACACATGCAAATGACTGCAATAAAAATGGCAGACTGGAAACTTTTATGATTGTTATACCCTGGAGAAAGCTTCACAGACTGGGTATTTTAGTTTTGTGAGTTAGGAAAGTAATTTTAAAGGTTTCTTTTAGCGAAACTTGTAGTGAACTTGGACCTGAGTATACTAAAACTTTTATATACATTATTTTACAGGGCATTCCAACGTCGTGCACAATGAGTTGCCTAAAGTTAATGCAACTGTTCATATCTGTGTTTTAACCCGATTCTCTTTTCATTACAGGCTCTAACAAAATTCCAAACCTCCCAGAAGGTCACCAACAAGACCGGCATAGAGCAAGAGGATGCGCTGCTCAATGAGTCGGCGGCTCGTGAAACATCGCTCAATATGCAGATACTTGATCTGGAGAATGAGGGCAAACAGCTGCGACATGAACTGGAACGTGTGCGCAATGAGAGAGATCGCATGCTCCAAGAGAATTCGGATATTGGGCGTGACAAGAGCGACAATGAGGCGGAGAGGCTGCGTCTCAAATCCGAATTGAAGGATTTGAAATTTCGTGAAACTCGCATGCTCAGCGAATACTCAGAGCTGGAGGAGGAGAACATAACGCTACAGAAGCAGGTGTCCAGTTTGAGAAGTTCACAGGTTAGTTAATTAAAATTTAAATAAAGATCATACTTTACTGTAATATCTCTAACAATCTTCAACAGGTGGAATTTGAAGGTGCCAAGCATGAGATTCGTCGTCTTACGGAAGAAATGGAGCTGCTAAATCAACAGGTCGATGAGCTGGCGAATCTCAAGAAGATTGCCGAGAAACAAATGGAGGAGGCACTCGAGGCACTGCAGGTAAGTCTTACAATCCTTGATATTGAAGATCTTTTTAATAAACTTTCTACAAAAACTTCTTCTTCAGGGCGAACGTGAGGCGAAATATGCACTGAAAAAGGAACTGGATGGTCATCTGAATCGCGAATCCATGTATCACATTAGCAATTTGGCCTATAGCATACGCAGCAATATGGAGGATAATGCCAGCAATAATTCCGATGGAGAGGAGGAGAATTTGGCATTGAAACGTCTTGAGGCCGATTTAAGCACTGAACTCAAATCACCCGATGGCACCAAGTGTGATTTGTTCTCCGAAATCCATTTGAATGAGCTGAAAAAGCTGGAGAAACAGCTGGAGAGCATTGAGAATGAGAAAGCGCATCTGACAAGTAATTTGCGTGAGGCACAATCGAGTTTGGATAAATCACAAAATGAACTGCAAAACTTTATGTCACGTCTCGCGCTGCTGGCCGCGCATGTGGATGCCCTGATGCAGCTAAAGAAACAGATTGAGCTGAAGGATACAAAGAGCAGCAGCAGTAATAGCAACGATGAGGCAAAGGATGAACAATTGCAGCAACAGTTACGTGCAATAATTTCGCAATATGCCAATTGGTTTACGCTCTCCGCCAAGGAGATTGATGGCCTCAAGACTGACATTGCCGAGCTGCAAAAGGGTCTGAACTACACGGATGCCACCACCACGTTGCGCAACGAGGTGACCAATCTGAAGAACAAACTTCTATCCGCCGAACAAAAGTCTCTGGATCTGCAGAGTGACGTACAGACCCTAACACACATTTCACAAAATGCCGGACAAAGTTTGGGCTCGGCTCGTAGCACTTTGGTAGCTCTTAGCGATGATTTGGCGCAGCTGTATCATCTGGTCTGCACGGTGAACGGCGAGACGCCGACACGTGTGCTGCTGGATCACAAGAGCGACGACATGAGGTAGCTTTTAAATAGTTTTTTCCACTATTTCAATTAAAAATATTTTCTTTCTACAGCTTTGAGAACGATTCGCTGACTGCCATTCAGTCGCAGTTCAAGTCAGATGTTTTCATTGCACGCCCACAAATTGTGGAGGATCTGCAGGGTCTGGCCGATTCAGTGGAGATCAAGAAGTATGTGGATACGGTCAGTGATCAGATCAAGTTCTTGAAAACTGCCGTCGAGCATACCATCGATCTGAACAAGCACAAAGTGCGTGCCGAAGGTGGTGAACGTAAGTACTCAGAGGCTAATATAAATCAAGTTCCCATCTCACTTAATCCCCTCTCATTTTGCAGCTGTGGAAAAGGGCAACACCGAGGAGCTGGAGGAACTGCAGGAGCAAATTGTCAAGCTCAAGAGTTTGCTGTCCGTGAAACGCGAACAAATTGGCACACTGCGCAATGTACTCAAGTCCAACAAACAAACCGCCGAGGTGGCACTCACCAATCTCAAGTCCAAGTATGAGAACGAGAAGATCATAGTTAGCGATACCATGTCCAAGCTGCGCAACGAGCTGCGTCTGCTCAAGGAGGATGCGGCCACCTTCTCAAGTGGGTTTTCTTAGCAGAAACAAAATAGAAAGACTCTTAATGGAATTTACTTCAATATTTTTTAAGGTCTGCGCGCCATGTTCGCCGCCCGCTGCGAGGAGTATGTAACCCAGGTGGATGATCTGAATCGCCAGCTGGAGGCTGCCGAGGAAGAGAAGAAGACACTGAATCAGCTGCTACGTTTGGCTGTGCAGCAGAAATTGGCGCTAACACAGCGTCTGGAGGAAATGGAAATGGATCGGTGGGTGCACTTGGGCCGCTAGTTTGCCAAACACACCAAACATAGCCAGATATCAATATCAAAGTCATATATATATCTATGTCTAAATAAACATATATATCCCCCCTGTATACATAATACCCTCGATCACAATCAGCACTTGGTAAGCATTGTTGCATGTGGCAAACGTGTATTGTTTTGCATGTTGCGCCTTCTCCTACGCTACGCTAACCTGCTGCTGCTGTTGTTGGAATCCGCCTAACACTCACCCTGATTAAAAAGGATCTACGCTTCGTTATTACATAACAATTGCAATTGATAATGTACTTTATTTGAATAATAATAGACAATTGGGATCATTCAGCAGCAGAAATATCAGAGAAACGAGTTTGAAATTTGTAAACGTAAAGATTTTTTAAATGCTTTATAGGGATCTTCTAAGGAGATGCTGACTTTTACTTTCTAAAATTATTAGCCAGCATAATTCCATTTATTACCTAACTATATATATATCTATATATCTCTCTGCTGAATGAATACCCATTATATGTACTGAAAAGCTTACGATTAACTTGATAACATGTTTAAAAATCTGTTCTTAATCTAATTGTTTGTATACATCTGTTTATTTTACCACAGTGAGATGCGTCATGTGCGGCGTCCGATGCCACCGCAGCGCGGCACAAGTGGCAAGTCGTCCTTCAGCACACGTCCATCGAACAGAAATCCGGCGAGTGGCAATGCGAATCCCTTCTAACATAAAATCAGCGTGCAGCGTAAACTTTTGGCTTTAGTTTATACTTTGCTTAAGTTGTAGATTTGTTGGATACCGATCCGAACCACACACACAAACGGAATGATCTTCTCTGTATCTCTCTCTCTCTTCTATCTATCTCTGTTGAGATTTGTTGTAATAAGAGAGAGTTGATACCATATAACGTATTTGTATTTTGTGAAACGAGGAAGCTATATAACTATTGTCTAACTAAATATTCTTTGTATTGATTCTATCATATATAATGATAACACTAGTATTTGTAACTGTCTCTATTTTGTATTTATTGAGAGTTTAGTTAGATGCAAGTTAATTTTTCTGTGTTTTGGCGAAATCACGCAAAAACAACAAACAAACGGTTATTAACGGTTAGTTACTTAAACGTCCAATTAATTTAATTAAAAACTTATACATTTATAACATTTAACAACAACACGTGCATAAAGATATTTTTCTATACACACAACAACAACAACAAGAAATTTCAAACAAAAGTAAAATGTTTACAATATTGTTTTAGTTTGATTTCAATTCAAGTTTTGTTCAAATTTTGCGTTCTGTTTTTCTAAACGCTGTGCGCAAGCGAAACTGATGACGATGAAACTAAAACGATAATGGAAAAATGATACGAAAAACTAAGAAAAACATATGATGATATGGATATATATATATTGGCAAATGGAAACTTTTGTGTATTAATTGATAAACGATTGAGTCAAAAAAAAAACAAAAACTTTGCTAAGGTCAGCTACAAAAAAAACAAGAACACACAAAAAATTCAACAAATGGATTTTTCAGCTGACCCACAAAAATGTAAATTAATGAAACAAAATATATAAATATATTTGTGTGGAATGCAACTATTGTACTATGTGTAGCACAATGGTCTGCGTCTTAAAGACTGCCTTAAGGGCCGCCTTGAAAATTGAAATTATAGTTAATTAAATATTGTTTGCAATTGATAGAAACAAAACTTATCAAAAGAAAGGAGTAAAAAAACGAAGTTTTTTTTGTGTTTGGTTTGTTTAGCTTAAATGGCTGAATTAGCGTTTAATTTGTGCATTATTATTTAATTTAATTAATAAAAAAATACAAAAAAAAAACCAACAACAACTACTACTAAGTTATTATTTTTAGCATAAATTGGTTTTTGTTTTTCAGCAATTTACGTTTTCTTTTTGCCTAGAAATACAGCCTTACACAAATAGTAGAGTATTATTCTATTATGAACTAACCAGCAGCTTAACCAACATAAAATAGCAATTAATACAAAAAAAAAAAGTTACAAAGAATACGCGTTAATGTTTAAATATAAATATTATTATGATTATTACAATTATAGTAGCTAATTCAAAACAGAAAACAGAAAAATGAAAGAAAACAAAACAAAGTAGCGAGCACAACCCCAAAATCGTAGCAGTTCTACACTATCCAACAGTTAATGTGTTTCTTTCAAACTTTTCGTTTCAAATGGAAAAAGATCAAGTTGAGTAATGAAAATTGAAATATATACAACCACAAAAAATGTGCGTATATTGTGTAAATTTACCGAGCCATTAAATTGAATTTATATTTAAGACAGACACACACACATACACAGATACACAACATCGTCCACTCTATAGTAATTATTTATTGTGAGAAGTTTTTAAGATGATAATTACTAAACATTCTTTACATAACTCGTACATAGTATTTCACAATGATTTTATTGTAATTTTACCGTCCCTTTTTGAAGAACAAACAAAGTTTCATGTCCAAAACATATATAAAAACATTCTTAAAAAACAATGCATGCATAATTACATACATACATTCAAACTACATACATACATACATGATATGATAGATCAGATCAAACCCAAAACAAGCCAAAATATTGATAGCCAACTAAACGTAAAACTATGGAATAACTCAAGAAAATATTGCAATTAACAAATAATAGTTTTCTATTTCACAAAACATTAAGTAAAAGCAATTGAAATTAAGATTAAATAGATATTTACTATATAAGTTTTATGAAGATAAACAAAAAAGAGGCGTGGCATTGGATACAATGGACGGGCGACAAAACATACATATGAGAAATGCAAAATGCAAATTTGCAGAAACAAAAGTGAAACAAATGAAATTAACATAAATTATACATATGTGAAGAATAAACAAATTAGCAAATAAATATAAACAGCTTGTTTTAATGATGGTTGGGTTTGGGAACTTACTGAGCTGATCGAACAGGAATCTTCCCTAAGGTTTGAAAACGTTAAATTTATAAGTAACTTTTAATTTATTTGCGATTTACAGCTTTCTCTTTCCGTCGTCAAAACACACTTTAAAGTGCTTTGTTCTTTTCGTGCCTGAAGCGTGTCACGCCGTGTCACGACAGCAGGCTATGGTCACCCTAAACGCGTGCGCGTGTTACGTAAACTATGTAATGCAAATTACACAAAATTAAGGCAAATAACTCAAAAGTGGATTTTTAAAATTTTATTGCAAATTAATTAAGTAAATGTCACAACAAACGAGTGATCTTCTACACATTTTTATTATTAGTCATTATATAATATACTAAATTCTATATATATTCATTGCAATCGATTTGAGTATGCAGTCTGGCAATAATTGAAGTAGCATTTAATATTGCAATATCCAAACTCTAATGCCTGATTTCACATGACGTTATCGATACCGATTCCAATCAATGGCGATGTGAAGTCACGCGCCATCGTCACGCGGCGAGCAAAACTACCGATATTTTAACCAGGCGAACATAAACGAACAGCAGCACGACGATGCTCTATCGAACAGTCGACAACAAACCGATACACTCGCGCGCTCGCTCGCCGGCACTTACGTATGTAGTATGTATGTGCACAAGGCAATAAACTGCCCACATACCTACAAACACATATATATGCGCACACGCACACACATTGGCGCATGCAGAAACGAAATTTTAATGCTGAGTCACTGCCTTCCTTTGCCTTCTGCTGCCGCTGCTTTGGTTGGTGGTTGGTTGCAGCATTGTTTCTATACGAAAAACCAGTAACGTACGCACAGGGGGGTTGCCCTTAAACCCAGTGAAAGGAATAGTTATGAGCAGTATTCACGAGAAATTCAATTATACAAAAGAAACTTTTTAGCTTATATGTAAATTAAATATAAAAAAGTACATTATGTTAACTAGCTAAATTATATAAATAATGTAAATAAATTATAGTTTTTATAAATCTGACATTATTTAAATTATATAATAAAATTAAAAATATTTTTTTTTATGAAAACTTCAAAAATATATATTAAAAAATTATTCAAGTTCTGTATGTAAATTAAATACAAAAAAGTACATTATGTTAACTAGCTAAATTATATAAATAATGTAAATAAATTATAGTTTTTATAAATCTGACATTATTTAAATTATATAATAAAATTAAAAATATTATTTTTTTTATGAAAACTTCTAAAATATATATATTAAAAAGTTATTCAAGTTCTGTATGTATAAAATGCTTAAAACATTTATTTTATACATATTGTCCATGTGCAAAAGAAACCCCCTCCACACACAATATTCTGCACACCACGCCCCTGGAAATATCGCTTTATTGGTCGGTGAGCCGTCGCCCAGTGGAACTTCGAAAATTTTGTGTTGTCGAATTGCACAAACCGAACATCAGGCGCACAGAAATAGTGGCAGGTGCTTGCCATGATATAGTTGGATGGCAACTCTTATTGGCTGCCCGTCTCAGCTGCTAGCTGGCTGTCGCTTGGCGCGTTCAACGCTGCTGCTGACGTGCGCACACATACACACATACACACACACGCAAACAGCCAACAGAATGTTTGTGTGTTTGTATGTTTCTATGTCGCTGTATTGTTTTTAAATGATAGCGGGCCTGGGAAGTCAGCTGTTACTGTTACTGTGACTGGTGCGACAGGCGCAGACCAACCAGAAATGCTTTAAAGAGGGATAAATACTAAAGACCGGCCCAATGGCCAGTAATCAGTTCAGTTGAGTTCAGTTCACTTTAGTTTTCGTGTACTGCTACAAAACTGGTCAGCATTTGGTTACTTAAAGGGCAGCGCAACCACTTGGACCCATTGCTTATTCATTTTCAACTACAGCAGCAATGAATGAAAACATTTGTTTGATTTTTCAGTGTGTACACATTTAAGAATTTGCGATAATTATGTGGGTGGAGTTGAAAGCCACTGACAGCCATTGTTGTTGCTAGTTTTCTACTTTAAAACTAGAAATTTAACTTAAAGCTTTATTAAGTTAGAGTTATAATGTCAGCAAAATGAAACATTGGTTTCTGTTGCCATTAAGATAATTAATTATTAAGATTTTATTTTTAGCTTTTATGGGAAATTTAATATTTTAATTAGTTGCAAATATGTCCGTAATAAAATTGCTATATAGCCAATAATTAAAATTCTATTCCAATAACAAAATACTTTCTTTGCAAATTTCTTTGTATACAGAATTTAGTATTAAAGAATCTATAAACAAGTTAACGAGTTTAGATTACAACTTTAAGATGTATATCGATTTCAAAGATACATATATCGATCGATAAAAAAAAGAATTAAACGGAGTTGCCAGAGTGTGATTAGACTAAGCACACAGACACCCACATACTAATATTTACATGCATATTTAGGATATATATGTATATGTTTGTGCTTAAAAACTGAACTTTGCACTCAATTGACTTTTACTAGCCATTGAGCCTCTTATAGGCTGGACAGCATAAATACATACACATAGACACTGCAGTTACAGTGTTGCACTGGCACTGGCACAATTATGTGGGTGGAGTTGGCAATGTTATCGCATTGGTCATTACTGTTCCACTGCTTCCTTCTCCTTACTTACGCCTCCTTCTATCCACTTTGCCTGCTGCTGCTGCCTTTGTTTTATTCGATGAGAGGCCTATTGATGCTCGTTATTTGTGGTAATTGGCTTTTTGTCTCTTTTCAACCAATCAACAACAACAACAAAACGAAGGGCTGTCAAGAAGCAGCAGCAAGTTCACATACACATTAACATACACACGCACACACGTATACACACACGTATTCAACAAGTGGGCGCCAAGTTTTCTTTACGCTGGGAAAATAGCAACGGCTAGCATAATGCAATACACCAACACACACTCACACACACTGTCCCATGCGAGAGAATTGTGAATGTTTTTTTCATCGCCTTTATCACATTCAAAACAATGACAGTAAATTTGTGTAGTGCGATTTGTTGTATCGCGCGTCATTTAACAGGCGTTCAGCAATTTTAGTTAGCTTCTTTCTGTTACAATTTCAACGCGTGGCAGAGCGGTGCAGCTATAGTGCACTCCATGGAGACTGCATGTGTTAGAGTGAGCTGTCAGCTGTCACGCAATAACTTTGTGAATGGTTTAAGTCTTGACTAAATGCAGAGCTTTCGAGTGCAAGCTTTTTTGCACCGCAGTCCCTACAAAATGGTTTAAATTAATATTTATTGTTTTATTTGTGGTTTGGTTTTTGTATGTGTATTTGTATTTGTACTTTGGCCACAAAAGAGAGGTCACACCAATTGACAGCTGCAAATATTTAACACATTTCCAAATGACATTAAACAAAATTAAATACTTCAATGGGTACGACCTTCAATTTCTTGACGGAATGCTTCAACTCCTTGTCCACTAATTTCGTCAAATTATTCATAATTAATTGCACTAGTTAACAAATTTAAAAAAAAAACAAAAAATATATATTTATTTAAATGCGGTTGTGATGCACTGATAAGTGATTAACAAACTAAATGCTTATCAAACTGTAAATATGAAAGAAATATTTGAATACACCTTATATCAGTGTAAAAAGAGCAAGGAACCCAGTTGTTAATGCTCTCACAAATTATGTAAATTTATTGTGTTTGTTTTTTGCGGTTTGTTATCATGTAATCTTGTTAAGAGGGTTATTTAATTACTAATAATAATCTGAGCAATGCATCTAAATCGCTTAAGTTACAACATTTTCGTCAATTTTATTCAGAAATGTCTGCTTGTTTTCATCTGATTGTGTTTGCAATTTCCGATTAACTTTGTGCGTTTGAATCTGCCGCGCATGGTATCGATTACTATTGACATTCATTGCTGAGTCCTTTAACAAATGCCGTAGCGATCAGCTTTCCAATACTTACGCATGCTATTTCGCATAGCATTGACCACGTTGTCCTTTAAGAATCTGAATGATGATGGCAAGTGCTGTAGCAAACAGTTTTTTGTGTAAATAAACTTTGTTATACGTTGAGTTTTATTTCAGATTCAAAGACTTTCTTTAAATGTGACCAAATGCATTACATAAAAAGGCGTGATTAATTAATACAGTGATAAGCTTAAAACATACTTTATGCAGAGCAAACTCCCCGAAATGGAAGCCGATCCAAATTGCCAGTTCAGTTCAGAGCGGAACCAGTCACATGTGGCTCCCCCAAAAAAAATTTAAAAAGCTAGTTTATTGTTCTGTCACGCGCTTGGACATAACGTACAAACGAACGACGCATCGCCGATGAAACGTTCAACGTCATCAAGTGGTTTTTGTTTTACATTCACTTTTTTTTCGCATCCGCGTATCTTATACGTCCACTGCTACTGACTGACGGACGGACAGACAGACGAATGTATGGCTCAAGAAGTGCTCTTCACGGCGGCGATAGTACTGGTACTGGTACTGCCACTGCCACTGGTACTGGGTACGAAAAATGTTGTTGTTGTTGTTGTCGTCGCCGACGTCGCTCAAGGTTGAGGCAAACTGGTACTGGTATCATCATCAGCAGCAGCCACAGCATCTGCGGTGGTGCGGAGTGCCAATCGAAGTAGTAGTAGTAGTAGTAGTTGTATCAGTAGCAGTAGTCACATAATTTATAGTAGTAGTAAGTAGTAGCAGTTATTAGTATCAGTAATCTTTTTTGTAGTGATTAAATTAAAGAAGTACCAGAATACTTAAGAAAACAATGTTAGCTATGACTTAGTAAATATACAAAAAATCTAAGGCGAAGAAATTTGAAAGTTAAAGTGAAGTATTATCAATAATTTCAGTAGTAGTAGAAGGAGGTAGGGGTATGATTAATAGTAGTAGTATGTGTATTATGGCATAAGAAGTTGAAATGAAATATCCAATACCATAAATTTAAATAGCAGTTTCCGTAGTATCAATTTAAGTAGCAGTTTCCATACTAGAAATAGCAGTAGTAGTAGTTTAATAGTTGTTGTTTCTTGGCACGAGTCTCTATGCATTAATTAATAAACATATCCATATCCATAGCTATATCCATATCCATTAACCAAAACATTTTTAATGAACTCAACACTTTTGTCGTTCTTCGTGAATTAGTCAAAAAGCAAAAACAGAGACGAAACCAAATAAAACATAGCAAAGAAGGAAAAAATAAATAATTTAAAATATTAGAAGCCTTTCGCTAGCTTCACAAACACACACACACACATACAGGTAATTTTCAGTTGACCTTGAACTGAAGAGAACCAATCGGACAGATCAAAAGCCAGGCAATATGTGGAGACAAATAACACTTGTACCAGAAAGTCATATAAACAAAATGATAAAATGAAAAAATTAATATTTATGTTCATGATAATGACAACAAGACGTACACAGAAAAAATTAATTTTGTGTATAAAATTTTTATTTTCTGAAAATGGATTTGAAGTTGTATTTTTTTAAATTTTAAATTTTACCCGAAAAGTTAAGTTTTTTCTTTTGATTTCAGTTTTTCACTTATCAAACCATTTTGTATTAACTTTTATCTGGAACTACAAAGTTTTTTCTCTGTGTATGCGTATTCCAATACAATGTCTTCTGCACTTAGCACTTCTTCAGCTTCAATAGCTGATTTTTACATAGCTAAATTTTTCAAACTTGGCTTGTTTCAGTTTCTCGTGTTGTTGTTGCTGTTGTTGTTATTTTATGATTTATGAGCAATTTCTAAAGTGCACTTGTTTGACCGCGTACTACAACAAGTCGGACAAGTTGTTGTTGTTGTTGTTGCAGTCACTTAGGCCGGCGTATGTGTGTGCGTGTGCTTTAAAAATGTAATAACAATAATAATTTGAGCTTTACTTGGCCGACGTCTCTCAACGCGATGCCTCAACTCAACAAATCCCGGTGCGACCAACTGGCAACAAAAACAACAACTGACTGATCTCTAGTTTCTCATTGTTGTTGCTGTTGCAGTTGTTGTCGCTTCTAATTCTGTTGACAGATGAGGTCGCCAAAACGCCAACAAGTGACGCAGTCAAACAGAAAACTACAAACAAACAAAAAAACACAAAAAATAACGAAACTTGGCAACCCTGAAACTGTTAAGCTCAACAACAGCAAACAACAACAGCAAGAAGAACAGCAAGAAACTTACACAACAACCTGCAACGACCCATGAACTTTATAGAACGCAATCCACAGTCTGTGTTGCCAGCGTTTTAAAAAATAAAATAGCTAAATTTATAAGTTACACAAAGTTTTTAGTAAATTAAATCATTAGTTTTTAATTTATAAACAATTTAAGATTCCAAATTGAGAAAATTTCAAATAATTTTAAGCAAATGCAATATTTAATTCATATCTAGTAATAGCTTAATAAATAAACTACCTGATTTAATCGGAAGAGGTTTCTGTAATCAGCAATAAAGCATTAATTAAAATTATTGGCTTCTTAACAACAAAATTGGAAAACTTTTCTAAAATAAATTATTTTGTACTTTTCCCCTAATCTCTGAATTCGCTACATATGAAATTATAGTTCACAAGGTGCAGGTTTATCAATTGCCTAGCTATAAATAAGCCAGCTAGGCAGCACTGAAGTGAGATGCAACTGCAACTTAAAGCTGCCACTGTTGCCACTGCTGCTGCTGCTGTTGTTGCACATGCAACGCCTGCAGTTTACTTAATTTGCTAAGCATTTTTTTGGTTTTTTTTTTGTTTTTCGTCTTTTTTTTTTTTTGGTTTTATAAGCAAACAACCAAGGCTGCTGGGTCAAACGATGGGTCATTGGTCTCCATCTCCATAAACGCGTCTCAAGTGTGGGAAGCCCACTCGAGTGTGTGTGTGTGTGCAAGTGTATGGTGTTCAGGAATTTGCTCAACCATTTTATGTATGGGTTAAATCGGTTCATTGGCTATTTGCTATGCCACAAAATAAAACACGACAAATCTATACTGAAATGATGGCCGATGCTTTTTTGAGGTTTAATGGCAAAACATTAAAAAGTTGATCTGAAAGTAGAATCTTAATTAAAGCTGTGGGAAAAACTAGTTTCAAATTAGGCATAAATTTGTTTAACATTAACAAAACAGAAATACAAATGAAAAATATAATAGCAAAAAATATATAAAAACTATGGTTTTTGGGTAAAGTAACTTCACTTGAGAAATAAATTGAAATTCAGAACCAAAGTGATAAAGGGAATATAAGGAGTAAACTGCAGTACTGCATTAGTCATTTTTCAAAAGAGTCCAAAAGTTGTCTTGCTTTACTAACCAGTTTTAGAAATATTTTAAATTTCTTTTTTATTATGTAATCTATAAAATGTACGTGTTAGTAGACGCATTTACTTGCTTAACAGCCAATTAGCTTTATCTGTTACTTTATTTTCATACACATTTCAAATACTACTGAGTCTCATCTAGGGGAATAACCCAAAAACCAGTTAGTAGCCAAATATATTCACTCCAGAAATTATACAAAATATCAGACAGTTATAGCAGCATTTCTTTATAATCAAGTATAATCAAATTTGTCGCTTAAATATCTAAAATTAAACAAAAGAACTTTTTGCTTAAGCGGAACTTAAATTTTTAAAAGCTTTCATTTCATCTAATTTTAAACACAGCCTATAAAAACTGAACTAGTAGATGTTGCGCTTAAATGAACTAGTTCAAAAGGCACAACAAACTGGAGACGCCTTCGCGCCATAAACTACACAAAAGCAATTAGCGCACAACAACTGAAAAAAAAGATGATTGAAAGCAATTGGGATCACAAAGATCGCGTTCGTTGCCTAAGTCTTTTGTTTTGTTCTCATCAAAAACAAACAAATCAAAGAGTAGTTGTGTGTGAGTGTTAGTCTGACTAAGCATTTGTGATTTATGAGCAAACATATGTTTAATTGATTTCATAAGCATGACACCGCACACGCCCCAAACCCAGGGAGAAGAAGAAGCAGCAGCAGCAGACAAAGCTGAAGAAAATTTATATAAATACAAAAATATTTAAATAAAATACAAAACAAAAAACTTATAAATATGCAACTTCCTCCACGACACTGTCTGACCGACTGACTCTGCCTGCTGCTGCTGCCTACTGCTGCTGTCGCTGATGATGATGTAAAAATCTGAATGTAAAACACACAAATTATGCAAAGTAAAGTCTATTGCATGTTCAACTATACAGATTCTATATATGTAAATACACCCAAACAAAAATGGATGTTTTTTTAGTCTAAAATGGTCTGAAATCCAATTATGTAATTACATTTTATATGATATAACCAACGACATCTACAATATATTTATATATATATTTTAAATCTTGCTTGCTTTAGAACTAAAATTTAAGTACCTATATATTTTGTGTAGTGTATGCATATTTATTTCGAATAGTTTGTATAAATATGCTTAGATTTATGGGTAGTCGCTCAATTGGTTGCCACATCCGCATCTGCCCCCTAAATATCATCATCGTCATCGTCATAATCATCATTAGCTTTAATTTTGCACACACCTACTATTTGTAATGTGAATACACTCGTGCGTTATTCATAAACTATTCATTCTTATATACTATATATGTATATATATATATTGTAATTTGTCAGATTTATGCTTGCTGATTAGACAACTGGCGATTCCACTTAAATGATGTAGTTCGTTCGCAGTTTGCAGAATCTCTTATGCAATTAGCCAGCGGCTTGTTGTTTATGTTGCATTGTTTAATTTTTAGTTAGACAAACGATGAGAGACAGAGACAGAGATAACTGCTAACTGTGTGTGAGAGTGAGAGTTGCAGACTGCGCTAGACTCTTATAAAGTCTTATAAAGCAAACTAACTGCTGGCTCATTCATAAAATAACTTAAAGATACATTTTTTCAGTTGTTAAAAGATTCTTGCCAACTGTATGTGTGTGTGTGTGTGTATATGTGTGAAATGTATGTCAAATTTTGCAACCATCTCAATCTGAAAACTGTAGTGTTGTTTTGCTATTTTTTTTTTTTTTTTTTTTGTAAGTTTCGCGTATGAAAATTTTTGTCACGTTTTCCGTGACGAATTTAAAATGTGCCTGGGCACTTAATTCTTTTGTGTTCCACCAACACCAACAACAACAACAACAACAATAATGATAACTGCAATTGTTGTTGTTGTTGTTGTTGCTGTCGCTTTACACAGATGCGCTAAATTGCAGACATCAATCATTTTTTTTTTCAATTGCGTAATCATTAAGATGCTGCAGACTCTACTGAAATGTAGCTAGATTTGATGGTGGGGGGAATTCTTCTGCTTTGGCTCAGTTATAGCGCCTAACAAAGTCAACACTGTGAATATATATATATTTATATGGATATATTTAATGTGTTGGTGTATTGTATTTGTAGTTTTTGGTCTTTGCTGCTCGTCTTGGCAAGGTCTTGATTAATTTGTTGCCAATCACTTTTTGTTGTCGCTTGACAAAAGCCGATGCCAAACTCAAATTCAAACAAATAAATAAACAAAGCAACGAAACTAAATGTACATAATTACATACATAGCTCCACATATTCACATATGCATATAAGTAGTTGTAGTATATACAATATAAATTTAAATTTCCAACTAATGTGTAAATGAACATGCGTCGGACTCTTGGGGTCACATTTGGCAACATTTCATATCATCAGCAACGCATTTAAAAAAACATTTAAACACAACATTAACAACAAAATGACAGAGCTTCTTAAATATACAAATGAATATATGAAAAAAACAAAATTGCAATTACCAGTACTCACAATCGCATTCATGTATATTCATACACATACGCGTCGTCCTTCACGCATTCCCAGATGACTCTACTCTATACACACACACAATCTTCACCTCTGAGTCCGTCTCCAAGTCCAACTAAACTCAACTCAACTCAAAGCAACTAAACTTGGTCTTCGATGCCGAGTTCGACTCATCGCCAGCATCTCAATGTTAATGCTTGAAAATTCTATAATTTGTTTTTGGGTCTATTCATTCACCACGAGGGTCATTCACAATCAAAATGAACAGTTTTATGGCTTTCAAATCGGATACTACACGAAAATCGGATTAATGCTAATTATCAGTTATATCTAGTCAAGTCAATTTATAAACATTTCTGCAACATTAAGTGTCTGTCTGCACTTTAAACAGTTGAGAATTACAAATTAAGTGTCAAAATATTTGCAGCCATTAATTTATGTCAAGCAAATGAGTTTAATAAGTATAAAAATATAAGTAATTAAATAAATTTGTGAAATTTCAGCATCTATAAATTTAATATTCTAAGAGCACAATAAATGTATCTCTTGGATTTAAGTGTCTTATGTTAAAATATTTTACTCCATTATTTATTAAGTTTAATTTGCTTAATAATGAAAGCATATACTAATTCATTAAACTTTTGCATATTCAAAATATTATAATAATATTTTAAAGTTAACATTTCGTGTTTTAACCAGTTGGAAGCTACAATTAAAATAAACAAAAATTAAAAGCTGAAATTTCCATTGTAAAATTTCTTAACCTTACAGTTTTAACGTCACTTTAAGCAGATAACTCTTTTTTTATTAAAATAAAAAAAGAAAACTCTATTAAAATGAAATACTATATCTTAAATCTCTTACTATTGAGAGCAAAGTCTTTAATATTCTTTTACCTTTGTAGGAAACATTAAGCGACCCAATTGATATGGCATGTGTTAATTCAACCAACCATTCAATCAAATTTAAAACTAATTCAATTCAATTTCAGTCAAACCGATTCCAATCCATTTCAATTCAATGCAATAGACACCATAACTCAATCTAAGGTCAGTCGCTGCATGCTGGGTGCTTCTATTATTTTGTTGGGTGTTGTTTATTTATAGCTTGAAACTTGTGTTGTCTAAACAGATTGATTATATTTGTAGCTCTTTATTATTAGTATTTCTTCTTGGTTTAGTTTCTTGGCAATTAGCATGTTCATTGTTGATTGGAGTTGTTTTTTGCGAGCGCTTCTTTTTTTCTTTTGCTGATTATTATTTTTATTTTTTTAAACTTTTATTTTGTTTTTTTTTTTTGTTTTTCTGACAGCGCATTCGCGGAAGCTTCAGTTTCAGCTTAAAGTCTATTTGAATTTTATTATAGTGCTCTTGTTGTTGCTATTTTGTTATAATTTTTTTTTTTTAAGGGGCCTTCCGGCGCTTGAAGCTCGTGATCTTGTTTAAATTTTTGTTTAGATTCGATTTTGAATTTGATATGCAACGATTTATGGAAATGTAGAAAATTCAAAGATCACAACGCCTATTGTCGATTATGAGTTGATGTTCGATGGATTGGTTTCCAAAACAAATTCGATGGGCTTAGTCACCTTCAGGGTCACGGGGGGCTCGCATAGCACTGTCAATCAAAATGAGTAGCCAACGGGGCGCATTAGCAATTTGCATACAAACCAATTTTGAACAAGATTCTACACGTCTTATCGTTTTTTAAATGCCATGATTAGCAACACTCGATGATTGTTATTGAGAGCTGGATGACTGACTAACCACCAGGCGATCGGTTCGTGGAATTACAACTGAACTTGCCAAGGTCAGAACGGGTGCGACGACTATCGCAGGAAATGCATGTAAGAAAAACCCGCTACTGGGGCAAAAATGATACAAAAGGCCACTAAAATGAGAAAAAAAAAGTACAGCAGAGTTTATGCGAACGTAATGTACCATGTGAATTGAAAATGATAGTTTTAAAAGGGGTTTAAAGTACCTATAACAAGCTAAAGACTTATTAACGATAGATAGTTCCTAGAAATGAAATTTTTACACCATGCCTTGCACCTATCTTTGGGAAACTTTTAGGATTGTTTAACAACTCTATAAAGCAGACTGCTGTCAAATTTGAAGAGTATGTGTTCAAAATTATATGTTTAAATTCGATTTCTAAAATATTGTTTAGTGTTTCTAGGTAAAAAATGATGAAGTGAACTTCCATGGAAGGAAATTACATACCAAATGCAGTAGAACTCTCTGAATACTTTTCTTCATATGGATGAAGATGGGCGCATCGGCGCAGCTATTGGTGCAAATTATGAACATTTGTACTATGCATATATGCAATAGACTTATAATACCCCGGGCACTGGGCATTGCAAGAGATGCGGCAACAACAACAGCAGCAGCGGATGTTGATTTATGCTGCAATTGCAATAAACGAAGTGAGAAGAAAAAGAGAAGAAAAAAATTCATCAATTTAACACCAACATCGGATGTATTAGAGATGCGAAATCCCTTGTCAGTTAAAGATCCATTAAAGTTTATTCATGAAACGTTGGAGCAGCTGGAGGAGCGGAAAAAAGCAAAGAAAACACAAACAAATAGCATATTGTTGACAAGATTACGTTTATGTATTCTAGTGATTGCATCAATTGTTATTATTTTTCTATGCGGTTTCTATTCAACAAACCCAAACTAAGCCGAACAAACAAAGAACCAAAATATGTTTAAAAACAAGGCTAAAAACTAATCATAAACGCTACGATTTATTGGTTCAACAGAGGAATGAAAAGAGAGGAAACTAAAACTAAGAACGGATGAGTTGTGCGTACTTACAAACAGAGCTAAGAGCAGTTATTATTACGTGACTTTAATTTCCTAAATTATTCTAGTAATTTTTATCAGTTTTATAGAAAAGAGGTCAACATTTATTTGACAGGAAACCAGATTTAACAAATTATTTATTGAAGAAAAAATGCAAAAAATACAATCAAAAAATCTCTTTCACACTTTCATTTTCATTGATACAATTTAGCAAGCTGCAATAATAAATACTGATAATTAAATTAAGCAATAATGATTCTAATTTCTGCACTTCTTTGGAAATCAAAAGTGACTTCCGTAAATGTTCAACTGCTCCACAGAAATACGTGCACCAAATTATGCAATAAACTAGCTAAAAATTCACACAAATTTTAACACAACGCAGCTAAATGTAATTAAGTCGAACTTGGTGTTAATTTTTTGAAAAAGGGGGAAAAAAGCTACAACAAAAGCAGAAAAAAAACTCCAAATCTTTTGCACATTTTTGGACTGGCAATCAATGTGTGGATTTCAATAAGATTAATTAAAATATTCAAACAAAATACACAGCTGGAGCCGAAACTGAAGCTGCAGATTTAGTTGAGCTATGATCTGTAATCGGAGATTGGAGATCGGTGATCGGGTATCGGGTTTTTTGTGGGTCTGTCTCAATATTGCTGCTTCATGTTTTGGGTCTGGCCACGTGAGAGGCGGCGGCCTGCAAAACGGCTCAATAAATTAGTTTTCTATTAAATGCTACTAAATGGCAAACAAAGGCGCCACCCAAACAAAAAACCACAATATACATATGTACATATATATGTTCATGGCCAATTAGCAGACAAAACTAAAATCAAGTCAGCAGTCGGCAGTTGGCCATAAGGTCAACATAAAGATCAGGCACGAGAGTGTCACAAGTTCAGTTGGCCAAAATGTCAAGTATGTGTATGTATTCAAGTGTGTGTGTGTTGTGCCATTAAAAAGGATCTATTTAATTTAATAGATTTTGTAGATTTTATTTAAACTTGAACCCAAATGCCAAAAGTTGCAGTTCAATTAAATTTGGCTATTAGCTCAGTTGAAACTTGGAACTAAGTACGAATGTCTTTAAGCCCATTTCTACGTGAAAAATATGTAACATGTAAAAAGAGGCGTAAAAGGCGTCCGTCCGGATGTCAGTTCTCAGGTTGGGTTGAAGTCCTGGTAGCACAATTTTTAAAATTTTGAACTTCGATATCTTTGCTAAAAATGCAGCTACTTTCAAACGAAATACCATTTTATACTGTATTTTACTCCATAGTTAATTCTGCATCTAAAATTGAAATTTCTAGAATTTGATTTTGTTCCAAAATTTTGCCATTTTTTCATACACCCTTGTCATTTTTGGGCAAAAAAAAATTAATTTTTTTTTTTTAAATTTTTTCACAAAATTTATTCTAATTGATTAGAAATTTTGTGCAGGTAAAAAAAATATATACTTTATGGGGTAGGAAATAAGTTTTCAGCTTGTTATAGGCAGTTGAAGTCTTTAACTTTGTCAAAACTGCAGTGAACTGCATTTAACCCCATATCAATTATACAATCTAAATTCCAATTTAAAATTTCCCACAGTACTTTAATATACAAGTATATGTATAAGTATCTCTATCAGTTTTTACAAGTTTAATTTAATTTTTTCCCCCGAAAAATTTAAGATTTCAATGCCTGGGCATCTTACAGTCGCGTATTTCTTCTATAGCTTACTTAATTATTTCTCTTTTGGTGGCAAAGCAGAAATTCACACCACGGCAAACAAAATAAATTACATAATCAAGCAAATAAATATACATTTGCATATTTATGAGCGAAAATAAAATGTCAATTTAAAGAACGAAAAGATTTCAGCTCAGTTTTATAGAGTTCGATTCGATTGTCAGATCCGGCTGGCACCGCCAAGCACCAGCTGTTTGGGAGGTGAGAGAGAGAAAGAGCGGTTTGCGCGTTAAATGATATTTATGAGAGCAGATGCCTAATACGCAGCTTATCCTTTACCAGTTCATTCACATGGCAATTAATAATAATACGATAAACTCTCAAAAAAGCAAATTGGTAAAATACCAAAATAAAAGTAAAAACCAAAAAACAAATATACAAATATACAAATTTCAAATGAAATATTTGGCTTCTACTTTGAGCGCGTGCGATGAGCTGCGCGGAAGCTGAAATCGTAGAGCCCACGGCGACATTTCGAAAGGCTTTTCAAGATCAAGGCCCCTAAGCTAGCAACAACAAACACACAAGCACACACTTGATAAATTGATATATGTATATTTATATATGTATATATATCTATATATGTATATGAAGCAAGCTCCAAAGCCATTGAAACCGTCATCGAAATGATGCGTAAAAGGTGCGCCAAGTGTTTGCATAAATTTTGAAATACGCGGTATTTGTATTAAGTGCCAGGCACTCAACAATCTCAGCTTTAACTAGAGTTAGAGCTATTAAAATTAAAAGTGATGATTGTAGTACAGTTTTAGCAGACCAGAACAAATAAACAACTAAAAACAACAACAACAAACAAAAACGTTTAGCTTTAAAGTTAACAAAGTAAATAAATAATATGCATAGACAAAAGCTACCATTGTCCAAAGAGAAGTTCTAAGATGTTTCAACAGTTGTTAGTGTTATTTTTTCTGCACAGTGAGTCAATTTCGCATACTCATCCCCAGCCAGCAATTTTCATTGAAAAGATTTCCTCTTTGTTAAATTTGATGCGCCATTTTGTAAACTGTATTTATAGATTTCGGCCACAACAGTGGGCCATAATAACGTTGCACATCGTTTCTACTACCAACTTGAGTTGAGTTATGATATTGGGCTGCGAATCAATGTGCCAGACAAAGAGAGGTAGACTAAGATCAAGTCGAGCTTAATAAGCTGAGCTGAGCTGAGAGCGCGAGAGCTTTTTGAACTCTTGCAAGTAAACTTGCTTTGCGCTCTTGCTTTTGCTCACGCTCTCTCTCTCTGTCTTTGGGTTTGTAGTGTCGTGAGTGTATATTTAATATTGGGGCGTGGCAGCCGCCCATTTTGCCAATTGGGAACGTATAAAAGCCGGCACAACAGCTGCCTGAACATTCGTTGCTATTCACATTTACGTCTGGTCTCGTCGTCTCGTCTGATTTTTACTCCGACACAACATCGGAGTCTGAGTTGGAACGAAACAGTTTGTCAGCACTGTGTGGTGTGGAAGTTATTCGTTGATTAATATAAAATAGCAAAAGGTAAGACGCGTTCAAGGATATTCACAGTGTACTTTCTGTGTGGACTATATACCATATACATACATACAATATATATTCAATAAATAAGGACTTAAAGCCCAAGTGATATTCAGTGCCAAACAATAAACATATCAAACAGAAAAAAGTGTGTCTGTGCTACTCCTTGCTGCAAGGATCAATTTCGGATTTATTATGGATTTTTCAAGTAACCGGAAAAAAACAAACGCTACGATTCAAAACGATTGTGTAAAATGTGTGCTCGTTGCCTAAGTCTTTAGTTTGAATTTTCCTAAAAAGCATTCTAGTGTCGTTTTGAAAATCAAGTTCGCTGTTAAATACTTTTTTGGTACCTAACATGTCTTAAAAGACAAGTTCTTCGTTTTTTTTATTTTTGGGAATGTGGATTTTACAGTTAAAGTTCATTGACTTTACCCACTGTTCTTCTCCGCATTCAAAGCTTTTCTTGAAAATCTTTAGATAATCATCTTTTGAAAACCTATGCAACCAAAAAAAAAAAACAACAGCAATAAATTTCCAACCACAACTTATGTTTTAAACGGAAAACTTTGCGCAACTTGCAACATAAAATACGCAACACATTACAAATTTCAACCATAAATTATGAAAAACAAAGACATATGAACTCTTGGCGAAAAGTTGTTGATGCTCAGCACTTTATAAACTTTTAAAGCAGTTATTTAAGAATATATAGGCACACGATTGTTAGGAAATTTTTAATAAAGTTCAAGGAAAATGCGTAGAATAACTAATAGTGTTATTTATGCCTTAATTCTGTATACAATTTTGTATATACTCGATAGAAAACCGCTTTAGTTTAGGAAATATCACAACACAGGGTATAAAAATATAAAACACAAAGCAAAACAATAGATATAAAATATATGTCGAGCTGGTGTGCATAAATATACAACACAAAAGGGCGCATAGTTCAATTATGTACATAACTAAAACAAAATGTAGACATATGCATATTTGTATGGTTATAATGAAATGCATCTTCGTCAGTTTCGTCGACTGATTGATATTGATTAACATTCATGAGCCGACGAAATAACAAATAACTATAAACGGCAAACAAAAAGCGCCAATGGACAAATTACAAAACGCAACTTTAAATAACAACAACGTAGGCAAACACAAATACAAAAATTTCCCAACTAGGCAGTATTGGTCAAACAGACAGTCAGGCGTGAGTCTTATTTGAACTTTTCAGTTTAAAGCTCAAAGCGTCGTCGAAAATCGAATTAATAAACGTATAGCGCAACGTTTGAAATCAAATCAAATTTTTCATTATGCATGAAATTGTTTTCAATTTCCAAATGTTGTTGCTGCTTCAGCTTTGTTGGCTGCTGTTGCTGCTGCTGCTGATAAGCTTCGGGCAACATTTTGAGCCATTAGGCGAGATCCATTAATGATTTATATGTTGCCAAATTTTCAATTCCAACACTGAAGCTGTCGCCGTCTTTGTGTCTCATTATGTCTCATGAATACGTTTGTGCGATAAGCGATCAGCGATCAGCGGCAGCCAATGAAATCAACCAAATTAACATGCGAAATTTCAAATTTATATATTTTCAATTCCCCCCTAACCACTCCCATTTCCCTTGCCGATATAACGACATTGAGCTTTGATTGATGGCGACTTCGATACTCGATGTATTCGATATTCATAAGGAAGAAGCAGCAGCAACAGCAACAGCAGCGGCGGTGGCTTTAATCGTTTATGCTAAAGACGTGGAAGGTTCTAAAGACAGGCAAAAAATACGAAAAAAAAAGCGCAAAAAGTCAATAAAACCAGTTAAGGTCAGTCTGGCCAGCTTGACTTGGACAAGTAGTCTGCCCGTTTGGTTTTGGTGCCGCTTGTGTTGCTTGTGTAATCAACATGTTTGCGCCTGCAGATGCTAAATGAATTTTTTATTTATGAATAATGTGACGTTGGCCGATTCCAATTCCGAATGATGATGCTGAAAATGCTGAAGCTAAAGCTGATGCTGATCACGTTGCTGCGATGGTTAAGCTACAATAAAAATAAAGTTTCAAGTGTCGACGCTGCTGCTGTTGTTGTTGTTGTTGACTGCCACTGAGGCAGTGTGTCAGTGGCCGCTGCTGCGACTTGAAACGCCTCGGGCAACCGGTTGGCTTGGCAGCAAAGCATCCTTGACATAAAAACCACGCGCGCCAAGTTACATCTTCAACACACACAGACAGATTCATATAACAAATTTTACGCACTATAAACAAACCATATTTGTATACCCATGCTGAGGGGTATTATTACTTGTTTACAAGCAACAATAATTGATTTGTATTAATGAAACACCGTTGCCATAATGGAAAAACTATCAATAACTCTACGGGAAAGCTTAAAAAACAATTTTATTTAAAAAACACAAATGAAATTATAACAATAAAACAATTTTATAATGATATTTTAATATAGTTTATACCACTTTGACTTGCCGAACAGTTTTAAAAATACTGCTACCCTATTAAGCATAAGTTTAACCAAAAATTCCTTACTAAAATGTTTTCTCTCTGCGCTTTTTCTTTATGCATTGCAGATGAAAGTCACTTTGGCATTAGCGACTTTCTGCCTGGTGGCGGCCTGTGCCGATGCACAAAAGGGCAGAACCACAACAACCACAGCGACCAAGCCGGGCCGCTTCCTCTCCCTGCCCGTGCCCGCCAAGTGCGCTAGCCGTAAGTATTTCCCCTTTATCTATAAATAAATCCGGTATGTGTGAATACCTCAATACCTTAAAGGCTGGGGCAAAAAGTAAAAGTGTGAAACGTTTGGAGAATATCAAATAGTTTGCGCGGATCCAACGGTTTTGCCAAGTTTGCACTTGAAATCGTTTGGCAATGCGACGTGTGGGTGTAAACATATGTAAATATATATATTTAATTGCGATACATACGTACATACCAGTGGAGATCGGGGGCGATAGCTGAAGGTCGCTGACGTGATCGCCGCATTTATATTATTGTTGTTACTTTTTTCTTGCACTTGCCTCCCGCGCACTTTCTTTGACAGTGACAGAGTGCAGCGTTGCCACAGGGCTAAAGCTTCTTGTAACAACCAGCATTTTGTAATTGTAAAGAAGGTTGGGTTTGCTAAGACTCTGGATATAATTAATTATTTAAGCACTTTAACAAGCAGTAGCAACAAGCCATATTCTAAACTATTACCTACACGAAATTTAGTTAGTTTGCTAAACAAATTAAAGACGCAAGACAGAGGGCTGTGTTGCATAAATACGTCACTTTGTTTATACATTATCCACGACAGCATTGCTGCACCTCAGAGCGTTGCCACCCCGTTTAAGCTTCTTCAACGGCTTTAACCAATTAAACAAAAAAATAAACACTTTGCATCGCAACTTTGCAAGTCATCCGTTTTCAACAATTGCGCAAGTGCTGCTGCTGCAGCTAGTTGAAAAATTTAAACAATAGCGTCATCGCTGCATATCCGGTACACTAATGAACACATTGCAGTTAGTGCTAATTAGGCATACACTCACACACACACACACACACACATGTACACAGAGCATTGTACATCCCGTTCGCATAGAAAATGCAAGTTTTTTTGGGCTACAACTTTAAGTCGTCGCAACGTGACGTGACGGCACACAAAGTTGCATAGCCAGTTTGAAGTCGCTGCTGCTTTGGTGGCTTAGATCTTTCATCTTTTTAGAAATTTCCAGTTATACAAGCACAGCTTTTAGTTAAACTAATTATCTATTCAAAACTTAATTACCAGCTATTGACGCGACTCGTTTGCTATTTAATAACAACTTTTAAAGCATGCAAACTGTGTTCGCTGGCTTTTTAATTTCCATTTCTAAAGCTAAGCTTTAGATTCTGCTCGACCGAACAGCACATTAAGATATTTATCTCCAGATACATATCTTTAATAGCTTAGCTGCATACATATGAATTTTGTGGAAGTGATGCAATTGCCAGGGGACTTACAATTTTGGTACTCAGGAAAACTTAACGAAAGAAAGTGAGGTTAATGCGCGCTAATAGTGACGCCCCGATTTATTGCCTTGACCCGCAAAGTGAGGAAATTGCTTCAGACAGACGGACAGGCAGACAGCAGGCAGCATCGGCAAAAAAAATAATAATAATAATGTGCAAACAATGGCAAATAAGGTCATTATGTTAGACTGTAAGCTGATTTGACGTGGCGGATGGCGTGTGAGGGAAGCAGCGAATGAACAGACAAAAAGCAATTGCAAAACTGACGGCACCAACAACGACAACAACTGACATGGCAGCTTTAAAGCCGCTTAAAGCGCGCCTAATGACGCGTGCCGCTTGCAGTGGTAACAAGCGGGCGTGGCACACAAGCCGGTGTGTTAAGAAAAAAAATCGGACAAAAAAACAGCTAGACTAGCCTACTAGACCTGCCACAGACCCTGTAGTTACGCAGTAAAGTGAAATAAAAGAAAATTAAGCGGCATGCAAGCAGAGCGAATCCAACCAGCGTTGCCAGTGTTTAACAATCTTAAGGAGTTCGTTTTATTTTAAATAATTTTAAACTGTGATGCAGTGCAATGTTTCCATATTCAAGTACAGGGTATAAAAACGAACAATTATAACGATCGGACCATTCAAGTGGCTAATCAAATGGACACCGTTGCACTGTAATAGCCACAAACGGTGGCAACTCAGCGCGAGGCAACGATGTGAAACAAGTTTCGTACTTTTGTGTTACGGAGCAGTAGGAGGTGATGCTGGGCTAGTGGGGGGTACACCCTCATCCATTGTTGGTATTACCAATTTTTTGTTGTTATTGTTTGGCAAATGGAAAACCTTTTGACACACAGACAAAGGAAGGCAGCAGCAAGACGATAGGGCGGTGGTGAGGTGATGGCATCGCGAGGAGTCCAAAACGTAGGTATGCAGCATACATAAATTGCAGCAGCAGTCTGTTGCGCAACCAAATAGTAGGGGGAAGTTGTGTAAGCGCATCCGTGTGGCATGTTTTGCCAATCATGTGGAAGACATACAAAAGTCACTCTAGCATTTACAGCAACACACACCTCTACAACGAATGATTTTTTAACTCTGTTTTGTTTTTATTGCAGGCCCCAAGGAGTTCTCCTATCGCGGCAAAAACATGTTCCTAAGCACCCATGTGCCGGCTCTGGCCAACCGTAAGGTCGACTGGTTGGATGGCCGTAATCTGTGCCGTGAATACTGCATGGATCTGGTCGCATTGGAGACCCAAGAGAAGAACAATCTGATCTTCCGTGTCATTCAGCAGAATGATGTGCCTTATATCTGGACCGCTGGCCGCATTTGCGATTTCGCTGGCTGCGAGAATCGTCCCGATCTGGAGCCCAAGAACATTTATGGATGGTTCTGGTCCGCAACCCGCGAGAAGATCCAGGCCACCAACCGCATTCCACAAAGCTGGGGCTACAATCCCTGGTCCCAGACCGGTCACAAGAAGCGTCCACAGCCCGACAATGCCGAATACGATATCAACCAGACCAAGGAGCAGTGCCTGTCGGTGCTGAACAACGTCTACAACGATGGCATCGCATGGCACGATGTTGCCTGCTATCACGAGAAGCCCGTCATCTGTGAGGATAATGAGGAGCTGTTGCGCTATGTGGCCGCCACAAATCCCGGCATTCGTCTATAAGTTTCTGAAGATTTAAGATGCTTCGTATTGTTTGTGTAATTTTAAAAGAAAAAACAAAAAAAAACTACTTTATTATAATACTCCCTAGATGAGTTTTTTATACAATTGTTTGTTTTAATAAGTGTGTGTGTACGACGAATGCAAGACAAATAGACTTTAGAATTTATAATTCCGATCACACACCCCCACCACCACTCCGATCTTATCACCTACCATTTCAAAATGCACACCAAAATTCTATACGTTCGAAACTGCCAGCCACTTTTTATACGTCCAAAACCTACACGAATTGTATTTATATATTGTATATGGTACTTAAAAAGAAATCTACAAATTGTTAAGTAACTAGTATTCCACCAGAATTTCGATCTGCTCTTTAAATCTCTTCAGCACCACAATTCTATTGCCGATCAACAACAGCAACAAGAAAGAGATTGAATAAAAATGTTTTAAAAATCCATCCAAAATAAAAAAACAATTCTTTAAATATATGCAAATAATTTAGTTTATTCGACGACGCAGTCGTGCAGGCGAACGAGAGCGATGATTATTACGCTCCTCACTTGACTCAGAGCTTCTACAACTCCGCTTGGAGTCTCTACTGGAGCTAGATTTATCACGCACGCGGTCTTTATCTTGCCTAGAACTTGTACGAACATCTCTACTGCTTGGATTCTTGTCAGATTTCTCCTTTGATTTCAAACTATCCGACTCTCTACTTCGACTTGTGTTTGATCGGGAATCTTTACTAGAGTAGTCTTTATTTGGATTAGAACTAGCATGGACATCTCTGCTGCTTCGCGTCTTGGAACTTTTATGGTTTGGCTCTGAACTACCCGATTCTCTGCTTCGCCTCCGATTAGATCGAGAGTCCCCCCGACTAGGGTAGACTTTATTTGGCTTATGTTGTGCATGGACCATTGATTTCGAACTCTCCGACTCTATACTTTGTCTGCTGCTTGATCGGGAGTCGTTACTGCTGCTACTTTGCGTCTTGGCTCTATCTAACTCTGGTTCCGGACTCTCTGACCAACGCCAGTTGCGTGATTCCTTCCCAATATCGTTCCAGCTGTAGAAAAGATGTTTATAACATTTAATCCTCGAGTGGTCACATAATTCCATTACTTACCTTTCAATTTGAGTTCTAACCGTATTATTTTGAGATCTTGGCGCTGGACTTGGCTTATTGTAGCTGCCCAAAGGGCCATTAAACAGATTGTTTGGATTTTGAAATAGATGTAGATATCCACAGCTGTAACCCTTGGGACATTTGCGTGTTAAGGACAAACCTTTAAAAAGTAACAAGTGTGGTTTTTTTTTGGTAAAGAATATTAAGTTTAGACAACAGTTTATCATTGGCAAGCCAGAGACTTAACATTCTTGCAATAGAGCTCTGTAGATGGTTTAAAATTGATAATTCCTATGGTGCCTATACGATATAGTAGTACGATTTGAACTGATTTCGATTTTAATATAGGAACAGTTGGTCAGACGGACATGGTTACATCGGCTCGGTTGTTGATGTTGGCTAAAACAAAGGTATGTATTTTGCCTTCTACAATGGGCTACAAATTATATAAACTTTTGCAAGAATATTAAAAGAGCATTTTAGAGCAATGAATATCGGATCAGCCGATATGATCTCTATATCTTGAAGATTGATATGTTTTTGGTCAAGTTGATGTTTGTAAAAGGATACAGCTGATGATGTGGCGGTTCACGTACCGCAAATAGCACCACGCCAAGCGTTTAGATTGGAGAACTCCACGTTCAGACGCCTGGAGGCATAAAAGCGACCCTGTAGATTTATAAAAGCACGCAGAGCGCAACTATAAAATAGAAATAAGTAATAGAATTAGCAAATTGAGCAGAGATCTTAAGGATTCACATAGTTTACCGTTCTTGTGCGTATTCCACAAAGACGTGACCACGCAGATGTGGTAAGATGTTGCGCACTGCACGAAAATTGATTATTTTACCAAATTTCTGCAGTTCAACGACTACATCCTGAAAGAACTCATCATAGGCCAATCGCAAATCGCTGTCGGTGAGCTCTAAATGCTCATCGCTACTGGCATACTCGGTGTTTGTGTCCTCCGCCTGCAGCAGTGGATGTGTAAAGAAGTGACGTATAAGCAGAATTTTGGCGAGCATGGGACGTCGGTGATTAAAGGTGCAAACATGCCCAAAACGACAGGAGTTTGTGCGTGTAAAGAACTCGCATAAACGCTCCTCTGGATGTGTATCAACCACACGACGCAGCTCGGCTGGTGGTGTACGATTTCCCGTATCCTCCATGTACTCTTGCATGCGTTGCATCATTGCCTCGAATTCAGCTGCCGCCTGTTCTGCTAACTTTGCTTTCTGCTCGCGCCGCATGCGTTGCTCTTGCTGCAGTGCCTCCAGTTCTTTGGCTTGCTGTTCACGAATTCGTTCCATTTCAGCCTCTTGCTGACGCAGCTTAGCCTCATCCAGTTGGAACTGACGTTGGGCCAATGCCTCTCGACGCAGCCACAGCTCCTCCTCATCCTGTTTGATACGTTCGGCTGCCAATCGCTGAAATTCCTCCAGTTCCGATTGTTGTTTTAACCATTCCTGATACTCGGCAGTCGCCTCTTTTCTGGACTGCTCCAGTTCCTCTTCCTTGTCACGCTCTTGAGCATGTTTCTGTCGTTTTCGTTTTCTTTGCTGTTTCTTTAGCACCTTACGCCAAGCTCTGTAAAATGCATAGTTATTTAAAACTTAACAATTCAATCAATTTTCTCGTGTTTTACCGCTTTGTCGGCATTTTATTGTTTTGATATTTTACAAGAAATTTCAGTGTGACCAAAAAAATTCTTACGTTCGTGTTAACTTAACATTGCGGTCTGCTGTTATCGTTACGTACTCAAACAAAGAAGCCTTCCATGAAATACACCACTCTTACATTATACACTTTAAATTAAGTATTTCTAAATTATTAACTTTCTGACAAAAATTAAAGCTCCAACTAAATTGGAGTTAAATATAGACAATATTAAACTTTTTAACTGTGTGATTAACAGTAAATGTCAAATTGTGTTACCATACTGCGCATTTGTATATCTAGTATTTTATGGTGTTTTGATTTTTACATTTCTGCGTATTGTTACGTTTGCCGTATACGGTCACATTAGCCGCATCATGTTTTGGTCTATTTTTTATGTAAATACTAGAAGAATTACCAAATAAAATACACATTAAATTGCCAATTTGGCGGTAATAATTCAATTCAAAATATTAATATACAAATACATATAATTAAAAATACTTTGCGATCGAACGCAATTTCCAAATCGGTAACAATTGAGCACAAGATAAACGAAGCCATGAGCAAAGTGCGCAGGCTGTACCACCAGAAATATCGTGAGGATTGGGAGAAATTTCCATCGTTTGCCAGCTGGTTATGCCGTGGTGATGACGGCTACTCGGCGCACTGCAGAGTCTGTGATGCTAACGTTTTGGCCCGACTCGCATCCATAAAGCAGCATCACAATACGGCTAAGCACCAGAAAGCTATAAAAAACTATGCAGTTGGGTCGAAGGCAAGCGAAGAGCAAAAGAAGTTAATTTAACTAGAAACTAAAATTAAATTTTATATATTTTAGACTTTGCCGATAAAGACGAAGCATTTGCCCAGGGACGAAGCCAAGCCAATAGCACAAAAGCTAAACTCTAAACCAAAAATCAAACAATTTAAAACGGAAAAACTAGAACATGATGTAGAAACAATTGAGGCCGACACCTGTTCAAATGATTCCATACTAGAGGATTTACTGGGCAACGACGACATGGAGCAGGAGTTTTTGCATGAGCTAAACGAAGAGGAAGATGATCTGGACATTAAGCCACACCCAGAGGCACTGCAGGACTACAAGTACGAGGACTTGCACGAGGATAACTTGTCGGATGACAACATAATCAGTGAATTTGATCTGTTTGGCAAAAGTGTTTCGCTGCAATTAAACCACATGGAGGTCTGTGTAATATAAAACTATCTGATTTAAATATCCGACTTCAACCCTATATATACTCATTACAGCTGGAGGATGCGTTATTATGCCAGGAGCGGCTGCAAGTAGTTTTGACAGAGTTTCGACTTAAGATTTTAAAACGTAAAGGAAAACGCAATTTTTAAATACGCTAAACATAACTCATATTGTATATTGATTAACATAACTATATATATTAAACGGAAGTAATCATTTTTATTCCGCCTCAATTTCATCAATAAACGCGCGACACTTTTTCTTCAACACTTTGACGGCTTCCAGGAAGATTACCTCCGGTTTGAGTGCACCCACCGATTCCACATTGAATATATAGTGATCTCGGACACGGGCCATGGTAACGGCATCGGTTAAATGGGGATAACGATAGACATTTCGGCTGCAGCTGTCGTAGCGTGCATCTTTCACATACGCACAGTCATTTTCATCGATACCAATGACTCCCGGCGAGAAACAGTTTTGCAATAGATACGCATCCTTGCCGGACACTTCCCGGTTTAGAGTAATTTGTGGCAGAAGCCTATAGTAGGCGGTGGCCACTGGCGAGAACTTGGCATGATCTTTGCCAATTCCCTTGACGGCAATGAGTTTTAAATCCAGCTCATGACCTGGCCGCAATTGGGCAATGAGTATATCATCGTGTATACAGTTAACGCTGTTCTCACTATAGATCTGGGCTTGCTTGCCCTTGGGCAACCACTTAAGATGACCAGAGTACACTTTGTGATTCTTGTAGATGTCATCAAAGTTGGACTGATCTTTGGTGGCGTCTTTGCGGCGTGTACACTTTACTTTCAGCTCATATTCCAGTGTATCCTGTTCGGTGCCCTGCTCCGTGCTCTCCTCGGTGCGATAGGCAAACAGTCGAGGATCGGCCCGCAAAGGCAACAGTCCCATGCGATGGGCCAGCACTTCATCCTGTATTATCGAGGTGTTGTTATAGATATACACCTTTTCTATGGCCATGCTGGGCACTTCACTTAACATTAGGCGTCTGAAGGCGTTGGCTATCGCTGGATATACGCCAATCAAATCAAATTCCAAGCCGTGTTCCTCATCATTTCTGCAAGTAATAAAGCTTAAACTGTTAAACTACTGTAGAAGGCATATCATTCACAACATCTCACCTCACGATTACCACCTGCAGTTTACTTTTGAAAGCACTTATGTTAAACACTTCATCGGCAAGCCCATAGTCCTGTGGATCTTGCGTAATCTTGTACTCCTCCAAGTAGAGTAGAGGCTGCTTTTTATCATTAGTCATGGCGTTATAATTGTTCAACTCGGCAATAATTTAAAATTAAGCGAAACGTAAATGCAGCAAACTCGATGCCGCACGTGGTTGTTGTCAAAACAAATGGAAATGTGGCCAGATCGTTAAACAGTGACTCTTTCACGGTGACTGCCGAACAAATACCAGCAAATATACACGAACTTTAAAAAAAAAAAAACAGTTAAACATATTAAATATGTAGTTATTTTATTTTAATTTTAATGCTATACGATATAAATTGCCTTTTACGCTAAGCTGAAACTAAAGCTCACTAGAAATCGCTGCAACACAAATACCAACATTTTGTCACGAGCTGGCAGCACCATTTGCAGCACTGTGAATGGCAAATTGAAGCCAGTTGACCGGCGAAATTTGTTCTCCAGAAGCAGCTTTTACGTAAAAGATTTTTAAAATCCCAGAATAAATGATGTCGCGTGCTCTGCAACGTTTGCTGGGCAATGGCAGTAGACGCTGGACGCAAACCAACTGCAGCAACAGCAGGTTGCAAACACAGACAATTGCACAAAAGTTGAAGCAACGCAACTTATCGGCGGCGACGGGTGCAAAAGATCCAACGAAGGGAAAAGGTCCCATATCATGGAAAAGCTTAGCTGTAATTGGTGTAATGGGCGCCGGAGGTCTAGGCTTTATGCTGTACGTTAAGAGTGAAAAGGATGAGGCTCTACTAAAGGAGCGCAAGCGGCAATTGGGTAAAGCGGCCATAGGAGGACGCTGGGATTTGGTGGATTCCGAGGGACAAGTTCGAAAGTCTGAAGACTTTCTGGGCAAATGGCTGCTCATCTATTTTGGCTTCACCCACTGCCCCGACATTTGTCCCGACGAATTGGAGAAGATGGCTTTAGTTGTGGACGAAGTTGGTGCGTATGGCAAAAATAATAATAACAAACACATTTGATACAAGCCAATCAATACAGAAAAGTCACCACAGACGCCCCAAGTGCAGCCCATATTTATAACTGTCGATCCGGAACGTGACTCGAAGGAAATTGTGGGCAAATACGTAAAGGAGTTCTCGCCAAAGCTGCTGGGATTGACGGGAACCGTGGAACAAATACGAAATGTTTGCAAGGCCTTTCGTGTGTACTTTAGCGCTGGACCGCGTGATGAGGACAACGATTATATTGTGGATCACACAATAATCATGTATCTGGTCAATCCCGATGGTGAATTTGTTGACTACTATGGCCAGAATCGTGACAAGGATCAGTGTGTGGCTTCGATTTTGGTCAACATTGCCAAGTGGAATTCTTTGAACAAAAAGGGCTGGTTCGGTTAGATCCATGGCGTTGCCAGACCTGTTGTTATTATGTTTTATTAAAATTATACTTCGTATCGAGTTGGCAGAGCTACAAATATAACAACCCCGTTTCACTTGTATTCGCTCGCTCTTTTTGACGTTTGTGCTGCGTGGATGTTGCAGAAATTGTTTTGTTTTCTCGCAATAAATACTAAATAAATTACAAAATGGTGTGTGTGTACAATTTAATAACAGTTTAACTGCGACATTATAACATTATGCTGTTGTTTGTGTCAGTTGAGTGCATAGTTGCTAGCGCAAATTGTGTGCTATTGTGATGTAGTCAACAACATAACCTAAAAAGGCGGCGCGTTGCTAAAATTTTTTGCATTAAAATTATTAATTTTTACAGCGTCCGTTGATGCTGCAAGGCCACGAGCGTTCCATAACGCAAATAAAATACAATCGCGAGGGTGACCTGCTCTTCTCCAGCTCCAAGGATCAGAAGCCAAATGTATGGTACTCCCTCAACGGCGAACGTCTGGGAACCTACGATGGACATCAGGGAGCTGTCTGGTGTCTGGATGTGGACTGGGAGAGTCGTAAGCTAATCACTGGCGCCGGTGACATGACTACCAAAATCTGGGATGTCGAATACGGCACTGTCATCGCATCCATTGCCAGCAAATCATCGGTGCGCACAAGCAATTTCAGTTTCTCCGGCAACCAGGCAGCTTACTCCACCGACAAGGCGATGGGTCAAAACTGTGAGCTGTTCATCATTGATGTGCGCAATGCCGACTCTACGCTATCGGAGCAAGCACCTACACTGCGTATTCCCATGATTGAGTCAAAGATCACATCAATGCTGTGGGGACCATTGGATGAAACTATCATTACAGGCAAGTGGCGTTTGAGCTTCAGAGTTAAGCAAGTGTTTATAGCCAACTTTCATTTTAGGTCATGACAATGGCAACATTGCCATTTGGGATATACGCAAGGGTCAAAAGGTAGTCGACTCTGGAACGGACCACACCGCTGGCATCAATGACATGCAGCTGAGCAAGGATGGCACTATGTTTGTCACCGCGTGCAAGGATACCACAGCCAAACTGTTCGATGCCGAGTCTCTGATGTGCCTGAAGACGTACAAGACGGAGAGACCTGTCAATTCGGCTGCCATTAGTCCCATTTTGGATCATGTGGTACTTGGTGGCGGTCAGGATGCAATGGAGGTGACCACAACATCAACCAAGGCTGGCAAATTCGATTCACGTTTCTTCCATTTGATCTACGAGGAGGAATTTGCCCGTCTCAAGGGTCATTTTGGTCCCATCAACAGTTTGGCCTTCCATCCGGATGGCAAGAGTTACGCCTCCGGTGGTGAAGACGGTTTCGTGCGTGTCCAGTCCTTTGATAGTACATACTTTGAGAACATATTCGAGTAGTTCCACAACCATCCCACACTATCGATAGTTTTGTAGTCATGTTCATGTGCATAGAGAATTTTCAAATATACGCGAGAACGAGACGAATTATCGTTTATTGACTAAATATTTGAAAACAAAACACATATACAATAGATTAATGATAGTTAAGAGGCATTCGAGTAAATTGCTTAACATGTTCAGCATCAGCAGGTTTTAGAAAAATGTACGTTTCTTTTGCTCCACGACAACAGGTTGTCCCTGCATTGCGGCCAATTGTGCCGGAGTTGGCAGGCAGCCGGGTGGCGGTGGTGGTATTACCACAGCTCCAGCCGCATTGGTACGCACTTCGGCACGCGGATCAATACTTAGCACACGAGAAGCAGCAATACCATTCGAGGTACTGGGTCCAGCCAATCCATAGCCAGCACTATGGAACATTGCTGGCGGCAACTGCTGATGATGAGTCATACCATAATAGTGGTTGATAGGTGCATGTATTGGCATTTGCATTCCAGCTGCAGCTGGTATTCCTGCTGTTGGATGACCGTAATTTGGTATCTGTTGCTGACTCTGCTCATATGATGGGGGCGGAGCTCGCTACGCAAAATGAAGAAAGATAAGCAATACAAATTTTTTGCGGTAATTCAATGCGTACCATAGCTGCGTTGTTGTCATATTCGAATGTGTAAGGCGGTGCACCTTCGCCCTCTGTCCTTTTTCCTGCATAAAATGTATTTGTAAGCCAAGTAATGCTTGTGCTAAAATTCTTATTTACCTGAATTTGGTTGAGACATTGCTTTGTTTACTCCTGTAAAAACTGTGAAATAGTTTGTGGACCTAGAGTTGCCAGACTTTTTGCCAAATCTATCGAAATTTTCTTTGTTTATTTTGTAGCGTGATTGGCGTTGGTAAAACACTAAACTGTTCTGCTGTTAAATATATAGCTGAATTGTTAATGAGTTAACTGCAAATTTAGATAATTTAATATGAATTTCTGATAATTTGAAAACGATATATGAGAATAAACGATAAAAACATTTGCCATTCACAGCAAAACTTTAACGGTCGTCAGCTGATTGTCAAACGAGACATAGACGAGAGCGCACCGTTGTTAGCTTTGCCGATACAAATATTTAATAAAAAAATTATATACAATTTGAAAAGTTACTGTATATAAATTGATTTGTAGAACAACTTTTGTCAACATACGGCTTACAACATAGATAATGGCCCACGCTACACCGCAGGTTAGTACAGCAATTAAATATTTCCATCGCTCCGCGTTTTTGTGACGCAATAGTCTGATATTGTTGTGTCTCTATTTTCACGCACACACGCAGGGCGTTAAGCTGCTCAATGGCTTCAAGCGGCCTAGTCGCTTCGACAAGGGCTTGGGAGCACAGCTGCCGGATGCCTATAAGAAGTTCTGGCGCGAATGGAAGTTGACAAAACCAGCGGCGGTCCATTACATACCCAAGGAGAGCGAGTGGGAACGAGACGAGGTCACGCATGCGATAAAACCAGTTCAAAATATACCATTGCCGCTAATTGATACACCTGAATCGCATCAAGGTATTTGGGGAGGCGAGGCCGTCATCAAAGGTTTCCAGAAACGTCAACAGACCAAACGTCGTGTACCGCATTTTTGGGTGCCAACACTGAAACGCTCTGTGGTCCACAGTCAAGTGCTAAATGAGTACATGTCCGTGGTGGTCACAGAGCGTACACTGGAGCAAATCCATGAATGCCATGGCTTCGATCACTATTTGCTTAAGAATTTGGCATGTGATCTGCGTTCAGCATTGGCCTTGAAACTGAAGCGTGAGGTGCTCAAAGCACTGCAACAGGGATGCCCCGCCTTGGCCGCAGAGCCTGAGCACCAGGTGGAAGTGCTTAAGGAATATAGACCCTATCTGGAATCGTATACAGCGGAAGAGATTGACTGGTATGGCCATACCTACCTCGAAGCCATTCGCAAGCTGCAGAATCAACTGCGTGCCGCCGAGCAAGTTGTGCCCCACAAAGTCGAGTTCCGCAGCAAGTTGATTCAGCAGCTGCGAGAGGCGGGTATTGCCGAAGCAGGCAAACCCGAGTCGAAGGATGCTCAGCCTGGTGTTATTGAGCACAAAGACTCTGACATTGAGGCATTGACCAAACTGTAAGTAGAAATTAAGTATTTATTGCAAACATACACAACGTGGCATTTACTTTTGCCTTCTTTTTTTTACAGCGAATCGACGTCTCCCTCGTCTTCCAGTTGGTTGTCCAAAATCAATCCGTTTGGTAAGAAGGAAACGTAGAGTAGTGGAAGCACTTTCGCCATTCTGCATTGGTTATATGTTGAACTACAAAAATAAAAAGTGAATGGAAATTCATGCGGATCTTTCAAACTAAAAAAATTGACTTTTGCTTCATTACGCCATGGGTCGAGGACAGAACTTAAAGTAAAATGGAAATAGCCTTGTATGATCGATCCAATAAATCAATGGATCTCTGAGTTAGTAGAATGTAGAAGCACACCAATTGATATGCAGACTCGTAGCAAGAACAGACAGAAAAATACTATTATAATTTTAAGCCACTGATCACAAATTTTGAGATCATACAAGGTTTATAAAGATAGGTTCACTATTAAAATGTTAGCAAGTTAGCTGACATGTATAGGTTGAGTTAGTCAAGATAAACATATATTTCATCCCATGATATTTAACGTTCGACTGCAGTTTTCTTGTTTGTTTTAATCATAATTTATTGCATGTGTATATTCGTTAGATTTTGGTAAAAACTACAGATAACATTTAAGGAAACAGCACATAAACATACTGACTGAAATCAGACATTTAGAAAAAAAGGAATGATTACAAATTCCGTCCACTTTACATACTTAACAACTAGTATATGTAGGATATTGTATAAATAAAACTCTGTACGGAGCTTTTGTGCCAAATACGATTCCATGTCGAGGTCCTTGCATCCTTACTATGCAATGGGATTCTTCTTCATCAGCTCAATGTCGGCGTTCATCATGTCACTGACCAGCTGAAGGAAACTCACCTTTGGTGACCAGTTCAACTCGCGTTTGGCCTTAGATGCATCGCCCTGCAGCAGATCCACTTCAGTTGGTCGGAAATACTTTGGATTAATACGCACTCGCACCACATCGGTGTTGCGTTCAACGCCCACCTCTTCTACGCCCTTGCCACGCCACACTATCTCCCGTCCGATGTGCTTGAAGGCCGCCTCCACAAATTCCCGCACACTGTGCGTCTCTCCGGTGGCAATGACATAGTCTGCCGGCTCATCACGCTGTAGCATCATCCACATAGCCTCTACATAGTCACTGGCATGTCCCCAGTCACGTTTCGAGTCCAAGTTGCCCAGCTCGAAGTATTCCATCTGATTGAGTAGAATTTTGGCCACCGAACGCGTAATCTTACGTGTCACAAAATTCTCGCCACGTCGTGGACTCTCGTGATTGAAAAGTATGCCATTGCAGGCAAACATATCGTAGGCCTCTCGATAATTGATGACGATCCAGAAACCATACATCTTGGCACAAGCTGCAATTACAAACGAATGAATACAAAGTACAAAGATTCCAAGTAAACCATATCTCTTACCATAAGGCGAACGTGGATAAAACGGTGTCTGTTCGTTTTGTGGCGTCTCCACCACTTTGCCATACAGCTCGGATGTTGAGGCCTGATAGAATTTTACCGATTTCTCCATGCCACAAGTGCGTACGGCGTCCAGAATCCGTAGTGTACCCACAGCATCCACTTCCGCTGTGTATTCGCTCAGGTCAAACGAAACTTTCACATGCGATTGCGCCGCCAGATTGTAAATCTCTGTTGGCTTAACCATATTGATAATCTTCACCAGACTGCTGCTGTCCGTCATATCGCCATAATGGAGCTTCATGCGGCCACCTTTGTGCGCCTTCGGATCGGCATATAAATGCTCAATGCGTGTCGTATTAAATGTACTTGCTCGCCTTATAATCCCATGCACTTCATAGTTCTTTTTTAGCAGAAACTCGGCCAGATAGGAACCATCCTAGAAGAAGGCAAAAAATCACATATTATTCATACTAATCATTGAAATTCAATTGATTATTCCTATAAAGCCAACAATACAAACAATACAGTCTGTTTCTGCCTGTTATATGTTACTACTATTACTACATATAGAAACTGTTTACACTCTGTGCTGCCCAAGTACAGGGTCTAATAACACGTAAGCATTTGCGTGGAGTTAACAGCAACTACACTGATTAGAATGCTGATTACCCGGCAATTAAACACATTTCATGACTCACAATAGTTGATTGGATATAACACATTTTTGCGTGCATCTTATGCCCCACCAACACACACCTGTCCCGTTATGCCAGTTATCAGTGCTACTTTGTCACGAGTTTGATTGACATCGCCGCCACTGGAGTCTCCTGTGCCGGCTGCGGTTCCATTCAAATCCTTGCTGCTGTGATTGTTCGCTAGACGCGCTTGTTTGCTACCAGTGGCCTCCTCTTCATTTGTGGACATGTTGGTTTCCCGCTGTAGTTTTGTGCTAGCCTATTTATTATTAATTTTTATTAGCGTGCGTGTAGTTTTCTGTGCCAACGTAGTATAAACAATTTTTCTTTATCGGTAGCGGGAAAAGTTGCCACCCGCAAGAAAACTAGAATGCTGATGAGAAGGTAACACAAAGAAACTGTCATAGCGTGTGACGTCACAATTGCACGCTCTCTGCGACGCCACCTTCGATTATTATGAATCATGGCTGTATCGGCTGCAACAGCTGCATTGATCTGGCAACGCCAAGAGTCGACGACACCGAAATACACAAACGAAGTCAGAGACTTCAATTATTAAATTACTGTATTATTGTAAATAATTTAAAAAAAAAAAGAATTCAATATGATGGTAAGTGAGCAAAGCAAAGCCAGATGACTTTTAAGCAGTAATTGAAATGCAATTAGGTGTGCTGCACAATTAATGCAGCAGGGCAAACACAAAGAGAGCTGCTTATCAGTCAAATGGAAATGGGCGTAATTAAAGTATCTATGTATACGATTTTTTTCGATTTCTAAAATGTAGGACGGCACGGATGAGTCAAACATATTGAATAGTCCACTGCCCAATAATGGCGGCACAATGGAAATATCGTCACCGGACCCCTTGGCACCCATGACAACAACACCAACAACAGCGGCAGCAGCAGCAACAAATGGCAGCGGAAGTGCAACATCGCCGGACAGTTCCTCATCGGCACCAGCCACACCAGCAGTGCTGGGCGAGAATGCACTGCATGTGGAAATCTCAGATGCATTGAGCGAAAAGGAGAAGGTTAAGTTTACGGTACATACGCGTACTACGCTGCCAGGATTCAGCAAGAAGGATAACAATGTGGTGCGTCAACATGAAGAATTTGTTTGGCTGCACGATCGCATCGAAGAGAACGAAGACTATGCCGGATACATTGTAAGTGCCAGAAAGCTGATCAATCTAAGTATATATAGCATATTAATTATATATTATTTTATAAAGATTCCACCTTGTCCGCCACGACCGGATTTCGATGCATCGCGCGAGAAACTGCAGCGTCTGGGTGAAGGCGAGGGTAACATGACCAAAGAGGAGTTCAAGAAAATGAAATCTGAATTGGAAGCGTAAGTTAAACCTATATACATATACTGGGTAGTTTCTACATAAACACAAACTAAATTACTTTTATATATTTATTTTGTATGCATTTTTATAGTGAATATTTGGCCACATTTAAGAAAACTGTTGCCATGCACGAGGTGTTCCTGCGTCGTTTGGCCAGCCATCCTGTTTTTCGCATTGATAATCACCTGAAGGTGTTTCTGGAATACGATCAGGATCTGTGCGCCAAGCCACGCAAGAAGGTGGCAATATTCAGTGGCTTTGTTAAATCGCTGGGAAAGACCACTGATGAAATATTGCTGAGCGCTACTGTGCGCGATGTCAATGATTTCTTTGAGAATGAATTGCAATTCCTTACCGAATACCATGGACATTTGCGTGAGGCAGCTTCGCGTACTGAGAAAATGACGCAAAGGCACAAAGATGTGGGCGATTCACATCAAAAGATATCGAATGCTCTGACACAGCTCTCGACAACCGAGAAAGGCAACGTGGAGACTTTTGTGGCCAAGGCTGCTGAGGTATTTGAGCGCATAAAGGTAGGCAAAATAATAACACTTCATACAAATACAAAATACTCTATGAAAACATAAACATTTATTGTTTTGCACAGAATCTGGAGACACGTGTGGCCAGCGATCAGGATCTAAAGTTGGGTGACACGTTGCGCTATTATCAGCGGGACAGCGATGCAGCCAAGGCGCTGTTGATTCGACGTCTACGTTGTCTGGCAGCCTATGAGACGGCCAATCGAAACTTGGAGAAGGCACGCTCCAAGAACAAGGATGTGCATGCGGTAAGAATTTTTGGAACTTTGTCAGTCTGTAATACTTGAGTTTTTTATTCCATTACGCTCACACGTTGCTTGGCAGCAAATTTAAATCTTATGTTCTTGCAGACAATACTTTCAACTGTTATGAATATTTGCTTTCTGTCCGCTTAGCAGCCGAGTTATTAAGGATAATTAAGCGTTTATCAACAGGATCATCTAAAATTCAATCGCTGAAAGAACTAAAAAATTAAGAATTTTTCCCCAGCTCTTTAATAAATAGCAGGCCCATAATTAGCGCAGCTTTATATAGGAACACATTCCACAAATTTGTTAATTCTATTAAATTAAATTAAATTTATTAAATTAAAGACTCCATTTGTGGAAATTTTTGTCTGCCAGAATTTCTAAACTTCGGTATGCCGAATATAATTTATTACCTTATCGAAATCCTTTAAGCAACAAGTGATTTTTTATTTGCCATATTTAATTGTACATTATTTGGTTAATTTGTTTTTATAAAATTTCAAAAAATTCACTCACGCGTCTTCACATTGCTCTTTCTCTCGCATTTCTCTCCTTCTATTTGTGATTCTCTCTGTGTGATAATTGTTGTGTCTTCTGCTGAAGCCTTTGGAGGTGCAAGAGGTATTTGGCATTTATGGTTAACATCAAAATTATTCACATTAATAGTCTTGTATATTTGTAAAGTGTCTTGTAATCGCTAATTCTAGACACAAATCATATACTACTTGTAGTTAAAATCGCGTTGTCGCATGCTATATTGTGCACATAAAACATAAATTTAGATTTATTCTATAATTGTTAGCATGCTGTTTGCCATACTGAAACTTGATGCAGATCATGTGCTAATTTGTTGAATATTTTCTTATGCAGGCTGAGACTGCACAAGCGGAGGCTTGTGAGAAGTTCGAGTCCATGTCCGCTTGTGGCAAGGAGGAGCTGATTGGCTTCCGTAATCGACGTGTGGCAGCTTTTAAAAAGAGGTTTGTATTAAATATAAATATTTCATATATAATTAATTAAATTACCATTTCTTAATTTTTTAGTCTCGTTGAGTTGTCGGAACTGGAGATAAAGCATGCCAAAAACCAATACGATTACTTGCGTCAATCACTGTTGGCCCTCAAGGAAATTGCCTGAGAGTAGAGTGAAGTCTTGGTTTGAAGCCTGCACCTTGTTTACACAACATTTTTAGCCAAGAAGCCCAAGGAGTAAATCAAATGGTTATTGCTAAGCAAAATACAGTTTTATTATCATTACTATCTACATATACATATACAATATATATAACACTTAAGATCTATCGCATTGTATTTATACGCATGCAGATTACCGAATATTGATTTTGTTTGTGAAACAAATTCGCTTTTATAACATATATATACATATATATATATTGTATAACGTGCATTCCTTTATCAATTCTACAACTTATGTACAAGTATTGAATTCTAAATATATATATATACAATATATGAAACTATTATATAGAAAACAACCTTTTCCCTAATGCTCAAACAAATTTGTTGTTATTGACAATTGTTGTTTGAAACTCGTAGCTAGGACAACATAACATAAACGCACCAAATTATTTTCCATAACAACTGCCTTAAAAATTATAGTTGCAATTATATTTTGTTATAGATATATACGTAGTACGTTCATATATAGTTTATTTTAATTGTTTTTGGCTTTTTACTGTGTTGGAATCATGGATGAGTTTGGTTGCTTTGATGCCAAGATGCCGCCAGGTCCAAGAGTTCCAGATTGGCGTACATCAACCTATCGCGGACATCGTCACATTACGGACACACGACTGGGTAATAAACTAAGTGCTCCAGTTGAGTGCTCCAATAAGGGTATCTATGTCCGAGATAAGTTGATGCACGATAAGCAGCTCTCCGAAATGGCGGACAATTATACGTGGAAGGTAAGTTTTGTAGTTTAAGTCTCTATATCAATGATGTATTAAATTCTATGCCAAACTTTTAGTACTCTGATCCACACATCTTGAGGAATCCCTCGCTGAACATGAAGACCCAGTTCATGAAGCGCTTTGAGGAGGGAAATCTACGTTTTGTTAAGCGCAAAATTAAACCGATGACAAGCATAAGTCAGGATACGTATACTTATGTCGAGCTGCCGTTTGAGGCGGAACCGTTGCCCATGCAAATGCCCACACCAGTGGAGGCAACCAAGGTGGTCATAGATCGCGCCAAGATCGGCTATACAAAGTACTTGGATCCGGGTGCCACCACCTACAATCTATCCTATGTACGTCTGACGCCAGCAGAACTTCAAGCCAGCATTGCCGTTCACGATAATATTACCTTTTGGAACTGGTCAGAGCATTCTCCACCCGAAGTTCCCATCAGTCGGGATGCGGATGAGTTCATGTGCAATGAATCCGCAGCGGCGAAGTGTCCCAAGCGACGACTGGAATATCAATGTCAGATTGCACGTGTTCCACATAGCGGCCTCATCACGGAGGTACAGGCCAACTATCTAGATCCTAAGCTTAATAAGGAATACATCGAGTATGATACGACCGATGTGAAGCAGCTTTTAATCCACGAACCAATTACTCCATTTGCCACACACAGCGAGTACAATGTCTATGGTTCGGGGCAACCAGTGATCAAATATGTTTAGAATTTTAAAGAGTTCAGATTTGCAATACTAAAGATTTTAACCATAGTGTTATTAAAGAAAGCTCAGTTATGGTTTTTATTTAAATATATACTTTTATTTATCTAGTAAAAAATTTGCTACAGGAAACTTTAATATTATTTAAAATTTGTATAGAGATACTACAGGTATAAATAGTTATTAATATGTATTTTTTAGACACCCGCGTTATACATATATCTAATGATATAATTAATTATAATTTATTTGTCACTTGTACACCGAAAAACTATGCGGTAACAGATTGTAGATGGATGTGACCAAAACTTCATCGTCGTCATTAAATGCTGGCAATTTTGTGCTCAACTCTGGAGCCTGGGCCACATAGATGGCTATATCTGATTTGGCGAACTCGCTTATAAACTGCCGACAGACGCCACAGGGTGTGGTATAACCGGCATCATTGTACGCCACAATAGCACCGGCATCATAGCAACGGAAACCATCGCTGATGCCCTTCACGAGAGCCGTGCGTTCGGCACAGCAGCCGGGAGTCAGAGCCACATTCTCAATGTTGCAGCCGGTGAAGACGCGACCGCATTTTGTGCGAAAAGCGGCTCCCACTTTAAATTTCGTATACGGTACATAGGCATTACAACGTGCATTGAGCGCATCCTCCACCAGTTCCCGACCGCAATTATCTAAAGTACAGCTTATGTTATGTATAAATTGGTTAGGTATTTTATTTAGCTTACCTAGATCGCCGAATCGTATGGTATACTGGGGTAACTTCGTGGGGTGACGTAGTTTGAGCGATTGTTCAATGGGATAACGTCCATCCTGTGGTCCCTGGCGTTCATCCACCTCGTTTTGCAGCTGCTTCAGCTGATCCATATAGCACAATAACCTTTTGTAAGTCTTGCGCATGGAGAGTTCTTTCTTCAACCCATCCAGACATTTCATGCACTTTTTTAATTCCTTACGCTTTTGTTGCATTTTATTTTTACGATTTGTTTTTATTATTTCTAAATTTTACGTACTCTTTCTTTAGCCTAAAATGATTGTTATAAAAGTGTTTGGGTAAAAATTGGTAATCCCTAATCTTATACAATTTTGTTGACATCAAAAGCATTTGTCTACTGAGAGTTATTCGCGTCATAATCGAATTTTGTAGAAATATAATTTATTGACATGGGGTCATCAACTGAGTAGATTAGATTTTCCAATGCTTCGGCTAAAGTGATAAGGCTTAAGATAACACCATTTAACACATACCCCTTTTCTAATTTTAACAGCATGTTGGTTTAGTAACAACTTAACTTGGTTTTATAACTTTTTAAATAGTTAATCTTAGAAAATTTTCAGTATCTATTTTTCAATAAAGTCTTTGATATGGATGCAAAAACTTGGTGTAATTTTATAGAAGTTATATTCTGAAAATAATTGCTCTCGTGTATTGCAATTATCAAGGTCAGATTATGCTTTAGTTCGATTAGATTAGACTTTTATTTTATTGATTTCGGGGATTTCAACGCATCGAAGTGTTTTAACCAGTTTTATAAAGTAAAGAACCCTAATAAAAAGTATTACATTTATAACAAATTTAAATTTAGATTTAGCTTCTGCACTTTTTACAAGAGCTCAACAATTTAAATATATATATAAATCTAAAACTATTTGTAGCAAAACAGCAATTATGTGGACTAGTGTAGTTTTATTTATTTTTCTTTTATTTTACTAAATATATTTATTGTGGTCACTGCTAAAACACCTTCAAACATATTTTGTTTTGAATTAGCACAAAAGTTTAGTAAGTGTGGAAACTGTTTGGTAATAGATTAAAAATGGATGTGCACAATACTGGATCGTCTTCTCGGAAGGGTTGCTCTGCCGGTCGCCCCTCTATGGCGCGTGCTATATAGATGGGTATATCAGTGCTGCCTGCAAATTCGCGTATAAATTGCCGACAAACGCCGCAGGGGGAGGTGAAAACATCCGGTGCATAGGCGACCACAGCGCCCGTGGAAAACTTCTGGTAACCCTCGCTGATCGCCTTCGTCAGAGCCGTACGCTCAGCACAGGCGGTGGGCGTGAATGCGGCATTCTCCACATTGCAGCCGGTAAAGATTTGATTATTGGGCGTGGCACGAAAGGCGGAGCCGACCTTGAAATTACTGTAGGGCGCATAGGCGAGTAGTCGCACCGCATGTGCGCTCAGTAGTAGCTCCTGGACGTCGGCAGCTGTTTTGGAGACAAAATCGTGGCCAAGAATTGAACATTATCCACTGCCTTGAGCGTAGGAAGAGTGAACTCACATAATGTGCCAAAATTGGCAACAGTTTCCTTAATTTCCGGCTGTGCAAAACCAATTAATAGATGCGTCATTGTTAAGTATTTAACTTAAATATTGAATATAGTATGGAAACCGATTGTTATTTATAAATTATGGCCAAAATAAAAAATTCTAAATGTGTGCGCTCTTTCGTGTTCCCGGCCCGAACGTCCAACGGCAAATGGACGGTATTTTCTAACCGTCAGCTGTGAGATCGACTAGCATTGACTGCTGATATTTGTAACGAAAATAAACATTTGGCCAAGAGAGAGAGAGAGAGAGAGTAAAAAAGAGAGAGACATTTCATACTAGTAGCAGCAGCTGTGCGCTTGCTGATAACACTACTGAGCGATCCAGAGAAAGAGATTGCGAGAGAGGTAAAGAGAGAGAGAGACAGGAAGTGACAGACACTATAGCCAACAGTGCTGACTAATAAACACTTTTCTGCAACAATCCCTAACAGAAAAGCTATATGCATTTTCACTTAAAAATCTATCAAACTGGTTTAATGAACTGAACTAACTTAATATATAACATAATATCCATAAACAATTATTATAATAGAAAATGTGATATTTGAACTATTTTTATTTGTATCTATTATGTATCGGTTATGGAAAAAATTAAGTGAAAAACAAGAGAAATATTCACAAAATATTAAATCAAACAAGATAACAGTTTTTCGAACACTACATAGTATACTACAGTATATGTAATAATAATTTGCTAAGCCAATAAAGAAAAAGTTATAGAAAAAGGCTAAATTGGCAACACTGGTAATAGCCTCTATACAATTAGTACAATTTAAACATATGACGTTAACGAATACATACGTGTATATGTATGTGCGACAACAAATCGGGGGGTAGTTTTACAGTTTGAACCAAATCGGGTATTCACAATAATTATTTTTCTATTACTGCTGCTTGTGCATTATTTGCCGTTTTGAAAGCTGAAGCCATTTGGCAGCAATTGCAGCACACTGGTGCAGAGCACACGCAGTGGCAAGCTGCTTGGCCTGGCTGCATACAGTGGTATATCCTTGCCGTTGCTCACGAATTCTGATAAAAACTGCCGACAAACGCCGCAGGGCGTTGTGAATCCAGTGTCCTGCTGGGCAACCACGGCGCAGGCCACAAACTCACGTTTGCCCTCACTGTAAGCAAACACAACATTGACAGATATGAAAAAATTATTGGTTACAGTTCAAGGTCTTTGTATACCTTAAGGCCTTGACAGCTGCCGTTCTTTCGGCGCATATACTGGCAGCATATGCTCCATTTTCTATGTTGCAACCAGTGTAGATGGCGCCATCTGCGGTGCGTAGTGCAGCACCCACTGCAAAATTGCTATACGGACAGTATGCATTATTTCTAGCTTCTGTGGCGGCTCTAATGAGTTCCTGAACGGATGCGTCTGACCAGAAAACACATGTTTATATTTATGCTCTCAATGTTAACACGTTATCGTACTCATACCTAAACTGTCGTGCTCCCGCACATTGCTTTCATCTCTTGATCCATTTAAATATACTTGCGTCATTGCTCTATTTCGAAACCCGTCTAATTAAGTTGTTTCTTTTTTTTATTAGCACATACACAGGCTTGCGTTCTACTTTCAGTACGATTTGAACCCTGTATGGTGTTTTGTTGCTAAGCTGTGTCAATTGCATTAGTCAACCTTTGTTTGCCGTCCACAATATTGGAACTTTAGTGCCTGTTATCAAGCAATCAGTTTGTTGTTGCCATGATATCATTTGTTTTTAAAATCGAGAAACATGATTTCCGTTATAGCAAAGTGTGACTGTATTAATTGCACTCAGCTGCACAGCTGTTTGCAGAGTCATTTGCAACTATATCGATAATAAATAGACACAAAAATATATATCGATATTCGTTTGGTTTGTAAACAAAAATTGTTACATGTATATGTGAGAATTTCCAACGTTATCTGTGATAATCGGAAAATTTTCAAGTAGAAGCATATTGATATCAAGGCGGCGGCCATTTCGTGAGTCCGTGCTAGTTGTTGATTATCTTAATTTGAATTAATTATGTCGTCGCCGTCATCCAGAAATCAAGGAGAAGACATTGAAGTCAACATGGGCGGAGGCGGAGGGCACGATAGATTGCCGCCAATTGATTTCGACTTGGATCGCTTTCCCTATTGTATTGTCTGGACACCGATACCGGTGTTAACATGGATTCTGCCATTCATCGGACATATGGGCATTTGCATGGGTAATGGCGTTATTCGTGACTTTGCCGGACCCTATGTGGTTACCGAGGACAACATGGCATTTGGCCGTCCCACTCGCTATCTGCGTTTGCATCCCAAAAACGTTGAGGGCGGATCCTATGCCTGGGACGAGGGCGTGTCCAAGGCCTCCGTGCTGTATGGCACACGCACCCACAATTTATTTTGTGATAATTGCCATTCACATGTTGCGACAGCACTTAACAATATGCACTACAAGAACCGCAGCAGCTGGAACATGATTATCCTCTGCTTTTGGTTATTTGTGTGCGGCCGTTATGTGGGAGTTTGCGGCTTCATTAAAACCTGGCTACCATTCTGTATTCTATTAACTGTTATTGTACTGTTAGCCGTATACTTTTAATTCAAATTAAATTTATTAACAGAAGTACAACTTTTATGAGACTTTATGCTTCTAGCGCTCGCGTTACTTCGTCTGCAACTGCGAGTAATTTTTTCCACTGCGAAGCCGACAGCGAAATACCCTTCTTGCCCGGCAAGATTTCGCCATTCTTCTCGTAGTGCTCGCGTATGTCAACCATTTTTTTGCCCCGAAATTCATTGATGCGCACCTGACGCATTCCCTCCAACGTCCAGTTGGTGGCACCGTCACCCGAAGCAGCCGTCTTATTTGATTTGTCGCCGCTCTCCTTGGCCTTTTTGCTTGGCGGCGGTACATTGCGCTTTACAAACATTTTTATTTTGATTAAAAAGATCTTCAATTGCTAAATTACGTGCAACTTACGTCGTCTGGACCGCTATCGCTGTCCGATGAGGAGCTTTGCTTTTTTTTGCTTACTCTTGGCATTTTAAGTATCTTGTTTAATACAACCACTTTGCAAATTTATTTGGCGCAAATAAAAGCCGGTGCCTGTTTTTGCTAGACATTCCGATTACAAATATTTTGGCATTCAAATGAAAACGTCAAAGCAAACTCTAGCCAATAATATCGATAGTAGCCTCTGAATTAAATTCAATCCTAGATGCAAACTAAAATTTAAAATAACCCAACGATAGCACAGATCGGTAAATTAATAATGTAATTTTTATAACATCACAAATAACATTAACAGACCAAAAATAATGATAGACGACAGCCAACAAACACAATATATTCGATAACACTATCGATATGCATTCAGCTTCAATATCTAATTCATAGCGGCATCGCGTTAACTCGCTTTAAGAACGCGCACTTTTTTTTTCTAGTTTCCGAAGAGTTTGGCATTGCCAGTAAATTTAAGCCGAAAGTCGTACTTCTCTAATTAAGAGAATAGTATTTAACAATTCTTAGTAAGCAATTGTGGTTGTTTATAATTACAATCAACAGCTTTATTTTTGTGTAGTGTACTATAGTGAATACATACAGAAATATACACACAAACATGCGTACATATGCAAAAATCTGGACGTTTTCTTTTGCCTTCTTTTCCCTTGCAGCATAAAATCAGATTTAAGCTATGGGTAAAAAGACAGAACAAGATAACAACGACGCTTCATCCGGCGGCGAACAAGAGGAGGAGGAATATGCAGTGGAAAAAATTCTTGATCGTCGTGTGCGAAAAGGAAAGGTATGTGTAAACGATGCTAGGCAAAAAAAAAACGCTGTAATTTAAAGTAAATATGTAATAATCATCGTATTACCCTACCCTTTAAGGTGGAGTACTATCTAAAGTGGAAAGGATATGCAGAAACCGAAAATACTTGGGAACCGGAAGGTAATCTTGATTGCCAAGATTTGATCCAGCAGTACGAGCTGTCCCGCAAGGATGAGGTAAGTGTACAGTTGAGGAATTTGCCTGAACGTATATACAAGGTTCAATAGGTTTATGCTAGAGACTGTGTATCAATCATTACTTTTTTTTCAATAAGGAATGTGTGATTTTAAGTGACTTACTTGGTTCACAAAACTCGCACAGTTATGTTTTCGTTGTCTTTCGTTAGGTAGTAAAAATATGTAATAATTACCAAGTGACATGTGTTATGCGAATGCTTAATTCCATCTAAAATGGTTAATTTTAGGCGCGGAAACTAAAGTATCCCGCCAGTACTGGATTCACAAAGCATGAAGCAATCATAGCTGAATTCACGCATCGGTGAAATCAGGCATGCCGCATAAGCGAACGCCTCAGCAAACGTCAAAGCGAACGCTGAACCGAACGCCGGCCGATGGCTGAAGCAAATGCCGAAGCAAACCTTTACGTTTGACGTTTGTCATTTAATATTGTGATTTAATCTAGTGCGCACATATTTTTTCGGTCTTGTTAAAAAAGTGGTAAATATTATTGCGACTAGCATAATATATTAACTGTAGCATCAACAAAAACCATGGTGGTATGTATTTAAATATACTTTCGTTGTTAATAGTCATAATTTTCATATTCTTTTGTATTTACAGACAAATTTAAGAAGACCAGAACATCTTAAATGGTAATGTGCATTGCATTTCTGTCGTATGGGCAAAATAATAATTAACAAACGTTTTCTATTTATTAGGTCAAAATAAAGTTAAATTAATATTTAGTCTGGATCTGCTGAGCACTAGACAAGAAATGCAATGGGGAGAAACAAAAACAGGATTTGCAAGGTGAACTACATAGCTATTAATAATTAAAATATGTGAGTAATATAAGTAGTTTAAGTAATAATAGTAGTAATAATTATAATAAAAAATTTTTTATAATATAAGGAAAATAATGATATTTGTAAATGTAATTTTATTTTCTGAACTTAAATTTAAATAAAGTAAAATAAATAAATAAAAAAAATGATTTTTGGGCTAGTTTTCACCCTTGCATTGTTTCATATGATTTCATGCAGGAAACTTGACTATTTTTCACCAATGGATTCATTGGCATTGGCTTCATATGATTTCGCCTCTGCCTAACTGATGAAAGCACGCATGAAATTACTCAAAATTTCACGTCTGATATCATGCACGCTCGGTAAGCGAACGTCTCCCGACACATGAAAAGTTGTGATATGCCCATACAAATTTCATGGGTCGAAAGCATGTGCTGGAAATTGTAGTTTCATGCATGGGCCTGACCAATCATGTTTGATTTCATGTCTTCTTCAGGCCTGAACCGTACTGGAGGGATACTACTAAATTACTCTAAACGAAATAATGCAGCAGGCCACCATATCGTATAACCTTATACACTTGGTTTTAAACTTCAAGCTTAACTAAATTTGTCCATTTTCTTCTTTAAAGGCAAATACGGCCGCCGCCACAGTGGCAGCTAAAAAAGATCGTCCCGCCAGCAGCCCCAAGGTAAAGGAATCGGGTCGCACTAGCACCACAGCCAGCAATAGTAGTAAACGCAAATCGGAGGAGCCCGCTGGTCCAGCTTCCAAAACCAAGCGTAATGAAGCAGAAGATGGCGCTGATTTGAATAAGGGCAGCGGCTTTACAGGGTTTGATCGTGGTCTGGAGGCCGAAAAGATATTGGGCGCATCGGATAACCATGGCCGCCTGACATTCCTTATACAGTTTAAGGGAGTGGATCAGGCCGAAATGGTGCCGTCGACAGTGGCCAACGTTGAAATACCTCAAATGGTCATACGGTTTTATGAGGAACGTCTATCCTGGTACTCGGACAACGAGGATTGATATCAAAATAATTAATTTTAGCAACAATTTCCATTGCAAAAGAACATAAATGTGCTAAAATTACTGCGTTTAATTGCCAAACGAAAATGTAATTTTGAGTTATTCATTTATTGTAATGGAAAGTGTAACAGATATTACTTAATAAGCATAAAACAACAACAACATCAACAACATACATTATAACACACAAACACACACACAACTTATGTATTTTGTCTTAAATTCCGAAACAAAAAAAATAATGAAACAAGTTCCAATAAATGTATTAAATGTATTTTATGTTTTGAAGCACTTAGGAGTTGAGCAGCTTGTTTGCCACTTGGCACTCGGAGTTCTCTAGCACATTGCCACAGCAGGACCAATGTCGACGTCCCGGATGCCCCACATGTCCATGTCCGCAACCGCTATATCCGGGCATGCGACCATCACAGGAGCACTTGACACTTCGGCTGCCCTTGCCGGAGCAGAAGGCACAACAATGATAGATGCCGCTGTGCGGACGCACTTGACGGGAGTGAAAGGTGTAGGGGCTGCCCTTAATCTGGCGCTCATTAATGCTGACCGTCAGCAGCAGAGTACCCTGTGTATCGGGCGTGAAGGAGATGCTATAGGTGCCATCGCGATGATCGGCCACATCAATGGGCAGAAACTTGACACTCGCATCCTTGTACTTAATCATGCAATTAATTTCGAGCCCACCATGACACAAAGCCACACCGTCTGCATCGCGAGAGTGCAGCAGAAGATCCACCTTGCGATGCAATCTCAGCTGTGAGAATCCCTCCCATTCCAGTGTGCAGAGTGAGGGTTCCACCGTCTGCATTGTTATGATGCCATACAAGGGAATGTCATGCTGATCCTTGGTGCCCGGCGCTCGTATCTTCGACAGAAAATGCAATGAATCGGAGATCTACCAATCGAAAGAGTCAAAAATTCATGTACATACAACATATAGAACTCATTTGACTGCTTACCTTGGGATCCACTGGCGGCTTGAATTGCTGGCAATACTCGAAGCGTCTGAGAAGAATTCGCGCAAAGCTAAGAATCTCCACCTCGGCTCCAATGTCACAGAGCTCCTGACTGAAGCGTATCGCATCCACTGCCTTTTGCGTGCGTTTCTCTAAAAGATCAAGATATGGCGTTAAACGAGCGTGCTTAACAACTAAATGAACAAACATGTGTCAAGCCTCTTGAAGAAAGCGCGCACTGTATATTTTAAAACCCAATTCTGATTGTGTAAAAAGTTTTGTTTATAAATATCCTATAAATGTTAAGCACCAAATTTGGTATGTAAGTAGGGTCTTAAAATTTAACAGATGTGTATCTAAACAAATAGTGTTGGTCAACAATACTGAAAGTTATTAAAAAAAACGGTTGAAAAACAGAAAGGTTAGCTATTGGGCAACATGTGTAAGAGCGAGAAAGGGTGAGCGTTAGATCGAAACTTGAGTAACGCATGTGTCTTAGAGATTGCAATCGGGTGAGCTCGACTGTACTTTTTTTTTTGTTAGGTTATGTTTCATATTAATGAAACACTGCTATGTATCTACTGGAGTTGTGCTTTTGTCGGTGTCAATTTTAGATTTTTGGAAACAGGCAACTAAACTGATAAAAATTAATTTTTTAAATTTTATTTTCATTAAAATTTTGTTCCAATTTTTTCGGACGGGCGGGTTGGGTTTTGGTTTTCAAAATTTTGTTAGTTTTCGGGTACGGGTAAAATTTTGCTCTCGCTAGTGACGAAAACAGACACGTTTTATTAAAAAAAAAATGTGCACTGATTCTTAGAATTTAACAATTAATATTTTGAAATTGGAGCCGAAATGTTTTCTCTCAACTGTACATATGTACATACATATATCATACTTAAAACGAATCCAAGACAATCTTACCCAATTCCATCTGCTGATTGAGTATTACCTCCACCTTGGACTCGCGGGCGCGATTGATCTGCTGCAGCAGGGTATTTCGATGAGCTTGGAGCGCTTCAAAGTACCGATTCATGTAGCTCTCCACCTGAGCCTGAATGTCATCACACCTGGCATTGATGCCGCGTGCTATATCATTCAATCGTTCAATCGAATGCTCCGCATACTGACAGAGCGGACGCGTTTGCTCCGTTGCCTCTTTCAACTTCTTGGTCAACTGCAGCTGGACAACCGCCTTAGCTACCGTCTCATGGCGATGACTGCGATGCTGTAACACCAGGCAGTCCGCACAGGCCAACTGCAATGGTAAAATACAGTTCAATACCGATCTTTACTTCTGAATTTAGGAAAAGCTGAGATTTTCACCTGCTGGCAAGGCACACAGAAGGATTTGAACTCGAAGCCGTGTAGTCCACACTTGAGCAGCACATGGCTGCTGTCTCCCAATCCCATTTGCTGCTGCTTCTGCTTGCGTGCCCGTCTCAGCTCCAGGATGTTCCTCATATGGTGATTGGCTGTGCTCCTTTGTCGCTCGTGCGCCTCCTTGCACAGCGAGCAGAGATTGAGAGTGCAGCTGATGCAGTGATAGATTGCCTACAAGTGGGAAGATACTCTCGGCTTGAAAGTGGACTCGAACTTCAAGTTGAGCACAACTTACGCTGACCTCCTCGCTGCACAGGGAGCACCAGACACGTGAGATGATATCATTGCCGGCCTGCAGGCGCAGTGTCTCAATGCGTCGCACTAGCATTAGGTTCTGGGGTAGTTGACGTACTCCACCCACTGCTGGCAGATTTGTGGGATACTGACACAGATGACAGCGAATGCATCTCGTTGATTCCTGCTCTCCGACAAAGCCGGCATTTAAGCGGGTGCTGGAGGAACACGCCGATGTCGAACGCTTGGCATCGATCTTGGCCTGGAAAATCCAATAGAAATGTTGTAATATTTGGGAAGCTGTCACAAGCAGTTAAACGATGAGCACGGTCTGTATCGATTTTCTGTAGCATATGAAGTTTGACAACAGCGCGCTACCACACTAACTCACTTTTATGTATTGTATGGTTAGTGGAAATATCTAATCTATAAACAGTTAAATTTAAAACCTTGATCACCCCTAGATCTTACCCGTAGCACCATGCGATCCAAGGATTTCTTGCTGCGCAGACTGAAACTTGCTCCCCGCTGTCTAGCAGGAGAAACGGTCGCCAGTTCCGGCGTAGAAGAGCGTAGACTGTAGCTGGAGCGATCCTCCCATGTGACGACCTCGTCCCGTAAATGTTCATTGACCAGACACTGCAGACAGAAGGAGTGGAGGCAGTGTAGAGTGCGCGGATCTGTGAACACGTCCATGCACATGGCGCACTTGAGTTCCTCCGGAAAAGTGATGCTCACAAAATTGGTGCTGGCAGGTCGCACTGTAAAGCTGTTGGAGGGTGAGACCAAAGGACTGCCAGCTGGAGAGGGAGAGAAGCTGCTTTTGGAAGCCAACGAGCCCATCGTGTCGGAGGATGCAATGGCGCCCGGAAGCAGCAGAGTGGAGATCTCCAGTTGAACACCGCTGTCCGGCGTGGGTGGAGAAACGCGTAATTCCGGCGATGCCTTAAGACTAAGCAGACGTTTGGGCTTGGGCGGCACTGTGGACTGGGCATGGATTTGTGGCGCTGGAAGAGGAGGAGGAGGAGGTGGTGGTGGTGGTGTTGGTGTGGCTGCCACTGTGATATCACTGGCGCTGCTGCTCTGCATGGACACAGAGGAGGCAGCACTTAGCACATTGTCCAGCAGGGATTCCGGGGACGTAGAGCTGCCACTTGGCTCACTATTGCTATCGGTGGAGCTCAAGGGTTGTCCGCTGGCCAGACCTAAGGTGCGGGATCGTCTAAGGCAGCTGCTCAGCTCCGGGGCGGTGGCGGGTGGTAGGCGCGGCACCAGCTGACTTTCACCCACAACCGACTGTGGTGCTATAGTGAAACTAAGCAGCTGTGGCGCCGACTTGCGACGCACTGCATCCGGAATCTCAGCCGGAGCTTGTGGTGCGCCCGTCTGCAGCCGGATTTTACTGGCGCTCAAATTGAGCTTTATTTTGTCGGCCGTGGGAGAAGGTGTAGAAGGAATCAAAGGCAATGGAATCATGGAAGTCAGCTGCTCGCTGAGATCGTGCTGCTTTGGCCCACGTTTAAAGGTGAGTTTTGTTTGACGACTCGACGATTTGTTGACTTTGTTCATTGTTTTTTGTTTAACTTAACTAACAGTTAAAAATATCGTAATTGGTTATGCAATGCATTCAGTGGTTGGATTTACGCTTGAGTTAACCGTACAATGTGCAATTATCCACTTGACAGCTGCGCGTTTCGTTTCTAACTGGTCAACAACCAACTGAGTTTTGGGAGCGACCAACGCGGCGTATGCTTAATCTAATTACTCGCCAAATGGAAATGAACATTGGGAAAAGCATTTACAACTGTGACAAGTTGAAAACGACATTGTCAGTTGTGCTTTTCTTCAGTCTATGAATGACACTGCGAAATGTCTTGCATTCATAACAATGTTATTCTATTTAATATGCCATGATGCTAGGGTACGATGAGTTCCATATGTATGTAGTTCAACTACAATAAAGTAAAAATATTTAGCGTTCTAAGAGCTAGAAGGTTATCTTACCAAAATATTCAAAAAAGCTTTTTTTTTAAAGGTACACTCTTTAGACATAACAGTTATCTAGAAAATAAGTTTATTCAAGGGTATGTTAAAGTCTGGTTATCTCAACTGTATTTAACTTTCTTGTTTTTAGTACATACATTCTGCTATATCTGAGTTGTCCGATTTCTAACTTTATAACCGATATACAGTGGTTCACAGCTTATTTCAACCAGCACCTTAACAAAAGTTTGTTGGGCTATAAAATCTAAACTATGGGTGATATCCAAAAAATTTAAACGCAGGCTGTTAGTTTGATGTTTAAACTAATACAAAATTACTTCATTTATTTTTAATATATTTGTTCAATATTTAATAATGCTTAAAAACTAAAAAATGAGATCAAAGAAGCTCCACAGCTTATTTCAACCACAAACTTTGCAGCTGATCAAAGATCCGTTATTTTGCAATGCAACGGTAGATTTTTCTTCTATGCTTTATTCACTATTTTCGGAGTATTATGAAATAAATTTGTTCTGAATTTTGAGAGCTCAATTTTCATAAAAGTGAATTTATCAAAATGGGACCACGCACAACTATTGAGCAGCGAGAACTTGTTCTCAAACACTATAAAAATGGCCATTCCCGAAGAAAAATTGCTGAGATGGTTGATTTAAGTGATTCTACAGTTCAAAGCATCATTTATAGATTTGTCCGTGAAAATAGAACCCACGACAAGGGGAGAAATGCTCCAAACAAAATTTTTAATTCCACGGACGAGCGCTATATTGTGCGAAAAATCCGGGATAACCCAAGGCTATCGGCTCGACAAGTGGCCAACGAAGTTAAGGAGGAGTTGGACAAGTCATGCCACCCAGAAACTATTCGCCGTGTGCTTCGGGAACATGACTTTAATGGCAGAGTACCACGCAATAAGCCTTTTATAAGTGAGAAAAACAAGAAGTGTCGCCTAAAATTTGCCCAGGAGCACTTGCACAAGGACATTGGATTCTGGAACACAGTCTTATTTTGCGACGAGTCCAAATTTAATTTATTTGGGTCGGATGGGCCCTCATATGTGTGGCGTAAGCCTAATACAGAGCTTGACGCAAAAAACTTGAAGGCTACGGTAAAGCATGGCGGAGGCAACGTTATGGTTTGGGCCTGTATGTCAGCAGCCGGCGTTGGCAACTTGGAGTTCATTGAGACAACGATGGATAAAGGCAAATATCTGGATATTTTGAAGTCCAATTTAATTCAAAGTGCTCAGAAACTGGGCATAAAGGAGGACTTCAGATTTTACCAAGATAATGACCCGAAACACACTGCGGGAATTGTGCAGACTTGGCTGATCTGGAAATGTCCGCACGTCATGAAACCGCCAGCACAGTCCCCAGATTTAAATGTAATCGAAAATCTGTGGGCGATTTTAGAAAAAAACATTCGAAAACACAAAACATCAAACAAGTCGGACTTAAAAGCTGCATTGATTGAGGAATGGGAAAAAATTACTCCAGAAGTGACCAAAAAGTTGGTGGAATCTATCCCAAAAAGACTTAAATTGGTAGTTAACCAAAAGGGTGGTCACACCAAGTATTAATTTTTTTTTATTTTAGCGTTAATAATGTTATAATACCACCACTTATAAAGTGGTTGAAATAAGCTGTGGAGCTTCTTTGATCTCATTTTTTAGTTTTTAAGCATTATTAAATATTGAACAAATATATTAAAAATAAATGAAGTAATTTTGTATTAGTTTAAACATCAAACTAACAGCCTGCGTTTAAATTTTTTGGATATCACCCATACTTTAGATTTTATAGCCCACCAAACTTTTGTTAAGGTGCTGGTTGAAATAAGCTGTGAACCACTGTATGTACATACATACACGTGAAATTTTAAATTTCACGTTGCCTCTGCACGAAATAAGATGTGATCCACTGTAATAGGACTACGCTCTAATAAATGAACATGAATTCAAATTTACGTTTCTAACCTAGAAGCTTTATTTGCTCTTTACACAGTTTTTGATTATTAGAATATTTACATTTTAGAGAGTTCTTATATTCAAGAACTTATTGTATTACAATTTTGTTCATACATATTAATTATATTCAAAGTTTTGAGCACTTATAACTAGAAAAAAAAACTTAACGAATCATTTAGTATAGTTTTTGGTAATACTGTATACATATATAATTTTTTCCATTTACAGTTGTTTAATTAAACAAGTAAAACAATATATGTACATATGCATTTTAGATATATTTTTTTTAATTTTTGCTTTGACTGCATTTTGTTATCAAAGTGCATTTGATTTTTTTTAATGTCGATCAAGAAGCACACACACAGTGTTCTGCTTGGACATGTGCCGAAGCTTTTACACAAATATTAACCGTTGCTGCTGCCTTTACGCTCACTCGCACTCTCTTTCGCTCTCTCTTTCAGTACTTTTTGTGCGAGCAGAGAGAGAGAGTAAGCTTTTGCGTGATTGGCCGCCCCCCTCAACCAAACCCAACGCAGGCGCCGCTCAGTGTGTCGGTCTCAGTGCAGTTTGGTATTGGGCGGCGTGCGTACGTTGTTAACGGTTGTCGTCAATAGCAGCAGCAGCAGCACAAACAGTAGTATCGGTGTGGGTGACGCGTGTCGTGCCGCTTGTGTCAGTCGTATTTGGCATTTTAAGAATCGGTTCGGTCAACCAAGGCACACACAGAACGGCGTGAACAACTTTCTATTTTGTTTTCGATTTGTTTTCATTTTCGTTTTCGCTTTCGATTTGGTTTTCTGCTTTCGAGTTTTGTTTTTGGCTGCAGATTTTCAGTGCGGTAACACATTTTCGATTTGAAACACCGTTGCGTAGTGTTGTCAAGGGCCAAAGTGTACGGTTATTCGCAAATTACGGTACTCAGTTATCTTGTTTTGAAAACAATAACATCTCTCTCGCTCTCGCTCACTCCCCCCAATGCCGTACAATAACAATTTTTCCATTGGACTGTGTTGAACTTTTGCGTGTTCTCTTACGTCTTGCCTTTCGCATTTGACGCACATTTTTCTTTGTTTTTGTCGGCGTTTTTTTTCCATTCTCGTTCGCTTTGGATTTGCCCAGTGAATTAAATATGGAAGCGGTAAGCATGACTAATTAGCCGGTATAATAAACAAATAGATCTGTTTCGGAATTATGCAAAATATTCTAGTCTATGTATCAGCTCCAAAGTTCACTTGTGATAAACCTCGGCTGCCCATTGCGCAAAAGGTTAAAGTCCCCCACCTGCTTTCGGCCCGGCCCATTAATAGGCCAGTGGGTAAAAATAATGCCCAAACATCGAATCGTATAGCGTATGAATTGTTCTCAGGTTTATCATCGATTTGAAATCACTTGATAAGTTCTTACTATAAAAGTATGCCACGAGATTACCTCCAATAGTATTATATAGCTTTATCGGGCATTCAACACTATTTAACGACAGATTTATTGACGCCTTTAATAAATGGGATTTTAATGTGCTTGAAAAGTTCATTATTTTATAAGAGAAAATCTTTTATTACTTAACAATTACTTTTTCTTTATGGACTTCATATAAAAATATATTCCTTATCTACATAGTTTTCTACGCTTACTATGTTAATTGTAGAAATCTTTCCGCAGAATTAACTAGATTTAATATTTTTTCTGATTATATAATATAGTTTTTTATTTATAGTGCACATAGTTTTATGATTAATCTTGAAAGTGCGTATCGTTGTCAAAATATAACAACTATGTATGTCAACTTTACTTTTCCTACATTCATGAAGAATCTAATTTATGTTAGGCCATTTGAAGCCTGCTGGGAGATAAAAAAATTTGTTACTTGTGTTATCAGTCGACTAGCGAGCTATAAAACAATAATAAAACTTTGCCGGTTTAAATAGTATACAACAAATAATTGTTTTATTACAGTCCGATGATAACTACAGATTTGGAAGCGTTGACTATATCGTCTTCTTGGGCATGATCATTCTCTCCACAGGCACTGGCATTTACTTTGGCTGTTTAAAGTGAGTAACAAGTGAACTAATTTACCACTAACGGGGTATATAGTTTATAGAGAAATATTTTTATAGAAAAAGTAAAAAATCGATTGATGATGTGGAGCCCACTTTGCCCACTACAGCGAGTACAACACGTAAACATGACTTTGGTTCGGAAAAGATGAGCGAATATCTGTTGGGATCGCGACAACTCAAAGTATTTCCCGTTGCCATGAGTCTGATAGCCAGGTAGAAACTAATAAAAACAAAATAAAACCAACACCCACTAACAAATGCCAAACTTATCTCTTTTTCGGATGTTTTATCTACAGTTATGTGTCGGGCGTTACAATACTGGGCACTACATCGGAGATATATAACTATGGCACACAATACTGGTTTATTGCAATTGCCATTGTACTACAGGGAATAGCCGTCGCCTACATCTATATACCAGTATTTGCGACTCTACAAGTCGGTTCTTCTTATGAGGTATGTCTCCAAAATGACCATAAACTTAACGACCCCACACGTAAACCTCTATAGTCTGAGGGTAAACACGATACAAATTAATGAGTTGTTAAGGGAAATCAAAACACAAATGATAAGAACATACCAGACATTTTTAAATAGCACCCAATTAAATTATACAACACACGCAGGGGGTAGTTTAGTTTGCTGATATATCTATTATAATTTATTGAGTTTGACTTTGAGAAGAAAAACATATTATTAGTGCTAAATCTAAAGAATAAATTTTGGTTTATTATTGAGAATTTTATCTTTATTTTTTTGTATCACTTTTTACATTATTTTGTTTCATTAAACTAACGGATTCGTCATTGAAATTGAAAAACCTTAAAAAACAGAGCACCACAATTTGTGTTGCAATCATTTTAATTAAGCAAAGACGACATCACCAACGCGACTCATTCAATATATTGGACTTTGATCAGGACTTGAGAGAAAGAGTCTAGACCCTAGAAAATACTATATATTTTTGCTCGCTTGTTTTGCTATGATTAATTGTAAATTTAATTTTATTTTCATATGCCACTTGACAGTTGTTTGTGTCCAGATCCAGGCAATTATTTGCCATAGTTGTCAAAGGGAACTGAGTGATTCTGTTCTTAGAGTATAAGAACTTGTTTTTCTTTTAAATGAAAAGAGCAAGAGTCACGAAAAATTGACGCACAGGTTTTGCACTTTTATAATAACAAATGTTAAAAATTTCATTAAGATCGGTTCTTAAATATAAAACTTTGTATGAGCAATAGGTTCCGGGCATAAAATAGTCGAGCAGCTTTATAGTAGTAATATTATTTATCGTAATATAGTACAAAAAGTTTAAATTATGGAATGTATAAGGGACTCTTTAATTTAATGGGTTATTAGCTGAAGTAACATTGGATTCCAGTTGATATATTGTATTTTAGTTTTATGAATGGATTATTTTAAAGATATTTATTTATTTGCAGTATCTGGAAATGCGTTTTCACTCGGTTATACGTAGCATAGCATCTTTTATGTTCATATTGGATGAGGTGAGTGGTACAAAATCTATGAGAAATCTGTATAAACTCTATATGCTATAATATTTTTTGCTTATTTCAGATACTTTTTTTGCCTTTTGTGGTTTATGTGCCGGCCATAGCATTAAATCAAGGTAAGTAACAATGTAAAGTCAGTATCTTAACTATCTTATAAATCTCTCGATTCTTTTACAGTATCTGGCATCAATTTGCACGTGATATCAACGGTGATAGTGATCGTGTGTGTTTTCTACACGTTTGTGGGCGGCATTAAGGCTGTGGTGCATACTGATGCATGGCAAACCCTTGTTATGTTCCTCTCCGTGTTGGCGGTGGCAGCCTTGGGCACCTATTATGCGAACGGAGTGGACAAACTGTTTGGTGATGCCGCCAAGGGCGGACGTTTGATCTTCTCGAATACGAATCCATCGCCATATGTGAGGCACACCGTTTGGAGCGTACTCATTGGCGGCTTCTCCTACTGGACATCGTTCAATGCCGTCAATCAGACGATGGTACAGCGCTATATGTCATTGCCGAATTTGAAACAGGCTCGTGCCTCAATGGCCATATTCACAATTGGTGTGGCTGCCTTTGTTTCCGTCTGCTGCTATGTGGGATTGCTAATCTTTGAGATGTACCAGGATTGCGATCCCTTGAGTGCCGGCCTAATCACACACGATGATCAATTGTTGCCACTTTATGTGGTACAGAGTGTGGGGCACATTCCTGGCATGGCGGGACTCTTTATAGCGGGCATCTTTGGCGCTGCCTTGAGCTCATTATCCGTGGTGCTCAACTCCACATCGCTGGTCATACTGCAGGACATTGTGCGCGGCTGCTTTAAGATGCAGCCCAGTGAACGTGCCTCTACCGTGCTGGTAAAGACATCCGTTATAGTACTGGGTGTGGTGGCTCTATCGCTGGTCTTTGTGCTGGAACAACTAAGTGGCATTCTGAGCATCTGTACTTCCATGACGGCCATTGCGGCGGGCACCACTTTCGGGCTCTTCACTCTCGGCATGCTGGTGCCTTGGGCCAACAATGTGGGCACTGCTGTGGGTGGCATTGCGGGCGCCCTGCTTGCCGGTTGGATATCGTTTGGCACACAAATTACCATTGCAGCCGGCGGACTTAATTCACAAAAGTTGCCCGTTTCCGTGGAACACTGTGCTGGCAATGTTACAGCGCCCGAAAATGTATGGTTGGATGAGGAGCAGGTGTTTCCATTGTATCGTCTATCCTATCACTGGATTAATCCCATTGGTGTGGCAACAGTTATAATAGTAGGTGCAATTGTCTCGCTGTTCACCAAGCCAACCGAATTGAAGACACTTGACCCGGATCTGATATCACCCGTTATACACAGATGTCTGCCAAAAGAATGTTTTGTCGGACGTAATCATCATAGTGCGCAGGCGCAAACGAACCTCCTAAATGGCCAATAAGTTGGGAGGATTGACTGCAACTTGTACATAAAGACCACACAAAAAACAAAAACATTAACAAAATTAAAATAGTTAGCAAAATATTCCTAGCAACAAGCTCTATATATGTATGTATATGTAATCTAAGTAGTTAGTAGCTTAACTTATCATTAGTCTAGTAGTACAAATTTGTAGTTGGATTTTGTAAACAAAATAAGAACAAGGAGAAAAAAAGGGCGCACATGTAACAAGGTACAGGAATTTATGAATCTGCATCCTTTTTTTTTAGTTTTAGTACATTTATTATTATTATAATTTATATATGCATATATATATATGTTCTTATTGAATCGTTTGCCATTCTGGATTCCAGTTACAATTTATATATATTTCTTTGGCATTTTGCATTTCATTTTTGTTTATTAGTTTTTCTTTTTAATCGTCAATTTGTCGGCAGACTGTGTGTGTATTCCGTTGTGACTTAGCAAGCATTATGTCTGTGATACAAAAGAAACATTTAATAAATATACCATATACATTTTAGATGTATGTATACCATATACATATGTTGTCTGTTATCTATACAATATATAAGTATATCAGAAATTGCTTTTGCGAATGATATGAAGTCTTGATAATGGACTAGCTTTTTATGCTACCTAAAAGTAAGCCTCTAATTTGGCCATGAATCACATGTCTATGCTGTTGGTGCATATATTTTCAATTATTTACTGATGTTTCGGATGCGATGAATCCTCCGCCGAAGTCCTTCGATGAATAAAGTACTTTCTCAGCCGGAATGCAATTATCACGAGGCATGCAACACCGGCACTTATATAGCTATTGTATACAAATTGTTGTGGCAACATTTTGCACTTGAGCACCGCATAATCATCTGGCGTTATTGTGGCCTGTAATGAGTATATAATAAGAATCGTTCAGTAAGAAATTTTAGTTAATATGTCAGGTAAGGAATAAGCCGATTTGTACGAAATATAGTCCGTAGGAATAGTAGTAGTAGTATATAGAAAATTTAATGAAGATCTATCTATTTATCTATGAAAGCTCAAAAACTAAAGAAGTTTTGCATTCTAAGAGTAAATTGTACTGACTATATAATATAGTACTTGGACCGATTTGAGCGTATGAACTGTTTGCCACTAAAAGACAAAACTTTGCCAAGTTTAATTAAAATAGCATTAACATTGAAAGGGCAAATTAGCATAAAAACAGAGGGACATTCAGAGAAGGCTATATTTACACGGCTGTTAATCAAGCATATATATTTGTATATATTCTCTATGAATGAAATTATGACTGTAGGCTTACCAGCATAAAACTGGGATTCACATTGTTGCGCCAGCTAAAGGAGGCCACCGTATACTCATCGATGCCTAAGCGATTGATGTTGTGACAAAAGTAGTGCGAGTGTCCGGCAAAAGCCAAACGTGGCTTTAACAGCTCGCCCAACATATCGGTTGCGTCCTTGGAGAGTACATGATAGCGTTCCCGAAAGGCCTCAATGTGCGGAGCATCATGCTCCCGACACACACGATCTGAGATGCGATATGTGGGAAAATGTTGCATTATTATGGGTTGACTATACGGATGACGTCGTGTGCGGGCGCACTCTGCCTCATGGGGATGCTGCATGCAGTGCAGCGTTCTCGATATATTCTTGAGGGCTGACTCGGCCTCATTGCAGAACATACAGCCATCGGCCTCCATGGCCATTGAGTTTACGACCACAAAGTGAATCTGCTTTATCGTATACAAGTGCACCTTGGAATAGTTTAGATAATTCTCAAAGCGTGTCATGAAAAACGGATGCATTCTGTAAATAATAAAGAAGAATTTCAATATGAATTTGTCTTTGAATATACATTTACCAACTCACTTGTAATGGAAGCCAACATCGTGATTGCCCACAACGCTGATAAGCGGAATGCCGGCAGGCAGATTAAACATCTGTAAATAACGCCAGACGTACTCCTGGAACTGTTTGTCGCTGACCATGTCACCCTCATCAAACAAATCGCCCAGCACAAAAACCACATCGGGCTGGAATAGTCTAGAGGCTGCCTGGAAGGAGCGCGTCATATGCCACTCACGATACAACTTGTCCAGCCAGTGTCCCCGATGGGGACCCAACAGGTGTGGATCGGCTATGACCATCGCCCTCAACGGATCGTCGACATACTTTTTGCGTCGTATCTCGGGCCATTTACACTTTTGTAATACGACAAAATCAGCCACATACTCGCAAAAGATCAGCGCACATAATACAATAACAAAACATGCGTAAATCCAACGCATTTTGCAACAAAAAAAAAAACAATAACAATAAATAGAATTCAATCACCGGCGAACTCACAAATTACAAATATGCATCAATATGAACACAAGAACACAGGGTTGGCGAACTCAAATTACCAGGGAAGGGCGAAAGCAGCAAGGTGGAGTTGCGAGTCGTTGCTCTCTTTGGTTACTGACGTCACTCCGCATTTAGTGAGTTCTGTAGAACTTACATTATGATTTCGTTTTTTTTTTTTTTTTTTTTTTTTTTTTTTTTTTTTTTTTTTTTTTTTTTTTTTTTTTTTTTTTTTTTTTTTTTTTTTTTTTTATATGAAAGAATAGAGAAGTGTTTCTATAGCTAATGTTGACAATAACTTTTTATTTTGCTAGTGCAGCATGTCTATTAAATAAAAAGAAATATAAACAATATTCTACCCACTGCGGCGAAAGAGCAATGCTCTCATGACATTACCTTATTTTTATATACCACCCTGTACCAGGGCTGAAAGCACCTTTTTATTGTTCATTCACGCAGCAAGTTTGTTTCGTAAGAAAACAAATTGCTTTGCATTGGCTTTTTTAAATAAGAATTAAATAAATTTACGCAAATATTTCGTCAGTTAACGGATACTTGTGTTTTTACACATTTGTGGTAAGTGAAATAACATATGCAGACTTACAGCAAACTAACATTTTCCTTCGCTTTACATAATTTGTGAACATGCGTTTTGCAGATAACAAACATACAGACATACATACACAATAACTATGGAGGAATATACACGTGAGCCCTGCCCCTACCGTATTGTGGATGATTGTGGTGGCGCCTTTGCCATGGGCTGCATAGGTGGCGGTGTCTTTCAGGCAATCAAGGGCTTCCGCAATGCTCCGTCGGGCATGAGCAGACGATTTATTGGCAGCTTAACGGCCATCAAAACCCGCTCTCCAGTCATTGCCGGAAATTTTGCGGTATGGGGTGGCATGTTCAGTACAATTGATTGCACCCTGGTTCATTTTCGTAAGAAGGAAGATCCATGGAATTCTATTATAAGCGGTGCTGCCACTGGCGGCATCTTGGCAGCCAGAAATGGCGTTGCTGCCATGACGGGTAGTGCTATAATTGGAGGTGTTCTGCTGGCTCTCATCGAAGGTGTTGGAATCTTGTTCACCCGAATATCTGCCGAACAATATAAGAATCCCTCGCCACCAACCGAAGATCCAGCTGCTCTGGGGGATCCGTCAAATTTCTCGTTTGGCAGCCCTGGCAACAAACAATATCAATAAACACAAATGTTATTACATATTTAATTTGTATAATAGAATTTAATTTAACAAACATAATAGCCGAAGTCCGAAACTTGAACTTGAGATGATTATCGTTTTTGTTTTTATTTTTACGATACGCTGCGTTTGGCAATCGATAAGCGCGACTGCTGGCGAGACAAGCAATACACATTGATTATCGATATCGAGCTCTGCAGTGCCATCGCTAAGGCAAAAACAATTTCTGCCGGCGAATTGCGTTAGCTTGCCACGAATTTAGGCTTACTTATGTGCAATATTTATGTATTAAAATTAGTGTAGTTATTAGTTGGGCACAACAAACGATTAAAGATCTGGCACTGTATGTGAATGTAGACAGGTTTAATATAGTGCTGCTGGCTACTCCTTGGTTTACAGAGCCTGACAAGTTGTGTGGGTGTCTCTTTGGAAACCTTGGCAACCAAAATGAGGGTGTCTTATGTGCCAACACTGCTGTGCATCCTGCTGAGCAGCCATTATGTGCTGGGCACACTTTCGCCCGACAGCAAGTCCAAGTCCAGGCACAAAGAGTCCAAGTATCTGCGTGGTCCACAGGACAATGATGTGTTTGGCTTGGACCTGATCTCGTCAGAGCCACTGCCCAAGGATATCTTAATGAATAATGAGGCATACTACAAGGACACGGCATTAAGACACTTCAATGGCACAACCCTCGGCTATGTGACACCTGTAAGTCAAGCGCAAAAATTTTAATTCTTCCCTATTGATTTACGCTTTATCTTTTGGGCAGTGGAACTCACATGGCTATGATGTGGCCAAGATCTTTGCCAAGAAGTTTGATATCATATCACCGGTGTGGCTGCAAATTGTAAAGCAAAACGGTCAATATGCTGTGCAAGGCAGCCACGACATTGACGCCGGCTGGATAACCAATGTGCGACGCAAGGGAAAGATTCAGCAGCAGCCACAGATGAGAACAGTTAAAAGTAAGATTCAAGCCCAAGGGAATAGCTTCTCCATGTTGAGTCTTGTTTGTGTCTGTTGCAGTCTTTCCACGTTTCATTTTCGATCATTTCACTGATCGCGATATTAAATTGCTGCTAAGCGATGCAAAGGAGCGCACAATTATGAATAATATGCTCATCAAGACGTGCAAGGAACATGGATTCGATGGTCTAATACTAGAGGTGTGGTCCCAGCTAGCCGGTCGCATAGATGAACAAATCCTCTACACATTAGTGCTGCAAATGGGTGAGTTTCTGACATCAAAATGATGCTGTAAATCTTCTAAATCTCGGCTCATCTTGCAGCAAAAGAGCTGCAGAAGCAGCAACTGCGTTTAATTCTGGTGATTCCGCCACAACGCAAGGATATGCCAAATTTATTTGGTGAAAAGCATATGGATAAATTGTACAAGCATCTCTATGCCTTTTCCCTGATGACCTATGACTACTCCAGTGTGCAGCGTCCAGGTGCCAATGCACCGCTCTATTGGGTTCGCAAAGCCGTTGAGCATATTGCACCCGCTGGCTGCCATGACATGGAGGCGAAACGTGCCAAAATTCTAATGGGCTTGAATATGTACGGAAATGATTATACTCCAGATGGTGGTGGTCCCATAACATATAACCAGTACTTGGAGCTGCTCAAGCATGTTAAAAAGCATCTAACCTTTGATGAGCGCGATATTGAGAACTTTTTCGAAATCAAGTAAAGTTTTACTTTGAAATTGTTTGAAAATTCCTTTAACTAATCGAAAATATTTTACAGAACTGAAACTGGACGTCATATAGTGTTCTATCCAACGCTATATTCGATTAACGAACGCATTAAGCTGGCCAAGGAGCTGGGAACTGGCATATCCATATGGGAGTTGGGTCAAGGCTTGAACTATTTCTATGATCTCTTTTAAAATGCATTACACTCCAGTCAGAAAAAATACCAAATAAACTTAATATTTGTATGTAATCTTACTAAGAGAACTGTGTTGTTTAAATTTAAGCATCGTGCTTCTTTTCATTTGGGCTGCACTATGATCAATCAGTCAGTTACTGATCACAATTGCTCCTTATCCTTAGCTCAGGTTAACCGATAACATTAAGGGTATTTGTCAAATAGGCTCAGATTAGTTTATGATTATTTTTAAACATATATTAAACAAACTATCCGTTTATCAATCCAGTTAGCAACCCACATAAAGACTCTCGAAATTTTTTCAAATTTATATGCATGCATTTTTTTGTATACATATTTATATTATTATATATTTATATATATAGGTTTTGTGTTTTGAAAGTTTTATACTGTATAAATTAGTGGGAAATTTGTTTTTTTTTTTGCTTTTGTGTATCAACATATTGGTGGTGGTGTATTAACTTAACATAAAATTAAATTAATTCTAAAGCATACACTAACTGAAAACTATTACATACAATCATAATCATGTTTTCATTTTGAATTATCACTTTAAAAAAAAAGTAAATAAAACAAAAAATTGATTTATAAAAAATTAAAATATTTAACACACTAGTGGGCGCAACGTAAAGTAAATTCCTAATCGTAATCATAATCATTTTTGCTTAAATATTTTGGATTCAGACAAATACGCGCATTAAATCGCTGCCCGCCGAATTGCTGCCCGGCGTGGAGCTGTTGCTTTTCCATGGATTGTTGTTGTTGTTGTTGCTGTTGGCATTGCTGCCAGCACCACTCGTTGCTGCCATGTTGCTGTTGTCGGACAGTGTGCGCAACAGTTGTTTCTTTAGCAACTGATGTTGCTGCGGACTTGGACTGCCAGCAATGGCATTGTTGCTGCCACTCTGCTGCTGCTGCTGCAGTTGCAGTGGCAAATGCAGCGGACGTTGACGCAGAAATTGCCGATAGTTGCTGACGTGATTGCTGCTGCTGTTACCGACGCTGGCAACAATTGAGTGTCGCTGTGGTCGCGATGCCAACAATTTGCGACGCTTCTCATAGAAACTGTGCATGCGATTCAGTTGCTGTTGCTGTTGCTGCTGTTGTTGTTGTTCGCTGGCTTCGTTGTGTTCCGGCTTCTCCTTCAAGTCTTTCACGACTTTGCCCGACAGCAACTCATTCAGCCGTTTCACGGTGACGCTAACATTATTGCTGCTGTTGCTGTTGCTACGACTGAGCAACGCACGCTTGTTGCATCTGAGACGATCTTGGGCAATAATGCTACACTTTTGGGCATATATCGTCTTGCCATTGGATGCCATTGCATGCCTTGGCAACAGCAAATGCTGCTGCTGCTGCTGCTGCTGCTGTGATATGGCATTGCCATTGTTGCAGTTATGCGTTGGCAGCGGTGGCGGTGGGCGTGCCAGTGTGCCCACAACACCGCTGCTGCCATTGAGCGACAGCAAACCATTGTTGGCCTTGCGTGTCATCAACAGATTCTTTCGCAGCGTAACGCCCATGCCATTGGGCAGTTTGACCAGCCCAAAAGTGTTCATGGCCAGCGGACGCGGTGATCCTGCATAGAGTGTCATGTTAAAGTATGTGGTATCCTCATGATATTTGGCATTAACCAGTTGGCGATGTGGCTGTGCTGTTGTCGCCATATCGCTTTCATAGCTATTGTAGGTGTTGTTGTTGTTGTTGTTATTGTTGGCTTGTTGTTGTTGTTGTTGTTGTTGTTGTTGTTGTGTCTGGTTGTTTGTTTCCAGTTTGACAGTCTTTGTGTGATTGGCTTCCGCGCTAACAGTCTCCAGTTTTGTAAAATCAAAATCGCTGAGTTCATCATTGAAATGATTGGCAGCCACGCCCCCTGCTACTGCTGCTGCTGCTACGCCCGCTGTACCTGTACCTGTTGCTGCTGCTGCTGTTGCTTGCAACACATTAACATTCACATCGACACTATCGTAGCCAGCTTGTGTTAGAAACTCGGCAATGACCTGCTGCTGACTCTGCTGATCCAGCACAGACACCTGATTATTGGGCGCAAACTCATAGATAATACTTGGCAGTATCATGTGCTCATCTGTTGCTGTTGTTGTTGTTGTGGTCTGTTGGCCAACGGTTGTTTCATCATCCGCATCATCAGTCAGCGATGGCACATTATAGACACTAAACTGTGCGCTTGCCGCCTCCACATCCAGCTCCTGTTTTAATTGCTGCTCCTGTTGCTGCTGCTGTTGCTGTTGCTGTTGTTGATCCGCCTGCTCCAACATCTGATGTTGCTGATAGATTAACTGCTGCAACTGCATAGCATCAATGGCTGTCAATTGTGTTTGTTCCTCGCCATTCACCTGCTGCTCCTCACTGTACTGCAGTTGCTGTGGTGCCTGCTGTTGGTACAATGTTGTGCCATAATCCACAACAGCATCGGCAACAGCATCGGTGACACCTTCGTCATAACGTAAACGTTTTGTGGCTGGCGCCTGATCTGACAATTGTTGCTGCTGCTGCTGTTGCTGCTGTTGAGATTGTGATTGTGATTGCGACTGTGAGGTATCCAGTGCGCTCTCATCAAAGGGTATATCCGACTCGACAGTGTTTAGTATTTCATTGATAAACTTGCTGTCTAGCATATCGTCTAGAGTTAAGGATATGGAATTATCATCGGATGTATTATGCATGGCAGGCAGTGGCTCTTCGATAACAGCCGATAAATCGACTTGATGCGGGCGTTGTTGTTGTTGCTGCTGTTGTTGCTGCTGGTGCTGTGTTTGTGTCTCCACCTCCAGCACCTGTCCAGTTATAGAGGATACAGCTTGATCCAATTCACTCAAAGTTTGCTGCTGCTGTTTTGGCTCATAGACTGGCGCCAGCTGCTGCTGCTGTTTCTCCTTGACGGATTTATTGCGATGCAGTGCATCCGCTATGGCAACTTTGAGCTACAGTCAAAAGAGAAAATGAGTAATGTACAATGTTTTGCTTGTGAAGGAATAAAACAAAAGAGCGCACCTTCTTTTTAGTTGGCTGTGGTGGCTCATCGGTGGCGGGAGAATAGCTGGTTGGGGCAGCAGCAGCAGCAGCAGCATGTTCATTGCCATTGCTGGCAACTGTTGGCGTTGGCGGCAGCGAGCACGATGAATTCGAAGAGGAGGAGAAGACGGTTATAGCAGCGGATGCAGTGGTGGCAACAGTTGCTGCTGCTGCTGCCGCCGCTGCTACTTCCTCCTTGACAGCACTTGTTGGTGGCGCGGGAGTAGCAACAGCTGCTGTTGCTGCTGTTGGTATGGCACTGTTGCTACTGCTGCTGCTGCTGCTGCTGCTCTTTTTGGAGCCAACTTTGTGATGCGGCTCTGAATGGTGTCGATTTTTGGATGATTTGGAGCGCGAACGACTTGTACTGCTGCTGGTTTTAGAGGAACTGCTACTTTTACTGCTGCTGCTGCTGCTTTTGTGACGCGATGAGGAGGAGGAGGTTGAAGTCGTCGTGCTGCTGCTGTTGTTGTTGTTGTTGGGTGCAGCTATGGAGCTGCTGGAGCCATTCGAGCAGCTAGACGTATTGCTGGCCGACAATGTGGTGTCTGTGGGTGAACCCAACAGTTCAGCGCCCTGCTCCCCCCGCACCACACCATCCTGACTATTCTCCGCCACTGCAGCAGCCGCAGCAGCAGAAGCAGCCGAAGCAGCAGCTGTTGTGGCTGTTGTGGAACGTGAGGAGGATTGTTCTGTTGTTGTTGGACTACTTAGTTTATTGGGTATGCTATCCCAGATGCTGGGATGCTGCAATGCTATGTGATTGGTGAAACCGACTTTGGTGTAGCTGCCACTGCACGTGTTGCATACAACAATGTCGCGTGTTGCCTGCTTGGGCACCATATCATAGTAGGCCATATCGGCGGCATTTAAACGTTGCACCTGTACCGCTTGCTGTTGTTGCTGCTGTTGCTTCACATCATTAGCACGCCCAGCATTAGCACCAGCACCACTTCCCACCTCCACCTCCGCCACCACGTAAATGCGTCTTTTCCGCTGCACGCAACTGTTTGATCATTTTGTCCAGATCAAAGACCTGTTGCCATTTCTGGCCCTGCACAGCGGCAAGCGCCAATGTGGATGAAGCCAACATGTTGCCCAATTGAGCTGCTGCCGCTGCATTACCAGCAATCACATCACTTTTCGATGAGTTGGTCATGTTTGTTGTTGCTGCAGCTGATCCACCTGTTGCTGCTGCTGCTCCGGCTGCTGCCTTTGCGTGTTGCTTCGTTGTACCGTGCTCCGTATATATAACTGCTGCAGCCACATCACTCATGGGCATGTTGTTGCCTCACCCTGCCTTATTCCTTCCTTACTTTCTATCCACTCTTCTGCTGCCTGGCAGTTGTTGTTTTGCTTGTTGTTGTTGTTGCTGTTGTTTTTTGTGAATGTGATGCAAGGTGGAAGCTGGCTGACGGCCTATGTTGATGAGGGTAGAGTAGTTAGTTAGCTTGGCGTAGCGCGTATCATTTTCTGCAATAAGTTAACAACACAAAACAGATTGTGGATTATTTTCCGCAGTTTGTTATCGCCAAAAATTGTATACAACTAAGCAGTGCTGCTAAAACTGTGCTGCCTGTCACATATGTATGTATCACTCGATCAGCTGTTCATCGTTTGACAGCAAATGCATTAAACAGGTTGGCAGTCCTTTGTACATACCAACAACAACAAACGGGAACATTGCTAGCTCGCTCGCACTCACATGCTTGGCACACACACACAAGCACATACATACTCTCACTCTCACTCACTCAACCAACCAACCAACCAAACAAAGCCTGTTTGGGTAAAACTATGCACACACCGCAAATTATTAAACTTTTACACAGAATTAATCAGCTTGCTGTCAATGTTATGATTTTGACTTACATGTGCGTTAACGTTAACACAATTCCATTGTGTTTTCACACGGCTTGCTGTGTTTAGCCAATTTTCATTCGCCTTGCCGTCACCAGAGTTGTCAATACTGCTATAAAGTTGACTATCGATATAACGTATGTGCAGTTAGTTTAAGTTATCGATAATGCCCATAACTCGACCACCCCTATTTAAAGTACCACTATTTTCCCCGCCGCCGCTATATTTAATAACTCTAATACTACTGGTTGCGGCGATAGCTGCATTTGGCGCAAATATATCGATAAAATAGCTCAATTTAAATGTCTGCATTGCTTTAGATAAAAAACCAGAATTTATTGTACTAAATAAATGTAAAGCACACGTCATTTTACTAGACTTCTTTTTAACTTAATTTAAACGCATGATACACATATAATTGAGTAATATTATATGCACTACAGCCTCTTTGGGCAAAACGAGCACGAAAAAATAAAATAATCTCTAAGATATTTTCCATTCCACGGGAGGTAATCAAATTGTAAATTATGCTGATGTTGTGTGTTGCTGTGTGTTTAACCCTGTTTGATTTTCTTCTGCTGCAGCAGCTTAAACTCCGGAGCCCAGACAATATTGTTTATGAATTCCCCAAGGAAATAGCAAACCAGACTTAATCCCAGCAAACCACCAAACATTACAAAGCGCAGTGGCATTGAGAGTATCTCGAGTAGGGGATAAACCCAGACTCCGCTAAAATAGCGTACTATATGCACCCAAATGATATATAATATCATGAATGACGCATTCCCAGTGATGCCAGCCAAGCGACTGGGATATTGTCGGAAACAGGTAAACAGATCCATAATGGCCAAAAGTGCGACATTTGTGTGCACAACGTGATTAAGCCAACTGAAAAAGGTTAATGTTTAGTTTTGCTTTTGTTTTAAACGTAAGTAAATAATGAAAAGTTCACAGTGTACATTCAGCATAATTACCTGGGAAAGATGGCGTCCAGGGCGGCGGGAAATATGAGTTCACGGTCCCACAAGTAAATTACCCAGAAGGATATGGCAACATTGTGCGCAATGGGAAACGCAAACGTGGCAAAAATGAAGTCACGCAGCTGCCGTAGAAAGGATTTTGATTTTGGAACCACAGTGTTGTCACCAAACAGATCGTTTAGTAGTGCCACACTGTGGTATATTGCCTGCAGCACAACATCCAGAAATGTAAGGTACTTGAATTTGCCGCCCCAGCGTGTTTTGAGCTCCTCCTCTTCGTGTAGTCCCGGGGGCCAGTGAACTTTCATTAAATAATAGTAAATGCCGTAGGAAAATTGTGCCGCTGCCAGCAGGTGGACCAAAAAACGTAGGTAACTAAATGCTCCACTCGTATACGCATCATTGTGCGTCTCCAGTTGAGCTGTGTTTGCCTGGGCAGCCTCTCTGGCCGCCTGTTGTTCGCGTATTTGTTTTTTACTTTTGGCCATGATTTAAATATATAATGTGTAATAAATAAACGCCGCGTACGCGTATTTATTTACAGCACAGCTGTTTAAAGTTCAGCAGGGCTGCAGCGGCACAGACTGTTAACGTGGGACTTAAATACTACAACTTTTTATTTAACAGAACTGCTTTGAGTTAACAGAACTGCTGTTGATTGTTTTGGTTACCAAAGAAGTGAACAATTGAATTTTAAAGCATGTGGAAAACAATATTATTTAACACAAGAAGCATACAACAAGTAAGTTTAAAGTGTTTGTGTGGCTCAAATATTAACAGACTGCCTCCTATTTGCAGTTGAAATGCGTTAATTTGCGTTCGTTGGCAGCCAAAGCAGCTGCACCAAAATTGCTGCAACTGGAGCAGTTGCACATCGATGAGGCCGTCAAACTGGAACCCACTTTGTCCATCTTTACGCCAGAGGTGTGGCAACGTGCTCATCAGACATTTCAAAATCATGGCCTGGAGACAGTTAGCTTTCTGAGAATTGTCACTGGCAATCCGACGGTGCTGAAACGAACGCCACAACGCATCATTGAGAGTCTGGAAATCTGGCGTGCTTGTCAGTTTGGAGAGCATCTTTTGCATCTGCTGTTGACCAAATACCCAGAATTATTGGACGTACATAATGCCCATCAGCTGCTCACATTGATTGCGTATCTAAAGAGTCGCGTTTCGACCAATAAAAATGTTTGGAAACTTCTGATGAACAGTCCGGATTTACTGGCACAATCGGAGCAAACGCTGGAATCAAAATTCGATTATATGATGGATATAATGCGTCTGGAAGTGCCCGAAATAGTAAAATCCGCTGCCATGTCCATGTCCTTTGAAGAGTTGCGCTGCCGTCATACGTTCCTGCTGCGTTTGGGTTTGTTTAAGCCACGTGCTCTGAAAGCCGATCCCGACGAGCGAACTACGAATCATAGACTCTATCAGATTACGGATACCTCGGAGAAATCATTTGCCACCAAAATATGCAATGTCACGTTGCCGGAGTACGAGGCCTTTAAGGAATTGTTAGAACGCGAACTGGAACGAAAGTCCCGAAAACAACAAAAGGATTCAAAGGATCTGGACGAAGATTTCACTGATGATGAAGAAGAATTTGTGCATAAATAGTGTTTAAATTGTAATTGTTATTTACTTACTAAAGCAATCTATATTAGTAAACTCTTTCGAAATGTTTTATTTATTTTATTTTTAGTCGATTTTAAAAAATTTTAAAAACATTCAAATCATTACATTTTGAACTCTTCCCCCACCCCATAAAGTATACATATTTATAACCTATAAAAATATTCCAATCAATTAAAATAATTTTAAAAATATTTTTGAAAAAATTACAAGGGGTTGGTACGAAAAAATTAAAATTGTTTCAAAAAACAGAAAACAAGAAACAGAAATGCAATGAACTACTAATTATGCAGAAGAAATATATATTGTAAAATAGTATTTCGCTCGGCAATCGCTACAGTTTTTGCATAGTTAACAATTTAAGAAAATCGCATATTTTACAAAACAAAACTTTTTGCAGCTTTGGTTTTTCTTTTTAAAATCACAGATCAAAAAAACATCGAATACTGCTTTCATTACATTTGAAACATCGATATATCGATATGTAACACGTGCACACGTGAATGGCAAACAATTTATTTTATTATCTAGTCCAAGTGGGAGGCAGTGGGGAATTGGCAACTGGGAGACTTTTGTTTAAAATTAAATTAAAAATAATATATTTCGTTTAAAGAGCTGTGTGGCCAAATGTAGTAAACTGCGTATGGATACAGCAGCTTAAATCAACTTGCGTCTGCTGACGTCACTGGGCAGTTGGTTGAAACAGAAACAAATACACCCACCAAAAAAAAAAAAAAAAAGAAAACGAAAAAAAATAACACAATTACTCACAGCTGGAAACCAATGATAAGATGTCCGGTAATCCGTTTGATAGCGAAGACGAGCCGAGTGCCGGCAGCGATGAGATACTGGAGGGTTTCCTGTGTCCCATTTGTCGGGCGGACTTGAAGTCAATTGATTTCCTCACCGCTCACTTTGCGCGCCAACACTCCGAGGAGGAGGATGCTCTGAAATCCGTGTTTAAGGACATATTTACCAAAGCCAAGAAGAAGATTCTCAACAACTTTGAGGATGATCGGGAGCGTGCAACGGCAGCGGCATCAGCATCTACTTCTGGCACTGTAGGAGCAGCAGGAGCAGGAGCAGCAGCTAATGGTTCCAGAGCCAGCAATGCGAGATCGAGAACAAATGTGTTCAATCACATGGCCAAGCAGAGTGTGGGCGCTGAGCGTTCGCATCTGGAGCACTTTGAAGCCGTGCGCAATCCACGCCTGGAGCGTTATGCCAGTGAGACAAACAAGCTGATCATACGACTGCATCGTTTGCTAAAGAACTTGCCCACGGATGCAGTGCAGCGCAAGCAGCACGAACAGAACACAGTGCCTTGGCTAGATGGCAGCTCGGTCAAGCTGTGTCCCAACTGCGCCAAAAGCTTTCACTTTGCCCGACGGCAGCATCATTGTCGCCTCTGTGGTGGCATCATGTGCAATGATTGCTCCCGCTTTCTGCAGCTGGAGAATGCAAGTGGGTAACGAAATAGAGTACTGGAGCACTAAGTAAGTTTAAATATTAACTGTTTTCCGCTTTCGATTGCAGTGCAATTGGCCAGTTTGTCCACGACACGCAGCGAGCCACTGCAGCAGATGCAGCATCATGAGGATCGCGCCATACGCCTCTGTCAGCATTGTCTTTGGCTGCTGGACACGCGCCAGGACATGCATGAGAGCCGCACCTGCCGTCCGCTGCTTGTCCAGGTGTATGAGGAGATCAGGCAGCTGCAGAAACAAGTTACACCCGATCTGGACATGTACTTGAAGATTGTAAACAGTCTGCTCGATGGTGAATCCATATTCACGATTGCCGATGCGGGTGCCTTGCGCGGCAAGATTGGCCAAGTGGCGGAAACCATAGATTTGCGTAGCAAACGGATTCTAACCATACACTCGGAGCCCGGCAGCCGTGAGGAGGCACTGAAGAAGGCCATTCGCTTGAGCTGTGTGCAGGTCATCAAGGAACGCATGTTGTCACTGCCGCCGCTGCCGAACGAAGCTTTTGTGAAGCAGATTCAGGAACGTAAACGCATGGAAACGGAGCAGCGCATCCTAACCGAGCAGCGCATGGCTATGGAAGCATATGAGCGCTATGGAACTGCCACCGCCGCTACCACCACCATGGAGCACCGCAGCTTTGCCCAGGGCGTAAGTTAGTTTGATAGCTTATTTTAGCTTTTACTAATTAACATTTCTTTGCAGTCCGATCTGCAATCGCTAAACAATTGGTCAGCACCGCAAGCATCGACAACCAAATCCAGTCTAGATGATCCGCTAATCGAGCAAATCAACATTATCAAAGGATACATCAAGCAGGCGAGGGAGGACATGAACTACGAAGTGGTCGAAACACTGGAGTACAATCTGCGGGAGCTACAACGGGAGGTTTACGAGCGCCAAAGGCAATCCCAACCAGACAGCTAGATAAACACCTTAAGTAGCACTACTAACTATGTAACTATATGCATTAAACAATAGCGTAGCTAAGGGCTATTATCTGCCCCAGTTAGACCTTTATCAAGGCGAACATGAAAAACCAATAAACAACAATAATTTACAAGTATTACATTAATCAGAAGTCTATAAAATTATGCTTACAAAGTTATGAAAAATTGTTAATTAGTATTTTTATTTTATTTTAGAAGCGATTTCGTTTGATAGTTAATTCATATTTATATACAATTTGTTAGACTACAAAATATTGAAAACTATTTTTTTGTTTCTTTAATAAAAGCATTAATTTTTAATAATAATAAAAAATTTTAATACGATTATTTCTCAGCTAAAGGCACTGATTTAAAAAAAAAATGATAGTAAAATAATGGCTAAATACATTCAAAAATGTTTAAAAAAATAAATTGGTAACTTTAAAATATTTTAACATTCAAGACAAGATGAAATGAAGCTAAAAGATTTCTTTATTTATTATTATTATTTATTTAATATGATTTCAATGCTTCAATTTCAAATTTAGTGCCGCGTTAAGCAACACTGCGAGCCGCCCCCTTTTGGACTCCCTAGCTGCGCCCCTGTCATTTTATATACCTATTAGATTTATTCCCTAATAAATATACGGAAAATGCCTTTGATATTTTTTTAGTGTATTTATTTTGTGCGAATGACGTGAATTTTGTGCGTATTACGTGTCACATAGAATAGAATCCAATAAACTGTAATCAAGTAATCAATCTCTTGGAGGGCATCTCACGGTTGTCTTACCGTTTCACCGGTTTAGGACTTTAGACCCACAGCAGCAATCAGAGATTTCACTTTGGCTATGTAGGCGGCTTGGGCGTCGGCATTGCTCATGCCCTTAATTTTGTTCCATGCCTCCCACTTTGCCTTGCCCTTGAAGTCGAGGAAACCGGGTTTATCTACGCACACAATTTATAGAGATTTAAAAACCGAAGTCACATTTTTCTTACACACATTTTTATACCTGTATTACAATCTCCCACTTTGGCCTGCTTGTAGAGACTGTAAAGTTCCAGTAGATCATTGTCAGCCGGCGTGGTGTTCAGATTCTTTACATCCTCGGCGGCTTGATCGAATTCCTATCATATTTTTATTTGAAGTATACGTATCTCAAATTTTCTTTCATTTAAATTGCTCATTAATAATGTATTCACCTGTAAGTCGGACATGGTTAAATGAATGCCTTAAGAAGTTTATCGCCTGACGATGACTAACGAAATTGAACTACTGTTCACCAATTGCCGTGATTATGTTTTTATTCAACTTAACATTGACCAGGACTGTAATTAACATAGCTCATGCGGCCGTTACTTGACTGCTTCTGTTAAGACTAAAATTCAAAACATTGAAGTTAATAATAGTACCAACACTTAGAGGAATATTAATGTAGCTAAACGCAATAATAATACACAAGCGAATATTAATTTATGCATTTAAACAATTTAAACAGGCGAATTTGGGAAATGTTTATTTAGTGGGATTAAAATAGTGGCTCTAATAATAGTGGGACTTTTATGCGCTGTAAGCTAACAGAGCCAGGGCTGCAGACTTTAACTTTTCGCTATAAACAATATGTAAAAAGTTATACAAATGAAGTTATTGGGCTGTTTGTATAACAAACCTTGCTTAAACAATACTTTAGACAAAAAAGGTTATAGTTTTATACAGTCGGCTCTTGGCTATTTGTGAAAACGTTATTTGTGGCGGTAAAACTGCCAAAGTGGCAGCACTAGACTTAACAGTCGACAATATGTTAACAGTGCCCACTTTGTTTACAGCTGTAATTTCGCGTTTAACTTTCGTCGCGAACGGACGTGTCTACGCGTGGGTGGTTTTGTGTAAAAATCGAAATCGAATCGTAACAAAAAAAAAGAATATTTAATAATAGCCCAACAATAAAGTTTGTCTCAAATATAATAATCTCAGACTGCAGTGCGTAAGTGTGTCTGTGTGTGCTGCTGGATGCAGCGGCTGAGCAACAAAGTGATCGCATTGCTGAAATCAAAGTGAAAGTGCCAAAGCCAAAGCCAAAGCGATTTATTGTTGTTGCTAGAAATTTTGTGTTTTGTTCTGTGCCGTTCGGTTGTGTGCGAGTGTTGTGTTTGTTGTTGCTGTATCGGCGCGCAAGGCGCTGCTTATGCAAATGTGGTATGATTATGTTTTTCTTTACGCACATACATATAAACCTAGCAACTAGTATCATAGGCTTACTAAATTTTATGCACACACACTCACACATAAAGCCTTCAGTCATGCTAATTGGCCAGCAACACGTAACTCTTTTTGTAGAAATTCTACCACTTTATTTTAAAGTGTTTAACTTTTGTGTCGAATCGGCGAAATCGATTGCTTTGGCAACATTCATTCCACTACGCATTGTTGTGCCGGTTCAAATATTTCTAACATGCTATAAATTTATAGCCTATGCATTGCGGCGTCTTTCAGTTCATTGAAACGCCTCCAGCTGCTCTTGACGCTTGACTCTCTCTTCGCATGTGCATATGTCCCTCTCTGCGTTTGCTACTGCGTTTTTCAAAGCAAACAATTTTTAGTAGTGTCAGCAGCAGCGAGCTCTGCTGTTCCGTTGCTGCCAACAACAATTGAAGTGCGAAAAGCAAACAAGGCAACAACAAAAACAATTGTGTATTTATTCTCATATACGGTAGTTTCTCATTCCTTTGCTCTCTCTCTCTCTCTCTTGCTTCCTGTACGCTCTTTCAATAGTTTCGTTTTCATTTGGCACTTTTGTCATTGTTTGTGCTTAACTTGGTTTTATTTTTATTAGTTTTGTTCGCTAGATTTATTCGTCCAACCACAAAGAAGAGGGACGTTCTTTGTTTTTGCGGTTTAAATAAATTAAGTGACAAATTTTTGGCATTTTTTTGAATCTCAATTAAAAAAATAATTAAATTTATAGCTTATAGCAAATAACAACCTTTTTAAGCTGTTCAATAGCTAAGTGCAGCTATAAATTAGCTAAAATACAGTTACTGCATTCCAGTAAACCATTTTTAAAAAAAACCAATGATTAACTAATGATTATGAAATGAAATATTGTTCTGCTCACTTTTACTTTGAGCATAATTGAACTTTAGAAGCGACTCTCGCCTGCATTCGTTTTTGTATTATCTTTCTCCCGTATTTTCACTTTCCATTTCTCTTGTTGTGCTTTTGTGTGTGTTTATGCAGCTGTTGCTGCCGTTAATCTATTTTTAAATTCATTAACACATTTCTTTTACTACTACGTTTTGCTTAATTTGTAGTTTAGAGCAAATCTTGCTCTAATTGCTACAACAATATTGAATAATCACACTTGAGTTGAGTTTTATCTCTTTATCACATTTGTTGACATTTCTCACTCTCCAACAATCAGCACTGATAAGACACTGTCATAATGTTTTTTTATTCAAAGCAGTATTGGACTGTTGACCCAGTCGCTGGCATTGCTATCATGGCCAATTTGAGAAGCCTTCTTATCAGTGAGATCCACTTTGGCTGTAATTGAAGTGGATTTGTTTCAGAAACTCAAAACTCATCTCATAGCATTTTGTTATTTGTTTATTTTGGCGTTGCCTTTGGCAATTATCGTCGAATGATTCAGCTTTGAGAATAATTGCACAAACTCGCATTGTGCGATTTTTACTTGAAAATCAATAATGACGTGTTCAATTAACTCAGCTGTACCTCTGTACCCCCACAATAACCTTTGCATATACGCCTTTTGAGTATCAAAATTAATTCCTTTTTATTTTTATTATATGTGCAACAGACTGATCAGCGTAGCGCCTAATAGGAAAGATGCATAGGTTATTGACTATCATAAGTTTATTGTGGGTTTAGCTGAGTTTTTTGTTTGAAAAAATATCAAAATGATACGGAAAACTAATTTTTACCATGCTGAAAATATTAAGTACATCAACTTAATTAAATTAAAAGCACTTTAAAATTGATTTAGCTGGGATAAAGTAATTCTATTACATTCAAAACGTTTTCAACGTTGTGCAAATTTTTACAAATTTTTATAGTAAAAGTTATAAAATTTTTAAAAACAGCTTTTAATACAAGATTTGTGAACAATTTTTAATTAAAATAAAAAATTATATTAATATACTAAATTGCTATAATATTTTTAATACTAAAAGCTGAAACAGAGTTGCCCCTGAACTAGTAAAGTATTTTTTCGCTAGACTTAAAGTTAGTAGGCTTTTTAGGATCCCTGAATTTACCTGAAACTTCAACGAAGGCTATGCAATAAACAGTAAAAATAAAAAGTAAATTAAAAATAATAATTTTTGTCGAAAATAAAATAAAAATGAATTTAAATGAGTTGGAATCTTTGGACGTAGCCAAGCAGCAGGAAGCGGAGGCTGGAACAGCAACTGCAGCGGAAGACGAGACTAAGTCCATGGATGAAGAACCGGTTAAAGCACCGGAACTGGACATTGTGATTAACAATGTCGTGTGCTCGTTCAATGTGCATTGTCATCTGAATTTACGTTCGATAGCACTGAATGGTCTGAATGTCGAGTTGAGACGTGAGAATGGAATGGTCACGATGCGTTTACGCCGTCCCTATACGACGGCTTCGGTGTGGTCCTCGGGGAGGATTACTTGCACGGGTGCCACTTCGGAGCTGCAGGCCAAGGTGGCTGCTCGGCGCTTTGCCCGCTGTCTGGGCAAACTGGGATTCCCCGTGCGCTTTCGGAACTTTCGTATCTTCAATGTGCTGGGCACTTGCAGCATGCCCTGGTCGATTCGCATTGTCAACTTCTCGGAACGGCATCGCAAAAATGCCAGCTATGAGCCGGAATTGCATCCGGGTGTCACGTACAAGATGAGCGATCCCAAGGCAACGCTAAAGATCTTCTCGACAGGCAGTGTAACGGTGACGGCGGCCAGTGTTGAATTCGTCGAATTGGCCATACAACATATCTATCCACTGGTCTTCGAGTATCGCAATGAGAACACCAAAAAGGATCTACAGAAAGTCCAACTGGAGCAGCAATTGTCCTCCAAGGCTGCGTTTCGTTTGCCCCACACTTCGTGGCGCCCCATGCCACAGATATACTCTTCAACTCGCATTGTGGACACCACTGCCAGCTCCATCACCAACTCAAGTGCCAACATTTTCAGCATTACCAACACTAAACCTAATCCTAATCCACCTACACCCCTTTCTGCTACCACTCTGAGCCCCTCTAATAGCACCAATACCATTTTGTCCAATGCCCGTCGCCGTGCCACCGATTGTTGGGTATCCAAGATGCAGAACAAACGTTTGCGTTACAATGATGCCAATTCTATGGCAAAGGTCAACGTGGTAGCTCGTTCTGTTACAGTTAAAAAGCCACCGTTAACAAGCAAACTGACAGCTATGCCTGGTTTAGGTACTGCAGCAACTGCTTCTACAGTTATCCAGAACACAGATCGTCAATTAAAGCCGGAGCAAACAATGGAGGGAAATGAAGAGAACGAAATGTTGAAGGAACTATTGGAGTTGATTTGAGTGGAATAGATAACTATACGAAGAGATAACTATATGAGCCTCTGAAGAACCCCTTAAATATAATTATGAAAGCTAAATATATTCATCTTGAATATAAAAGTAGATAAATATAATGAAGATTTTCCATTAGTTATCTGTATCTAAAATAAGTAATGAAATTGCAAAACTTCATACTAGTTTTGCAATGTTAAAAATGCAAGCCAATTATTTTCATTTAGTTCGTACGCTGATCAGTTTACTATTTGGTGTTGACAATAGTGCTAGCATCTTATTAGCAAACTGCTCAGAGAAATACAATTAATACAACCAAAAGCATTTATGCTTCCCCCAAAGTACAGCATTAAGATACTAGCAATTAAGTATAGGGTATTTTTTAGTCAAGCTTTGTTCACTCTCTCTCTTTACCTGTTTATACAAATGACGTTATTGCTAGCTGATTTCATGCATATTGTGCCATAGCTTTTTATTGAACTCATTTCACTTTTATGGTCAACATTTGGCTTTGTTTTTTCTACGGATTTGATCAAAGTGCAGAGTTTTGCTTTAAAGCATTCACAGAGACTGCAGACTGAGAGAAATACTAGGCTAGTTTAAACAAAAGTGTTGTTATTATTAGCGGTTATTTATCTTGAATTTGCATAAAACTGTCTGCCACTTTCATTGATTGCTTTGAATGCTGATTTGTTATGGTTATCAATAGCGCAACTGTTACGATGAGCCATACGTTTACTTAATTATCATTATTTTGAATTGCTATCTAAGAGCTAAGAACTAGCCATATCATTGGCTCACATTGGCTCACATTGGCTTATAATTTGGGCCATTTATCAAAGTTCTGGTTCTGGTTGTCTGCTCTTATATATTTTTTCATTTGCAGTAAACAAACAAAATGTAGTTGCAATTAGTTGGCCACAGCTGGCCCAGTTTGTGTTTGTTTTTATTTTTTTTCTTGTAAGCCTGGCCAACCAACTCACAGCTTTCACTGTCAACGTTAAAAGTCATTTACCGCCTTTCCCACTGAACCTTGCCACGCCTACTTCAATCACTTGGCCAAAAAGTTGGCAAGCTAGAAATTTTCAGTTCCATTGGCCAGAGTCAGAACCTCTGGCAACCCATTGAGGCGTGTGCCCAATATGCTCCCTCAACATATACATTATAGTAGTATAGCAGGTCTTGTGAACACACATTTGGGCATTATATTGCCTATACTATACCATATATATATATCAATAGCACCACAAATACTATATGGGGATATACTGATACAGGTTCGGATGGTGCGGGGGGGGCAAAATTGTGGGGTTCAACCGCATTTATAAAACTGCAACAGCTGCAGTTATTTTTCAGCCTGTTTGTTGCCATTGATGCCGCTGCAGTTTTAATACTCTATAATATAAAGGATAATATAACTCGTAAATGAATTATGAGCCGAATTTCTGAGATAGCATACCATGTACAAAAATTTTATTAAAATATTAAGAAGTTACTTTACTTAATTACTTACTTTTTTGCTGATCATTTGATTGCTTTTTTATTTGAAATACTTTTTATCTTTTCTAATTCGTTTTTTTAAATACAAACCCAAACACTTTTCTTTAATTTTAATTTTATATATAACAAAAGAGTATTTAACTTTCAACTTTCCCAATTTTCTTTTGCCACTGTATTTGTGTTTCAGTTGAATTCAATGCAAGATATTTGATTTTCGATTTTGTCGTTAAACGAAAAATTGAAAATGAATTTAAATTTGATTTTGTCGTTTTGGGAGAAATGCTTTCTTGTTTGTTTTTATGATGACAGCTCTATTGAGCCATAAAGAACTCTACGCTTTTTGTCCATAATAGCTTTTATTGAGATGAGAATTTATTTTAGAGAATATTTCTTGCTTTTGAAAAACATTTGGACTTTAATTTGAACTGATTGCAAGTGGGTTTTTGTGTTAGTTCTGGCCTTGAACTAGTTCCGCACCGACGCGCCTCAAATGAGTTAAGTGAATTTAGTTTTTGTGAACGCTTATCTACAGCTGCACCTTTAGCTGACCTCCTTCACCTTTTCTTCCCTTCTATTCTGTAGTCTTTTCTGTTTTATTTATTTATTTTTTTGCTGACCAGGTAGCTGAGCATCATCCAGCTGCTGTTGGTTGTTGTTGTATTTGTTACCTGTTTCGGATAGTTTTTGTGGCATTTGCTACAAACATTTCGGACAGTAATCCAACAAATGTTGTGCGGCATCAACAAGAAAATAAGAAAAGAGAATCGTAGAAGAATTCCTCAACATATAGTGCGTTGCTTTCAGTTGCGTCATCGCTCACGGAAATGAATTCATTTGTTGTACATACATATAATATTTAACTAACTATATAGTATATACATACATATGTATATGTTACGAGCTTTAAAACAACGAAATTGTTCAAGTCTGGTTTGTTAAATTTGTTTTTTTAGTCACAAACTTGTTTTGCCTAATGTTCTATTACATACACTCTTCATACCCGGATTTTATTAGCAGAAAAGGGGTATGATAGTCTACAAATTGCTTGGTTTATCAAGCCTTTTAAATCAAATAAAAATCTTATATTTTACAGACCAAGTACATTTGTTTTATTACAGAAGTTATGGCAGAATATTTACGTAGTATGTTTTAGTTTAGCATACACAATAAGTTTTTACTCACATAATAGCTGACTTTTTAAATTGTTTTAATTAAGTGGTAAATTTATCGCAAATTGTATTCATAATGAACTATATTTATGTCACTATTTAAATACATTTCTACGTCTTATCTACAACATACATGTGTATATTTATATAGCTTTCTACACATTATATGTAGGTGGGTGGCTAACGTAATTGTGCTAGCAAGTGTTTATTATATTCTACAGATGATATACTCTATAGCTTGACATAATTCTGAAACATTCAACGCCGGTTTCTCATGCGTGGAGGTCGTGAGAGAATTCTCAGTTTTTTTTTATTTTAATTTTGGTAACGCCTCAATGCGTACGCTCTGTGCAAATTAGTCAGATTTCAGATACATAGTTCTACTCAAGTATAGTCAAAGATTTTATTTGCATTGTGAGTATACGTAATGCTGTTGATATGCCTCAGAGATCTTTCCAAGTGCTCAATGACGCATTGTACAATTTTTGCAACGCTTCGTCGCCAGGCCACAATTCATAAAGTATATAGTATGTATATAGAAGAATATAATTCTAGATAAGCAAATAAATAGTGTAACATTTGCTTAGTGTCTTCAATTGTAATGTTTTTATTTTTTTGCAAATATTATCAAAGTCTTTTGGGAACTATGCCAGAAATAACACAAATTGCAGATGTAGGTTTTCATTGAGAATTCTTAAAAGTTATCTAGTTGGAAACTGCGCTTGTTTTGATGGTGTTGGGAGTAAAAATTATTCATATTTTTATCAGCTGAAATAAAAAGCTTTTTGTTTTTGTTTCCCTTTATATTTAAATGTTAGACTTATCAACAGTTTATACACTTAACATGCATCAATTGAAACTGCAACCAATTTGAATTTATTATTCAATTTACAATTCAAAAAGATGACTCAGTTTCAGTCAAATCGCTATCAGCGCTTTTACAACTAGACATTTCTCGTTATACTTTTCACACTTTCTTACCGCTTTTTCCTGCAACTATGGTTTTATTATCATCTCTATTTGCATGTCTGGCGTCCACTTGAACTTTGTGCGGACGCTGATAACTTATTTCTCTTATTTTTGCAAGCAATTGGAATTCGAATGCACTTGACCAAAGTTTGCGACAGTGCACACCTTTTAAAATGTGTTTGGCTGGAAACTCACCCTATTTTTGTGGTGGCGCCATCTAGTAGTGTAACTGGCTACCTCTTACTAACGTACAGTTCCTACGATCCGCGTGTCTACTTGCCATTAATTTCACATTAATTACCAACGTCACAGACTAGCGCGCTTTGCTTTATTTTATACCCTGTAGTCTAAGTAATTAAAGCGTATAAGTCTGCTCAAATTGTTGTAAGTGATATTTATTTTAGTTAAGCTTGATTTGTTTACTCTGAAAAAGTACATGTAGTAATGTATAATAAGTTAAAGAGGAATGTAAGACTTCAAGTTAATTAGCTTCTATTCATATATGTCCTTATGCTACTTAACAGACTTACTTTAACAGTTTGAATGTCTTTAACATTTAATAAGCTCTGCTTAACAAAGTTTCATACTTTCGGTTATTTAACAGACGTTAATGTTAATTTTGTTCTGCTATTTGTAACGACTGTAATTTAACAGACTTTAACATATGTTACACTACTTAACAGGCTTACTTTAAGCGTTTGCTGCTTTGTAAGAGCATCCTTTTGATTAACCAGTACAATTTCTTTAAATACCTCTACAGGGTATTCTATAGTTCAGCAGTGTCTAATTGTAACTGCACAGACTACTTTTTATTTTTGTAGTTTTTCGATTGTAAAACGTCGTAATCTGTGGATTATTGGGGCAGCTGATGGTTAGTTTTAAGAGCTCCCTCGGGCTATTTTTAGTTGATGCCGAACTTTTGCAATTGTATAGTGTCCCGGTTACTGTGCGACAATATGCGATGCATATAGCCACTGATAGGGTAGTGAAAAAAACAGGGAAATGTGGGGGAATAGTGCGGAAATTTTTCTAACATGTCACGCGTTGTGCTTTTTAATCTACTTTGGCTGATGACGTCATCTGTGGTCATGCCAATGTCTCTGCAATGATTGTCAATGTCAATATACTCGTATGTACACAGAAAGACGCCCATTGTTAACCCCTTGCCGTTGTTCTGGGGTTCCAATGACCCCACCAACTGACCTATGGTTGTGTTAAAAAAAATAGGAAATAAAACAAACGCACGCAAAAGAAATTCCATTTGAAAACAATTTTCAAACAATGTGCAAGCAATTTTCATAGCAATTAAAATATCAAAAACTGAGAAGAAATTGTAATTATTTGTATTTCACTCAAGCAAAAGGGTCAAAGCAAGTTCAAAGTGTCACGAACTGTGTAATTTTCATATCAAAAGAGTTATTTTCGTGGTTTCTAATTCGGTTAGACGAGCCAAGAAAGCAGCTCTAAGGGGATAATTGAATGAAAAATGAATATAAATTGTTTGACGTGAATTTTCGTAGTGCACTGCCCTATGGAATATCAAATAATTGTGGTGCTGGGCAAGATTTGGGTCACTCTGATGGTGTTGCACATGAAAGCAGCAGCAGCTTGCATTTTTGGGGGCCAAGTGTCTCATCATAATGCTCCATTATATTACGTATACGTAAATTTCACTAGGGAAATTAATTTCAAAGTGGTTACGCCTCCCTTTCCAATTGCCACGCCTCACACTCTCCATGCCACATGCCGCTGTGTGGCACATATATGTATAAAACGAGCTAATGGCCCGTCAAGTTGCGTCTACGCCTTCACCTTCGCCTCATAGAAACTGACAGAACAGTTGGACAGAGAGACGAATGGACAGCGTGACAGATGGATGGTCATACGAACCTACTAAAATGCATACCGCTTGCTGCTTTCAAACTGCACTTGGCCTACATTTATCTTTTTGGCCACGGCACAGTGGAGCAAACTGGCATAGTAATTTGATACTTACTTGATCTTACCGAAAACATAACAGACAACAGTTGTTTATAAACATTTTATATACTTTAATACATATATTATTTATTTACCACAGTCGACACTTTTCAGAAGGATGCATATCATCCAGATCCGGGCGGCAATTGTAGGCTTCGGCAAAGGCTGGAAGGTTGATCAGCATCTGTGTGAGACGCGCCTTATCCGAATCATGATTCACAAAGTAGTTGTCCTCTTTTGAATATCCGCAAAATAACTGTGCCGTGTTTAGAAAGAAGAGCTGCTTCAGCGGCACATTTGTGAAGTTTGGCTGTATCTGACTAAAGTTTGAGCCTGGACCAAAGTAGACATCATAGGCTAATCGTATACCCGATATATCCGCCTCACGTTCATTTAAATAGGTAGTTTGATTTCCATCCAGACATCTCTCAGCAGCTGCATAGTGATGTTGTTCAGTGATGCACGCACTCAATTCGTTAAAATTTCCCTGAAAGTCGTAGTAAAGGCCAACAGAAACAAATCCATGCATTAACTCATGGCTAAGGATAAACCCTAGAAGGCTAACTTTGAAGATGTCGTGTGAATCATGATTAAATATAGGCTCCTGCAGTATACCATAGGGTACAATGATAATGTTTTGATGCATCATATAATATGGTGTTGAATTTATTTCGGTATCCGAGTCGCTAATGTAAAAGTAATTGCTGACATTTGATGCTTTATTTTCCAGTTGTCCAAATAAGCGACTTGTTCGAAACTCAAGTAGCTGCAACTGAATCTGAGCATAGTCTTCAGTCTCTGTTAGTTGCAAGTTCGCATAGAAATCGGCAGCAAACTGAGAACGATTCACATTTTGAGGCACGTTGCCAATGTTGACTGCCATCTTATTCATCTTTATTCGCAGCGCCTCCAGTTGAGTTCGATTCAAATGCAGATTATTCTCGTCCAGCTTCTTCAAAAACTGCCTACGCATTTGCTCAAATATATCCTGTACGTCTTGCCGATGCTGCCTCAGTTTCTCCTCACCAATAAATCGCTGCTCGTAGAGGATATTTGCAGCCAGTTCCATGTTGCGTCGCACCTCCTGGGCACACTCGATGGGCTCATTACTGTCCATGGACTCCTTTTGCATATGCATGACAAAGCGAAGCATTATATAGGTTGCTAGCACCTCACGATCATAGTTGTCGAGCAGATCAATCACAGCAGTAAGATATTCTATATAACCCGTTTTCAGGCTATAGTTAGCAGGAGCACTTCGATTCAAAACAATATGCAAATAGTTTCGCCATTGTCCCCGATTTGTTGCCTGTGAATCAATTTCGGCTACACCACCCGAACTTTTTTCTTCATATTTTTCGATCAAATTAACTAATAAAGACTCTAATGCCTTGATTGTTCGGTCAAGTTTTCGGCTCTTTCTAATGTCTACTCCAAGCAGTTTAAGTCTCAGCTTGGTAAACGTTATTGATTTGAATTCATCCACACTTGGTTTCTCGATGTAAATTATGTATTGGCTGCTGTTGTGCAATTCTGGAAGCACATCCAGTTTAAAGAATACATTGCTTAGGCCATATCGTCGCAATCGCGCCAATGTCTCCATCCAATTAAACTTGTTGCTTGCCCAGACTTCAGGCCTGACCGTAAACTGTGGCCAAGAGATCTGATCATTGGGCGGAACTAGTTCCAGATAATGTCGGCTAGCTCGAGTTTTATTTGATGCCCGTCGACAGGTTTGATAGACTCTCAGGGCCTTTGCCTCCACAGTGTTGGGTTGAAGTGAGCGACTTTCCAGTTCATTCATTAGGCTCACTATATTTTCATTTACTTTATGATTGATAAGTCCAGTAATTTCAGAAAACTTGTCACTTTTGTGCTTCTCGATCCACTTTCCACACGCGTACTTATAATAATCATCGCACGCTGAAATACTATCGTCCACATAACTAAGAATTCGATTCATCAGACGTTGATCAGGATTCTTAGTAGCAGGATTATTTGCCTGGCTATATGATACTGTATTTATTAAAAGCAACACAAGTCCAATAAATCCGCGACTCGTTCTCGATCTTGCCATTATCGTTATCGTTGGCAAACTGTTTGCATCGCTTCGCTGAATCTGAATTGGGGTTCAACTCTGTGTCTTTGCTATCAGTAGAATTACTATATACAAGCGATAGTTTTCAGTGGACAGCTGATTATTTATGTTCTTCTTCTATATTTAAAATCTTTCAATTTAGTCTCAATGAAACATAAATTTTATACTGATCAAAATATACTGACCAAAATAAGTAAGATTTTTGTCACTGACCTATGGTTTTTGAAGCCATGAAAAAATTATAGCTGTCTAATTGTTTTGTCAGAGACTGTCTATGTGTAACTAATAGAAGGAGTATATAATATAAATATATATATATAAATTATTGGACAACTTTATCATATAGTTTCTTAATCTCAAATTTAATCCCAAAACTACATGTAGTATTTGTTAAGAATTAACCACTGTGCGTGTTCAGTTGTCGGTGAAAGCCCATCAATTGAAAGGGACTGGGCCATGTAAGTGCACTTTCGGTTTTGGGGGGGTGGCGTAGGCACAACATTACACATACGCCATGTGTTGCGCTTTGGCTGTTGATGTGACTGGGCCCCATTAAGAGGGCTTCACGTAGAGCGCCATTGACAAACAATTTGGCTGATGCATTTGACTCGTATCGAGTCCGTTTTCACATTACTCTTGGCACGTGTTGAGCGTGAGGATTTTCTCCTGTTTTCCTTCCAGTTCTTTCCACAGTTTTTCACTACTCTTTCACATATATTCTATTTAATTTATTAAAAGGACACGTAGAGAACGCATGCCAAATGGCGACTCTTCATAATTTCACAATTACTACGCCCAGTTAAATGTCGCCAGGACATAACAAAGTGAATTTTAATGGAGCCTAATAGCCAACCCAACTGGCAAATGTCATGAAAATGAGCTTGAAACTTGATGGAGTTGAGCACACACTACATACATTAACTGACGTAACTCTGCCGCATCCCTTTTCCTTTTATCTTTTTTACGTTTCATTACACATTTTTGGCAGCCATAAAAAAATTTGTCATTTTTTACGTGGAATTTGCCAAAGCTAATTTCATTAGGTAGTTTGTTGGCAGTTCTTTTTGAAAAGGAATTTCCATTTGCATAGACAAAGTGAAACACATTCATCTTCATAAAGTACTTGTACTATATAGTATCAAGTTGGGCTGGTCAGTCAACCTAACTGAATTGTAGTTTTTACTACATTTTCATCTCTGCTCCATTGACACGCAACAGTTATTCTTTATTTCTGTCATTTCCCTCTCTCTCTCTCTCGCTCTCTTTTGTTTTCTCTGTCCGTCGTTTTCCTGTTTGGTTGAGGAACGTGCCATTGACAGCCACCTGTCAAATGAGTGTCAACGAGTCGTATGACCTATGGATTATGGCCTGACAGTAATGTGAAGCAAGAAACATAGCTCAATAGACAAATGGGCAAATCAACAGGTAATAACTACCATGAATAGAAAGAGTAGTTGAAAATCGTATACAGTATTAGGTATTTAAGCACTGGTCTAATTAGGGTTTATTGTTGGCTCAATATCCCACTTTTAGCTCAGTATCCAATGGGTGAAAAGGTCATAGTTTAAACACAAAATGTTCACAATTTTCATAGTAAACATGCATAAAACTATTTCCATTTCATTTATGCATAAACAAATGCTAATTGGCATTACGACTCGTTAAACTTAACAGACATGTGCTTAGAGGTAATATGCAATTATAATATATATTCAGTATACGCCACATGGGACGCATGCACAAAATCTGTTTGCCATTTAACCAAGTAAATGTAAACGTTAATGTTCAATACTTAAGTATTTTAATAATATGCAATTTATATTGCATTCCCACCCACAAAACAGTGCGACAAACACACAGCAGAGGATGCCAATGAAATGTCCAATGTGAAATGTGTGCCAAGTAAACAAGACAAGTCGAAGAGACAAAGAAACAAGCACAAAGTCAATAACAACATGTTAAAATGCAGCACTTGTCGCAGCGAGTATACTAGACTATACGATACTTACAAATAAATTTAGAAATACTGCTACTAGTATTACAAAACTTCTACACACTTTACAGGGTATAGAAATATTGTTTACATACTCGAATCAGAATCGAAAACAAAATAAACATTTGATTTGAAATTAGCAACAGGCCAAATAGTCATTGGCAGTTGATGGAGCACATCTGGCAGAGCCAAACCAATAATATGCCATAGGGATGGGTATGTGCTGTGTATGGAATACATATATACCATTCACTTAAATATTAAAGTAGCTATTTATGCTGCTCATAGTCAAATGCGATGTGTGCACGCATCAAGTCTGGAATCAGTTTGGAATTTCATATAAATTTCTGAGTGTTGAGACGTTCGGAATTTAAGAATGGGAAATAGGAGAAATGAGGCCATTGTTATGATTATTCAGACATAATACGGCAAATATGATGCCAGCAACAGAGAACACGTTTTCCCAATAGCGCTTTGATGGGCGCTACTCGAATTCTCCAGCTGTCTGTTTGCCACACCCCCACTACACTACAACAAGTTGACATCTGTGCACATACTTTCGCTATGGGGGCGCCAACTGTATTTGCTTTGCCTACGATTCTATGCACATCATCATATATACAAATTAGTTTATTAATCATAGCCAGATTGACAGCATTTCTTTCTGCTGAAATTGCGATGATGCCATCAACTTGTTTCGTACTCAATCATTTTGGAAAATAAATCGTACAAAATATGCAACCAATTTCATTGAGAACTCTTTATTTAAATAGATATATTTTATAATACAAGAGAAAGAAATAATATTAGATTGGTTTTTGTTTGCAAAGTAAATGTACGCATGTGTAAAAATAATAATAACGAAGCCAGCTGATTCCCAATTTTATCAAGATCAAGGTACAGCTGCCTAGATACAATCTCTGACCGAAATATTCTTAAAATAACAGCGCTTATTTTAAGCATGTATTCTTTAATAGTTTTCAAATATTCTAAATATAACGATTGGTACATTAAAAGTTATCATTTTTTAAGAGGAAAACTAAACTTTAAATATTTTAGTTGTAGTTGAAGTTGAAAATTCTCTACAAATAGAACATTGCTGATATCAACAGTTTGTTGCTCACATTCTGGGTCAAAGTACATTATCTAAATGCTGATATTTGTACAAAACTTAAATAACCATAAAACTAATGCTAGTTATATAAAAGGTCCAAATGGCAGTAGTTTTTTTTGGTACTTTCGAAAGAGAGTGTTTTTAATAGCTTTATCATGGTGTAATGCTCTTTTGTGGTTACATTTAGTTCAGTTACTTATGTGTGGCACTGTGTGTGCCGCACCCACAGCAGTCTCATTATTGTGCCATTAGGTGTCTGTTTTCCTACTACTAAAGTACTTTTTTTCATATGTCTACTACTTTTTACGAGCATTGCCGGCCTCTTTTAGCTACTTTTTTTTTTTTATATATTTTTTTGTCTGTCTAGTCGCCGTCTGTTTGTTTAAATGTTTGGGTGGCGTAGGGGTGTTGGCAAGGGGGGGACTAACACTTGAGCTTTGCCGGTTGCTCTCTCGCCCTCTAACTTTGTTCGCTCTCTCTCTCTCTCCCTCTCTCAATATGGCTCTGCCTGAATGTGTTTGAATTGTTGTTATTCTTTCGTGCTCTCTCATTAGCCCCACATTATGTTGATGTGTTTGAATGGAGACGTCGACGTTGGCAGTTTGGCATGCAAAGCGGAACACAAATGTGTGTTTTTATTGTTCATTGTTGTTGTTCTTTTTAGCGAGAAAATTGAAGAATTATAAAGTTTTGTTCATGTCAAAAATGACGTCATTGATGCTTGTTCCGTGGGCTTTTGTTGTTCTGTGTGTACATGACTGTTAAATAAGCTACAAATTGTTCTTATTACTATATAGTATACAAATTTTAAATAAACTTTTAATGTATAATGGTTTGAAATGGTTTCCAATACGGGAAAAATTTGGTTTATCAAATTTGAAATCAATCTATTTCATATAAGTATTATTGAATTTAACAAGTTTATTTTTGTGAATATCCAAATTACGTATACTAAATTCCTACTACTTGTCTTTTTTTAGACATTTATTTTTATTGCAGTTGTTTTGAGTTTCGTTTATAGTTTGCTTTTATGGAAATTGTTTGACATTCCTTGAGTTTTACATTTCCGTTAACTTTTCACTCGTCATCCACTTGTTGGGCTTCTAATGTTTTCCTGTTTTGTCGGTCTAAAAGCAAATTTGGTAGACATTAACGTAAGGACATGTAAATAAATGGAGCAAATTGTACCATTGAATGTCGATTACAAACATTTATCCATAGGGCAGGCAGGCAAGCTTAATACACTGTTAAAAATAAAGGATATAAGATTAAAATTATTGTTGAAAAATAGATTTTAGATTGTTTTTTTAAGTTTTTAAGATTATTAATCTATAAATTTAATAAAATACATGAAAATAGGAGCTGAAATATAAATAATTTTTAATAATTATTACAAAATTAATGAATAAATAAATATATTCATATATTAAGTTGATTTTTATGAAAGTTTTTTATTGTATTAAGCTATTTTTTTATAATAATTTCATAATTTTAGCATTTATAATGATCTACATCAAGAACCACAATATTTAGGCTGCCTTATTGCTTGTATTTTTGTCAGTGTAGCCAGTCGAACATGTTCTGCGCTGTCTTCCGTGTGTCCTATGCTCTTCCTTGCTTCCTGTCATGCCATGAAATGGCGCACAATTGCGCGACTAATAAAGGCCGCTTTGGAGGCCAATCCCCGGGCACAGGACGGATAGCGGAAAATGGAAAAGGAAAATTGAAACTAACCCAACCCAAGTTGGAATAGCGTGTGACTACTGTCTTTTATGGGAAGGCGCTAGCCACGCCCACGTGTCAACATATGTGTGTGTGTGTGTGCTTATCAGTGTTGCCATTTAAAGGACTGAAGTAAATAGCTAGTTTAATAACAAAATTTTGCTAAAAGCTTACAAAAATTGTAAGAAACTGGAAGATTGTTTTGCGACGCTCTTAGAATCGTTATAAATAGTTGAAATTTGAAATCATAGTCAAGACGGAAAGTGGTTGTTTGAAAACAATACAAAAGTAGCCTAGGAGTTGTGCTGAATTGCAGCTAAAGCGACATCACTGTCGCTTATCGCAGCGGACGCACCCAACTCTTGGCTGCCAAAAACTGTTTGCAGTTCTTACTGTTGTCTTTGGTTGTGCTTTAGTTGTAATTAAAACCGAGTTAATGTTTATAAGTCAAAGATTAAAAAACTTGTTCTTAAAGTCTTTAAAAAAGGGATAGGGTCATAGGGTGATGGCGAGATAGAAAAAGAGAGAGAGCACGTTACTGACTGCATTTTAAGTTTGCTTCCTTTTGCCAGTTGCTATTAAGCGTGACATGTTCTGACAGTTGCTGTTGCTGCAGCAACCCCCTTTGCCCCTTTTCTTGTGGCACTTGGGGCTTTGCCACACATCCACAAGAGCCGCCGCCTTATCTAATATAATTTCTAATTTATTTTCTTCCAGCTGCGCTGCGCTGCGTCCTCACACAGCGGTGGCCAAACAAACTGCAGCTGGTCTGAAGCGCCTGCAAGTTTTATGAATGAGTCAACGGACTCGGGGGCACAGACACTGGTTCAGCCGCAACGTGAATAGAAGCAGGAACAGGAACAGGAGCTGAACAGGAGACATCACACATTCAAAATGGCCTTCAGCTATGCCTGCCTCGTCCTGCAGCGAGTCGTTGTGCCGGCGGTTCTGGTGCTGGGTAAGTTTTGAACTTTTGCAAATCAGTTTCATGCATCATCCAAAATGTATACCCATTATCCTTGAGTGTAGACGAGAGTATTACGAGTAAGTGGAAACCTAAGGAAGCAACTTAAGGGTTCACCAAGCGCAGGGTACATCCCAGTGCATTATGCTCAACTAGAACTTTGAGCTTGCAACTAATTTTGATTTTATCTTTTGTTGCAGCTTCGCTTATGCGACCGGTGGGCATATCGTTTGTGTACCTGTTAATGTTCTTCATGTCGCCCTTCATACCGCTGGCCACACGACGCAACATCAAGGGCTCCGTGACTGCATATTTTATCATTCTGCTCACGCTGAGCACTCTCGTCCTGCTGGGTCACATTGCACTCCAGGTGCTCGCGGTGACCACCACGTTGCCCATCAACAGTTGCTCCTTTAGCGAGCGTTTGCTGCGCCACATTGGCTTCATAAGTTTCGTCGATCTAAGGTGCGATTATTAAATGGAAATCTTTGTGGATTATAGCAAAACTTCTTTTCTTGTTGCAGACCTTTAGCCATAATTGAATGGCTGGCACCGGAAGTGCTGGTGGTGGCCACCTCACTGGGCTCCTTTCTGACCGTCAAGCGTGTGGCAACACAAACTGTCACCGCCGAGCAGCTGGAGAATGGCGAAGTGCCAGAATCACAGTCGGAACAGCAGGTGGCCAGCCAGGATGCCAATGGCGGTGATGTGCAACAGGCCACGGCCACAACACCGCTGCAGCAGCAACAGCAGCAGCTGCGAAAACGAGTCTCCATGATCAGCCAGCATATACACTTTGAGGGATTGATCAAGATATGTAAGACTTATAGCTAAAAAATCAAATGTTAACAGTTTTCTATTAAAAAAAAATAAGTTAAATTCTAGTTTAAACAGTTTTCAACTGGGTCATTGGTGTAGAAAGTCTAGTGTACCCCATGTACTGACTTTGCTTGTCAATAGTTTACTCTGCTCCCATTGTAAATTTACCTTAAATATTTGTAATTTAATTCTTTCCATAGCAAAAACACACTTATATTTGGGGGCACAGTAAGAAAAAGCTTATTATTTGGAACTCAAAACCACACAGACAGTTTAAAAGTTATTATAATATAAATTAACTTTACAAAAGTCTTCACAATTATTTAAAATGTGTTACAATAACTAAAATGTATCTTGTTTCGACTACTTTCAGTGCCACAATCAATAAATTCTATAGTAAACTGTTTAAATTCGATAAACCCATCGAAATTGAATTCAATTCTCTATTTGCAGCTCCTCTATTCTGTTTGGCCACACTGTTCTTTGCCGCCGTGCTGCGTCCATCGGTGCCTGGTGGCTTCTATTTCCTCATCTTTCTGCTAGCCGGCACCTACTGGGCAACCTGCCAGACTCTGCAACGGTGCGTGACCCTCAAAGATTTCGGATACAATCAAATCAATTGTCTGCTTTGCTTTGACTTTGTCTAATGTTTTATATTTCTTTTAGGGGCTTTGCATTGTTGCTGCGTTGTGTGATGTTTGTCCTTGTGCTGCATTCGGTTTGCATTGTTTCCTATCAGACGCCCTGGATGCAAAGTCATCTCAATTACACTAGTCTCACGGCGCGGTAGGTTTTAACTATAAATTTAAACAAATCTAAACAACTATTTTGTTGGTGTAAACTTGTTTTGTATTAAATATTTTATAGCTTGATTGGCCTGGAGCCCCTGATTGAGTCCAGCTGTACGCCGGATATACGTGTGCTGCTCTACAATAATACACTCTCTCTGGACTCGTATCTGAATCCATTTGCTATGCTCTTTGCCTATTTTGCCATGGCATTGACCACAAAGCATTTGATCAAGCCGAGGGTAAGTCACGATGACCTGGTTTAAATTTAGTTTAACTTTATTTTCCCCAGTTCTTTTCCAAAAAAATAGCAAAATAAGAAAACTTGATTTAGTGCAACTAACACACGGATTGCTCTTTGATTCTATTTTTTTCTGCTCTTCTTCTGCTGCATTTTTTGCTCTTTCTCTCTCTCTCTCTCTCTCTTCCCATTTGCATTTGGATGCAACCATTTTTTTATAACTGCTGATACGATTTAAATATCAACTTGAACTTTAACTTTTTGCACGCATACAATAAAAAATATATATTTATTTAACAACAATAACAACAACAAAACAACATAAACATTGATACGTCACTAACAACATCAACAACAACAACAACAACATCCATACACAATTCTGTTTGGCACTTGCTAACTTGCCACACGTGCTACACACTGCTACTGTCCCTGCTGTCCCACCAGCTGGAGCCGAAACCTGCCACCGCCTTTGGACAGACAGTAGAGTGCAACAACAGCAGCAGCAACAACAGCAACAACACCAACAGCAAAGTCAACCGACAACTATCGCTGCTTACGTCACAAACAACACGCAGCGGTGGCAAGGATAACTCCGGTGTCGCTGCCACTGTTGCTGTCGGCGTCTCTGCTGGAGGCGCCACAACAACAACAACCACAACAAGTCGCACACAACGTTTGAGTGTAAGCGTATGTGTATGTGTGTGTGTGCCTATTTTGGGGCGGGAAAGTGTGTGCCACAGTGTGTGGCAGAGTGTGTGTGTGTGTGTTTGTTGATAACTTTGACTTTTGCCTTTGACTTTGCGTGTGTTGCAAGTTTTACAATGCAAAAATAGTATCTCAAACCTCTCTACAAACTGTGCAACAGAGCGAAGAGGAACAAACAAGAATCTTTGGATATACCAGAACTACCTTTGCTAACTAAACGAATTAACGGGAGAAAGTAACTAATCAGCAAACTTTAAGAGATGCCGAAAACTTTGAAATATATGCAATTTTTATGTTAATATATAAGAATATGTATATGAAATGTTGGCTTAAAGAAAATGGTTTTAAACTGTGCTTTTAAACTGCATTTCAAATATTCTTTAAAAATAATGAATAGATTTAAAACAATATGAAATATTGTTAGCTAACAAAATTATAAGCAAATTTAGCATAAAAGTTTTCGGAGTCCCAAAAAAACTAATATAATAACTTGACTAAAAATGGGGAAAATTAAAAAGAAACGCTCAGTAATATCTATACATAGTTTAAGAGCTTTACAATCCCAAATGAGCTTGGCGAATTGAACTAATTTTTAAGTTGATGTGATAATATCTTAAGCAACTGCGTTATGTGCTATATATATATATAGTTTGTCGTTTAATTCGACAATTCTTTCGGGCTGCGCTTTGTTGTCGATATTCTTTGCCACAACTATTCTCTCTCTATCTCTCTCACTGTCATTTTATCTCTTTTTTTTTGTTTTGTTTTTGTTTTTTTTTTCGTTGATTTTTGTTTATGCTCTCTATTTTATTACTTCTTCTGCTTTAGGTTTCTTTACGGCGTGAACAGCGTGCAACGTTAAATGAACCGACTGAGACGACGCCTGTACGTAAACTAACTCCCTCTAATCGCTACTAAGTCGCCCCCCTTTCCTCCCGACCCCCCAAATCGCTACTAAACAAAAAAAATAATATAACTAACCAACTGTTGTTCATTAGTTTATAGTTCTAAACATCTCTCTGTAACTATAACTAGAGCTACATTTCTATATATATCGTTTAATGTATATATCTATCTATCTTTCACTTTGTCTATATTAAAACTGTTTCGTCATGTTTTGTAAACGTTTATTGTAACATTGTCTAACATTCGATTATACTACTAATAATGCTTTTGCGTAGTCCAATTGTTCAGTTAATCGTAATATTCATAACTTTAATCCTTAGCTATGTTCCCCTATATCGATCTCTCTCTCTCTCTATACCTTTCTCTCTCTAACAACATATAATCCTCAACATAGTGTGCTATATACTGCGTAAGTGTGTGCGTATAATCGTATGTGTGTGTGCGTTTGAAATTTTGGGTATAACTCTGTAACTGTAAATAGCTTTAACAATTCACCTAAATTTGGATAGTACGACATTAACACCCTTAGCATGTATTGACCCCCCCTCTCCCCTTGTTTCACCATCTCTATCTCTCGCTATATATATCTATCTATATCTCTCTCTATGTCACAATGTCTATTTGTTAATTATTGTTCGATGGGAAAACTAAAAATGTCTGGCGTTTCCTTAGCTGGTGCGTCAGAATACACGTAAGACGCGCACTTCTCAGGCTCTGGAGTCCGTAGGAGCTGGAGCAACGGCACCAAGTGGTTCACGTGCCAATGATATACAGCTGGACACAATGGATCGTCGTTCAGAGCAGGAGAATACCACATCCATACTGGATCAAATATCCTATGGTTTTGTCAGCGTCGGTGGCTTCATCTATCAGAATAGCTATATATTTACCAATATTCTGATGATGGTATGTAATTTTTATGCTTTTCTTAAAATAATTGCTAGAAACTTTGGTAAAATATTTTAATTTAACTTTTTTCAAGTTAACACAAGTAAATTTCGATGGCACACATTTTTTAGAAATTTATGTAGCATACTTTTGAGCATGGCAAGAATAAATATACTAATAAGTGTGTTTCACTTGTAGGCCTGGTCTATAGTGTACCACAGCTGGTTGACCTTTGTGCTGCTGCTGTGGGCCAATGTGCTGTGGATGATACCCAATCAGCGTAAGGCCATGATGCGTTCCAGTCCATTTATAGTGCTCTATGCTGAGCTCTTGCTGGTGGCCCAATATATCTATGGCATGGATCTGAATAACAACGAACTGCCCACGAGAGTTTCGGTGAGTTATTTCTCAAGAAATTTCCTTGTAAATTCGTATTTAACCTTTTCTATCTACAGACAGCGGGTATTAATTTGCAGCAAATTGGCTTTGAGCGTCCCATTGAGAATCAAATGCGTCCCTGTGTGCCGCTGATTGTGAAGACCGCCTTTGTGCTGATGTTCTGGGTGACGTCACGTCAATTCTTTAAGGAGAAACGCGATAGACGTAGGGATAGCACCTTGGCGGATATTATAGCACCGCTGCAGATTACTGTGGGATCGGCTGGATCGAGTTACCTCATCAATGATGGCAAGAAGACCTCAAAGTTCCTAAAGAAAGCCGGCGATGTGATAAAGAATCTTTTGGTGCGTCTATGGATATGGCTGCTCGTCTTGGTCATCTTTTTGTGTGCCATAACTGGCGAGGATATGACGGGCTTTCGCATTTGCTATATGGCATTGTTCCTATTCTTCTTGCTTGTCTTTCAATCATCGTCCAAGGCATGGGTCAAGATTATGTATGGCTTTTGGCTGTTCCTAATCTTTTATGCCATGTCCATATTGATATTGATCTATACATATCAATTTGATAAATTCGACTCCTACTGGAAGGACTATCTCAATGTGTCCCAAACACTGTAAGTATCTCTCTCAAAATTTTTCCATACAATACCAAAATATATTAATTTTCCTGCTTTACAGTCAAAAGGATATTGGCCTGAAGCGTTACAAGACTAAGGATCTGTTCCTGCATTTGGTATCGCCCACAATAATTGTCATACTGACTGTGATACAGGTGCATTACTTTCACAAGCGTTTCATTGCCTCGTTGCAACAGCAACCATCGTCTGGTGCGGCAGCTCAGAAGCCCACAGAGACAACCGCCTTGGAGCTGGCGGCACCATCAAAGCGTCGTGGCAGTGCCAGCTCCATGCGGCGATCTGTTGGACCCACAGCCGAGGCAGCAGCCACTGGTGGAGCAACCACAACAGATTTTGAGACATCTGTGCGGGATTTGGTGCGCATTTCATTCCGCAAGATCAAGAACAAATCGGAATACATATTCAAGAGATTCAAGACCGTCTTTTGGCGTTTCCTCGAGCTGCATATCATGAAGGCCGTTTACATTGCCGCCTTCGTCTGCAGCGTCAGCGAAGTGTGCGTCCTTCACATTGTCTTTGTGGGTTTCTGTGTGCTCGGCGCCACCTCACGCAAAGCCGTCCAAGTGGTTATCAGTCGACTGATATCGTTCATAGTCACCATCATAGTGCTATCCAAGATGATATATCAAATTGAGTATTTGGATCACAAGCAGTACAGTGTTAACTGTGTAAGTAGTCAGCGGAATTATGAAGCGGATTTCTATTTAAAATTGTTTTTATATATATTTTCAGTCTGATAATCGCACTGCTAACAATGCTGAATGGGTTGGCCTCAACAAGGCGGATAAACTGGAGGGCGGTTTGATGGGTTTGCTGCGCACTTATATCATTTACATGGTCATTGTCACCATGCATGCGGTCATCTCACTGCGTCAACTGCAGATGCGTGTCAAGATTGGCGAGAATAGCACTTTGCTGCCCAAGTTACTCTTCCAGAATATAACGCGTGCTGATGCGGAAAAGGATCTGGTTGGCCTGGTTAAATATCTGCTCAATTTTGGCTTCTATAAGTTTGGCATTGAGATATCGCTAATTGCCTTGGTATCGACCATAACCTATCGCCAGGATATTGTTGCAGTGGCCTATGCCCTCTGGTTGGTGGTCCTACTGCTGCTCAAGCGTTCGCAGTGTGCCAAATTGTGGGGCATCTTCCAGACTTTCTTTGCCATCTCCATACTTTTGCAGTACATTGTGCTCGTGGGATTACCTCCCAGCTGGTGTATGGGTAAGTAATTCTTGTTCAAGTATTTACTTTAAATGAATCAACAATTTATCGAATCTTTTGCAGGTTATCCCTGGGATGATGGCCCATTTGGTGAGAGCATACAACGCTGGACAATGTTGCCGGGATCATTACATTTCAATCATGTGCCCAAGCTGATCTTTGACTTTATTGTGCTGATCATATTGAATCGTCAGAAGAGCATCTTCTGCATTGAGCAACGTTATGCCACCAATGATGATTATCCGGGTGGCAGCAATCGCAGTGTCATTGGTGATATCGCCCAACTGGGACGTGTGCCTTTTGATAATCCAACACATGATTTCTGTTCCTACATACGCAACTATTCGGATATTCTGAAGAATGGCACATTGTGTGGCTTCTATTGGTTCACCTTGGCGGTGGTTTTTTTGGCCGGCACAAATATTGCAGATCTCTTGGCATTGGGTTATTTGATTGGTGCCTTCATCTTCTTGTGGCAGGGATCAGATTTCTATCTGCGTCCCATTAACACCATCATCAGTCGCTGGAAATGGCTGTTGGCTTTTAATGTGGCCAACATTCTGATCAAGACGAGTTTCCAAATGGCCGGTTGTCTGTTCATGACACCACTCACCACCAACTGCTGCTGGCTTGTCCATATGCTGGGCATTACTTGTTCTAGTAATGTAGTGACTGATCTGCAGGAGCAGCAAACCGATGAATCATTCGTCGTTGTCGGGCCCGGCGAGTGCCCCAAAATTACACACCAAGCTGTGCTACTTTGGGATGCGATCTGTTTTGCATTTATTCTCTTTCAGTTGCGCATCTTCAAGTCCCATTACTTCTGTCACATCATTACGGACACCAAGGCTAACAATATACTGGCCTCCAGGTGGGTTAAAATAACTTTTTATGTTGATTGTAATGGTCATAATTTGGTTTATTGCTTTGCAGAGGTGCTGACATCATTGAGAGTTTGAGACAGAAACAGATCGCCCATCGTCACGATCATGAGAAGCAGGTGCTGCACAAGATCAAGCGCAAGATGGAACGCATTAGGGCTACACAGCAAAAGATGCTGCGTCCGTTGGACAAACAAACCCATTTCGATGGTAAGTCGAGAAGGAGAAAGGTTCGATTTTTTTTTTTGCTAAACGTTTTTTTCTTTTGGTGAGAAGTTTGGGTTTCGCGTTGCTTTTTTTGTCCGTTGTTTTTCTGCAATTTTCCACTGGCTTTTTGAATTTTGTACCATGGAAATTGTCATAAAAAAAGCGCGAGTGTTTTGTGTGTGTCCCTAACTAATCATTGAATTGAAAAATGAATTAAATAAAGGGCAACCCACGCCCTTGGAGCAATCACTGTCGGAGGCAGCGCCATTGACACATCGGAATAGCTTTGTTTCCTGCCAGGGATCTGGCTATCAGACACCCGATGGTCCCAGTTCCAATAGTAGCTCAGCGACATCCTCGCCAGCTCGTGCCTCGCTGCTCTCGAGCAGCAGCAGCAGTGCCGAGAGTGTCGATAGTGCCGATGCGGCTGTCATTATCGAACCAGAGATTATTATAATGCTCTGCGATGATGCCATGGATTATGTGGATGTGCAGTCGGCCAGCGAGGAACACGATGAACCGACTACCACCACTGTGATGGCAACCAAGGCTACGACTACAGCTGTAAGTGATGATGATGTGTGCAGTGCAGGGTATCAAGAGTCCATTAAACCCTTTCATTCCTCGAAGCCGACAACGCCGAGTACTGAAGCATTATCTGCACTGCTTACCGAGGGATTCCTGGAGCCGAAACGCATCTCTTTGGGCTTGGCGCCGTCAGAGAAAAGTGGACAGAGCACAATGCAGGCTTTGGTGCCACCTCTGGTGGCATATGCCACAGCTTTGGCTACCAGTACGACCAGCTCGGCCAATCTAACGCCCAATCTGCGTAGACAGCACCGAAGACAGTCTTCGACAAATGCGGCAGTGTCCTGGAACGAAACGGTGTCCATTAAACACTCTCCTCTGAAGCAACATGTGGTAAAGAGACTTTGTTGTGCTACGTTCAAACTGCGTTACAGTGTGAACTTAGCATAATTTAAGTAATTTCAAGAATTAATCATACATTCCTTGTCGATCTTTAATTGGAGCAGTCGTCGGAGCATGAGGAATTGGTTACTATGCGTCACAAGTCACTGCATCGTCGACATTTGAGCATGGGAAATGCTAGTTACTCCCTGGATGAGGCACAGTCACGTCTACGTCGTGCGAGTAACTTGTCCGGAACCAGGGATGAGGCCGCCTTGCGGTATGCCCAGCGACCACATAGTTGGGGACCCGTCGGTACGGCCTGTTATACGGAGAGTCTAATGTGCGCCTTCTATGAGCGCACACTGCTGCATGGACCATGTATTGGATGAATCTTATTGCTCTATACTACATACATATTTCTATCTTTTTTGTGTACTCAATATGTGATACTGAAACAACATTGTATAAAGAAATCTATTTCGATTTTAAGTGTGCGCCCCTTTAGGGGGTAATAAAAACTTATTGAGGTCGTGTGTAGCAGACCTCAAGCAAACAATGTCCACTTCAAACTAAATACATTTGTAAATAACACTCAACTTTATTACTACTATTATTCTACTTTAAATGAATGATACTTCATGAATTGATTTGTTTAATCAATCACAAAAGCGTTATCAGAGTTATGCGCGCTTATACAAGTGTACAAAATATCATCAAAGTATATTTTAACGAGGCTGAAAAATTACATTTATTCTCTTCTTTTGCTAATAATACCACATAGTGCGTGCTACGTGCTACGTTTTTTGCGAATTTTCTACTTATATTTATATTTGCTCCAATCTGCTAAAAGAAATGTTTTGTGATTATGCATAAATAATTATAAATAAATGATTTAACCTCCAAGTATGCTTTTTTTACCAATTTTTTATATTTTCTAATTCAAAATTTAATTAGGATTATGTTATTTAACTTAAAAATCTTTTGAGATGCGTGGTCTTTTAAACACAAAAGAGTTTAGATAATTTTTTTTATTTATTTATTTTTAAGTGGGAAAAAAATAGGCGGAAAAGAGTACTGGAAATTAAAATAAATCTTTCAAAAATTAACTTTTGTTCTTAAGCATGGGAAAACCCCATTAAAAAACAATCAAATAAACGAATTGTTGCAAGCTTTCAATCTCAAATGCTTAAAAAAAAACTTCAGTCTTTGCAGAAGTTTTTACAATTATTATATTTTAATTTAATTTATATACTCGCATATTATATGTTAATCATTTTTATTATATTTATGTTTCTTTTTTCTATATGATTGATTTGTATGTGTGTTTTATTATAGAACTTCCTGCACCAACAATACGCAGAGGAAAGGATATTAAATTGCATCCACATGGTAATTTTTTACTTATTATTTGTTTTGTTGTGCTTGATTTGTATCATCATCATATTAACCAATTATAAACAAAATACTCTATAGTATTTCTGATATATAACTACTACTATTGCCTTGTATATAATCTAGAAGCCAATTTAAAATATAGTTCTGTACAAAAGCTGCATGTTCTATTGTTGCTAAAAGCTGAAGTTTTGTGTGCTACTTCTAAACATCCATTAAAATATACCTATCCTAGTATCTATACTATCTATAATGTCGTATAAAATACATCAATATATAATCTTTTCTGAATGTTGTCATTAGCTCAATATTTTGATAATTTGAAATCAATTATCTAATAATAAAATTGTGTTACTTTTCTTCAAAAACCAAAGCAACTCGCGCTGGAGATTACTACATGTTTGAGGAGATGGATGATAAGTTTGAATTGGATTTGATACACGATGAAATCGATTTCATGGAGGAGGAAAATATCACTGAAAGCGAAATGAAAATGCAGCGACGCAAGACGTTATATGATGTAAGTGTTTTGGTATGGTACATATTTAAGTTATACATATATAAATATAAACAAATTAATTTGGAGAATGAAGTATAATGTTTATAATCGTTAATCGCTATGCAGTAGAGCTGGAAACATATCGATAAATCTATAAAAAAAAATCGATATTTTGTCCAGCTTTAATATGCATGCCTAATGCATGTCCTATATAATTTGTTGTAAATTCCCCTTTATAAAAAAAAAAAAATTGCGCGCAACATTGACTTGTAAAGGTTTGGAAGGATCTTAATGATGCCGAATATCGTCGTCATTTATATATGCGTGAACGTTCGTATGCCTCCGAGCCGGGATCTCGTATAGCACTCAAATTGGATGCAGATAAGGATCTAAACGAGCTGGATGAACTGGATGATCGTGAGGCGAATGCAGATGTAAATTCAGACGATGGCGATGATAATACCATTGAGTGTGACATTGGCGTACGAACATCGACATTTTCCGAACCCCTTGACTTTGGTCGTCGCAGTCAGACGCTGCTCGAGACACAATCTCCGCCACCTTCGACGTGTCTGCCCCTCGATCCTGTTGTGAGTGTGCAGCTGAACAAAATTCTTAATTGGCGCACCCCCTAAAAAACAAAAAACAAAAAGTGTTTCTTTAATTATTTCACCTGTTAAATGCGCTGCAAAACAACAACTACAACAACAAGTTGGCGCACACACTTAAACTATATATATTTACTATATACTTTTCAATGTACATTATACAAATATCCTTATATTTATTATATTATATTATATTATCTATTTATATCTTAGCTTTATTTCGTTATTTGCGTCTCGATGTTTGTTAATTTGGACAATTTCTTATTAAATTTGGCTAATTAGATTTTCTATTCCCCCGTACAGAAATCCAAGGATGCCCCAGCAGATTTCTTCCCCTCGACCAGCAAGGGAATATCCAAGGAGCGCGATGCAGCGGCCACCACCAGCATGAGTAGTCCGAAGCCCGCCAAGGACATAACCGATTTGCCAACAACTTCGGGACACCGTGAAGCCACCTCAAAGGAAACCTCGGATAGTAAATCCAAAATGGAACTCGACAGTGCCGATGTGACGGCCAAGGATTCGGATGAGGATTTCGATACGAATCCCATTATACGTTTACTGGAAGGATTTTTGGTCACATTAACCATACGCCTGAATCGCTTTTCGCGTAATTATCGCTTTGTGAATCGCATTTTGGCGGGTGAAAAGAAAACTCTCAAGGTAAAGTCTACAAATCGAGTGATTACTGTACAAGTTCACTACAATTCCAAAATCCTTTCTTACAGGAATCGAGCTCTCTGAATCGCCTGGGACTCTCTAGTGCTGCAGCCATGTTCCACTTTCTCAAATCGAATCTCGAGAGGTATTTAGTAGGCGTTACTTTCTCTCTACCTCTCTCTCCCTCTCTCTGGGGAGTGTGCGCCGCTTGCGTTTTATACCCTATATAATTTTTGTTAAACATTTTGAGACTGAAAAACGTAGCGAATGTTTATTTAATTTTTTTTGTGATTTTTTTTGAAAGTTAAAAACTTTAAAATGCCATAAAATATTTGATTTTCGTTTTGTTTCACTTTCTTTTTTGTTTGTGTTGAATTTTTATTGAAAAGCAAGAAAATTAATTTATTGTTTATGTTTTCCTTCTCTTCCATTTTTATTTTCTTTTATATTTTATTTGCATATGTTACCTTTTGTGTTACGTGTGTTTGAAAACTGTGTACCTGCTTCTACAAAAACAAAAAATTACAATTTCAAATTCAAAACTCACCTCACCACATTGTGTTGTGTTGTCTTGAAAGTGATGAGAATGGTGGACAGCCCGTATTATCATCAACACCGCGTCGCACACTGGTCACGGCAACAACAACAACAACCACAACCACAACAACACCGCCAACAACAACAACACCATCAGCTACAACAACATCAGACAATCTCACTATTGAACACTATAGCACACCACTTACCACAAATACAAATACAACAACCACACCGCTCACACCGCAAGATCCACTAGAACCACTTGATCCACTAGTACCACCAGCAACCACCAGTACACCACACAACCAACAATCACAACAACCACACGCTGACGAAGATATCATCGAAATACCCGTAGATACCGTTGATGCAGCAACCTCTAGGTAAAAAATTCAAGCTAAAACCTTAAAAACAACCTATCTAAGTCCACTAATCCCCATTCCAACGTAAATTTCAAGTGCTCTGTACCCAAAGTAGATGAAATTCGTTGCTTTCTATGCCCAGTATAGTCAAGTGCTTAGAAACCGAACGCAACTGTTCATTTTCATGTCTCTAGCTCTTATAATTCAACAATTTTAAGAGCCAGAGACATGAAATTTGGTATGCGAAGTTTTTAAGTGATCATGTAACAAACCAAACTATTTTACATTTGGGTACAGGGCATTTCCTAGTCGAGCAATTAGAACTCAAAGCCTTCCTTTATTAACAGCGTACTCGTCTTGTAGACTCTGCACATATTGCTTTTGATTTTAATTTCATTTTACAATAAAATGATTTTATTTTTAATGAGTATAATTTGAAAACTAAATTAAAATTTACGAAAGAAAACAAAATTTTAAATTTTAAATATGGCAAAACAAAAAATATATAAATATTTTACTAATTTCTTTTTCTTACATTTTACATTTAATGCGCGCATTTTGATCATCTGAATTTTTGTTTTTAGAAAACAATCAATCAGTTCATCACCGCCAACAAAAGGGTAAGTAAAGCAAGAAACAAAAAAGCAAATATATATTTAAAAACAATATTATTTTCATTAATATATATAAATTTCGATTACTAAACGATAAACTGTCGCTAAGGGCAACTAACACACACACACACAAACACTAACAGTCTAACTGTGACTCTTACAACATGCGTATAATAATTTTTATACTACTTCAATGGTTTCATTTCTACTATTCGTATAAGACAATAACTACTTTAACTGTACTACTATTATACTGTGCATTTTGGTATACTCAAACACCCACACACACATCCATAATATATAACATGCTATGCGCAATGTAGCCGCAAATCGGATTGTGGCCTGCCTGAAATACGCATTAAAGCGCCATCTATGGAGCGCAGCGGTCAACAGCAGCAGCAAACTCCACATCATTATACGCATTCGCATCCTCAGCATCCGCATCATCAGCAGCAGGCGAGCATTGGTTCGGGTTCGCTGAGCAAGCATTGGTCCTACGAGCACGTGGACAGGTATTGACCACGCCCGCACACCCGTACACCCCACGCCCCCCAAACCACTCACCACTGTGTTGCGATTGCTCCTAGAGCTGTTGCTGTTGTTGCTGTTGTGCTAAACTGTGCTAATTTCAAACACAATATGTATACTAGTTGTAGCGTTGTCTCAGTCTAACATAAAGGGAACATGCTATTATCATTGTAACACTCTCAACTAACTCTCTCTCTCTTTACTCTCTCTTACTCTCTCTCTCTGTCTGTGGCTGTCTTTCCCATGTGTAATTTGTTGTTGCATTCGCTGCTTTTAATTTAATTAATTAAGTCAATGCCTATCTATGTGTGTATCTTGCTAGTATGTATGTATGTATTCTTTTTTGGCTTGTATAACACTTTATCAGTTGTATAACACTTTATCACTTTATCAGTTGATAACACACACAAAACTCACACCCAAATAGAACAGTTGTAGACTGCGTGGCATGCAGCGCACATGATCCTTGCACTTTGGCATGCATATTATGTACATACATATATATGTATATGTAGCTATTCCGACATGCCTCAATTTGTTGTAAGTTTTGCTAATCATTTTCGCTTGCCACCTTGCAGCGCCGGAGAATTCAATTTGGAGGAGGAGAATTTTGCGCAACGTGATCATCATATCATTGTCGAGGTTCTCATCTCATCCTGGTATGCCCTGTTGGCCAACACGGATCTCATTTGCTACATTGTGGTCTTTATCAATCAGGTAAGTGGTAATCAAGAGTTTTACAAGTTTAAAATATATGTTTTACTTTATTTTAATAACTTTAACTTGTTTAATTTCCAGGTGGTCAATGCCAGTCTCATTTCATTGCCGCTGCCCATAATGGTGTTCTTGTGGGGCACCTTATCACTGCCGCGTCCAACCAAAACCTTTTGGGTCACATTGATTGCCTATACGCAGGCCATTGTGCTGATCAAGTGCATCTTTCAGTTTAAACTCTTTTGGGCCACCTACAATCGTTTGCCCAATGAACCATTCACTGCAGCCAAAATCTTTGGTGTCGAGATGAAAACTCATTATGCTATATATGATTTGATTTTGTTACTGGTGCTGTTCCTGCATCGTTATCTGCTAAAGTCACAGGGTCTCTGGAAGTCGGGCTACAAGGATGTGGATCAACAGTTTACCAAACCCACAGCTAGCATGTAAGTGGAATGAACTATAGTCTCTACTCCAGTTATCTGCTATTGCTTATTCTATATACATTTTTTTAGTGATGAACGCGAGGATAGCGATAATCTCTCACAGCGCGATTCCCGTCAGCTCAACGAGGATGCCCAGAAGTTGAGTCTGCAAGTGAGTCAAGTCTCCCTGCCTGGTTCACCGGAGTTTACCAAGTCGGCCATCAATCAATTGGAGTAAGCAATCAGTTACTGTGGGAATTATCAAGAATAATTTATTGATATTTGTTTTGCAGGCGCACCAAATACACATCGTCGCTGCACAAGTTCTTCTTCAATCTGGTGCACAAATCCCGACTGGCCACCGATGTTTATGCCCTGATGTTCCTCTGTGATTTTGTGAACTTCTTTGTGCTGCTGTTTGGCTTTACAGCATTTGGCGTGAGTGGAGTGAAAATAAACTATGATACACTTCTATTAACTGCATCATAATCCTTTTATAGACACAACAAACGGAAAGCGATGGCGGCGTACAAACCTATTTGGCGGAGAATAAGGTTCCAGTTCCCTTTCTGATTATGTTGCTGGTGCAATTCCTGCTCATTGTCATTGATCGTGCGCTTTACTTGCGTAAAGCTCTAGTGAACAAGATCATATTCCATTTCTTTTCGGTTATTGGCATACACATCTGGATGTTCTTTGTGGTGCCGGCGGTTACGGAACGAACCTTTAATTCCTTGGCGCCGCCAATCATTTTCTATGTGATCAAATGCTTCTATATGCTGCTCAGTTCGTATCAAATCAAATCGGGCTATCCGAAGCGTATTTTGGGTAACTTCTTTACCAAAGGCTTCTCGATGGTTAATATGATTGCGTTCAAGGTGTACATGCAAATACCCTTTCTGTATGAGTTGCGTACGATTCTGGATTGGGTGTGCATCGATAGCACCATGACCATTTTCGATTGGCTCAAGATGGAGGATATTTTCTCGAATATATATCTGATACGTTGCACACGGCAGTCGGAAACCGATTTTCCAGCGATGCGTGCACAGAAAAAGGCTTCATTATCCAAGCTCATCATGGGTGGCACCGTTGTCCTGCTGATTGTGATCTGCATTTGGGGACCATTGTGTCTGTTTGCCCTGGGCAATGCTGTGGGCACATCCAATGTGCCCTATCAGGTGTCGTTGTCCATACGCATTGGCCCCTACGATCCCATTTATACGACCAATAATTATGATAGCATATTCGAAATCGATTCCAAGATGTATGGCCAGATGTCAAATACGTTCTACAAGAAAAGCAAACAGAGCTTAACATTCATAAGTGGCTACGATCCAACGGATGTGGCGGCGGTCAGACTGGCCGGCAATTCGCCCTCACTGTGGAACATTGCGCCGCCGGACAAACAGCGCTTAACCAACGATTTGAGAAACAGTAAGTTGAAGAATCTTTAAAAGAACTCTCTTTAATTTCATGTTTCTTTACAGATCATACGTTAATAGCCCGCTTCTCCTATTCGCTGACTCGTAAGGCGCCGGCCAAGGGTCTCAAGGAGAATGTGGGCGATGAACACACCATTAAATTGGATGAAACATTTGAGGGACGTGCTGCGCTCATCAATATGCTGAATGAAACGCAAGACGAACTAGAGGCTGGCAGTGAAGGCAATGGCACCACGCCGAGTGGCAATGACACCACACCCACTTCTACTCCCACACTCAGTCCCGTTCCCCCGAAGGAGTCGGTGGTGGTGCTACCCAATATGATACCCAAATTCATCAAGGTACTCAATTCGGGTGATGCCTTTGTGGCGACCGTGCTGAGCGGCAAGGAGCAGGAATATCGTCCGTTGATCATTAAAATGCATCGTGATAATGCCACAAATGGTCTCTGGTGGGAGATACGGGATTATTGCAATGACAGCTTCTACAACAGCACTCTGAAGGATCTGCCCTATAGCGACTGCAGTTCTGGCATTGTGATGTACACGTTTAACGATAAAAAGTTCCCATCTACCTTCAGTTTCCTCACAGCCGGCGGGTGAGTTGTGACTTTAATCTCCAATCCTTGCTAGTATTTTAAACACTTTTTTATGCTCTACAGCATCATTGGTCTTTATACTACGTTTGTGTTATTGGCCTCGCGTTTCATGAAGTCCTTTATTGGCGGACAGAACCGTAAGATTATGTTCGAGGATCTGCCCTATGTGGACAGAGTGCTACAACTGTGCCTGGACATCTATCTGGTGAGTGTTTTGGAAAACTTTCAAGACTGAAATGTAGCTAAATTTGTCATTTGTTTGCAGGTGCGTGAGGCACTGGAGTTTGCTTTGGAGGAGGATCTATTTGCCAAATTGCTCTTCCTGTACCGTTCGCCGGAAACGTTGATCAAGTGGACGCGTCCTAAAGAGGAATACATGGATGATGATGGCGATACCGACTCCATACCCAGTCGCATGAGTGTGCGGCGTCCCGAGCAACTGCAACAACATCAACAATATCAACAACAACAGCAACAATAACATAGATTAACTAAGTAAATGAATGGTTTAAGTTAATTTAAGGAATTTATTTACGTATCTAGTACGTATAATTGTGTTAAACGTGTAGGTTTCATAGACTTTTTTAAATTTATACAGTAAATTAGTTAGAATTGAGAGAAAACTAAAAAAAAGAAACGAATATTGAAAATGGAAACAAACCAAAACTGAATCACAATATATACTAGTATAGTTAATACAGCAGCCCAACAACTTAAAAAAAAAAAACAAACAAAGAACACACTTACACTTAATTTACAATACAATAATAATTGTGTAGTTGTTTAAAATGATGTTCGAGTACTGCCGCCATGTGAAAAAACTGTGTAAAAGTCGTTGAGAAAATTGTACACCAACTAATTTATAAACTAGTGCATGTCTTAGGCTAAAACAACTGTAACTAATTAATTAAGGGGAAAAGTGTTTGCTGTTCAATTAGTTCAATTGTAATTGCCTAAAGCAAAACGAAATAATAATAACAATTATTAATTTGCCTAAGTTATTAACTAAGTCATACTTATATAAACGTATGTGTGTATAAACACTATAATAATAATTGTTGTTATAATTAATTATAATGAGAACTCATATTCAGGGATTTTTAGCATTTTACAAAACTTAATTGTAAATCAAATAAAGAAACTATATAACTAAAAACTTAAAAATACGCATGGAAAAGCGTATAACTTATTTGCATAAATAAGTTAAATTGTAAACAATAAATGTTTTATAAATTTAAAATAATCATATTTACTAAAACATTAATGATGTAATACGTGTCGTGTGCGCAAGCTTAGATTTGTTTTTTATACATACAAGTTGATTTCTGTTGGCTTTGAAAAAATATATGTAAAGATTGAATACAATAATTGAATTGTTATTGATATTATGTAAATGTTTGTTAAAGATATGAATCTATTGTACTATATATTGATATATTGTGAATAGCGCGTATATGTTGCATGCGTATTTATATAAAGCGTTGAATTTATTTATAGGCATATCACATTATAAATCATATTTTTGTAAATCAAATGCAAATTATATTATTTGCCTAACTGATAAGCGGCAATTTCATATCAAAATGCAATCATTAAAAGGCTTACAACGCAATCTGCTTAATCTAAAAACAAAAACTGATTGATTGTTATCAGCAAAATACGTCTGCGTATACTTAATATATATCTCGAATGCGCAATCTCCAATTAGCATTAGTTTAAACACACACACACACACGCCAATAAAACTAACTTGATGTGCTATTTTATACATATTTAAATGAATTAATAAACTGAAAATCAACTAATTTTTGTACCAAGAAACGTTAAAAGTATGTATATTCAACAACCACAAAAATACAACCAAAATGTATGTAACTATTTTTAGCGTTTAACATTTTAAATTAGCTTACAAAAAAAAAAAAATCAAAACACTATGATTACAATTAGAGAGAATCAAAATCTATTGTATTAAATGGCAAATACATTTTCATTATTTTGACTTATTTTGGTATCATTGAGTAGCTTAAAAGAACAGGGTTTGTTTTTAAAAATTAATACCAATCTACCCAGGGAGTTCACGACTCAAAGTTCAAACACAGAAGTAAGTCTGAACAATATTTGAATATGAATTTATTTAGGAAGTGATGGGCAATTTACTTTATTGACTTTTATTGATGCTATTTGTAAAACATATACATATATTATTTTGAACCATGATTTTTCTTTTAGCAAGTATGGCAAATACAGTCAGGATCACCCCACCACAGTAAGACGCAGGCCTTGCTCTGCTCAAATTGATTTGGAGTTGAAGCAGATTGAATTAAATATAGAACATAACTCTATATACAATATAATTAGAATTATTTTTAGATAACTCTCAGCATAACTATGAAAACCACAGAAGCCATAGAAACTTTTAAAACACAAACAAATTAACTTTTGGGCAGTTCAACTGCTTTTAATAGCTTATGTTATATTTAACAAACCAGTTTTTTTTTAAATATAGTAAAAATATAATTAATATTTAAATATATGTATGTCTAGACTCTAAAACTTGCTAGAATAAGTTTAGGTGATGCGCGTGGAGCAGTTGCGATAGTGTGTAAATTTACACTCCGTGTCCAAAGTGATTTCGCTCTCGTTGCTCTGTTGGCGATTGAACTTCACAGCTGGATAGACCTCCTCCCATTGGGACTCACTGCGACTGAGAACACCACGTCGTCGCGGTGTTGTAAATGAGCTCTCCTGCTGTTTCTGTTGGGAATCCTTCATTGTGCTTGCTGCCGTTGGCAAAGGATTGTTGAGCATTTGGGTAACACTTTTCGAGAGTCGTATGGACTGTATTCGATTATAGCCACTGTTTGTGGGCTTATAGCGTTCCAGTTTATGCGTTAAACGCGCCACTTCATTACTCATCCACTCCGGTGCACGCATTCCGTTCAGCGCTTTAAAACGTAGTAAACAGAGTGAAGACCAGACAAGTGTCTTTTATATAGTGTTAGTCGAAAGAGGGTGATATAATAATCGATACGCCTTGGTCTGTCAGACATTGCATAAAGCAAGTTCAGAGAATATTGCAGGGGTTTCCCACCCTCAAATCGGTCAAATCGTTGGTACTGACCTAGCATTAACAGTGCAACAAAGTGTACATAATAAGTATATAACATTTAATTAACAACTAAGGCAAATAGAGACAAATACAAAGACAAAGACAATTAAAATAGAACAGGCTACAAATTCGAGCTACTTTGGATAGTTTAGTTTGTTTATATGTTTTGGATTTAACACTGTAGGACCAAATTCCTTAGGACACCTTGCAATTATCATCGTGCAAATGATCACCGTCCAATTGCACATCATCCTCAGCGGTGGAGAAGATGCCGCCCTGCAGCACTTTGTTGACAGCAGCACGTGCCAAATACCCTGTAGTCTCAGAGTAAGGCAGCGAGTAGAATGCTGTTAAATCGCCTGGTTTGTGATCCTGCTCCGATGATTGCGGCTGTTGTTGTATGTTGTTATCCTTGCAGTACATGGCAAAGGCTTCCGCAATGATGCCATCCAAATCAAGAGCCTGCTTAAAGTGCAGCTCGGGATTGCTAAAGAAATTAGAATATATATATAAACTATGGTGCTATCTTGTAGGAAAATCAAATCTCTTACCGATTTAGTATTGTGGCCACAATGCAGAGCAGCTCCACTGTAATCTGTCTTCTCTCGGGGCGATCGATGCAAATGAGCGTCTCCTCCACGAGCAAATTGAATGACAATTCGCCGCGACTCATGCTAGTTAGTGTGGGCGTGGCAGGTAGATGATGACCCTGCGTCAAGATGCCCTGCGGTGTGCGTTGTAGAATCTCCCAGATCTTGTTGTAAAAGTGCTTTGGCACGCGGCACAAACAGCCCTCCAGCTGACGACGTTGCAGCGTAGTCAACCTAAAAGGAACAAGGTGTGAGCATATATGTAGATTACGTTCAAAGCATCTGCACTCACTTCTCCTCAACTGCCCACTCGCTGACTGTGAGCACCTTTTGCAGCAGAATGCGCACTTGGAACGGCGACAGATTGTCCACATCGATGCTCTGTTGTCCAGAGATTTGCAAATAGATACGCATTGCCTCGAGTACCCAGCCAATGCGTATTTTCAGAATACCACGAAACATGGACGGATTGGTGGCAATAAGACGGCCGCAATATAAAACCACCTCCTGTTGGAGCACAGCCTGAATGACATTATATGGCTGGACGCTGGTGTACATGACATTCTGAATTTCAGCTGGTGTCATTGGCTTATCGAACACCGTTTCCTTCTGGCCTATGATGCCCACAGTTAGCTCCTTGCCGTTGACCAGCACAGTGGTAATAAAAGGACTAATCGAGTCCACAATGTGGTGCAACAACGAGGAACAATAGCGGACAGCACGCCAATAACGCAAGGAACCAGCACGATGATAAAGCTGTGTCAATGCTGTGTTCACATTCAGACCATTGACCTCAAAGTGTGGACCTTCGCGATTCAATAGGATGCCCCACAGCTGGCAGAGGCAATAGATGGACTCGGTATTGCGCAATGCATTGATAATGTCCGGCGTGGGTTTGCTATCAAAATGCTATGGAAGAAAACTTGTTAAAACTGTAGAAGGAAACTCTGTTTTCTTGACTTACCGCCACGGAGACCTTTTCCTCCACATAGGTCAATGCCTTGGGCACATCTGTTAGCGATTGATAGCCAATGTATTCGTGATTGATTTGTGAGAACGCATTCTCATTGTCGGTCAGGTCGCTTTGGTTCATGAAATCCAAGTGCTCAATGCATGAGCTGCTTATAAGATTCTGTAGACGACCAATTCGCACCTTCATGCCATCACAATAGCCCTTCTTGAGCATGGCAAGCAGATCCAACATCTCCTTAAACTGTGGATCCCTCATGTGCTCCTCTCTGATCAGCAGACAAACAGTGGGTCTGCCCGACAGACGCCAATACTTGCCCACAAATTGCAGCTCCGTCTTGATGTCATCGATAAGCAGCGCCATATCGCGATAAAGATAAAAGTCCGAGACCTCAAAGATTAGCGGATAACAAAGCACGGTCATGCCGCATATGCGATAGACTTTGCTGGTGCCCAGTGAACCAACTGGACGGGATGGACGACCCGATAGGCCAACCTTGTTATTAACACCCAGATGCTGATACACTTTGATGAGTTCCGTAGAGCTCCAGATTTGTACGGGTTCCACCTAAAAAAAACGCAAGACATTTAATGAGTTGTAACTTAATAGCAATGAAACTTGGAGACTCACCTCATGTGGCGTCTGGGTTTGTATGCCATAGGTGGCCATCATGGCCTGAAGACGCATGGATTCGGCAATCAGTACTATTTGTACCACTAAATCGGTAGCGGTGCCCTGTAAACATGCACAACAAATATTATTAGCAGTGTTAAAAAGAAACAATTGATAAATAGTTAAAAAAGTTAGAAAATGCAGACAGCCAATTAATTACAGTTCAAATATCTTCGAGAACCAACCAAATGCCAAAATGCAAAAGGGACATTTTAAAGGATAAAGGTGACTAGTAAAAGAAAAGTGAAAAGAGACAGAAGGACGTGGATTTTGGGGAACAAACATATCAATTGGGTTGTGGATCAGGACTTTAAACATGCTAAACAGAAACAATAATCATTAAAAGGGGCACTAAATTACGAATTACTTACAACTTAGTATATACAATTTTTAAGTCAAATTCAGGCATTAAAAATAAACAATAAACTCGCGCGTTTAGTTTAAATCAATAAAATTATAATTGTTGAGACAGAATTTAGAATTTCTTGATCATTTAGCTGCCAATTTGTTGCCCATACAACGCAATGTTTTTTTTATTTATTTTGTTTTAAACCCCAATCCAACCACTAATTACCTTCTTGGCATCCAATATTAGAGGTATGCGTGATCTCTATTATTTTTAGTAGAGAATAACATTTAACAATTGGCAAATTAATTAGTAGAAACATTTCTTGGGTTGCACTATTTGGTTTTCTGTGTTCTTTTTGAAGCGCTGCGTTTTCCGATGCGGGTTTTTATTTAAATTTATAAAATTAAAATTGTGTATTAACTAATAAATGCTTGCTTTTTTTTGCGGGTTAGCTACAATGTCGGTTAACAGAAATAGTAAGCCAGAAATAATAATAAAAAAATGAAAAAAAAAATAACAAAATAGTTAATGCAAAAATAACTGAAAAACACTACGTTTGAGCAAAAGTAAACCCAACATCATCTGGTGGTGATCCATTATTACTTACAGTGCCCGGTTTAGCCTATGTACGTTATATAGAGCGTGTGTAGGAACAAAATATGCAGTAGATTGATTTATAGACAAGAAACAGTACCGAAAAGAGTAAAGAAAAAACTTTTGATTTAGATACAAATAAAATTGAAAAAAGCAACAATTTTTCATGTTGTTGTTCTCTGATTTTGTTTTTTACACTATTTACAATTATAAACAATAAAAAACACAGCCATAATGTAATTAATAATAATTTGCAGCAAACTAATAAATTTCTTTTTAGAGAGAAATTTGTGTGCGCATGTGTGTGTTTTTGTGTGGCGTGTAACCCAGCAGGAAATGAAGGCATGTATTTAATAAAAACTGAAACTGACTTTTAAAAATACTCTTTTATTTCTTGTTTCACCTGTTTATTATAACTAAATTCTTTTTCACGAAAACACGTGTCAATTTAAAATGTCTAGCAAGTTGGGTGTAGCACATTACAGCTTCTAAAAACTATTTTTTAAATTTTTAAATTCAAGTCTTGTAACTGAAAAGGTAAACGCAGAATTCAGTTAATGCTAAATTTGTGCAGAACAATTCTAGTTTCTGGTTTTCTGTAATATTTTACAACTGTTTTTAAACCTTATTATTATGATAATTTACTGAAGAGGTAAGCGCACAATTTTCTAGTAACTGCAGAACTTTCTGCATACGTGGTATGTTCTAAAGTCCTGCGGATAATTCCTGCTGGAATCTGTCTATAATAAACGCTTACATAAAATATATTTTGTTATCATGTTTTTGAGTGTATATACGTGTAGTTGTGTGTGTGTATCGCCAAATAATAAAAAGTATTTGCATTTAAATAATGATCTAATGTGCAAAACATCTAAAATAAAAACAAAGCATATTGAAATTAATCTATTTAAATCTTTTTGAGTGCGAATTTTGTTTATGTACTGGAATATCGACTACTTACTTTGTGTTTATCATCAAAAGCTTTGCCCTGTTAATAATTTTGTATGCCAACCGATAAAAATATGTTTTAAAATTTGGTTTTTTGTTTGGTTTATGGAGTGTTGTTTTTGGGGGGAGTATTTTTGGAGCAGTAGTAGTTGGTAGTAGTAGACAAGAATGGACAAAATATATTTATAAATATATATGTAGATATAGTATATATATGATATTAAAGAAGCCAATTAATTAATTTAACCCATAGCTAAATAATTACACTTAATTCAAATACCAATTGCAGACACACACAGCAGACACACAGAAACGCAGCAGCAGCAGCGTTAGCAGTAAAGCTTGGACTGGACTTTTCCCTCCAACCAAGACATTTTGCCCAGTTAAATGGTTATTACCCTTCCCAAAAAAACTGCAACAAACTCACCTGAAAAGCTGAATAGCGACCTGCACGCCGTGGTCGATTATAACTTGGTAAATATCGGCGAATCGGATCCAATTCGTTGATGTGCAGCAAACCGGCCGTCAATAGTTGTGCAATAATGAAGAACGATTGACCCCAGAGGAAGAGGGATTGCGAAGGAGCGCGCATATAGGAACCCTCACCATCGGGAGCATAGTACATGGTGACCACGGGATCACCATTGGCATCGGTACGCAGACAACGCCTCAAATCATTCTGATACTCTTCAATCTGTTCGTTGTTGTTCTTAAAAACACCATCGATTATCATGGTGATGAAGAATAGCGGCCATTCGCATTCTAGACCCTCAAACTCCTTCAGTTCGCCAGCCTGATAATAGCGTCGAGTTTTGTCCTCCGTTTTGCTAAGAAAACCATCGCGAGTGAAACGTTTAAAGCCCATTTTGCTGCGCAAACGATTCACAACATTCTGCTTTGTCTGCTCCACCAGACGATCCTCATGGGAGGCAAAGGCCGGGAAGGAGAGTGTCAACAAGAGCGAAGCATCCACACCCTGCAAGCAGCAGATATTTAAAACGATGTAGAGTAATTTATTATAATGTAAGTACCTTGGAGCTAGATTCCCGGGGCAGCATAGTCTCAAAGATGCTGCGATTACGATTGTGAGCATCAATATCCACATAGACAACGCTCCAGGAGGCGCCCTTCTCGCCAAACAAATTGCAGCCGTTGATAGCCTCCAAAGCTGACTTGGCCATGCCTATTAAATAGAACAAATTACAGATAATAATAGCAATAGGGTAATGTTAATGAATCTTTAAAAACCTGGTCTTACCTATGGAGGAGGCATGTATCTCTGGTGTGCCATTGTTGTACTTGGATCCTCGTTCCCACATGCCAAAGTCTGGTGTGCGATAAGCACGCTCCACATAGTAGACAAGATTCTGCACAAATGCCACCTCATCGTGGGTGTAAATGATTTGCAATCCCGAGGTAATCATCTGCACCAGATACAGCAGATAAAGCGATACCTGTAACAGAAAAATGTTTAAGCTTAATTGCAAATATTGAATATCCAATTCTACTCACACAATCAATCTGCAGATGATTGTAGAACTCATCTGGATAGATCTTTTCACCCGTATGCAATTGAAATTTGCTGTGTAGTGCATGTTGATTGGATTGTCGCTGCTTGAAGAGCTCCACACGAGATGCTTGTTTCACCCAGCACTCCAGAATGCCGCGCATGCACTTCACGGTGCTCTGGCCCAGTTCATAGGACTTGCCACGATCATCATCGATGCGTCTGTAGGCCTGATACAAACTCCAGACGGCGGCAGCACAGTAGACACTGTCACGCACTGAACCCACCACTTGATCTGTGCTCATCACCGGGAACAGACCCGTAATGGGACTCTGATAACGCAGCAGCTGACGTTTGACTAAAATGAGATCAAGGTACAGATTTGAGTTATCACAAAATTAAATTAGTTTAGAGTTTAATAATAGCAATTTGCAGATATGATGAAGATGATATATGTTTAAAAATAAGAAATAAGTTTAATAAAATGTAATAATTTACACAATTTATTCTTTAATTAAAATATTAAACTTAAAATTCTAGCAAAACTAATATACCCAATTTGAAGTGCGAGGTATACAACGACGACTGATAGCTTAAAACGAGTTTTGTAAGTATGTAAAGTGCCTTGTGTGTGTCTGGAGCACATGTTTGCGGCTTGTTGACAAATGCAAATAAACAAACGCCAAAATAATGAGAAGCTTTGCGTTGCCAAGGCAAACGAATGAGAGAGCAATAGGAAGAGAGCGTAACGTAGCGAGAAAGAGATCAATCAAGCGAAAATAAGAAAACAAAAAACAAGTGCCGATATTTTGCGACTGTTTATAAATAGAAACGCGTTGTGGCAACCAATTAATGATGACGATAAATTGGCTGTCCTACACAAGTGCCGCCAAGGTTATATAAAGGATTGCAAGCGTCATGAATTGCAACAGACACACAAATGTTCTCACATACCAATGCCATAGTAAATGTCCAGCTGCTTAACGGTATCCTCATAGTTGATTGTCTTCAAAAACTGATCCAGGTTGATGTCTTCCAGGCTGTTTTGCCGCCCACTTGTCGATATTCCACTGTCTGTGTTGGTTCCACCCGCCGCGCTTCCTCCTGGCGTTGTAACTAATAGGCCGAGACTGTAAAATGTTTGTACATAGTTAATTTTACTTCAAGTTTTGAAATACTTGTTGTTTTGTATAGATTACGCACGATTTCGGCACATTACGCATTGTAGTAGGTGTTTGGTGTAAATGTTTTAATTAAATAGCAATCATTGAAAAATGTATACGCAAAATGAAAAATACCCTTCAAGAGTCAAACAGCGAATTGCAATGAGACCAGCTGCTTAACAGCGTACAGGGTGTGCGCAATAAAAAGAGATAACAGAGAACTGTAAGAGTACGAGAGCGCTTCAAGAGGCATTAGTGACGTCACAAATGAAGACAAACGTTTGGCGCATCGATGTGATATAAATAAAAATTATTTGTTATATTAAAATATTTATTGGCAGACTCAAGGTTTCAGTAGATGTATAATTATTTTTATATATTTGATATGTGATATGTATTTAATACAAACTAAAAATTTCTGTATTTAATGTTCTAGATTTTAAAACGAATCACGTACAAGCACAAACTTAGTGATTTAATAGTAATGCGTTAGTGCAAATCATTCTATAAATTTAATTTGATTGAAACTAATATTTATAACGTTGCAAAATTTTATATATTATATAAACTTGTAATATATTTTTTTCTTTGCAATTCGAACAGCAAGTACAATTCTGGTTAACAGTCTGTTGCATCACCTTCCTTCACATATCGCTGCATGCACTGTTAAGTTTCGGCTGTTAATTGTTGACCTTTCTAAAGTCAGCTGTGGCAAACAGCTGATTGCTGCGAACAGGTTTCTGATTGCTTCTTTGGATGTCGCACCTTTTGACGAACCGAATGGCAAGACAGCAGCTGTCGGTGTCGGCATCGTTGAATTAACTAAATCATAATCATCTATCATCAGCTAACGAACGAATCAGTGAGATCATCGACCACAAGCACACACTTACAACACACACCACACAGCGCCATAATTGGCCGTGAAAATGCAGCAGCCACAAGCAGCGCGCTGAAAAAATGTTTGCCACAACTCACATTGTCTAGTGGATGGAATGAATGAAAGTGTCTGTGTTATAAGTTAACCAAGTACTTAATAAAAAAATGCTCAAATTCTTGATACTCAATACACTGCTGCAGCTGTTGCTGCTACGATCGAATCTTGCCGAAACAAAGACGGAATCAGAGCTGCCAAATTTACCAAGCGATCATCTCATTCGCTACCTCAACACATTTCCCCAGCTGCCCGGAACCGCATCGCAAGCCTCGCTGTGCTGGGGTCACGAGCGTAACTGCAGCGCCGAGGCACGCTTCCAAACACCACACTGCCCGGGGGATCACAGCGGCTGGGTGCAGAGCAAGGAGGCCCAGGTGCAGACATTTTACTATCAAGCCGACTTTGGTTACATTCAGCAGCAGCTGGCGGAACTGACGCCACACTGTATGCCCAAATATCTGTCGGACTCGTCGCTGGAATGTACGCGATATCTGCGCTTCTGTCGTGGCCGCAATCTGCTCTTCGATCTGCGGGATGTGGCTAGGCGTAAGGAGCGTATACGTTATCATACAGATGTGCTAAGTCCTGGCCAGCTTTTAGGCCACTGTGAGCTGAATCGCACGCGTCTCATGGGCGACATGGATCACATTGGTTCGGCACTGCAATCCTGGGGTCCCGAGCTGCGAAACTTCGATGTGCTGCCTCAGCCGGTGTTGGAGAGCGGCGCCTGCGATCTGGTTGTCAATACGCCCACGTTCATCATGAAGATCGATGCCACCTATAATATGTATCATCACTTTTGTGATTTTTTCAATTTGTACGCCTCGCTGTTTGTCAATCAATCCCATCCGGCTGCCTTCAACACAGATGTGCAGATCCTGATTTGGGAGACTTATCCATATGACTCCCCCTTCCGTGACACATTCAAGGCCTTCTCGCAGCGTCCCGTCTGGACATTGAGTGATGTCCAGGGGAAGCGTGTGTGCTTCCGTAATCTTGTGCTGCCGCTACTGCCACGCATGATCTTCGGACTCTTCTACAATACGCCTATTGTAAGTAGCTGTAGTTATGTTAGGAGTACCACTTCGTTAAACCATTGTTACCATTTTACCTTCTACAGATTCAGGGCTGCTCCAATAGCGGTCTATTTCGCGCCTTTTCTGAGTTCATACTCCATCGTCTGCAGATTCCCTACCAGCCGCCGCTGAGTCAACGCAAACTTCGCATTACTTATCTGTCACGTCGCACCAAGTACCGTCAGGTGCTCAATGAGGATGCTCTGCTCGCCCAGCTGGAGGACAATGAGGATTATGTGTTGCAACGTGCCTCCTATGAACGGTAGCTCTATCGAACAATAATAAATTTAACTTCATCTTATGCTCCACTATGCTTGCAGCCTCAGTTTCACCCAGCAGCTGGCCATCACACGAAATACTGACATCTTTATTGGCATGCATGGCGCTGGTTTGACGCACTTGCTCTTCCTGCCAAATTGGGCTTGCATTTTTGAGTTATACAACTGCGAGGATCCAAACTGCTACAAGGATTTGGCCCGTTTACGTGGCGTGCACTATGTCACCTGGGAGCAGGCGGATTTGGTTTATCCCCAGGATGAGGGGCATCATCCCGAGGGTGGCGCTCATGCCAAGTTTACAAATTATCGCTTTGACCCCCAAGAATTTGCACGTCTAGTGGCTCTGGCGGCCAACCAAGTTCGTGCACACAAGGATTATCCAGAGGCACTGAAGCGGCATGACGAGCTTTAGTTTAGTTTAACGCTTTGTGATTTGTAATTACCGAATGCATTTATTTAAGCATATTTATTTAAATTATACCGCCAGTATCGAGAGGAAAAGCAACGTTATCGATAACAGTGCTAGTGTGACCACACGGTATGCGAACGCGAAGAAAAATGTTAACGTTAGAGCTCTGTTATGCGGCTGTTATTGTTTACTTTTCCGCTGGTTTTGCAGCAACCAGCAGCTTTGCTAGCTGCAATTACTTTATACAGATACATCTTTGTGATTTATTATTTTTAAATGCTCATTGAATTATTTATATAAAATCGCATTGTTATTGATAAAAGTGCAAGTGTGTCTTCGCTCTTGTCTACAGTGTGGAAGCACTGGCCATCAGCTGTTTTTGTTTACCTTCGTGTGCGGCAACAATTGGAATTTCGCTTGCTCAGTTATTTAACGATACCAGCACTATGAGCTTGCCGGGCTTAGATATTGGAAACGCTCCCGGTAAAGGCTACTACTACGATGCCTACAATACAACGAACAATTGCCTGCTGCCCGCACCACTGCACATATTTCAAAGCTATATGCTTAACTGCGGTTGGACGCCCGTCGTGGACATGGATTTGGTCGAAGTAGTGGTATATAGAACCGATATAAAATCCTGGCAGTCGGTGCAAAGTAGTGTGCGTAGTTTTCTTACCATAATGCCCGTACTGTTGGGCTTCACACTGTCGCAGCTGCTGTGTCAGCATTTAGCTCAGCATGCCACACGACGCTTCCTCCAGGAATTTCTGCTGATTGCGGTGCCCACCGTTTGTAATATGACGTTGGCCAGCGTGTATAATGATCTATATACTGCTGCAGCTGGTGCCTACATTGTCTACCGGCTTTGGCGCTCAGGTGTGTGGGCAAGATCTGCCGCTGTTACTGACTACGTCTACAAAGTGGGCAGACGTCCCATTGTCTTCACCTTGATCCGTGCCACAGCCTATGTGGGCACTGGTGCTGCCATTCTGGCCATTGATTTCAAAGATTTTCTGGTAAACAATGGCAAGAGTCGAGATTTCGGTGCTACCATTATGGATATGGGCATTGGCATGTTTGTGGTCACCATGGGCTTGGTTTCGTCACGTCTTCGTCAGCTAACTGATGTGAAAAAGTTGACCAAAGTCGTCGGGCCACTTCTGATACTGGGATTGGCTCGCACTGTCATTATTACAATGATTGACTATCATCAGGATGAACGGGAATATGGCAAACATATGAATGCCTTCTTCACGCTAGGATTGACGAAACTCTTTGGTAGTCTTTGCACTCTGCTAGTTCCAGCTGATAAGCATTTGCTGCCACTAAGTCTGGGTAAGATATTGGACTTCGTAACCACATTAACTGACTTTTAACAACATATTTGCTTTAATCCTCACAGTAATTTTGGCTCTCCACGAGCTCGTCCTGCAGCTGGGACTTTCAGAGTATGTGATGCTCAGTGTGCAACGCCAGGGTTTCTGGGATTCGAATCGTGAGGGTCTCAGTGCTCTGACAGGTTGCATGGCACTCTATTTGCTCAGCATTTATCTGGCCAAGTGGTATATATCCCAGTATCATCTTAGCTATACACAATTCTGTGCCAAACTGCGTCACCTGCTCCTGTGCCTCATCACCGGTTGGACTATGGTCACCATTTGTGCTTTCACATGTGGCATAGCACGTGTTACCTTCAACACGGGCTATGTCATCTGGTTATTTAGCATCTCGGTGTCCTTGTTGCTGCTCTACTCATTCCTCTTTGAGTTTGCCTTGGTGGCAGCTAGACAAAAATCCATTTTATTACCGGATTCTATCAAGTCTCCAACTCAAATTGTACAGAGTAAGTCTACCGATTTGCCAGCCTTTGTGGAATCACTTAATATGAATGGCTTAACCCATTTCATGATCTCTAACTTACTGACCGGCTTTGTCAACCTGACATTGGAGCCCAAGAAACGTAACTCGCTAGAAAGTATATTAATTTTGAGCTTATATATGCTAACCACCGCAGGTATAGTCTACGTTCTATTTCGTAAAAAGATTCGTATTGCCTAAAGTTAGCTGTGATTAACATTGTTTTAAAAAGGAAGCATATTTTTTTATTTATAAGTGAAAAGTTTTGTGTTTTTACTAAAATTAATTTTAATTATTTTAAAATGTATTATAAATTCGAGCCAAAGTCAAGAATTCATAATCGAATCAAGAACTGAGTTTGACTCTTATGAGAGTTTCGATTTCGAACTGAAATTGTTTAAATATTTTATTATAAACTTAAAAATATAATTATGGTTATTATTAAATCCATAACTTTTGTACTAATACATTCCCATTTTAATTTAATTCAATTGTAATATATTAAACTAAAATATAATTAAAAAAATTAAAGATTTCATATACACAATATAATTTCTAAGATCATTTTTAACTGTAACTGGACACACAACAATTTCGCGTTTATATAAAAGTAAGTTAGGACTCTAAATCCTTTAAATTGGATGTGATTGTTTCGAAGGGCATGACGTAGCCATTGGGTAGAACGAGAAAGACAATTACTGGTTGCGTGGAACTCGACTTTTTTCCAGTCTTTGTATCCGTTTGACAATTTTGATACACTTCGTATACCTGTGTGCCATTTTCCGAGTGCACCAGCCGAGTCCACACACAATTTGGAACCTTGGAGTTGACAGTTAGTTTGCTCTTCAGACGACGGCAGGCCAAGGAGCAAGTGGACAGAGATTTCTTCAATCGCGTCGAGATCGAAGGTCCGCCGGATGTCAGGCGATCATCGACTACGGGATGGGCAAAGTCCACACGTGTTGTGCGTAGACGTGGACGGCAGGCAGGCATTGTCACTCGGTGCTGTTGAGGTGACTGTGATCGATAACTCGATGTTTTGGGAATAGTGCAACTTTTAACACTCTGCTTCGACTGGAATGAGGTGTAATTGCTGATGCAACTGTTGCTGCTGCACTTGGAGGTGTTCGCTTTGCCTAGCAGACTGCAAGTGGAGGTGCTGTGGGCCACTGTAGATAGCGGAGGCGGTAGTGGAGGCACCGCCGGCGGAGTACTACTCTTTCCATCCTGAACTGTGGTCAGCTCTAGTAGATGCAAGATTTTTGAAACACCCAAATAATAGAGAATGCGATCCAAAGCCAACATAATCAGTTCGTCTGGAAATGGGCAGCACGAATCTTCATACTGCACCTGTTCCTCATATCGGGAGTCACAGCATTCTGTTGGTCTAAGTAGACTGCTCATTGCAGGGAAATTGCAACTGTAAATCGAATTAAATTTTCTACGTTCATTAGAACTTTGCCTAGAATCTATTAATGTCACACTGAATTTGTAGAGCCTTGGACTACTATATCACACAGTTAGAGAGTGGAAGAGAAAAAGAGAGTGGGAATCAAGTCCGCTTAAGCACACTTGGACTGCCCCCAGACAGGCAGATGTCAAAGGTGCGATATCTGGCTTAACGCTCGACGTCTTGACTCCGTAGAAGCAAACGCGTCACAAAAGATAAGATTTCTATTAAGGAAATGACAGAAATTGCGCGCTTTGTGTCCGAGAAGGTCCTGTGCGAAGGATATTTAATTTAATGGCCCAAACAAAGAAGCTGATGAACGCCTAAGCGTTGGGCTAAGAGAGCTAGGAATGGGGAATAAGGATTGAGGTGGGACACAAGTGACCAGCGAAAAAAAATTGTATGCTGTGCTGTGCACTGAACAAAAAAATGTTCTCAAATCAAAAACCACTCTATATTCATGTGAATTAAAATTAAAAAAATCATTTTTTATTGCACGAAATTATTTTAATAAGACTCAAAAGAGGATAAATTTTCCAAATATATGCATATCCTTCATTAGCTCACAATAAGACGCATGTTTTTGATTTATGGTTAGTTTTTACAGTGTACGAATGCTAGAGAGAGTCCAGTAACTAAGCTATCAAACATACACTCGAACTAAGAAAAGAACATTCAAGTCTCCTTGACATGATGATGACCCTTTCTCCATCATTTTTTTCCATTCTATCTTTCTTGATTTTTGTCGAGCATTGTTCGTTCAATGTAATTACACCAACAGTTTCCGTAGTCGAAGCGACGCAATGCTTTTTGCCTCGTCCTGATGCGCATTTAATGTCATATCCTGGCACAGGACGACGCTCAATGTTATCTGATTTGGGAGCGCAAATGCAATTTCCTGCAATTCTGCAACCCTTTTTAGCTTGACAATTTACTTTAATATATTGAGTTAATAGTTTCATATTCATCAGAGAAGGGGGCGAAAGAAGGGGAGAATGAGCGGTTTGGGGCGTGGCGTTGCTGTACAGGGAGTTGTCCACCTGTTCGTACTGAGGGTGACTTTCTCGTTGGCTTTGATGACAGATTATTTTCATTAGCAAAACGACGGCAACATACAATGGGGCAATTTGAGTACTTTATGTGTAAAAATTATTATATTATTTGAAAACTAAGTACTAATTCTATAAACTTAAGAGACTTTAGTCTTGAATTAAATTAAGACTTATAAAATCTTATTTAAGTTCATATACAAATTAAGTTAAAATTGTTGTGAAAAGTTAAATTTTATAATATATTTTAAAGCACAAAAAACTTTACTTTTCCCAAAACAATAAAATTATGTCATATTTTTAACCCACAAACCCCACAGTGGAATGACAGTGTTCATTTGTCCACCACGTGCCAAAGAAGAACAAAAAAAAAAAAACAGCCAAGTAAAAATTATGAACGTTAATTATAACGCATTTTGAATGTTTGTTAAACATGACAAGGAACATGGAGCAGCAGCTGGAGAGAAATATGGATGTGATTATGAATATGGCAGCCAACTGATTGATGTGACCAACAACAATCAGTTGGCAGGAAGCATTCGTTTGTTCGTCAGTTGCCAATTTGCTGACTTTGTAGTATGTTCGGCAAATCGGATTTCATTCAGATTGCTTTAGCTTGTATCAAAAAAAAAAATAAATGAGAAAAAAATAAAAATATGAATGTGTGAATGTGTGTATTGTATGCATATGTATATGTGAAGGAGTCTGAGAGTGAGTGTATGAATACTTGTGCGAGTGCGTGGGAGTCGCAATCACTGTGAAGAGGCTTAGTGCGCACCCAGGGGAAATCGCTTAAGCCGTTCATAATGAGTATTATGACTGACTGTCTACATGCATGGTTTGGCTTGGGCTCGCTTTTGGTTCTGGTTTCAATTTGGTTTGGGTTCAGTTTTGGTTTGCATTCGTTTTTGCGACCAGAAAAGCTTTGCTTGCTGGCCAACAACCAAAAAACGCAACGCAAATTTGCTAACAAAAAATTCATAGCATACTTTTCAGTGCTGGCATTAAATGGTTCTAAGTTACCAGAATCCTCTTTTGAGATTTGTCTTTGTTCGAATCTTTTCATTTCATACTGAAATTTACATGTATACATATAACGAATCTTTTTTGGCACGCAGAATGCAATTAACAGCGGTTTTTAGGGGAGTGTAATCGTTAGAAAATTGCATTTAATGGTGATAAGTTTATTATCGAATATATTTTCATATTTTAAAATTATATTATGATAGTTTGGTAAGTGTTGATAGTATTGGAAAAGAAAGAAAGAGAACAGTTAAATGAACTTCTGAAACCACTCTCGCATTCATTACACAACATATAATCAATATTTAACATGTTTGCCCGACAAGAGCTTATACCACGCGTCACATAACTCATGCTACATTTATAAACAAAATGCTTATCGAACGCAATTTTTATCGCAGCTTAAGTTCCATGGCAGCACGAAGCACCACAAGTTACTAACAACAACAACAACAATAACAACGACAATAACTGTTAACAACAACAGTCTGCAATTTGTAGATACAAAGGCATATTCAAGAATGCTTTTCTATCGATGCTTTTAGTCAGAAATTGCGCAATTTTCCTGCAATCAATGGGAAGCCAAAGGAAATAAAAAAGTGTTGAGCATGAAGACATCTGTGAAAATGCAACTGAAAAGGATGTAGGAACGGTAGGTAGATGTACAAGTGGTAGCCGGATGTGAACAGAGCATGAAACGGCAACAGTTGCCATGTGAACGGGTCTCAAATTGCGTCGCTGTTAAATCGTGTGGAAGCTGATATGATTATGCGTGTCTATGGCGACCGCAGAAACGCTTTTTGGGAGGTATGCAACATGGTGCGGCTAGTGCAATTAGTCTGTGATGACCACTTTAAAGCTACCTAACAACAATCAACAATCGCATTATGTGATTGCAAAAACCCTAAGTACTCTACTTAAGAACTAAGAACTCAACGGAAATCTTTAACCCAAACTCACAAAACATTAAGAAGATTAATTCGCAAAAAGCTGTTGTTGTTTTCCCTCACACACCTCCTGCCTTACAGACCAAAATCTCAGATAACGTTATGCATCATTGTGTCAAGGAATTGACAAATCTTTGCCAACACACACAGGGAAAGAAGGAGAGAAAGCAAGAGAGAAAGCAAGTGGCAGAACAAAAAAAAATTGTAACAATTTCGGATTTCTTGAGTTGAAATGTGAAACCCGTGCAGTTTGTGCTTTGGAAATCGATTCGATAAACTGAGAATCTCGAAACACTCAAAAGCAATCATTACATCAAGCAAGCATGTGTGTGTGTGTAAGTGAGTACACAGCGAGAAAGTCAATTGCTAAAGAACACAACTACAAGTTTGTGTTAAGAAATTTTTAAATTTTTACTTTTAAAAATAAAATAAGCTAAAACTTTATGTATAGAAAACACTAAAATCTTAAAAATATACATTTTTTAAAGAACATTTTATTTCTTTCAGTGTTTGTATGTGTTGCTCCCATTTTACAACAAAACAAATGTAAGAAGTTTGATAAACTCAAAAAAAAAAAATAAGTAAAGGGAAACCAAAACATTGCAAAAAAAAGAAAGCAGCAAAAAAAATGAATTCGCAATAAAAAACTGTGAGGCAGGACGTTGCCCTTTCCCCCCTCACATACACAGCTAACCCTCCCGTGTGCGTGCCTTTCCCCTTCCACCAACGCATTTAATAAAGCCCAAATGGAATGACTCGCTCCGTCTCGTTTTTTCTTTTTTCTTTTGTGTGTTGTTGTTTTTGTTGTCTCTGCCGGAGCAAAGTCAGCAGCGTAACCGCAACACGTTAACGGTTTCGGTTTCACTCTGTGATTTACAACAAAAAAAAAAAAAGAAAACAAGAAACCCAGTGTAAAAGAGAAAAGTGCGAGAGAGGAAAAGAGAGGGGTGCACACCCCTTATAGGTATGGGCTGTCTCACTGGGGAGCTAAGCGTTGGCAAACTGTATACCCTGTGCGCTCATGTGTGAAAAGGTATTTTGGGCATATGCAGACGATGCGAGAATTGCGCTCTGCTCTGGGAAATGTCCCAGGACATTTTCCCAGGACATTTTATCATGCGGTTGCTTCAAATGCATTTGCTGACGCCTAGCAGTATGCAATAGAAAATGTGTCAGATTTAGTTGATCGACTACTCTCGAATATTTTCTTAGATTTTGTATAAAAGTTCGCAACTTGTCATGAATTATAAGAATTATATTTGATAAACTCAAAGATATGTATATTCTATTTCTAACTGAGCTTATTAAATGTTTATTTTATAGGAATATTTATGTAAGCATCGTAAATGCTTTAAATTGAAAGTAAGCCAACTTTTATTAAACTATATTGTAAGCATACGCTTCAGGTATATTTGTATATTAAGCTGCAGACTCATTGGCATTTCCATTTCATTAAATTCATTTAGACAAAAGTTTTCCACGTGCCGTCGATAAGATAAGAAAACGTTGTCGCAGCAACCGTGTGACCCCAGCCCTAATCACCCCAAAAAAGCATCATAGACACTGGGTATGATTCAAGTGCTATCGAGCGGACAGCATCATGCATATATTAAGAGTAAATTGGCTTTGGTATTTGCCAGCAGCTAATAGAAATGTCTGCAAGTTAATTTAGCGTCATAAAGTTGTCCAAAAAAAGAAAGAAAGAAAATGGTATCCATAGTAATGAGTCTTTGAAGTGGACGAGAGTTTCCAAGGTGCTGTTTCATAAGTTAAGTTTCATCTATAACTAAAGATACCAAATAAGTGGTAAAAGAAGGTTTTTCAAAGCATCGAACATTTTTTCTAAGAATTGACAGTTAGGTTGAAATCCCTCATTTTATTAAACTTTTAACTACAATATCTTTGCTAAAAATGAAGCTATAGTCAAACGAGATACGATTTTACATTGTAATTTAACTTGTAATTAACTCTGCATTTAAAAATCAAACTTCTAAATTAAAAAAATTGGTACACTCTGTTAAAACGGTTTGCTGTGCTCCATTGAGCTTTTCATTTCTTGTTTTATTAAATTGTATAAATTTGTATAAAAAATGTATAGAATTCTATTGTATCGTTTTTCTTGATTTTTGTATATTCAACTGGACTACAGACGATGTATCGGAGTTACGAGCTCGACACTCGAAAAAGGCAATACGTGATTCCAAGTCCGCAACGGTATTCCTCAACTTTTTGACTGTCTCCCGTTTGAGCTCAATAAGTTCCTCGGTTTCATCAAAATCGTATAGAAGAGCAGGTTTACAAAGAAGTCCCTGCTTTTCTTGCAATTCATTTTTCTGAATATTCAGATTTGTATGTTGAACTTTAAGTTTCATAAGTTTTTCTCGCAATTGTTTTTGTGTTTTTTGCTTCTTTTCCAACTCAATCTTTTTACTCACTAATGACGCCGAATTCATGCTAGTTTTCTCCCGAATAAAGGCCAGTTGATGCATATGTTTGGTGCAACGATCTCTCATTCGATTTAGTTCATAACTCCGCTCTGAGTGCATTGAATAAATTTAGGGGAAAATAAAATGGATTCCAACCTACCTTCAAGCTTTGTGCCCAGTGCTGTTACCTCTCGTTGCGCCACAAGAAACTGATCCATTGTCAGTTCTTCGGTGATTTGATCGAAATTGCGTTTGCGCTAAAATGAGTAGATGGGTGTTAGTAAAGAAAAAGAAGAAAGGCAGATAGAGTACACCCACCTCGACCAGACTGCCCAAAGTATGCTGTCTGGTAATGAGCCAGAGTCGACTATCGCTAACTTCATTTCGCAGTAGTTGCATGCGTCGCAGTTCGCTTTCCACAATGCGTGGCAAGTACTCGAATTCTTTTCGAAGCAGAGTGTCCCGAACGCACTGTTCCAGTGACCCGATAGACTGCATTGCCATGTTATGGGCATATTCTAGATCCAGCTTAATGCTGGATAAAGCGGCGCTGTTTGTTATCTTAGTCTCATTGACTTTTTGCTTTAGGTGATCCAACTTATGTATGGCATCCAAATAGCGATTATATTCGATCCACTCCACCTTAGATGGCAGGTGATCGAAACAGCGCAGTTGGCCAACGCGACGATAATATTCATACATTTTGTTATTCACATCTACGTTGTAGAACTTTTCACCCAAATATTGGGTATGGAGCTTCACCAACTGTAGCATCAGTTTGTGTTTGTCCAGTTTGCCACGCAGCACCTTGATGGGATCAACATATTCGGCTGTTTGAACAACTTCATCGATCATTCTATTTATAAAATCAAAGGCAATTTGATGGACTTCACGTGCGGCCCTAACTGTTTCGATTTCCGTCACAGATTCTTCCCTGACATCTACGTGCGATTGCTGAATATCAAGGAGCATTCCCAAAGCTGCATCGGTCTCTTCGACTTTCGTTATGATCGGCATAAAGGCGTCATCATCATCATCAAAGGGCCATTCAAATTCGCTTGTTGTCGATGATTCGATTTCCTCTTTAGTTGATTCTTCCTCAGCTGCTTCTTCAACTTCTTTGTTGACGATGGTTGATGACGATGATTGAGTTTCTCCTGTTAGGGGGTCTACAAAACGTCCTTTATCCAATTCTGGCATTGGCTCGGCTTGCTCGATAGTTGCACGAAGACTTGCCAATTGTTCTTCAGATGAATCTGTGCTTATATCCGAAATGCTGGGCAAATAGAAATATTCCAAGAAGTCCGCCTTAAAAGACACTATCGCTTCTCTTGTATCGCTCTCTTCTTCAGATGAAGACACCCCAGTTCTCAAGTCTTCTTCGGACAGCACCAATGAAGTTTTCAATTCAGGAAGGCGCTCTTCGTGCGAAATTTGACTAATGCCTGGTTTTTCCAAGCCGTCTTCTTCACCCTTCTCTTCTGCATCATTAATGTTCTCTGACTTGATCTGAGTTTCACGCTTTGACTCGACCTCTTCTGTTTTAAAATGTCTGTTAACTTTCTCCTGTGCCAGTCGTTTTTGCTCACGCTTCTTTTTCTTTCTTTCACGTTCTTGTGTCTCCAAGTCATCTGGCTTTGAGTCCGATTCATCAACCTTTTCGGTTTTAACTTCCTCAATATTCTCACCATGTTCTTCAGTGGTTTTATCCTCGCCTTTAGCCTCATCTTCATTTTCACTCGGTTCTTTTAAGCTTGTTTCAAATTGTTCCGAATATCTTTTCGAACTACTAATTCCATCTCCTTCTGCCTTTATATCGACGTTTGTGTCAACTTCAGTTTCCTCCATTTCTTTAAAATATTTTAGTTACACAAAAACACTAAAGTACAAATTTATTGCTATATAAAATTAGTTGTTTTAATGTTTGTATTTGTTGTATTCGATGTCTTGATATAATTTATTTTTGATATTGATTCTGTAAGCTTTAGGTTAGAAGTGCTGTGTGTTTTTATTTGTGTAATTTATAGAACTGTATTATTATGTCATGTGTAAAGTTTTGAAAAGATCATTCGATAAGGGTTTTATGTATAAAAAAAAATAATACACTACTAGGAACACAGAATAAAACAATGGTGATATAGATTTATTTAGCACACAAGTAGTTCTATTGCATATAATGCCCAATATTTCATTGAATCTGATTAATTATATACTTTACTTATCTTTAGCATTTCTCATCATTTGCTCTTGACCTTTCGTGAAATTAAATGAAATTCTCTCATTTCTCTCCATAAAAGTTGACAGCCTGCCCAAGAACTATGCCACTTTTATAGGTTAAACGTGCTGGAGAAACAAACTATGCCACAGCATTTTTTGGAAAGACGTCAAAATTGACGCCAAGTGGGCCTTGATGGTGAAAGAAGAGGAAGTTTGACAAAAAATACTAGTAATGAGGGTGGGAAAACCCTACTAGTCTATGTTGAACCTAATGCATTTCATTGTATTATCAATTTAACGGATTTTTAACGCAATGGTAGCATATAGCAGAAAGCCAGGGAAGGTAGCAGGTTACCCAGCAACCCCTTTGGGAGCGACGTCACGACGTCGACACTCCATTAATTGAAGCCCCTGGATTACGGTAAATTGCATTGTCTCTGAGTCAGGACGCCCTGCGGCGCAAAACCAGTGTGGCAGAGACGGTAAAGGGGTAAAGGGCTGACGTGGCAGCGCATCAAATTGTGTACAAATCTTTATAATCCTTGATAATTTCGTTAATGGCTTTAATCACTTACGCACAGGCAGGGCAAGGACAGCAAAGGACATGAACAAGGGCAGCGAAAGGATTTAAAAACGTAGGCGTTTAGTCTTCTTTTTACTATAACAAAAAATACGTTTTGGCATTTAATGAGAAGCTCCGTGAATTTTTGGCAGCCATTGCAATGTTTAAATTATAGCTCCTCCTATAGAGAATACAGAGAATTGCAGAAATACACACACAGACTAACAGTTATGGGGCGTTATATAGAGACGTCGCTGTTTACCTAACGGCACATACTCCCAGCTACTATATACTCGCATACCCAATTAGGCAGCTACAATTGTTGCCATTCACGCCACGGAACTCAACACACATACCTACACAGAGCTCAAAAGAGAGACAGAGAGAGAGAGAGAGTGAGAGTGTAGGTGAGTGCGAGAGTAACTCAACACACTGTGGTGGTGTTGATGGTGTGGGCAGTTGTGTTGGGGGAGTTGTGTTGAGTTCAGTTGAGTTGAGAAAGCTCTGCCAGCTATAAAAGCGCCGAATATGCGACTGGCGCCACACACAAACCACAAACACCACCACAGGAGTAGACGACATGGCATGGAACGGGCGTGAGTTTTGGCTTCAGCTCTGCCGGCGGAGCAGCAATTCCTCAAGACGAAGCAGCCGAAAAAGTGGTTGCAGCCGACCGTTGCAGCTACCAGGTGCTTGGAGTGTGGAGCTCGCCTGCTACAGACGATATCAAAGAATGCTATAAACATATACTAAGTTAAGGAATCCATGTCGTAGTGTCAACTGCTCCTTGGCGGGCACTGATTGGTATCTGCATTTGGTTATTTGCTAATTCTTCGTATAAATCTGAACCTAAAGAATATCATAGCAACATCATATCAATTCATATCGATTAAATATCTATGATAAGTTGTAATGTATTTAAATAAATCAAGAAACGTGATTTTAATAAAATTAAAATTATAGTTATATATTATATTATAATCATAATTGTCTAAGCTATATACTGAATAAAGAAACTAAATGTTTTAATCCCAAATTACATTAGATTATGTGCGTAATTTTTTGAAGGAGTTATTGAGCTTTAGAGAATAATGATTTTTGAAGATTTTAGTTTATTTATACATAGTTGTTATATTTTTATATTTTTTCACATTTTCTTGAATTTGATTAGTGTTAAAATTTTTTTGCGCTAAAAAATATGTCAAACTATGAATATTTATTTTGAAATATATATTTTTTTAAATTTTATTTTGGGTATACGCAAATTATCTCTTATACTTTTAATCTATATTAAATTTTTTGATTTAGTATTTTTTTTATTATTTTTTGAAAAATTATGTGATTGGTAACCTTCTCTAATATTTTTTTTTTAAATATTTACAAATTAGTCATTAATTTGAAGTTTCTATGTAATATTATAATACTTTTTAATGTTGTATTGGGTAGAAATGTTTTCACAGAAGTATTTCAAGAAGCAGGTTAAATAAATGAAGTAATAAAACCAGCAATAAGTAAACAATCAAAGTCAATTGAACTACCTGTAAACTGGGTCTAGAACTCAAGTCTATGACTGTCGCTACCCCTAGATAGAAAGCGAAAGGAGAATGGAAATTAGAGAAGCTTTGAAATTGAGATTTGGAGAGTGAAATGCTTAAAAGCAATCAAAAAACTTTGTTGAACGCGTGCAGACAACAAAAATTTGCATATGTCAACAAAAACAGCAGCTGAAATCGCCCTGCAAAACAATTTATTTATTGCCACAGCACTTTTAGTAGCTGGAGGGTCAACATAGAGGGGTAAGGGGGGAAGGTACTGAAGCAGAAGAGATACATTTGCCTGATGATAATATCGCAGATCTTTGGCATGGGTGATGAGGTAAATATACGAGATACAACACAAAATTGAAATGTTAATTACATGACGTAACCGTTGGGGGGAAATACCCAATTCCCAGCTACACTGAAAGTTATCGCAAACAGTTTAAAATACAGTTGAGAACGATGTTTAGACACTGGATAAGCAAACAAATCTGTCGGCATCTGATTTGTTTGCCCAGCTCTTAATCAGACCAAGTTCTAAGCACTTTTTATTGACTACGCATACCACGAAGGGCGAAGGTAAAAAGTTTAATATGAGCTCGTCGATAACCCGAGGCTTAGGGCGGGTTGCTAGCACCAAGGGTTAGGGTTGCGGGGGTTAGAGTCTGCGGCGTTAAAGACAAACAAACGTGAACTTTATTAACAATTGGTAGAAACTGAACTGCCCACGTACCCTCTCAATTCTGTCCTTGCCCACTCATCCTGTTGTGCTCTAGAAGTTGATGTTGATGAGGTGTGAATGTGAATGTGCCACCGCTTTGTAGCCACAGCCAACGAGTTTTTGTTTTTATGCCTCACAATGCTGCAGCAACCACTCGAGGTTAATTGAATTTCTTGACGTCCTTGGCTTTCATTTGTACTCTCATCCCTGTTGCTTCTTCTTCCACTTCCTTCTCTTCAAGTTCCTGTTCTGGCGGAACTAAATTGAAAACGTTTTTTCGCTTTTAAGCTGGTTAGACATACTCATAATAGACACCAAATGCAGTCATCATTTACCACGTAATTAATTGAATTTGACTTTAATTGAAATGTTTTCAGCATAGTCTAACTCAATTTGGCCTGCTAAATATGTGCTATGTTATGTATATATGAATGTATGTAGGTTGTATGAGGTCTATCTATTTTCTATTTTAACCGCTGCCTTTTTAAGACTTTATAGCTATTAATTTTTTATTTATAGTTTACTTAAATCGAAAAAGAATTCTTTACATAATGAAAGTTAATTCAACTATTAGAAAGTTTATCAGATTTGCTAGTGACAGTGATAAAAGGGCTTATATCGTTTATGGTTCCCTATATACAATATGATACCCCATTTGATTTTTCGCATGAATCGGCACTTTATTCATAATTTCTCATAATCCACTCAGACGCTTTGCGCGCAAAAGTATGCAACGCAAAAATGTAGAATTTCATCGAATTCACATTAAAAGGATTTGTCTGGCACGTGACTGAAGATTTTTTTTATAGAGGATCGAAGAAATCGACACTAGGCATTTTGTGCTTTCTATGATGAAGTGTCAATTGAAACAAGAGTACAAGAAATTAGCATTTATTTTCAAAGTGCGTGTTTATTTAGCTATTTATTCAATTTTAATTTTCATTTCTTTTCCTTTTCCTACTCATTTTTCTGCTGCCAATCAGTCATGCCTATATATAGATGAGCAAATAACTAGATGCGATTACATTTAATTGAATTTATTCATTGCTCCTGCGAAACTGTTGAAAAATTGTATTAAATTACCAAAACAAAAGAATAAAAAAATAATCAAAAATGCGCAACGCGATTGAAGAAAAAGAAATAAAAGAAAAGAAAAGAAAAACGTGACACTACAAAATGCTGGCGTATTCAAATTTCCTATTGTCGTTAAGCTGCTCAAATTGGCAATTGAGGGAGGATTCCCCTGATTATTTACACAAAAAAATATCGTTGAATTCGAGTATGTGCAATAAAGATAACAAATCTTTTGTGTCAACTTGTGATAGCTCAGGTTGGATTTACTTGGTAAATCTTAAAATATAACTGTACGATTATAGAAGGGTTGTATCCACTTTTAAATATTTTGTACAATCTTCTTTTGTATAAGTTTTATAAAATAAAAACAAAATGCTCAAAACTATTTAAAATAATCATGAGTACTAGACACTATTAGAACTCATAGTGCTGAACTGTTGGTGTCTAGTGCAGTGTACAAAATTTCGGAAATTTTATGCTTGTTGCCAAATCTTTACTGCTAGTCTAGAAGTCCTTGAAAAGGACGCTGTTGTCTTTGCTGCTGGGACTCATGAATTATGCGGCGCTAACAAGCCACAAGTTGTCATAAAAATAGCAATCTGAACGGCAATTACCTGTTGATGGGCACACGGTAGTTTAACCCTCAATTACGGGGCTTCTGGCAGTTGGTCTCAGGGGTGAAATCAAGACGACCACAGCGGAGTCCCCAGTGTGTCAGAGCGTCTGTGTGTGTGTGTGTGTGTGTGTGAGGGTGTGACACTGTCGGTGTGAGTGTGTGCCCAAAGGACGCATAAAAAGTCTGATTAAATGAACTACGTCTTCTTGGCGGGCAAATTAAAAAACACTTGCACGTTAAATCAATTTGCGATTTTATAAATCTTCATTTGCACCTGAGACGTGATGCGTTGAGTTGAGTTTTACAGTTTCAGGCGTGCTCAGACATATTCTGGCTTGTGCTGGCATGCCCTAGCGCGTACTGCGCCACAGGTGTTCGAGCTTAAAGCCTAAGCTTCATCGGCAAAACGTGACTGCTGTGGGTTGGCAAGGATTTGGCCACGTTTATATCAATCTATTTGCATGCCACCATTTTTGCACTCATTTCAATTAACTAAAATGTCCTTAAACGTGAACAGTTCACGCCATTTGTCTGATTGTTTTGGACACACGTTGTTCTGACCATTTGGGGTTCATTGCCCATGTTATATTGTCCATTTGGGTCTGTTTTTTTAATTTCTCTAATGCCTTTTGTGATCTTTTGCTGCTCTTTGCTTCCTTTGGAGTGCACTCGAGTCCTGGCGACATTGGCAAGGATGTTAGCATTTAGAGCGAATGGAGCTTTTAAGAAAATTATACAATTGCATTATGACGCCGCATTGACCAGTGAAGTGCTCAACAATATCAAATTGATGCGCATTGTCCTCACATTGTCCTGGCTACAAAATGTCGTATTCCATTGCAAAGTTTAAATTTCAACCATATATCAAACGCATCAAACGCAGGGAGGCAACCAAAAGCGCAAGCGGTAGAGTGGATGGGAGAGTTGTGTATTACAAATCGCACGACGGGCGGCCAACAACAGGACGAAGGACGACTTTTTTGCTCTGGTGGGTGGCATAATTTATGGCACTCGTTTCAACTGGAGAAGTTGTGCGCTTCACTGCGGTTATTAAAATGCTCAATGCTCTTACCCAAACCCGAAGACACACACTTACAGCTTCCAAAACTCCAGCTTCAGCTTCAACTCGTATTCGAACTCAAACTCCAACTCTATTCCTGGTTCTTTGCTTTTAGTCAGACTGTGCAAAAAGTGTAGCATACTTGCCGGCGCCGCGTAATGGCAACTGAAGTAGCGACAACAATATGACTGCACAGTGTGGTGAATTGTCGAGATACATGAAGTGAAATTTAATAGATGCACTAGAAACACAAGCTAATTGAGTGACTAAAAGAGTAAAGAAAGCATCTTAAATTTTTAGAAATGAAACGAATTGCCAAATAGAATACAATTATTTATTTGGAAATAATCTGAATAATCAAAGTAGTTTTTTATTGTATTAAAATTTTTAAGAAAAAAATATTTTTTCAATTTTTTTATAAACTACTTGTACAATTATTTTATGTTATAATTTAATTACACAACATTTTCATTTGAATAAAAGACTTCAAAGTAATTCAAAATACAGTTTAAATATTTTCGTTTTTGTAATTTTCTGCACTTTTTTATTATTGCCGTCCCACTGTGACTGCGGTAGATGTTAGAGTCGTTTCAACTTACGTTCTGCCTGATAATCAATAAAATGTTTTGGCATTTACTTTCATTGTTTGCTGCTGCAACGCCCATAGAGCCACGCCCACGCTCGAGAGCTATTTGCATATCTGAGAGTAGTCTTTTTTGTTGTGGGCTGGAGTGGCAAGGCATATTGCAGGCTTTATAGCATGTCCTGTCGTCGTCGTGCTTAAGTCCTTTGCACCGGGCGTGCCTTGTGAATTGTTTTACTGTCGACGTTCATTTGAGTTGATGGCAGCAGCAGCGCAAGCTGAGCAGGGACAACATAAAAGTCGCTTAATCTACTTAAATGTCTTTGAATTTGCGTCTTTTTCCCCAACATGCACTAAAACGAGATAGATGTATTTAAAATGAAATAGAGAGCGAGAGAGTAAGACTTGAATTTTGCCCGTCTAAGCACATTTTGGATCAGACTAAAAGGGGGACAATCGACATGTCTTGGCTTGTCCTATGCTGTCCTTTACTGTCTCGGTGTTATTAACATGGATTTATGGCATATCCTTGGCTGACTTAAAGCCGCTATTAGCGTCTAAAGATGTAAACAAGTTTAGAGATTTCCCACCACACATATCAATCACATTTGAAACTTGAAATTCACTTTTGTAATGAACGCAGGCAACAAAGCAGAAAAACGCAAATTTAACTTGTATTCCACAAAAAGGTAGCATCAGATAATTTCAATTAAGAATGCCTTTGAATACAGAATACAGGAAGAACAGGGTGCAGGGTATTTTGTCGTTGGCTGGCAACCGTGCAACAAAAGCATCCTCATTGATGTGTCCTTGTTGCCGTATCAGCAATTTTAAATCACTTGCACAACTCTCAACGGGGGGAGGGGAGAAGGCAAAACGAGAGCTTAATTGAGTTTCGCTTTGACGGCAACCGCATAAAAGGCGACTTTTAAGTCTTCACATAGTACTATTCAATTAAAGGTCCTCTTGCTTAATATCCTGGCTTTTTTTTTTGCTGCAAAAGCTTCTAAAGCTTTCTATGAAATTTAATATTCTTGTAATGAGCAAAACTTTGACAGGCAAACAAATTTTGTGGTTTCTTCGCACAGTTGACCACAGGCGACCAGGGTTGTCAAGTGTTACGCTGTAGTTATTTTTATTATAATTTGATTTATACATATATTCTATATATTTTTTTAAAAGGTGTAGTACTATTGGTTAAGCAAAAAAAATATCAAACTAGAATTTCACGCATTCTACAATCCTATAGAGTTGCCATTTTTGTTATATTCACACCCTAACATGCATAAATGTATCATAAAGTTATCAACTTGATGTTGATGAGCTTGTCATTGTTGTTGTTCAAGTTGTTGTTGTTGATGACGTTGCAAACAAATTTTGGAGAGTTAACAATGGATGCGTCGCTTCTGTTTGTTGCCCATCCAACGGATTTGCCACGCTCGTCAGGAAGTCACAAAAGTCGGGGGAGTTGAGTGTTGGGAGTCAGGGAATCAGCCGCCAGTCATTTTGCCTGTCAGACTCTGTTGTCTAGCCCTCTGTCCGTCCATCCGATGCGTCGGTCTGCCGTTCTGTCATCGCCTCAGTCAGGCTGTGATGCTTGATGGCAGCATAATTGATGCACTCGAGCGTAAGTGATTAGATTCATTATGATGCCAGGCATGCACATCGGGCAGCCCAGGCAACGCGGCAACTTTGGAGCGGGTATCAGGTGTCCTTTAGCGCCTCAGACCAAAAGCCGCTTTTAAATGCTTAAAAATTGTAAATTACAGTGCTTCGATCTGCAGATGTGTAGTCCTACTTATTTACTAGCAACTTAGGTCTGCCAAATGATGTGTGACAGCATTTTTATTGCCCAGAGTGATTGCGGAAAGGGGCATACAGTGGGCTGGAGAGTAGGGGTAAAAGCCAACGCGCGCCAACATTAATCAAGACATTCTATAGACTGAGATACAATATACACATATACACAAGTATTTATGCATTTTGAGGGTAAAAAAGTAGAAAACTCATAAAGGGCCGACACACGCCGGGCGCAAAAGCATCGTTTCCGGTGTGTCGCCGTTGTATCAAAGTCAACGAAAGGGGAGTGTGAGGGATAGGTAGGCGTAAGTGAGGGGAGTAGGTGGTCTGACGTTTACAAAACGTGTGTGCATTCTAGCTTAAAATAAAGTTGCAGCTTTGCCGGCGGTCGTCGCCGCTTTTTGTTGTTGGCACTTTGGCTTTTGTGTCGTTATTCATTGTATTCACGGTTTTGGAAAATATTATATGAATGTACTATTGTATATTCGTGTTTATTGTCCTTAATGGATACGTCTGATGGGGTTGATGGCACTACTTACAAAATGGGCAAATGCTAATTAAACAAGCGTAAAATACAGTAAGCACTTTCAAGGCATACACATTTTTAAAGGAATTGCCCCAGAAAAGTAAGGAAATTATTATTAAAATTATTATATTTTTGTTTTAATTTCTTAAGGTTCCAAGTAATATTAAAAACATATTTTGAATTTATACTTTTTTTTCTATAAAAAAACGTATCAATAACAGATGGAAAGTTCATTTATCTCTATCAAAAATTGTGTTTTATAAACTATATAGTTCCTGTACCTTTTACAGCCATAGCATCGATTACTTTCAGTTCAATTGCTGCCATAAGTCAGACATTTTTATCAGCGACTCGAAAACTAATAACAGAGAGCACATAGTCTATATTCTCCCAGTTTTATCCCCTCGTCTAAGTCTTACCTCCACCCTTTTGTCTCATATCTGTGACGCTTCCAGCTATTTGCACACAAACAAAAATAAATATTAAATCTCTGACTGACGAAAGCAAAATCGTTTTCTGCCACACAGATAGAACATCCTAACTCACACCCTGACGAGTACGGGATACAACGCCAACCCACTGTGCAGCCCCTCGGCAGGTTTCGGTTTACGGATATTTTACGTGGCACGCGCTTATCGAGTAGAGAGCAGCGTTTAGTCTTGTGATTGAGTGGGTGGACGTGTGGATTGACAGCATAAATCTGCTAAATCAACAAGCGGACCGTGTCCAGTTACCAAGTTTTCCAAGACGATGATGATGACGATGAATATTTGCGCTATAGACATGGCTTAAATGTTTTATAGCAAACTTTTGTGGTTTTGCCTTTAGCATTCAGAGAATTTTAAAGCTGCTTTCTAGCTGGTAATTAAAAACCGAAAACCTCTTGCTGTCATCTATCCGCTTAGCATTTTCCAGTATTCCTTTTTTCCATCCTCATTCCGCTGTGCTATAAGTAAATCATGCTACGAAAAGCCATACATCATAGACGCCACGGGGAATCCCAACAAAGATGACAACGCAGTCAGAGAAAAAGGCGGCAGAAAAGTTATTTTGTAATTAGTGCACAACCAGCTAAAGTAACAGAGTTTGAAGAGACAACAACAGCAACAACAACAACAATAACATTAATAAACCTGATGATGATTACGTTGAAATTGAAGCCGACTTCAGGGCGCTGCTGCACTAATTATCGCTGACGTTTGCTTCCCAACTCCCCGCTCTGAGCTTCCATATCGAATCCTCCTGCTGTCGCGTCTGTCAACTCAAGTTTGACACTTTTTTTTCCCACAATTTATGAGTCAGGGGCGTTAATCACGCCTACACAGTATAGAGCGGCACAGTGGTTTTTGTTTGGGATCGCATTAGAAATTGTTAACGGGAAACCTGAATAAATATTTAAAATTTCATTAGTTTCTAGAAATGTAAATTAGATGTAACTCTTATAGTTATACCATAGATTCAATTTGAAATTATTTTTAATTAATGATGAATGAATTCCAAAATTCTAAAGATTTCCATTAGAATGTACAATTAATTTTAATAAAAAAATGTCCGTAAAATATATTTCAGTAATATTTAGAGCAATAATCATATTTAAACCACTGTGCTTGTTATGGACTGACACTCGAAACACTGTAGTTGATGGGGAGGGAAAGAGGAAGAGCACTTAGTTTAGAGTTTTATGAGCGCAATTCGATTATTCTTCATTTATGTCAATCAATGTGATTTTTGTTGCCTGCTTTTAGGCGCAGTTCGCTCACCCTTAATCGCTTTGCTTAAATAGTAAAACGGATAAATTTTGGAAATTTAATATTTTAGCTGAAAATGTTATTCTTTGTTGTTGTTGTTGTTGTTGCTCTTGCTGACGCCACGTTGTCTCTGTTGCTGTCGACTGTCTGCCCTTCTGTCTGGCAGACTCTCACTTCTTAGTCCCATTGTGAGTATCCTTTTCCATTGCGGCAAAACGAAAAAAAATATATATATGTATAAATGCGAAAATCCTATGCGGCTATGCCTGATGTTTTTGTTGATTTTCATTTCATTTCCCATATTTTCTCAGTCTTTCCATCTTCTTGTTGTTTATTTCGCTTTGCTGTTTACTTCCGCAACTTTATTATAGCTTTTGGCTGAGTTGCAACTGTTTGACTGTTTGCTCTATGCTTATGAGGGTTATACCAATGCGTCGTATTATCAACGTCTCCAGAACAGGGGGAGATGAGAGCTCATAGTTCGAAAGGTTTTACAGTGTGGATTATGAATTGGTAGCTTGTTTGAATGGCTGGGAATTGAGGCAGTTGCCGAGTGTTGTTGGCTCAGTTTATTGGCTACTTTAAGTGGACCTTTGAGAATCCGTGCTTGACGCTTGATACATGAGATATAAACTAGCAAACATGTGTAAGCAATTTCATTCTTCAATATACAACACATAAATTTGTATAATTAGTATTAAGTGCTGGCTAATAGAGAGAGAGAGAAGCAGTTTCAATAAAGAAATTCAAATTTTATAGGTCTCATCTTTTCTACAAATTCAAACTACGATATCTTTGCCAAAAATGCAGCTATGATCAAACGAAATACCATTTTAGATTGTGTTTTACCGAACAATTAATTATGCATCTAAAATTCAAGATTTTCTAAAATTTGATTTTTTTAAATTTTTGCAAATTTTCCATACCCATGCCCTTGTCATTTTTTTTTAAAATTCAAAAAAAAATTTTTTTTACTTTGTGCTCAAAAACTATTCTACTCGAATTGAAATATTGTGTTGGTTATGAAAATGAGTTTTAAACTTGTTATGGACAGTTAAAATCTCTTTATCACCTCATTTTTCAAAAGTTTTTAATAAATACCCCTTTGACATTTTTCAAGAAATACCAAATATTTTTTATTATATTACCAAGAATTATTGTTTTTCGATTAGAAATTTTGTGTAGCTAAGAATATTTTTTTGTGGGGTTGATTTTTGAGATTTCACTAATTTTAATAAATTTAAGAGGAAATAATCGACAAAGGATGTTTCACGTGACTGAACCTATCTTTCTTGAAAGTATATACACAATTTATTAAATTGTTATTAAATAAATATGTATAATAAAGTATAAAGTTACGGTCAAAAATCAATTTATATCCCTCCAAATGCATTTAGATATTATGTAAATTATATAACAACATAGATCTTAGCTTAATCGTTAATTTTTATTTAATACATAAATAAATATATGACTGAAGTATAAAATTGTTATTATTATTCAAAAAGTTAATTTTAACTTTATCTTAATGATGTTATTGGTCTATTTTTAAAAATGGTTTATTGAGACAATAAAAATTGTATATTAATGTTTTGAAATATAAAGAAGTGACAAAATTAATTAACGAAATATAAAATAGTTGCTACATTCAGAAAGCATAGTTTAACAGCATTAACATTTTTTACTGCTCTTTATAAATTAGTTAAATAGATTTAGATATTTAATGTAACTCCGAGATTTTCCATTTAGGTGGTAATTTATCACTGTAGAGATAACTCAATTGGATTGCTCTGTTAGCCAGTTATCGAATGATCAGCAATTAATTATAAGCAACTTGGTCGAAATCATTGAAACGCACGAAGGAATCAAATATTTCAAATGTGTAATAGATCAGAGGTGACTTTGTTGTTTAAACTGAAACTGTGGGCAATCAATAAGAATGATTTCTGGCCAATGGACAAATGTATTTTGAATCATAAATCGTGGCAGCTAAGCGGCCTGCCTAACAGTGTGGCACGCAACACACACACACAGCGATAGAATAGCGATTGAATGTAAATATTCAAAATGGCTGACAGTTGCGCTATATACAGCTTTATGTATGTATGTATGGGAATTTGTATATACAATGTGAGCTCCATCATAATCAAAATGGTTACTACTGAAGCTTGGAGCAAAACAATGTCCTGGCAACATGTTAATAGCATTTCATGTATAACTGAGGTTCACATTGTTGGCATTCCATTCCATACGCCATAACGTCCGTTGCCTCGACCTGCTATATGTATATATATATAAAGTATATAGGTGGAGGCGGATTGTGGCTGACGCTGATTGGTGCAGAGCTCTTGGCCAGGTGGTTTTTGGCCCACACCAGTAGCTGTTCTCTTTGGGGGTCCTCGAGACTGTTTGCTACAGTTGCTACCAAATAAAAACAACCCTCGACGAATGCTTACGATACCGAAATTCCTACACACAGCGTTTCAAGGCTTCTGTGCTGAGTCTGCGCAGCTCTGCGGCTCAAGCTTTTCACCACACTATCTCTCTTTCGCGTAGCATTTGTGCGTGTGCAAGTGGGATGGCTAGATTGATTATGTTGCTGCAGCATAATCTGGACCAGGACATCCACTGGCTGGCCAGACAAGAAGGGCACATGCTGCTGGCTTTAGTTTCACTTCGTGCGTTGTCCTGCTGAGGCCAAAGCAAGCGCCGCAGCGTTAGTGCCAGTGAGTGTGAACTATAATAGCCATAACTATACATATATATATACATATAACTAGTATATAACTGCTTATATATAACACCAAAATATTGCTTAAATAATACTATAAAAATCACATTTGTGTAATTGTGCAAACGATAAAATTACTAATGTTACTATTGCTTTTCAATCAAACATTTTCCACACAAAAATTGACTGGAATTTGCAGTACCAGTTCCAATTGTCGAAAATTTCCAGTGTATATACCAAGTAGTACACCCACACCATACACCATATGCCCCATTTCCCAACTCGTCCCCCTAGCCACCACCTCCGCACTATATATAGCTTCCAGTTTTTGTTGCGACTGAGATAGCTGCTTATGTACTTGCCACACTGTCGCACTCTGACAGCGTCACCTGGTTACGGCCATTGTCTGATCCTCGCGAGGTCTACGTTCATGTTGCGCCTCCACTGACTGCCACACAGTCTTCAGACAGAGTTGAACGCGGATCGTCATCATCGTCGTCGTCGTCGCTGTTCTCGTCGAGGATTGCCGTCGGGTTCCTCCATCAACTCTGTCTGAATGTTGTCGTGTCATCAGCCTATTTTTTAGTTTTCTCCTATTTTCATATTTTTATAGTTATCCTAAACTATTTATTTTTAATCGGGGCGTGTGTTGCTTAGAAAATGTGAGAGATTCCTTCCTAAAAATCGTTTGCATAACCTTCAAAACTGTTTCTAATAACGTGGAATTCAAATTTTTTCAGCGTTACGTGTTATGTGTTAAGAAGCTATACGTCTATATATCTACAATCTGTGTACCTTATTTGTGATATCATAACCAAAAAAAATAAACAAAATCATATAAAATAATATATTAAATTATTTAAACTATTAAAATTTTGTTGCATATTAAATAATTTTAAATATAAAATAATTTTAAAATCAAATAAAACTACGATAACTGGTTTGGGATTATATTCAGCGATTACATAACAGAGCACAGCCTCAAAATGGATTACGCAATAATTGTGAGCAATGTAAGTGAAGAAGAAAAAAGAAAATATAAAATTTAGCAAGGTCAAATGAAGAATAACTGATTTTTATTTACATAAAATATACAACATTTTTGGTATTTAGTTTTTATTTAATTTTTATTGTTACCTAATTCTCATACTGTCTACTAAATTTTTAATTTAAAGTCACTATAGATGTACCTTGCCGGCAGACAATAAATAATTTTTATTTGACAAACCCTAAAAGTATGCTAAGCAAATTTGTATGGAATTTATTGCCAGGCATTTTGAAATTTTCTTTTCTTTTTAAATACCAAAATTTTCAAGTGCATGCATATTAAATTCTAATCTTAGAATATATATATATAAGTATAGTTAAAAAACTGTTTAAAATAAATTTCTGTCCAAAAAAATGTTCAAGTTTTGTAAAAGTTCACTTAAATTGTATTAGGAGCATTCACATTCTACTGCAACTTAGTGATAAGTTCTACTCCATTCCAACAATCATTTTGCCCTTAACAACCACAACTGGCAAACAAATTTATGAACATAAGCCGCTTAAACATCGTGCTGACAACAAGAACAGCAGCAAAAACAAATCCAACAATAAATGTGGCAAATTATGAAATTTTGTTTTGGATTCTCTTATCTTTGACAAAACACAAACAGCACAAACGGCATAAAGCACAAAACCATTAATAATGCTACAAATCTTTTTGGCAGGCACTGTGAAAATGCAACAACCTTTGGCTACAACAACAACTTCGGCGAATAACGATAAATAGGCAGAAAATTCAAAATTAAATGGCGACCAACTGATAGAACCCACCTCGCCACTTTCTCTGCCTTTCCAACCACAACGAACCAACCAAAATTGAGTTATAAAATTTTGCTGTCTGCTGCAAATTAGCCGCCTGCTGATTCGACACGCCCAAAATTCAGCAGCTTTCACGGTAAGCCGCCGTGAAGTAGGCAACAAAATATTTATGCGCACAAGTGATAACAACAAGAGTGGCAACAACAACAACAAGAGGAACAACCAGTGAATAACGCAGCCAACGGACAGTGGAGAAATCGGCAAGTCTAGCAACCCACAAACAGCAGCATCATCATGAAGGGCTTGACGTCGTTTAAGGAGAAGGCGACGGGTGTATTTGGCGGGTGAGTAATAAAATCAGAACCAGAACGAATCGTACACGATATGGTATAACACTGTGCAACAAATAATAAATATTTTGTAATAGGATTAATTACTTCCATTAAACTTTCAAAAAAACTTTATAAAGTATACATAAAATGTATATTAATTTTATTGCCCAGTTAATAATAATATTTTAAGGACGGAGAATTTGAACTAAATACTAAAAATTGATTCAGTTTAAGAAGCAATAATTCAAAATTTGGCAGTTATAAATGTAGAAAATAAATCAGATATAATTATATATTCTCCCAATTTGATATTTTTCCACATTTGTTGCACAGTGTTCAAATTATGGTGTGCAATATGCCGAGACTGAAATATGATTGCCATTGAATGGTTCTCTCTAAACAAAAATTTAATTTAACGCAACGTTGATCAGGTGGACGCATCCAGTGTGCAGTCTCCACTCTTGCCTCGTAGTTGGTTGAACTTGACCATAAAAATATGGTGAATAGAATGAGGATGGGGCAGGAATTTGTGGGAGTCGTTTCATTTTTGTTGATGCCACGGCGTCGCGAAAGTTGGGCACGTGCCGCGACGGAAAGTTATAAATTTATTGTCATGCTTAACAAGTCATTAAAGGTGCCGCAAGAAGTTAAGCCCAGTTAGTCAGTCAGTCAGTCTGTTAGTCAATTCAGTCAGTTATGGCATACCGAGACGTCCAGGATGCTCACCGATGGCTCAGGAATTCCGTTCAGATGTAAGAGTGGAAGCAGCACGTGCTTAAAACTGATGTGGGATGATAGGGAACGTATGGGAAACGAGAAAATAAAGCACCATGGAGCTCACACAACTGCCAAATGCTCTGTGTAAAAATTATAAAACTGCTGCCAACTTTAGCCACATAGGAGCCCTTAACTAACCTATTATACCCTCGACCCAGGGTATATATAGAAACACAATAAAAGCCATGAGCACATGATATATAGCTGTATGTGTGAGTGTAAATGAATTCTTGGTATGGAATTTTATGAGCACGCCAGGACGACGCTGAATTGGAAATGGAACAACTGATTTGCTCAAGGACCTTGAGAGCGTTAGAAATTAGAAATTGGAACAATAGGTGAACGCGGTCTGTCATTGAGCTACGTTTTCATTAAGGAATGTGCTAAAGAGTGTTGCATACCAACAGGCGTTGAAGGCTGCTTCAAATTTGAAAAGGTTGCACGCAAATGAAATTGATTTTTACGACCATTCTGTGGTTGCCAAGACACCAAGCATCCTTTCATCCTGCCAACTACTTGGCTGTACAGTAGATCTGTCGTTGAAGTTGAGTGCCACTCGAAGTGCGCGTCGCGAAGAAATTGAATTGCGTGCAACTTGAAGGCAATGAATAAGAGTTTTCCTCTTATACCTTACTTCTCCCGTTGTTGTTGCTGTGTGAAAATGAAATTAGAATTGTCAGCATTGAGTTAAGTGAGAGCGCGTTATCATGTTGTTGACAAGCCACCAAGTCAAACATTTGCTCCATTTAAATCTAAATAGTCGACTAATGGCCGCGCCATTGTGGCCAAGTTAAAGCCAAATAACCTTCAAGTTGTCGGTCTTCCCATTCTACTCCCTTTCTCTGTCTATCTATTTCGCTGTGTCTCTCTTGACAGTGTCTAAAACAGCGGCGCCAGTTAGCTATAATCTTTGTGGCGCCGAAAAGTCTGCAAAATTTTTACTGACAATCAAATGCGCCAAACAAGTGGCTGAAAAACTTTTGCCAAAGCTTCGAAAGCTAAAATGTTGCAAAAAACATAAATAAGCCAGACGAATATTGAGTACACTTCGATATAGAATTTAAATGAATTGTAGCCTTAATTTATGTCTTACTTTCATGGAAACTTTTAGGCAATTACTATGCATAAAAATTTTAAGGTTTAAAATGCAAAGAAACAAATTTTATCAGAAATAAACGCCTTAAATAATAGTAATTAATAAATTCTGTTAATTAATAAATTAAATTCTAAAGAAATTTGTGATGAAATTAATTCTATTTTTCTATTATTCTTTTAGACTTTAAAAAAACATATTGGAGTTATCTGTGACATTAATAATAAAGGGGTGGGAAAATTACCATTAAGTACTCTTTACAAATGTATGTTATTAGCAAGATAATGGGATAATTATGCTAGTCAGTATATGAATAAAATCTTCTTCGAAGTTTATAAGGGTTGCAGCTTCTTTCAGTTGTAAGCTGAATTATAGTACGAAAATTCCTAATAGGATAACTGATATTTTTCCTTGTAGAGCCTTTGTCAAGCATTGTCACAAAGTAGTTAGGCTCAATAATAATAAACTGCAAAAAAATGTTAGAAAGAATCGAGTATAAATAGCGCATAAAATTGGCGTCAGACATGCCGGCATTAAAGTCGGTCAAGGCACAAGAAAAAATACGAAAAAAAAAAGGGAAAAGGAAGTCAAGAATAGGAAGAAGACATAAGGCGACTTCACGAGGAAGCTGCGTGACCAGACGAGGGTAGATTTGGCGGCAGACATTTGAGTTATGTGACAGTCGTTGGCGACGAAGATGTTTGAGTTGGAAATGAAAATGGAGTTGTAGTTGGTAACTACATGCTATAGAGGGTCTACTGTAGTGGCTTGTTTGACTGGTGGCTGCTTATTAGTTTGTATTGCATACTTTAGGTCAGAAGATGTGGGGTCGATTGTCTGGATATTTATGAGGAAAAATGCCGCAGAGCGAGAGCTAGAGAAAGTTAAAGAAAGTTGATGAGGGGTTATCAATGTTGATGTGTCACTTAGGCAGGGTTAATGGTGTGTTGCTACTACTCCCGCTCCTGCCCCATATTGCCTTACATCAAGGCAAGACTGTCATCAATCAGCGTTTGACAAGTGCTTTATTTAAACGTTGACTTTAAGCCACAATCAGTTTATTAAGTAGAGAAATCAAATCGTTACCTGTATTTTAAATGTCACTCGAGCTGCTATCAGCACTTAATAAAATTGAATTCAATTTCAATTGGATGACTCTTCGTTCCTCTCTTTCTCTCTACGTTTGTGCTACCCCAAAGGCAGCAGCAACTCAAAGGCCAGACCACAAATGCCTTAGGGAAAACAAGTGGTACAACATGCTGTGAAAATTGTTGGGGGAGCTTTGCCTTAACAAGCTAAAAATATTTGTGTTTTCACGCCCCTTACGAACTCAGCCCGAATACCATTTCACCTGTTGACCAACCAAAACTAATTGGCATGAGTTATGTGTTGTCTTCTTCTTGCTCTTTTGCAGCATGAAGCCAAATATGGAAAAGTTTGAGATCTCGCATAGTTATCATGGCGGACATGGAGGCTACGAGGAGATGGAGGGAGGCGATCGCGAGGGAAGAGGACCCGGCGGTGGACATGCCTACGACGACGACGACGACAGAGCCGACTCGCCCGCCTCCTTCGAGGAGATCGAGAGACCACCCCTTCGCAAGGTCGATAAGTACTGCAAGGCCGAATGTCCCTGCATGTCCACACGATACACCATCGCTACAATGGCCTGTGTGGGTTTCATGATTGCTTTCGGCATGAGGTGCAATATGTCGGCAGCCAAGCTCAAAGGCGAACACAATGGAGTAAGTAATAGTATTCAAATTATATATTTAGTATACTAAGTTCTTACTACTTGAGGTTTATCAGTTGCCATTTCACTTTTAATACTTTTATTATCATTGAAAGATACAAGTTAAAGTAAAATTAGATGAGCATCGTTTGAGTAAAATCCAAAAATGCATTAAAATTAAAATGAACAATGAATTAAAAGTATATCTAAATAAAAGTGTTATACAGTAATTATATGAAAAATATATAGAAACTTCATACAATTTATAATTCCATTAAGGATTATTTAACAAGTCTTCTAAATATTTCAAAGGGGGTGTTTTTCTAAACTGTTGCAAAAAGCTGAAATGGGAATTTGACATTTGATGCTGTCAATTAGAATGATTGTGTTTCCGCCTGTTCATGTTCATATCATACAAAAGTCACAAACATCACACAAACTCACACCCATTCACCCGCACACACACTCACTCACTCACTCCTACACCCACTCATCCGTTGTGGCACTCGTTAATAAAGCCTCGCGGCAGTTTTTAATGATATCGAATGTTTGCTACATCCTCCATTTTACAATTTCTACGCTGCTCTCATCGTGTGTTTTGTAGACCGCGTTTATGAACTGGACGGTGCCGATACAAAAAGATGTGGACTCATCGTTCTTCTGGGGCTATCTGATTACACAAATACCCGGTGGTTTTATTGCATCCAAGTTTCCGGCTAACAAAATCTTTGGACTTTCGATTGCCAGCTCAGCAACGTTGCATCTTTTTCTGCCTACTGCCATGACATTGATGGAAGGACGTGCGGTGATTGGTGTACGCGTGCTGCAAGGACTCTTTGAGGTTAGTCAATCATATGTACATACAAACATGCTACATATATATAAAAGGATACATACGTATTACACATTCGAATTTAATATTCGATTTTCGACTAGCTGCAGATCAAAGCCAAGGATTACGACATACTTCATTCGGTGGGAATGGGAAGCAAAGGGTGGGTAGCAAAATGTAGAAGCTGTGGCTGGTTATCTCTGTTAGGATTTTGCTTTATGATAAAGCAAATATGCGAAATGAAAACATGTCCTAAGCTAGGGAGAATAAAGAATAACAAAAGCATTTATTTTAATGCGATTTCTTTGTGTTCAAATGTGGGAAGAATGTGTGCGAGTGTGTGTTTAGTTAGCATACAGTGGGATACTCTGTATTTTAAGGATATAGAATGTGTGTCTTGGGTTAGACCTTCTATTCATGACATTAAGCATTACAAGTCTTAAGAGCTAGAGACTCTTGAGATTTAAGATATTTTAGATTTAGTTTTCATTTAATTTAAGAGCACAATTATCTTTCAATTGTAGCAACATTAGTTCTATAGCATGCTACAGGGTATCACTATACTAATGCAGATTAACTCACTCCATTCACAGGGCGTAACTTATCCGGCTTGCCACGGTATTTGGCGCTTCTGGGCGCCACCTATGGAACGCTCTCGACTTGCCACATTGGCCTTCTCCGGATCGTATGCTGGTGTGGTTGTGGGACTACCACTATCTGGTCTTCTGGCCGGTGCTGTGGGGTATGAGGCACCGTTTTATGCCTACGGAACATTTGGTATTATATGGTATATGTTCTGGCTCTGGTTGTGTTTTGAGAGTCCTCGCAAGCATCCGGCCATTAGCATACCAGAGTTAAAGTATATTGAGAAATCTCTGGGAGAAACGGTTAATCCGACAATGCCCTCGATCTGGACAACACCGTGGCATGCTATAATGCGCTCGATGCCGGTTTATGCCATCATTGTGGCCAATTTCTGTCGTTCGTGGAATTTCTATTTGTTGGTGCTGTTTCAATCCTCGTTTCTGAAGCACAAGTTTGGCTTCAGGGTGGAGGAGGCGGGCTTTGTGGGTTCCCTGCCCCATCTGATCATGACTACGATTGTGCCCTTTGGCGGCATGTTGGCGGATCATCTGCGCAAGAACGGCATTATGTCCACGACAAATGTGAGGAAACTGTTCAATTGCGGTGGATTTGGTATGGAGGGATTCTTCTTTCTCATCGTTGCACACTGTTCATCGTCGGTAAGTTGAAAGTTTCTATATTCATTGCTTGTTCCTTGTGTTATTTCAGTTTTTGCTTTCAGGCTGGCGCCATATTTGCTTTGACCTGCGGTGTGGCTTTCAGCGGTTTTGCCATTTCTGGCTATAATGTGAATCATTTGGATATTGCGCCTCGTTATGCGAGTATATTGATGGGTCTCTCCAATGGCATTGGCACCTTGGCTGGCATCATTGTGCCCTACGCACTGGACGGACTCATCGAGGAGGATGTAAGCAGAGTGCTATGAAACTGCTTTCATTGTTTTGAAGCTTATGTTTCTTTAATTATAGCCCGAAGGCTGTTGGACGACTGTCTTTACATTGGCCGCTTGTGTGCATCTAGTGGGTTGCACCTTCTATGGCATCTTTGCCTCTGGTGAGTTGCAGTCCTGGGCCGAGCCGCCGGCGGAAGAGCAACAGGTGTGGGCACCTCCACCCGGCGCCATAATCAACGATGATCCCAGCAAGGCGGGCATGATGGGCACATACATGAAGGAGACCTCATTTGTAAGTGCTGAAAATCTAACTTATTGCATTAAATTGTATTGTAAATTTACTAAATGTACTATTGGTTAATTATATACCCTTCCCTTTCTTTCACATCCATTATGCTTATCTATTTGACTTATCTTATCAGGGTGCACCGGAGTACAATGAGCAGAGCCAAATGCAGCAATCAAGTGCCATTAGTTATGGCGCCACTGGACACGTGGCCAACAATCCATTTGCCATGGCGGGGACAGTGCCCACCGCAATGGAAACGCCACCACCGCAGTATGCGGATGTCGCAAACACGGGCCTTGATTTCACGCAAGGACAACAGCAACAGCCGCCGCCGCCGCCGCCTGTCACAAATCCTTATTTGCAGCAGGCATATCAGCAGCAGTAAAGGTCAAAGCGTTAAAGGTTCAAAGGCCAAAAGTTCAAGGATAATCAAGTAACTAACAAATGATTAACTAGCTTTTAGTTGTAGCCAACAAAACTCGTTTACCGTTTACCGTTCATCGTTTATTTGTTCCTGCTGAAGGGGTTGACGTTACAAATGGATTATATATATAATCGACAGATATATATACACCTATAGATAAAGAATATATAATATACTTGACCATTAACTGTTCAGCGATAACGAATTTCTATAGAAAAAACACGAACATTAAATCAGACGACACTAACACAATGAAACTATGTACCTAACAGAGCAACTAATACATACACAAGCGACCCACACAAACATACACACACACACACGCACATACACGAAACTATAGCATACTTTTAAGCGGCGCTTCAGCGAATTTCTATTTACAAGCTTCAAACATTAAAAGTTCTTAATAATATTAAACATACATACATATGTGTATATCATACAGACATAATCCAGGCACGCCACACGTCTCAAACCGTTATAATTATATTATTATAAATAATGATAAATCATATTAGTATATATTATATAGCAAAAATTTCCAAACAAATTGTTGTTAACTTTGCCAGTAAGAAAAAACTGCAAGTTTTATTACCGTTGATGATATTCTTCTGTATATGACACAAAAAAAAACAAAAACTCGACTCTATATGTCATTTAATGTCTAAGTAATTAAATAAATTTTAATCACCAAAAAATATAAAACTATATAAAATCAAACAAATAACTATAAATAATAAGCAATTGTTGATGTTCGGCACGAATGATAAACATTAAAATTATTTAATATAAAATATAATGTAACTATATTTATGCCGTTGAGTTATTTGCGTTGTTCAGTATTCCAAAATGTATGCTTTTTGAAATAACACGATTTGAGCAAGGCATGATATAGGTACTAAATAATATATAGTAGTCTAGAGTCTAGACAGAGACTAAGTAGTTAGCTGTAGGCGCCAATAACCTCAGAATTGGTCTTCAAGCATTACATCTACAATTTATCATTTAAAGTAAAATAACAAAACTTAAACTAAGCAAAGAATTTTAACAAGTTTTTAATTTTTTTTACTTAAGAGAAAATATAAAAATAGATTTATACTATTTTTTTTTTAAATGCACATTTATATTTTTGTAAAATTTATATTTTTTAAATGCACATTTTATATTTACATCAATGCACAAATTTTACTTATTTAAAGATATTTTATATATTATACTATTATTTATGCACTTTATTTGAGTTACTTAATATAAATGAAACTTGTTAAATTCTTTGTCTTAGTAAATATTTAATATTTAATACTTTTAAGCATAAGACAAATATATTATTAAAAATAATTTATGTATAGTTAATAGCACAATATATATTTTTATTAAATTTATTATTAATTTGAATTCATTGTTTTATACATTTAACCGCACAGTTGTTCAATCAATATATTTTTTGACTTACTATTAATTAAAAGCACTCTATTTTTAAAGGCACTTTAAATATTTGTTTATGCACCTAAACATTTTAATAATTTTTATTCGTTTTTTATTAAAAAAACAAATAATTTTCATGCACTCTTTAGACGCACTTACTTTGTCCAGTATATCTAAAATAAAATTTATAAATGTATCATACTAATATAATAATAATATATAAGCAAATTAATATATATAAATAAAATAATATATTAAACAAATTGTTCACAATTAAATCACTATGTATTAAAAATGTGAAAATTTTCTAACTAAAAGAGTCAATTCTTATACCGTAATTTGTACAGAGCAGTGAATATTAAATAAATGCATGCATATGGGCATTTCCGCGAAAAGGTCAACCAAGAATCCAAAAAAAATTTCATTTCTTCTGTAATATAGAGTTTTTTTAGTCGTTTGCAGCTCATGGACAACTCTTTTTGTATTTTTTCTTTATCTTCTTAGCTTAAATACTAATGTAATGACTATAATTGTATATATAACTGCAAACAAAACTGCAGTGTGGGCAATGTCGCGTGAGTGACGTCGCGTGAGTGACCTAGAAGAATCCTTCGCAAAAAAAGGACAGACCAAATATTGAAAAATCATAAGTCTAATAATAAAGCTTGATATTTCTTATTTATGTCAAAAATATTTAAAGTTTAAAATTTTCACACAATTCGCAGAGTTTGCCGATTATTAGCAATGATGTCTAAAGTCATGTATATTTGAAGTCGCGTGAGTGACCGCTCTTTTGTGGCTTTTATTTCAAAAGATAAAAACTGGAGGCTCTCAATTTTTTAACCAATTATAGTAGTCTCAAAATACTACAAAAAATTATTAGTGGTGAATTGTAAAAATTTAATAGTGTTTGATATATTTAACATTTAAAATTTTATTTTGCTTACGAAAGTCGTGTAAGTGACCGCGGAAATGCCCATATACATATAGTATATTCAATACATACTTATAACTAACCTATTTAGAGCGTAATTAATTAAATTTTAAATGTTATTAAACCAAATGTTGGTCTGAAAAACTATCAACCAAAACAAACTGCTTGTGAAAGCGACAATACCTAGTTAAATAAGCTTTGTTAATACAATAATTATAAATGTATTATTTAATTGGAATTTTGATTGTTTTTTAGTTGTGTTTAGGCAAAAACATTTTGAAGCTCAAAGTAAAAATTGTGGCCATTGGGGCGTATGTGTAATATTAGCATTATTCAAATAAAGTCTGTATATACAATATTACTAATTATATAGTTAATATAAAAAAAAAAACAAATATATAAACAATATGTGTCTCTAAAACTAACAAGTTCTTGACAGGAGAGATGAACATAAACGAGGCTCTCAATTGTCATTAGATTAACATATTTTATAATTATTATTTTTCTTTTTCGGTTTTTTTTTTGAGAGACGCCAAAGCTCTCAAGGCTGTGTGGACAATAATAACAAATATGTTAACGAAAAGCCACAGTGTTTTTTGTGTTGTTTAATCTATGGATAAGCTTAACTATAGCTAAAACGGAAATGCTTAAGAAATAGTTACATTTAGACAAGATAGTCTGTATATATGAAAACGTACAATACAATACTGGAAAATGCCATCATTAAATGCTTTCGTGAGTAATTTAAGTGTACATAAACAAAACATTAAATACAAATAGTACCATATAATCTGGATTAAAATGTATATCATTTAAAGCATAAACATGAAACCGGTTACAACTAGGGTAATACAACTTGAATGTTATTTCAGTAACTTACCTACGATAATATACACAGATATATTGTTCATTCTACTTATGGGCTGAACTAATTCAGTTCTGTAATTAAACTCATCTATTGTCAGATATATAGACGCACAAAACACACACACACACTATCGAATTATTCATTATAAATGTTTAACGAGCTAAATAAAACGAGATTCTAGTAAGACTTCTTTCTGAATGGAATCTTCAATTTATTCAAGCTTTGTATATACACTTAAATAATATATAAATATTTTAATTCAAATTTCAAAATATTCATTGTGTTTTCTATGTGTTTGGTTTATGTATAAAATTTAAAGCATATAAAGAAACTATATACATAATATAATATACAAGAAAGCAAGCTCCCTTTTCTGGCAACACCCGCCCAAAATATATAATTTAATGAATATAGTCCGAAAGTTATTCAACAAATATTCATATTACCAAAAGAAAGTCGTATATTAATAATGCAAACACATGTAAAATCATAAAAGTAAAACAAAACAAAAATTTTATTGAGTTACAGACATTTGAAATCAGTTTATTACTTGAATAAAGACTACAAAACCCGACTATACGATCTACAAATACAGTATGAGTAACCGTATCCAAGCATATAAAGGCTTAACAAATTATACCCGAAGAAATATATTTGGAATTCAATAAAACAAACATGTTAAAGAATTATGCCAACAAAATCTGTTAAACTGTCTTTCAATTATTTATTTTTTTAATGTTTTTTTTTTCCAGCAAACTTCAGCTTAAAACTAAATGATTAGACTTAGATTTGTACAAGGCGCGAATAATTGGATCTGGAAGTTTCTCGCTGTGGAACTGGGAAACTTGATCCTCAGCCACTCCCAGCGACGATGGCGGCAATATAAAACTAACAAAAACAATTCGAATAAATACAAGTACATAATTAGGAAACAAGCTACTAAAATCACAAGAGTGCTACAATCTGAAACATAACTTAGACTGAAGTCGGTTACTCATCATTATCATCATCATCATCATCTTTATCATTCGCCCATTAACGGCGTACTCCTTGATATTCCCCATTTGAACGCCCTTTGCCCGGAAAACCTCTGGCAAAGGGCGCCTTTGCATTGGTGGTAACATAATAATTTCCACGTGCTCTGTGAAAATATCGTTTAGACTGTTTAGAAACAACTTGATATTTAGTTAGTTATACTTACTTGTTGGAACAGTGCTCGCCCATTAGCACATATTCCGAATCCTTTGGCTCACACCAGCCTATCAGGTAGGTGAATAGATTGGGACAGGGTCCAGCGTAGAAGCCCTTTGTAGATGTTATGGATTCAATAAAGTACGGCGTAACCTTGGTGTGATCACAGGCCAGCGTTTCTAAAGCGAATAATCGATATAATAAATAATCGATATTAATTTAAATACAAGTACTAATTAAAGATTTAAGATTTGTATAACTCAGATGCTATAGTTAATATTCAAGAAATTTGTTTGATCTTGACATAAGTACAATTAACTTGTTATCGATAATTGAAGCGATAACTGCTTGTGATCCGCTTCTAAACTTTTACTACTAATTAAGTAATGAAGTAATACTGCGTATTGATTGCGATTTTTCATGCATAATCTAAATTTTCTGACAAATATCGATCAAATTATTATGAATAACCGATTATTTTTTTCGTTCTACTCATAAATCGATAAATGTACTTCTCCCAACACTTCCCCTAACTTACGAAATAGAGTGGCGGAACCCACACAGGCTGGCTGCCTGGTGCCTCCGTTGACATAGAAATCAGCATGTCCACTGGAATGCCATTGCCCAAGGATGCCAGCTCCCGTGTGCATCACATCCACGAAGTGGGCATCACTGGTGTCCAAATCGCGTGAGTTATTGGCGCCGGCATAGAAGAATATCGTCGGATCCAATGCTGTGATGCGTCCTATTTTTCCCTCCTCTGGCTTAAGAAAATTGGCTACCAGTCCGGCGATATGAGCACCCACACTATAGCCAATAAAGTGCAGATCATCGGGTTGAACACCACGTGGATGTCGTGCCAAGTACTTGACCAGCTGTGAGATGCACAGACTGCCAAAGCGTGGAGCCCATTCCATTTGACTGAGACACGGCTCCTTTACCGCGTCACTGTAGTCCACAATGATGATGTTGTACTCCCCCACGGCAAAGTAAGCCTCTCTCAGATCCGGACTCGGACTGAGATTTCTTCCACCGCCAAAGCCATGGATGATAATCTTTGTGGGATGGCGGGGATTGAAGTGCGTATAATACAAGGCATTCATGTCGAGTACATCTAGATGCTCTGGCTGTGTCTGAGTGCGCCGTGTATACAAATAGAACTGTATCTTCGGATGTGGACAGCGGTATGGTTTCTCCAGGCAAGATTCCGTCACATAAACATTCGATTGGTTCTGACCCGCGGCAACAGCAGCTGCCACAACAGCTGGGTTCTGTCCAACTGCAAGTAGATTACAATTTCAAATATTTAAAGCCCAATTTTTACTTAAATGATGATTTGATCCGATTTTTAGGCTGCATTTTATCCACCTTTTCCATGTTTTCTTAAACTTTTCAATTACAATTTCCTTTTCTAATCTTAAGCCTTGATTTTTTAATTAAAAACGACAAAGTTTACATTTAGAGATTTACATTGCATCTTTGCCACAATCTTCAGTTTCTACTCTTTCTCTATCTTCGACACCAACTCTATATTTCCCTCTCTCTCTTCATCGCAGTCTGCCTCCATTTGCCACTGACTAAACAAGTTTCGCACTGTGTATTACATAAGCTGCGGGCGACATTGAATGTTAGCGATTTGTGGCAAATGTCATGCAACATGCATTTGCAACATTTCATTTGCAATGTTGCAGCTTGCAGCTATTGCAGCTATCTGCAACTGTGCAACTTTGAAAAAGTAAAAGTCTCTCAAATTCGCCACAAAACGGAAGTGGGCCTTCATCAGCAGCAACAAAAATAACAACACATTCGATTTGTTGTCGCTCGTTTGGTTTGTTGTTGTTTTCATTCGTTTGTTTGCTGGTGTTTGGCTGCTATTTATAACAGACATTGTGGGGCGTGACATAACTGGTCTGCCAAACGGGTACTCGCACACCGCACTCGATTTCGCACTCACATTCGCACTCCTACTGTCAGCATTATCGCTATGATTCATAGCAAATCCATATGGAAAACCCATATTCAATGAGCTCATCTGTCATCTTGAAGTTCGATTATATTGTTCATAAATAGTGTTAAAATTTGTATATTATATTTAACAAAATAATGAAGAGTGCTTTAATGTATTTAGACATTGTTTATGTATAAATTTAAGCAGAAACATATTTCTGTGACCCAGCTTTAAAATTTATAAATTTAATTAAAGAAAAAATTTAAATTAAAAATATAAATTCTTAGGAGTTTGTTCTATTCTACAATTAAATTGAGATTGTTTAAAAATTTTACAATTAAATGAACTTAAAATGTTTTAATATTTTTAGGTATTTTTTAAATAATTTTCTTTTACGCATAAACATCTATCGGAGGGAACAAATAAATTTCAGATTGAACACAAAATTAAATGACTTATTTCAAATTCATAGCACAATTTTTCAAAATTACAAGCCACATTTAATAAAAGTGCAGCTTAAACCAAATATAACTGGTTTGAGCAACTAGTTAATATTGTAAATATTTAATTATGTTTATTGGAGCATGTTTGAATTGAGAATACGTAAAAATTTCAAGCCAATTGAATTTTGTTAGTTAAACTTTGATTTTGTAATGCTATTAATAAAACCTGTTGCTATATAAGTCTTTATAAATTTTCGCTCAAACAAGCTAAGAATTGAATCATTTTTTAACTCAATCAGAAGTGATTTATGTAGATTTCTGAACAAAGAGGAAATAAATTTTTTTGAATGCACTTTGCATACAAATTATTGAATTAAATTATAAATAATTTTGAGAATCAGCCTTCGTCTAAAGTAATTGGCCCAGTTGCTAGCAAATTGTGCAATGCAACCGGTCGGATATTTGCTGCTGTTGTTGTTTTGTTGCAGTTGCAGTTGCAGTTGGGGCATTGACTGATCGCTGATTAGTGACCGCTGGAAAATCTATGCCTTTTAGGGCATCCGGTCCACAAAAACTGCTCACCTCATGGCACAGTGAACATTATGCTACATGTTATGATTTCACTATTTATGACATGTTGTCATCATGTTGCTCGCAATTGAAACGTGCAACATGCGATTTGTACGAGACAATAATGGAGAATAACATAATTCAGCTAAGTTTATGTACGAATATAAAATGTTTATCTGATGAAATGAGTATTTCTCTTGTACCTCTTACCTTGCCCTCCTCTTTGCCATTGCTTGCCTCCCCCACGTGCAGTTGACAAATGGGCCGAATCGTGTTTCTGCCTCAATTGCGACAAGTTTCTGTTACTTTTCACAATCACTGAACTCTGATTATATAACCTGGCCAACTGGACAGCCGGACAATAACTGTGACTTGGACATGTACTGGCTCCGTTTGCATTACCCATGCCAATTAAGCGTGTATTTCTTTTGTTTGTTTGGTTTTGGGAAATTTTGTGTCGAAATGCTGCAAGTGCACTAAACTGCCGGAAAACTCCAATGAATATGTAAAAGCCCAAAGTAGTGCGCAAAAAAAGCCAAAACAGTTACAAATTTAGTTCCAAAAACCCCAAAAAACGGAAGCCACAATAAATGCGGAAGGCGACTGCAGTAGTAACAACAGCAACAGTAACAACAGCAACAATAATAACAACTACAACAGCAACAACAATGTACCTCAAGTCGTGCTCATCATTTGTCTGTTTTGTGTTTCATTTGTTGCTTTGTTGTTGTTAATCTCCGCAAGTGAAAGATGCTTTTTTATTTGTTTTTGTTTTTGGTCTTTTTGTTATGTTACTTGTATGTTATTATTGTTGCTGCTTTATTGCCATCTCTTTCACTTCTTGGCTTTATTTTCATTTGATTTTAATTATTGATTTATAGGTTTTTATGCTGCGGTTTCCAATTAAATGTTTTGCTTTGAGTCATGTTAAACAGCATGTGTGGGTTTTCCATTTGGTTTTTGTGGCACGAAATTAGTAATGCACATATATAAATATGTTGTGTACAGATATCTAACTAATCTATGATAATAACCTGATTCTTATTACATGAAACATAAACAAGGCAAACTTTAAATCTTTAATTGTAACAATAGTCTTAAACTGACAATTGTTATTATACATTTTCTCTTGCTGTGTTAAGTGTCTTTAGAATCTTTCAAATTTGTTTTAAGTTTTATGTTAAAGCTTTGAAACGAAGGTCAGCTGGTGGTAACTACTACTTATTTATGGTCAATTTAATTTAATTTATATCTCGAAGCTGTTACTGCTACAAAACTGTGCCAAGTTAAAAAAATAACCGAAATTTTAAAGGTTGTTACACTTTTGGAGTAATAAACACATATACAGAAGTATCTTTATGCATTAGTTGCGGACTGTTACTTTGAGGTACGAGAATAAAAGATTAAGAAATGATTACTAAAATCGTAGAATAGAGAATTTAAAAAAATTATATAATAAGTAAGGTGTTGAGAAAGTAAATTTATTTAAACATATGTACAAATTTGTTTAACGTTATACATTTAACAAGACTTAAAAAAACCTTTAGTAAACCTTGTTGAAAACTGAATTTAGTATCATGTGCAGCCGTAACGTATAATAACTAAGGAGCTATATTAACATAAAATATAAATGTAAATCCATTTCATATTTCTTTACTTAAATAATGTCAACTGCTTAAATAGATTAATAGCTGGAATGTCAAAACACAGAAATTAGTGAACTGGATAATATAAATCATTACTTAAAGGTCTTGAGCTGAATCACATAATAGCCATTATATTGTCCATAACCTACACTTATTGTTAATTATAGCAGTAACCTTTCTGTCGGTCTCTCACACTTGACTTTGGCCATCACATGCGACTGCCTGTTATGACACGCACTTTTGCAATGGGCATACGCCCCAACGGCCAGAAAATGTGACAGAACAACAGCCTTATGAACTAAGCTTATAAATATAAACTCTGATGACACCTATGACAATAGCAATACCCCCAGCAGCAACAACAAAAACAACCAAAAACTAAATGGCAAATTTTATAATGTTTAGCCACAATTGTTGCGAAATGCAGCAGAGAGCAGCGAAGGGTGTCAAGGTGCTGCTGCTTTGGATTATGTGTCACATTAATATAAATAAACGACAATTAAAATAGAGATTATGAATTACATATTAAAATGAATGTGGGTAATTATGACTGCAGTTGAACGGTAGCTAAACAGCTGGATAAACAGACGTCAGACAGTTAATTAACTGGGCCAAAAGCAAACCAAAAACCTCAGCTGACACCACACAAGGCAACTTGCCAATGATGAGGCACTTTTTTTAATGTCTTTTCTTTTATCTTTTTCTCTATTTTCGATGAGCCAAAAAAAAACATGCGTAACAAATTTGTAAAAGGAAAGAAAAAAGAAAAATAAAAAAAAGTCAGCCGATTACAACAAAAAACAGATACGACAATAGAAAAAGGTTTTGAGTGGCAAAAGAGACATTTAGGCTTGCTCGACTGACCGCCAGCACAGTGGTTAAAACTCTGCCAGATTTTAATTAAGTTATGCAGAATTTATTTTTAAATTATATTAGCTTTTACTTTTTGTTAGTTTTTATACGTCCATGAAAATTCGAATCTACTTTATAGCTAGAAAAACTGTTAAATCCAAAAGTAGTTCAGCTTATTAAAGCATATCCATTGATTATCAAATACATAAAAATTTAATGTACGTGTTTGGTATAGACAAGTAATTCTGTTATGTGTAAATTGCAGTTTGAGAAACATAAAAATACCTGAATTTTATGAATCAACAAAAAAAAAAAACAAGAAATGTGTGAATTATGCGACATAGTTTCATACGAACGCTGGACACTGTGCAAGGTTTATAGCTAAAGCTATGTTTCTACTTGAATGACGAACAGTGGACAATGTTTGGCTATTCGTTGTTGTTGGACAAATAGCTAAATATTTATAAATAATTATAAGTTTTAAGTTGTTGTAGTTGTAGTTGCAGTTGTTGTATCGAGTACGTACGTGCCATGGAGAGCATCAACCTTAAAAGTGCTCAATGCTCAAGCCATAACAACAAAATCAATTTCAAAATTATTATTACTAGCGAATATATATCTATATACCATATGTATGCATGTGAAGCAAGGTCGCCCATGGAATTGGAAGTTTGGATGAACTAACCGCAACGCTAAGCAATAAACAACAAAATTGTGCAACTATTTATGCAGTTGACGCAAATCTCATGTGTCAACAAATGGCGGCACGCCCCAAACTAACAGCAGCCGCATCTTACAGTGATGACAAACACAATTGAGAAGAAAGCATGAGAGACAAAACAAAAAAAGAAACGGGGGCAAAAACCAATCAGGCATGGCCAAAAAAGAGGTGCCAAACTGTCAGGGCGAAAGTAAAAGTTTAGCTTAAACACTACTAAATTAAATATTTTATGAATTTCATTTTAGCACACTGTATATTAAAAAGAAAGATGCAAACAAACCGGCAAAATGCGACTGCAAAACGCAACAGCTGAAGAGTAGCAACACAAGTTGCCAACTCGTTGATGATGATTTAATTCCACTTTGCAAACAGTTCAACGGCATTTTTTGTTGTTGTTGTAGTTGTTGTAGTTGTAGTTGTATGTAAGTTGCGAGTAAAGTTCAACACGATTTGGGTCAGTTAATTAACTTGTTTGCTGTTGAATAATTTAAACACTTTTCACCCACTATAACTTATTCTCTCTCACACTTTATTGTGTTTATAGTATCGTAAATTTTTATTTTAGGTCAAGGTTTATGCAGTTGTTAGAAACGTTGGATTATTTCCATACATATATTTATGGATTGTAGATGCAACTCAACTGACGTCAATGCGGCTGCTGTTGCCTCAGCTGGTCATTGGACTCGGAAACACTCTCGATTTCAGACGTTGTCGCGGCATAATTCCGCACCAAACGGTTAGACAATAATTTGCTGCACACGCGCGAAACGCCCAAAATAACAAAAACAATACTTTTTATAGAGACTGTGACAACAACAACAACAACTTGATCTTGGCTTTCACGGGAGCGCACGTGTGTCTGCCAAAGAGTCTTTGTAAGTGAGAGAGCGATAATGAGAGAGAGAGTGTCGGAAACGCCCGCACTACGCTTAAATCCAATGGGAGCCTAAGACGTGCGCTTGGTTTGCGCTTTGACAAGCAACTGAAGCACGCGTTCGTGTCTTAAGTCTTTCGTTGTCGTCTCTGTTTGCATTTTCGTTTTCATTTTCGTTTTCGTTTTGCCGAAAAGTGTTTTGTGGAGCAGAGCGCAGAAAAAAGCTCTTGCAGGGCAGCTTACAATGTCGACAAAAAGCTTTGGCGTGTTCCAAATTTCAGCAAACAAGTTTGATTGATGTTTTTGGTTTGAAAACAAAGAAATGCCAGGAGTTTAAGTATTTCTTAAGAGCTTCATAAATTTTGCAGTTGCTCTTATAATAGTAATATAATTAAATAGTAAACATGTTATTTAAATTACCAGTAGTATAGATTAAAATTAAATGATATATGAATTTTACTGTCGATATTTAAAATAATTGCTATTAAGATTATTCTTTGATAACAAAATCACCATTGTTCAAATAGATGTAAAACTTGTTGTAAAAAATAGTTAACTTTATAATAAAATTGTGTTTGAATAATAATTAAACTAAAAAACTTGTATTTAATATTCGTAGTACTCTTAAAACTTGCAGTAATTTTTAAAATTATTTTATTTATATTATGTTTTCGCTAATTTGTAGCTTATTATTGCATTTGCTAAATTCGTGTACACTGAGCTTAAAAGTATTCACAATGAAAAGTATTTTACAAAATAAAATTCGTTGACTTTTGGAAACCGAAAACTGACTCAGTGCTCGGCAACTTCAATGATCCCATCGATCAGAGGCCCCATTGCAAAGGGATATTTCTCATGAGTGTTGAGAAAGTAGGAACCCGAGGCGCTGCAAACGAAAAAGTTTAAGTTAAAGTGCTAGAAAGAAGAAGAATATCCAACTTGTAACCCACTTTTGTGAGACAAAGTAACCCATTCGAATGTTGGGCATATGGGCATAGAGGCTGCAACGTTGGGCAAAGAACTGAAGCCAACCACCGCATTGCTGTGCCCAGAATCCCTGCTGACTCACAATGGATTCACCGTAGTAGATGGCAGCTCTGTAGTGATTGCAATTGTAGAATCTCCACTGGCTAACATAACTGCAGCCACGTTGATTTAAATGCTCAAGATTTGGATAGAAATCGGCGTGTCCCATCGGTTGCAGCATGGAGAACATAAACGGATCCGTGTGTATGACATCAACAAAGTCCGCATCACTGGCATCCAGCTTACCCTGCAGTCTGTTGATCATAAAACCAGGTCCTGCCGGATCTAGACCCGTAATCCTAGCCAGCGGCTGTTGGACATAATTCGAGACCATGCCAGCTATTTGAGCTCCCAAACTGAAGCCTATCAGATGAATATCTTCTCTACTATAGATGCCAGCACTCAGCAGATTGTCAACCAGTTGTGCCAAGCACTTGGACACCACGCGGGCATTTTGCACTGCCCAAGGATAATAACAGGGAAATCTCGCCAGACTGCCATAATCCACCGAAATCACATGCACCGCCTGCGCCTGCAGCAGAACGTCCCGCACCTCCAAGTTGGGTGACAAACTGCGATTCCCAATAAAGCCATGAATGAGTATCTTGAGTGGCAAACGTGGCTCAAAGAGGGACGAAGATAGATTCAAAGGATTCAGCTCAGTGGGTTCATTTCGAGTGGCACTGAAAGAAATAGTCAAGTTTATACGTAGAGAAAGTTCTCAAATCTAGCTGAAAACTCACTTGGTGTAGAGCCAAAAACTAATACGAGAATTAGGACACCTCTGCTCTGCTGAGACGCACAACTCGGGCAGGAAACCCAGCTGAGAGTCGGAGTTCCTAACCAGCAACACTAGCACCACCAACACCACTGAGTGGATTCCGAGAATTGTGTTAATCCGATATTCGCACATTGCCAGAGTCTGCCATAATTTGCTCCGTTGCTCTAATTTAAATTCTATTAAATTATGCCACGTTGACATTGAAATCTGTATTAGCCATGTTATCTACCCTTATGTTAGTATATGTTAGTTGTTACTGTCTCTGCTGTACTGATAAGAAGTCAAGGTTCAAACTATTGCTCTAGGTCAGTGCAAATAGCATGTGCGGGTCTTCAATTCGAGTTGACAATGAAACGGAACTGAACTCAACAATTTTACACTCTATTGCTAATAGAAATAAATATGCCAAACAGTTGATTAACTCTTTGGTATTGGCAGCACTTCCTGCTTTAGTTATCTTTTTGGTAGCAGCTACTAAAGTTAGTTGTATTAAGAGATCTTATTAGTTTATGTAGTTCTAAGTGGTAATAAGCTTCTGTCAAGATATTAGTCTTTTAAATTCAAATCAAGTCTGTTAAAATACTTAATGTATATTTATGATCTATTATTAAGTAAGTATATATAATATTATGCGGTTTGGCTAGGAAAAACAGAAATAAAAAAAAATTTGCATCTAAATTTAGATTTTATTTCTATGATTTTGACATTTTCCAAGTTTCCCAGTACAATCAGAATAAATTTCTTAGATTGAGATATTTGAAATTAATAAAAAATAACATTTTTAAATTTAATCTCGTTGAATTCCCTATTTATCTGTTGCCAAAAAGAGAATCCAAACTTTTTTTCTTTTTAATAAATCATTTATAAATTATATTTTGCTGCCTTAAGAATTTATTTATTTTATTTAATCAATAAATTTAAGTCAAATTTCTTTTAAAATTTAGGCCAGAAATGACATATATTTAATTAAATATTCTCATGTTCAAAAATATTAAAATACAAAACTACCTTTACAACTAAAATTTTTCTTTTTATTTTATTATATTTCGCTGCCTTAAGTAGTTATTTAATTTATTTATTAAATAAGTCTAAGTTTATTTTGTATAAATTGTCCACACATCCAAAATAAACGCCAGTAATTATATATTTAGTGCATAATTTATTGAATTATAAATACGTTTCCAAATAATAGAATTTAAAGTGATTTAACTTAATTAAATTAATATACTGTTTAATATTTTATTGATTAGCTTAATACAATACTTAATTCCTAATTTAGTAGGTTTAAATGTTAGTCAACATTATCACATTTGGGCTTTGAAAGAGGTTCATCGAGAATGTCCTGTTCGTGGTAGATCAATTGCTTCTCCAGCTCATCTGCCTCGATGTCGTTGCACTCCAGATCTGGAATGTATTCACGCCATTGTGGCTCATAGTCCTCTTCGATTTCGTTGTGCTTGGGATCCAGATGGAACTTGGCCAGGTAATTGCTGTTGTCCGCCTCTTGCGGCTTGCCAAGGGCGTAAGGCAGCTGGCTGTCCGTCTTGAGGAAGAAGGCGCCCTTAGTGTCCTTCGTGACATGGTAGCCCATGAGGGCTTGCGGTGCTCGTGTGGAGCACAAACCGAAGAGATAGATTAGCCAACTGGAACACTGGCCACCCCAGAAGCCCAGCGTGGAATTAATGGACATGGCGTAGAAGCGTGCAGCTCGCTCATGATTACAGCTGCCCGGATCATTGGGATTCTCCTCCATGCAGCCCGGCTGCAGTGCGCCAAAGTTGGGATAAAAATCCGCATGCCCCATGGGCCGCAACATGCCACGTCCCAGTGTGTCTGTGTGCACCACATCCACAAACTCGGCATCACTGGCATCCAAGCGTCGCCTGTCGCTGCCCAGGATGAACAATGGCTTCGCCGGATCCAATCCAGTGATGCGTTTCAGCTTGCGCTTCAAATAATTGGCCGTTTGTCCGGCCACCTGTCCGCCCAGACTGAAGCCAATGATGTGTATCATTTCGTGTTGCACTATGCCACGCTCCACCAGATTGTTGATGAGCTGCCCCAGACACTTGCTGACCAATGGCAGATTCTGCACGGCCTGCACATAGCAAGGATAACGCACCAAAGGACCGTAATCAATGGATATCACATAGACATTCTCATGCTCCAGCAGCACTGGACGTATGTGATCATTGGGCGCAAAATCCCTATGTCCTGTGTAGCCGTGTAACAGTATCTTGAGTGGGCGTGGCGGCTGAAAGTCCCACGGATTGAGATCAAGCGGATTCAGCTGCACAGGATCATTGCGCGTGGCACTGTTGAAGAAATCAAATATATGTAGTATCCTTGGGGCGAAACAACATACAACGAACAACCCACTTGGTGTAGAGCCAAAAGCTAACATTCTGATTGGGACACTCAATGTTGCTCACCACAAAGCACGAGGGATCCACCAAACCCAGCAGTGGATTACCATTTAGAGCTACTACTACAGCTAAGTAGAATAAACAACAATATTATTAAATATATAGTGTTTAATTATTAATTATAGCTTTTGTTTAAAGGGGCACCAATCCAGAATTTCTTTCAGTTCGTTCCACTGTTGTTGTGGCTTTGCTTACCCAGCAGCAAGTGCAGTTGTAACAGCTTCATGTTGGCGAGAACTTCTAAGCCGAACTGTGCGACAAATAGCGAAAGTGTCCGCTATTTAAGCCAACAAGCTAATGGCTTATCAAAGACTATGATCTGTCTGCGTGTGAGATTAACTTGTACGTGCCTATACATATGTAAGTACCCACACACAAGAGATCTAAGCCAGCAGTTAGCTTCTAATTCGCACATTTGTGTGTGCGTTTGTGTGTGCGACTGCTAATTGGGTTAAAAAAGAACGAAAAGTGTCATTGATGGTTTTAAGTTTTCATACATAAGTAATTGATTTGCTGCAGGGCCAGAAAGCAAACAAATGATTTCTTAAAATGATTCATTTTTCAAATCCTACAAAATTAAATCCTGTCACTTGTGTTTTGGCCCGAAGTGTGCGGTAGCCATCTATTGGCTGCACTTGCAACTTGCCTTCAAGCATAAGACGCAAGCAGTGGAAAACTGCTTGCAAGCAGTTTTATTTTTGTGCAGCCGCCATCTATTGTCAATTTAAAACTGAGAGGCCGCAGGTGGCGCCATCTGTTTGTCAAAGCAGACAGCGCTGCAAACGTATCACTTAACTTTTGTGCCATTGCTGTGCTAGAGTGCTGTAGTAAACAGCTTTTACTGAGTGCCAAACACATGTTTTGAGTTAGAGATGGGCAAAAGCAAACATGCATGCTACGATGCTTAATTGAATATCTTATAAATTTGATTATTAAATTATACGTACAAAATTGTTGGTAATATTATGCCGACTTTAATACTTTTGAAATGTAACAGTTATAATTTGAATTCTGCAAACGTTAATTTCCAACCAATAGTCACTGATCGTGCGATAGTGTCATCGCTAAAGCGTGTTTTAGTAAACAACAACAAACTGAGAATTTCACCTACAAATTTGACCCGACAGCCAAGATTGTCCAAATGATAAGTAAATAGTGAATGTGTATTAGCTGCGTGTAGGGCAAACGCCAAAGAAAGGTAAAAACTCAAGTGTGCTTTAGTGAATGATGTAAAAATTAATACAACTTCTGCTTTAGGTTACTTTTTACAGCGATCGGCATGTTGGGAACTTCTATTTGTTAGCAAAAGAAGCAAAACGAATGACAATGGCCAAGAGACAGATGTGGGATCATATGCGCCAGGTGTTTCAACAGGCGGTGAATGCAGTGCATCCAGAGAAAATCTTCATGGACTACAATAGCTTTGACTTGCGACCCAAGCAAAAGCAGAATGAACGTGTCTATATCAAATTGGCTGGAGAGGAACACGATATAACCGGCAAGACCTGTCATGTGGTGGGCTTTGGCAAGGCGGTGCTTGGCATGGCCAACAAAGTGCAGCGGGATTTGGGCCAGCATGCAGCTGCCGGTGTGCTCAGTGTGCCGGTTCACACGCTGCAGCAGTTTAAACAGCCACTCTGTGATCAACTCAAGGTATACGAGGGAGCAGCCAACAACTTACCTGATGAGGCGGCGTTAAAAGCAGCTCAAGCTATCAAGCAGCTGGCCGAGGGGATGACTGAGAAGGATGTGCTGCTTGTGTTCATCTCAGGTGGTGGTTCAGCGCTATTACCACTACCCCGCGCGCCGCTGACGCTGCTGGAAAAGCGCAGCATTGTGGACAAACTGATGAAGCGCGGTGCCAGCATACAGGAACTTAACACAGTGCGTATTGCCTGCTCGGACATCAAGGGAGGACGCTTGTCACTGGCAGCTGGACAAGCTCACATGCTCATCAGTTTTGTGCTAAGTGACATTATTGGGGATCCCCTAGAGCTAATTGCCTGCGGTCCGACAATCCCTTCCAGCGCTGTGGATCAAGCTGCTGCGGTAGAGATCCTTCAAAGATATGAACTGTGGAATGAATTGTCTTTCGAGCTGAAGCAGCAGCTATTTGAGAAGCCAGAGCAGCAGACAACAGCTTTGGAGCACAGCAAAGTTTTTGTTGTGGGCAACAATGCAATTGCTACGGCAGCAGCTGCTCGAGAAGCCCACAAACTGGGCTACATACCCTGTGTGCTGAGCTGCTCGGTGCAGGGTGATGTTAGCAGTGTGGCAGCAGACTATCAGCGACTGCTGCAAGGCATTCAAGAGTTCAAGCAGCACTCGATTAGCCAGGAGCAACTGCGTGAACGGTTTGCCTTTGAAGCGCATCATTTTCAGGACTTTCTTGAGGCTATCGAGCAACATAGCAGCACAAAATCACCGCTGTTTATTATCTGCGGTGGTGAACCTGTCATCAAGGTGAGTTGTGCCACAAATAGAGTTTAAAATATAATATCATACTCCATCTCCATACTCCAACAGGTTAATGGTCAAGGTCTGGGTGGACGTAGTCAGCATTTGGCGCTGCTCATGTCACAGATGCTGCATCGCGATGAATCCTTGGCTGGCTGCACATTTTTAAGCGCCGGCACCGATGGCATTGATGGACCCACAGATGCTGCCGGTGCCATTGGGGATAGCAGCGTTATAGACGCCTATCTGGCCAGTCATACTTTGGATGAGTTGGCCGAAATATTACGCAATTGTGATAGCTACAATTTCTATAAGCAACTTGCAGATGGGGCATATCATTTGCGTACTGGACACACGGGCACCAATGTGATGGATTTGCATTTCCTGGTGGTGCCGTAATACATACCACCGGAGACGGGTCACTCGGGCAATTGTCTACTAATGAAGTTGCTCTTGAAACCCGCAGAGCTAGAGATAGAGATAGAGAGACGGAGACGGAATAGTTTCAATTTGTTTAATAAGTGTTTCAGACACTTTTTACGATTTTCCTGCTTAATGTTCCTCCTAAATGTTTTTACGACTTGTTTCATTAACATTTTTAATATGCATTTAAATGCGATCGTATGCCGTATACGGTTCTCTGTGCTGTTCTATTCTATTTGCCGGAATGCTTTTCTTATGCTAAAACTGCTCAAGAGACATAAACATAAAATGGCAATTAGCTTTTGCCTCTCCATAAAAACTGAAAACAAAAAGAAACAAAAATTCAAAAAATTTGTGCCTTATGAAATCAGCAATCAGTTAAATTATTTTATTTTTTTTTTTTTTTTTGTATTTTGCAGCTTCCAGATGAATTGTGATGATTTTATGGTTGTGTGATAAATCAACTGATATATCTATCTATCGAGCTATCTGTGTATAATCATATGTGATTATTATGAAGCATAAATATTTGTCATATATAGTGTTTTTTTGTTGTTGTACGCCTCTCATAAAAATGCGCTGCTAATAAATCATCTTAATTGTTTAAGACCCCAAAGGCAAACAGTAGCAGCAGCAACAAAAACAGCAACAGCAACAATAGCCAGCGATAATTGCAATTAAAAATGTAAATTTATTTGTTTAGTTTTATTTTTAGCAACAACAACAATATAACACAAAAGAAAATATAATAAAATTTACTAGAATACAACACAAAAAAAAAAAAATGAAACAAAAACAAAAGAAAAACTTAAACGCGACGAGACGCGCGCCCAGTTGCAATTTACAATTTTACAACTGACACTTCGCTTGCATATTTTTCTAATTGCGCTTTTATCCATACCCTAATGGAGATTACATTTGCTGTATAACCTAATATGCAACATTTTGTTAAGAGAAGTCTTACATTTAATATTATGTTATGATAAATTAGTAGGGTAATGTAGAAATAGTCAAATTTTAAGGCTCTATTCAGAAGTAATTTTGATGACTTACAATTTTATAGCTAAATTTAGCTTTCTTTAGATATCACTTTTGGCAAAAAAGCTTTTCACTTCAAGGACTTAAATGGACTCAAATCTGGAACTGAAAATATCTATTTACATATATGTACATCAGAATTAGATTTCAAAACATTGTGTTGACTGGTAAATATTTATTGCTAATCAGCAATTACGTATTATCTATCAGAAGTGTATTTAATCTTCGTTAGACAGTTTGGTTCACATTTTTCTAATTGTTTAATAAACAATAGACACTTTTGTTGCCGCTTTTGCTCTATGAAATTATTATTGTTATTTTTTGCCGCGCATTTGGCACAATTATTAAATAATCACATTCGCTTGTAACTGACTCTGTGCTATTTTTGCTTGATTAACTTTATTATAAACTATATATATATACGACTAACATAACATACATATACATTTACAGACAACAAACTGCAGCTGCGGTTTGCTGATGACTAACTTTTCAATTCATTCTCAGAAAATATGAATATCTTATTACTACTAAGTAAATAATCAACAACATACTTTCTGCAAGTACATTCAATGGAAAATCTGTTTATAATATGCTTAACCAATTGTTGTGCCAATAATCCAAGCATTGAAACAGATATGTGACAAAGTCTAGTAGTGATATTATTTTATTAGTTACAGTAGTTTTGTTTCAAGGAATAGTAATGTATCATCAGTATTATGCATACTTAAGAACATACTATTTTAAAGAAAATATTGACACATTATAAAATCAAAGTTTGAAGAAAGAACTCGGTTCAAGTTACTATATGTTTTCATCAAAATTTTTTTGAACTCGATAGAGAATATATATAATTTAATTGATTTAACGACTCATCTTTACAATGATTTATTTAAAGATACCACAAGTAATTAAAGTCAGTTGCTTACTATATCTCTAACTGACTGCCCACATTATAGAACTTAATGCCCACGCCGAGATCTATAAAGTGTGATTAGAAACATTTCCGTTTCCGTGTCGTGGGACTGCAACAGTTGCTGCTGCTGCTGCTATTGCTGCTGGTTAGCTGCTATATTTAACATTACAAGTAAGTACTTGTATTATGATTGGGGCAAGTAGCCAACCCACCTCCTACTCCTCTCATCAAAAGCCTCTCTTACCCCACAACAGAAAGCAGTAGATGAGGCAACTTTAGTGGCAGCTGTGGAATGTCGCGTCAATTTGTCTGCCTCGTTTGCCGATGGCGTAGCAACAATCTCGGAGAACATCTGCTGCTGCTGTTGCTGCTGTTTGTCTTGATGATAATTATCAACATGATGCTGATCATGATCATCAACAAGCATATGATGATGTTGTTGCTGTAGTTGTTGCGGCCATTGAGTGCAAGTGTCGCGTTGATTTATTAATTAAGCATTGGAGAGAACTGCGCGTGGCAGCAGCGAAGCTAATGAAGTACTCGCACTCATTCTCTCTCGCTCTGACTCTCTCTCGCTCTCTTTCTAGCTGCAGCTCTGTAGCTGACAATTTTAATTAACAATCCGATTCGATCCGATCTCGAATCCGTTGCGTGTGAGTTTCATTTTCGAGTACATATCAAATAGACTTTTGGGGGCAGCTGAGTTGTTGACTTATGACATCACATCCATTTGGACGGCAGCAGCTGCCCAGACAAGCTGACGACGCTTATCACGCACACAAGCACACACACAAACACTCACTCACACACGTTCAGTGAGTCCAAAAGAACACACATTGCGCATACGCCGCGTGGACAAACAAATTGAAAATTGTGCGACATCAATTTGCCTGCTCTTAATTTGTCTAGACAATGGCAAAGTTCAAACCAAGTGTCATGCTATCATACTATAATATATCATATATATGCATAATATATTCTATGAGCACATACTACATCGTATCTAAACACCACTTTAATTAATATTTTGTTGTCACATTTTAGCTGGAAGACACAATTTGCATGCAATTTGGATACTCGTACTCGTACTCTTATTCGTGTTCGTATTCGCATTCACATTAGTCAGCTTCTTTGGCCATGATTCATGTCATCTTCAATGGAATGTCTTAATTTGAAGCATCTGTCTTTTGTTTTTGTGGGGAGGTAACTGGGGGGGAGGTCACAGCTTTTCAGAGAATCTGATCTAACCTTCAGTGGGAAAAGCTTAATCTGAAGTGCACTGAACTGAACTGCTTCAATTCAATTCTTCACAAAGGAACATTGCTCCAAAAAGTAAATGTTCCAAAAACTCATTTCCTAACAAGAAAAAGTTCGGTCGAGCAAGACCGACCCTGTAATACCCTCTGTCGCCCTCTGTATAAGAATAGTATATTTGTAGTAAATTAAATCTACGTAAATATTTCTAATATCAACTTTTCCCCGTTATTGTTAGTTTCATTCATCTCACAATCCAAAGCCTTTGTTCCTATATCTTATCTTAAGCTTTAGAGTGCCAGCCAAAATGATTTTGCTGACCCAAAAGTTAAAAAGTTAAAAGGTTCAAAGAGAAACAATATAAAGAATGACAATTAAAGTCTTATACTCGTATGGTTTTTATGATCTTGCGCCAATTATCAATTATTATGGAGACCTAGATGCCAGTTGCTCCATCGGAGTGTTAATGCTGTGCTTGCCATTTATCAAATACATCATCTTCACCGCAGCATGTGGCAAGGGGAATGGGGCATATGGCATGAGGCATAAGGCAGGCTTAATGTCAATCTGTTGCATTGAGCTGAGCTGCAATTGCTGTTGATGCTGCTGTTGTTGCTGTTGTTGCTGTTGCTGTTGGCTATTAATGCATTACAAATAGGTGCGCCAGACCACAACAACAGCAGCAGCCACAAAAGCTTAAGTAAGCTGCAGTTGAGTTGCTCGGCTGATATATGCCCAGTTTAAAAAACTAGTAATGTTACTAAATTTAGAGACTCTAGTTCTTATAGTCCCAAAGTTTGAGCTAATAATATAAGTATTCGTAAAGGCTTCACACTAAAATTGCCACAAAACCATAAGTTTACAGTGCACATAGGAAACTGGGCCAATAACAGCAACAACAACAGCAAAGCACAACTGGTAACATGGCCATAGACGCATCGGTGCCGTTGACCAAACACACTGGGGCAAGGGGCATGTGGCATGCGTTTGAGCCGAAGGATAGGGCTGAGGTAGCAGCCACAGCAGACGACCTCAAGTGTTGGCAACAATCGCCGTTGCCTGCTGCACGCTTGGCCGCAATAACCGCACTTAAGTGCAGCAACAAGAGGCAGCAACAGGCTGCAACTGCCACTGCAACTGCAACAGCGACTGAAGCAGTAGCAGAAGCAGAAGCAGTTCAAGTTTGCGCTGAGGAATTCCTTGCCGCTGAAATAATTAAGCATTGCAACATTGTTTATTGTTGTAGTTGTTGTTGTTGTTGTTGCTGTTGTTGTTGGGGTGTTGCAGGCTCGTTTAACAAGGCAGTCATCTTAACAAGTGCCTCGTGGAGCCGTTCTACAACTTTTTGTTTTTCTTCCTTCTGCCAAGGAATTTCCATTTTATTTACATTTAGAATGTGACGCGACAGGCTTTCAGTTAGCCAGATTGCCACAGTTGGCCAGTTTAGTGCGCATTGCGGGCCAAATCGAAAGCTATTTGCCCCATTTGCATATGTATGCATTCAAGTGTAGTGCGTGTCTACAAATGTTGCTGGCAACAATCGTGCCTACGAGTGTTACCAGCAACAATGATGATGCCAAAACTTAAGTTAACACATTCCAAAATTTTTGTATTTCTGTTTGCTGATTATGAAAACGCAGAGCTTATAAGCCGGGTATAAAATAAAAATATAAATAAAAAAAAACAAAAAACAAAAAAAATTATAATGCCACAGCATAATAATTTAATTAAAGCAAAAAGTTGTTATTCCGCTTTGTTTGTTTCGTCTGCTTGTCGCAAAGCAGCTTTTAACTAAAAATAAAATGCTGTGCTGTTGGCTTAAATAAATGTTGAGTTAAGTTGGCTTTTGGTCGGTTTATTGCATAATTATCATGTCAGGCCCAAGTGACAGACAGTCTACAGTTCCTTCCTAGATGTCTTCCTTCCTTGCCTTGCCTTCCCCGCTCTTCTCCCCCCGGAAACGTGACTTTACGGAAATGCGAGTTGCCAATGCGTGAAAGTGTTGCCAGTCGCTGCTGCTGTTGCTGCTGTTGTTGTTGCAGCTGCAATCACGATTTGCTTCTGTTGTTGCTGTCAACAGCTTGACAACAGCACTACAACAACAACAGCAAAAACAACACTTGCCATAACCTCAAAAATAATAAAGCCTCGGCTATTTTTATAATGCGCTATCTTCGATGCGTACAACGTCGCTGCCCGCCAGCTGTGTGCCAAGCAACCATTCTCCCTCTCTTTGTCTCTCCCTTTCAGCCCACCTGCTTCCTGCAACCCATAAACAGCATCTTCACCTACCGCCCCCTTGTCTCTTCCCCCTTGCACCTATCTCCCTTCGTCCACAACACACCACTCACAATGTGTTGTCTGCGTTTATTGATTTATTAGAAAATTCCAATGAACAAGTTTTAATACATGACGACAACAACGACGACGATGCTTGCAGCAGTTGTTTGTGTTGTTGTTGCTGTTGCTTTTTTTTATTGTTGCTGATGTTGTGGCAAAAACAATATACGAGAGCAACAACAACAACTGCAACACTGAACTGGCAACCAAAAACGTTGCAAGTGCAATATTTTAATTATGTTGCCAAGGGTAATAACAGCAGCAACAATAACACGGCAGCATGTTGCATTAACTTGGTAAAGAGCGTTGCCATACCTTTGTTAGATGTTGCCACTGGCCCTGATATTGCCCAATAGCAGGCGCAACGCTGCGTATGCGCAATGTGCAGGACAAAAATTTGTAATTTTAAAACTAAAAGTAAATTTAAATTAAAAACACATATAAATAAAATTTATTAAGTATTTATATTACAAATTTACATATTATTGTGCATGATTTACTAATTTACACTATAGTAAATATTTAATATAGCCCTATATTAAAATTAAATAAAATAATTGAAGGCAGTTTATGTTTAAAAATAACTTATTATACCCAGTAAGTCATTGATTTCGGACTTTAATTTAATATAAATTAGTTCTTAATTTTTAAAAAATTTTTTATATAATTTTTAAAAATTAAATATAATTAAAATTCATTACTTAAACTATGGCATGACTTTCCACTTCAATGTTGTAGTCAAGTTTTTCCATCTTCTGTACAAGTTGTCCAACATTTGCATGTTGTCAAGCGCGTTTGTCAGTTGTATTTAAGCAGTCTGGCAACGCTGTGTGCGCTATCCACATGGCGTATAATGAATACGTATAGTTTTAAACATTTTGCAATCAATTTAAATTTACATTTGTTGCACTTCACAACGTCTGTGTTGCTGTGGCATGCTTAGCAAAAAGAAAAAAGCCAGACTCCACCAATCCAGTTGGGATGCTGATTTCGATGGCAACAACAGCAACAACAGCAGCAAGGCAATAGATCGATCTGTAACAACTTGCAGCAGCAGCGACAGCAGCAGCAATGCGGAGAGCACAAAGAAAGTCGCGCTTTTAAAGCAGCTGTGTGTGTGAGCGAGAGGGCGTGGGTTGAAGCGGGAGGGTAGCAGAGCAGAGCAGAGCAGCGCTGCACAGCGCAGAGCGAAACAAAACCGAAGCTAAGAGAGTTGAATATTTGTAATTGTCAGACAGACGGACTTGTTTGTTTGTTTGCTTGTTTGTTACTGTTACGCTCTGTGTTGTTGTTGTTTTTTGGGGCTTGATTAATAATTAATCGCCAGTCACAAACACAAAGACATAGACACATATATATTCACATACACATGCAAATTGCTGCCTCTTTTAATTACTCAACTTAAATGGCGCTTGAGCTTGAGCGACTTAAGCAACTTGATATGTGAGCCAGTGTGTTTGTGTGTGTGTGTGTCTCGATCGACTCTCACTACTACTAAGACAAACTAAGTAACTAACTAGCTCGCCACGGCTGCTGCTGCTGCTCTGCCTTCACCGCTGCTGCTGTCGCCGTCGCTGTCGCTGTCTCAGTGGCTGTCGCTGTTGCTGTCGCTGCCGCCTGTTTGCCTTGCCCGGCCGCTTTGGCCGCTCATTCAGTTTTTTGCGCTCAGCGCTCGTTGTACGGAACCAAAAGATTCGTCGTTTTGTCGCCAACATTTGTTGTTGCTATAAAAAAATCCAACTTTAGCATATTGAAAAAAATAAAGAAAAAACAAAAACAACAATAATAAATTTACAACAACTTGTCATAACTTGATCTAACTCTATACAAAAGCAGCAAAAAGCAACGAAATAAATCTGCATATGTATATTTATTGTTAACACGGTTTTGATTTTATTTTATTTTTTTTTTTTTGATTTTCGTAATATATTTTGCGGTTTTTGGCGTGCTTATAAAACGAAGAAGCAGCAGCAGCAGCAGACAGAAAAGCACAGTGGAAGCTGTGCTGCAGCAGCAACAATAACAAACAACAACAACAACAGTTAAACGAGATAGCAGCTGAGCTCAAGAACAACAGTAAACAGCTTCAACTCCGCCGTCTCGTCTCGCCGCGCCTCATTGCTCTACGTTTTTCGTCTGAATTCGCCGTGCCTGAATTCGCCGCGTGTCGTTCGCTTTACGATTGTAGACGTCGCCAATTTCGATAGCGATGTCGATAAAAATGCCATGTGCCTATGTCTAGGAGTTGTGAGTCTGTTCATGTGTTTGTCTGTGCAGATTTAAAGCCCAAAAGCCTTTAGCAGAAAGTATTGGCCAAAATGTGAAGTGTCAGTGATTATACAGTGTATACAAATATATTTATATGCATTCAATCAATTGTTATGCATGCTACACATACATAGTGGTGTAGTGGTGTCGAAATTATAATTATATGCACGCGTTTCTCCACAAATATAATGTATGCTACGTTCGTGTATTGCCAAAATTGGTTGTTGTTGCATTTGCAGCCAAAGGATTTGTGGATTTTAGAGCAATCTTGAGTTGTGCAGCAGGTGCACAAGGTAAGTGAAACTAAACCATATCAAATAATACAAAAAGTTAACTCAACTCAGTTCATTTCAAACAAGTTGCTGTGATCATGTAATACGCATACGACATGGTGTCTGCGTGTCGAATTTCTGTTCCCAGCAAAAAAAAAACATTTCTATAAATCTTTGTTTGCTGAAAAACGCATGAAATTTTGATTTTAAAAAGTACAAGCCACTAAACGAACTCTTTTTTTAGAGGCTAAAAAGTACTATTAAAACAATATAGAAAATATAAGGAAAAAATGGATGTTTAGGTTATTAGGGAATTTATAATAATCTGAAATTTAAAATGCTTATTTATCAACAAAATATTTCCAGGCTTGAAGCCAAATTTTCTAAATATTATATTATTATTTATACATATGTACGTATACGTAATAACATAAAGAATTAATTTAGAATTCATTTTTCTTGCTCTATCTTTTCGAATCTACGAGAATATAACTAACAAATCATTAGCAATAAAAAGCCATTCAAACATCTTAAATAATTTCCAAGAAATCCTTTGAGTCTTAGATGTAAATGCAGCAAAACAAAGTATTTAATTGTCAATTAGGGTTTCCCCTCAGTTAAGTGACAATATTTCCAACACATATTCTACAAATCCAAAGACTATTAAACTGGTATACAAATATAAATATGAAGCCCAAATCGACTGCATATTCATAAGACTGTTGAAAATGACAAACTAAATTGAACGGCATTCCAGCTAAAGCAATTGACACTGACTTTGGTTAGATAGCTGGAAAGGGGGGGTTGGGGAGGACTTAAGTAATGGTGGGGCCCTTTCCAGATATGTATATATGTACGTATATGTCATATGTTCGTAGACTTGATAATTTATGACGCCATTTGGCTAATTGAATAATTGCATGTGACTGGTTGGCTTTGGGCGTGTTATGATTATCGCTATAGCTATAGTTATAGCTATGGTTAAAAGTTATAGTTATGGATTTGCCATCGCCTCGAGGCCAATTGGCATTGCATAACTTAAAGACTAATGTGTGTAAAGACAATAAACCCTTAGATATGTTAAACATTGGTCTAGTTAAAGTTATGACCCTATCGTGTTACCAGCTACATACTATGGGAAAAATGTTGCTTTTGTACAGATTTTCATTGATTCATTACTTTAAAATATTTTCGATTTTCTTAAGACGCTGTACACAGAAGAGGAATAACTTTTCTTTTAAATTTCTATCCTGACAATTTAAAAGTGTTTTGTTTTATGGTTTATTGATTGTGAGCCAAGCTAAATGATATGCTCGGTGCAGTTGCTTCTCCATCGATTTAGAAACTCGTTGGCTTAGGTGTGAAATTGATAGCCACAGCTGAAGCGGAGCCAACAGCAAACCTGATAACAAACTAAGCAGCAACAACAAGTGGCAAGCAACAACAGCAGCAGCAGCAGCAGCTACAATGAAGGTCTTCCACTTTCGGAAATTCGACAAAAAAAAAAATATAAAAATAACAACAACAACCGACAGCGAAGCGGGCTCAGATTGTTGGCTCAAAATGTTGTTGATGTGGCTGTGATGCTGATGCTGACGCTGGCGCAGGCGCTGACTCTCTTAGCCAGGCTTGGTCTGGCAAATCACAAGGCTTCTCTGATAACAACAAGCGCAGTCGGCAGCAATGCGGCAATAATTTGCTGCTGTTGCAACATGTTGCAGCTGTTAGCTGTTGGCTACTGGTCATCAGCGGTGGCTGCTGCAACTGGCTTAGGCCAGGCCAGGCTAGGCCAGCATTTTTATCAAAAGTGGTGGCATTAGCTAGCCAACTCCCCGTCCCTCCCCATTCCCCAACTACAAACTGGTCACACTGGGGTGCAGCGACAGAGACGGCGTAGAGCGGCAGCAACTTCCCAATAGTTTCACTTATTTTACACACATTTTCTTAACGATAAATAAATTCCACAGCAGATGCGGCTACTGCTCTGCATCAAGCCAGGCCTACAACTCAACTGGCCTGGTCAACAACAACAAAACAACGAAACAACAACAACAACGACTTTTGCTATCACGTTTCCATGCAAAAAATGTCAGTGGTATTCCGCATGTACTTGAATTCTACTACATACTCAAACTTTATAGAGAGCCAAGTCTCAAAGGGGGGAGTTTCTTGGCATAGACTTGATCAGGTGTTTTGTGGTAATATAGTTTTTCAGTTTGTGGACTTTGATCACCACTATTGTCAATTGAAATATTTCCGTTTCAGCTGAAAACAAACAAACTTCTTTGTTCGACTGACACAGCAATATATAAAGCGAGCGCTACACTATCAGTTATCGATAAAAGTCAAGGCCAACAAATCGGAGCGAGAGCAAAATACTAGATAATCCCTTAAATGGCAGCAAGTTGAGCAACTCCAATAATTGGGTCAGTGTTGATAGGATTAGTGTGTGAAGTGTGAGTGTGAATATGTTGTATCCATGATTGTCACATGGCAACACTAGTGAATCATATTTATGAGTCATTTGAAAACATATTTCATATTCATATGCAGCCTTCTTAAGTTTATGAAAGAAACATATCTATTACTTAAAGAAACTGTCGAACTACCAAAAACAGAACAAGTTGGCTATTTTGAATCTAGAATCTATTTTTCTGGTTTTCAATCCTTTAGAACTTTCTAACAATATTTGTGAACAATATTAATGTATTTTAATATTACTATACTAATATAGTGTTACTAACGAGGCTTCACTGAAGATAACACTCATATCATAAAGGCTGCTATGTTTGCAAATCTTTAAAAGGTCAACGAACCAGGAAGTTATGTCTAAAATATTTATTGTTTCGGTAAAACAATTCATATTAAGAGGTGACTTTTTTTGTTTAGTTATCAAATATTATTAAAGACATTATAATAATGAATATAATTTTAAATCATTAATTTATTGTATTTCTTAAATGATATTTCTAACACGAGCTCAATGAATCAATCAATCTCTAAAGAAAACTTTTCTATCACAAAATTTTTGTTATCTTAATAATGACATCGAGTCCAGTAAAGAATCTCTTAAGAATTTTATCTTTGAAGTTTTGCATTGTCACAGAATATATATTTGAAAATAGTAATTTGAAAAGTAATCTACTGTATAACGTTTAAAACTATATCAATTCATATGAGCTTTATTTATACACGATCTATTTAATTATTTAATATATACATTAATTTATTTTTATACATATATTTGTTACTGACATGTGGCTGATATAACGGTGCCATTCTTCTGCTTCTTCTTAGCTAATACTCGCACTATCTCAGATTTCAAACCTCAACCTCAACTCTGATGTACACATACACCAGATATATATATATATATATATATATATTATATGATATATATATATAATTATGTATGGCTATGGCCTTCGTCTGTTTCAGACGCGCTGTTGTCGCTTTCCTGTCAAACGGTTATCACTACAGAGCCTATATATACATATATATAGTAAATATCTATAGTATATTTAGTAAACAAAACTAAGCTGAACTAAATTCAGTCCATAAAAGAAATGTGAGTTGAAAAATAGGGTGTTGGAGACGGTATCTATGGATTTGTGGAGGTTGTTGTGCTGTTTTGTGCCGATTAAAATGTTTTGCCTTCTTTACACTTGACTAAAAATAAAAGATTTGTTTTTGTTTTTCTGTTTTTTATCGTTTTTCTCTTAGTTTTTATAAGCGAATTTCAAGTTCGTTTTACGAAATCGCAAGTCAACAGCTGATTTTAATATTCTCGTTGTTAATCCAAAAGTCGTGCAGCTGGCATATATACAGCTATATACGTATATGTAGTATACTTTATGCACTGAGAGCAATAGTTTATAAATAGCTTATCTGGCAGTGACTGAAATTGCTAGTATGAAGCATTAAAGTCCTTAAGCTCTAAGTTGCGTTATTGTCTGGTTCTTACTCGAGGTCGAACGAACTGTATTTATAGCATGCTTTTTTTCTCAGTGTACATTTAACTGTAAATGTAAATTGTGTCTCCATTTGAAGCTTATCGAAATGAACGCGCGCAAAATAACGCATAAATAAATAATTAATATAAAATACACACACACACACATACTGACGCACACAGATGCGTGTGTGTCTGAGTGCCAAGTGATTTGAACTTTGAAGGCAAGACAAGTTGAGTTTGAGTTATGAATTTATCTAAAATCACAGCATGTTGTCGCTATCGTTGTTGTTGTTGTTGTTGTTATTATTGTTCTCGTTTGCTTGGCCATTTGACAAGTGGTTTGGCCCAAGTGTCAGACATGATAAATCATATATAATAAATATACTTACGAGTATATCTACATACGAGTACGATATTTATGAATATATTTATTAAGAGAAATGGCACAAGAAATGCAAAACCAATGCCAACTGACCCAAAACTGTATTTTCTATCATTTTAAAATGGCAATAAGCATACGCCGCGTGGGCCAAACGAAAGTTGGCATTTGAAAGTAACTTAACTACTTAGAATTGCAATTGTGTAAAACATTTTGATACCGAAAATATTCTGAAATTTGTAGATTGGATTTAATTCATAAATATAAAACCAATATTATTTGCTAAACCATTCAATGTACTGTTAAAACCTATTTAATGAGTTCCACTACAAGTACAGTTTTAGAATATTTCAACAAAATAAATTTAATATGAGTATTTTCACTAAAGATTATATTATATTACTGTAGCTAAATCGATCTATCATAACTGACCAACCACCAGCCTTTACTGTCTACCACATGATTCGATTTACAAGTTATTAACAATCTTTTCATGATCCACCAAAAAATTAGCACAAGAACCGAAAGAATACAGAAATAAACCAAAACACGATGTGTATATTAGATTACAAGAAATCGACAGCGTTTGACTTTGAAAACATGTTTCGAAGCAACTTTGTTAGCTTTGTAGCTATTGATGTACATATCTATGTATATCTGTATCAAATTGTTGCTGTTGCTGTTGGCGCTGTAAGAGACAGCATCAGAGTTACAAGCCGTAACCCTCACAGTTAGTTAGATACGCCAGTTTGAACCACTTTCGGTTGGATTAAAAGAGTTGAAACCAGGCTCAAAGTTACAAAAAAAATATTTATATATAAAAAATAAGCGCAACCAGTAGCACATGGCAATGTGAACATGTTTGTGCCTGTCTGTATTTGTTTTCATTGCGACCACAGTAACTGAAAACTGAAAACTAAAAGCTGAACTCGCATTAAACTGTTAATTCTCAAGGAAGCGAACATTAACAACTATGACTATAAATAACTATAATTAAGTAAAAATAGCTGTACTGCAAATTTGCATGCTGATGTAACAACATTGTTTACATACTTATCAACAGATATAAAAGCACAGCAAAAAAAATATGAGGATTACTGGGCATCAATTTATTCGAACTCTATTAATTTGGGCTTATTTAAACATGAAATAAATTATTTAATTTTATTGTGCTCAAGATTTTAGATCTATAAAAGTTAGACACCAAGTTTAGCATGCAGTTCTGCTGCACGCAGATCAGGCTTGTTTTAGATTCTGTGAAAAACTTTTTATAGCTCGATAAATATTTCAGATATCTCAAACATATGCTTACATTATGTATATGGTATAACTCCTAATCATATATTTATAAACTATAGTTTTAGTATTTATATTTTCTTACAGTGTATTAGTGCAAGTATTGTATGGCACTTGATTTTTATTGTTGTAATTATCATAATTATAATGAACACAACACAGTTACTCACACTATAGGGCTGTGTTGTGTCTGGTGTGTGTCTGTGTGCGTGACAAGTCAACATCCTTTGGTGCATTCACATGCCACAGAAAGAGAGCGAACTCTAAAACGTTCCATTTTCGTTGATGCAAATCGCTTATCAAGACAAGAAACTTGCCACGCACACAACGCCTGCACACAGCAGCAGATGTAACTATGTGTGTGTGAGAGAGTGACTAAGTTAGTGACACACGTTGCAGCTTCAGCTGGGCTATCACTGCAGTTCACTTGACTACAGCCTCAAAGTCTCCCAAAGGCAAAGAAAAACTGCAATTTTGCGCCGCTCTGATAAGAGATGCCGATGTCGTTGTCGCTGGCGCTGTCAGCAGCGCAGTCAACGCTGCAGTCGCGAAAAGGTCTTCTTTGTTGGTCCCAAGTGAGTGAGGAAAAGCAGCACGAGGTTTGCTGAGGCGGCATCGATTGCTACAGCAATTTACAATAACAACAGCAACTGCTGCTGCTGGTGCGGCTGCTGCTACTATGCATATAACAGCAACAACAACAGCAACAAGCATCGACTACTCCACAAACAACGGAGCGACGTTGATTGCCCCGGAATGCCGTCAAACAGGTTAAAAATGTAGGTAGAAATTCAATTAAAAATTGGTTATTTATTTATTTAGCTTGCACCGAGAGCAGCAGCAGCAACAACAAGTTCCATAGTTCCTCAGTCTCTCACCCTACTATCTGCATATCGATGCTAACTAGCTGCCAACCCTCTCCCCATTTCCCACTCCACATTCACCCCTCTCGCTCTGCAGCATAATCTAACTAATTTAATTAAAGTTTCATTTATGTGTCGCCTGTCAAGACACAACTCGAAACTCACGACTGTCAATCAAATTCGCCTGCAGTGCGATTTTGAAAGTGAAAACTAACCAAGTGCTTTTCGCTCAGCATGTGACCAACAATGTGAATATGAATATCAATCTGAATGTGCATATGAATGTGAGTATGAGTTTGATTACATGCAAACAAGGTGCAACGGCGGCAAGTCAACAGTTCGTTTGGGGCAAAGAAATGGCAATAAATACTAATGTGGCAGCAAAATTTGCATGGAAATCAATCAAATTTTGCATTCAAATAAGTGTAGTCGATGCTGCCATACCCTGTAAGGGTAGAGTAAACGTCAAGTTAGTTAAACAGGTTAAAGAATTAAAGTTTATATTTATTTTAAACATTATATTCCATTATTTTCCTACACAAAATTAATGTAATTATATGCTGTCTTTATTTTATAGTTCTCTATTTAAATGATTTATGTTGTTGTTTATGTATGATAAAAATTTTTTTTTTGTTTTACCTTTCTCTGTATGCAAATACAGGGTATATTTAACTTGCACCAGTTAAATCCGATTACATTTGCTTTTATTTATGCACATTTTGCTGGTGAACCGCAAAAAGTTAATTTTAGCATTGCTATTTATAAATACCTTAGCATCCCACTAACAAATGATCAAGCCATCGAGCCTTATACGATACGGTACGTAAGCCCAGATATAGTTACCACCCAGAGCAAACTGACTGACTGTCTGTAACTGGTTGCATTTTTTAGTCTATCCTCTCACTCTTTCTCTCTCTGTCTCTGTCTCTGTTGCTATCTCACTCTTCTGGGTTGTCGTTCAGAAATTTATTTGATGGATCGTTGCAATTTGTGGCCGTGACATGCGTGATAAAGATACTAATGCGATCGATTTAAAGATCAGCTAAAGTTGCTTCTGGAACTGATCCTCAAGCATGCCTTCAAGTGAAACTGGCACAGCAAAAGCAGCAGTGAATTCCTATAGAAATTCTGTTGAAACAAATGTGTTTACTTATTGGCATAGTCGGATTATTATTATGGCCCCATTGAAAGAGAATTTCGCTTTCCAGGAAGTGACCGGCGATCTTCCAGCGATCACTCGTTACGTTTGTTATACTCGTACTATACCTGTACTTATACTATACACTATATACACAAAATTTTCTGTATTTTTTGGGAGTACACGTAGTATATAACATATGATGGAAAAGATTCGATTATGGCCTTGTACAATAATTATGTGATTGGTATGTCTGTCTGTCCGTATGTCCATTCGTCTGTCTGAGTGCGAAAAGTGTGCTTTTCGTTAAATATGCGAATTTATTTACGAGTGTTTGTTCTATCTGGGGTTTTTTAGCCCAATAAAATTCTACCTAAATATGTGGAATAGTTCATTTCAATGAACCATGATGACAAGCAGTATCGCATATTTTTATTTCTTAAGATGGTGAAATGAAAGTGGTATGTTTCTGGCGCTGTTGATTGAATGGATATGGAATGTGTGGTGGATAAGGAAAAGAGTCGTTGAGCAAATCATCATTATTACTCGCTGAAAGATTCAATGGATTTGCGCGCGATTTCAAAACATATGCGAATAAATATGTTGAATGTTCATTTAAGCAATGCATAAAGTATAAAACTGTCCGATTTATTGCAGGTCTGAAGTTTATTATATAGAACTTGCGTAAAGTCATAAAGATTCAAAATTTGGTGAAATCCTTATAATTATATAATCATAAATTTAATATAGTCTCGATAACTATTGTATTTATTTAAATGCAATTGACAACAAAATAAAGTATTAAATTAATATAGTTTTATTAAAAAATATTACTACTTTTTTTCCTTTATTAAACTAAACATTATCATAAAGTTCAACTGTCCCTGAACCTTTGAACTTTTAAAAAATACTTGATCTCTCCTCCTGTTTCAGCTAAGCAAACTCTTTTATAATATTATTCTCATATACAGATAAACTTGAAAATATGTCGGGTAAATGAACTCTCGACCCAGCGGTTGTAGTACTGTTGTTAGCTGTTTCAACCATGACCACTAAGTAGGCCTTTATCGCTCATTTTTACCTTGGAATTTTCATGCAACTTTCGGCGTGTAAATAATGGAAACATAAAAGATTATTTCTTGGGCATCAACTACGAAAGTAGACTACAAATATACACTATAGAATGTAATACATATTGTAATTTGTGCCTGAGTTAAGAACTAAAAAATATTTTAGTATTTAGCTTCTCAAACTTACAAGTTAGTTAATATAGCTGTGTTTACCTTTTTTTTTTTGGTCTACTGCAGTGCATTGAAATATTGAGAATCGTTTATGGCATTAGCTCTGACCATTAAAAGATCTTATGGATGGCCAAATTCACGGATAAATTATAATAATTGAAATATGTACTTTGAAAACTTAATTGCGCTATGCGAGAGGCGCGCTTGTTGATGCTAATGGCCAAACATAAATTCAGGGGCATTGGAACGTGGCGTCGACGGCGGCAGCAGGCCATAAAAATAGCGCACCCCTCCCCAAATCCCACCCCCTTAGAACACAACCGAACTGCCAGCATCAGATACACATCGATCTATATGCTATACAGATCTCACGATTGTCTTTTCTTCTCCCTTCTATGCCGCAGCTTTGCCGGCCGGCAAAAAGGCGCGCATATGTATGCAATATGTTTTGCTATTTGCGCTTTTGGTCAAGGTTATGCAATGAGGCAGAGCGAGAGAACGAGAAAGAGAGAGAGAGAGAGAGCAAGTGTTTAAGATCGCTCAATTTCCATGAACGCATTTCAGCGCAGCAACAAATCAAAAATTCAATTTTTTTTCCAGTGTTTTTTTTTAGTTTTTGTTTTTTTGTTATTTTTTGCATACTAAATATTTAGACAGAGCGCCCGTTTACAGGTGGCTGCTGTTTGCTGCGTGCTTGCCTGCCGGCCTGGCCAAAATCAACTTGGTCAAGTTGCAACCTCGCCAACGTTCTTGCAAACTTGCAACATCATCATTATCGTGTTGCCTTTTTGTGCCATCCAGCTGGGCGTCGGCACAGTGGTCAAGGTTAAACAAACGAGATACTCTAGCTGTATCTGTATCTGCAGCAGTGCATCTGTGTGTATTAGTGTGTATCTGGCGCACCGCAGGACATCATCAGCAGCAGCGATGAGGCGTGCGCGATCTTTTAACGATTTCGACAAAAACTGATTTCTTTCTGCAGCTTTCCGCACTCCTCATTAATTCGTTTCGATTAAAAAATTGTTTTTTTTTTTTGCATCATTTTGCAGCCGCTTGTTGTGCATAAAAATCACAGCAAGATATCAGACTCGCAGTTAGCGCCGAAATGAACACACACATACCATATATACCTTATATACCGTGCAGATAGTGTATAATTATATGTTTAGATTCGATATATACTATGCACATATAGTAAATTTGAGCATTTTTGTCTAGCGGTAGAAAAACAAGTTGCCTCTGATATTTTTATGGCTACTCTATCTGAACCAGTCTTCACCTTTCACCCCCCTTTATAGCCCCAACCCATCATTTAGCAATTCTCCCTGATGGTCTGTTGGCAATTTGCTTTTGTTTTGTTTATGTTTAAAGTACGCTATGTGCAATTCTTTTGCCAGTTCATTTGTTTATTATAAAGACGCCGCAGACTTTCCTGGTTGCCACTTGTTCAATGCTTCAATATTATTCCTTTGTTGTTGTTTGGCGTTTTTCTATTCCATAGATACACATTATTATATATAGCCACTTGATATAGACATCTCTATAAATATGTATATAAACAATATTATCTGCAATATTTTTTTTACCTTTATAAATTTGCTAGGAGATTTTTTGGCCACAAAAGTTAATGCTGTTAAAATGAACCCAAATTTACTTTTCTGAAGACATATGATCATCAAATTTTACTTTATGAAAGCTGAATACTATTTTGAAGTAAGGGTATTTAAGCTTCGATCTCATGAAACTATTGAAATCTATTTGCTTTTTGTGTTTGTTTGATATATTTTTTTATTTAAACAAAAATTGTGCTTGTAAATAGCGCAAGCCTCTAAACAATGCTAAACTTTTCGCAAAAATTTAGCGATGATTTGATTGTTTTTGTTTCTTGCTTTTTTTTGAGTTCATTTGCTTCCCTCTAAGTGAGGAAATAAATTTCACAAGTATCTGCAAGTATTTCTATGGTGGGTAGTGGGTGATTTTTAAGCATGTTTAGTGGAAAACCTGGCCATGCATTGATATAAAATTAATAATGTCTATTATTAGAAAACAATCTAAACAATGCGTCTCTCTCACTGTTTAAGCCTCAAAATATTAATGCCCTTAACGTAAGTTTCGTTGTTTTTCAATAGAAGTTAAGCAAATGGTTTGTTTTCATCCGAAATTGGCACTGATAAATATTTTTGAGAATGTTCAGATCGATATAAATGATTTTTAAAGTGTTTAAAACATTATAAAACTTATATTTGTGCTATAATAATTGGAAATTAAACAGAGTTACGATTATGTACTCTTCATTAAAAGTTGCTTGAATAATATATTCAAAATCTTAACGCCACATTAGCCTTTAAAAACGCACTTCAAATCAATCAAAAGCCCATACAAAATCAACTAAAACCAGTTAACAACTACAGCTAACTCTAATCTATATGATCTATGTTGTGAATGGAAAAGTACGCTTGTTTTCATTACGAAAAGAAAGTCAAAGTCAACCGGCCACTTACTTAGGCCTACACTTCAGAGATACAAACTCAAAAGCAGAGCCGCAGATCCGTAAAAACCAACCGTAAAGCCATTCGAATGGCATAACAAATATCACGCATACGCAGCGGTTGACAGATCTCTTTGTAAACCGCTTTCGACAAACACGCAAGCCGAAATTGAAAAAAAAATGCATTTAAAAGCTCATTACCAATGCTAATTGATGCCAAATGATATGTGGCCGATAAGAGGGCCACAGCAAAGAGAAGATAAATAAAAATCGAGGCTGACAAATCAAATGCAATGCAGATTTAGTTCAGTTCAATTCAATTCAAATCTGTTCAATTCAGTTCAGTTCAGTTTAGATTCATAATTTTGTGTATTTCACTCTCTCGCTGCTAATCGCATTGAGGCTGCTTACAATGTTTGTTATTTTCCAAGTGCCCACACGTTTGCCGCAGCTTCTTACATAAATTATTAACAGCTAAAAGCAAATAAATAAACAAACATTGAGTTGGGGCCACAATTGTGGCAGCAGCAACCGCATTTTGTGGCAAGAGACGCACGTTCTTCTGCCCCATCGTTGATCATCGCCAACGCTAAAGCTGTCATCATTCATACCTGAATTCACTAGACTTGGAGCTGAACCTGGAGCTGCAAACTAGAACTGGACATGAACATGGCCCTGGCATTGGCCAGAATACCTGGCTGCACAAAACTTGCAGCCAAACAATTAATTTGTTCACCCCCGAGCCCCAACCCCCGCCCCTTACATGAAACACTCTCTTAAGCACTCAGAATGCGAGTATGCATTACCAGCTACTTAACAGCAAATCACTAAACATGTTCAAATATTTTGCCTACAGCTTCGGTAGCTCAATTGTCAAACCTCCAACCCCTTGTCCTTCTACTTCTACATGTTTTGCTGCTGCTGCTGTTGCTGCTGTTTGTCAACGACATTTGCCAAGCGGCAAAACTAAAAAGACACCAACACACTGACACACACACGCAGGCAAAGCCTTGACAAAAGAAATGAACTGTTTTAAAGTGCTCCCAGAGCAGCAACAGCAGCAGCAATAGCAGCAACAGCAACAGCGGCAGTAGCAACAACAACAGCAACAACAACAACACAGAGAACTACAACAGCATTCAGCGGAAAACTACAAAACCCAAATTGAAAAATCATCAACTTCGTCAGCCTTCTTCTGGTTTCTGGCTTCAACTTCAGCAACGACTTCGACTTCTGGTCAATATTTGACTAAGAAATTTTTCACATTACCAGCAAGGCGAGAGCAGCTGAGCGTCTTGTTGAAAATACTCTACTACGTTGTGAAAACGGGTATATGCACTGATTTACTTCAAATGAGAAATAGTTTAGCTATAAAGCCAAATAAGTAATTCAACTACTAGAATTACCTTGCAGACAAAATATATACATTGTTAATATTAACATTATTTTAATGTTTGCCTTTTGAAAATTTATTTCATTTTGTTAGAAAATTTTTTTTTCAATATTCAAATACTAAAATATAATATGTTATTAATATATGTAAAAATAGCAGTTCTATCTTTCTATAGATTTTATAAAAAATTTTTTGAATTAAAATAATGCTTTTTAATTTAGTGTAATAGTATGTTTGTAAGTACATATATTAGATAGAGTATTTCCACTTCGCTTTGGATAGCGGCTACTCTTGTTAGACTGCGCCTTGTAGTGCCTCGCATGTTGAGTGAAATGTTAGCAATACAGTTCCAATACACACACATACGTATTACACACATACACTTGCATGTCTTTGCTAGGCTAGCATTGTTTGCATAGCAGAGTCGAGCTGACTCTCTGCTACGAGAACTTGGACAGCCTCTGGTCAACGTTTTGTTTGATGTCGGCCTCGTTAAGAGCCAACGAAGCCAACGAGTTGTGGCCATGTTCCATGTTGTTCTTGTTGCTCGTGTTGTTGTTGTTGTTGTTGTTAGTGTTGTTTGCTCATGAACAGTTGAACAGTTGAATGTTGTCGTTGTCGTTGCTGCTGTTGCTGCTGTAGTTGTTGCCTCTGCCGCTTACTTTGCATTAAGTTATTTTCATTTTCAATAGGCCGTGGCTCTAGCTCAAGGGATTCTTCTTCTCCTTCTTCTTGTTTGAGAGAGTCACCATCTTCTGCATCATCTTCTTCTTCTTTTTCATCATTCTGATCATCATGATGTGCTTCCTCTTGCTACTCCTGTCCGTTCTCTCAATACGTTATCTCCTTGCTGGAGTGTTTTCTTTCGACGGCGCATTCGAGTGCTCTCCAAACTGTTGAACTTCACTTGTTTTCTCCAGCTATTAAGCCACTTCAGCTTGCGCATCTTTTTCTCCCCAATGCACACAGATACTCCACACACACACACACACATACAGTTGCCTTGTTGTATCTACGCATTTTTCGGCACGACGATTGACTTCCAGGAATTATGCAAATTTTCAACGTTGTAATGTTCGCTGAGTTGAGTTGAGTTGAGTTGAGTTGAGTTAAGTTGGGCTGAGCTCGATGAGCGTGTGATTTATGCCTATAAATCGCTCTATCTGCTACTTCTGATTGCATAATTAATGATCTGGTCAAGAGCTGAGATGTTGGTTATGACTCTCAACTCTCGGATCTTTACTCTTGGGACTTTGTAACAATCTTTACCCTTTCTGCTTTCTGTACATTTTTTTCATTCGGTGGGAAAATCTCTCAAGTATTCGAGTATAGCCACAAATACAAGTATGTATCTTATATAGTACTATAGATACTCGCGTACTCGTTGTACATCTGTTTATTTATGTTTCTACAAAATTGTACTACATGCTCGCACAACGTGCAGCAAAGTTGCAAAAATTGATTTGGCAAGAACACAACAAATCAGCGCAATTATCAAAAATGTGGCAAACTTACTGAATTTACCTACATGCTTACCTCCTCAGCCGCACCGAAATCGCCCTTCTCCATCTGCCAATACTTAGGTCCAAGCCATAAATTATCAATTAAATGAGCTTGTGCGAAAAAAACACACCCAAACACACACATTTTCTAACTAAATATTGAAACGCAAAAAGCACAAATCTAACCAAAAAGAATACAAATGCGTTTTGATCAGTTTCGAAAAATACACAGGTGCGGTATACCAAAAACGCTACAGTGGGTCAAAACTTTTAACCATATCCCCGTATTAACAAATGCGCATTTTATTCAAACATTTCTACTGGGCAGTCCATCGAAAGATACAGAAAGTGTGCAAATGAGAAAGCCAAGTTATTGTGATAGTAGAAAGAGTGGTAGAGGGAAAGAGCCAGTGAGATTTTAATTTGCATCGGTTTTATAATTCTGGTTTTTATGAGGCATAGCATTTGAATCGATTTAAATTTGATTACTTCCACATTATGTGATATGCGCAATATTGTGATTAGCCTATTGTTATACTAAGTTGTTATCAGAAAATGAAACTAGAACACAAAATAAAAAGAAATTGTTTAAGTTTGGATATAAATTATTAATATCATACGTTATCTGCTTTTATAATATGAGTGTATTATAACAAAAAACCACGTTGTTATCAGAACGAAAGATTAGCTTTATTAATATATTTTTTACAAATTATCGGAATATATTTTTGTGCTGTAATTTTTAGACTACATGTTCCTCGGACAATTCTATGCTTGAAACCACTATGCAACAGTTTGATTTCCATATGAAGATAGCAAAAAATTAGTGAAAAACCTTCGCTTGTCAGTCGCTTCATCGTTTTTGAGATCTCTTGCTGATATTGAGGAAAAGTTTTGTTATACTATCTCACAGCAACTGATCTGTGTGAATGATGAGCGAGGCACTGGCAGATATAAAGAGCGAATGGACAAGAGAGAAACAGAGAGAGTGAGGGGATAAAGACGAGCGTTTAATAGGATGGTGCACATTGATTGCTAAAACGGCGAATTATACATAACAAAGGGGGCTGTCCAGGGGTATAGTAGGGGGGATCGGTTTAAACGGCGGGGGCCATTGGCAATTGCGCCTCTCGTTTTTGGCGCGTTTGCGCTTTGCGATTAATGCGCTTGTGTAAATAAACAATAAATATTAAGTGCGCTACACGCCACGGCGCAAAGATTCCCAGAAAACCAAGGGAACTACAGAGGGGTGGCGGGGCAGAGGGGGTGCGTAGTGGTCTAGCCTGGTTGCCTTTTAAGATGGCACGCAATTTAATGTAGTAGTTTATGTTGGGCCCAAATTGGAATACCCCTCTGCCCACTTTACACTGTCCTCACCACTTTTAGGTGGGTGGCCTGCGTATATTATCACCAATGACCTTACACTGATAAAAACTAGTTGAAATGCTAGAAAAACACTTGAATAAAACCAACTACGCAACATTAAAAGACTCAAACGCAGAAAAATACTTTTCAGGGTTAAAATGATTTAAGTCCGATTGCTCATATGATAACTACACGATATATAGACTGATTCTAACTTCAGGATATAAAATTAATAAATTAAGATATCTTAAATACTTTTCTGTCTTAAAATATCTTAAATTATTAAACATTTTGTAAAAAATATCAACTAAATATAAAATTGAAGTTAAGATTTAAAATTTAAACACACTTTACCCACACTTGGTACTACAGATCCTCTAAGCAAAAAGCTCTCGATATTAGAATCTGTGCTTTTTCAGTGTACGCCCCTTGGGCTGTAGAGCCCCTTTGCTCGTGCCTTCTTCCCTCTCTTTCTTTCAGCCACTGAATCACGCACGAGCGCCGATCTCCAAACATGTTGTTGTAATTGCCGTGTCCATTTGCCCGTTTGGCCGTTTGCTCGTCTCTCTGTCGGTCGGTCTGTCTTTCTTTCTGGTCTAGTGTCTGTCTAGCCTTATGTGTGGGATTTGTGACGGTGTCTGGACTATCGACCATTCAGCCGTAACGCACAAATTGTATTGATTATGCCGTAATTCAGCCTTTTTGCAACGATTCTGCAGTTTTCTGCAGTTTTGTATCTTTTTTATGCGCTGTAAATTTCATTGATTTGCGTGGCAATCTGTTTGTTGTGTAATAAATTAATGCACTTGGCTTAATTTCAACGCTTGGCTGTAACCATCCCTGGTTCTGATCTGATCAGTAAGTACCAGCTGCCATATTTGATGAGAGATGCGTTCAGGCATTGAATTCGATCATCAAAGCATCGAAACATGCTTCCGACTTTACAGTTCAACAAAATCTTAAAATATCGAAATTAATTCATGTATTGTAGTATTTAATGGCTCGCATCAATTGACCTTTAAATGATTTATATGAACTGTTAAACTTTAGTAATTAAATTATATTTATTACAATTTGTGTGTTAAATAAACAAAAATAATATATATATTTAAAAATAAATTGTTCAAATAATATTAAAATCAAAGGATGAACTCGATAAAAATTTAAACATTTCATACATTTAAGTAATTAATCCACGATGTTCAACAATTATACGTACTTTAAGTAATCCTTAACCTTGATCCAATTGCGATGATGCTTTAAAGGCGCCAATAAATAAACAAAGTGAATGTAAACAATTACCTTATAGAACCAAAATTGAGTTTCATGCATTGTATAATCGAGTAAAATTGGCAAAGTTGGGAAAAGCACTCGTAAATTCGGTAAATCCAAAAACGAATGAATTCATGAATCTTCCGTGTATTCACAATTCTAGCGAATTGCTTGCAAGTCAAACAAAATCAATAGGATAATAATTTAAATGTACTTAATAGACAGTACCTAGAACTTTTAGACCAACTTGTATCAAAGGTCGAAATGTGTATGTTACGTGTGTGTAAGTGAAAATTTAGCTACAACAAATGATTTTCGTTGGAAAAGTGCCGAAAAGCCAAAAGGCTAAAAGCGCAAAACGCGTGGCAACAACTTGTTGTGAATATTTAAATGTTGTTATCGTTGTATTTGTATCTTTTTTTTCTTTTTTGTTGGTATCTACTTATTAGATACAACAACATTGTATTGGATAGGAGGTCTACTATTTGGGGCCTCTTTGCGCCGCCTTTTGATGTTGATTAATTGCGATTGCTGTTGATTGATTTTTATTGCAAATATTGATAAAAAGTTTTGTATTAATTAACGTGAAAAACACGCGTTTTGTGTTAATTGGAAAATGGTTATTGAAACTAAACAGACCCCAAAATACTAGCTTGGCTGAAAAGTTCGTATCGTTTCTATTAGAGGGCGCCAGTAGAATAAAATCTATATCATTTTTGAAGAGTACCAACCTTTTAAAGATATATGTTAAAGTTTCATAGGTGTCAAACTTATAGTTTTTGAGATATAGCATTTTAGGTGAAGCTACTTTTGGTATTTTGAAAAAAATGGATAGTAAGGAATTTCGTGTGTTGATGAAACATTGTTTTTTCATGAAAAAAAATGCCGCTGATGCCAAAAAGTGGCTTGATAAGTGTTACCCGGACTCTGCTCCAGGAGAAGCTACTATTCGCAAGTGGTTTGCTAAATTCCGTACAGGCCATATGAGCACCGAGGACGATGAACGTTCTGGACGTCCAAAAGAGGCAGTTACGGACGAAAATATCAAAAAAATCCACAAAATGATTTTGGAAGACCGCAAAGTGAAGTTAATAGTGATAGCTGACACTCTAAAGATATCAAAGGAACGCGTTGGACTTATCACTCGTGAATATTTGGGTATGCGAAAGCTCTGTGCAAAGTGGGTGCCGCGCGAGCTCACAGTTGACCAAAAGCAACAACGAGTGGATGATTCTGAGCAGTGCTTAAAGCTGTTCAATCGTCAAAAGTCAGAGTTTTTGCGTCGATATGTGACAATGGATGAAACGTGGCTTCATTATTTCACTCCGGAGTCCAATCGACAGTCAGCCGAGTGGACTGCACGCGATGAACCGACTCCAAAGCGTGGAAAGACGCAACAGTCAGCTGGCAAGGTTATGGCGTCAGTATTTTGGGATGCGCATGGTATAATTTTCATTGACTACCTCAAAAAAGGAAAAACCATCAATAGTGACTATTATATAGCATTATTGGAGCGCTTAAAGGAAGAAATCTTGGAAAAACGGCCCCATTTGCAAAAGAAAAAAGTGCTGTTTCACCAGGACAATGCACCGTGTCACAAATCCATGAAAACGATGGCAAAATTAAATGAAATGGGCTTCGAATTGCTTCCGCATCCTCCATATTCTCCTGATCTGGCCCCCAGCGACTTTTTCCTGTTTTCAGATCTCAAGAGAATGCTCGCTGGAAAGAAATTTAACGCCGATGAAGAAGTCATCTCCGAAACTGAGGCCTATTTTGAGGACAAAGACGAACGGTACTACAAGAATGGTATCCAAAAGTTGGAAGATCGGTATACTCGCTGTATCGCCCTCAAGGGAAACTACGTTGAATAAAAAAATCGAATTTTGACAAAAAAGTTAGTTTTACTATTAAACGATACGGACTTTTCAGCCCAACTGTTAAAAGCTAAACCCAAGTGAGCGTACAAACAAACAACGCCAGCAATGGCTTGTATGAGCTGCAACAGCAACAGCAACAGCAGCAGCAACAACAACAAACAAACAAACAGACCGTGAGATACAAGATACAAAATATAAGTTGCATTTTGTGGAGCGTACAAATTAACGCAGACGAAAATTAAAAGTTTCGAAACAACAAGAACAAGAACAGAAACATGGACATCAACTGAATAGTACTAGCTATATGTTAGCTATAGCTATAGCTATACCTGTATGTTTGTGTGTATTTGTATCTGTGCGATATGTAGAAGCCAACATTTGATTTATGCTCAACTTTGATATTTACCGCCTAATAAACAAAAAATTAACGCAAACGCAGATACAACTACAAGTATCTGCAGTTGTATCTTTTAGCTGTATTTGTATCTGTTGCTGCCTGCAATTTTTGCTTTGATTCTGAAGCACTCGCAAAGCGCCTCTGACTGACATGCGTGCGTCTGTCAGAGGGGCAATTAAACAACATCACCAAAGTGCCACAGCAATCCCCCTCCCAAAACAGTATTCAACAGATCAATACCGTCCAAATCAAAAGTGTATAAGAGGGAAAGAGAGAGACGAAGAGAGTGAGAGAGAGAAAGAGAGAGAGATCTCTTGTGACGACTTAGCGCCGGGACATGCGCGTTGAAAACCCAAACGTTAATATTTGGTATTTGTTTGGGAGTCCAGTTCCAAAACTATTCGAGAGGTTTGTCCCGGTGGCAGCCCACCGACGTTGCAGTAATCAAACACAGACTAACACACACTCACACACACACGGTGGATGCCACAGGTATAGGCAGCAAGTATATTGATGAAATTTAGGTGCTAATTATAAATTTAATCTGAAATACTCGCTCATACAGTATTTGCTCTGCTTTGAAAATTATAAAAATATTATAAAATAAAATATTAATAATTATTATAATAATAGTGAGTACTACTTAAAACAAAAAAGACACGTATTAAAACGGAACAAATATTAGCAATGCAACAAAATAATTTTAAGTATGGAATAAATGATTTAAGATCCTTTCAAACCCAAAAAGTTTTTCACTTGTTAACGATATCTATGAACATTTTCGATAAGTATATACTAAATTGCAGTAACTAGTAAAATATATATTTTACATACATATCATATAATTTATATTTTAGTTCTGCTACAACAGTTTTATCAACTAAAAATGCTTTTTGTTCCATGGTTTGCTTGGTAATTAGTCAATTGAAGTGGGCAAAGGGCACATCAGTCAACGCTGCCAAGCGGCGTGCCTTGAAGTTCTGAGTTTCGCTCAGTTTGTATTCTGTTTGGGTGTGTGTGTATGTGTGTGTGTGAGTGCCAGGATCAAAAGCAAGCAGAGATTGCAGAAACATCGAATGTAGAGTATAGAGAGACGCCTACCAGTCTCAAAGGAGACGCTGTGGCTTGAAAGCTTCAAGCGTCAAGAGTCATAAATCAATGGCCTTTGTGGCAGTTGCAGTTGCAGTGTTGCAATGTTGCTGTGGCAGTGACATTGCTGCAGTTGTTGGCCACTCAATTGGCATGGCTAATGCGATGGCAACTCATAAATTTATTAATTTTTAATTAAACCTACAACGATTTGTAATTCCAAAGCAAAAAGAGCGCCTCAGCCATTTATGGCCAATGGCACTGTGTTGCAAGGTAACTGTGGCAAGTGAATGAAGCGACTGTTGTAGTTGCTGCTGGTGCTGTTGCTGCAGCCCGGAAACAACTCATTATCCTAATTAAAACGTGCGCCATGCGCGCCCGTTTCCATATATGTCCAATGCACGCGATCAGGCAATGAGGCTGAAGAAGGCGACTCAGACTTGAAGACTTCAAACAGAAGAGAAGAGTAGAGGAGAGAAGCTGCTGAGCTAAGGCTGCGCATGCGAAATTAGACGCACGACGCATGTGGACGAGACTGAGGATGAGGAGAGTGTGCGATCCTGTCTTTTTCATTCATACGCACTGTGGCACACAATACACACACAGTGACAACTCAAATGTTGCAATTGCCATTCACTTGACTGCCAGTCAGTGTTGCTAGAATTTCATACTCTGAAATAGGCATGAAATAGCTGAGAAAAATAGAGAAGTGCTCTAGAGAATTTTTAAATTACTTGAATTTTCAGCTTTATAAATTTTCGCATAAATTGAACTTAGAAAATAGAATTTTGTATGAAAAATATTTACAAATATTTGAAATTTAAAATTATTTTATAAGACAACAAAAGTTAGGTAAATAAATACTTAGGCGCCTAGTAAAAATTAGTAAAAATATTCAGAAAACTAAACTTTAAAGTGTAGTAAAAAGAAATGTGTAATTTTATATCTAAATTAAAAATATTTAAAATTATTTCTACTGAAAATTTATTAATGCAATTATTTGAAACTTTTCTTTTGAATTTTTAACTTATTTCAAAATAATTTTCAAACTATCTACAAAATGGCTGCTATCAATTGTTATAACTATCAAAGCTATATAAATATAGATTGCTTTTTGGCTTTTAAAGTTATTAAATTAGCTAAATATAGCTATATTTAAGCTAAAATAGCAACACTGGTTATCTGTGCAACGGGGCGAGGCGCGTCGTTCATTGTCATGCGTTGCATTACAAGATGCCAGCTGGCAACATGACCACATTGCAACAGCAACAGCAGTAGCAACAGTAACAGCAGCAACATCGACATCAGCAACAATTGCCTAGAAGAGCAGCATTGCATTGTTGCTGCAACATTGCGGCTGCTCAAGCATGTTGCATACTGATCAATCAGCGGCTTCTTTAGCTGCTTCACCTTTCTCTCTCCCCCTCCCTCTCTCTCTATCTACTTGCATCTTACCATCCATCTGTTTGGCTCATGAATGACTTTAACCATTTTTGGTCTACAGTTAAATGCCGTGTGGCAACATCTGCGTCGCAATTGCATTCATAATGAGCCACAGAATGAGAATCAATCTCGTCAATGAATGAATGCGAAGACTGCAGACCTGTAGACGGTCAGACACCAGACAGAAGATAGAAGACAAAAGGCAGAAGACTACTACTAACTGAAGAATTGCATCTTTCACATTTGCGAGTTTATAAATTGTGCTGCAAAAGTTTATAAATTATTTTCAATGTCAAACATGCACTCATTAATAAACAACAGCAACAACGATGAACTTTTCTTTGCAGTTATTGCGCCTACTCTACTCTACTCAATACTATATAAAAGTAATAACAACAAATCGTAAACTTATGGAACTATAAATAGGCTTCGAGAACGTCTCGACTCTGTATCTTAATCTTGGCAACAGCAACAGTAACAGCAGCAGCAACAACAACAACAACAAGTTAAACAAACAAACATTTTGCAATTTTCACAAATTGAATTTCAGTTGCGGTTTGCACTTAATTTGGCAATCGTTGCAATAATTTTGTTTACAATTTACGACTACGCGTTCTATGTAAACTTTAATGCGTTCCAAGATTTTCCCACTCTTCATCCTACATCTCTCTCCCACCCATTCTCTATCTCTCTGTGCTTCACGCTTGTGGTTTCAAATTTATGAGCGACAAGGTGACAGATTCTCAAGCAATTTTATCATCTTGGCAAAAAAAAAACAAATGCATACAACATTGTGTTCACCTCAATTTGAATTGAAATTGAGTTTAAGATTTGTTTGGATTGCAGCTAAAAGAGCTAGATGCATGGGAGATGCGTACGAGAGTGTTGTAACATTTTTATGTGCCTGGCCGTAAAGTGAGTGGAGCTATAGCATATGTCCCTAGCCACCGATCCATCCATAACTGACTTTATGGATACGCAAATCAATGCCCAATGACAGATGATTGCAGTTGTTTCCGGGCAAAAAAGAGGTCTGCATTTTGCTTAAAAACTCAAATAATGAAACTAAAGTAGTGCAATCTATTAAATATAAATTTTAAAAATTTTACAGCTCTTAAATGTTTCAAATGATATTTGGCAACAGCGCTTAAAATATTAAAAGCGCTGTTGCCAAATAGCATTTGAAGTTATTGAATCATTTGAAACATTACCTTGTTTAAATAACTATAATTATTATAATGTTGTACAAAACTCACTTTGATGATGTGTATAAACAAGGGGGCTAAGGGGTGTGGCAATTAAATAAAGTTATTAAGCCACTGTAAATGCTGTCGACAGCATAAATATTGAGCAACATTTGGGTAATGGGTGATTATTGCGCCATTTAAATTAGTTTATTATACAGAATGAGCAGCTAAAGATGGGTATATCTTCCTATATATATATATATTTCACTATATATTTGTGTGTGTATTTACAACAACTGCAACAACATTGAATGAGTGTGTGTTTACAGCAGAGACAAAGTAAATTAATGTGTTGTATGTTTCAAAGTTTGTATAAACAAGATTGCAACATTTTCGGGGATTGAGCAGTGAAATGATGTGGCATGCCACAACAAGCGAGCACACAAACAACCAAGTCTTTTTCCATAGTCTATACCCAGTTGATATGCCAAATATTTATGAAATCATAAAATTTGATGTTTCCTCAATGTGGCACTTGACATTCGTGCAACGAAGCCAACGCGTTGCAATGCCTTCCCCTTCCACCCTTTGAGGCAAGTGTAGTCACGGTGTTAATGATGATTTTGATGTGCAGTTAACGGATTGGTAACAGCTCCTAACTATCCACTGAGCCCATTTACGGGGCGATTACATAAAGTGCCTTTCTCAAGAGCTTCGATTGAGGCCTTGTCTATATCTATATCTATATCTACCATATCTACTTCTGTCTTCTTCATTTGTTTGTTTTATGCACGATTTGTTGTTGCTGTTGCTGCTGTTGTTGCCTTACAATTGCTGTAAATAAATAGTGGTGGCAAGTAGTACGTGATCTGGCCTCAGATCAAAGGCCTATCAATTAGCACCCATTTCGATTATGTTGCATGCTGCACTCAACCCAGAAACCATTTGCCGCCAATTCACACCCAATTAGTAATAAATTTGAATGCTGCTGTTGATGCTGTATGTTGCATGCTGCATGTTGCTGAAACCACAATCGTATCGAGTCCAAATGGTTATGGCAATCACAGTTTTAATCTGCATACGCATGTCTTAAAGTACACTTGAAGAAATAGTTAAATTAAATTTAATAAAATAATATTAAGATTTTCAATTATTATAATGGAAAACATAATAATTGTTCTGTTAGTATATAAGAAATAGAAACTATCTGCCTTAGATCAATTTCTAAACCAGCTAATAACACGCATCAGGACTCAATATAGTTTTAATCTCAGCTATGATTAGTGTCTTTTTTCTTGCAGTGTAGCCGTATTTAACTCCACTCCATTAGGATTAACAGTTATGGCTGCCATTAAGTTTTATCGATGGCGCTACAAAAAAGAAATCAAGGTAAAAAGCCAGCCAATTTGATTTGTAGCCACTTGAAGAGAGCCACAGCAAATATCCACCTTTGATATTTTCACACATAACAACTTGAAGCTGAAAACACTGTAAACCCATGGGTAGGGGTTAGAAAACTTGAAGGGAGGAGGAGTAGAGGCAATCGAAAAAGGGAGAAAACTTGGTGCCGAAATAAAAACTTAATTGCAATTGACTTTTAATGCTCATGCGGGCAATCCCGCTGTGTTAATTTGAATTCAAACTGTTTTCATAAATGAAGTGGCCACATGGCCAAGAGCAGACCCCAGTACTTAACTTGGTCTTGGAACTAGGACTATAGGATTGGAGCTGAGAGCCACCCGCAGGCTAGAAGTAAAAACAATTCTCACAACCACCACAAAATGAAACAATTACCAAGTGGCGCTAATAAAAATGCAAGACAATTTGGTTATTGATATTGATATCTGTAGATTTATCTACGTACATATGTACGTATAACCCTGACGGTATCGGGTTACCAAAGGAGACAAAATCGCATAAATCAAACATTACATGCATTGTGCAGCTCTAATGGCTGTTTCGACTCGATTCGATTCGATTCGAGTCCAGTATAAACACAAACAAAACTGTTTTCAACAAAAGAGAACAATGACAACTACAACGGCAATAATAATAATAACAACAACAACAACAACAGCAATAACCACAACTGGGAGAGTCGGGGAATCGCATCAAATTACCACAAAGATCAAGAAACTGGCTCGAAACGAACAAAACGTTTTCTTTTTATTCCATCTTCTTTAACTTCTTTCAGCCAGGATCAGCTTTCACAAAACGCAACTTAGACTTTGAGTCCCCAGTCGCAATCGCAGTCGCAGTTGCAGTCAGTTTGTCAATCTGTCAATGCGTCAATCAGTCAGTCGGTCAGTCATTGAGGTACACAATAATAACGTTTTAATTGAACAAAAGTCCAACAGCAGCAACAACAACAACAGCAACAAACAATCAACCCAGTCGAACAACAATTCATCCTCAAACCTCAACTTCAGCTTGAGTTCTCCCATCTCTTCTCTCACTCTCTCTCTCTCTCTATCCTGCTTCTGAGTTCCTGATTCCTTTTGTAATGTGCCTCAGCTCTGTTGTTGTTATTTTTTCTTTTCTTTTTCAAGTAACTCTCGACTGCCTCACTGACTAACTGACAGTCTGTCGGACTGACTGTCACCTTTCCATCAAACTGTGGCAGTGAAAGGCGCGTTCTTTTCAATGATGTCCACGTGCCGAGCGATGTGGATTGTTTACCAACTTTTCGTTCTGTAACCCTCCAATAATTGATTAGCTGACAATATTACAGAGACCGAAACAGATACCGATGAGCATAGATAAAGACCCAGCTACAGTTACAATTACAATTACACTGCACTCTAACTGAGAACAATGCGCAAATGTTTTATTGTGAAATTCTAGATGAAGTTAAGATACTAATGAGGTTCTATTGATGCATTGAAAGCAGGTGAAATTACAAAAACATCTGTATTTCATAGGGGTATTGGGGAAGCTTATATATTTACTTTTATGGCATTAGGCTTAGTATTAGTATTCGCTGTATCACAAACTAAAAGTTTATATGATAAGCATTACGGTTTTAATTTATATTCATTATACCAGTAATGAATTAATAAATTTGTATAAGTTCAAGCATAAGCATAGGTTTAGGAAGAGAAACTAAAGTGAGGTCTCACTCAAAGCAATCTCATTAGAATAATTATTAGCTTTCTCATTGCCACTAAATACCATCGGTACTAGCAGTGATTTTGTCATAACAACTAAAATTAATATCATAATTAGTGTAAATAGCATTGTTCTTAAAATTACAAATGGCAACAAAGCAACCAAACATAGCATTTTCATTAGAATTATCATTAGAATTTTAATTAATATTATTATTAATACTAAATTGGTATTATTAATACATTTTTAGGAACAAGTAATACAATTCATATGATTGGTATAACTAAACATAAACATTGGCAGTGTCATTATTTTCAGAATTAGAATGAAACCCCAATAAAATTGACATTAATGTTAGCATTTTCATTAATATTAAAAATAAACTCATTTATATTATTAAATTTTGTATGGATTATATAACTAGTGTTAGAATTATTAATATTACTATTACCATTAAGATAAATAGAAGCGTTTATAGTATCGCTACTAACGATGTACATTTGCATTACAATATTTACACACTTATGCATATCATTGTTTCATTGAAATGCTGTTAAACATAAAGTTGAGTTTAAACATCTTACCATTCTACTAAGGAAAATTTGTTCTTAACGATAAATCAAATCAAATGTCAATTGAAAACTTGTTGTTTGTTTACTATAAACGAATAGTCACACTTCCTCTATGAGTACAATATTCATCATCGGTGCTAAAGAAGATATTCTATTTTTTTGACTAATTTCCGTAGTTTTGTCCTTAGCCTTGTGTCGCCTGTCTCGTCTCATGTCTCTCAGCTTTTAAGTCTCCCCCTTCCTAGTCTGGACAATTATCCGTTTGCCCCCGTTGCGTTGTCTGCTCAGAAAAGGATCGAAGTGATCATCCTGCTGTGCAGGACGACGAGTGCATCGAGATCCTTACTTGGCTCATGTGCACACAAAACTGTCTCAAGCCCTTTTTCGCAGTGCTGCAAATAGGTAACAGTTTTTCCCAATTTTTCCGACTGCTCAAGGATTTGTGTGTGTTTCTGTTATGGATTTTCTGAATTTGTTATAAATGACACACGCGTCCGGGACGCAGTTGATAAATGAAGCAGCCACTGCGTGCTGTCTTTGCAACAAGCTGCAAAAAAAGAGAAAAAGCAAAAAACTGATAATGGATTCTTGAAGTTACCGCAGTTTTTTGGTAGTGAAAGTAGCGCCGGCGCTACAATACGTGTGGGCCAAAAACAGTTTCATCATGGCTGGCAAATATTGATGTTGACCTGCTAAGGGTAAGCAATGAAGTTGGTTAAAATGCTCAGGATTTTCTGGTGGTCCAAAAGGGCGTGAGATAAGACAGCCAAAAAGGCAGTGCCAAAGGGCAATTAAATGCTATTTAAAAAAAAAACTGTGCGCCATTAACTTGAGACAGAGCAGCAGATACAAAGATACATTCGGTCGAAAAGTATCTGTGAATGCAGTGAGAGTGTAGGGGAAACACACACAAACACAACAAATACACAACAAGTTGAAAAGAATAAGCAGCAACACCAAATCGAGTAGGAGGAGCAGATAGAGACAGACAAACATACACAAACACACTGCAGACGTGTTGAATGCGATTAACATACAAAAGGATCTTTGGTTCTCTCTCTTGAGTTTTGTTGGATCCCGCCTTCTGCTTCCACTGTCTGCGCTCATCCGCCAATCGGCATGAATCACCAGCACTCAAACTCCCCACCTCTACACACCTCTTGTTGCCTCTTTTCTCCTCTGCTTTCCACTACAGCGCAGTCGCAGCCACAGCGACGACATTCTTAATGCGCTGCATTGTAATTCTGTTCTCTCTCTCGCTCTCTATCTGTTCTGTTTCTGTTTCTCTTACCACTGCATTTTGCCTCTTTATTCTTAAGGCTTTTTATTGTCATTCTTCCGGTTTGGTTTCAGCGTTTTTCGGCCATTCATTTGTCTCGTTTGTCTGCGAAATATGAGATGTTGAGCATCAAAAGAGATACACAGAGATACAAACAGACGGCGTCAAGTGAGCTGAGCTCTCTCAGTCTCTGGCTACTTAAGCAGACTTTGGCGCCAGTTGGCCAACCTGCCGCATGCAACCAGCACAGCACAATTGGCAAACAAACAATTGTGGCAAGTAAAGCCACAATGTCTGGCAACGCTTAAGTCCCAGACGTCGCTATCATTAATGTCGCCACTGTGGACACTGGACACTGGGCATTTAGTTTTGTGGTGCACCAAAATTACAATTGAAATTCGAAGATACATGTGCACTTGCCACATTGAGGTAAACTGCCATTTCCGCTTCAAACTACTTCTATTTAACACTCTTGCACAATAGCTCTTGGGTTATTCTTTGAAATAACTAAGAATCGTGCTCAATTTATTCAATATATTAAATTTTCAATGTAAATTCAGAGCTCAGAATCTGTTGTAGAAAATAGAGAATATAACAAGACTTAAATCGCCCATAACAGGCATTTCACTAGAAAATAGCTGCATTTTTAGCAAAGATATTGTAATTTTAGGCTTTCATATTCTTCTTCATTTAAAATATTTGTTAAAGACATTGCTCCATTAACAAAAATATTCTTGATTAATTTATTTATTAAAACTCTACGTATTTAGACAGCTTAAAAAAAACAAGTCGTATTCAAATGCATACTTTAAAACGTTGTAATCTTGATTTATTTCTGAAAAATTAAGGCACCTCCTAAAATCTATTGCTTAAAACTATGAATTAAGCATTTTATTTGAAATTAAACTAGAAAAATTTGTTTCAAGAAACAATTATAAGTATTTGTTTGCAGTGTAGGAGATCAAGATGGTTTTTGAAGAACCATAAAAAGGAGTAAAGAAGCAAAGAAGCAGCGCAAAAGTGATGTTCACGTATAGTTCAAGGCAAAAACAGAATAAGGCTAAAAGGCAGAGGCAGAGGCAGAGACAGACGGCTCCACCTACTCTGGCTCAAGTGGCCAAGAGGCCAGCGTCGTTGTGGCTGGCTTGCAGCACCTGCTGCCAACTTGGTAATAAGAACAACAACAACAACCTTTGTGGCAGTCTGCCTTGTTGGCTGCCTTTGCTGCCACTGCCGCTGCTTTGGGCGCGGGTGTGTCAAGTCATCTCCACAAACAGAGAAAAAGCGAGACAGAGACAGAGACAGAGCGAGATAAAAGATACACAGTCAGCATAAAATGCATTTTTAGCTGTTTACACTTGTATTGGTATTTGTATTCAGTGTGTTCTGTCCCACTGTCCCCCCATGCTAGCTGCGAGTGCGAAAGAGGCAGCATGTGTCATTCTTATGGCCGACAATGCAGCACGTCTCTGCCCTTACTTCTCCTCTCTTCTCAGCTCTTTCTTCTCTGTCTTTCTACGGTTTTTTACCTCTTGCCAACCAATAAAATTATACTAATTCTTGACTTTTTGATTTCATTTTGTGTGAGTGTGTGTTTCTGTATGTTTTGTTCTTGTTAAGGATTTTGTTACCTTAACACACACACAAGCACAGTAAAAGTATCTACTGGGGTAAATGTGTCTGTGTGTGTGAAGAGATATTGTATATTTTGCTCTCGCTCTCGCTACAAACGCGATCATGATCTGAGTTGGGCCCTCACTGGCTGGCAGCGCCAGGAATGAATTTGTGGCACGACGTTTTGTGGCAAGACGAGACAGTTTGGTTTTATGCTTGGCTCACAACGATCGTGCAACTCCCCGAGCGAAGATGCCACTTCTCTGACTGATGTCGAACCTGGTAAAACGGAACTTAAGGAAACAAAAAAATCAGAGCTAAATTCAAGCTAGACAGTAAGTCAAATTCAGCAACATAAAACTTTATCCAACATAGAATTATAGAAAAGTTTATTTATTAATTAACAAATACTATAAAAACCTAAGAAAATTCCCTTTTAACTACCATTTTCTTATAAGCCACCCTGCAAACCAAGACAGAGAGTAAGAGAGAGAGAGAGTAAGCAGCTTTCAGCTCAATTAGTTGTGTGCTTGTGTGCAATTTCACTCAAAGTGTCACTCAATTTTGTTGGAGCGCATGTGCGCAGCAGCTCAGCACAACTGACGACGCGCTGGCTGCCAGTGGTAAAGGGAACTTCGAACGAGATGGATGCGTGATCATCATATAATGATGATGATTATCAACAACAGTTAAACTTTCAGACACACAGCCGAGAGCAGAGAGAGCGCCAGATCTCGCATAAGAGCTGAGAACAAGAGAGCGAAGAAGAGAGACGCTGAGTGCAAATACACGACAAAGTACAGAAACGACACGACTACTGACGAAGTGCACTTCGTGGCGCTCGTGTGCTGGTCGGTCGGGTTCGTGTGTGTGTGTCGGCTTTACCTGTCGTCGCGACTGTAACTCGAATCAGGTAGAGGCAGACATGAAGGCGTTAGTCGTTCCACAGCGCTGATCGAGTTGAAATCTATTTGCTCAGCAGCCGACGCGCAATCAAACAACAACAAAAAAGTGAACACACACAAATTGGCGTAAGAAACAATAGCGAATCGCATTGAAGTTAAAGATCAACTCAAATTGCACAGCAGCAACAGCAACAACAACAGCAACGTGTGTGTGACAAAAACAACAACAGCCAAGTCTAAAATGCTATAGCATAAGTTGTGCGTGTGTGTGTGTTTCTGTGTGTGTGTCTCGCTGGAATGTCAACTGACAAGTTGTAAAGGGAAACCCTGAAAATCGAACAAATTGTTGTACATAAAATAAATAAAGCCAAAAAAAATAATAATAATAAAAAAAGAATAAAGAATGCCAAGCAAATCAAAGCAAACAAAAGATACAACTACAATAAACAAATTTGCATAGCAACAACAACAAATAGAAATCGTCGCGTCTCACTTTGCATTTTGGTATTTCTTTTATTTCTATATGGTTAATTTTTTTGGCACTTTGGATAATATGTGGATTACTGTGTCGTCAGCAGAAACGCCAAAAACAATAATAAAAACAACAAAAACAACAACAGCAACAGCAACAAAAGGAGTATGCTGCAAAAGCGCGCAAGAATGTCAAATTCGCTCAGTGTATTGAACAGCAACAGCAACAACTATCACAAAACTACAACAGAAACAGCAACAACTACACGAAGAAAGTGCCAATGCTTAAAGTATCTAACAGATACGTTTCTGGTGTGTCATGTGCACTGACAACAACAGCAACAACAACAACAGCAGCAGCGGCAGCAACAGCAACACGAGCAACAGGGCAACATTTGCGCCTGGAATGCGGCAATGAAATTTTCAACAAAAACTTAATCTATTTCATATACAATTATCGCAAACGAAAGATACAAACTATTGACAAAGCGTGATTTATTTTTTTTCGGTTCGTTTTCTACTTAAACCTTCACTCTCTCCACAAATAAAAAATAAAGAAAAAACGGTAGCAACCCAATGTAACCAGCTGTAAATTGTGCAAATATCTTTAGATAACGCTGCAACACAAATATCATAAATTCATAACAACAAATTGAGAGAGTGCTACCAAAGTGTCAGTTACAGGGGCAATCTATCAATATACGCGGCTTACGAAAATTAATCAACAGCAACTGCAACAACACAAAAAAACGAGGAGAAAACATAAATAAATAAATAAGTTTTAACAACAAACTACAAATACACACAAATAAAAGTCTAGATATCGAGATACGACAACATAGGAAACTTAATAAGACTGAGGTGAGTTGTGTACATGTGTGTATCTATCTCTCTCTCTCTCTCTCTCTCTCTCTCTCTCTCTCTGTCTCGCCCTCTCTTTCTAACTCCCTCTCCCTCTGCCTCGCACTCACTACTTCTCAGTGCTATCTCAGCCAACGCCAAAAAGTCTCTTACTTGTCGCTAAGCTTATGTAAATTGAGTGTGAAAATTGAAGAAAAAATTCGTCAGGTTACAATAAGTGCACTGAGAAAAATTTGAATTAATTTTGTATTAAATACTTTTGTGCTTTTGTAATAATTACTTTAAGCTTGAACTATCTTAAATCCAGAGCGTGCTATCTTAAAATATGTGGGAATAAGCTTAAATTAAGGAATCATTTAAATCGCACAGAATTTAATAACAATCTTAGCTTTAAATATTTCAAAATATTTGTAACTTTACAAGTTTAGTTTTGCATAGGAAACACTTTACTTTTTTCTCGCTGTGCATTGTAGCTGTGAGAACCGCACACAAAACCCGAGTTAACTAACCACCGCACCACCGAAATAACACCAGACCCTGATCCAATGCCAATATGCATAATCAGTTCTAAACATTTGACACGATACACATTTTGGTTGGATCCAATTGTTTGCCGGAGCTCAGTTTTCTGATATTCAAACATTTTGTTGAACTTCTACCTATAGAGGGGGTGTGCCAGATGGGAAAGGGAAAGCTTATGTGTTATATGCATAACTCAATTGATTACAAATTTTATGATAATTGTAGTTATAATATATATTTTTAAAGATATTTATCGAAAATTTCTTTATAAATTATTTAACAAAATGTGTAGAATTTTAAAATTAATTTTTTTAGTTCCATCCAAAAAGTTTTCATATCTAAATATTCAATTATAATATAAAAGTTAATTCAATTAGAAACTTTAAAAAACTGTTGTTGCTATAAAAAATTCCTCCCCTTTTTGACACCAATACCTTTATGCACCTATAATAGGCGTGATTTTCTCTATATATTCTATTTCCCACATTTTCCCACATATCCAAACATGCACTGGACTATGATCAAAATATTTCCACGCGTGAATCTAACTCATAATATATCATAATCGTAACCTATAGAGAATACGAGGGAGTCTGGGAGTTCCAGGAATAAACATTGTTGACTTACAATAAAGTACCGTTCTTATTATAGGCCAGATTCCACTACTTCTGCTTCTTCTACATCGCAGTTTACTGTAGTTTTCAAGTGTCGGCATTGAGGACAAAGCCACAAAGGATGTCAATGTCCTGGAACATAAATTACAGGCAGCATAATACCAAATAGTATATGAATTGCATTCGTATTAGTGTTGTTACTATAGTGTCTTTGTATCTGTATCTTTGTAGCTATGAGTGTGTCGCTTTGTGTGTGTTGAAATTGCTGATGGTATATTTGACACACATCATAATGGTAGAAGTACCATATATCATTTATTGGGCAACCGGAATCAAACTATCCACAAAATGTGTCAATTTGCGAAACACATTTGCGTATGCATTTTGCGTTTTTTCTTTTTTCGAAAAAAATAAATACAAAAAATATAAAAAATACACTGAGCGAAATACACTAAATTTAAGTGCATGAAAGATATGAATATAGCTAAGGTTTACTTGATTCAAACCTATTAAGCGATTTGTAAATGTTCTTATTACAGATCTTTCGTCGTGTTTTAAAACATTTGTTTTTAAAAATGCTCATATTTTAATAGTAAAATTATTTGCTAGTAGTATTTGCTCAGTGTAGTGTTCGAAAACCAAAACCTACGTGATATTTGAGCTTTAGCCAGAGTTTGCGGAATTTCGCAACTCAAGGCCCGGAAGAAATGGGAGGAATAAAAGGGGTTTAGAGAGCAAACAAAAAAAAACCTATACTCTACTGAATGACAGCACGCGTGGAAATTCCCAACCAAAAAAAAATTCTAAGACTGGACGCAGGGGAAACCCCCGGAACTGCACTGCAATCAACCAGGTAGTAGGACAGTCTATATAAAACTTTTTCCAAGAATATATTAAAAACAAAGCATATGAAATTGTGATGAAAATTCATAAACCAATGCATATTTATGAAAAACCAACAAATTTTCATTCACCCTTCAATTTTTGGGAAAATATTCATTGTGGCTTATCAGCGGCTAAAGATCTCCGTTGAGCTGTAGTGGAAGAGGAAGCGGGAGAGTTAGTTAGAGAAAGAGTGGGAGAGGGAGTGGAATAGAAACCCCCGTCGTTGGCTCATGGTTTAAAGTTCTACTACCACGTCTATCTGGGTCTATAGCACCCCCCAGCGTGTGCCATCTTATTCCCAATTTCCCCGCTTTTTCTTCCCATTTCCATTCCATTTTTCTCTCTTGTGTTTCGATTATAACGAAAATTTGAAATTCCTTGTCATATAACAAATAATTTTTAGTACAAGATAAGATTTTAATCTTTATGTGAAAAACAACATGTAATTTGTTGTGCCAGGGGTGTGTGAGTTAGTGTGTGTGTGTAGGGCATGTAGACCTGCTTAAAAGGTGCCTCTCTGCCTAATTTTCCTCTTTCGGGGCTCATCTTGAGATAGCATCTCACAAATTTATTGCCTATAACCTACCAAAAAAAAAAAAAAAAACAAAATCTAAAGTGAATACTTTTCATAATTTTCATAAATTTCTAAAAAGATAAGTTTCGAGAGTCACAAATTTTCCAAACTTTTCGGTTTTCTTTTGTGAAAATGCCGCCGTGTGTATAAATCAAAGCGGTAAGCGATAAGTTCGTCTTACATCGTATATATTGTATATTGTATGTTGTATTGACTTATTGAATTATTGATAAATGACAATAAAAATTATGAGCTTGAGCTTCTCTAATTTCCTCTCCCTCTGACGCTTTTCGAGCCCTGCATGTGTGTGTGTATCTGTATCTATAGTGCTGTGTTGTATTGAATTTCTAAACGTAGACACAAATCGCTGCTGCTGCATACCACAGATCGTGTGTCAGCGCCGAAAAGGTGCAATGTCCGCGATTGCAACACCCAGCAGGAGAAGAGTCAAATTTGAATTAAGCTCAAAACGTATTGAGCTGAACTCAATTGAACTGAGCAAGGGTCGCAAGGGTGATGGTGGGGCTCAGGGTGTTAAGCTTTTAGGCCCAACCAATGGGTCAGCTTGTTTCTCTTCACTTTTGTAACTCTTCTTCTTTATTTGCTTTTGGTGGCAGACAGTCAGACAGCGCCATACGCCTTTTTGGGCCTAAAATGGGCCAGGCGCTGCCAAGGAAGCTGCTTACCTGTATGCGCGAGTGCGAGTATGTGCTTGTGAGCAAATAACTCAATGCTCTGCCAGCTCGCTCTCTCACTCATTGTCCAGACAGAGAGACGCAGTTTGACTGCGCAACGCAGACGCATTGGGCAGCTGTGCCAGACTCGAGTTGTCTCGCTCTAGCGCACAGGCGCATGCCCAGTGAGTGAGAGAGGCGCGCGCGTGCTCTCTTTGAGTGAAATGAACTCAAGTATGCGTTTGAGTGTGTGTGTGCTATGGTGCTGGCCAACGATTAGTGACTGCGACGTCGGCAGCGACAGCGGCGCGTTTGCTTTTAACCCTATCGACAAATGCTAAACAATTTCCTATGTTTTTGTATCGTTTCAGAGTTGCAAGCGACCATGCGCGCATGGCTTCTACTCCTCGCAGTGCTGGCGACTTTTCAAACGATCGTTCAAGTTGCTAGCACCGAGGATATATCAACGAGATTTATCGCAGCGATAGCGCCCACAACAAAAACAAAGGCCATAATCAATACAACGACAACAACAACAACTACAGCGTTAGCTACTGCATTTAAGCCATTTAACGAGTTACTACTCAACAACAACAACCACAGCAGTGATAGTGATAACAACAAAAGCAACAACAATAGTAAAAGTGCCGAGTTCAAACATTTTAACGAAGTGCATAAAACCAGAACACACCAATTAGAAAATTCCAAAAATATCAAACATAAAACTAAGCATAACAAACATCATAAGCAGCATAAATTAAACAATAATCATAATAAACACCACAAACAAAATAACAACAATAGTAACAAAATGGCTATAACGGAGCAACATCAACAGCAACATCAACAAAAACAACAACAAAAACACAAATCATCTATAGAATCTCATTCTCAATCACAATCCGCCATTGCGGATGTGTTTGTATTGAATCATCGAACACCTCCCGCCTCCATTTCGAATACAAACTCCGATTCGAATTCAATGTCGAATACGGACACTGTGCTGGGAGAATTCGAGGTACCCGGTATTGCGAATGCCATCATCGTGGAGACCGAACCGGCCACATATAGCAGCAAGGAGATCATCAAGGATAAACTGAAACCAGATCCCTCAACTCTAGTCGAAATCGAAAACAGCCTGCTCTCTTTGTTCAACATGAAGAGGCCGCCAAAAATCGATAGATCCAAAATCATCATACCGGAGGCAATGAAAAAGCTCTACGCCCAAATCATGGGACACGAAATTGATTCCGTAAATATACCTAGACCGGGACTATTAACCAAATCAGCGAATACAGTCAGAAGTTTTACACATAAAGGTAAGTTCTAGATTTTAAAGAACTGTATCAACATTTTCTACATAAGTAAAAATTAGATAGATGCGTTTTTAAAACCAACTTTAGGTATTCCGCTCTAGGGACGAAAGTAATACCAGTTTCCGTTTCACTGAATTTAAGTTAAGTTTAAACATATTTAAAATATTGTTCTTGTAACAATTTCATTATTCATCATCTCAATAGCTGAAATAGAAGAGTATAATCTTAATGATATATATAACAATACATATTATTTTTCTAAACATAAACGAAGTATACTGTCCGGGTTATTAACACTTGTAATAGAAGATATTGGATTGAATGTTCAATAAATCTTATCTATAACTATATTTGACTTACTGAAAGAATATTTGATTCTTTTAAGAATCATATAGTGGCTAAATACTTGTCTGAAGGTCGGGAAAATTATATTAAAAACAGATTATATTACATCAAATAGCAGAGAAAAAAGTTAGAAATTAATCAACAAAGAAAATATATTCTAGTTAGTAGTTAGTTTTCTTGAGTATTTTGAACGTGAGAATTATTTGTAGACTCCGTCACGTACACCTGATAGATACACTTAAGGATCAAACCGTTTGAAACATATTTTAGCTGTGACCTATTTATGCACCTGCCACATCTTTCGTGTGGCAGTTGCAGCAATCGCATTGAAGTGCATCGCGTACTTTCCGCTACCAAAACGCGAATGAAGAGCGAGCCAGGATTTTCCCCTGAAATTTTGGTTCATCTAAGCGATTTGCATACCTGCGCTGTCGTATAATAACCATATACCAGATACATTTCTATCTTTTCATCATTCACGCAAGCGCTGTGAAATCACGCGGAAATTCCGCAGCTTCAAATGAAAGGACAGGCAAAAGGAACACACACGCACTCACATACAGAAACACACACACATAGAGAGAAGTCCTTTTACCTGCATTGCCGTTTTCTTAACCCAAATGTGACCTTGAAATTTTTTCGGAAGAATTACACCCGGAACGTTTAGCGCATGCGCCAAATGGCTTTTATATTGAGTGTGTGTGTGAGTGTTGTAAAAATAACAATTATTATTAAAGCGTATTTCGCATTATTTTCCACAGGATTATAGCTGCGAGCAACAATAAAGCAGTTAGGCTGCAGATACATAGCTAAAGATACAGATACTTGAATAGATTGTTAGATAGATTGGTTGAATCAGGTAGTTTTCGAGTTTGGCAAGTGTCTAAAGCCAAGTTTTTAAGCCGAGTGAGAGTTTGAAATGTTTTTTTGGATTTGTGCAAGAGAGTGAGAGAGAGAGAGAGAGGGCTAGAGGTTGTGCTAGTGTGAGGGAGAGCGAATTTACGACTTGTGCCCTTTTGTTTGGTCGAGCGGTACTTGAGTTGGCTCTGTTCTCTTCTCTTCTTTTCTGGTCTGGTCAAATTAAGAATTTGCACCTTGCAGGCGGAACGATACGGAACGGAACCTCAACCGTAATCGTAATCGTAACCTTTACCGTACTCAACCCCGTGGGTGGGTCAGGTCTTTTGCAGAGGCGCCAGTCGTAAAACTCTCGGCTGGACAAAGTGTCCGATCGTCCGATCGCACAACTGGAACGTGTGATTTTCTACCTTGCTTTGCTCTCACTCTCTCGCTCTCCAGAGGGCTCTTGGTTTCTCTCCTTCGCTCTCTCTGTCTCTATTTAGATTTGTTGTAAAAATGACAATAGTTTTCGCTTTTAGCCCAGTTGCTTAAAGGCAACTAAAGGCTTATGTTCTTGTGCTCATTCTTCCGTGCGAATGTCAACTTCTATTAGAACTAAAATTAACAAATTTTTCAAACTACACGCAGATCAAGTTGAAGATCAGAATTATAACAACTTGATAACCAAGAGTAATGAACAACTTATAAATCTGAAACTGAACATAATGATTTCTTGCTAAGAGTGGAACGCAATCTATAAATTTCAGATCGATGTTCTTACGTTTTTGAGTTTTACTCAGTTTTTAAATAAAAATTACCTACATTATTTGATTTATAAACTGTGCATATAACAGTCGAGCAGCTCAAGTAGACTTTATCTTCCTATATACATACATGTTTTCTTTTATTTTTCTTAACTTTTGTTGTTTTCCATTCGTTGCAGATAGTAAAATTGACGATCGGTTTCCACATCATCATCGGTTTCGTCTGCACTTCGACGTGAAGAGCATACCCACCGAGGAGAAACTGAAGGCAGCCGAATTGCAATTGACACGGGATGCGCTCAGTGTTAGTTCGACGGTGAATCGTACGCGATACCAGGTGCTGGTCTATGACATAACCAGGGTGGGCATACGGGGGCATCGGGAGCCAAGCTATCTGCTGATGGACACAAAGACCGTGCGTCTGAATAGCACCGATACGGTGAGTTTGGATGTTCAACCTGCCGTGGATCGGTGGCTGGCCACACCGCAACGCAATTACGGTCTGCTGGTGGAGGTGCGTACGATGAGATCCCTCAAACCGGCGCCACATCATCATGTACGCTTGCGCCGCAGTGCGGACGAAGCGCACGAGGATTGGCAGCACAAGCAGCCGCTGCTCTTCACCTACACCGACGATGGACGGCACAAGTCGCGATCCATACGGGATGTTAGCGGTGGTGGTGGTGGCGGTGGAGAGAGGGGCGGCAATGGGGGCGGTCGCAATCGTCGTCATCAGCGGCGTCAGCGCAAGAATCACGAGGAGAGCTGCCGACGGCATTCGCTGTTCGTGGACTTTCAGGACGTGGGCTGGAGCGATTGGATTGTGGCGCCGGCGGGCTATGATGCATTCTATTGCCATGGCAAGTGCCCGTTTCCGCTGGCCGATCATCTCAATTCCACGAATCATGCGGTTGTGCAAACCTTAGTCAATAATATCAATCCAGGGAAGGTACCAAAGGCGTGCTGTGTGCCAACGCAGCTGGAGGGCATCTCTATGCTCTATCTCAATGACCAAAGGACTGTTGTGCTCAAGAACTATCAGGACATGACTGTCGTAGGCTGTGGTTGTCGATAGACACGGAGAGAGAGAGAGAGCGCGCGAGTAAGAGAGAAAGAGAGAGAGAGAGAGCAAGAGCATCAAATGCTGTTTGGTTCCAAGCCGTCAATGCTTTAAACACAACGCAAACAAAATGGACTGAATATTTGAATTTTAAGTGTAAATCGTAGACTTTAATTGTATGTAGAGCGAAATGCAGCCACGCCCCCCAACGCCCACGCCCATGCCCAAGCCCACCCCCACCCAACCAACTGACGTTACGCCATCTCCAATCCCAGCGTCAACTGTCACTTTCCACAGCCAGGCTTTGGAAATGTTGCACAGAGCGAGAGAGAGAGAGACAGCGAGAGAGACAAACTGTAAATAGCCGCAAGTTCACTTCCCCCCAACGCACCAGCCCCCGAACCCTCTCCTCAACGTTTCCAGCAGCCATAGACCGTCGAAATGCCATAGACCGCACTTTGAGATACTTTTGTATCTTGCAGCCTGCGCAGCTGCTTTGAACAAATTGTATAAAAGAAATAGAGCTAATGCTAAGCTATAATTACTAGTTACACACACACAGCCTAATTGTTAATAATTAATAAATACAACACTTGTAAATTAATTGCAGATGAAAACAAAACGAACTTGAAATTATGTAGGCCGTAACTACAGTGTTTTTTATATATGTAGATTCAAAAAAAGAAAAAATATATATATATAAATATATACTGCGTATGTAACTCACTTGTATATGTACTAAAATTAAACACCCACATATAGTACTACGATAATATTATACTATATACATATATCGAAATGGTATTCAACTTCGTTCCCATAAAGAAAACAAAAGCTAAAACTAAATGTAACTGTATAAAATTCTTAACTAAACACAACTACAAATAAACTAAACTAATTACTATATATGTAACTATAACGAAAACTGAATATAAGAAGAAGAAAATGAGAGAAAAACAAATAAAAACTATCGTTTATTGTTATGCGTTTTAAGCTAAACTCGAATATAATAGTACCACGTATGCCTAAATTAATGAATTAGTATTTAGTCTTAATGTTTAAGTGCAGCATGTTGAACTTTAATTAGTTAAAAATATGAAAAAATCGTAAAAAACCCAAAAAAAAGTGAAATTTATCGAATCGTTTTGTGCCTGAAGTTGCAGAGCGCTATTTCCTTTCCCCCCTCCACACACAATGTATTTTGTAATTTTCTTATTTTATTTATTTAAAAAAAAAAAAACAAAACATTTTTGATGAATGATGAGCAATGTGCTGTCGATGTTGATGATAATGATGGTGATCATGATGATCAAAGTTGAAAAAATATAAAGAAAAAATTTTATTAAAAATCAAAAACAATTTAAAACTCAAGTCTTTTTATTTCAACAACAACAATCGCAAAATATAACACAAGCAACAAGAAATGCAAATCAAAATTGATTTGAAATCAAAATTTTTGAAGCAAATGCTAAAAATAGCTGAGGTAAGTAAGCTATGAGCGTCTGTAATCCACCCCTCTTCATGTACCTTCGATAGCTCAGTTGGTAGAGCGGTGGACTGTAGAGGCATTTGCAAAGTGTAGATATCCATAGGTCGCTGGTTCAAATCCGGCTCGAAGGATTACAATTTTTTGCATTTTTTAATTTTTAAAGTGACTACTAAATATAAAAAGTAAATTAATAGATGTTTTTTTTTAATTTAAGAAAACATAGATTTTTAGGAAAACTTAGCTGAGTAAAAGTTGATAATTGTTAAAATGACGTGTGCATAAATCCATTTTTATTGTTTTTCATATATTTACATGCAATTAAATTTGAGTTATTTGTATATAAATATGTGAATATTTTTTTAATTTTTAAATAAAATATTTATATATAAAATTAGAGAAGAGTAGCCATATTTATTTTGTTAGGTCAACACACTACATTCAGTAATTATTACTGAGTCCAAAATTTATTAAAAATAACTTTATATATTCTCAATTCATTTTAATTAATTTAAAAATGTATATATAAAATTAAAAAAATTTACCACGATCCTTCGAGCCGGATTTGAACCAGCGACCTATGGATATCTACACTTTACAAATGCCTCTACAGTCCACCGCTCTACCAACTGAGCTATCGAAGGTCTATATATGGTGCGGCCTAAAACGAGTTCAAAAGCTTTTTACTATAAAAAACTTGTTGAAAACAAAAATAACAACAACAATACGGTAGATCATATTAAACAAAGGCAAAAACAAGTGCTTATCACAGCATAAAAGCGCTCTTACTTTGCTTCCCGACGTTACGTGTGCCGATAAGATAATTGCGAGCGCAGTTATTCCAGATTATAACTGTATACAAAACTTTAATTAATATTAAAATAAGTTAAACAATGTGTATTATAAGAAGTCATATAAACATAAACACAGCGCGTGCCCGTTAAACATAAAAAAACGATTTGCATGGACGGTAGAAAAATAAAAACTTTCCTACATTGATCATGAATGATTATAGCGAGAGTTTAATTTATGTAGTAGTTGTGTTTTCAATGAATTTCTATAGTAGAAAGTAATCTGCATTTACACTTCGCAACGAATTTAAGATACACTAGAGGAAATTATTAACATTTTTTACAAATTAAGTTGTAATTTTCAAATGTAGCTCATTTGTTTCTAGCTTTTTTTGTTTATCTAGCTATTTTTGCATTTTATATTCTGGCAGCACTGTTATTTTGGGCTTATAAGAGCATAGGGAATAGTAAAAGTAATCTCTATGAAAGCTCACTTCCATCAACATGTGCTTTAAAAGCTCTTCCCAGTGCGCATCTGAGTATTTGTAGATCCTAAGCTTATTAATTTACATAATGCAAAATACTATAAATAAATAATTACTATATAATGTTTTGTAAAAATGTTGCCCTAGATTATAAGAAACTTGTGACTGCTTATCTAACAATTTCAATTTTTAAATAGATTTTCTATGTATAGAAGCTAAATAAAGCTCATATTACTGCAAATGATGAAATCTAGACACAATTTCAAAATATTTCATAATAGTTAATATTTATAAATAAGTGCAGATAAGCGGAATTACCCAAAGTACAGTGACAAATCTAAAGATTACAACGACGCGTTTGAAACTTGACTTAAATTCCCAGCTAGTAGAATTCCAAGTCCATGTGAGTCATCCGAGTTGCTTCTTCTCAGTTTTTTGTTTTTTATCAACGGACAGTAAATTAATTTACCGAGCACTACAAAGTCAATTTTCGGCTCAATTAAATGACTCATCATCAGGCAGCAAGAAGATGCTGAGAGAAACTTGCCATACACATACACACACAGAGTGAGAGAGTGAGAGGCGCAGCTGGAGAAGAAACCGAGTTGCAGAGGCAATGGGACTGTGCAGGAAGATTCAACGTATCAGCTGTTTGCTAAAATTACTGCGTACCACAGAAAAAAATTGTCAAATAACAATTATCGAGAACTAATTCTTGGAACTTGGCTTTAGGCTAGATTTGGTCAGATCGATAAGACGCCCACATGCCCAGAGATTAAGATTAAGATTTAGGATACGAAAAAATAAAAAAAATATATACTAAAGATTCATTCAATCATCTAGCTGGAAATTGATACCAACATCAAGGTAGCATACCGAAAAAAAAGATCTTTTAGCTATGATAAGCAAAAAGGCAGGGTGAAAAACTAGTATTTTTGAGTCATTCTTAAAAATTATTATGAACATTTGTTGTAAGATACCTGAGCAAATTACTGGAGGATGCTGCAGGTTGCTCACCGCAGGGCTCCCTCACACCCTCCCTATCTAACTGCATACATACCTCTCATTCGCTCTCTTGCTGTGACTGCGCAACGCAGCAATAATTTTGTTATCTAACAAGACAGCTTGGACTCAGTGCTGCCAATTTAGCTATTTTTAGACTTTAGTAGGAAAAGGCGGACTTCTATGATGCGAAGAGAGAAGTTGACAGCACTGGCTTGGACCATAGCTCGTTTCAGCAGAGTTTTAAATAATTCGCCCTCTTACGCTGCTTACGCTCTTACGCATCTCTCACTCTCTTGCTATACCTTGCTCAATGGATCACACAAAGTGCCGCAATAGTCCCTTTTTGTGTCTCTCTCTTTCTTTCTCTCCATGTGTGTGTTTTTGTCAGTAATTATCCGTAAGCTGTCAGTTTTTTCGCTCTCTCTCGATCACTGCTTGAACCTTTGGACCCTTTAATACTAAGCATACTCATCCATACATATAGATTAACTGATATAATAGCTGCTCGTTGGCTTGTTTTTTATGACTTGCTGCCTTTTTCCTTGGCTGCCTTTGTTCTTTGTTGTTTTTTTGGCATCCTAATTGGTTTGTTAAGTATCTAGCTCTGCGTCTCCCTCAGCCTATCTTGCTGCTCCTCGTGTGTGTTTCTTTTTATGCTTATCAGCAACACTTTGCGAGGCGCCGCCGATGCCGTTGCCGTTGCCGCTGCGGTAGTTTGTTCTCTAGGCCAGGCCAAGAAGCCAAGCCAAGCCACCTGCCACTGATAAGCAGGCAACCTCAAAGATTTGTCTTCTGAGCGCGCGTTTGTGGCATGATTCACTACTGGCCACACATACACACTCACATACTGTGCCGATGAGTCATTTTGCTAGGTGGCCTGCCCACCCCTTATGTTCCCTAAATTGTTGCCTTGATAGCAGCATAATTTGTTTATTTCCTTCTAAGCGCCTTTATTTTGATCTAACCGAAACCAAAATAACAAAATCAATCAACAACATCAACAACAATAACAACAAGAAAAGCAACAGCAACATCAAAAATCGTTCATTGCTTGCGCTGCAAGAAAGCACGCACGCAAAAAAGCTCGTTTGCTGCCCCTCACCCCGCCGCATTCACGTAAGAGCTTGCAAGTACCGTTTTTGATTTATTCACCGTGCGTTTGCTGATAAGTTCATTTCGTTTTGCTTGCGTCTGCTTCATGTATACGTTTTGGCTGAACTAACACATCGACCTTCGATAGCTCAGTTGGTAGAGCGGTGGACTGTAGAGGCATTTGCAAAGTGTAGATATCCATAGGTCGCTGGTTCAAATCCGGCTCGAAGGATTTCAATTTTTTTGCATTTTTATTTTTAAATTTGCATTTTTTAATTATAACAATTATTTGTGCATACAAGAAATTATTTATAGACTTGCCATTTTTGTTTTGGCGTTGGCATTTGAGTTTTGTCATAAAAAAAAGCGCAAATTGAATGCTATAAATAATTTGTTCAAATTTAAGCACTCTATACCAAGTTTCTAATGTAGTAATTTTAGTGGAATGCTCAAAAAGTTGACCACAATGGCATGCTACTCACTTTGCATTGACTGCTTACACATATGCGGCATTGCCTCTTTATGCTTACATGGCCCAAATGCTGCCAAACAAAAGGCAACAAAAAGTCTGTCAAAAGTTGCAGACGTCCTGCCGCTGCTGACTGGTGGCTGCTTCTGCTTCTGCTTTTGCTTCCAAACAGATGCTATCAATACATCATTTGCCTTTGTGCTGCTGTCACAAATTCATTCACCTGTTGTCGGGCCACGACTTCATCATCATCATCATCACCATCGCCATCGTCATCCACAGACACAGACGCGGCCACAGCCGGCCAGACAATTATATTGCGTTGATCTCCAATTAGGCTGTCGAAACTCCATTTACACTGCAACGGGCGTCCTATAAAATATATGTATATACGCATGGCCTTTCATAAAACAGAAAATAACACAACAATATAGCATAAATGAAAAATAAAAGCAGAACAAACTCTTGCTGTGCCGCCACAAGTTGCAAGTCATCATCGCATCTCCAATTCATCTCAGGCAGCAGCAGCAACAACAACATCAGCATCATAATCATCATTATCAACATCATCGGCAAAGTTAAGTAAATACAAATATGAATGAATTGCTGCTCGCTTCACGTCGATCTGAATCTGATTCTGTATCTGACTCTTTATATGGCTGTGAAGATCTGATTCTTGGCGAATCATCGGCATTGTGTGTTTTCTTGGGTTCGACTTGAGTCTTGTATTTAGTTGGAGTGTACCAGGGCACAGCTTGAGAACTCTACTTGGTCAACAGTTGCAGTTTTTTTTATATTTTTTTTTGTATTTATGTCTTTTGTCTTCGTCTTGCTTTCAACAAAATAAATATAATAATAATAACAAAAACAGCACAGTTTTACGAGAAGCAATTCGTGTAATTTTGCTGATCGAGTCGAGCACCCTCTCTTCGCAATGTTGAAGTGGCAAGTTGTAGTAGCATATTCATAGAAGCCTTAGGCATGCCTCAAGTTGCGCATTAATTAGTTCAACACTCATGCTAGACATTCCCGAAAGCCACAGGCATTTGGCATTATTTGCATACCAACAATGCCAATCTATCCAACAATGTATTCTATCTAGAACTTAATACTATACCTTCAACTAAATCCGTTACACAAACATTTTTCAAATTCCATTCAATTATGAGAAAGCTTAGATGAAAGTATGTGCACTCATGTTTATTGGAAAGTAATGGTTATCAGTTATAGGCACACAGTGGCTCACAGAGGTCGTACAGTAATTCCACTGCGAATATTGCTGATTTTGTTAAAGCTTCCAGGTAACATTTTGGTAATTAGACGATGAGAAATTCATAATATTTAAGTTTAAATTGAAAAATTTTTTGTTTTTCTATGAAAAAGTATTTTAAAAAAATCTTAAAATTAACTTAAATATGTTTTTATTAATTTAATTATGTATAATAGAGCATATATAAATATTAGTTAAATTTAAATAAGTTTATATATTCTTTAAAAAATAATATTGTATTTCAAGTGATGTAATTAAAACAAAAACTTATTTTATAATATTTTTCAATATTTTATTTCGCATTTTTTTAATTTTTGATATATGCATTCATTCATTTATATTAATTCGAAACTTTTTATATTCAATACTTGTTTAAAAATGTATCTTTAATTTAATTTATCAAATGAATGCATTTCTCAGACCTTTCAACACAGTTAAGTAAATGTTTTTAACCTAACTTATCATATACTTTCTTAATGTACACAATTTTCCTGATCACAATCTATTGTAGTTGATAGCTTAAAACATAAAAAAACATTGTTACGCTGATAATTAAAATAGCTAATGCTTCTAAAATACCAAACGACAATATTTGTTACTATATATTTTTTAAAAAATATTATTAAAGTTAGTTAAGTTTAGCAGATCGCTATCTTGAGTGTAACTGCTAAAGCTTCAAAGCATTTTACTAAATTATAATACTTTTGTGCAGCTAGAGTATACACTTACATATGATAAAATGGGGCACACATGCCACTGAATGATGTTGCCACCAAGATGGGGGGCATCATCATGCAACACGAAAGACGCGTCGTTGTGTCTGCAGCATCGACTCCACAGTGTCTTGGAGTTTTGATTTCGCCAGCGGCTTGTGGCAACGAAGAAGGAAGACAACAACGAAAAATAAAAAGAAGAAGAGTCTTATTAAAGCGTAACTAAATGCCACGGATTAATGTCTAACTGGCAAACTGTGCTGTGGCAAGTTGCGACCAGTTGTAGTTGCCAACAGGTGCGGTGCCTAACGTACTTGTAGTCGTAAATGCCACTTAAGTGACTCGCCTGACAGTGGCCAATGGTTAACCCATGGACCCCACAACAACAACACACACACACACACACTCACACACATACAGCGTGTGGCATTAGCATATAGCATAAGCTGACTATTCTAATGAAGCCAGCGTTGCAAGTGGCACGTAGTAGTTGCAAGTTCAACTCTTCAATCCCTCAATGCCAAACGGAAGCAAACAAGTTGCAATCAATGTAAATTTCATAACTGAACAATAACAATAACAAAAACAAAACAATTAATCAGCGCTTAATTAAATCAGACAAATTCAAAGTCAGCAATCGCTGAATCAATTGCAATTAACATTAACAATTACAATAACTAATTGATAATCCCGATTAATACTGACTGAAGGGCATTTCATAGTTTGTCTAGTAGTACTATAGTTCCTTACGATACAAAACTAAATCAATTTCAAATCAATTTTGTTATTTAAATTTGAATATCAATCAATTTATATATTTATATCATTCCGCGTGGTTTAGCAACAATCTATACATTTAATTAAGATAAATTTGAAATTAATTTCAAAATGTTACTATGTAAGATAGTTGGCATTAGAGTAATTTAAAATATTAATAGCAAGTTAATTAAATTTTGTTTAAATCAGACAGAAAAAATATATTAAAATAAAAAATGGTATGAAAAATATATATAAAATATAATAATATATAAAATATATATAAATGTAATAATAAATAACTTACCAACAAAATTATTTAAATTTTTTTAAATAAATAAACAAATTTGTTAAGTTAAACTATTTACGTATTTTGAGAATTTTCTATAGAATCAAAACGTACTTGTAATAATCTCTATTGAACTACAAAGTTCAGAGTCGGTTCAGTGACACTTTAGAGTATTTGCTGGTGCGTTCTGCCCTTTGAATACATAGGGTATAGAGTAAACAAAATAGTTTTTTATATGCGTAATTATGAATTCAGTTGCGATGTGAGCCAAAGCTGAAAGTGAAGCTTAATGCTGGCAATGCAATTAATAAACTAAAGACTGCATTTAAAATTGAAAATTGACACAAGTGACTTGCCGGTTAGTACGATATAGAAAGAGAGTAGGAGGGGAGTAAAGGGGATAAGCGAGTGGTAAACTGGGTGTTAGTTTGATTTATCATTTGCTAATTGAAAAATTATACTGCCAGTGCATTTGTCAGGTAGTTAGTTAAAATGTTGTCAACTGCGGAGTACGATATGCCAGTGAGGCGGCGGAGAGGTGTGTGTAAAGTGTAGGGGGATCTTTGGGAGGGGTGGACTGGCTGACAGTGCCAATTTATTGAATGATTTGACGCAAGTGCTGGCAACTTGTAAATGATACAACTCTGGAATTTTTTCCTAGGAATTTTGATTGAGTTGAATAAACAATTGACTCAATGATTATTATTATTTTTATTTTTCTTTAAATATGTAAACGAATTGTGTAAGTGCTGGGCGCTAAAAATAGCTCACTCAGTTCAGGACGGTGAATATATATATACAGTGTATTTATACATATATAAAGGTGATTACGACTGCGACTGCGACTGCGTTTGCGTCTAAAGCGCCCATTTGCAAATAAAGCAATGCAAACAAACAGCAACGAAAGACTTAGGCAACAAACTGACCAAGAGCAACAGCAAGAGCAGTTAAGCGGTTAAGCAGCTCAAAAACCAACTGACCAACAATAACAACCGTTCATTGTTTAGCCAACGCAAAATTTATAAGCTACCAGGCAAATCAATGCACATAAATAAACAAAATGTGACGTTGAGCGAAAGACAAGCACTTGAAGTATTTTAATTGTCTAAATGCCAGTGTGCTGATCATCGCCGACTCTTCCCCCGCCCCCTTATACACTGTCGATTGCTCCACCAAACTTTGACAACAACAATAAAATGAACAGCAACAACAATTTACATTGTATCGCTGGCACTCCACAGCAAAAAATATATTTTAAAATTACTTAATATATTGATTTATGGAAGTGTACAAGCTTCTATATTTTGTTTTCCATAAAAAGTATAAAATTTTGATTTTATTAAATGTATTATTTATTTTTAAGCAGAGATTTCAGTTAGTTATTTCTATTATGCATTTAATGCTTTATAAATTTAGTTACAAATAAAATTATATCTTTAAATTGTCATTTGAGAACCTTTATTAAACAAGTCCATTGAAAACTTGTCTAATATCTTAACTTTAGTTTTTGTTGCACAGTGTAGTCGGAAAGTGCTGCAAATCTGCAACTGGTGACACTCGGAGCAGAGAGCTGAGATCTGGCAGCTGGGAACTTTGAGGCAAGCTGAAAGTTGTGGAACGATCCGCTTGCGCCTACGACAATTTATGTGTTGGCTTGAAATTTCTCACAGAAAACAAAGGAAATTCCAGGTGAGTTGAGGAATGTTAAGGCGAGTGGCGTAGCGTGGCGTGGCATGATGTGCCGTGGTGTGGTGTGGCAAGTTCGTATCCGTATACGAGTCGCAAGTTGAAGTTCTCGACTACTTTCAGTCGATTGGGCCGCCGTTGCTGACATTTTGCATTTCGTGCAACGCATTCCTTGGGGCGCTGCTGGGCGCATGCGTACCACACACCAAGGAGGAGGCAACAACAACAACAGCAACAACGATGGCGACGCAAAACATCGACTGTTGGCCAACATTGACACTGATGAGCTGGGCAAACACTGAGACTCAGTCTCAGACTGAGACTGGCCACATCGATGTTGCCAGAGGCACAGAGAGTTTTGTGCCGCTGCCTGTTGCATCTGGCAGTCAAGGTGGTCACCCCAAATGCAACACGCAACGGCAACAGCAACAGCAATAACAACAACAACAACAACAGCAACAACAACAACTGCGGCGTGATTGTTATGGCTGCGTTGCCAGTTGCCTTGTTGTTCCCCAGTTGCATTGTAAATTCGTAAAACAATAAAGAAATAAATTACTTTCGGCCCCAGTGCAAGTCCAACTTTAACTTCAAGTCCAAGCTCAAGTTTAAGAACTCTTGTACTTGTGCTCGTGTGAGCCAGGAACAGGGACAGACAGACAGCCAGAAAGACCGACAGACAGACCAAGGGGCAGACATTGGGACAGACAATAGCACAAAGAACACGACAAAGCGTTGAAATCGTCGTGCCTTTTGTCTGGCAATCCGGCCAACCAAAATGGCCGTCAGTTTTTGGCTCAATTGAGTTTTGGGCCAGCCAACGCGGCAACTGCAACAACACCCAACAACACTAACCACAACAGCAACAGCAACAATAAAAACAAAAAGGGGCCCCCTAAAAAACAGAAATGCAAACGTGTACCTCCTACAATTCTGTTGTCCGACATGAACTTTGCGCGCTGCCTGAAAATTGCAATTTTAATGCAATTCGTGAGTCGGAACCAAGCAAACCAGCAAACAGCAACCAGCTAACAGCAAGCACCGTCTCAGCCAATCGTTCAAGTCCAAGTACAATTGGACCACCCCGACAGCAAATGCAACTGCAACTCCATCTCTTACTCCGACTCCGACTCCAACTTCAACTGCAACTTTGACTGGCAAAGGGGCTGGTGAGTTTGAAAGAATGTAAAACACCCGCGCAGCTGAGCAGATGATACGAAACCAACAGAACTAGAAGAGTGGGCAGGTTGAATAGTATTGAAAACCTCTTTTAAATGACAACTAGAACCGTAGTTGAATCAAGACGCTGGAAAAGCGATTTCAAGATATAATGAAGTAAAAGTGATTGAAAGGATGGAAGTTCTTTGGTTCTTATTTTAAGCAGTACAAATTTATTTTAATGTATTTCAACAAAAATATTTATTTTAAATAATTATTAGTAGAGCTTACAGAACAGCAAGCAAAAAGTTTGAAGGTGTAACAAAACTTATTTTTAAACAGCGTATTTGAAATCAATATATAAATCAATTGATACATGTATGTATATATAACATTAAGAAATTATTTTAAAATATTTTACTTGAGCAAAAAAGAAAATAAATTAATTAGAACTACTCAACTATATTGGAAAGCATATTTCAAAAATTTGATTTAAAATGCATATTTTAAAAATTTAATTTAAAATATAACAAGTGGGTAGCTAGAAAAGTATTAGGCAAGCATTACTCAGTTTTCATTTCTATTAATCGATATTTAAAAATTCCATTGTTCATTTATATTTTATTTTTACTCAATAAATCGATATTTTTCTTTGTGATTTCTGACTTTTTACTGTGTGTTTCTTAAATATTAACATATAAGCATTATAGTCAAAAACAACTTTCTTTAAAAACATTCCAGAACATAAGTCAAAACAATTTGTTTTTAAAATTTTTAATACAATTTTACGTAGAGAACATCCACGAAATTAATTAAAAATTCTTAAAACAATAATAAGAATATAAAATATATTTTATATAAAGTACTTATTAATGTTTTCTTTCAACAAATTGTTTAAATTGTACAAATATCAAATGACAACAATGGCAATTTATAACTTGAAAATGTTGCTCATTTATTTAATATAAAATAAAACTTTATCAGATTTAGTTGCTAGTTATTTCTTCTCTCTAAAATTTGTGTTGCATTGTTTTGAATTAATGTTGCTTTTTCAATAATCTAAGCGCGTCTCGAAAAGATCTTTCTAAATTTGTTGTTTGAAAAAATCTTGTAATTGCCAAACAGTTGTGTAGTTATCGCTGATCATCATCATAATGTTTAAAAGACACATACATACTTACACACATATATATGTATAGTATGCCAAGTAACAAAAAGAAGACAATACCTCTTCGATCGTACCTCGTGTACATCTTTATATATGCTGTTTAGCTCGAGGCGAGCAGAAAAACATTTGGCGTTGCCAACATGTCTGCCATGACAAAAGCCAGAGACAGAGTCTCTGTTGTGGAGTCTACACAGTCTACAGTCTACAGTTTACAGTCTTCGAGCCTCAAAGTCTCAGAGTCACAGAGTCTTCGAGTCTTTGAGTCTCTGTTTCTGTGGAGAAACTGACAATGAGACTCTCATGAAATGCCAAAATGTCTAGCTGCGAATGCTACACGGACAGCAGCCAAAAATATAAGAAAATAAAAAAAAAAAACAAAACCAAAAAACAACAACAAAATCCAAAAAAAAACTCAACACAATGATTTCAATAATGAACTGTAGTTTTTTTTTGTGTGTGTAATTTTTTCCGTCTTTTTTTATGTGCTCGCCTCGAGGGTTTAATCTAGATAAACAGACAAGCCACACACAAAAAAAAGTGCTTCAACATGAGCCAAAACGGGGCTCAAAACTCGTTGTTGTTTTTGTTGTTGTTGTTGATTTTAAGACATCGTGTGTTGTTCATTTGGCCCGACACGCCCCCCTACCCCTAACAGACTGAGAGACTCGACCACCGGGCGACAGCTCAATACATTTTGCGCCTTTAATGGAATTCAATTCAATTCTTATCGTGCAGCAAATTATTGTTATTAATTATATGAAAATGAGGGGAACGTTAAAGGGCGGTATATTGATAGAGGAGAATGGGAGGGCAGAGGGCAGTGGGCTGTGGGGAGTGGACTTTTGCTAAGCAACAACAATTGCTCAAGGGCTGGGAGCGACACGCTGTCTGTGGCTGACTGCGAATCGTTGATTGAAGCATAAATAATTTCATTATTATTATTATTTATTAGTTGTGTAGTTGTTGTTGTTGTTGCTGTTGCTGCTGTTGTTGTTATTCTTACTGGTTATTGTATGGGGCGCACCTTTGGCAAATTAGAAATCGGCGCTTTTGCGTTGATTGCGGATTAGCCCCCAACTTGAAAGATGACTGACTAAACGACTGAATGACTGACAGCCTGACTGACAGTCTGATAGACTGGCAGACTTAAAGACTCTCCGACTATTTGTGAACGCGCATTGAACTTCAAATCAGCAGCGTTCATATTTCATCAGCTTTTTTACACTTCACATCTATTATTAACAATATGTTAGTACACATTGAAATCTGAAAAGGAAGCAATTTTAATCTAACAGACAGTATGACGACTTAGTAGAGTTAAAGGGAACTTGCCTCCGTAGTTTATGGTATTAGGAGGTGTTGTTTTAATTAAAATATGTAAATAATGCAATTAGTTTAAATTAAAACATATAACATATCGATATTATCTGACTATTATATAAATTATAAAGTGTTAACAACATTTGTTAAATTTTTATAAAGCAAATATTGAATATTCATTTTTAGTAAATAAAACTCTAATAAATGTAGTTTAAAAATGTAAAATAAAACTTTAATTAAAAGTTTAGTCGTCTGTGTAATACCCATTGCCTTTTATTTTCGATTATATTAACTCAAATCGGGCAAAACTTAAAACTGGACTTCATAAAATTTATATATGCTTAACCTGCAAAAAATATTTAATAAATAATTTAGAATAAAATTTGGGTAATTTTTCAAAAATTAAGCTACAGTTTGCAGTCTAGAAAAGCTTGGATTTTAGATGCTAAATAAATTTTGCGATGAAATACAGTGTAGAATGGTGTTTGGCTCAACAATCGCTGCATTTTTAGCAAAGATATAGTCATTTAAACTTTTAGAAAAGTCATGCTATATATAAATTTTTCACTGTTTAAAAATCATTCTTGAATTCTTTATTTATGTTAATTTTTTGGGTACCTAGGAAACGGCATGCCAAAGTTAGTGCTTCTAAATTTAATAGTTACTGGGACTGTGGTTCTAGCACAATTCTCAGCATATGGAAACAATTAGTTTAATATTTTTAACAAGTTCACGTTGATGTCGAAACTCGCTAAACAATATGTCCACTTGTTTATATAATATTATGTGCTAGAGTATTTTTTTTTAATCTTGTGGTTTGTCTATGTACACGATTCTTTTTTGTAGAGCTCAAAATAACAATGTGATCTATTCATGGCGACGACGATGTCAGCATTTTGACATTTGCCCCTCGGTGTGCCAAAAAGTAGCGAAGCGTGTGGCGATTTCTCAGATCTCATATCTCAGCGCTCAGCTCTCAGATCAGAGATCACGGATCTGAGAGCTCAGATCACAGATCGTAGATCGTAGATCACAGATGACAGATTTTCGTTGTCAGTTGTTAGTTTGTTCGTTTGTTGTGGATAAATACAAATTGGAAATGCCAACAGAGGTAGTCGCTTACAGGATGAAGGCAATGAAGATCTTCATCTTAAAGATAAAGTGTTCGCACACAGGCAGACACAGCAGGCCATGCAATAATAATCATTCATCATTTAAGAGAATTGAGCATTCGGCTTTGGCTACTCAACCAGAAAACAAATAAAAATGTCTGTTTCGTGGCTTCATGACAGACGCATTTGCGGTAAGTACGAGTTTTTCGAGACTAACAAATACATATATGTGCACTTTAAATGATTCGCAATGACAGTCAGTGATATGCCTCCACTTCAAAGTCGATCAAGTGATCAATATTGTAGCGAATTTCGTTGAAGAACACTTGTTGCTGCATTCTTTTGTAAAGCACTCTTGTATTTTGACAAGTAATACTATATAGTATTATATATAATTTATTCTTGAAGCCATTTAATATAGCCAGATTTAAGGAGATGTCTTCTTCTATAGGTTATACAATAAAAGTATACAACTCCGATTAGTTGACTTTCTTACTTCAATCCTAGTTTGTTGCCTAAGTCTTTTGTTGTGCGACCAATCAAATTTTATAATTTGTTTGCCATTTTTAAAAAGTGATTTGGCTTTCAACGATGTCTAAATAAATTGTCTGATTCGCAATGGCCAAAACGAGTGCCTGTGGGTGTGTGTGGTCCACATCCTGACCGCAAATTGCTAATCAGGCCGTCAGCCAGAAACCGAAAGGGGTATAAAATTTATGCGGCTTATTAGCGCGTCTCAAATATTTTAGCAGCAAACAAATTAGGTCCACTTAGGCGGCAGATCTTTCATGGAACCCAAAAACCCAATTGGCAAAAATTATTTCATCAAATATGAAGATTGAGACAAAAAGGCGATAAAACCAAAACGCTGTTGCCAACACAAGCAAAAAAATAAAAACAAAACACAACCACACAAAAGTGTCTAAAAAGCCTGACCAACACCCAAAGTGTCTATGCGCACACCTTGACTATGCCAAAAGAGAGTCAACAAATCGAAAAGCCACACAACAAAACGAAAAACAAAGTCAAAAAGATCCGAAACCAAAAGCAAAACGAACCACAATCCGAAACAAGACATTAAAAAAAAACCAAAATCATATAAAAAAATCGTTAATAAATTTCACATACACATCAAGCAGTTTTGGTGGGAGTGTGAAGGGTGGAGTGCTAGAGCGGATTGAGAGGGGGCAAAAGAGGGTACAGCAGATAGGGGAATCGGCATCGAGCTGTCGGATCGCAGCTGCATCCCAAAAGGGAGCTTACCTTTTATATACCTTGGGTCTGAGATAATCTAAAGTAAAACTCGTGGAGCATAAATAAAAAAGAAATTACTTAATTTCTTAATAATGTTGCTGTTGTGCCTCTTGTTGCTCTTGCTGTTCTTGTTGCTGTTGTTGTTGTGTGCCAATGGCTTGTTTCGACAACTTTTTTATAATCCTTTTGGGCCCCGCGGCTGCTTCTGGCTGCACTGTGAGAAATGCTGCAGTGCTTCATCAATCGTTGTTGCTGTTGTTGCTGTTGTTACCAATGTTGTTGCTGCTGCTGCTGTTGTAGTTGTTGTTGCTGTGCGGCTTGTGCGGGCCTTTGCATTCTGTTGAAATGAAATCTTTATTTCCTTTCGTGACTATAATTAATAATTTTCGGTTTGCTTGTTTTTGTGTGTATTCGGTTTGTTTTTCGCTGTCTGTGTGTGTGTGTGTGTGTAGAGATTGCTCAAGGAGCAGCAGCAGCAGCAGCAGCAGTTGGAGGAGCAACAACAGCAACAGACAGTCAGCAACTTGCAACTGGCCACTGATCACACCACACACGCAGCAAGCTAATAATGAACATTATTGCCTGCTGCTGATAATGATGATGTTGTTGATGCTGCTGCTGCTGCTGTTGTTGTTGTTGTTGTTGCTGTTGTTGGCCAAGCTAAATGCGTTTGCCTTCTTTGCCTTATCACAGAAAGCCAAAGCAGCAAAAATAAAAAATAAAAGTAACGAAATAAAAACAAAGAACAACAAAATGTTTTATGCCTGAAAATTGTTGGTTGTTCTGGCCAATGTTATTGTTATTGTTGTTGTTGTTGCTCTTTTTGGCCGTTTTTTTGCATGGTGGCCAACATGTCTCCTGCGGTTTGTTTTGGCCTTTTCTGTCTTTTTGGGTGGTTACTGGCACTTATGCCCCTCTTTCTCCCCCTCTCTCTCTTTCTTCCGTTGATTATCCCTCTCTCCCTTTTGTCTGTTGCGGCGTAAAGCAAATAACCGCGTAGTAAATCATTTCCTAATTAGCGGCCACAAAATATACAAAAAAAAAAGACTGCAACGGGAACTCGAACTTCAACTCAAACTTGAACTGGAACTGAAACTGGAACTGTTGCTGAAGCTGAACTTCATCTGGGGTTCCGTGCTGTGGAGGTTGCATCTGTGGCAAGGTTTTTGTGGCACGCCACAGCAATTGGGTGGGCAGGTACCGCTAATTTGAATTTAATTGCATGCCTATTTGCATGCAGCAGAAAAAAACTTCTTGAAGGCTACACTGCTCAAAACATAGCAGACATAGTTTAGCATTCCACAGCTGAAGATCTAACAATAAAATATCTTTATAAGTTGAGTCATAGCTTAGTAGTAAATTCTTAAAACTACAAATATTATATATAGTTTAATGTTATTTTAGAACTTCTGCTTTTGTAGAACTGTCAGTAGAATCATAACTACAAATATTTATAGTTTTAATGGTTTCAAGTCTATTAACAATAATTCTTTACAGTTTTTATATCAATTGTTAGTTGCTAATTGGTTTAAAGATCTTTCGCTAACTGATTGTCACAAGGTCACAAGGCGATGAAGATGCTCAGCAGAGCCATACAGACAGTCATTGAAAAGGATAATAGAGGGATAGTGGGGACAAGTGGGGAAACACAATTGGAACCACGCTGCGTATACGCATTGACAAGATTGGCAGCTTAATTAACAAAAGACTTGGATGCTAAAAAATTAAGTGCAAATGGGCAATTAAGTGAGTAATTTATGAAATGAAAATGTTGCAGTCAGGCGAAAGGATCAGCGTCGACCGGTTAAACAAATTAAGAGTGCTAAACGTATATCGAGTATATACTATATATGCCTATATCGATATGCATATTCGATTAAGTGCGAGAGCGAGTATTTCTGTATTCTTTTGCATTGTATTAACTCATAAATTCGAAGTTCGTTAAGAATGTCGAAATAATAAATGCGGCTGCCACATTAAGCCCCCCTACCCCCCAAAACAATAACAGCAACAAGAACAATCACAACAATAACAACAACGACAACAACTACTGCGAGCCATCAAGAAAACAATGAACAATCGATTAAACACAAAAAGCAACAGCAGCCAACAGCAGAACAAAGACAAAAACGCCGACAAAATGCCGAAGACCTCAACGCATCCCATTGGACGACAGATGCAGCCAGCAACAACTACTACAACAACAACTGATCGAAAATAAAAAGAAGAATCAAGTAAAAACAATAACAACAACAGCGACAGCAACAGCAAACGAAAATTAAAATTTATTAAAAATCAACTCACAGTGATATGCAAGAAACTTTTAAGAATGATCTTAAACTGAGTAAGCTCAACTAAAAGATGCTCAGTGAAGTATCAAGAGAAAGTTTCATAACTTTTGTATAAGCTAAAAAGTTTAAAAGAACCATAAAATTTTAATATATAACATGTTCTCTGCTATCTCCAATTTAATTTAGAGCCTAAAATTATAACCAACGAAATACTTAAAAGCAAATTACAAGTGTTCTACATAAAAAGACAGTCAAGCTTATAAAGAGTTCCTTTCGAATTTGTGTAGAATAATATACTCTCTATTTGCTGTCACACTGCGCGGTATCAACAATCGTCAGAAGAGACACAAAAGGGCATTGCAATTTGTAGCGCAGGGTCCATTAACATAAATTAAGGAAAACGTCGAGGCGACAATGTCGCTGCTTATGGAAGTGGAAGTGCCATGACGCTGATGCCATTGCCCAGCACACTCCCCTAAACTCCCCAGTCGCTTTCAATCCATTCCAGTCTCTACGCTATAGCCGAGGCGGAGATGAATGCAGTGCAGCAAGTGGCAAAACTGAGACCAACACGCAGCAATTTTGTGTGGAATTTATTAAGAGATGGGCTAACAAAACAATTTATGCCTTTTTAATGGCTTATTAGCCATTATTAGTCGCGCTTATCGCACCCGTCTCCAAAACACACACACGCACACATAGAGCGACCGTCGCAGTGTCAGTTTCACTCTCTTTCTCTCTCGCTCTCTGTGTCTTTCAGCTGCGTCCTCGAACTTGGCCAGAGCTCAAATTTCAACAACGAGTGCGATTGTTGCTGTTGTTGTTGTTGTCGTTGACAAAAATGAAAAATTATCGTAATAAATTAAATTTGCTATCGCAAGGCATTAATTCTGGTCACAAAAATGACAACAACATCAACAACAACAACAACAAGCACAGCAACAATTGAAAGGAATTTCTGTTTCGAGCATTTGTTCATTTTGTTCTCTTTTGACATTTTTTGCTGGCTTTTTTTATTGGCCAGTTTTAGAAACAGTTGAAAGTGAAGCTTAACGTTGCTTAGTGACATTTCTTGTTGTTGTTGGTCTTAATGCAGCAGCAGCTGTTAACGATGATGACATACAAAAGACTCAGGCAACGAACTTGGTGGCTGATGAAAACATTACTCAAAGCAAATAAGCCATATTATTGATAAATTTAATTATTTAAGTACTTTTGAAAATTTATAAATAAATTTTATTCGACAGCTTAGTATATAATTCTATAAAAAATGTTATTAATATTTTATAAGCATTAACAAATTTATTTATTTATTTATTTTAAATTTATTCATAATTGATATTAAAATTAAATAATGCACTTTATTATATAATTGTATTTAAAAAAAATTATAAATTTTCAAAATAAGTAAATTATTTCATTAATAAACCGCTTATATAATTGGCAATGAATAAGCAATCAATTTAAATTATTTAAATGTTTTTAAGTTTATAAACTTACTTTTAATACATTAAATATTTTTAAATGAGTTTAAAAATAAACTTTGTAATTTAGTTTGTTTTAAATAGGTATCAGTAATAAATTACACCAATATTTATTTGCCGCTTTTAGCGTTTGCCAAAGTGAAAACTTAAAGCATGGCTCACTGGAGACGATTTGTCTGGCTTGAGCATATAATGGGAAACTATGCGAACATTGAAAATAGACAAACAATTCGCTTGATGACTGACTTATAGAGCTGGTTGCTGGCTGTTCGGGTTTGATGTTGGTGTTGGTGGTGCCAGTTTGGCTGTTTTGTCAGTCCCCAGAGCGATATGAAAAAACCTGTATGGAATTTTTTGACAAATGTTTAACATGCGACAGCTGTTTACCCAATAAATCCATTAGCTGTACAAACAAACAAAAGCAACAACAACAACAATAATAACAAATAAATTGTACTATTGAGAAAACAATGCGACACTGGGTGTGACAGTAATCACTAATTGTGCCTCTTAATTTATCATTAGCAAATTGAGAAATGTTCGCTCGCAGCTTTCGGAAAAACGCCGTAAAGTGATTTTATTGGTATACTACTTTTTCCGTATTAAATGCATTAAAACGTCATTAATTTAATTTGTATTGATGGCGAGTCGTAAACAAATGTTTGCTGTTGTTAACTATTTGAGGCAGTTGAGAGCGTAGACAGCGCAGCGCCAGCATTTCGTTGGCAACAAGTCGCCAAAAAAAACGAAAGACTCAGGCAACAAACTTGAAACGGTCAAGACACACAAAACAAAAAATAAAAGTATATTCTGGCACATTTCTTTGATAAGCACACACAGTTCTTTGTGTTTGTGTGTGTGTGTGTTAATGTGTGTTAGTTTAGCGAAGCGTAGCTGCATCTTATCTGGCCAATCAATCTTTGTTGTTTGTTTAAACACGTTTCATAAAAATTAATTTTTTTATTTATTAAGCAAAAGCATTTTATGGCGTGCTGTGAACAGAAGAGACCCGAACTGGAAAGAGCTCGGCACAGTGTCCAAAAACCCGGCCAAGTTCCTCCCCAGTTGTGTGTGTGTGTTCACAGAGAGAAACACCTGCTGCGTTGCCCCCTCAGCAAGCGTTTTCTCCTTCTCTCTCCCGCTCTCTCTCTCTGTCTCTCTTTTCTACAATGCTGCTTAGCGCATTGCTGTTGCCGTTGTTATTGTTATTGTAGCTGTTGCGTTATTATCATATGATATCATCACCCGAAATTCCTCGCTCGCAAATAAATCCAACAACTAAATGAATTTCAAATTCTTTCGCTCAACGTCCCGCTGCTTTGTTTGCAGAGCGTCAGCAGCGCGGCATCATAAAATATTAATTAATTAGCCGAGACTCGGTTAGAAAGCGTGCTTCAATACACACACACACACACACATACACAGAGTCAGACACACACTCATACGCACATATTCACACACTTTGACAGGGAGCTTGATAATCGCTTTGATAGTTAAATTAGATAAGCTTGACCATCAATTTCTATTGTATTTGCTTAACAAATCCAATCAAGTTCAAGTTTATGAGCCATCTCTCCGTCTCGCTCTCACTCAGCCACTCATATCACTCTCACACTCACTCTTTCTTAGCTGATGACGCTCGTTCTTGAAGAAGTTGTTAAAGTTCAGTTATTGAAGTGAAAACGATGAGAAAAGCAAACAATAATTTATTCGAACTGATTTGTGCGATAAGCGGCTTTATTTTTATGCCATGATTTAATGATTTTTATGTTCCAGAAAAAAAAAACAAAAAAAATAGAAATGTTAAACATGTTTGAAACAAATTTTAACCAATTAAAACACAATTAAACAAGCTAAAGAAATCGAATCAAAGCTCCACACTACAAAAATACTTGAAACTGAGTTTTGTTATGTTCTAATGTTTCTAGTTACCAAAAAGTTGCTAATAATTGAATAGAAAACTTCTGTAGAAACCTCATAAATAGATCATAATTCCGCTGCCCACCATATAACTCATAAAGTGTTATAACTACAATCCATTAGTCTATTCAACATATTGATCTCCAAACCAGATAAGACTTTTTATTTATTAATATTTTTCTAAATATTAAAAAATATTTGTTTTGCCAGATAGATGAAGGCCTGAGTTAAGAGCTAAATTACATGCTGTACTACATGGCGTATGTGCAATAAGGAAATGCGCAAAAAGACGACGGTTGACGACGCCCACGCGACATTGTGTGATTCGATTTGCGGTGCATAAACAGAAATGCATAAGTTTTTATGGGCCAGCTAGAGTACTAAATCAATGTGCGACAATAAATGTTAAATAAAATGTGGAATATATATGTATGTATGTATATTGAGAGTCGTACTTGGAACTATACCTGGACCTGTTCCTATTTAACATTTGCGTGCCGCGTTTTATAGCGTGCACGTTTTAGTAATATGTCAAAATCAAAATACGCGCAAGCCTCGCTGCATTTGCAATTAGTCAACGTCAACGTCAAACTGCAAAATAGACAACAAACAATAACAACAGTAACAACAACAACAACAACAGCAACAAATACATAGTTTGCAATGCAGTCGCAAATTAATTGACTAACAAATTACAAAACAATTAGAAGGCATTCCTTAAATGGCAGCCCACACACAAAAGCAACAACGAAAGATGCGCTCAGGCATTTCAACAATGCAGTTAAGATGATTGAGATATTAACTAAATGACAAGTCGACTAATTAAATACTCTACAAAATGTTAACAAAAAGGAAGACAGAGGAATATTATAGAAGTACTAGTAGAAAATATTCGTAAGTTTCATAAAAGTGTAAGAATGTCAAATCAGAAGAATTCATTAAACTATTTAAAAATTAATAAGCTATTTATTTCAAATATAAACAATAAATTCTTCACTACATAGTTAACATACCCGAACAGTATTTAAAAGTATATGCATAATATATAAATATTTGCGGCATTTGCTAACAAGATTTCCATTTTGTAAACAATTTTCATTTGACAGACGCTATTTCAATTGCCACAAAAATATGCAAACGGCGCCGTCAATTTTCAGTTAACCCACAAGTGTTGGTGTTGGCTTATTTGATGGCCCGGCGCTACCAAAATTGGCCACCAAATGGCTCAGACCAAGTGTCTGAGTGTAAGACTGAAACGTGGCCAGAGAAAAAAAAAACAAAATAACAAATATGTATCGTATATATAAAGACGAATAATTCAAACTGGTTGCTCAGTTAGCTTCACCTTGGTGGTCTTGGTCTTAGCAATTGGTGGCTCACGATTTTAAAACTTATTATTTTGTGTATAGATCGAGCAGAGAGGCGCTATACAAGAGTTATTGTTGTTGTTGTTGTAGCTGCTGTTCATGTTGTTTGTGGCGTGGAAATAATTCAAATAGTTTTCTAATAGCCGCCTTGCATGAATGAATTGTTTTCCCATTATGGCCGGGACCGGCAATTGGGCTTGAAAATGCATTTCATGCCATAGGTGATTAACGAAACGATCATAAATGCCAGAAGCCGGTGTTGAGAGCTCCGCAAGTGGTGCTTAATTTAGATGAATTTAACTGAAACACAAACATGATAATTATTCAAGCATATTATAGTGTAATTTCAATCAAGGTTCATAGCCAGATTAACTTAAAGAAATAACTAGCATAAAAAAGTTATAGAATTTTTGAATTTTGGTTTCTGCGTCAAGTTAAAAAGCTCTAATTTGTATACTAAATTTAATGATATGCCTTACTATAAAAATATATATAATTTGAAAAATATTTATTGTAGTTCTTGAAAATATTTTTATAAAAATAATTTAATGTTTTTCATTTAGTTAATCTACAACAATTTGAAATGTAAATGTATTTAATTAAAATTCTTCTCAGCTTAAATTCTCCATAAATCAGTAGTTTGAATATTTTCAATTGAATACTTTATTCGAGAGAAATGTAGAAATTACAAACGAAATATGCGCATGTAAACTGACAGCTGTTTGTTTAATATAGCGAATAGCTCAATTCAAAGTCGGCGTATCCAGACTTTATTTATAAAGTCAATATCTCAGTTATATCAAATACATATCGGTATGTACATATATTTAAAACAAACAAAACACTTCTTGTTACTCGATTCGCATTCAATGGAAGCGATTGCAGACAAATTGTCGCCAAAAACAACAGAACACAACTAGTGTTGTTATACAATTACAATTGCACTCGATTGTTTATACAATTGTTTATACTGAAGCTGAAACTGAAATTAAAACTGTTTCAAAAGTCGGTCCCAAAGCGTCTGCCATAAATTTGCGAAATGTCAAAACAATAAAAGCTCCAAATAAATTTAGCACATGGCAACATCAACAAAGCTTTAAGGCAGCAGCAGCAACAAATGGTGGGGGCGTGGCGGCGGGCGCTGCAGCTTAATATATCTTATGATTATTATTAATAAATAAAGCTTGCTTTTGTCCACGTTGTTGTTGTTGTTGTTGCTCTGTTTGCTGCCGTGCGGTCTGCTAATATTTTATTTTATGACGCGCTTTTGTTGTTGTTGTTTTCGCTGCTAAATAAACAAAAGGCGTGTGTCGACGTCGACGTCAGCGTCAACTGCGCAGCCAACAACTGCTGCCCCAAGGCTTTGACTTTGAAAAGCGTTTAAGCAGCTTAAGCGTTTTGCTGCTACAACAACCCTCTCTAGCTGCCTCTCTCTTTCTCTCTCTGTCTCTCTTTGTCTCTCTCTCTCTTTCTTAGCGATCTCTCAGCTCTATTCTTGCACTGTAGTAGCTCTGGGTCTGATACCAAGTCTGGGGTGCCACAGAGGCTGCCGCGTTTTTGTTGCTGCTGTCATCGCATAAAAATTTCGCCAGCTTTTGTTGTTGATATGTCTTTTTGGTCGTATTTGTTGTTATTATTAGTATTTTGGTTGCTGCAGGGTGTGACAAATGATCAGCGCTGCTCAAGCAGCGACAAACAGCAACCACAACAACAACAACAACAACCGCATCAACAATAATAAGCAAAAAAAACGCGACGACGACGCGCAAAAGCTGTGGAGCCAAATTGTCTGGTTGGTTGTTTGTTTAAGTTGATTTGTTGTTATTGCTGCTCGTTATTATTGTTGTTTTACGCACATTACTTATGAGTATATATATATGTTTATATGAATGTATGTGTGTATTAGTTGTTATCATATACAACTGTAATTTGTATGCATAGAAAGCTATAACTAAATGCGCTGCGTTTTGAATATGTTTATTTCTTCTCAGAACTTGCACTAGCTTTAAACAAATAGTCATAATACAACTTTAAGTGCAAATATATATGGCAGAATTATGTTAATATTTCGCATATATATAATTATAATGCAAGTGTTCAACACTCAACATTTTTCCCAACGATTTAATTAAATATAATTTTTATGTCATAATTTTTCCAACAGATGCGAAAGATTCTCAAGCGCAACATGAGATTTCAATTATTTTGCAATATAAAATTGTTATATTGACTATTGACTACTTATTAATCGATTGAAGCTATATTTTGTTTATGAATTAAAGCTCAGTTGCTATTAGCTACCTATAGTACAGTGACCTCTTTTTAGTTTTGATGGATTAACAATTCCGCTTTCTGCCTAAGATTAATATTTATTTTTGTCAAATTTATTTCCTCTATTTAATTTATTTTTTATATTTAATCAGTCATTTATATAATTTTATAATGAGCTGCCAAAATTTCCGTCATCAATTGGAATCGCGTTTTTATTTTTGTCTGTCAGTCCAAATACAAATAACGAAAATCATAAATATCCAAAAATAAATTTTATTATATTGAACCAATTTTTTTTGTATAATTTTGTGGCTGTTGTATTGACGTACAAACCAGTGAGTTTGAAACCTTTTAAAATATTCTCTTAAAAATAGTTTAGATAACTTTAAGCAGCTAAATATTTTTTAGATAAACAAATAATACACTGTTTTGAGTAGTAACAAATTAAAAATACAACCACATAAATAAGTTAGGGTATCTGCTAGTCATGAACTCTTAGCTGTTGCCATTGTGTTCACAGTCTAGCCATAAATATATAGCTGTTTGTTGGTTTGGGATGTGGTGTGATATTTATTTTGAACCATAAGCCGAACTGCTGTTTAAAGCAAGTCAAAGTCAAGTTTTACGATATGCGTAAAACATAAATTAGAAACTGCTTATGTCTATTCGAATTTGAGATACTCCTATTCACACATTCATATATATATTTATAGTATACATACATATATACGTTTCTATTGTTTAATTTATTGTATATTTATTAATAAATGCGCAATTTAAAAATATATGCGAGTCGAGTGGAGCTGCCAAAATGGGTCACTAAGCGTGACAGTTATGGAGCAATATTTGCGGTCAAAGATTGTGTGTGTGCTCAGAACAAAAGACTTAGGCGACAAACTTGGCTGGTTTGAGAGCGTGGGCGTGGGCGTGGGCGTGGCCACTGTGGTTAAGGCGAGGGAGGGGGGGTGGGGGAGTTGAGGGGGCGTAGGTGTTAGCAACTGTTCACTGTAAACAATTACGCATGCTAATCGTGTTGTCAACGTAATTAAAATGTAATCGCCGTCGGCCAACTAATGAGCGAGTTGTCATAAACAATATGCAGAGACAGAGACAGACACAGAGACGCAGACCCCCCACCACTCGATGAGAAATATGATGTAGCGAGGGGACAGGCGGGGAGGGGGGCTAAAAAACAGGCAATACGAGGCGCAGTTATAGTAAATAATATCTTAATGGTAAATTAAAGCCGCAAACGCGTTTACTCGCTATGATCAGTTCACTTCAATATAAATAGCAACAACAGTTGCCACGCCCTCACGCTTCCGACCCTCCCTCACACTCCTTCCTCAAGCAGCTGCGACAATTTTTCTATTACACAAAACAAACAATAAAAAAAAAAAACTTTAAGTCTATTTTCGTACTTTGCGGTTTTGTGGTTGTTTTTTCTGTTAACCAAGTCTCTTTTATGGTTATTTATGGCACAGTTTCTATTGTGACTATAAAAGCGGGTGTATGTGTGTTTATGTGTGTGCAAGTGTGAATATACAGAAGTGAGTACTGTAAATATTGTGAGTAGTGCACGCGTGGGTTATAAGTGAATGTTATGGCGCTTCAAGTGACATTTTGAATGCAAAAACTGCTTCAAGTGGAAAATGCTCTTGTCTTGGCTTTAAAAGGCCGACGAGTTCACAATTAATGTACTAATCCCCTATTATAAAGCGGTGTGTGGAGAGAACAGTAGACCAAATTCGATATGCTTCACATCTAGCTCTTTATGCTGTCAATCTGTCAGTCTGTCCATCAATCTAATTAGGCAAATGGAGTGGTTCACCTACAGCAGTCATTTCGTTAAACAAGATTATGCGATATTTGATGGTAAGTATACTAAATAAGTTAATGGGAAATGAAAGTCAATTATTTGTAGTGAAATATTTTGAAAAATATTTAAAAATTGGAATTTTAATATAGGTAAGTTGGGTGTATAGAAAAGTGAGAAAAAAAACTATGTTGCTAATACTGAAACATTTCTATCTGTGTATAGATTGCCAAATATATTGAAAATTTTGTATTTTGAATAAGAAACTTAGTGTTTACATTGATTAAATATATAGTTAAGGTAACCCATTAACCTCTACTTAGTGTTTCATATAACTTCAAGTAATCTTTGAGTTAAAGTTTAAATTGGATAAAATTCACATTTTTTTTAGTTTTTTCCCTCCTATTTGTAGGTGACACTTGGTATCTCGAGGCCTGGCTCAAAGTCCAGATCAGTTTGAGTAAATAACAGGATTTTTTTCCCACTCAACTGATGGCGACAAGTTGGCTCCTGTTGTTGCCACCGCCAACAGTTGGTTGTTGTCGGAGCTGTTGGCTTTTTACTTTTTTATTCATTTGCCATTCGGTCGCTGGGGCAATGAGTGTCAATTATTCATCATTAAAAATGAAAAGTGTTGGCATTCAGCGGGATTCAAAAGACAGGGCCGGCAGGTAGTTAGCCCCGCGGCTTAATCAGCATTAGGCCACAAACACTTGCGTATTACTCATACGCAGCGTTGCACCTGTTCAACAGCCGGCAAACTTAATTACTAAGCAGGAAATATTAGCACAAGTGCTTAAAGCAAATAAAACTAATGAACAAGAAATATGAATTTGGACAAAATCAAACAGCTTAAAAGAAAAACACGCAACGCCAAATAAACAAAATATTGTATTAGTAAACTTAAATCACACATAAACAAATTCGTATACAAATCCAAATTCGAATCCAAAACTGTATCTGAGTCCGTATACGAAACCGAAACGAAACGCGAACAACTTTCAAGTGAAGTACCACGTCGGACACATTGCCACGAAAAGTTGAACATGCATTTTAATTGCAACCCAGCAGCTCTTAAAGCCGAATGCAAGGCAAATAAAACTTCAGTCACAATTTGTACAAACACACCAAGACAAATAAACATACAACCTATGAAAGCTATAGAGTTGCAAGCAAATAGAGACTATAAAATGCACTAACTATGATTCATTAAATCTAAGAGATAAATTAATTTTTATTAAGGAAATCTAGGCTATAAATATATAAAAAATTTAGAGAAATAATTTCAATTTTAGAACAGAATTAAATCCCAAAAAATACTGTTTTTTTTCGGAGATATAAAAACATTTTTTTTTTTTTTGGCATCATTTTAAAGTATTGCTGATAAATTCTCCTACTCCCCAATTGTTTAGAGTATTAATAATTGCACAAGCAATTGTCTACAACATGTCTAGATGCAAGTCGTCATCAGCTGCTGTTGCTGCTGCTGTTGTTGCAATTGCTGTGGCAGTGGCAGTTGCCTCTGTTGCTAACGATGTTGTTGGCTCGTTGCAGTCGGCGGCAAAAGCAGCAACAGCGGCAACTAGCGAAAATGTTGAGCAATCAAATCAAAAATAAAAAAAAATGTGCATAAAAATAATATACTCGAAAAAAAGCTGCAAAAATAAAAATAACGAAATCTAAAAAAAAACATTGTCACGTCAAATTCATGTCATTTAATTAATTTTGTTTACTTGCCGCAACGTTAATTTGTTTTTGCTGCAGCAGTTGTTATTATTGTTGCTGTTGCTGTTGTTGTTGCTGTTACTGCTGGCGACTTGTTATCTTTGAAAAAATTTTCCATGGAAAATGCCGCTCGGCAGTTGGCAAGTTTTAAGTTTATCATACTTGAGGTACATAAGCTCAGGCACTCAGACGATCTGTAGTAGTAATCGTATCTCAAGACTCTTGTATACAAAAATGCCAAAAAAAAAAAAGTTTATATATTTTCCCACATGGCTGCACTTTATGCAAAAAAATAAGAAAAAAAAATGCTCAACTTTTTTCGCATGAAATCAAACCAAGTTGTTTTTTCTTGTATATGTATACTGAGTTTTATACTCTTTTTTTTATAGTTTGCCGACAGACTCTTGACGGCCTGTCAAATAAATGTCGCTTTATTCAAATTTCGCTTCGCACTAATTGTCTTTTTTTTTTGTTTTTTTGGTTTTTGTGGGGATTTAAGACAAAAGCCATTGCTAACGAGAGGCCAGGTTTTTGAGCCCATTCTTAAAGTGCAGATTAGCCGTGTTGTCCTCGGTTTGAGCAGACTTTGTGTCGCACTCTTTGAGGCTGCTCCTCAATCAACTTTCGATCAAACAAAAACGCGCCGCGTCTGCAAAACGCTTTTGTCTCTGTTTCTGTCTCCTGGATTGGATTCATTCTAAGGGCACAACAAAGAAATGCGATTCGAGTGGCTGTTTGGTACCCTTTTTGGCGGTATTTTGCACGGCTCATTTGATTTTTGTTCTAGATGCGTTACGATAGATTCACAAAAAAAGATGACTGCACAGTGTGACATACCTATTGGAGAACTAATTAGCAAGCATAGGACATTTAATGGTATGAAAAAATAGTTATATAAAAGTAATAGTCAAACGAATTACGTTTTTAATAGTAAAAATAAAATATATAATAAAATATTTTAAGATTTTCGTTATATTTAAGCAGAGAAAATAATTTTAAAGTTTTGCAATAATTTTGTGTAATGAAAAATTTTTATAATATTTTTAAAGCAGTGTGCAGAGCAGCGGCATCTGTGTGCGGTTCATTCAAGTTGAAAAACGGAAATTATCAAACGAAAGAGATACGAGTACGAGCAACATACGACACCGGATGTCTGTCAGGCATAAAGCATAAGGCATAAGGCATGTTGTATAAGACAGAAGGCATAAGGTAAACTAAGGTAAGCAGCAGCAGGCGAAAGGATAACTCAGACTAACAGCTAACAGACTACAAAATGTCTGCTTAAGCTGCGGATGAGTTAATTAAATCTGTCAATACTCCAATAACAAACACAGATACACACACGCATACACACGTACATACACTCTTAAAGCTTTAAGGGACAGGTAAGAGCCATCAAATCGACCATGTCCATGTCCATGTCGTCGTCCATTCAAGCGCCCATCATCAACAGCAGCAGCAACGGCAATAAAAAATGTACCACACCATGTGCGGGCTGCAATACCAGCCTCCCCTCCCCCTACCCCCTGTCTTCTACTTTGTTCCATAAAGGGGATAAAAAACGGTATACAGAGCCAAACTCTAAGCTCCGAGCCTTCTTTCTGCTCCTTGCCTGGAATGTAACTCGATTCCTATTAACTCATCAAGTTGGGCGCTGGGGCGTCATTTTTGGGTGCCGTCCTCGGCTCGATTTTCTGGCTTTCTGGCCAGGCCAACAACGGATTGAGAGCAGAGGTAAAAATTAAATCAGTTTCGGTTAAGCCAAAGGCAGCAGAAACAACAAAATGCCCAAAACTGACAGAGCTTAAGGCAATTTGTAGCCTTGTGCGGTCCTTTTGCCCTGTCTACGCATATGTCTGCGTGTGTATAAGTATCTGTGTGTGTGTTTGGCTTTATAGAAGCAAATATGTTCACACACTTTACTAATAGCTCCATAAATAATAAGCAAAGAGGTCAAAAAGTTTGCCAAAACTACACTGCGAGAATATAGACTGAAGAGAATATAACATATAGCGAATTTAATACAGTAGGTAGTTTAAGTTTTAGTATAAAATGTGAATATATATTTATGGAAAAATGTAAACAGATATAACAATCAAAGTATACTATAACTTTTCTATAAATTTAAAATTGTTAATTTTCTTATTTTTTTCTCATATGGAAATAATACTTCAAATTTTTTATTTCGATTTTCTTTGTTTTTCTCATATGGAATTAGGATCTAAAACTTTTCTAAAAATTAATTATGTTTAACAAAATTTTAATATAAAATAGTTTTTATTTTTAAGTATACTACTAGGAAAATGTTAGTAGTTGTAGAATTCAGTTATTTTCTTTTAAATTTTATTTTAATGCCGATTTTCTAAGTTTTTTTCTGATATTTTTAAAAAAATATTTTATGTTTAATAAAATTTCAAAATAAAATTGTTTTTGCTTTAAGATATACTACAAAAGTGTTTGTATCTGTAGCTTAAAATAATTTTTTTAAAACTGTAGCGTATAGAACGTGCAACAGGCAGCTGCCGCCAAACTGACATTCTTATGCCTGTTGCCCCACACAGAGCGCTACGTTGATGAAGATGTGTGGCAGTGGTGGCAGTGAGGTGAGTGTGTGTGTGTAAGGTGTCTCAGGTTTTCAACAACAAGCTGTATAAGCCAATAAAGAAGAAACAAGACCAACACCACAAAAGGCCACAGTCAGGCAGCAGGCCAAGTTAAGAGCAAGTTAGCCCAAAAGGATGAGCAGGAACTGTTGAAACAGATAGAGATAGAGAGAGAGAGAGAGAGAGGGAAGCAGAAACAAAAAGAAAGCGCAGGCAAAAGAATACCTTAATTACGGTTAATGGAGCGTTCGAAAAGCCTCTGACTATCTGTGTGTGTGTGTGTGTGCATGTGAACGAAGCAAAATAACTTAATCACATTTCAGGGACCACAAAAATTTGCGGGCCATGTTCGTAATTTTGTATATAAATGAGCGGCCACCTAATGAGCCTGATTAACCATAGAGACCCACAGAGCGCAGAGAAACAACGAATGCGAGATAGAGAGAGAGAGAGAGAGAGAGAAAGAGAGCGGGGGACTAGAGTGAGATAGTTAGATACTACTCGGGCGGTCGACTGTGCGGTGTTTCATTTAACTGCTTTCATGCCACAGATCGCGTCGAATGGGACGCGTCCTTTTGACCTCGGGATACCAAGACTGCATCGTACTCCGTCCGGATGCTCCTATAGTCCACAATTTTGTGCTCTTTTCTTTGCTGTTGTTGTTTTTTTTTTATGATCTGAGACTGAGATGCTTTTAATTTGCGTACGATGTGTCAATGATGTGGACGACGATGTCGTCGCGTGTGGCTTTCATTTTGCTTGTTGTTGTTGTTGTTGTTGCTGTTGGTAATAAAGATCAGCTTTGCTTTAAATGCCATAAACAAAACGCCTGAACATTTTTGCTGACAGATGTCTTCATTGAAAATTATGCAGGAATCGAGACTGGGATTGGATCTTCTGTCTCTGGAACTGAGACGATTTTTACTGGCACTTTGACTCAGACTCAGACTAAAACTCTGATTCACATCCAGTCTGAGTCTGAGTCTGAGTCTCAGGCGTCAGGTGGCATCAACCGTGAGAAAGTTGTGCAGCTTAGCTCAGCTTGATATGATCGGCCCAGTCTGTTTATAGTAGTATAGAGCTGTACTTGTTGCCAATCCTGCTGAAGCTTTAAAGATCGCTTATGGAGTTTGTGCCACAGCGTTATGTCTATTTTTAAGCTAATCAGTTGATTAATTTGGTTTTTAGCAGCTTTTTAAAAGTAGTTCACATGCAAAATAGCAGAAATGAAAAGCACTTTACGTATTTGGCGACACTTTTCCACTTTGCAAACTATTAAAAGCTTTAAATACAAGTAGTATATGAAAAATTTTGTCCAATATTAGTTTAATGAGATTTTCAACAGCTTTGAAAGTTGTTAAAGCACTACAAACATTAATGAGCATTTGAAAAACTTTAAACTTAGCTTATCTAACATTTACAATTTAAAAATGTGATTATAAACTATTATAATTAAGCATAAAAATGTGCTTTTAAGTAGTTTTTAAAGATACTTAAGCTGTAAGTTCTGTTAAACTCTGTTATCACCCTATAAATTAACTTAAAATCTTCTAAAATACTACGCTAAAAGCTAGCTTTAAGCTGTAGAACTATCTTTAAGTTGATTAATGAGCTTTTAGGAGCTTTCCTGCAGCAATGACTCACAGATGGCGCCTCTACTACGTGAGTAGGGTATAAACAGGTACACATTAAATTAGGTTAACTCAAAAATGTTGTTAGTTGTCGATCTTTTTGATATATTTCTTCATTTTTGTTGTGTTGTTGTATTTGAAGTTCTTGTGTAGCGCTTAGTCATGTTTTGGCTATTTGCGTTAACTGCCACGAATAACAACGGCAATAAGAACAGCAACAACAGCAACAACATAACTTAATCATAACTTTTTGGGTGGCCCCCCAATGGCCAAAACAATGCTGAATTGTTCTCCTGCCACACACACACACACTCACACACTTTGATTTCAATCTGAAAGTGAACGCCTGGACCAGCATAATAATATTGTATCATTGTATCTCAAGGAGCCGCCGACATAGGATCGTGTGGTTTTGTGTGTTTGTGTGTGATTGTTTGGGGCCAAAAGAGTTGGTCTCTGCTTGGCTTCTCTGGCCCATCATCATCTCCATCATCAATGGCAGCTTTGGGCCTACCGTACGTACACATGTACCCCCCTCTTTTCCTGCAGCCCCCTTCTGTCGTTTTTGACTTTGGCACGCTGAAAATTTTATGACTTCATTTGTTGACCACCAAGCGAGAGCAGCCCAAAAGAACAACAACAACAACAACAACAACAACAATAACAGTCGCGGATTGCTTCATAATAGGTTGTTATTGTTATTGTTGTTGTTGTTAGTGTTTGGGAGTCTGGACATGCAATACTCGGAATTTCATGCAGCGGCAACAATAGCACAAAGGATTCTTTGAATTTTGATCAACTTTTCGATTGGGGGGCTCTGTTTGCTCTCTAACATAACTTGGTCTAAATAGGCTGCTTATAAAAAAAAGGGGAAAAATACGCCATTAATTTAGTTAATCAGAAGGTGGAAGTAGCCTAATTTAAAGAGCCACTCAATTAGCTAAAGTATTTGCAGATCTTTTAGATATTTTAAGAATTGGAAGCAAAACTTTTGCATTATTTGAAATATTCTATAGAAACGGTATTGATATTTTTAGAATAAGTTCTTATAAAGCACAAAGTTTATTAAATGGACTTAATAAATATGGAATTTTAAAACTTCAATTCATCATTTGTCTACCTATCTACCCTTGGGACTAAACATTAACTCAACTGACTGCATTTCTATGTAGTTGTTTTCTGGTTATGAGCAAACAATTTAACTATAAATCAAAATGTTGCCTATCTGTTTGCCTTTCTCTCTCTCTCTCACTCTGGCTGTTTCTCTTTCTATCTTTTTAGCTATCTGCTTGTCTGCTTCGTTTTCTCTCCGTATTTTTTTTTTCTCGTTGACCAACTCGACAAGTCCAAACACGTATCGTTATCTGTAATTTATGCACTTGTACTTTGAATCACTTAGTTGATCTCGTTTCTCTTCCTTTATGCCCTCAGCTCCTGTTGCTCCTGTTTGCACTGACTTTTGTTTTCTTTATGTTGTTGTTGTTGCTGTTGTCACACACACACACACATACAGGCGCTGCGATTTCGATCTTATCAACAATGCGCAACGATCAACAGCAACAACAAAAGTTGGGACACACACGCAGCAGCAGCATCAGCAGCAGCATCAGCAAAGGCTAACAATGACCGAGGCGAAAAAAGGGGTTAAAGCAGTGCAGGAGCGGAGGAGGGGAGAGTGAAGAGGGGGGCTGCATGGAGGGCACAGTGCTGGGTGCGTGCGTAGAACAGCTTCATAAATGTAAATTAGAGCTCGTTTAGCATGGACTATGGGCTCGTAAATAAATGCCAAATGACATCATTATCAACGTGCTTTGTTGCCTGCCACAGTTGCAACTGTTGCTGCTGTTGTTGCTTCTCTTGCTACCATTTTTATATGTATGTGTATCAGTGCTGCTAGCTTGAACCCAAATAAGAGACATCAAACAGAAGAAGTAGTTATTCTTAAATATAAATGTTCATTAATCCAAAGACCGTAATAGCATTATGTGCAAGTACTTTAGTTTTTCAGATTGTTCAGTTACAAATCATTTTTCAATATTTTTATCTGTATTTTAAAGAAATTTATAAAATAAACAACAAGTTTTTTGATATTATAAAGTCTTAAAAAAAGGCAAGAAATTCTTTAATTTATCTAAAAATTACTACTCGTGCTTAAAGCTCTCTGTACTTTAGCAAAGATCTATTTGTATATAGCTATAACTTTGTAATTTTTCCATCCAAATTGATCAAATTTATATTACTTAACTGAAACAACTAATGATCTACATGCTCTTCATTAGTTTTTAAGCACTTTTTGCAAATAAAAAGAATTTATGCTGTGCAGAAAAAAGCTAAAATGACAACACTGCTGTGTGTGTGTCTCTCGCTTTTTAGCTCGTTATCGTTTTTTATGCCTTTGATGTTGTCGATGGCAGCGCTGATAGCGCTGTGAAAGACAGAGACAAAGACAGAGATAGATAGATATATACAATATATATAGATGGATGGCGTCTTATCCTTATCAGCAACTGGCGATCGAATGCAACTGGTGATAATGACTTGTAAGTACAAAATGCCTTGTCAGCATCAGCCTTGCGGATGTTTGCAGATTGTTCGAATTTAGTTGTTGTTGTCAGTGTTGGTTGCTGTTGTTGTTGTTGTCAGCTGCTGCTGCTGCTGCTGTTGTTGGCAGTAGTTTTGTGGCTGCGCATCACTTCAATTAATTTCGCTTGGCTTAATTTGCGTTTTGTTGCCTGTCTCCCAACTTAAGTTTTAGCTTTTTTTATGTCTTTTTTTTGCCTTACAAGCAAATCGTGCGGCACGGCGTCCGTTTGTCTATGCCAGCTTCATTATTTTCCATTTCCATTTGCGCTTTGCAGACAGCGACAACAACATCATGAAAAATGCATTTTCAATTCGAAGCGACAACATTGAGCATGTGGTTGAGGACGACAACAACAACAACAACAGCAAGAACAACAACAACAACAGCAACAGCAGAAACATCAGCAACAACGACAACTGCAGACTTACAGACGCGCACTGCTTGCTGCTTCTCTTCAGTCTTCAGTCTATAGCTTCTTTCTGCAGCTCACTTAAAATTCTTGGACCATGTATTGGGTAGCTTGAGACTGGGGATCTGAAAATCGAAATCGGAATGATGTAGCTTGGTAGTAGATTGTTACCTGGGTAGCATCAAGCTGGTTGAGAGTCTGTAAACTTGGCACTGCACTTACAACGCCACTGGAAGCACAAAAAAAAAATACTTTTGTCAAGTATTGTAAAATTGGTTTTGGCAAGAAATAAAAACAAAAGACGCTGATGAGTCTTGGGGTTTTTTTTGCAGCTCGAGGAGCTTTGCAGAATGACGGCGAATGACCCTGCTCGAGGACACTAGTCAGCAGGATAAGGGAATTAAGGAAGCATTTGTAATTGCGGGCTGAAATCTATCTGAAATCTTAGATGAAAAACTTGATTTAAGTGGAGGGATTATGTGCTAACAAGTAAATGAATTATTTAAATTATTATGGCTTAAAGTTTTAAGGAAAACACTTTGTTCTCATGCACTGACTGATCACCGTGTGCCCTACTTAAATTAAAAGTTTTGGTGGACTGAAATTTGTACATAATATAACCCATATAATTTCTATCTTTTTACCTTTTTACTATCAAAAGAGGCTTCAAGAAAGTTTTCAACTATCTTTTAAAGGGTTTTTTTTGGACTTTTCAATGAAACTAAGATTTATCTTATCTATGTGAATAATCTGTATAAAACTTTTTAGCACACTTTTCACTTTACTTTCTCAATTATTCCAAAAAATGTTTCCATGTCATATGATATTTTATTTTATTCAGATTTAATGACTTCCTTTTATTCGATTTTAATTACAAATAATTTCCACAAATTGTGATGTCAAAAAAAAACATAATTTCTTCCTAAATGCGCTACCTTTGTTGTCTAGTGTAATCGAAGTTTCAAAGTTAATGGCTTTGACTTTGAAAACATGCTTAAGATGGTCAAGATAGTCAGAGGGGGAGAGAGAGAGTGAGTTCGTTTAGTGCGTGCTGTGTTTTTCCTGGAAAAACGTCGCCCACATAATTTTCAATTTTGAGTTAATGCCGCGCCGGATGTTGCCGATTGCCGCTGTTCTCTTCTAATTGTCCACTAAAACTTGCAGCCGGGGTCAAAGTGCACTCAAGTGCGGCGCAAGGTGCAGCTGTTTTACCAACAACAACAGCAACAACAACAACAATAACGACAGGAACAACAACATACGGCTAAGAACAACAAATTTTCAGGCAATTAGTGGAAATGTTTCAATTTACAAAACATCCAAATGATAAGCGGGAAATTAGTAAATAAAGACATCAAAGCGCATAGATGAGGGAAAGGCAGGAAAATGAGAAGATGGAGTAGGAGCAGGAGCAGCAACAGCAGCAAGAGGAGGAGAAGGAGGAGGTACAGGAAAGCGAACCAAAAAGGGAAGCCGGCGCTAATGGCGCTACGAATACCGAATGTGGAATGCTACAGTGAGAGCGAATGCATACAACAGGTGATTAATTATAAACACTGACAAAACATAAAAATACAATTTTTACCACATACCAAAAAGGGAGAAAATAGTTTTGGGGAGGAGGAAAGGTGAACGGAGAAAGGAGAAGGGCCAACAAGGGCCAAAGGCGGTTAACAAATTGGTTAGAACATTTTTATGAGTGCATGGCAATATTATGAGGGGTCACTCTCTATATGTATGTGTGTGTGCCCATTAATCGCAGGTTAATTGCCTACAAAGCGGTAAGCTAATTGCCCATAGGCAGCAAAGGTATCCCAGGTAAAAGAGAGAGACTGATAGACAGATCCGAAATGGAAGGAGGTAGATTGAGAGAAGAACAGACACAAAGTGGGCGTATAGATCTTAGAGGGATCGTTATATTAAGCAAAGTTGAAACTTTATATTTTATTGGAGCAATAATTAAATATAATAAAACAAAATCCAAAACAATTAATTATAAAGGAACACACGTAGTTTATAAAACTATAAATTTATTTTAGTTTTGTGATTAACTATTACTCATACTTCTCTCCCAACTATTTGTCAAAATGTTAACTTATATACTTGATATCCATTCAGATTGCAACCCAATTACAAAATAAAACTACCTAATGGCAACTGGTACATATGAATATATATGTACTACATATGTGTCTGCTGTAGCATGTTGCATCAACTGTTTTATGCACCAAAATGAAACGAGAACAAGAAATCGAGGCAGCAAAATTACTTATGTCCAATGCTCGGAGTTGAAGCTGAAGCAGGAGGCGGAGTAGCAAAAGCAGATGAAGTTTCCTCGTTGCGGGTCCCTAGCTTTGAATCGGGAACTGGAGCTGAGCTCTGGACTCTGGGTCTGAGTCTGAGTCTGGGACCGGCGAATACTCAAACTTGTACTCGTATTCGTATTCGAATGTATCTTCTAGCGTTGACGACGGCAGACAAAGCGGTGCGTGCAATCGCAGCCAGAGCAGCGTCAGTTGGCCAAAACTTTGAGGGCCAGGACAGAGATAGAGTCAGAGTCGAGTCAGAGAGATGGGGTGAAGACCGCGCGGCATAAATTGCGTATAAAACATGGAAAATGAAGCGATAAACTTGAGATACGCGATCGTAAAGCAAAGCAACTTCGTCGTCATCGTCGTTGTGGGTTTATGCAGTCAATTGGCAAGCACAGTGGTGTAAATTGGAACTACACTAGGTAAATATTTTAGATAAGTAAACTTACAAAAAAAATAAAATTACGTGTAAAATTGTATTATGTCATTTGAAAGTTCTTAATATTCAAAATAAGTTTAAAATGAATTTTGTAGATAACGAAATTTAAAATATTGGCAAGAAAATATCTAAATGAGTATTTTAAATATATTATTGGCTTTTAAGGATGCCAAACTGTACACACTGTTTAATGATTTAGCATAAAAAAGATAATTTTAAAGATTTAAAATTATTTTCTCCCAAAAGTATGCAATGTGAAATTTAAAACATCGTTTTAAATTATACCTATTGATTAAATTCCACATAGTTTTATATTCTGATTAACATTTTAAAACTTTTTTATATATAATTTATATAGTTTAAACTTTTTCCTTAAAAGTAAACTATGCTTTTTAATAAATATTGTTTATTCATAATATATTTTGTTCGATTTTTCTTGCGTATGTTTCCACTGTGCGCGCTGTGGTGTGGTGGGGGGCAGCATTGGTCAGTCGGGAGGATGTCAGTGTGTTTGCTCATGAAGCTTGATGAAGCTGTTTGGGGAGCGGCTGTCGCTGCTGCTGCTGTTGGTGGCCATTAGGCGCGGCTTGTGCAGAGCCTGCGGCTGTGGCAGCCACAGCGATTGTGCCATCGCCAGGATAATGACACCCCGTTCACAGAGAGCAAGAGAGAGACAGGGAGCGAGAGAGAGAGAGAGAGAGAGAGAAAGAGGGAACCACAAGAGCTGGAGCAGATCGGTGAATCTTTGCTTGATCGCCAGATTGTGCATTTTAATGTATTTGGCTTTCGTTTTTGGTTGCTGGGCGTGGCCAGGAGGCTGCTGATGCGTCACGCAATTTTTTGGGCCGCATTTTTTTTTTTATGATTTCAGGAAATGGCCAAAAGCCATGAAGCATCATCTTTTTTTATTTTTACTTATTTGATTTTGCATTTTATTTATATTTTTCTGCCCGTTGCTGTTGTTGTTGTTGTTAGGTAGTTTGAGTTTGAGTAGCTAACAAGCTGCTAACAAAGCCAAACAAGCAACTGCTTTCTGCGTTAGCTCCTGCTTCCAGCTTCCAGCTGCCATCTCCTACTGGTTGATCCCATAACAATGTCGGCTGCTCTTTTATTGCCGTCCAAATATTTGGTCTGACTTTATTTTCGGTTCGTTTCTTATGGGTGATCTGTTATTATTTGGCTGATTAATTAACATGCCACACCGGACCACCGTAGGTGGCAACAGCAACAAGAACAACAACAACAACAACAACAACACACTGTGCCACACAACACTCGCAAAGGACTCGGCACAAAAGGCGGCAATGTCAACACACAGTAACAACAACAATATTAGGCAAATAATAGCAATAGAAAAGTGATAACAGTTTGAGAGTCACTCAGTTTAAGCAGCACTGTGAACAGTTTGAAGAATATACAAAACTATTTTAATACAAATTTTATAACATGCTAAAATTTAGAATCTTTCACTTACATTGCATATAGTTTGTGAACATTTCTGAGATAAACTAAAATTTAAAATAAATTTATAATAGAAATGAAAATTGAATGTTAAGCAAATCTTTAGTTTGAGAAGTTAAAAAAAATTAAATTATTCAGAGTAGTGCTCTGAATTCGGTGAAATCTTCAAAATCGACCTCATAATGTACATACATATATTCTTGATCTACACAAATTTGCAAATCAATCAAAATAGTTTTTGAAAAAAAAATTTTAAAAATATTTTAGGCATGAAAAATTTGGAAAAAATCTAATTTTAGAAAAACTTAAATTTTAGATGCAGATTTAGTTATAAGATAAGGATGCGATGTATGTTAAAATGGTATCTCGCTTGACAATAGCTACATTATTAGGAAATGTAACATTATTTAAAGATTTAGCAAAGGTGTTAAAGGGGTTTCAACGTAACCTTATCTGATTTGTATGCAGACTGCGAATCAAACCTAAAAATTCAGGTTGAGAGCAATATTATTACCAACATATGATCTACATTTTTGATTCTACAATAAACGACAATTAAAAACCATAAAGAACTGGATAATTTCGACAGAAAGAGAGAGAGAGAGAGAGAGAGAGAGAGAGACAGAGAGAGAGCATGAGGGAGAGAGCTTGAGAGCAAAGTAGAAACTGGGAAGTAAAGTTTTGAGTTAAAGTAGAAGCCAAAGGTTTATGGCTGCTGCACTGGCTCCACAATCTTGAAGTTCATTCATATGTCCCTCTCTCTCTCTCTCTCTCTCACACTCTCTTAGAGGTTGTGTGTGTGAGTATCTGTGTGAATCCACTTCATTTTGTAGTCTTTGTCCGTTGTTCTGTGGCCGTCTGACTGGCTGTGCTTTTTGCTTTTTTCTTTTCTTTTATTTTTTTTGCCTGCTCGCTGACGAGGCTCTTGGTCTTCGAATTTTGGAATTTGTTCAGGCTTGTTAAGAGTTGTTAAGATTATGATATATGTATGTACATATGTATGTGTGTCTGCTATGTCTGCTTGTAGCGACGACAGCGGCAGCCATTATGTTTCGCAGCAGGAATGTGGGAAACGGCTGCCTCAGACCATTTTAAAGCCCAGCTATAGATACAGCTACATATAGCTACCTCTCCGCAGTAGGTTCTTTATATTGTATATATATATATATATACAATATTTACCCACACACACACACACACACCCACTAATATACACAGACAGTGGCTATATAATCGATTCATGGCTCTTTGCGAGTAGCATTTCTTCCATGTTGCGTTGTTAGTTTCTTCTTCTCTTTTATTTTTTTTGCTCCATACGATTTTATGATTTGTTTGAGCGCATCTTTTTGGACCACCCGTGAAATCACTTTGGGTATTCGGGGGCTTGGGATATTTTTGGTGCCCCCTCCCTGCACCCTGCACCCCGCACCCTCTCTCCACCCATTCTGAACTCTCAAAGAGTTGGGCTTTTGTTAAATTGCTCTTGTTTATGTTAACATTTAAATTGTAGCCACGGGTAGCCACAGTAGATTCAGTCTTGGTTCGAGCGTAACCCAACCCAAAAAAAAAGCGTATAAAAAAAAACACAACCCAACCAAAACCAATATTTAAACACAACGCTCCATGAATAATCATCGCCATCATCGCCATCATCACCGTCGTCGTCATCATCATCATCTTTTTGGGCCGCTTTTCAACAAGGCCATCAATTCTGATTTACCAAAAGTGTTAATTAGCCAACCAATGTTGTTATTGTCATACACATACATACTTTTTACTATAATAAATGTAAGCAACTGAGTTGTAACTTTACATTTAATTTTCGTAGATATATTATTTAAGCTTAACTAGCACTCAGTTTTTTGAAAAGAAAGTTATAAGAAACTGTAAGAAATTATTATTACTATTTAATAATTGTTTTAATAGTTGGCTTAATTTAACAATTTTATCAGAAAGGTTTTTTTTGCATTATTCAAAATTTTCAAATTTCATTTGGTAATTTGCCAAAAAATAAAATCTTCAAAAACTTTTTTATTGAAAGAAAATTTAAGTAGTTAATGTCAAAATATTTAATTTAAGCAAACAATTTTATCAGTAATGTTTTTTTGCATTTGCTAAATTTTAAAAAATAGAAAACCTCAATAACTTGTTTGTTAAAAAAATTATAAATATATAATTTTTGTTCCTTTTAAAAATTCTTTATTGAATGATTTTACTTTTTAATGCTAATAGGACTCTCAAATTAAACATCAAATTTAAATTTTAAAAGCATTCTATAGTCAAATTTGTAAGCTCAAATAAAAACAGTAACTAGCTTATTATTTTGATTATTATAAAAGATTTTCATAAAATAATTTAATGAATTTAATAGTAGATAAGTGATAAAAGCAGCAAAAACTGACAAAAGCAGAAAAAATATTTATTTTTTAAAAGTTAAAATCAAGCAATTTACCATTTTATATAGCAATAGCTTAAAATAGCATTGCCGAAAAAAAAATTAGTTTAGTAAAAGCTAACAACATTTGATAAAATTATAAATATTAACAGATGTCAAGTGTTTTATTAAAACAATAATAATTCAAATAATATTTTCTAAAATTCTATATTGGAAAATAAAACATATAAACACAGAATATATCAGTTTTCTGCGACTTAAAAAAAAACTATTATAACTAAGATTTAAAATCCCAAAACCAGTTTGTAGTTTTGCTTAAACCAAAGAGACTAGATTAAACTATTAAAATTTCTATAATAATCCCAATCTTATTATAACTGCATATATATATAAATAACTGCTTGAACGAAAACTTGATTCACTTTTGTGCCACTGTCAAGTGTAATTGTTAGCTGCATGCAATGGTTTTGCAGCCACTGTGTGCCCCCATTCATAGTTGCAATCGGTGGTGTTAATTGCAAGGGATCAGTTCCCAAGTGCCTGGCATAGTTGTCGCCCCATAATTGTCGACGTCGTCACCGTCACCGTCACCATCGAAGACGACTCTGCTGCCAGCTGTCTGTCAGCTGTCCATCAAAAGCGTTACCAACTTGGTGTTAATGGGCGCCTAGAATGCGAGCGCAGTTTGTGGCAGTCTCTTGCAGTTGCAGCTCTCTTCTTCTTGTTGTTGCAGTTGCTGTTGCAGTTGCTGTTGCAATGGCTTGTTGTACATGCAGCAACGCATGTTTTTGCTTGTTGTCCTTCGGGGATTACGCGTCAGTTTCGAGTAATTGCCCAAGGCTCTTATAAGTTTAAGGTTTTATTTTTTTTTTGTTTTTGTTTGCCTTGCATTTAATTTATTTTTGGATATGCTTAAAGTATAAGAAAAAGCCACACACAGATAGATACACACACACGTACATAATTAAGCCGCTTTTCAGCAGCAGTGCAGGGTCAAAGTTCGCTCCTAACTCGCTGCCGGCGTCTGAATCTCGCCACCCAATGCCGAGAGTTCTTTGAGGAACTGTTTGGCATTGGTTAACGTGGATCCGCCGTAAATGATGCGTCTGTTTACATTCGATGTCTGCTTTTGCTTGATGAAATCCACCAGATTCTGATACTCAATGTAATTGCCACCGCCGACCATGAAGACGACAGCATCCTGGAATGGTGCACGATTCTTGGGCAGCACATCGCCGCCTTTAAGCAGCTTGGGATCCAAGTAAAGATAATCATCTGTTTCGGCATTACTGCGGCACTCCATCACCTGTTCCGTGATCTTGGTCACCGGTAGATTCTACAAGTAAATTATAGTTAGTAAAAGGTCTAAAGCTTTGGGAACTCTTCACTTACGTGCCGCTTCACCACCAAATTCTTGACGCCCTCCATGACAAAGGAGCTGCCCTGGGAGACCAGTTTGGTGAACATGGAGACGGTACGCGTACCGCCGCCCTCGTATTGCGTGGCCTGGCTAATGCTCGGCGAACGATTCATGATCGCCTTCCAGCGCTGCACGTAGGCCAGCGATGTCAGATCGCAGCCGGCTGCTTGCAGCGCCTCCTTCAATCTCTCCAGCTCCGATTCGGGCAGCTGTTGGGCGCATATGTAGTAGATAATGTACAGGCGCAACTTATCCTCGGGCTGTCCGAACTCTGCATCCCGCAGCAGCTCCAGCAGCGGCTTGTCCAGCGTCTGCTTCGACATGATCTTCTCCTCGATCTCAAAATACGAATCCAGTCGTCGGGCCTTGATGTAGTTCAGTATTGCGGTGGCAATCTTGGTGTGCATGTCAATCAGACGCTTCTTCTCCATCAGCTGGGGCAACGAATTGACGGCGTTGGTCAAACGCGCTGTCGTATCGTTGACCAACGAGAAGGCAATGTCCGATTCACCCTCAATGCCCATGGAGGTCTTCAAACGTTTGATTTCCTCCTCCGAATTGCGATAGGATTCCAGCTCCTCCTGTATGGCCTCCGCCACGGTGGGAAACGGACTGCCCTTGTGTGTAACCCAAAAGCGATCGGTGCGATCCAAATCACAGGCCTTGGGCTTCTTGCGAGCGCCTTAAATAAATGGAAAAAAATTAATTAAAAATTGCTGCAAGTTAAAATTATCGTAGCACCCACCTGCACCCACAGCCGTCTCGTCCTCCACGTAGACAAGATTGAGTCCCAGATCAAGGACATCGTGCACCAGCGCCTGATACGACCAGGTGTGATGCAGTGGCGTCGCCAGATCCATATTACGATCTAGCAGCAACAACACCGGACGCTGAAAGCTAAACACACCACCGCCCGCCTGTGTGGCGTCCATGTGAAACAGATTCGCACGCGCATCCCATAGATTCTCGCGTAGTTTCTTCTCCAGCTTGCGGGCCACCATTTCGGCAGCACTGTTGCGTGGACAGCGGATGATGGGCACATTGCCCAGTGTGACAAATAGCGCAAACAGAGAGTCCACAATGGAGTCCATAAGGGCCTCCATCTCCTCGTCACGGGTGTTGGCCCGATTGATGGCATAGTAGGAGAGTTGATCGCTCTGCTGATGCTTTAGTATGAAGAAATCATCTTCGAGGCTAATGAAGTTCACATACTGATCGTAGACACGCTGTATGTTCGCCACACAGCCGGCATGGAGGGCTGCTGCGGCCAGGTTCTCGATTTTGGTGCGTGAGATGGGCGCCAGGAAGTTTAGATGATAAATGTCGTAGAGTCCATTGGAGAAATCCTGTTGGATGCGATCGAGATTCTCATCGGTGGGCAGACAGAAATACACAGCCGGCACATCGGGTATGGAGTCACGATCCGAATGCAATTGCCTGCAAGTGCAAACATGTACAATCACAATCAATTAGCTGAACTCTGACCCCCCTCCACCCAAATATACCGTTATTACTCACACATGCAACGTCACGCCAAGTTCGCGTAATTCCTTAATGGATATTATGGGCGATATGATGTCCTGGCCAACGCGATCGTAGATCAGTATTTTCCACACCGGCTCCGCAGCCAGCGCTTTCGGTTGCTGCGAATTTAAATTAAGCATTTGCTTAATTGCATCTGAAAACGAAGGCAAAAACCAAAAGTTGTAAATTTCCAATTGTCTTGGGCTTTAGTTTTATTGCTTCACTCACTTATTTGCCTTTCCCGTAGTGTCAGCATTGTGTTTGGGCTTGTTGAGTGCAGTGTGCGCGTAGAATATGAGTTTTAATTAATTAAATTGTTTTAAAACAACATAATTTACAAAATACAACACGTCACAAGCGAAAAGTAGGCGTTTTGGACAAAATTAGTACATTACACAGCTAACAGCTGTTTTGCAATAAAATGTGGAGGTGGGACAATAATATGCTATTGCCACACTGACACAGTGTATATCGAACTAACAGCTGTTGTGGTAGCGATGGGCAAATATCGATAGGCACGCTGTTAATCGGGAAAACAGCGCTGGGCGCTGTATAGCTTAGCAGACCAACGCTAAACTAGCTAGATGTTTATATTAATAAACTAAACAAGTAATTTAATTTAAAACATAGAAAATCATCACAACATTTTGATTTCAGTTGCTGCTAATGCTTTTTAATAGTTGTTGCTATATCACTCTCACAGTATTTACTAGAGGCGACACTGACTTTCTTATAACCGTTTATTTCGAGCTGCTCAGCACTGATGTTAACAGTCACTGTTAGCCGCTCGTGAGCAAATCTGTGAATCGTGCTCTGTTAGGGCACACTGTTGTTGTGATTTTGCGTCAAACTTTCGAAGCGAGCGGACGAGCGTCGCGGACGACGCGCATCCAATAATTGTCCGCGTATTTTTCCAACGCAAAGGAAATCGAATAATATCAAGTGTAGTGTAAACACACAGCCGACATGCTATTAGATGTGCAGAAGTGTGAAAATCAGCCTTTGAAACAATCCAAATGGCAATTGGTGCATCGACAAGTGTTAAACAAATGCCGCATATCGGAACGTCAGCGACGCAGCGGCAGACGCTCAGTCAGTTGTTATCATTTCTTGAAGCACAGTCGCGGTTTCCTATGGTTAATGCTATGCAATTTATTGCTCAATGCAAATAACAGCGATGGCCAGTTGCTGATAAATGTACAAAATCAGGTGCGTTTCGGTTTTTGATTTTGAAACTCTGGTTTCAAACACGCTGTGTATGTTATAAAAAAAAAAACATGGTTGACGTTGACGCTGACGGCGCTGCCTGTAGCCGTTTGTCTTTGTCGGTTGTCTATGTTGTTGCTGCTTTTCGAACATCATTTTCGAAATTGAGCGTGTCAAAACAAGAGAGTGCTGTTTGTTGCCTGTGTGTGTGTGTGTGAAGCAAAGAGAGCGAAAAAGAAAAAGAGAGCGCTTTTAAAGCATTATTTATGTTTGTTGCTGTTTTATAAACTAATTTAAATGTGTAAATTAACGGTGCTGTGTGTGGCCAACTGTCCTTGAACTTTTCTGTTACTGTGACAATTACTTTTTAGTTTGTTGCTGTGTTTTTTTTTGTGTTGTTGTTATTTTACTATGCACGTGGCTTACATGCAATCATAATATTGACATTTGCTTTGGCTTTTCTATAAATTTTATATTACCTTTGCCAAAAACTCACAAACAACAACAAGGACAACAACAACAACTGCCGTGTGAATGTGTGTGTGTGTTTGTTTACTTGTGACATCCTTTGCCCATATTGCTGTCCCTGGCCCCAAAATGTCGTCGTGATGCTGTCGGCGTCTCTGTCGCTGTCGCTGCCAACGTCGCTGTTGCTATCATCGCTGTGAGCTTTGTTTACGTTCGCTTTGTTCAAACACACAAAAGCAGCGCCGCATACAGTGCAGTGGGTACAACATGTTCTGTACCCAGCAGAACTTTTCGACCTTCAGTGCTTCAGGGCATCAAATGAATGAACATTGTAATGATTAATTCCATGCAAAAGGCACTATGTACACAGTACACATACATATATGGCATGGCAATTAGCTTGAAAGCTCCAGATAGTAATGATATTTTGCAGTAGATAACTTTTACAGTAGTTTTTTATGTTATTAAAATGTAGTTTATTTGATTACAGCCTGATCAGCGTAGGGCAGAAACTGTAAGCGAAGTGAAGGTTTTTTTTTTTTTTTTTTGGCAGTAGATAACTTTTTCAATAGTTTAGTTTAATATATTGTTTATTACTATTCTGATCTGTGTCGTGACCAAACTGTAAGGGTTACCAACCTGAAATTTTACAAAACAACATGTATTTACTTTTAAATAGCTTAAAAGCTCAAGATAGTTGGAGTAACCGACTTTTACAGTAGTTTGTTATGTTGTTAAAATGTAGTTTATTTGATTACAGCCTGATTAGCGTAGGGCAGAAACTGTAAGCGAAGTGAAGTTTTTTTTGGCAGTAGCTAACTTTATTAATAGTTTATGTAAATATGTTGTTTATAACTGTTCTGATCTGTGTCAAGACAAAACTGTAAGGATTACCAAGCTTAAATTTTACAAGAAAACATGGTTTTACTTTAAAATAGCTTCAAAGCTCAAGATAGTTATTATGTTTTCATGTAGGTAGCTTTTTACATAATTTCGATTTTATTTATTTTTGTAACTCAGTTTAAATTTATTAAGAAAACTTGCATTTATTTTAAAATAAAAATTCTACAAAATGCAAAAAAAAGAAACTATCTCAAACTATCTCAACTGCTGCCAAAGCATATGCTAATTGCAGTACATTTTCATACATCTCAGCGTTTCCACTGGGTGCACATTAAGTTCACACATGTGTTGTGGGCGACATTTCAGTTTGTCGTTGTTGCTGTTGTTGTTGTTGTTGTTGTTGTTGTTGTTTCTGCTTGTCATGTTGTTGAACTACTTTTTGGAAATGACCCCTGACTCTGTCTACCACACATTCCCCCACAGTCCCTCATCTCGTTCGCTTTCTCGTTTGTACCTTTTCTACTTTTCTGCTTTTGCTTTGGCAATTTCTCTTTTTTCGTTTTGTTTTTGTTTTCTTTTTATTTTATTTTTCTTTTTTGTTTTCTTTTTTTTTGCTCAACTCTCTTGACTCTAATTTGGTTCATGGCCGTGTCGCGTCGTGTCCTGTCCCAGTCCTATTCCTATTCCTGCTTCGGTTCCTTTTCCTTTTCGGCCCGCTCCTGTCATAGTTAATTTGTGTTCTAGCTGCGTCTTGGGTTTTCCATTGTTTGGCTGCGTTTCCATTAATATTCTAGTGTGTCCTTTGGAGGATTACGAAGGAATTCGCTCAAGTTTCTTACACTTGTTGCATCTGATTGTTGTTGTTACGGTTTTTTTTCTTGCAGGGCGGCGAGGTAATACAGGAGAGTATTACGTCCAACATTGGCGAGGATTTGATTACCCTAGAGTTTCAGAAAACTGACGGCACTCTCATCACACAGCTCATCGACTTTCGCAATGTAAGTAGAGACATTAAAATGGAAAGTGGAAAGTGGAAAGCGGAGAGCGGAGAAGAAAATGCAATCAACAACAAATCTATTTTCTTCCCTGCAGGAAGTACAAATATTAAAAGCCTTGGTGCTGGGCGAAGAGGAGCGCGGCCAGAGTCAGTATCAGGTCATGTGCTTCGCCACCAAATTCAACAAAGGCGACTTTATATCCTCGGATGCAATGGCCAAGTTGCGTCAGAAGAATCCACACACCATTCGCACCCCCGAGGAGGACAAGGGACGCGAAACCTACACCATGAGCAGCTGGGTTCAACTGAATCGCTCCCTGCCCATCACCCGTCACATGCAATCCCTCTGCGCTGAGGCCACAGATGCCACCTATGTCCGGGATGTGGATCTCAAGGCGTGGGCGGAACTGCCAGGTGAGTGAATCATTTAAACCCAGGAGTGTCTAGCGTAAATACATCTAGTTGGTTTAAACGGAACAAGCATAAGTTAGAATATCTGTAGAGCTTAAAAATTGGGGGAAACAGCTCTTAAAGTTTCAAACTTTTTAACATAACTTAAGATGCTCATAAGTTGAAATAGAATAACAGTGCAATGATATTACAGATATTTCTCGGCATAGAATCGATTGAAAACAACCTTAACACATTTTATAAGTTGATTTTTATATGTCAAGGTATTTAAAAAGGCTTTTATAAAATATAACATCAAGTTAAAAGCAAGAATAACATTTAAAATAAACTCTAATATACTTTATAAGTTGATTTTGTTAAGTAAATCTATATGATTTTTATAATTGTCATTTTGAACTTTATAAAAATAAGAAGACTTGACTTTGAGTTTTCAGTCATGTTCTGTCAATAGAAATTAAAGTAAAGCTATTGAGCTACTAGAGATTTAAAGTACTTAGTTACATTTATGAAGCTTTAATGAGCTTTAATATGCAGCAAATTAAAATAACAGTTGCTTAGTTGGTTATTAATTCAGCTTAGATTCGTTTAAAAGATCATTAAGAAATCTTTAATTCTTTTTAAGCATTCTAGAAGTTTAAAAATTAAAAATAATTAGGCTTATAGGCTATTTTAAAATCAGATAGATAGGTTTAAAAAGAATTAAATGAGAAAGTATTAAAGTATTTTTAATGTAGTTATCTTTTATTTGTTAAGATCATTTTAATAATAAGTTTTCATAAGCTTTATTCTAAACAAAATTAAAATTGATTAAATTAAGGTACCAAAAAGTTAGTAAATAATATGATAAAAGCACATTAATACCAGGATTTTATTTGAAAGCTGTTGTCAACTGTTTAGCTCTTCCGCATAATTAATAAATCTAATTGAAATATTAAAATAAAGGATTTGTTTTATGATTATTTATGTAAGCCACATTTTGTACCTTTTTTTCCAATCGGTTTTCCGCTCCGTTTTTTTTTGTGTATTGTACTTGTGTCAACGCTTGGGATTGTGCTGGATGGATGGTTAGGCTCCTCGATTTCGAGCCTGGAGGCAGCAACCGAAAAATTTCCCGATGCGCTCTCGACACGATGCAACGAAGTGAGCAGCCTGTGGGCGCCGTGTCTGTGCAATCTGGAAACCTGCATCGGCTGGTATCCCTGTGGCCTCAAATACTGCAAGGGGAAGAGTGCGAGTGCGGGGGGTGATACGTCGGGGGCACAACAGCAGCAGCAGCAACAGCAGACGAATTATCGGTGTGGCATCAAGACCTGCCGCAAGTGTACACAGTTCACCTATTATGTGCGGCAGAAACAACAGTGCCTCTGGGATGAATGACGACGCGGCGAGCTGCAGATGCTGCAGATGCGATGCGCCAAGCAGGAGACAACAACAACAACGAAGGTGACTGTGGCATGCAATGCTGCAACGGGAATTGCAAGTGAAACAACGGCAACAGCAGCAAAAGCAACGACAATAACAACGAACAGAAGCAGGATGACAGCAACAACAGCAACTACAACAACAACAACGACCAACAAATTACGCCAACTGCTTTTGTTGGTGCAACAACAGATGCCTTTTGCACTGTGGAGCTTTCCGGTCCATCACACTACACCACCACCCCACAAACATTACCATACCCATACCCACTCTCAATCCCATGTTCAACCTTATCATCATACGACAACGGACGCCTTGTCGCATCACCCATCAACAATGGCTGCCATCGTGGCGTGATAATGGCACTAGAAAACTCGGACTGCTCGAATGCTGAAAACTCACAATTGTACACTCTTTCTCTCTCGCTCTCACTCTCACTCTCTCTGTTTCTACCTATCCTTTTCTATATATATTTTTCACTTTGTGACACTCTCTTGCCGCAGAGTTGCAGTGTTGACAGTTGTTTCGTTGTTTTTTTTTGTATATAGTAAATGTATATGTATAACAAATTATGATTAGAATATATATATAGAGAGAGCCAAGCTACATTTACGCTTATGTGCTGATGTGTATTAGTTAGGTTAGTCAAACATTTGTCATCGCATCATTAATCAATAATCATTTTTTACACTAATCAAAACACGGTTTACACTAGTTTACAAGTAATTTAAAAGTGTACGTAGAAGTAATTTGGAGTCGCTTATCTCTTTTGTTAAAGTGTTTTAGTAAAAAAATGTGAACAAGTGTTTAATATATGAAAGTTTTCTTTAATTATTTAAAGTATAAGTTTTTTAACAATGTGGTCTACTTTGGTATCTATTGGATAATATTCAAACAAAAAATAAAGATAAAGCAGTGTTTGGTGTTTTAAATCTTTGCTCAAATATATCTTCTTAGTTCAAATTAAAGAAATGTTATAAATAACATTTATATTTCGAAGTCCAAAAGTTTTCACCTGTTTCTGTTTCACATTTTTTGTGATATTTATGGTATTTCGTTTTAGAAATAAGCTAGAAAGTTTTTCTTATATTTTTTTTAAATCTCTGCTGCAAAAAAAACCAAAGCGCCCCCTAATTTTTGATAAAACGACTTCAAATTAGCTTTCAGAATACACATTTTTATAAAGATTCAACTGCTTAACCCCATATTTGTAGACCTGTGTAAACTCCCGCATCTACATATATTTATTTATCTTTCTTCTTCGTTCTCTCATTAAATTCCCTTCCATTTTGATTATCTTTACTTTGGTTGTTTGCATTTCGTGCACCTTTTCTCTGTCTATTTATCTTTGCTTTTCACATTAAATAATGAATCATTAAGTTTATTTACGCAGTTCGACAAATTTTCAACGCTGCTTTTTTTTCCATTACCATTTTCAATTCCATATTCGCCATTCGTCATTTGTCATAATTAATGTGTACATAATAATACAAATAATTGTCGCTTCATTAAATTTTCGCTTTACGCGCGTTTTTCCACCTCAATCGCATTATATTCTTTTTGTAATTCGATTTAAAGAAGCTCATGAAGATGAAATGTTTATACAGCATTTAGAGATAGACAGTTGCTGTTTCAGTTAACGCTTTCGCCTAATTCTGTGAAATGGTAGCGAAAGCGTTAGCTGTAACACCAAGTGTTAATTAAAGAATATAAAATTAAACGTGGCCTTAGCATGTTTTATGAGCGCAGTTTGTAAGATTCAAGGATTTGAGACCTAAATAAAGAACACACACACACACCAAACAAAAGAAACCACAACTAAACTGTCTGAATTGTGCTCATAATAGAAATTAATGTATTAGAGGGTAGTTTATAAAGTTTCTTATATACTAACCAAAAACGACTGCCGCAAATGCTTTTATTTATATAATTAATTATCCCAAAAAATGGCTGTTTATATATGAGAAACCAACTAAAATAAAACTATCTTAAAATCCGTTTTTAATTTCATCTTTTAGAATTTGTAATCCTCAAATTATTCTTTCTCTATAACATATATGACCGCCTGCCTTTTATCCAGATAAACTTAATCCACATTGTATCTTAACTTGACTAACTACTATTTAGATCGAAGCTAAGGAATTATAAAACAACCAAACAATACCAAGAACAATAATCTATTGTAAAATCTAAAACTAAAAGTCTAGTCTATTTAGAGTGTTAGAATGGCTATTTTCCTAAAAAGCATACTACAATTTATTACAAAATTCAACGAGAATTTCAATTTCGACTTAAATAAAAAGCAGAAATAATGGTGATAATAATTTTTTCTACAAATGCAAACTTCTCTCTCTCTCTCACACACACAAACAGACACCCTGCTAAGTAATGTAAAAAAGTATATATGAAAAATGGGGAATACAATTGTATATAAAATTAAGTATTTAGTGTAAATAGTTGTAATCTAAATGTAATTGTAAACAATAAGAAGAACTAAACACAATCTGATTCTTATATGTTTAGAGAGAATAATAATCGAATAATCGACTAGTCATAAATAAAGGCAGCTGACAAATTCTACATTTTATAGAAAAGAAAACAAAAAAAAAAAACCAATTGAAATAAATCGAATGTGTGTTGATTTTACTTGAGTTGCGGAGCGCCTAAACCACTTGTGAATTACAAGCACTCAATTGAAAATTGCTGCTTCTCACTTATTCTGCAATGTAAACACAGTCTTGGAATGCATTTTAATAATCATTGAAGCCAGTGCTGTGTTGGCTTCTTCCTTATTTTCTCTCCCTCGCACACACTCTGTCTCTCTCTCTTTCTGTCTCTATCTCTATCTCTTTCAGCTATTCTTCTCTAGAGCAAACAAGGTGCAATGTGCCGTTGAAGAGGCTTCGCTGTCTTCGTCTTCCAACTCTAGGCAATGGCAAATCCTTTATGCGATTTGTAATTCATGAGCAGCGCGCACAGATTCTTATCATTTATTTTGCTGCGCCATCGGTATCGAGTGCCAGACAGACGGCCAGACGTCCAGACTGCCAGACAGACAGACAGACGGTTGTTGGCTTTAACTATATTCATGGCAGCAACTGGGAAGAACCCAAACGACGATAGCTCAAGACGTGCGGAAACCAAATCGGCGTCGTAGAAAATTGAATTTGCAGCAGCCGCAGCAGCTGCTGCTATGCCATGGCTGGAGCATGGAGGTACAGTGGGGTGCAAAACGTATGTGCATGCCTAATGAGCCATGAAATACCAAGGATTGTGTCCTATTCTCCGCTCCACTCCTAGTTCCATCTCGTTTCTGTTTTATTTTTTGCATTCTGTGCGTTTTGTTGGGTAATCAGCAGCAGCTGGTCAACTCTCTCGATTGGGTCAAAGGCGCCTACACGCTGCCTTTGACCTCTACACACATACACACTCACATCCAACATATATAAATATATACTGTATGTATGGCTTAAGCTACATAATTACAGCTGTGATGAGGGCTGCTGGCGCGTAAATCAAACAAAATCAACTCTCAGCCTCTCACTTCACTCCCTTCCTATCGCCCTCTCTTTTTTGTTTCGTTCTGTCTCATTTACCCCTACCTCCTTCCCTCCTCCTGTGGGCGTGCTCTTAATTAAGTTTACAACTCTCGCAATTCGATTTTCCTTTGCGTTTTTGTTGTGGTATGGTGGAAATTGTTGCCACAACGACCAGTGTATCCCACAAAATTGTCGAGTTCGTTTTAATTAAAAATAAAATACATAATTTAATGTTATTTGCTTGCTGAATGGTAAGAACAAGCTGACAAGCAATAAAGTTGAAATTTCAGCTCTGTTTAGATACAATTTTAAAAGGTTTTAAGTTTCTAGATATTTAAAGTGTAACTCTGACCTATAAAAATGTCAAAAAAAACTTTAGTTTGCTGTGGAGTACAAAATTTTAGTTGGATTTTAAGAGTTTTGATGAAAACGAAAGGAAGCAGCTGCCAAAAGTAAACTAAATAAATATTTACAGGTAAGTAAGTAAGGTAAATTAAGCTATATTTTCAGACGACAAAATAAAATTTAGAATTTAAAACATGCAAGAATTATAAAAATTTTTATTATTTATTTAAATACTTTTGAAGTTTGTTTTGTTTTGAATTCATAAAAATTAACTACTTTCTGTTTAATTTAGATTTATTTGTTGATTTGTAATTATATTTTATCAACTATTTTTATGTTTAACAAATATCTAAGCAGCTGTACAAGCCTCGCTCTTCTACAAAAACACTCTTGACTGCTTTGTCGCCTGTCGCTTCAACAGCCTCAACAGTTAGCCAATATTGTTCAGACATTCAGCATATGCGATAGTCGAGTGTTCATTGCTATTTGTTGATGTTGCTGCTGCTGCTGTTGCTGTTGAGTTTAAGTATTTTGTATGGCCATGTGCACTTTTCGTATTGACTTTTTCAGGTCAAAAGGCGTCTGTGTGCTTAACATTTGCATAACAACTTAAAATCACACACTGACAGAAACAGAGAGAGCGTGTGTAAGAGAGAGTAAGAGAGAAAGAGTGAGTAGCATTAAATTAATATCGCCCACACGCCATGTAATCGTCTCAACTATCAAATGGGCTCAAGCAGCTGCTTTTTCGGCTGGCTTAACTTCACTTGCCAGCACTCAAAGTTCAAGGCTTACAATTTATATGTGTATATATAGAGTGCCACGCCCCCTTTTGCCTCCCACAGCGTTAATTTTGTTGGGTCACGTAGGGCAGAAAATGTTGACGACTTGCCAACAACAAAAACAGTTTCAAATGAAATTTGCACTTGACAACTTGACGAACTGACGCAATGACGCACTAAATGAACGCCGCAGACATTTGGCTTCAGCATTTGTTAAATTGTAATTGAAAGTTTTAACAATTAGCAGGGCCAAGAGCAGAGTGGCAAGTGGTAACAACAACAATGAGCCTTTCATGACTTAACATTATGTAAATTCAGGCAGCGCCTAAAAGCAGGCAACAAGTTTTGTATTTGTTTCACCCTTAAGCGGTATGCAGTTTAATGAAAATTACTACATAAACATAGACGAGTCAAAGGAAGAATTCAAAAAAATATATATTTGAAAATGTTAAATGAAAGGACTTGGAATCGCCTTTATTAAATAGTTTTCATTTCTTGAATTTTTGCTTTGTAATTGGATTTCTATGTTGGCCAAAAGGCGACAAGTTGTGTTGGCAGCACTAAGGAATTTTCAGGCTAACAAATTGATGCAAAATTGTGTTAGCTGGAACACAATTTCTTAACGTTCTGTGACTGAAGTAATTGCCATTTTGATGACTCTCGAATTGAATTGCTATATTTTTGGGGAAAGAGCTGAAACTCTAACTCAACGGTCTGTGAATATTTCACTTGTCATGATTATCTATGGCATTATTGCGTGAGCTGTGGGCGTGGTCAGTGCCACCAAAAGTTGGTTTCCCTTCAATTGCAACGCACATAAATCAATGACAATCAAAATTCATTTCGTTTGCGTTGATTTATTGCGTTTGTTTGATTTGCTACAGCGCTAGATGGATAGACAGATAGATTGATAGACTCCAGAAGAGAAAGAGAAGCCAATATATGGACAGTGAGACAGAGTGAGGAAGGTATATGTGTGTATGTATGTTGTAGACCTGCCTTTTCCTTATCAGCAATGCATATTAATGTGAACGGTGAACTCTGAAGGCGTAACAATGGGGGATCAGCTTTGTTCGTTGCTGCTTTTGATATTTCTTTATAACTTCTGTTTATTTTTTTGTATAAATATTAAATGTACAGGGTAGAGTGGCAAAGGGGGCATAGGTTGTAGGTGGGTAACCTTTTTTGCCAAATCATCAATCAATCAAACACGTGTGATTTGCTACAGTTCAAATTTCGCTCTCAGTTCAATCGTTCAAGCATTCAAGCAGAAATACAAATATTTGCTTTTTTTTTAAAGTACAATAGCGCCTACAGGGCGTGTCATACCTTTTCTTTTTGTCAGTGCTCTCTAGAGCCGAGAGCTGAGAGCTGTGTAACAGCCGAAGGACTTAAGCCCCATCGTCCGTCAGTTTGTCTGCTTGTTCCTTCACCTGTCTGACATGGCTTACAAATGGAGGCCCAAAAAGGGTAAGACTCCTTTTTGCTTGAAGCAACACCATCTGCTGGTTTGCTCCACTGCCAGCGCCTAATCTCCTGTGTGATGTGCTTGCAACCTGTTACATAGCCAGTTGGCCCTTAAAGTGCCACGAGCCACGGGAGCTAAGAGTTTTGTGGACGAGGGCCTAACTTGCCTGGCAAATGGCATGGGTAATAAGGGCTCTGTGAAATTATTTAGAAAATTCTGGCTTAAGAACACTCTGGGCTGTATACACGGTAAACTCTTGTAGCAAATGTTGCGGAATTTTTAAATAAGAAAAAAATAAATACAGCTTGACTTTGACCTGTAAAAGCATTACATTATTGTGGTCATGTCATGTCAAAGCATTCTGACAGATCTCGACAGTTGGGTCGATAGCTAATTAATGAAAATATATGTATATGACAGTTGAGAGTGATTGAAAACCTAAAAGACAACATTTCAAATATGTGTTCTGTAAATTATAAATAAAACATTGTATAATTATTGGAAACTACATGAAGCTAAACGCTGCTCTAGAATGTATGCAATACTTTTCGCAGGAGAGTTTCCATATTGCACGCAAAAGTATGCTACACTTTTTTGTTATTAGAAGAGCATTTAATAAGTTGAAGTCATTTTCTTCTAACTATTGATAGAATATTACAAATTTATTTACCTTAATTTTTTTATTTAAAGAAAGTAACGAAAATTAACTAAAATAAAAATATAGTACAAGGATTTTGCCATTTAAATATATTTTAATAAATACAAAAATACAATTAATAAACTACTTTAAATTTTAGTTTCTACTTGGATTTATTATAAATTTTGCCAAGTGTAGTTCCCCCTTGCACAATTCTTTGAGTACTCCCAATTAGCTATGGTGGTAGGATGGATAACTCAAGGGTAGCTTATCCGTTAAAGCAGCTGCCGGACGTCTTCTTGGCCAGTCAACCAATCCGTTTAGCTTGTCGTTTACTTGAATTGTTGCCAAAACAATTTATGTTGAATTTTGAACAACATTTTGCGCACAATTGAAAATTGTGCAATGGCATTTGTTCTGGCAGGCCATGACAGTGGAAGGGGATGGTTGGTGCAGGGGAGATCTGCTAAGTGATGGCAGCAAGTGCTGTGTAGCAGCTGCCACTAGAGTTTTGCATATTTATTCAATATCAAAATAGACGACAGTTAAATTGTAAATAAGTCTTAGTTGCAATTTCAGTTGGGAGTCTTCTTCTTCTTTGCATTTCTGCATTTCAGCAGCTGCTGAAATAATTACGAACAATGCGATAATGCGGCTGCTTGCTTCGAAAACTTTAATGAGAGGCAACAGATAAAAAGCGGATGTGGGAGGAAAAAGGAGGGACGCCTAGGAGGTGGAGGGCTTAAAGCAGGCCTCTATTAAATCCCTGAAGTGCACACTTGGCTTCGTTTTCGCTGCACTGCCTCAAGTGCATTTTGCTAATGACAAAGTCAAACAGGCGCGTGGCAACGACTTTCAGCGACTTCAGGCGCTGACAAATGCCGGCACAGTGGTGCAAGCTTGCCGATAACTACTTAAATGTAGATTCTTACAAGACACATTTAAAGCTATACTTTAAAGTTTAGTTTCAGTCTTCTCAGTTATTGAGAATTGTGAATAATTTCAATATATGTATAATTTACGATAGTTTCTATTGAGACAGTGCATTTTGACTAAATCGAGCTACTATATTATATAGTTGTAACCGTTTACATATAACTTTTATGCGCTATGTTTAATTGAATTACATCTTTAGCAAATTTCGGTGACACTGTGCAACGATTGCGTTTAGTGTTGCATGCTTTTGGGCGCGACAAACAATGCTCCTTTGCCGTTGTGTGACTGTCTGCCTGTCTGTCTGTCTGCCTGTATTGCTGTTCTCAGCCTGTTGTCAGTCTGCCGTGTGAGTGTGTCTGTGTGTCGGTGAGTGTGCGTGCAATTTACGCGTCCAGTGCCAAGTGGCAGACGAGGCAGGCCGCAAGCTTCAGGCGATGCCATTGCGACCAGTTGGCAGTCATGCAACTTTAGTGTGTGTCTGGTTGGCGGCAAGTGTTGAAAACATGTTAATTGCTAACAACAACAACAACAACAGCAAAACACCAACAACAATAACAGTAACAATAGAAACAAGAACACAAACAACAGCAACAACCAGCAGCAGTTAAAGGCATCAGCTTGGCTGCTCCACTTGCAACAACGACAAAGACGACAAACATTTCCATGTGCCAAGCGGAAGTTGTGCGCCTGCCACACCCCCAATACCGTCAAGTAGGCGCGCCATAAAAAAATAAAAAATAAAAGAAATGTAGAAGAAATAAGGGAGCCGCCAAAGCACCAAGCGGAAGTATTTGTCATGATATTTATCGCATAAGCCGTTTGCCATTGCCGTTGAGTAGGCGGCCTCAGCAAACGGAAAATTGTGAAAATTTAATTGAAAATGTTGCCTGCCGAGGACACGTGCCACGCACAGCCAGCAGTGGTAGCGGGGTAGTGAAGCAGTGGGGATCGCTGGCGGCACAGCAGCTCATCAAATATTAAACCGCTGCTGTATTTTTTTTTATATTCTGTACTCAAGTTGAGCAGCTGCCGTCGAAGAGGAAGCTTAAAAAACATAACAAATAAGACGCATAAAATATAAAATAAAATATTTTAAAATAGGTCATCGATTGAAATTTATTTTTTCTGTATTATTTGTTGGCCTAAAGTCTCCTGTGAATTATATGGCTTACACTGGAAACTGTTTCAACTTTTTGATGACATTTTTTAAACGAAATTGAGACTGCAAATTATATAAATAAAATTTATACATTTTTGTTAAATGAATGGCGAAATGAAGTTTATTAATTTGACGTTGACATTAAAAATGCAGTTAATTAAGTTTCTTTTTTATTGGATTAATTAGTTATTAATTTCAAAAGAGGACATTTAAAATGATATATATTTGAATATGCGACTTTTTCATATATTTAATTATTGTTTTTTAAATTTATGTTATAAAATAAATGCTAATAAATTTGTGACATTTACCTGGAGTATTCTAGATACCTTTAATATAAGTATACAAAAATATACTGTCAGTTGTTCAAGTGTCCCCTGCTTCCATCTACTCTTATTCTTTTTATTTGTTATGTCCTTTTTGTTAGCCTCTTGCTTACACACGTTTTGCCATCTTCTGCTACCTTATTGTCTATTATAATTTTGTATAATGGCCTTGTAAATTTTTTATGACCAAGAAAACGATGGTTGCATTCAATTTAAAAATCACAGCAGCTGAAATGCCACATCAAATTACAAATGTGCATTTATAATGAAATAGAGAATGCAAAAAAAATAACAAAATAAAATCGTTAAAAAAGCGCACGCGCTACAATCATACAATTTTTCACATTAAAGCACATCAATTTTTAATTAAAAACAAAAGAAAAGGATGGCAACAAAATGTCTATCAAAAAACACACAAAAAAAAGAAAATGAGACAAGAAAAAAAAAACAAATAAAAGTGCCTGCAAAGTATCTCAAGCACATAATCCTTTTTAATGGCATTCAACGACCAAAAAATAAACCAAGTGAATAAGCTGTAAGCGAGAATAATCGCCCGCGACATACCCTGCGCCCAATACCTTCTTCGTTTATTTATATTTTTAACGAGTTTAGCTTTTAAATATATGTTGCGATTCGCATATGGTCTTTTTTGGCTACAATCTCACTACTATTGTTAATTGGAAATAAACACACATAATTGTGCTAGAGTAGTTGCCTTTTCTCTGTTACAAACTTTTGAAGAAAGTTTGTTATACCCTTGGCAATGGGTATACAAACACAGGGAGATGGAGCGACAGCATAAAAAAATTACTGACGACGCCCGCAAATTAATTTGTTTATTTAGGCGGCATTTTTGCAGCTGTGTAACGAAACTTTTGCTGACAATTTAAAAAATTTTAAATTCCAAACAAAATTAAAAGTATTATAGTACGAGTATATAAAAAAAAAGACTCCTTTCCCCCTCTTGACAACGAGAATTTGCATTTAGTTTTGCCTAGAAAACAGGAGTATGGAAAAATGGAGGTCAAAAAATGTAGCAAATTTACAAGCGAAATATGCACGAGTTGTCAGCAGCGGAAAAAATATAAGTGAGACGGCACTGATATAAGAGTGCTCGACTAACAGATGCTCTTTACTTAGTTCTGTAAGGAATCTAAAAAAATATATATATAATGAGCTGAACAACTCTGGAAGGAGAGTGCTAGAAACTATACTTTTTCAAGAAAAACAGTGAAATAAAATCTTTAATCCCTTAAATCTAGGTGAAGATAGGAGCAAAAATGTCAGCTAAACAGGAATACATTGAAATCTTTTAGTATTTAACTAATTTAGCAAGAAAACTAGGGAACATCCTGTAAGAGTATCTGAGAAAAAAAGATGCTGAAATTGCAAATGACAAGTTTTGCACTAAGCAGAAACGTAAATAGAAGATGGCCAGAGAAGAGCAACATGAAGGACCAAGGGGCAACTGAAGTGGTGTATGTATGTATATATTGGTGGTGTAGTGTAAAAGTGCAGCAGTTGGGTAGAGTGATGGAGGCATGACAGTTACATTGACACACTTACTGCATGATGAAGCAAAATGAGTGACAAACTGACTGCAGCATGTTGTAAGCTGCTTATTAAGCGCCGCCGATGTCGCTGTCGCTGTTGTTGCATCCGACGTTGCAGCAGTGGCAAGAGCATTTGACATGTTGCACAGCTGCACAACGACAACAGACTCCGCCTGCCGCTCAACAAATTACAAACTGCGACCCATAAAACGAGTCGCCCAAATATAATATAAATGAGCTCAAAAGCAAGCGACAAACTTAAAGTAAATAAATGGGTTACTTTCACTTGAGATATGCTACGCTTTGGGAATTGCTGAGAGGGTTAATAGGGAGAGAGAGCAAGAGAGTGAGAAGGGAAGAGCAAGAGAGTTTTGAAGTAAAACCCTTACCCAAATCAATGTCAATTGCGGCTGTTTTCAGCTGAAAAAAGCACATAAAAAAAGAGAAAAAGAATGAGTGTGATACGTTGCCACGCTGCGTGGCAAGTTGGGTGGCAAGTTCCAGCACGTGCCTCCAGTTGATGAAGTTGCCGCGTTAACAGCCGTTAAACTTGCAACACGCAAAAGGTTTTGACGCACCGTTGAGATTTCTGCGCTCTGAATTTGCTCACAAAACTTTTTCCTCGCTTTCAATAAATTAACAAAATGACAGCCATAACAACAACTGATGGTAAAACTTATTTTTTGGCTAAAATAAAAGTGTTTAAAGTATCTTTTACGAAAAATAAATTTTAAACTTTATTGATAACTTAAAAAGGTAATGTTTAAAGCAAACATACGCTTTAAGAAAATATATATTTCTAAGATTTCAAGTCGTTTAATTGAAGGAGCTGTATAAAATAGAAAAAAATAGTTAGTTAAGTTTTAGTTTCGCTTGTATTTTATATTTCTTAAGCTAATACTTTTTAATAACATAAATATGCATGTTTTTAAATACTAGAAAATATATTTAAAGTTAAATTATCGCTTTGTTTATTTAACGCATCAAGTTTAAACAAGTTTTAAAACGGTAATTCTTTTGCATTTCTATTAAATTTTACGCAAACTTGTTTATTTTGCAAGTGCAAATTGTTAACTCCTTAACAGTCGACGTATAGTATTATAAAACTCAGACTTTTCATGCTGACATGGAAATGCCTGTGCCATGTTGTCATTAATTTGCCAAACAACATCAGTTGCAGCAGCTAAGGCAAAGTTAGAATGCTACAAGCTAAACGGAGAAAGAGGTTTTGGAAATCGCGTAGAACAGCTGCGACATACTGTGTAAACATTTGTTATGTATAGCAGATAGTTTATAAAATATAAAACATGTTTTAAATGTTTTGCAGTTTAGTTTGTCAAATACAATTTTTCACTTAATAAAAACGCATGTTGCTGCTAGCCCATTTTGATTTGCTAATTTCTAGGGTACAATTTCAATGGCTGGCAGCAATTCTTGATGTTGCTGCCTTCTCGATGTTGCTGTCGTTGTCTATGTTGTCTGTTGCTGCTGTTGCGCTTTTAACGAGCGCCATTTTTAAGCAGGCTGCCATGCTGACACGAGTTCCTAAAGCTCTTTGAAATATTGCACATACGCAGCGTTGTCTCTTCGCATCCACATCTCCATCCACGTTTTGTGCCCAGATGCTGTTGCTGCTGTTGCTGCTGCTGCTTCTGCTGTCGCTGTTGTTGCCTTCGATCTGAGCAACATTTACTTTCAATCAAGTTGAAGCTGTTCTCTCAGTTCTTGCTCGAGTGCAAATCTCAATGGAGAACAAAACGCTGAAGTGCAAATGAAATGAGATGCGATGTGAGTCCAAGTAGCAACTGCTGTGTTGCTTGTCAAAATGTATACATGTGTTTTTTTTTGTAAATTTCTTTTGTTTGCAATTTCATTGAAATATGATTTCTCTTTTGGTTTATTTCCAAAGTGGCAAAACAACTAAACAAGGCAAATTAACAGGAAATGCAGTCATGTGTCATTTAGTATGTGAGCTAAACCAGTTCCGAGTTGCAATTTCTACTGCAAGTTCAATAAGCAAAAAACTGTATATTTTGTATTAAATAAATTAAATTTTATGTTTCTAAATGAATAACCCTTTATTTAAACCCTAAGCTTGTTTTTCGAGTTAAAATTTCATACCATTTTGTAATTGATAGCCGTTTTAGATATGCGTGAAATTATTAAAATAACTTAGGTAGAATTTTCAACGAATTGAAATCTAATTGTAATTAAATGTAAAATTAATGCGATTCTGTATTTGAGAACAGTGTTCAGATTTTAGAAAAAGCAAATGCTTATTTTGCGCTACATTGGCAAATATTGCTACATTCTCTTCGTTTTGTCGTGCTGCAAATTCGAGAGTGCATTTTGACATTTTCGTGCGCTTCGTTGAGTCCACAAAGTTAATGGAAAAGCACGCAGGCCAAACAACGATATGTATTCATATCCGATGTATGCTGAGTTTTACACAGACAATGTCTGTCTGTGTGCTGGTAGCTAAGCAAGTAGAGTCTGATGGCAAAGAGCGCGTGCATTGTGCTGAATGAACGAGGAACAATGGGAGCATTTGCTTATTGCCAACTTGGTTAAATTTGCTGTGTTTTTTTTTTGTCTTTTGCCTTGCCACCTGCTGGGCGTTCTCAGCTTAAAGTATGCTCAGATCAGGCCTAGTTCTTCGAATCTGGCTAATTGCCTGGGTGCTGCCATTGATCTTATCGATTTTTGCTTTTTATTCTTTTTGTTTTTATTTATTGCTGCATCTGGCAAATATTTATGAAACACCAGTTTCGATTCGATTTCCCTCTCCCAATTGTTTTGCAATTGAAAAAGTTTGATTTAGGCTGCAAAGAATTTTGTAGAGAATACAAAAATTGTGCACACAAAGAAAACTTGGCAAACAGCCGGAAAATCTCGTTTATTTATTGCTTGGTTGAGCTACTAGCTGCATAACCTGAATTCGAAAAGTATGGTTACGGCAACAGATTTGCAGATTAATTTAGAAAACTCATTCGCACACCATAATGGGCAAGCAAAAGTTAAATCCAGTTTTTATATACTTGAATATCATATATCCGTATGGAACGAAAAGCAATTTCCTTTCAGTTTTGAATACCCATACACACTTGGTTAACTTTTTTTGGGCTCATTTCGTTGGCTGGGATTTATTCTGGCATCTGTGGAGTAATAATCACACTTTGTAATTTCATTAACGCCTTCATTTCCAGGAAGCGACTGTCACTAGGTATTATGGGGAGGAGGGGAAGTAGTGGGGGAAAGAGCACACCTGAAATCAAACTGCCTTAACGCCTTTGGTTCGTCTTCACGCCCCTATGGGAGAGTCGAGTTTTTGTTGCACATTAATTTCGCCTTATGAAATCTTTAGCACATTAAATCGTCTGATGCGTAACCCTTTATACCAAAAAAGCGCCCCTGCGGACCACGCCCCTGCTGGCGCCATTACACCCACAGTGGCGTCCAAAAGTTACGCATTAAAAACCTTTTTTGTTATGCTTCAAAAGTCGTAAAACTGAGTTTTATGAATGCGATTAAGCGCGTGAACTGCACGAAAGCATATTTCACTTGCTCTTCATTGTTGCTCCCTCTCTTTCGCTACTTCTTTCTCTTTCATTTAACCCACTTGTTATCTGCCCGTCTCACTCTATATGTCTGTCTGTCTGTCTGTCTCTGCTATGCGTCCTACTTTGCTGTTATTCCCGGAATTTGTCATTTTTAATGACTGCGAAAAGAATGTGCTCGTAATTACATGGCCAAAACGAAATAAGAAGAAGAAAGAAGAGGAACAACACTCGTTACTATGTGTGTACTATTTCATTGTATTATGTATCATCAATTCTTTTTACTTATTTTATGCCATAATTTCAAAAAAAAAAAAGGAAAAAAGATACTTGTGACACATAACTAATTGCGTCAACAACTGTCTGATAAAAATACAGACACAAAAAATATATGATATATTCAATTCGTTGAGTAAGCCTCGAATTAAATTTAGCTCATTTATGTATTACATAAGTTTAAAATTCAGTTATTTTTTAGTTAAATTCCGCTTTAATTTGTTTGCAACTGGCACTTAGTGCTCCAAATTACTGGATTTAATTAGAACTAAGCACGCTAAAAATCAAAAGCCCAACAATTTTCGCCAAGTTAAAGTTAATTAAAATTAATGAAAATACTGTAAATATTTTCACAGCAATTTCCGTTATTTCAGTTTCAAGTAGCGTTAAATAAATTACGTTTATTCACTTTAACAGCGGGTTATAAATTATGACTGCTGTGCGTTTTAAACTTTGTGCTCTGCATATAACTTTGTATTAAGTTCATAATACTATTTGAATTTAATTTGTTTACAAGCTGTTAAACAATTTGCTGTAGCTCGCTTTAAACTTTATTAATTTATGCACTACTTTAGATACAGAAAGAGAGAGTGGATATATTTCTTTAACTACTTTCGAAAGTCTTTTTCCGTATTGAACTACTAACTATAGCTAAGGTTTTAAAGCGTATTTGTTTTTAATTGAATATACTTTTCGTAAATACCTTTCAAAATGGTATGCTGTAATTGTATTCCTGGTGTGTAAAAACTGGCAAGTGTTGTACTTAATTATTCAGTTTAAGTGAAGAGCATGTGAGCTTCGTTTTGTTCTAAGCTGCTACTGCTAAGTTCTACCTTTTCATTTGGACGTGTTTGGCTGCCTGAATTGCAGTTATAACTAAGTAGCATGAACCATCCAACTAATGCAAAACCAGCCTGGTATTCACACAAATATGCCGTGCACACTTTAGGGGGGGTTCAAAAGACTAGGGCTGGCAGCAACAGCAAGGAGGGGGAGATGAAAAACCCTTAGCGCAATTTTGCTATTGTTCTCAACTGGCAGCCACTACTTAAATCCGTTTCCTCAGCTGCTTGTCTTTCATTTTATTCAGCTTTTCAGCGTCATCCTTGAAGGTAGTAATGTCTGTGCCTCATGCTCTTCTCTCTTCCCTTCCTTGGTATTCTATGCTTCTGTCTCTTTGTCCATTCGTCCATTCGCCTCGCTGGCTTCGCTTTCTTTCTATTTGGCATAGCATTCGCACTTAAGTGATTTTGACACTTGTCCTACTTTCCATGCGTTGATTTTTGTGTCAGCAGTACTCAAATAGTTTCACACCCCCCACCCCTTGCAAACCCCAGACCCCTCTTGAAATGCCTCAACCCCTCTGTAGCCTTCCTGCTATGTAGCCTTTAGGCTCCTGCTTGTTGTTGCAGTGTGCCAGTCGCTGCTGAAGTTGTTCACCTTTCAATAGGAACTTTTCTTCCCTTTTTTTCTGCCTTTTAAAAAACCCAATGTAAAGAGTATGATAGGTTTTTTTTAAGTTTATAACAGATATAAAATAAATCCACTACATATAATACATTATATTGTATTGTAAACAGATTTAAAATCAGTTTTTGTACTAATTGCCCGAAATAAAAGCCAGACGCATTTTATTTGTCACTGCACGCTATGGAAAAACTTTGAGCTGTTTGTTTGTTCTACAGGCATTGGGCATATAACAGTCGATTGAACTCATCTACATTTCAATTTCCATTTTTTTTTTTTGCGTCAGGACCTGTAAAGTGGCAGCAACTTTAGTTCCTAGTACTTTCCACTTTTCACTTTTCCGTTTCATGCATTTTCCGATGCGTTCTTGTTGTTGCTGCCAGTGATCTACGGCTGTCGTCATGCTGTTCATAAAACTCAACGTCATCAGCGTCTTTGGTCTGCCAAACAAAACGACAGCTGAAGTGCACTTTTGCGGTTTTTCCTTATGCCCTTGTGTATGTGTGAGTCTGTGTGACAACAGTCACTCAGTCTTAGCCAGCTTTGCTTTTCATCTTCCTCTCTCTCTCCCTGTTTTCTATTTGTCTTGGCCATATTGTTGTTTTGCTTTTTGAGCTTTGCTCTCACAACTTGCTTACAATCTAAACGCATTAGAAATGATTTGTGTTCTCGATAACCGCAAAATGCAACTGGTTGCCTAGCAGAAAAGCAACAGTTTGTTATACACAAATAATCGAAACGAAGAGTCTTACTTTCCAGTTTTGCAGCTTAATACCATTAGGTGAAAAAAAACTTGTGTAAATTAAATTATTTCCTGCAGCAATGAGCAACTTTTTGTGGGCCAAAAAAAGTTTTGACATGATATTTTTTTTTGTCTCTTTCTATGCTTTTCATTTCTTTTGTCAAAGTATATTTTACACACGCACACAACGAAAGAGATGGGGAAAAACTAGGGGGGGGAGGGAGAAAGTCACTGTGGCATTAAAAACTAATTTTATTTCTAATTAATTTTGACGTCTCGTCTTTTGTGGTTAAATATTCTGGCACGCGAAGAGACTTTCTTTATGGTGCGGGCTTCGAGCCCAAGTCATTAAAAAAGTTGCCAAAGACTTTTCCACACACACACAGGCAGATAAACTTTCTGCACGTTTGGGTGTGAGTGTTGATGTGTGTGTGTGTGTGTATTTAGTTGTCAGAGTCAGCTACGTCGCACATTTTAAATGCCTCAAATGAAATTAACAAAGAAAAAGCAGTAAAATGTCACCGCAGCAGGTGTACATATATGTAATATATATACACACTAATACACCACACACACACACATACATACCACACACACACACACTCGTGTGTGTAAGTTGCGGTGCTTTTGGCATGCCCAAAGCCTCACATTATCCAGCAATGGGCGCCCAAGTTGACGGCTTTTGGTAAAATTTTAAATGAACGCAGCGACGACGATGAGTTTTCTTCTTTCCTTTTAGTTTTTTTTATTTTTTTTTTTTGGTATTTGTAGACCACATAAAATTGTGTGAACATTTTGTGAAAACTTGCTAGCAGCCAGGCTCGGCTAGAAGAAGAAGAACTGAAGACTGAAGTGATGAGAAACCACTACGAATTAAATATGTGTTTTAGTTTGTTACCCTCAAAAAAGTTGTTCAGCTGCTTTTCGTTTGGCTTCTCAATTTGCTTGTGCTTTGTTTTTTTTTTTTTTTGTTTTTTTTTCTATCCAAAAACTTTTGGCGCCAACAAAGTGGCTTTGTTTCAAGGATTTGGCTTGAAAACGGCTTGAGTTATTTTTAGAATGGATCTTTATGTGCTTCAGGCTTTTTAATGTATGTAAATTTTTACTTCTACAAATAAATGACAAAATTTATCTAAAAATACCAGAGAAATTATATTTTTTTTTTGCCAGAATGTAATGTTTTCTGTTTAAAAACTAGCTTTCAATTTTTGTAAAGTTTTAAATAAATTATTGTTTTTAATTCTTGAAATTTTGAGCGTTTTGCACAAAACAATTTTTAAATTTTCGATGTGAAGTAATCAATTAAATTATTGATTGCTTGTGAATAAATATTGTTCACTTGACATTTTAAATTGGTTTCTTCCATTTTATATATATATATATATATATGTACATATAAACTTGTTGTTTGAGTATTATGTAACTGGCTTGTAATTGATATCGAATCGGAAGTGAAGTATTTGTTTAATAACATTCCATCTTTATGGTTGCATATTACGCACACAATCTGTTGTTGCATACAGGCAAACAATATAAATAAAAACCAACGTTGAGCCTTAAATAAAAAGAATGGGAAAAAATTGAATAAATGCCTCATCAATTGCAGGCATAACTCACTTTGTGGCACAATTAAGTATGCCACACACCTACAAGCAGACAGTTACAGAGAGCGACAGAGAAAGGGTTGGAGAAGGGGGGTTTGTGGTGCAGTGAACCACTCTTTAAAACCCATTGTTGACATTGCTTCATTTGCACTTTGTTGTGTTGAGTTCGTGCTGCACGGATATCTGTTGCAACATCGCTGCTCTGTAATTGTTTCATTTAACTGCATTTAATTGAATATTTCACAACATCATTGGCAATTGCAATGATAAATTGTTTACGCGTTTTAAGCAAATAAATGCTTGTAAAACGCAACTGATGTCTCTCCGTTCATCTCTCCATGAGCTGTTGACCATGTTTCATATTTGCTGCAGATATTATTAATGTTTAAAACACGCTACTCGCCTTAAAGTCCCTCGACTGTTGCCTTCAATTTGTGACAGCAACATTGAACCTGTCACATTTGTTTATAAGTTTTAATAAAGCCATAAAATGACAGCAGGTCACACACAACAAATAAACTCAACAACAAAGCACTGACACTAAGCGCTTTAAGATTTGACCTCGCTTTGGCTTTTTCCTGCATACCCTGTAGTTAGTTATTTAGCAAGTTGGGTAGCATAAGTGTTAGTTGATAACTAAGCTGTGTTTGAAACTGTCTCTGCTTATACTATATCTTCTTCAACTTTCTGAGTGTTTTTATTTTGTTTCAAATATTTTATAGGGTATCTTTCTAGGCCAGCAATCTCTAGTTTGTCCTTCAACTTCTTAGTTGTCGTTTTTGTTGGCCGTGTTTGGTTTTAGTTTTTGTTTGTCGTATCAAAAATGCCGTTGCCACAAAACCTTTGAGCAAACGCAAATAAAATGCAAACGCACACACACACATACGCAACTGTTGTTTGACTATCCATGTCAGCGGTGTGTGTGGGGGGGGGGAGAGGGAGAGGGGAGAGCATTTTGTTTACACGGCTGCGAGGTATGCTGAAAGCTGTCAGTGTTCGTATTCGTATATTTGCATACATTTTTTAGTACGAACAGAGAAATAAGCTACAAATATATGAGTATTACGCATACGCCACGTTGCACCAGTTGCAACCAATTTGTGCAGCTTCTGAAATAAATGAGAAGACTGTGTCAAAAGTTGTTCAAAAGCGACTGTAGAGACTTTTAGTAAATGGAAATATATGTTATGCCATCAATAAATAAAGCAATTTTAATCTTATGACTATGCTGTAGGCTTTTTGGTGGTGATTTTATGCCGCTTAAATTACTAAACAACTTTTCCCATTATTTAATAGCTATACAAATTCTACTTCTGTTTGGTTTCTCATACATTCTCATTAATTTGACAAACTCCTTATTTATCTTTGACCATCTACAAGCTTAATATTCTTACTTATCTGAGAAATTTGCTACCTGAGGCAGCAGTCTGTTATTAGGAAACTTCTTGTATATGAGTATAGTTTTCGAAAAGTGACAAGACACGTCTTGTCATCGCTTTTAATTTAAAATCAAAACTCTTCGTCAGACACGCATGCCACATCCTGAAGTTGCAGTTGCAGTGCCTTGATATTTGCTTCATTAGCTATTCAAAACTTGCTGCAACTACGAGTATATTTACCAGGATGGTGTTTTGGGGCGAATTCAGCTGCAGCAAGGACTTGCCACAAACTGCAGCCATAATGTTTGTCTGCCTCATGCTCAGCTTTTTGGCAGCCTTGTGCTGCTCTGTCTCTCTCACTCTTATTCTCCCCTGCTACTTATGTCTTTCTTCTGCTTCTTCTTTCAAAGCCACTTCATCTTCCTTTGTTGGTTTTCTCGGTTGCCGCAAAACTTATGCCGCCATTTTATGAAGATGAGGCATTGCAGCAGCATTGCACATAAATTAATGAAAATTTATTTATGCCCAAAAATGTGGAGCAAACAACGCAGAGCGAACAACGCGCATCAAATGTTTTCCAGTGCATTAGGCAGACATAGACTTATATATATGTACAAACATATATATCACTCAAAGATATTGTTGTCGTGTGCAGAGGTAGTGTAGATTGAACAACAGCAAAAGCAACAACAACTGCAGTTCAATGAGCGTATAGCATGCAACAGAATTGACTAAGAGGGTTGCTTCTTAAATTTCAAGCTGGCCATTTTCATATATATTAAATATGTATAGAAGCTGACAAATCTTAATGTATACAATTTAAAGTTATGATAGAGATTGCTACAGAAATTCAGCAAAATGTATGTATTCAAGAAATTCTAATTTATTGTTTACTTAATTTTGAGTTGGTTAAATACCTGAGTTTGCTGCCGAATTGTCGGTGTGGACTACATAGTTAGTCGGTCAATACATGTTTCTGTTATATTGGGTAGTTGGGTATGGTTGAAGTTCCCTTAACACCTCTTCTAAAACTTTAAACTACAATATCTTTGCCAAAAATGCCGCGAAATACCATTTTACACTGTATTTTACCGCATAATTAAATGAAATAATATATGTTTTGAATTTAATAAATAACATTTAACATACAAGTTACTGAATCACCCACCAACAACTGATGCCTTTTTTTGTGTAAATGGTACAAGGAAAAACTGTTTGTCAAGCTTGCTAGAGGGGATACCTGACAAGATACTGTGCAGACTACTCCTCAGGTGCTATCTGATAGTCGCCACATTGACAATGCTTTTGTGTCGTGACAACAACGAAAAATAAGTATAACCAGCAAGTTAGTATTAGCTGTCGTTAGTCCAATTTTGAGATATTTTAGTGCAACCAAATGAGTTTTTTTTTGCAACTGGTTGCCAAATGGTCAACATTATTCGTGCAACGCCCTCACACAAAACTTACAGAGTTTTGGAGTACTTTTTTGTTATCTGCCTGTTTTTACTTTTTGCTGTCATTTGCTGTTGTGTTGCATGCAGTATTCGGTTCCGTTTGGCTTCCACTTGACATCCGTTGCGCTTGTCACATGTTTTGCATGTCGTCACGCGCTCGTCCTGCACTTTAACTGCACTTATCCTTTGGGCGAACACTGCATTCAGTTGGACATTTTGTAGCTGCTTTGTCGAAAATGTCAAGAAAATGTGATGCGATTCAAACACACAGACAACATTAACATTAGCCTCTATCCACACGTATTTCAGAGGGGTTTGGGGATTGTGGATTGGGCTTTTGGTGGGGGCTTGGTTCATTTTTTATATGTGTTCTTGCCACATCATCAATTACACATTTTACAACTTCTGACTAACTGTCTGGGGACGGCAGGAGCGATGTGCCTGTGCCACTGACAAAACAGACATAAATCAAACATTTCCCACGTTGCGAAACAATTTCCGGCTGCATGGCAACTCAAGACTGCTACCATGTGAGTGTGTATGTGTGTGTGTGTGTGTGTGTTTGTGTGTGTTTGTGTGTGTGTGTTCTGTTTATCTTTTTGCTGAATTTTATTTATGGCATCCGCCAAAACACAGACAGAGAGACAGACATACAGATATGATATATAGACGAAATGACTTCAGTTAGAAAATTTACAATTGCTTTTACTTGATACATAATTGTTGCTGCTGTTGTTGCTGGCCCAGTCCCAAAGGGAAATATGGGATTATGGCTTTGTGCGTGTATGAACTTCTAATTCTCTGAGACTTAAGATATAAGAGTTTATGGGCTTGCTACTAAGCTAATGACACATGTTCAAGATCCCTTCTCTATTTGATAACAAACACAGAAGTTTTCTAATATACTTCTAACGATCTTAAAATGTCCGTCTGTCCGTATAGAATAGTAAACGCAGATCAATTTTACACTAAAAGCCCCATTCAGATGCAGTTTGAGAAGGTGTGTAAAAAATTTTATGGCACTCTGCTAATACATAAATAGTTCTCTCTTATCGTATTTGAAATTTATAAATATTCATACTTGGCATGCAACAGTCGAGGATCGCTTTTATAGCTTTGTTGCTTGCTCTTATTGTTGTTGTTGTTGTTGGTGCTTTTGGCGCTTTTGTATTGCATTTTGATTTGTGGTTTACAAGCTTTTGTGTGACTCATAAATTTGGCTTATAACATTTTGCATGATGCGCTATGGTTGGTTTAATGGCAACTGATACGAGATGATAAAATGTTGCAAAAGCCAAAAATGAAATTTAATATGAAAACACTTATTGCGTATACGTTACATAATTTAATACAACTTAAGAGGATATTCAATTACATGAAATTCAGAAATTTGTTGAGAAATTGAATTTACTATGATAAATTTATGTTTTGTTTTTCTTTTTTTCAGGCACGAGCGCAACTCAACAATTGCTGCCATTTGTGGCAAGTTGGAAGCCACAGAAAGTTGCGCAATTTGTCACACAGCAAAACTTTAGTTCCCTTCACCTCCCCTTTTGGCCATTCAGTCTGGATGTAATGGAAGAATTCTTAAGTTTTTGGCCCTTTGGTAGTGGTGGCCACCTTTCACATTTGCCAATTTGCGCTTTATATACGAGTCTCGTTCGGGCCATTTGCGACAAGGAAAACGCAGTGGCCAAGTCCGAAAAAGGCCAAGAAGCTCGAGCCGATTCAATCAAGTCCAGTACGTAAAAGAAGCTCACAGCTGCTACTAATATTGAAGTTGGCGGGTATGCCAAATGGCAGACATACTCAGCAAAATTTTAGCATCTTAAAAAGCTTTTTGATTCTCAATTTAAATTGTTTTTTATTCGCAAATTTTATATGCCATTTTCCTTTTGTTTTGTTTATAGGGTATTAAAGTCTTTGAATTCAATACGTTCATTATTTTCATTATTGGTCTTATTTTATGACTGTCGTCGGTCCGTTGGCTGCTTGACTGACGAACTGGCCGGACGAACGGACGGGTCTGCGGACTGCCAAGGCATTTGTGGCATGCAGCATAATTTAATATGTCCTTTGCCTCATTCTGTTGTCGTTTTTATGTGCTACCTTGCCGTTCAGTTTATTGTGCCGCTTTATGTGTTTATTTGGCTTGAAAGGGTTTTCTTTGGGATTTCAAATCTTACACACAGACACACACTCTGTGCTTGTCTGCCGCTTGAATTCCGATCCTGAGTGCTTAAATTATTTATTAGACATATTTTGTGACAGCTTATAGCCTTGAGAGATATGACCACGAGTATTGTTATTATGATTTTTGTGCCAAGCTGCCAACAAATGAGCATATGGCCAGGGTCAGACCATAAATTATGAGCTCTTTTACTGACCCCTGGCCTCATGAGCAATGGAAACTAATCAGCATTTATAATATTTCAGAAAAACACAGTCTGTTTTAAAGTGTAGCAGAAAATGCTTTTATTGGTTATTGATTTATAAACCCAATTATTTACACACATTTTTGCCAATTAAGTTGACAACAAATATGAAACAATTGATATGATACATATCAATAATTTATACATTTCACAAACATCAAATTGTCATAAATTGCTGAGCAGCAATGGAGAAAGTTGTTGGTATAATTGACAATCGAATTTGTCATAAATAAAAGCAAATCAAGTTTTATTTGAGTTTTTATTTTATTATTTTCTTTTGAAAAAATTCTTTGCAATTGGTTTTAATCAAAATATGCAAGCGAGAGAGTGAGAGAGACACAGAAAGAAAGAGAAGGAGACAAAGTTGTTTATGAGTCGAAAACAAATTGTGGCAGTAAATTGCAAGTTGATTTCATGAAATTTATTTGCTGTATAAAAAGCAAACACAAGTGGATTGCGAAAAGGGTAAAAAGAGGGAAAGAATTTCCATTGTTTTACTACAAGAAATTTAACATAACTTAATGCACATAGCCCGAGATATATGTAGAGCTAACTTTGCAGTGAGTTGCACTTACTTAACTGGCAAATTGAGCAAATATTTATTTGCATTTTTGTGCCTGTCTTGTTCCAAGGATCCTTGGCCCCAGACAATCTGAATCTGCCAGATACGTTTACCATTTGCACCTGCACTCTAGCACTTAATGTTTATTTTAATTGAATTGCTAGCTCAAGGCTCTGGGCCCAAGGACACGGACAAGGTTACCGGCCCAGTTAGTTGGGCAAAAACTCAGTTATGTAGAAAGAGTGAGAATCCAACCAAGTTTCTCCAGACAGTCGAGATTTACTTGTATTTACAGTGTTGCATAAATTACCAGTTGCTCTGGTAATTGTGTATGTAAATTAAATTCTATATATTTATACTGTACCTCGTCTCGACAAATGTCATTTAAATCATAATTTAAATACATTAACTATTTATTTAGTTTGACCGCAAAATATATGCCATTGCTAAATTATTTATATATATTGCAGGGCAGACATATTATATACAATACTTTATTCTCTTAAGCTAAGTGAAAGTTGTTTGGAATTAAATTCAAACTAAACTATTGAGCTAATGTACAGTAGTATAATAGTATATAAATGTAAATATATTTTTAGCAATACTTCAAAGTATATTTATATTAATTTAGTTTAATACATTAATAAACAAATAAGTTGTAACTGGTATTTAATGCATAATTTAAATTGATAAAACACAACTCATCCTCAACCTAAATGGACAAATACATAAAATTATAGCTAATAGATTTAAGTAGAGTTCAGTTCAAGAGACTTTTGCTGCTGCCACAAGTTGACGCACAATATTGTAAAGCTGAGGCAATTTCCGTTCTGTAATGTTGGTCAGTTGTACAGATGAGTGAGAGAGAGACACATAGAGGAAGAGAGTTGGGGAATCCTCCATGGAAAAGGCCTCAAAATGTCCATCAAAACGTCAGCAGGCATAACTGTGGCCGGCGCAGCAAAACTGATAAGATATGAAAAGCAATTTACGTAAACTGTCAACGACAAATTCGCTTTGGCAATGCCCAGGCAGGCACATAGGATAGACAGCCTGAAAAGGACACAGGATGAAGAATGGTAGGGACGCAGGACATTACTGGACTGGAGACCGACTTGGTCAATGGAATTAAATTACACTGCCCCTCGAAATAGTATACTTTATTGTATACTTGTATGGAGTATATAATCAATGTGTCATATTTTCTGTTCATAACTGCAAGCAGTTTCGACAACTTAAAGCATCATGACAGTTGACAGCCTTAAGTCCGGCTAATTGATGCGTCTGATGACATGGTCAAAGAAAATACATTGACCGTATATGCTGGAGCTGTAAACGCTGCGGTCTGCATTCCTCACATAGGGACAATTACACTCGGCATTTACACAGATAATCTTGTGATCGCCTCGATGCATCATCAGCATACTGTGTGCTCCCTCGGAGATTATCTTGAAGTTGTCGCTGTGATTGTAGGACACCTTGTTTTTATGCCAGTCGAAGTAACTCAGATGATACGGCTGAGGCAATAACTTTTGCTTTCCCGCAAATATGGCTGGCCAATTGAGGTAGTGTTGTGAGTTCTTAAAGCGTGATTTTCGAAAACATTCCTCCAAATCAATAAAGCTCGAGACTTCCAACCCGCTTTTTGAGCGCATGACGAGAAAGATGATAGTCTGCATAGGCATGGCGATTGTAAGGATAAAAATAAGTTTACTTATTTTTTAAATACTTGCCACTAACTGCTTACTAATCAGTTGACCTTCTCGCCGGGCTAACTGCTTCAATACATGATCATTGCCCTTGTAGTTCTTACCAAATAGCGTGCATTCACCTATGACACGTGGTAGCAAAAGACCCTCTAGTTTGCTACGCTGCTCCGTGAATTCTGAACGACTCAGCAGACGACCCATACAACTCTTGCCACAAGCATTGCGTATGAATGTCCTGCTGAGGCTCCAGTTGCGCAGATAGCGTACATCACTGTCACTAATAAAGTGATCCAAATACTCCTCATACGAACCATAATTCAGCAAAGTCATGGCCAAAGCAAAAAACCAATAACCTAAAAAGGGATACGGAAACACAAAAATCAATATAGGTATGTGTATATGCTGAAAACTTAAAACTGAAATCTGACAACCAAATCAATGCTCAAAGGCTTCAACTTTACCGACCAGGCATTATACAATATTTGTTTCGTGTTGCACAAAAAAAAAAAATAATTAAATGCTATTGAGCACACACCAATACAAAGAAACATATACAAACACATGCAATCTCCTGCTCGTGTTGTAAATTTTATAAATGGAAAAACTTTACAATGCCTCTTGCCTAAAGTTGTGCATATTTTCAATTACAGTTTTCTATATGCAGCACGGTATGGCGATAGCTCTCTTTCTCTCGCTCTCTCTCTCTCTTTCCCTATTTCTCTCTCACTCACACACACATACAAATATATACACGCAGACGTAAACATGGCGCATACGAAACTAATTACTTCATCAACATTTAAAAAGACTGCTTCGTGAGAGATTTTAATTTTCAGCCTGAAAGTATGCAACATTTTTTATCACATCGTTTTTTCTGCCATTTTGCGCAGATTCTGCACATTTCCGGTAGCAAAAAGGGCGTTTGAACTATATTTTCTATAAGTTTATGTAAAACTAGTATTTGCAGTGCAGCTCATTTTAATTATTTTGAGTTAACTATATTTTAATTACATTGTATTATCTGCATTTTTTTTACTAACTACAAAATAATGGAAGAGATAAATCGATTTAATTTAATTTGCGTGGAGTTAAATTGTGATTTTAAATACACAAAATTAGCATATAAATCAAAATTAGTACTTAATTAATCTGCTGCCTCCTCAAGCTGAATCTTTAAATATATATGTCAATATTTAAAACAATTTATAGGACTGTTTGTTGAAAATTCAAAATTGCAGAGTACGTTATACAGGAAATAGACTCTCTTACCTTTTTTATATTTGTAGGGTAGACTAAAATCCAGTTTTATTATGATTGCTTGCTTACTTGATTTCAATTTCACAACAATGCTAAAATGCTGGCTTACTTTTGTGCTTATGAGAGTGTAGTTGTGTTGTAAGTATATGTGTGTACGTGTACTTTTACGCTATTTAAACACGATTCCCCACTGTTTGCAGTTGTTGCTGTCGTTGCTGCAATTAACATGCTGCTGCTGCTGCTGTTGCTGTTGCCCTTGCAGTTGCTGTTGTTGCTGCCGTTCATGCTGCTTTCTCTTCCAACACTTGAAGCTGACTCTGTAGCTTGTTCTAGTGTTGAGCTGCTGCTACTACTTACTACAGCTCCTACTCTTCTTCCTGCCAGCTGCTGTTATTGCTGCTCTGTTTTGCGTGCTTTGTCACCATCTTGCAGTTAGCCGCCGCCTTGAGCGCGTAAATTGCTACTTCGTGGCGCTCACACCAAGACTCATGGTATACCCCATCTTCTGCCCTCTCATCCAGTACTCAACTGTGCAGTTTTCACTTTACTTCAGTTTACAGCGACTTCCCCTCGTTGAGGAGACGCCATTGTTTGACTTGGTCATTAGTAAATGTACTTTGTCGCAGCATAAAAAGGAGTTAAGTGTGCACTCTAAGGATTTATGCATCACCCTATATGTGCGTGTGCTTGTGTCTGTGTGTGTTTGGGTAAGAGTGTGTGTTAAGATTCAAGTATGGTAGAGCATTCAGTGCTCACTGGCACTGCGTTAAATACACAATTCTGATGAATGAAGCGAATGCTGTTTAGCAATTGAAAGAGCTGTGTTTTTGCAGGTCCAACTACATTTTGAGCTGCTTAAGTTATTTTCATTAGTTTCTGGGCATCACAAGCTTTATAAATGTACCCCTTAGTTCTGTTTGCCGAATGCCAATAAATAATTTAACAAATTCTATTTATTTTCACAGATGTGATTGCACTGAGATTTGTCGGGGGCACAGTATTATTGCAATATAGGAAAATATTTAAAGTTTAGAAAACAGCAATATATTTCTCTGTTTGAATATACCGAGGCAGCCGACTTAAAGGCTAACTTTTATGTCACCCATAATTTATTGCAATCTTCTAGTCTTATCCACTCTAGTTCTTTTCATTTTCCTTCTTTTCTAAACCTTTCTTTGCAATACAAATTATGAACTAGCCGTAAATTGCAGTCTACGTCTGTTGCCTTGGCTCTGTGGTCGTACATTGAAATCAAAGTCACATAAATTGTACAAATAATTCAGCACATTGTCTGTAGGCGCCTGCGAAGCTTCGTGTAGTAAATATGAAGCGAAGGGAATGTAGTACCAAAGACAGCAAGTGCATTGGCAGTGAAGGAAGACAAAGCTAAAAGAATCATCACATGGAGCTGACCGCAATGGCATGGAGCTGACACACACACACACACACAGTCACATTTACAAGGGAGTGTGCTGTTGCTGGAGTTGTAGCCCGCAATCGATCAAAAGGAATTATGTCTCAACACAATTGTAAATAAATCTTTGCGGCCATGTGGACATTATGTGCATGTTGAGGCCAAAAGGCTTGGCCATATCGCCGTCCTAACCACAAACACCACAAAGACAGAGGAGTAGAGACAGAGCGACAAAGAGAGAGAGTGAGAGGTGATAGCAAAAAGGCAGAGAAAGGGATAAATCCTGCATATCACATATATGAAGATTGAGTGGTAATGTGTGCAAATCTAAACCTCTCTGCCAAAGCTTTGGACTTCTACTGCTCTTCCTTCAACTGCTCCTTCAGCTGGCCGTTGACATGTTGGTAAATTGGTCCTTAGCCGATTGCATCGATTGTTGGCGCACACATATATAGCACACCCTTTCTCTCTCTCCCTATTCCGCCCTGTGTCCCTTTCACGCTCGTCTGTATAAGTGCACATTCGATTTTGGCCCTTATGCTGTTCAACACTTTGCAACTGGGAATTAAGTCTAAATGCCGGAAATTAATCTGCCCAAAGACACAAATACAATATTATTCAATGTGATTTTACAAGTGTCGTTGTCATTAGGAAATTGCCTCGCCATCCATTAAGAGACATCTAGAGTAGCCTGCGGTTGTGCCCTTCCAAACCGAACCAAATTTATAATGCGCATCGATAATGATTTGTTATTTAAAGCTCAAACAAATATCCGGCAATTTTAATGGCCTCAAAGTAAAAAAAAAGATACCGAATTTCTCAGAATAACATAAAACACGCGCCAAAGACTTCAAATTGTTGTTGTTGTTTGTGTTTATTTATCATGTGGCACGCGAAACCACAAGAAACTTATCGACACATAATCAGAAAACTCTGTGAGGGGAATGGAGGGGATGGAGCGGTGGGCTAAGGCTGAAAAAACATTGAAGCATTCTCTGTTCTTTTCAACATTAATTTGTTTCTTCTGCAAATGCCAAGGGCTTTGTGCAATCAGCGTGAACATAAGTCGCGCCAGCGCCAGAATGTCTTGAAAATTGTGGATACGAATACCAATAGCAATACCGATGCTGAAGCCTTTTGAAGGCATCGAGGGAAATTTGGAAATTCGATAGCAGGAAATGAGATGGCCGACAACGTGGCGTATGTGCAATGTGCGTGGCAAACAGTCGCAGTACACACCAGATACTATATGAATCGATAATAAAATCCAGAGCAGTCGATAATCAACTCTTGACATTCCACATGTAATCAATTTTCAAAAGCATTATATTTAAAGCTCACTCTTGGGACTTGCTATGAAATACATTTAAATTCATCTATCGCTGCTCTTGAGATGAAAGTGAAATGCTTCTACGATGACACAAAATGATTATAAATGCGTTATATGTATATTCTTCATCTATCTTGGAAATTAAAAAAGTAATGTTAGCGTTTTCATATCATACTTAGTATACTACTTAAATTTTGGGTACTTAAATCACACTTTCTTCTTTAGATGAATACCATGATATAGAAGTATTATTAGATTTAAAGTCGTTGCTTTGCTTAACTTTAAGTGAGTTAACAAACCACAAACAGCTGTTTGAGACGAGAAATTAAATTCATATATGAAAAATTTTATTTATTTTGTTGGCTTTGAAACAAAACAAAGCTATTCATTTTATGCCTTTAGTATTTATTCAGTTTTCAGTTGATCAAAGCACCGAAAATAGCATTAAAAAGAATGTTATGGAATATTTATGTTGAAAATAATCCTTTTGTGCAAATTAGAAATTTCTTAAACTACACTACAAATTGAATTTGTAAATTGACAATTTTGTGAAGGTCTCGTTATGATATGCTCAGTTAGCTAACAGTACTCGGTTTTAAGTACACTGGAAGGGTGAAAGGGTAAACGTCTCCAAGTCAGTTGTGGCAGCAGCTGCCTGTCAATTCTATTGTTTGGCAACTGCTGCCGCCTGTTGTTGCCTCTGATGTTGGCCATTAAAATGGCCTTGCCTTATGTCGGCCATATTAATTTTTGTGCCACATTGAATTTGAGCAACGAAGGGGTATATACAAGACATGAACAGAGAAAGGAACAGGGGTGTGGCAGAGCTTGTAGGCATGTTATGTGCTGCACATTAAACCCTCTCCTCACATTTCGGATGCTCTGTAACGTGACACGTGAGCATCGCTTACGTGGTTATGGTTATCGCTTTTACGTAATTTGGTCGTTTATAGCACACATCATTGTTGTAGCAATTGCCGTTGTTGTAGCTGTTGTAACTGCTGTTGGTGTTGCTGCTGCTGTTGCATGCTCAATTAGCACAGGAGGCATCGTGAAAAGCTGCTTAAGGCTTAATAGAAACTGATGTGAAAGCACTTTTGATTGCTAATTTGGCTTTAATCTCAATTTAGTTACATGCAAGTGAGAGCTGGTGCTTGATTATGATTATCAGTGCTGCCAAAATTCAATTAAACTCCGACCGAACTCCACATACAAGTGCCAGAGGATAAACTTAAGTATTTTACTTAATATTTTGTTTTAAACTCGAAAGACTTTTGATGTAAAGCGCTCAACAATTCATTTGGCAGGTGTAAATGAAGTTTAACAATTATTTCTCGTGAAATATCTTGAAGTTCCAACTTTTTCTGTTAAACTCGTAAATATATTAGAGCATTTTATGTGCTAGAAAAATATTTGCAAATAACAAAAGATAAATACACTAGTAGAAAGTGCTAGACTTACAGCTACTCTGGGAATCATTCGCTCATTTTAGTTAGGTTTAGAAAGAGAGATTTACAAGTATTCTACCCCATCTTACGACTCTACAGGGTATAACAAGTTGGCATTCCTGAAACAAAAAGAATTGTGAGAAACTGTTAGCCGCTTCAACAAACCACAAAAGTTTTGGCAAGCAGTTTGGCTTATAATTATTTACAAATGGCCAACAAAGTCAAAGAGGATCCCTCGAATGGTAAGGCAAAAATCCTTGCAGCTAACCGCACAATTCTGTTATTTCTGTGGTGTGCAAAATTTATCTAACTTGCAGCAGACAGAGTTGCCCCCAAAGCCGAAAAGAAAGGAACATTTTTCGTTTGCTGTCAGTGCTCATTTGGTTTAGTTTTCTACTACAGAGTGAAAGAGAGAGTGAGAAACTGAAGAGTGTTGACTGTACAGCAGCAGGACAAAGACTTGTCAGGACTTGCAGCTAGGGATACATACATACACATATATGCACGATATTAAACTGAAGTTAGAGCAGTCTGGGGAGTTAAGGGAAAGGGACGGATACATCCGTTTGCGAGTTTATTTTGGGGCATTTGCGGACTATCAAAACAAAAGTGAATAAGTTGTTGCCTGTGCAATTTATGCTGTGTTTACTTAAAACTGCAGGACACAGGACACTCTATCGTTCAGTTGTTGTTGTTGTTGTTGAAACAACACATATGGATGTAAAGTGGGATTTGGGGTTACTTCTGATGTCACAGTTTAAGACAAGGATAGAAGAGCGCTAAGGCTGAGCATATTTGTTTTTAAACTACGCTCGCTTACTTCCCTCCCTTCCTCCCTCTCTCTCGCTGTCTTTCACTGTCTCGCAACTTAATTTGCTTAACTGAAGTCGATGTGAGCTGGGTTCAAGTTTTGTTGTTGGCGCCATCAAATGTCATTTTAATCATATTTCTTGATATACCCAAACTTCGCCTTTGTGGCCTAATAATGCCCCAAAGCGTTTTACCAAAATTGAAAACTCGTGCAAATAATTTGCATAATATGCGATGGCACACATACAAATACACACAGAAATACGCACACAAACACACATACACACACACACACTCAAAGTAAGCCGCACTCAGACAACGAGCAAAGTCTTTTGTACTTGACAACAAGACGGCTGAAATAAAAGAATAAAATTCTTAAAAAAAATACAAAACTGTGCTGTCAACACGCTTACAGCATTTCAGGCAGTTCACCAACTTAGCTTAGCTCATATTTATATTTTGTATTATTTATGCATATATAATACGTTTCTAACGATATACAATGGGCAGCATGTGCCAGCAAGTGCGTAAAATTCAGTGAACGGTTGCTAATGTCAATACAAAAGACTTGTATATATAAATTTAGATATTTAGTCAAGTTAATTTTATATAATATTGAATAGTTGAGTAACTTAGTTACTTGCTAAAATATAAATGAAAAACTTTTTTTATTTTCTATCATATTCCTTTTCTATTTGTTGAAAAAAACCAACTTCAATATGAAATTTATAATATATTTGTTGTTAAATAATTTTTTCTTGTAGTCACAATTTTACTTCCACTAAAATAACACTTTTTCATTACATTCTTTGCACTTTTTTATCGCACATTTAACAATCTGTTCCATAGTATTTGGGGTCACATTTAATATGCAAGCGACGGCATATTTCACAGGGAAAAACGAAATTAGCCTTAAATTGTTGGCCGCCAAGCGACATGGTTATTAAGTGCTCCACATGCACTTTACACATACATATGTATACTTATGTATGTATGTATATATATTCATGTGTATGTACACATGCATGTATGCATTCTTAAGCAATTTCATTTACTTACGCCTATGGATATGGATATGGATACTTTATTTATGGCAACGGTTCGCCTTAATGAACATGACCCAGCAGGCAGTTAATTCGAGTCCTTCGTGGTGTTGCTACTGTTGTTGTTCTTCTTCCACTTCTTCTGCGTGTTATTGTTGTTGTTGTTTTTGTCATTAACCTCAATTTATTTATATGTGGGGTAAATGCCTTTTCTATCTCCGTCGCTCCACAGCGAAAGCGACACTTGACTCTTGACTCTTGGCATTGGCAAGCTGCAATAATTGCTGCCAAATTGCAGGCAGCCTCTGGACTACACGCTCCCATCTCCTGCGACTGTCTTCTTCTGGCTTCGCCTGGGCAAAGGGCCAAGCAGTCTTAACTGGCCTCGAGGTTCTGGTCAAGTGGGGCAGCGGGAGTGAAGCAGGCAGCGGCCAACTTAATTGAAGTGTAAGCCATTGAAGTTGAAAACTGAGGCAAGTCACCCACCCACTGCTTCGGTGAGTGCAGTTGGCCAAGAGGAAGTCCACGCCAAGTCACGTCAACGTCACTAAGAAATAGTAAAAATTAAAAAAACTGGATGGTTAGCAGAGAATGGATCAAGTTAAAAGAGGGGGAGAAAGGAGGAACTTCTCTAGCCTCTTAATGGATTAATTTACTTTGTCGCCGCTGTTAAAGCACTTGATGCTGAGGCAGCGGAGCGAGTAAAAGGTTTTTGTGGCATGCCACGCCCAGCTTTCACGCTTGCTTAGCGCCCCGCATCGCAGCGCCCATTAGAGAGCGGCAAGTAAATGGCGCATGTAGCATCGAACCTAATTGAAATGCTGATGAAAAGAAAATTGTTGTTTCGAAAACAATAATGAAAAGTGAAATAACAATAAAACGTTTGCCACAGACACACACACAGCCGTCCGTGTGCTGATAAAAAAGCAAAGCGACTGAAACTGAAACGGAAACTGAAACTAAACTAAACAAAGGCAAACAACAGGATAGCGGAAACAATGTTGCCCGTGTTTCAAATACCCTGTGCAGGTGTATTTAAAGGGTATGTCCAACTGTTCTATCGAATACAAATTACAGATATATATGTTAGTAATAGTATTAGTATTAATATTAGTATTAGTATATTATTACAGGGCAACTTTAAGTCCATACCACTGTTGCACCTGTAGAAAACTCTCGGATTTTCCAGCACGTGAGCTCACTTTCGTACTTGCTGTTGTTGTTGTTTTTCTCGGTAGCTAACTAACCAAAGCAGACTCCCTTTACCAACTCAGCCTCCTGCTTACGGCTGAAAAACAAAAGTGGCAACCGGTTTGGACCCGCTGCCATATGTTGGTCAAAAATAAATTGAAGTGGTTTCCCCCAGTCGACCTACATAAACATATTTTAGCCACTCAGCCAGCGAGTTGTGTATCTTTCACTGTCTGTGTGCCACTCTCTTTGTTTTTGTGTGTGTGTGAGTGTGTGGGGAAACATTTAGCAAGCGGCGCCTTAACGTATGCAACATTATTTCAAACACTAAAATAAAAAGCCCAACACTATGGCCACAAGGAGAGAAATGTAGATTGCAGGTAAAAAGGGGAAGGGAGGAATGAAGGCAGGCAGGTAGGGTCTGTGGTGTTGCCGTTTTAGCATTAAATTAGGTGGTTGTCTGGTCTGGTCCTTTGCTCCTCAGCTCGTTGTCCTGGGCAGGTGTGAGAGCTTAGCCGTCGTCGTTACATGTTGCCCGCATGTAAAGTAGTTTTTATGTGAACCTCTTGTTTATATATGTGTGTGTCTGTGTCTCCATTGCCAGCCGCTTGTTGTGAGTGCATCATTAATTTTAATTTGTATAGCACAAGCCCCTGACAACATGGCCATCAACCGGGCGGGCAGTCAGCCGAGCCAACAGCCAGTCGAGCGGAGAGCAAGGACATCCAGGACACTTGGCCAATTCGCAAGCATTTGGCCGCAACCGCAATCCGACAACGTCACTTGCAACGCTGTTTAGTTTCACTTAAAGTGCCTCTTTGTTGTCTACCTCCCTCCCTCATACTCACTTTTTCTCTCTCTCTCTCTCTATCTCTCCTTTTGTGGCGCCTGCAGCTCTTGTTGGCCTCTTTTTTGTGGCCTTTTGCTGCCTTGGCAATGCGTTTTGTGGTTTTGCAAAATTATGAATTGTGATGAAAATATGTTGCTCAAGTTTTTGGCCAGTAAATTATTATTATTTTCTTTCTCACTTTTATGCTTTTTATTTATTTTGTTGAAATTTTTGAGTTGTGCAATGTTTATTGCACTCTGTTTAGCCACAGGATAAAAGCACAAAAATACAAATATTTAGCTAATATTTCTTTCTTTGTATAATATTTTTTGATTGCTTTTTAACAAGAGAGTTAAAAACATGACTGATTGTCTGTTAGATACCACTTAATTTAGCAGAGTACTTTAAACGCATACATATTCAGTCAAAGTATTAATATTCTAACTGGTCCAAAAAACTTTTCACTTTTCAGTTTCAACAGCAAAACTATTCAAAAAAAGTTTTAATATTATTTTTTTATAGTAACATAACTTTTGTTGAAATGTTAACAAATTCATTGTACCCTTTAATAGCACTAACCACAGAGTATATTTAATGAATATTTTTTTGTGTGTGCTTTAATTAAACTTTATTCATTTTCGCACCAAGTTGAGCTTCATAAAAATTCAGCTGCACTAAATTGAGTTATTAGGGATATTCAAAAACTTTTAGTTACTACATAATTTATGTAATCTCAGCTCTTTTAATTAAACAAGTATCATATCAAACACAAATTTATTTTCATTGTTTGTTGGTCACAAAAAGCTAGTGAAATAAAAAATAGTTGTATCACCTTTTATCGTCAGATTCACACCAGATTTCTAGCTACCAATTAGTTTGGTTCCACTGCCAAATATTTAACAGCTATTTCGCACATTTTACCCCACTAATTAGCAATGTTTTTTTCTGTTTCTCCCCAGCTTTCTCTCTCTCTCTCTCTCTGTCTCCCTCTCTCTGTCTGTCTCTCTCTCTCTCTCCCTCTCTCTCTCTCCCGACCCTCCTACAGCTGTGTCCATAGTCAACTGTATCCACTTGACGTTGCTAATTTTCATGATATTTTTTTCCTCGTTTTTTTTCCTTGTTGCGGCATTGAAGGAGTTAGGAGTTTGGGAGTGTGTAGTGGGGGATACAAACTACTTAACTACCTTCTATTCAAGCTGATTCCTTGGAGCATAAAAATCCGCAACTAATCACCGCATAAACACTGCCGAAAAACTTTTCCTAATGTTAACTGCCTGGCGCATCACCGACAGCTGCATAAAAAGGATACATTCAGTGCGGCACTCATATCGTGCCCAGCCAATTAGTGAATGAGTATACTCTTACATATAAAGTACTCACTCAAAATATACCCAGTGATTTTTAATTTGAGTTGAGCAAATATGTAAAAGGTAGATTGTTTTAAATATTTACAAAAATCTAGCTTGCATTTGTTTTCGTTTGTGTAGCACGAGAATCGATATCAAAGTGAATTCAGTATTTTGGCAGAATGAGTTTTTATGTTTTTAATAAGTATTAAAATAAATTAAACTTTGACCATATAAATCTTTTAAATATATATATATACATAATTTCATTATTTTCTAAATACTTAACTGATAATCCATTCTAATCCCTGACACCTTTTTACGGGGTATTCATCAACTGTGCTCTTTACATATCCTCAAACCGAGCCACAGCATGAGGCTGTGTTGAAAGTGGGCAGGGTAACTGGATGAGGGGACTTGAACATGAACTGCGCGGATATAAACTTGCAATCAGCGGTTATGTAGAGCGAGGCAGCCACACACAAACACAGACACACACATGTATACATGCATACACAACACAGCAACATAATTACACTTGTCAGTTCATTGTGCTACAATGAGCAAGGCAAAGCGAGAGAGAAAGAGCACGAGAGTGGTAGTGGAAAGAGATAGAAAGAGAGGCATTTATATATATATATAGACAGGCAGTCAGGTCAGCGTCCGAGAACGCAACACACACGCATGCTGCACGTGCCGCATGGTCAGCAGCGAGACGAAATTTTGTTGATGATGATGATAATGCCGGTCTTGATAATAACGATGATGATAACGATGAAGCTGATGCTGCAGCAGGATGGTCATTTGTTGTGGCTAATTGCGTTAAAACCGCATGTGCAGCCATTGAAACGTGACACATTTTTGCCTCATTTTTGGTACACGAACACACCGGCACCGGCAACGCCAACATGCCACAGCAACAGCAACAACTTTGACAGAGACAACAACAAGAAATACTCAAAATATGCATAAATCACTGACCAGCACAGCACGCTGCCATACACATGCCACAGATTGTTGCCACAATATTATGAATACTATAACTTGCAGCAAGCCAAACTGAGAGATGGACCGAGAGGGACGTGCGCAGGGAGTGAAGCAATTGCTAAACGCTTTTAGCTTTTGGTCACTTCCCTCTCCGCAACTCTCCCTCTTTCTTTCTCTCTCTATGTCTGTCTGTTGCTTTGTTACCTCATCACTAACGTCTAAATGTCGGCTTCAATCAGCTGTGCAGTCAGTTGTCGACAACGCTCATCCGCCCCGTGTTCGCATTGCAACAATTGCAAACGGCAATAAATTTATCAATATTTTTTTTTTGTTTTTTATTTATTACCCACGTTTTTCTTGTATACACTTTATGCGGCTTTTGCCAATAACATGCCATGGATGCAAATGAAATGCTTGTGGCTAAAGCAAAGTAGAAATGCTCTGCAGTTGATTTTAAATAAATTACAAAAAATTTGGTCATATTTTAAACATTTTAAAAGTTCTACAAGTTAGCAAGTTTTAAAACTATTTTATACAGTAGTATTACTTTAAAAATTGCAGCCAAAGTAAGTCGGAAGAGCAGTTTGTTATAATCGGGAATCTTTTTGAAATCTCATACCAAATATTTCGTTGCAAGGCGTACAACAATTTCACAATTCCTTATGCTATAGAATGGTATAAACAATACAGAACAAAGGATAATAGAAACAACAAAACCAAGCCACAATTTTTGGGTTCGATGTGCTGCATGTTGATAGACACAAAACTTTATTCACTGCCGATGTGCCGCCGGCGTGGCATGCTATGACTCGAATACCCTGTATGAAAATATAACAAAGATTATTTTGAGCACTAGTAAGCAAGTATTTGGCATAAAAATACGTGTGGAAATTTTTCTTGAAAGAAGAATATAAAGAACACTAATATTTGCAAATCAAATCAACTTAAAGAAATAAATGAAATAATTATTCAAGAATTATAAAATAAAAGATAGAAATCCAATTAACATAACTCATTTCCAAAAAATTTTTTTAAAAATATCACCAACTTTTAAATTACAACAAATATATAAAATACCCAAAATAAATTTCTTTTATGTAAGTTTTACCAAAAGCAAAATATAATTATGTAATAATAAAAATTAAAATCAGATAAAATAGTTTCCAGGGTATTTGGCAGTTGAACCTGGTTAAGTTTAGAGCAAGCTAAGTCGATTTTTCTTGCACGCGTGTGTTAGCATGTTAGGCACACACTCACACACACCAGCGCACACACATACACACTAGCGGCAGGAACAGTTTGAGCCATAAATAAAATTTAAGCTATACGATGACGACGACAGCCTCTAAAAATGTGTGTGTGTGTGTTTATTTGTGTGTGTGAGCACTCAAGCAACAAAAGGTAGCACAGTGGCATTTGATTTATGATTGCTCAGCCAGTGAGGTTAAGACTTTGAAAATATTTTCACAGACATACAAAATACGGAACACAGCAGAAATAACGAAGCAGAGGGTATTAAGAGAGGTGGTGGTGGAAAAACTGGAGCCTATAGAACATCAGAGAAGAGAGTACAGTACTATGTGGCATGGAGTAAGTCGAGAGTGTGGAGAGTGCACATGGTAAGCTCAAAGGACATACATATGTACATACACAGGCACATACGATGTCACCCAAGTTTCATGTACTTGGCAGTATGCCTGGCATAAAGCTTTTATTAGTTGCGGCTTCGGCTAACGCTTAGCATAATGAAAATTAAAACACATTCACCCATACACACACTCACACACACACAAACCGTTGATACTGGCGTTCAATCTAATGTCGCACATGTCAAAAACTGTGGAAATTTGCTTAAGAATTTCGCACGTTTCAGTTTTGCAGCCTGCATTTCCGGTCCTGTTTAATCCAGTAGCAAAGGAGCCCTGGCTGGCAGTTCGTGCCTGTTTGTCTTATCGGGCCAATAACTACAGCAAGTGCTGAACTCTAGCGACTTTTGGCCGTAAGTTGCAGTCAAGCTGTCGTTGGCCAAAATAAACTTGCATGTGCCTCGTTTCGAGTTGCTTCTATTACCAACTTTTCGTTTCGTTTCGTTATAGCTACCAGCATACCAAAATATTGTTTAAGGCATTTAAGCCATGTGGCCCACACGTACTACATATGTGTACTGGGTCAGAACTGTAGTCTCGAGAGAGAAAGAGACAAAGCGTTAGATAAAACAATTAAAGTTCTATTAGGCGGAAAATGCAAGTGCTGTGTCGTTTTTCTCAGATTTCTCTGAAATTTTAATCCACACACTCAGCCTCACACTCACATATGCATAATTGCCGCTTAACTGTTTTTGGCCAGTTTAGTGCATAAGCCGTTTTAATTGTTTCGTTAAATGAGCCAAAAGCCGCAAGCAGCAAATAAACCAAGGAAAACGCAAAAATTTGCATTAGTCGACAGAATACTTGCGAATACTCTGTGAGCAATTAAGCTCTGAGATAAAGACTACTTTGTGCCGCAGTTGAGAAAGTTTGCAGGGTATGTCTGGCGAGAGGCATTAAAATTTTCTGTGTTCTTTTTCTATTGTAGATATGTATCAAGGGATTTGCAGTTGAATTTAAAATAAAGTAAAAATATTTTCATTTAAGCATTTTATAATAAAACGTAATTTGAAACTAAAGCTCTAGATAATTCAAATAAAAATCAAATAGTTTTTAAATGGCCTAACGCAGATACAGTTTAACAGCATTTTCTACAGCTAAAGTATTTTTCGATAAAAATGTTATATCTTACATGCTTAAATATTTTAATTCTTCTTTGTCAATTCCAAAGAAGAATAATAAATTTTCCGAAACAATAATTTCCTAACCTTTTAAAATCTACTCACGTCAAAAATTCCATCACACACATTCGAAAAAAAAAAATGTTGTGTCTAGACTGGCAAATATTTAGTCAGTCAGAAACATTCAATTAATTCATACAATCAAAACAGATGCCAAATGTAACACAATTTGTTTAGACTTCAATTCGGCCAAAATGTTTGTCAATATGTTTTATCTAATGCCAACAATATTTATTTGAACATGCATATATTTAACTATTCGAAGAATTCCAAAATACAGATAGAAATGAAGTGAGTAAAAGAGTAAGAAACTAAGTAGAAGAATGATAGAGAGAGAGAGAGAGAGAGAGATAGAGGCACGTCCATTTGGGAGTTTTATGTTTGTGTCAATAAAGTTTTATTTTATTATTTGCTCGATTCTAGACGGAGAGGGTGTCTGTTGCCAAGGGGCCTGACAGCAGCAGAACATGTTTGCGCTATTGAATTTATGCTTCTCACTGCACACACACACGCACACGCAGTCACACACACTTACACACACACACAATCCTACGCACGAGGAGCGAGAAAATAAAACATGTTGCTCTCTCGGTCTGTTTGGCTGAATTCAAACTTATCGAATTTATGTTTGGCTGCGTATTGAATTTTAATGCTCTCTGTTAGTTCCACCACCCCACTACCCTCCAACGCTTAAAGTTATCAGCATGTACGCACAAAATGCTTGAGGGAATTCTGTGTAAAACTACTTAAAATAAACCCATCCTCTAGCTGCGCTCCTTAAATTGGATTTTGTGCAACACATTAAAAAAGCAAGAGAGAAAATATGGAGAAAATACTGGAAAATCCAGCAGGCAAATTGTGTGAGAAGTTGCTTGTGGAGTTAATACATTCTGTAAATAAGTACAAAAAATATGTTTACAAATTTTTCGCAATTGCAACCGCAATCAAAATGGGTCTGCAATAGCTGATAGCACCACACAATAGAAAGGGGTCAGGTGAGGAGCGGGTAGCGGTAGAGTTGCCATCATTGCAACTTTGCCTTGGTGACATTTACATGAAAAGGGAAGCATCAAATGCAGACACGCCCCCAACCTGCTCTGAGCAGCCAACCCTTACTAACATTAATGCAAGAATTTATAGATGGCAACTAACAACAACAACAACAACTGCTCTGACTACAACAACAACAGCAACACACAATGTTAACGCCATCGTGCGTTGTTAGCAATTTCAAGTGGCTGGCAGAAAGCGGTGCAAGCAGCAACAAACGGAAGCAACGGAGCAACGGCAACAACAGCAACAACAGCAACAGTAATAGCAACAAGGCAGCAACTATGCTGATAACCATAATACTGAGTGATATACGCACGCAACCAGTTGGACTTTCGGGCATGAATAGTGCACAGAAGTTAGCAATGCGTATACTATGCGTATACCTTATTTGTCATTCAGATGCAGATTGCTCGATACAACATACAGACAATTTCATCATAAAGTTCTTGATGCCACGACCCTTTTGCTCATTAAAATTAATTGTCAAATGTACATGCCTGTTTAATACGTTTATTTTTGTTACTACGAATTCATTTAGATACTAAATTAATGTTAAATGATTCTGAAAATCGTATTAAGACATCGTTCTTGTTCTCTTCACTTTTAAAAATTTAAACTACGATAACTTTGGCAAAGCTGTAGCTTTTATTTGCTTAATTTTTTCTTGAATTAACATTTAAATATCACACTGTGCGCTAAAAAGTGCAACTGGGCTATCGAGAGTGCAAATGTATGAGTGTACGCCAGCGCATGTGTCTGTCTGTCTGTTAGACTGTGTGAGTGTGTGCGCGTGTATGCGTATGTGTGTGCGCTTCCTTATTGCTTAACGCAGCAAAAGCATCGACGCAGGCATTGCAGCGTAACATGCGACGCATCCCTACTAATTTCTGCTGCACATGCACTTTTTCACATTTTTTCCAGATCTCTTTTCTTTGTTCTTTAACTCTTTCGCAGCATGACACTCTTCACTATCTTGTTATCTCTTTCCCACATGCATATGGCATATCTCAGCACCTAGATCTCCTGGTTGTCTGCACTTGTGACAGTTTTTTAATACGCTTTCCGGTTCACAGAGAGACTCTGCCATTACAATGAGTTGCACATGTTGGTTGAAAAGTGATTGAAAGTGAAATCTTAACTAGGAATATGAAGCAAAGGCTTGAGGCAATAATATCTAAACTGTTAAAAGGAATGTTCGTTAAATAATTTAAAATTGAGATTATTACTAAGCAATATTTTTTTATTGCACAAAGATTGCCATGAAAAATACTTAACTATTGTAAAAATTGTAACAATTAAAATTAAACAATTAAAATTAAACAATTACTTCGATAGACTTCGTTCATGTATAAGCTTTAAAAAACTGCAATAAAGTATAACATTCAAATTGTCTATTCGGGAATCCAATTAACGCAAGCAAAGCTCTTATTAAAAAAAATATAATAAATTAATTATTATTTTTCATTTTTTTCGCTTTAAGCATGGCAAATTTTATAAACAATCCCTCGCAGCAGAGATATTATTTCAGAAAGAATATTGCGTATACGGAGGATCACATTGTGGTGAGGAAGCTCTTTCTGTACAATGTGGCAGTTGAGGCAAGTATGTGTGGCAAGAGTACTCATTATTTATTTAAATTATGTTTCATTCATCTTCTTAGTTAATGGCACCCGAGGTGCAGACGTATTTTGAGACTTTTGGGCGTGTGTTGCATTTGCAACTGTTCTGTTGCAAGTCGCTTGCTGATGGCAACAAACAGTTTACGCATAAGGGTAGTCGTAAGGCAAAAACTGGCTATGTCTTTTTTGAGAACCCACGTGAGGCGGCCAAAGCATTGCGTCATACTCGACACTCAGTCAAAGGACATCGCCTATCCGTGCAGGCAAACGATAGTTGGCATCAACCAGATGCCTATGGATTGCCGAAACATCTGGCGGAAACGCAAGCGGAAGCAAATTCAGCTCCATCTTTGATTATGAATCTGAATGATCACTGTCTGGAGCATATTTTAAGGCATCTGTCGTTGCCCGATCGCATACACTTTGCCAGGACTTGTACCCGCTTTCGCAGCGTTTATTTGCAGGCATCGGCAGCGTTGCATCGATCGATTAACTTCAATGTCTTCGATGCGATGACCCTGTGGGACTTACGCGACTTTTTTCAGCTTTCGGGACAGCATTTGCAGCATATCGAGGGTACTGTACCGCCAGCCAGATGCCAACAGCTGTGTGAATATTTTGGAGTCCATTGCATCAACTTGAGATCAATGTGTGCTATGTTCAGCAGATTGTCTGTACGCAACATGCACAAGATGTTTGCCAATCTGAGTCAGCTGCAAGAACTGCAGCTGTGGGACTGTGCTCTCAGCAATGAAAGTCTGCTGGCTCTGAAGCATTTGAAGAAGCTAAAGCGTTTGGATCTATCCCATAATCGCATGTTAACTGGTCTTAATATGAATTGCTTGCCAGCATCGATTGAGTCTCTAACTCTGACCAATTGCAAGTTATTGGAGTCCAAGTATGTGTCTAGAATCTGTCGGGCTCTGCCCAAACTGCAGGAGTTGCACATGAGGGCAGTTGATACGATCACAACGGGATTTCAGCAAGTGGTTACCGGCAAGTGCGGTTTGGCCCTTGAGGAGTTGACTATTTGCAGTTATCCGATCAATGAATATGAACATGTAGCCAAGTTACCAAGGTTAAAGAAACTCGTGCTCTATAGTGGTGAACAGGGCCATTCGTTGAGGCAGCAACTCTTTCCGTGGCTGGCGGAGCACAAGGCCCAACAGTTGCTCCACTTTGAGTCACGTGGTCATAACTCAATCATTCCCCAGATGATATCGCAGATTAATGAACTCCGTGCATTACGCACTCTTATTTTAACTCACAATAGTATAATTGGAGAGGAGGATCTGGAACTGCTGAGGTTGCAGCATTTGGAGGAGATAGGTCTCAAGTATTGGATGCATCTGACAAATACTGCTGTGTTGCGGCTTCTGTTGGACTGTCCCAAGTTGCATGTGCTACATCTGGAGGAGTGCCCACGTCTCACCGAGAAGCTGCTCCATGACATTATCTATAAATTGCGACAAAAGTTGCGTCTCAAGGAAGTGCAGCGTCGCTTGCCAATCCAATTGCATGTTAGCGGCTGCAAGATCAATGAGTTTAGCTTGCGACACAATGATGTGGCGGCCAAAGACATTGTTCATGCCACCATAGCACCGCCCGACTCTTCTGATCTTTCTCTGGCCAGAGCGCCCAGTGTCTTGGAATTCGATTTTTACGCCGATGACTATGACAGTTTTGGCTCTGAGGATGAACAGGATCCGGACTATGATCGCTACATGCAAAATGAGGGATTTCTCAGTGACGATGATAATCAATACAATGATTTACGTATGTTTAACATGGCCAATGTCCAGGAAATGTTTAGCCGGTGGAATCGACCGAATTTGCCATACATATGAATCGGTATTTATTTGATAGATTAATTATTGTTCTAATACTCTCACATTGCGTTGATCATTCAGCTCACAAAAAATAAAAAAAAACTGGCTTTAGGGCATATATTAACGTTGTTTTACAATGGGGTTTATACAACTTGTTCTGTTTAATTATTAACCTTGTTTATTAAACTAGTAACTGGCAGTTCTCGTTTATCAAAAAGACTAACATAATGCGTGGCAAAATAAATTTATCTTTTGCAATTTTTTCACCCAGCCTAAAGGTATGCTTTAATTTTTGCCTGAAAGTCTAAGCTCAATTCAATACAAATTTAAAGCGTCTGTTGACAACTTACGCTGCGAACTTGTCGTATACACCATATATACTTTAGAGATAATATTCGAGTATATATTGTCCATTATAAACTGTATGTGCATTTTGTAGTTCAGATCGGTTGGCAAGTGCTATTACAAACATGCTAACGTGTACATTCTCGGTTGTTATTTTGTATTGCTTTTGGCATTTTTGTAGCCTTGTGGCTTTTCATGCTGTGCACTATAACGGCATCTGCAGCTGCCAAATGTCTGCCAAATATATAGAAGTCTATTAAGTTAATGTCGCGTAATTTAGCAAACTGTCAAAATCGCTGGCAGAGTAACGGCAAATGCACACGATACCAAGTCGCATTCAATAAGTTCAGTTGCTTTTCTTTGCTTATTTTTACCCACATTTTGGCATGACAGCATTTTCTATTGGTTTTTTCCATTGCCTTTCTTACTTCTGGTTCACCGTCTACCATCACATGTTGAGACGACGCCAAATTGTATGTAACATTTTTCTGTTGTTGCAACTTGAGTTGCAGAATGAAGTTGAGTTAAGGCTTTTATTGCCACGTTTGACAAGTAAATCAAATGTTGGACCCTGGACTTAAAGTCAACAGGACTTAAAGCCAGTCCTCGGCAGCAGCAACTCGGAGTTCCGTGCCTGATGTTTTAGACCGCGAACAAACCACGAAATGTCAACCACAGCACAAAGTTCAGACCGGAAAATAACACGACTTGCAGTTGTTATTATATTCGCATTTGGTCCAACAACTTTAACGCGGAAGTTGCTACATTGCGTGAATTACATAAATGTCGTCTTTACAAACACACCCACAATGGTAGTTGCCAAACTGTATACACACAAACACGTGTATTATATGTGAACACCCAACGCTTAAAATTTTCCCCTGACATTTATAATTTGCTCTGTCATAATAAAAAGTACGAGAAGTCAGTTAATGTTACCTTTTGAAGCGTGAACGTTGATATATCCTGTGACAGTTGCTGAAATTTATATATTTATTTATCGAAAAGTTTATACGTAAACGGAAAATCAAAATATATATATTTGTGCCATCTTTTATGAAGAAATCCGTTTTAAAAGCGGCTTAAAACTGATACAAAAGCGAATCTAAAACTCTCAAAATTTTTTAACCGGCAGTTGAAATAAGTTTTACAGTATCAGTCACTGTTTAACTGTTACCTGTGTAAATGTTATAGAAGGTATCAAGCAAAAGAAAGCACAACAAACCAACAGATAGTACAAAATGTATGCAAAACATTTGAATTATTTACCATAAAGTTTTTTTCCGGCTTAACCGACAGCAAAAAAAAAGATAGAAAGTTGGGAAAACGAACAAAAATAAAAAAACAAAGGCTTTCTGCATGTTTTTTGGTTTTGTTTTTAATGTTTTTCTTTTTGTAGAAGTTTTGTGTTTTGTGTTTTGTTTTGTTTCATTCAGAACGCTCAATTGCCGTTGATGCGTTCAAAGCCGTCGACGCGATGCCAGAGCGATACAAATTTCATGGCATACTTTTACGGGCGTTTCCGTTTTGTAAACAAGCTGCAAGCGGAAGATGAAAGGCGAGAAGCGAATGGCGGAAAGCGGCAAATGGCAAAACGAATGGCACGCAAAACTTTATGCGAATTTTATTTGAAAAATATTAAATTGATTTTATGCTTTTACTCTGTGTGTATGCCTGTGTGCAACACATACGTGGCACTGCTCGTGGCAGTGGCAATAGATTCCCTGGTCACATCCTTGCTGAAACTTTACTGTTTCTGCACATGGAAATTGCCAGCCAAGACATGTGTAGTTGCCACTTGCAACTTGATGTACTTTACTATGTTGCACTTGCCAAATCAGCTGCAGCATCGTGACACAATTTGCAGGCAAATATTATCATATTACAAGCATCTGTATTATTAAAGCCCATTATGCTATTTATTTCAATTTGTTGTTGCTATTGTTGCTATGTAAATTGATTTGTTTGTTAATTTTGATAGATTTACCATTTGTCATTGTATTTGTTAATTACGAATGCGCGCTCGAAATGTTTGAAACATGCATGAGTTATTTGGATATTACATGCATTCACTGAATGTATGTCTGAGTGCGTGTTTGTGTATGTGTGTTAATTTGGAAAATACTAGATATATTGAAAATGATGTTTGCCATTATCGCTCAATAGGCAAATGAGCTCAAATGTTACATTAATTCGCCTAAAATTATGCTAATTTTATAAATGCTAATTTTCATTGTTATTCTATTTGTGCTTTTGCTCTACTTGTATTGAATAGCACTAATCAGGACAATTATATGCAGTTTTAGAACTACACTTATATGCTTACACTGTTGTCAAGTTTGCACAATGAGTTTTAATGAGATGTTTCGAAAACAATAAAGTTCTTTGCCTCAAGCCTGTCAATATTCAATGGAATTGAATTCTTTTCCAAGAACATTCACACTCTGTTGTCTGTGTGCTAACACATTTTCTTAGAAAGCCTTTAACTAGCATAAGGTTTCCGACTTGATGCTTCAAAGTCTCCCTTGTGATTACTCGGACTGCAACGCCTAATCCGCCTGCCCGCCCAGAAGATCTCCTGTGTTTACTGCTGAGACTGGTCGTCCAGGATAAGTGAAGCAGCCAGAGCTGGCCATTGTTGCACATGCTAATTAGCTTGAGCTGTGACTACTAGGCCAGCAGCTTTGTTAATCAGTCGGACACAGGAGAGTCAACATCATAGCTGACTTGGGGTTTGTCTTAGTTATGCTGTGGGACAAATATCAAACAAAGCCGCAAGTTGAAATTGCCGTAAGCGCTGTGGCTATATGCTTCAACAGAGACCGTCAAAGGTATTCGATCGCTTTGACTTTGGCGCTGGTGTTGCCTTTGCGGTCGCTGACAGTCAATAAATTTTGCGGTTTGCGAGTAAATTGAACTAATTAAATATTGACAAAAGACCGGTCTGTCTAACTGTCGGTGTCTGTGACTTGGCGTAAACCAATTTGGGAGTTCATTAGCCGTATGAATGTTGTGGTCGCCAAATTGCAAGTCCAAATTTTCGTTGGCTTTAAATCAAAAAGTTGAAATTGTGCCTGCGACAAAAGTTGTGGCAGCGTCTTAGTTATGATAAACTTGTGGCTGCGGCAACAAATCAAACAAAAACTAGCCAAAGTTTAATTTGAATTTCAAGTTGCCAGAAAGTTTCAGCGTTACACCTGTCTGTGTCGCGGTCTCGCTTGTTCTCTTTCTTTCTCGCTTTGCTCTTCGCTTTTCTAGCTGCGTTTTGTCTTCATTTGTGTTCTACGACAAATGCGTGGCAATTACTTTTTAAAGCCTCAAAAAGCAAATTGATTGCCACTCGAAAAAGGTACGAGAGGAGAAGACGAAAGCGTTAAAATAATTCACATCGATAATGGCGCTTTAATCGCACAAAAACTTCCGGCAATTTCCCAAAGAGTGTTGAGTGCTCTGCCCCGCTTTTACCTACACAACCCTCGGGCTTCCATCATCGCCTTCCTTTCTGTTCGCTTGACTCGATTTGTTGATTTGCCTGAGGCATTCGGGGAGCGCACTCTTTCTGCTGTTTACATGCTGACGAACATGGCTAGAACTGAATGCCTGCTGTCTCCTGTATACTGTTCTGGCTTCTGGCTTTTTGCTCCCCGGTTGAACGCCTTGCTGCGCTAATTTTGTTAATGTATCCTGTGCACACATACGCCCAGAAACACACACAGTTATACACAATCACACATAGACACACGCACACATACACAGTGAGTGTTTTGTGCCTTCTTAATTTCGTGTTTTGCTTAACTTTTTTACTGTGCAATGGTCTACAAATCCGGCGGCTTTGTGCAATCAGCGTTAACTTGTTTTTCCCTATTTCAATTTTTCGTTCGTTGCTTTTCTTTCCGTTTCGTTCCGTTCCGTTCCATTTTCATTGCTGCAGCATGTTTTGGGCCCAGAACATAAAGATAAGCAAATCCCCGCCAGCTGCGCAACGAGATATGCAAATGTTTATTTTAGAATTTCATTGTAACACCGGGGCGTATGCGTAATGTGAGTAGCTTCCTCTCAATGCGCTGCGTATGCGTAATTACCGCAAATACTCCAAACTAAAGTATCCCAAAAATACTGTATTTCAAGTTGTTGCACCTCAAATTTTTTTCATTATCCAGTGAATGAACAAAAGCTAATTGATCTAAAACGGAAAGTTTTATGTTTCAGCTGAAGTCTTCAACTGGGCCCAAATATGCAGCTGGGTGAAGCAGTTTCTTAATTGCAATTGCATGACAATCAATTGTTTAATTCACTCGCAAAAGCGTCGTTCTCTTGCCAGCAATTAAGTAATTGAGAGCTGCATAAATCAAGGCAAATGACTTGTATGCACAGTACGAGAGAAAAGGACAGAGTGAACCCATGGAGAGAGTGAGCGAGCAAGAAAAACGAAATCAAAATCAATATCAATATTGTGCTTGCCAAGTGGTCGGCATAATGCAAATTGCATAATTGAAAACTAAGTGCTGAACAAAAAGTTTGGCATAAAGCACTTTCGGCTAAAAAGGGAGCATGCTCTCTCTCTCTCTATCTCTCTTAGTCGCTCTAGCTATCCCTCTCTCTGGCATACGCTCTCTAACTCTGGCTTTATTGGAATTATAATTTGGCCCATTGGCGTGAAAAAATGAAAATAAGCTCAACTTTAGCGCTGAACAAAACTTTGCCACACTCGCACACACACACACACACATACAAACAATTGACTTTGAAAGCCAGCGAATGGCTGTTGAGTGAAGAAGGGGTAGGGCTGAGTAGGGGAGTTCCCTTTAAAACCTTTGGCGCAGCCATTCAATTAAACTGAGTGTAGTTTTCAATAAACTGTGCGCTGCTTGGAAAATAGCAAATAAATGCGAACGTTTCGCACACAAGTCAATAAAAATAAGAAAATGGCAAAATAAGAAAACATGCAGTTTAAGAAAATAAAAATGCACGACTATGCAGATACGCTGTAGAGCTTTGAAAGTGAAAACAAAAGTAGTGGAGTATAGGCAAGTATTGAAAAGCTAATAGAAAGCTTTTCTTTCATATTAAAAAAGTTTAAATTTTAAAATTTTTTATTGAGTTAAACGAAGCAAGTAGAAGCTATTTAAAACATTGGGTAAATATACCCTCTTTTTGGATTGTTATAAACAATGAATACAATAAGTAGCTAAGGGTTGATAAAAAGCAGAAACCTGACTGAACACAGCGGCAAGAAGATGACCAAGTAGGGATCGCCAGAGTTGATACTACTAAATGCAATTTGTACTCAAGTTACTGCTAAGCGGATTTCAAAGCACTAAAGCACCGAGCACATATCGAATAATTATGTACATACTCTCTCTGCAGCTTACCAAACTGAACAACAACAAACAATGGACAGTGGACATTGAACAGTAAACACTGGATACTAAGCAGTAGAAATTGTAGTTGCTTATGTTTATTGTGAGGTATATGCACAAACAGAACTCTAAGGTTTGGGTAATTGTAACAATACAAAACAACTAAAAAAATAGAGGCAAAACTCTGTACACTGAAAGGAAAGAATGTGAACTTAAGATAAAAAATATGTTTTGAATTTTTACATACATGTTGACGTTTCAAAACTTATTAACCAAAATAGATATAAAATGGGCCTTCAATTGAAACACATAATTTTGGTTTAGTATTTATTATAACGGTGTTACTAAATTAACCGTATAACGGGTAAAAAGTTTAGTTGAATTTCAGCTTAAGGCAATTAAAGACTTGTGTTCATGCCATAAAGCACTGAGCACAAAAGCATTGAGCTCTGTGCTCAACTGGTCTGTAAGTGTATCTGTATCTAGTGTATCTGTTCTTTGCGTTGCTTACATTTCTTTTATCGTTCTGCTGTTTATCCAATTGTGTCTCTTTTGTATTTCTGTCTTACATGTGTTTTACACGTTATCTACTTTGCTTCGGGGATAAGCTTCGTGTTGCATGTATGCGTGGGCCGCTGTCGTTTTAGCTGCCCTCCGTCCACATTCATGTCGCCAAAGTTGATGTTCCAGCCACATCGAGCCAGCGATAAGCAACAACAGCAACAGTTAAAACAAAAGAAAATTAAAGAAATGGATCGAGTCGAGCAAACAAACTGTAAAATACTATATACTTATTTTAGAGTAAAATCAAGTATGCAATATGATTATAACTTATGTTATATAACAATTCCCAAATCTCAACTAGAAGTCCATAAAAAAAATTCTAATATTTGTTGTAAATAACGAAAATTTTATTATATCAATTTAAGCAGTAGTTTTATTTTATTTTTTGGGCTGTCGAGTTTGGGCACACTTATGAGTATTACGAGCATGTAAAGTCTGTGTTGGACTTTTGGAGGGCCAACCGCAGCAAAATTTAATTTAGCGCACAACCAACCGCAGACCAACTGACACCAAGGCGACACACAGAATCTCCCACCTCGTTCTCTTTAGCAGCAGTGTTACCAAACCCGCTGTGTGAATGAAAGTATTTTCATATTGAGCGACCGCATGCAGTGGACGTCGCCAATGCATCCCTGGTCTACACCATGTGCATACAATTGTATGTGTGAATATATGTATGCATGACTTTCTGCATGTGCGTGTGTGAGTGTGTGTGTTTGTGCGGTGTATTGTGTTTGTGTTGCTGCAGAGGCTGTGTTTAAGAATACCCTTTAGCGGATTAGTGCTGTGGGTTGTTTAGGTTTTCGTGACTTAAACTAAAACTTGATAGAAATTTATTAAATGTTCTGAATACCAGTTTTTCGTTCACACTAGTACCGGAAATCAAACCAAAAACAGTTATAAGTCAAAGTTTTGTAAAGATAATATATTATAATTTAAAATGAAAATCTTAAATCTTTTCAAGTTAAATCTGATAGTGTTGTTATATTTAATTGTATTTTGTTTTATTGATTAAATTTCATCTAGAATTCTCATTTAAGTCACACAATTTTACTAAAATGTTTCAACATAGGGTATTTTTTAGCCAATTAGACGCTTTTTCAAAATTGTAGTTGTTTACATTGGATTCTTTTGCATTCTTTTTGCCTTTGTTTTGTAACAAGCCACAAAATTTCATTTGAGCTTGCAATATGGCGCATTTAAATTTCGTTTTTGTATACCCTCTAACTAATATATTTTTGCAGGAATGGATATAATAAAATGTAAAATTTCAAAAATATAATCTGTAATATATTATTATAATATTGTCATTATAAGCTGGTAAAACTTTAACTACTCCATGTATGATTTTATTGGGTATTTTGTTTAGTATAAAATGTATCACCAGGGCATAAGCTATGCAAGATTTTATTTCGCATTCGTATTTGTATTTGTTTTTTTTTATACCCTCTGAGGGGTATATTGGGTTTGTCAGAAGTATGTAACAGGCAGAAGGAGGCGTTTCCGACCCCATAAAGTATATATATTCTTGATCAGCATCAACAGCCGAGTCGATATAGCCATGTCCGTCTGTCCGTCCGTCTGTCTGTCTGTCTGTCTGTCTGTCTGTCTGTCCGTATGAACAAACAGATCTCAGAGATGGTAAGAGCTACAATATCCGTTTTAGTCAGTATCGACCACATATTTAGTCAGTCAATACAAGTTTGTTTCCTTTTTTTGATGCCACGCCCCATTTGCCCACAATTTGCGAAAAACCAGACATACCTCGGAAAAAATACATGTTTTTGGTGAATATCTCGGTAACTATAATACCTAGGGACACCAATTTTGGCATGCAGGTTGCTGTTTGCAATATAAATATAATGCCATCAAAATTTATTGGATGCCACGCCCCCTTCGCCCACAATTGCGTTGTAACTTTGCATGCCGCTGGCTCACTTATTTCTTAACGTATAGTGTTGTTACTTAGTATATACCTGCAGACAAATAATATCAAACGATTGTGAAAATTTCATTAAAATCGGACTATAATTAAATTTCTCATGAAAACTTAAATCTTTATCGCAATAGCAGTGCACTGCTTTCGTTTACGCTGCAGTGTTTACAAGCAGTGCATAAGCAGTGCTTGTGTATTTAAAACTCACTCAGTGCACTGCTTGTGTGTATAAAATTTACGCAGTGCACTGCTTGTAAGCAGTCCAAAATGAACTCATATAATTGCAAACGAAGCTCAGAGGGTATTACATGGTCGGCATGTCCGACTGACATTTTCTTTCTTGTTTTAAGTTATGTTTCATTTTATTTTATTTTTGAAAAGAGTCGAAAAATGCAAAAAGTTTTTGCAGCGACCAAAACATATTTATGAGCTTGTGTGTGTGTGGAAATTAAATTTTATGACGACATCGTCGACATTTTATTTATTAACCTAAACAAATTGTGGCTTAAATAAATTTGGGGCTCACAAAACCACAGATATTTGAATTCGATTTGAATACAGCAGGGATAAAGGAACAAAATAAAATTAAAGAGAGAGGGGTAGAAAGAGACAGAAGGAAAGCAGCCACGCCCACAGCCAACGCTTGAAGCCATAAAAAGTTAATGACTGTCGCAGTTAACGCGAAACGAAATGAATACAGCCAAAAATACTATGGAGTCTAAGCCAAAGACGAAAACAAAATCCAAAACCAAAACCAAAGCCTTCTTTTCATGTTGCAACAACACTTGAAGATAAGCAGCAAGAAGAGGAACAGTGGGATCACTGGCAGCAGCAGTGGCAGCATCACCAGCAAGGACATGCCACAGTAATGAAGCTGAGCTGTAGCCCGTGCCCGTGGCAGAGGTTGTACCTGGCTTGTGGCATGTGGCATGTGGCAGGCTTCATGCTACGTTGGCTTTTATCCAATTTACCTGATAACCACAAATGAGCGTTAATGGCCAAATAAATAGAAAAGTGGCAACTACGAAGCGACGGCGCGTTAACTGAATGAGAAGAGAGCGAGAGAGCGCCCCGTCCCCAGCTGCCTACCACTTCAATGACACCCCCTCCTCTATATAGCTTTACGTTTATATTGTCGACTGGGTACACTGTCGTGTATATATTTAGTACATTTACTAAACAAATTTAATGCGTTTACCCAACTCGGTAACTGCAGGCTGAAAACTCTGAGGCATTTGCTTGCCAAGCGGCGTGGAAATGTGGAAAGCTCTAACAATAAATTTAGATGGAACCCATAAAAAGCCATCAGCATGCCGATTAAATCGTTTACTCTTAAAAATTCACTTTCAAAACACTTGAGCGAAAGTGTCACTTAATTTGATACAGTTGCAGTAATATTAAAACACTCCATTTTTAAATAGAAATTAATAGGAATAGTTGTCCAATTGTTAAAGATACTAGAGCTTTCATTATAACCTTATTTTATGACCTTATACTTGAGCAAATCTTATTGATTTTGACAATTACTGCTTTACAATTAAAACAATAGCATTGGGATGATCTTTTTGAGTTAAACACACTCCGGATACAAAATTAGCATAATTTCAAATGTAGTCGAAGCCTGCGAGCCGAAAACAAATGTTTGACAGAACAGTTGAGACTGTAAACAATGTGCCAATTTGCAGGCCAACTGGAGTTGCAGTTGATGTGTGTGTGTCGAAGGGAAAGGAAGGGAAAATGGCCCGGAACGGTAACAAAGCAGAGAGAGAGGATGAGATGGGGAGATTGGAGAGATACGAAACTTTGCGTCAACCTAACATTAATTTGCGCACGTTCCATTTGCCAGCGGCTGCTGCTTCTCGCCTCTATGATTGTTGTTGTTGTTGTTGCTCTTGCAGCTTCCAGTTGCAAGTGTGCTAGTTGGTGCAACTGGCTGGAGTTGATGCTGGTGTTGGTATTGTTGCCGCTGTGTTGGCATTGCAACACTTTGGCCACAAATAGCAATGCAAAATGTAGCCAGGAAACAGCTAATGGAATTAGCAACAATTTAACCATTAAACACATCATGTGCATTGGCATGTTGCACTTTAGCAGAGGGATAGTAAGTAACAGGGGCAGATAGAGATAGAACACCCAGTTGTATGCAACATTGGACAGCGTCCATTGGTTGGTTTGTCTCTCCGTCTGCGTTTCTGCTTGGTTAGTTTGGATACAAGTGCGTTTACTCCTCCCCATTTACTGCCTGTCTACTCTATTCATTGTCTCTCTGTCCGTCTACCTTACACCATTCATCGGCATTAAATCCCCCAATGTTACGCTGCTATTTTGGCTTCACAATGCTTAATAGACTTTGGGGTTTTATGGCCGGCAACAGTTGGTACCCAGCACTGATTTCCAAATTGCTTGCATTCTGCAACGTTGCGCTAATTAAAATGAAATTTCGATCAGCTTAAACGCAAAAAATCTCCACATTTAATGGGGGAGATTTTACCATACAAAGTCAAAGGCAATGTGTGCTACCTTAAGCTCTGGATAAGTATTAAAGTACTTTGCCTTTATGACAGGTAAGTATTTGTGTAAGCAAACCAACAAAATTTTTGCTGACTATCCAAAAATTTGTTGACCCACTACACGTATACGTAATGTGAGTGCTGGCAATTCAAGCCAAGTGATTCATTTAATCAAAATCTAGTTCAATTCGCTTAATACTGATATTTGGAAAATATGCTACAAAAAAAAACATGCTGGATGAAGAAAAAAAGTTATTAGATAATTATTTAATATTTTTATGATTTTCTAGATACATTCTGTTAATAATATTTTAATCTAATATAATATTTTAATCTAAATTTATAGATTTCTTCACACATCTTTCATTTTTATATCAAACTAAGGGCTATTAATTTATTTGCTCAATTGAACCAGTTTCATTTGGAGCCTTGCATCCCTTAGCCAAGGTAGCCCATGTCTTATATAAACATCAGCACACACACATATGCCCCGAAGGTTGTGTGTTGGCAGTTTGTTTGTTTATTTGCTTGTTATATGAGCGTTGCTCATGGTCAGGTAATTTGCTTCGAAAAATGGCATCATTAGCTTAACAAATTGCCATTTTGTTGTTGCACATAAATCGCCCCAAAAGTAGGCAATAAGACTGTTTTGGCAGCCTGAATGAGACAATCGCTCAGAGAGACAGACTGGCGTCCCAACAGCTCTTAATTAAAATTGAAAATACCCAAAAGTCATTGGAATTTTGTTTGCTATTCCCCCATCGTCTCTTGCTTTGTTTATTGACTTCTGGCACATTAAGATTTTCATTAGCGCTTTGGCCGAGAAAAGAAAACCAAATGAATATTAAGCGAATTCTAAATGAAAATAGACAGCAAATTTTACTTATTGTGCTTTTATGTCATGTCTGGCCATTCATAAATCATTAATATGCAAAATTGTAAGAAGCATCGCTATTAAATCTATATATAAGCTTTACAGCTTAAATATTACGTATACGCTCACTTGAGCAAGCCAGCCAGGCAGACACTGACACTGACACACAGACACTGATTGTGCATCTATGTGAGAGATAAAAACTTTAAGAATTATAACTTTGGGGACTTTAGTAGCCCCAAATGTCGCACAATGACCACAAAAGTAAATAACGTGCCCACATGCCACACTGAAGCAGACAACAGCATACAAAAGCGATGCGGAAAAGTGTGTGTAAGGCAGATGGAAAATGGAAAAAAAAAGAAGAGAAAAACGGAGCGAACTTTTAAATATAATTTCAGCTTTTGTGCTGGTGCGTCAACATGGAACATGATATGGCACAAATGTCTCAATGGACGCTGTTCGAGTCGAGTCCAGTTTTGACCAGGGCAGCATCAGGTGGGGCAACAAGGGCGGAGGGTATAACAGCAGCACTGAGACCTGGGCTAGTTTAGCTCGGCCGTTGTCAATATTTGTTACACAATCAGCAAATACGAACGGTTAGCTTGTAGCTTAGCTTTGGCTATAGTTTTTCTGCCTTTTGGGATGGAATAAATGTCTGAAAATAAATGAAGCTGTAAGCTACTTGGAGAAGAAGCAAAATGACAATGTTGTTTGGCTTTCAACGAATCATTGCACAATTATAAGAGTTGAGTATTTCCTATTGTCCCAAACTTGGTGGCAATTTTTCTATAATTTGCTGATATTGCTCCACTGTCAATTCCACCGTTTCTCCTGACTTCTCTGTCGCTAATATCATTGACAACTGTCAACGCTTCGCGGGAGTAGCTGTCATATGCACTCACAAGATACACACTCAGTGTACACTATCACTGGGGGCAATGCTATCAAGCGCTTTTTTCCCAACTGTCAGGCGACGCAAGAGGGGTGTTTCAAGTGGGCAAAGGGGGTGGCACTTACCAAAGGCTGTCGCATTCGCATTCGGACTCGGGGCACAAGCCGCTTTACTTCTTAACTTCTGTCAGCTTTGCTTTTTCATTTCAGCTCTGTTGCAAATTCATGAAGATATTCTTTTAAAAAATGTACATATATAAATCATGTTGCACTCGGAAAAATGGTCATGGTCATGCATGATAAACGCAACACTTGAAGCAGTGTTACCCTACTCTGCTTTTACAGTTGGTTTCAGAGCGTAAATTGAATTCAATGAAGAGAGTAAATCCCTTTGACGACGTTTTAACAATAGGAAGCATCAGATTCTCATATTGAAAGTGTGTAAAACAGCTACAAACAAGAAAGAAAAGTACATTGTACTTAACTGATCTTTTTCATGATGCTTCTTAAATTATTTTCATAGATTTTTTAAAAGATATTTTTTATTTTATTCCTATTTTAACTAATAGATACATACATACATAAAGTAAATGCTTTTTTCTTGCCTGTTACATACATTGAACAAACTTCATTTACCCTAAGCGGGGTATAAAAACATAGAAAACTTTGTTAACAAAGTTTTGTGGAAGAAGCAGCAAAAAATTGAAACAGAAACTAATTGTTTGACAAAGTTAGTTGAGGCACGTGACTAACATAAAGCTATGGCGGCAATATCAATTATCCAGCTGCAATGAGGCGTCCAAAAGTCGTTAAACCCCATGCCACAAAAAACTGTTGCAACAACAATTGCCAAGTGAGTTCAATTCAATCCCCGACAAATTCTCGTCACACATCATCAATAAATGATTTGTGAATAAAAACGTAAACCAAAATTGTGGCCAATTGCTCGTTGCGATCACAACGGGGCTACAATGGACAGATGAGCGTTAGAGGGGGACTAAAGAAGGGGCAGATAAGTCATGGGTATAGCATAAATCAATCACTTCCTGAGGCTCGAGCAATTGCCCCTTGTGCCACGTCCTGTTGCATATTTCTATAGCCCAATGTCTGCTCAATTTTATTTATGGCTCGCCAAATTGCACACACTCACACACACACACAGCAAGCAATTGTTTTGGGCCCTCAATTATTTTTGTGACGTTGGTAGAATTTGTTGCGTTCTGTGGTTGGCCACACCCATTGCCCCATCGCCCTTTCCCTACACAGTCGAAACAGCGATAGTCCGTCAACATTTGTTCCAATAAATGTGATTTATGCATGGGCGCCAGATCAAACCGGAAGCGGAAGTGCGCTGTCAACACTGTCACAGTTGCAACAAAGTTATCCACTTCATAATGAGCTGCAACTTCAGCGGCTGCAGCTACAGCGACAATATTTTAATACGAACTTTAAACGAAAAAAAAACAGAACTAATGGAAATTTTATGGACTCATCGATTCAGGGGAAAAGTTTTAACATTCACTTTTTGGCGTGAAAAGTTGGAAGTTGTTTCACATTTTTTGATAGACTTGAGTTGATTGATGGGCGGCTCATTGATTGACATTGATTTATGACCAATAAGCAATCGACGTCGTGTAACGTATACGTCGCGTGGCCCACTCAAATGATTAGTGTATATATGTATATAGTGTATAAATTTTGGATATTCGGTATGAGAACATTTTTGGTTCTTTATAACGTTTTTGCTCTATTTACATTCATCCTTGTAATTGCATATTATTTTAAAAATCTTTTAAAAATTTAGTTAGGTAGTTATGATTTCAAATACTTTGGCTAACATTGCTGATACGAGATATTTCTGTGTGCTACTCTTTAGCAATGATTTAAAGTGCATTTCAATTATTTTACGGGAATCTAAGCTGCTCATACCCCACCACGTATCCGAGCTCATTCCCTTTTTCAGAATGTTTTACTACATTATGCACTTTCAACACTTTGCAGCTCATTCATTTTATTTATTCTGCACTTCAAAGCCGTGTGTTCTGCGCCTTTTTTCTTCCTCTCTCTCTCTCTCTGTCTCTCTCTGTGCCCACCTGTCCAAACAGCGAGCCCGAAAAGCTCAGCTCAACCGAACTGAGCTGAGCTGAACCGCACTGAACTAAACTGAGGAGAGAAAAGATGAATGGAGTTGAGGGAAAGTGAGTGAAGGGAAAAAACCATTTGCATAAAACACAGGCATGCAAAAACTTGGTACTATTTCATTTCATTTGTTGGCATTCACTCAGATAGAGTACATCAGTTTAGTAATTTAAGTTGACACGTATAAACTAGATATAAAAGAAGTACTTTGAGTGTGTACACAGAAACAAATCATTTGAAACCGTTTTTGCCAGGAAAGAGTATTCAACATTCGCAGTGTTTATTCAACTGTTTGCTTTTATTTGGTTTGTACTAAGTCTTTGCTGTGTGCAAGTTTGTTGTATCAACATCAGTTTTTCATTACGTTTGTCACGATCTCGCGACATTTGACCCGCAAACAGGTAACATTGACACCCACGACATGGTTTAAAAGCGCATTAAAGCCAAAAGTGTTTCGAGTCCATTTTTAACAGGCAGCAGACGACGCTGCGGTGCATTTAAACGGAAATTTAATTCCATTTGGCAACACTTTGGCTCCTTGTGCTGCTGCTGCTGTTGCTCATTGCTTGGCCAACTATTTTTCGATTTACCACAAAGTCGTTTCACTTGTCGGCCATTTTGGGCTGAACATTGCAACATTTCTAGTTCATTTCCGGCTAAAAATGAGCTGCTGTCCCGCACGCTGTGTGCCTTGGCCTGGCTAGTGTGTGGCCCCAATTCTCGGTTTTGCCATTGAACCATTAGAGGGAATACATAACGACTCTCTTGGCCAAGTGTGTTTGTAGCTCTTGGCCATTTTCGGCACGCCTTTGTGCATAATTTTGCAATTACTATCAATAAATTCGAACATTTCCAGCTGCCAAAACCTAAAAGAATAATTGAGAAATTATTACGCTGCACGTAAGTTTGTTTTTGCCAAACCATTTCAATTGTCAGCTTTGCAACGAGACCATCATCTATAGTTACACTTTAATTACCATTTAACATTTTAAATTTTTTTTTAGCCAATTGGAATCAGCTGCTGCTTGCGATAAGGATAACGTTTGCCAGGACATTGCATAAATCGCTCGGCAATGGCCAATAAAACGCTCCCTGGCATGGCAATCAGTATTTTAACCCCTTCGATCCTCCCTAAAGCATTTCCTTGGCCATAAGCCAGCTCTCAACTCTTCTGGCCAGCATTTGTGAGCTGCATACTAAGCTGAAACGGAAGCGGAAACTGCAACTGATGCCAAAGCTATTGGCCCACTTTGCTTCTGGAATCTGTGACACATTTGATGGCATCAAATTTGTCAGCCACACTGACAGATGAAACAATCTGGAAAAGTGCACAAATATATATGGATTATTATTTAGGTGTTGATAAAGTGTTGGAAATCATTGTTGATTTAGAAGTAGAATAAAATATTTGTACAAATAAGAATATGCAAAAGAGTCAATAAATATACTTAACTTCAGATTTTTGTTAAACTATAAAAGTGATAAATTTCTTAATTACAAATACAAAAAAATTACAAGAAATTTATTTAATTGAGTACTAAAATATTTCCAGTATATAATATAAAATTTATGCACTCTGTTATTTGATTTATGTTGCTTAATAAAGTTTACTTTCATGTGTCCTTATCTTTAAGAAGCTCATTTTAATTATGTAAATTATTTTAGCCAGACAAATTAAAAGAAGTACACAATGTGCATACCATAACTTGCCTTCTTTCTGAAGATTATTATAGACTTACATAATTATTCTTAGTTACTTTCGATTTAGACATCCGGAAGTGCATCTGCCATTAGTTGCTATTTCTACTTCTCTTGTATTTCTTTTCACAAAGTTAATGTGCTTAGTTTCCTCTTTCTCTTTGAACATGCTCGCAGCTTCATCGAGCGATTAAAACTGATTTTGCCGAGTTTATGGCAATTTCTGTGGCCATTTGCATTTGCCAGCATACACACACACACACACGCAGTGAACCGCACACACAGCTGTCACCTCAATGAGCTACGTGACATGGATGCTTGTGCAACGGCAGTCAGATATTGTGTAGCCCCTTGCCAAGCCCCACTTTTCACCCGTTTCCCCTGAAGCCAGACTTCAATTCATCCAAGTTTGATGGAGGCCATCAGCAAAGCGCGCAACTTGCATAAAATCAAATCACAATCGTCAACAGTGCTTACTCGCTATCTCGTACCCACTCTATCTTTCTCTATCTCTGTTTGTAGTCTCTACTTTGGCTCTTTGTTTCGCCATGTTTCTCTTAGGTTTTTGTTATGCAGCACAAAAGTGCAATATGCATTTTGTTACCGTTTTGCCTTTGACATGCACATGAAATGAATGCACAATGAGATACAAGTCAGATGCACATACGCATATATACGTCACTGTTGTACGCACACCTGCGCCACCTGTTGCCGGTTAGAGCAACCACAAATTGCCGCCCACTAATTGGTCTAGGCCAGAGTGAAAGCACGGCAATTAAAAACCCAAAAGGCCCCAAAAAGTAGGCAACACAAAATAGTAATTTCAATGGTAACACCAGAAAAGTCAATAAAAACACAACTTGAAACTTAAATACAACTAACAAATGAAGCTATCACGCTTTCTCCCCTCCCCTCACCGCACCCGTTTACTCTTCTCTCCAACTTACTCTTTTCTTCTATTTTTTTTTCTCGCCTCTATTTTTTCATCTTTAAGTTTGGTGTGTTTTTCTCACCCAACTTTTGATCGAAGTTTGACTTGCAGCTAAAAAGTTGAGTTCTGCTTTGGCTTGTTTTACCCTTTTGCTGAAAGTTAGTATTATAAATGTTGCTTAATGTTCGGAACCCTGCTTAATGCTTATAAAATTATAAAAGTTTGCTTTACTCTCAATTTATGCATCGAAAAGAAACAATTTGTTGATAAAAGCCAACTCCGTTTGCTAAGCAAAGAGCATAACTTTGGAAATTTGTAATATGCTAAGCTTTTGTAGCAATATTTAGTAATTTAAAATACTTTTTAACAACAGCAGAAAAATATTATGTTTTGCCTTTTTGAGAAATGATTTAATAAATAAACTCTCATCATATTGAGTCCAGTTTATTTGTTGAACAACTATATTTAAATTGCTTTAAATTAAAATACTTTGCCACCAAGATATACTATACTTTGTGAAATCGAATCCAAAAATGTCAGAGTCCGGCCAGAGCATGAAAGCTTCGACGTGCTAAATCCACTTTAGTTTTATTTCCTTTTGGTTTTAGTCCACTAGTTTTGCTGTCTCTCTCTTTTTGTCGTGTTCTGTCAACAACAACATACAACAGCAACTTTAGCAAAGAGCATAACAATCGCATTTGCCAACTTCATTTATTGTTTTGTTAAGCTGCTAACTTTAGTTTATTGCAGCCCATCAACACCAGCAGCATCAAGTGAAAAACTTGCTTCATTGTTGTTCATGCAGTTACCTACTTTTCTCTCTATTCCGCCTCTCTCTCTCCTCTTGACAACCATTTCAAACTTCTGCTGCATAAAATTTGTCATATTTTTAATGACTTTTCGAGTGAGCATCGTGTACGCTATAATTGCAAAGCGAAGTACTCTGAGTCGAAAAAGCAACAACAACAATATTATTACCTATTTGTTTTGTATAATCTGTTGTCTATTTAAACATAAGTATAACTTTCTCCTGCACACACACTTACCGACACACGGCGTATGCGTAATTTGCGTTTCCCAAAATTTGAATAGTCTACTCCCAGTGCGCTTCTTTTTCGTTTTTCTCTTAATGCTTTTATTGTTTTTTCTTCTGTGTGATTGTGTGGGTATGTGTTTGTGTGTGAGTTTTGTAATTTATTTGAAGCCAGCCGCATTGCATGGCCATTTATTATGCAAATGGCTTGCTGGTGTGGCCAACAATTTTTGGCCATAATACACAAAACCAACCTGACACACACACGCACACAAATCATTTTCATTATTTAGTTACCAACTGGCCAAGACCACAGAGTGCATAGCCAACAATTTAAGCCAATCAACCGCATTGCCATAAAAATAATAGATAAATTAGCGTTATTATTTCATTTTGATTTAGATTGATTTTCCGAGCAAATTGTTATTCACAATTACATACAATTTAAATGGAACTTAGGTGCGGTTATTAAGGAGGTTTTACCAACAGTAATTGTCCAGTAATTAGTTTCAATTATTATATTAGCATCCGATTAACCAAATTAGTTTGAAACTATTTGGATTTAAGCGCATTTCAAAATTACCTGAATTTAGTGTTTATTTAAACTTTATGTTTATCTAAAATGGTCATAAATGATCCAATTACAAATATTAATTCTAACTTTATTTAAACTAAACATAGCAGTAAGGTAAACACTTGTACCTGAATCTTTGACTGACCACAACTCAACTATAATTAGATAGCCACGGATAGATATAGTACATGAGATGCATTGACATTATTCAGTTGACTGTTCGATCTGTGTGTTAACCCAAGCAAAACCAAACAATTTTCTCAGCTTTCTGTGGCAAACTTTTGGCATTTGAAATTTGATTTTCTCTGGCTAACCGCAATGCAACGTCACGACAAAAATCAAACTCGATTTCGGTTCACAACACATAAATGCAAGCAATTCACACACAAATTCGCTTACATACATACACTTATATATTTATATATATGTATAGAAGCTGTGTCATTTATATGTTGCTTTTACAGCTCGCGGCACGTTAGCAATGTCAACTGTTTTGGCGGCTGAGTGGGGAAAATTCTATGGTAAATAGTAAAAGAAATGGTATATGAACACATAGCGAGAGCAAGAGAGAAAGTGAAAGCGTGTGAGATAGAGAGAGCAGTAGAAAGCGATGAACCACAAAGCATTTGCTGCTGGCGCCGCAAAGTATGCTACACTCTCTGTACTGTATTCGTTCAATGTGATTCTTTTCTCTTAACTTGGCTGAGACTCGGTGGAGTTAGTTGCTTTTATTGCTGGCGACAGTTGGCATACTAATAACGTCTTTAGCATTCAATTTCCTTTATCCTAGGCCCCTAAACCGTCCCCCTTTTATGTCAACCATATTCAATTAAAATTCCTACAGTAACTCATTATGAAACTCAAGCAGGCATAAAGTTCTGCATATATCCGATAACGAGGCACACACACACAGCAATGCAAATACATTACGCATACGTAATATTCTTTGAAATTGTGCTCAATTGGTTTTTGAAGTTGAGCCTGGGGCGCAGTTAACATGTCTGTAAATGCTACTTGAATCACCTTCAGCACTCACATCTTTATTGATAATATTGTCGCTTGGCAATTTGAAAAGCTTCCCTCTAACCACTTTACACCCCACCGCTAGCAATTCACCCACAAATATATTTATATATGTAAAAGCACACTCAAAGGTGTGTGTGTGAGTGTGAGTGTGTTGTACATGCCTCAACCCTTGCATGTCTATCGAACTTTGGCACCCAGGCAATTTTGTAAAGTTTTAGTTTCTCCCTCGTTCCCGTTGGCATTATTTGATTTTGTGGACCCTGTGCCAAAGCAATTTTATTGGTCTACTAAGTTTTTCAACAAAAAATATATAAAATGGCATACAAATATGAATTCAATATCAATATAAACAGCTTTAATAAGAATCGTATAGATAAATTATATTACTAACATATGACCGATTATTTTTGTTAGTTTTAGTTTGAATACCTATTCTCTCATGATGTTTCTAAGCCAAACTCATAAATTTTATTTTCGTCATTACGTATTTATAAAATTGTTTAATACAAGTACAGGGTCTTTCACAGTCGACACTCTCGAATAGAGCCTAACTTAAAAGTTTTATTTTTTATTTTGTAATAGGGCAAAATCCCTACAATTTTGTCGTTGAACTTATCGAAATAGTTTTTCGAACATGACGGCAAACTTGCGTGACGACAGAGCGAAAGGGGGAGAAAGATGGAGAGGGAGGTAAATCAAATGGGCGAACCACTCAGACATGCTGGTAACTATAGTTTTTGATAGCTATATTAGTTTATATGGAGCTCAGTGTGGGACATTCAAGCAATTCCGCTTATCGACGTGCTCACACATTTGAATGACGCCCAATTTTCAAAACTCGCTACCAACAATAATTACTAAATGCTTTTATTAGTGCGTCAACTTGATAACGAGACACGCCCCAAAAGAGAAAACAGCTTCAAGAAGGAGAAGAAAATAAGATTTATGCTAATGGTTATTTTGGTAGTGCTTGTATTTTATATTCCATTGGCTTGACCCTTTTGCTTTTATCATCTGTTATTTATAGCGCCTGTAAATAAGCACGATAATAATTTTATAGTGTTAAATGGCGCACAACATTTGAAAAAGAGAAAACAGTCAAAAGGAAAACTCGAGGAAACCCTTTTGAAAGCCCCGTTTCACTACATTAACTTTGCCAGCGACACATTTCGCCTGTCGAGCATATTTTCTTATCTAAATGGAACACACACACAAATACACATATCCTAAAACACACACACACTGTCACTCACACACACTTGGGTCTTGGTCGTGTTCCGGTAACATATTTCATTACTCACAACGCATAAATCATCACAGCTCAAACAAAAATGCAAAAAAAAAAGATGCTAATTAACCATTCACTCTTGAGGGAAATGTAAAGCAGCTGAAAATCTCTTACTCAGATTGCAGCTTATTTTGCAGTTAGAAATTTTGGTTCAGTTGCCAAATTAATTTTCTCTTTTTCTTTTTTCTTGTGGGTGTAATTTCATTTGGCAGCAAATATTTCTGTTTCAACAGCGAGCGAAAGTTAACTGTTCAAAATTGTTTTATGTACAAATAATGAGGGGGGAATTCTAAAATTTAGCAGTGCACACTGGTGTGAAAGTCATTAAATAAACTTGAAGTTATTTGCCAAAAATGTACTTTGAAATTATTTGAAACTCATTATATATAAACTATTTAAAAATTACACTATTATATAGACCAATGTCTTGCGCTGCTGTTGCTTAATTACCCTCAATTAAAAGTACAAATTTTGAGCAGCTTTTGGAACAACTTGGACATTACTGCCACCTGCTGCACATTAATCACTTTTGGTCAAAGTCTTGTCCACAGTATGCGTTACTTAAATTAGTGGCAGCTGTTTGGTTAGTGAAGTTCTTCTTCATGGTCATATCGTTGGCTTATTTAATGGACGTGCACGTTGGCATCGAATGCAGTTTTGCATAGCGCAGCTCATTAAGAAACCATCAGGCATTCCTCTCAAAAATGCGAAGTGAAAGTCTTTGGCCAAACAGTTTGCATGCGAATTCAATACCGACTACCGGTCAGTTTCGCTGCATGTGGCAGACTCAAGTTGCAGCAGCAGTTGCAATTGTACAGTTGAGTTTTGGGGGTCTATAAATGAAATCGGTGCATGCAAAAACTGCGAAATGGCATTGGCAATGGTCATGCGCTTGTGTTTTATGCAAATTCAATTGTTTCCTGTTGCATTGCAAATGGCAGGCACAATACTTCACTTCACCATATGCCAAATTCACACAGACTGCCCAAGGACATGGATATCTCGATATATGCAAGGCATATATTCGATATTCGTATGTATGTCAAGTACTTGAGGTTTCGAACTTTCAAGCAACGGCCTGCAGAAACACATAAGACAATAATGAATTTACAAAAAAAAAATGAAAGAGTTTTTGATTTGTTAGTTTTTTATTAATTTATTTTTTATCAGTACATCATTTACATAGAAAAACTTACCGGATAATAAAACCGCAAGTTGTTTTGTCTGTTTTCTCTCGCGTTGCATTGACATTTTTGGACCATTTTGTCGCAGCATGAAAGCCACACTACTCGTAATTGTTCAGTCATTACATCTGCAACTCACGCAACCACAAAATCTGTGTGTCAACACCAAAAACGACAACAACAACAACACCAACAACGAGAACATCAACCAGCACCACAAGCACAAACAGAAGCCAAGCAAACAAATTAAGCGTCAATGACATGCAAGTTTAGGCGCGACTCACAACCACACAAACACACACACACACACATACACACCGCACACCTACCACACTCACACACACACACACAGACATACACACTCTAAAACACTCCCGTTTTATTTCTCTTTCTTTTGTCTTTAGCGATTCGGTTGCGTGTGTTAGATAATTTGCATAGAAATGTGCACACAAATAATAATACCTGCCAATAAAAATAATTGACAACTGACAGTAAACGTAAACAAAAGGTAAACACAACTACACATACACCAGCTGACACCTACACATATACAGAAACAGAGTCGAACACAGACACACAGATAGGTACTTAGATATGCGGCAAGCGCTTAAGCAAACAAATATTAAATAAAATATGTTCTTTCTACAACGACAACGCGCTTAATACCAAAGTAAACTTTAAGCTGCTGAACAACAGCTGTCAAATGATTAGGGAATTTGCTGGAGAAACTCAAACGCGGGACGCACACGCGGCGTATGCTTAATAAAGTTTACACCTCACCTTGATTTGATGTACGTGTTCGCCAAGGGTGTGTCCATGTAAGTGTATTTATTGTGAGTGTGTGTGTGTGTGTGTGTGTGTGTTGTGGCACGTGATATTCATTTTAAATCGAGTTAAAATGCTGCAGTTCCTGCCAAAGCCAAAACACCATAAACAGTTTTAGGTTCTTGCTGCGAAATACGATAAGCTATACTAACATTAACATCAACATTAATTAAACACCGCCATTAAGATCGTTATAAATATAGTCAGATTAAGATTCACTGCTCGAGAGTGTGTAGGAATTTAGTTAATAAAAATTAATTTTTGTCAAGTGGGTAATTAATTCTTATTTTATTTATATTCACTTCTTAATAATAAATAAGTATTGCATACAACAATTGCGGAAATAAAAGATAAAAATGTGCACATTTCTGGAAGTTTAGAAAAGATTTATTCATTCAGTTTTTGTTCAAAAGAACCGAGAAAAAACCTAAACGATTTATTAAATGCTTAGTTATGAATTTACTTAACAAACGAAAAGATAAACGTTAAAACATATGCCAAATTCACTTCATTCTTCTCACTCATTAATCACTTCGTAATTCCCGACACAAGCTTTTTTAGTTTCACTTGAGTCTTTAAATCAAAGTTAAGCGCTTTAGAGCGATTTGTCAGTAGTTATAGCATTTTAGTTGCATTTATATTCAAATATTTTAATTTAATAGCTGCGTTGCCTTTTTCTGACAGCCGCAACGCCTGCAACGTATGCATTACGGAGAGGGTTAACCACATGCCTTATAAAAGACCACCACAACCCAGCTGCATTTGAAGTCGTATCTATATCTACATCTATATCTGCATCTAGATCTACTTTTATATGCGCCATGCAGGCAACATAGGAATAATTTAGCATTGCTTACCTCCCACACAAAGGGCACTTCATTTGCTGTGCTCAACACTCACACACACACACACACACACACGTGCCCCATGCACACATACACATACACATACTGGCTCAACCGCACCCTCTTGCCACGCATTAACTAATCCTCCCGTGGCTCCCTTTTGCAACGGATTTTCCAGTGGCATCAACTCGTATTATCCTTATGACATGGCTTCCCCTTTCGCACTGCTGGCATTAAAGTTAACAAATAGAGCTTAAAACTTGCTGCGTGTGCGCTTGCCACGCCCACACTGTACGCCCCTACCATGTGTGCTGCTGCCTTTGCCGTGTGCCACAATATTGGTTTAATTAGTTTACGCGCTGTATAATTAAAATATGTATTGTAAATCTGCTTAAGCTGCGTTGGCTTTTGCAAATTTGTTCACTTTATTTTATTAACTTTTTCCCCATTTAAGTCGCACTTTTGTTACATTTTTCAATTTTGTTATTTCACTTGATTTTGCACTTTTGTTTCCCAGTATTTAATTATGCTGGCAAACTAAGCATATTCGGATAATTAATTAGACTGCTGTCCCCGGCAAAAGTGTCACAGTGTCACAGGTTTCGTAATTGACATGCCATTATTGTAATTAAAATAACTCATACGCAACGTGCAACGCCCGCACTTTGCCCTATGTGATCAATTTCAGCTCTCGCTTTTTGGCTTCAGCTCTTGGTTGGGAGCCCAGAATTTGTTGTTGTTGTTATTGTTGTTGTTGTTGTCTGCATATAAGCATTTCTCTGGGTCATAAATCAAGCCGAGTGCCGCTTGCTTCTTGCCGCTTGCCGTGTATTTTCCTGTCATGTGTGGCTTCCCATTTATTTATAGACCTGCTAAAAAAATGCACAGCTTATAATTGTAAATATGAACAGAAAGATGCCCTATAGCAAATAAGTAATAGTTAGTATCCCAATTTTGCAACAATAACACTTTCGACACTAGATGGATATGTATTATATTGCAAAAATATCGCAGAAATAATCCAGCAAAAAATTGTTATAAATGGTATTCAAAACAAACATAACATATTTTGTTTTTCCCATTACAACAAGCTTTAGGTTTGTTGCATTACCTTTCTCAATGCATATCAAATTTACAGGGTATACAAATGACAATGAGACTGCCTTTAATTATGATAATAAATTTTATTTATTTATCAAATATTCTACAGCACTCAAATTAATCTATATTGCTTACTACTACTTTTTCCACAGTTTCGTACCTGTACATCACACCTTATTAATATAAGTGATTAACCTACAGGGTATACAAAATGGCAACATTGTCTGTTGCGCTGGCGCTGTCATTCGTTTGAGTCTCGTTTTGATTTTTGTGGCAAAATAATTGTCGTTTAGGTAATAAAATTTGATTTATATTCTGAACATTTCACACACACTTTCACTTGCATTTGTTTTTTGATTTTAATGATACACACGCCTGGACACGCCCCCTTTCCCTTCCCAATCCAAAATCCTCTCACTCCAGCCAAACAAATCACAATTTTATGTCAAGCTTACAGCAAAAAAAAAGAAAACAAGAAAGAAATTAAATATAAAATGTTGTGCGCGTAACAAATACAAAACATACACAAAATGGTCCCAAAACAACAATAACACTCACGACAAACGTAACATAACAAACGTAAAGAGTCAGGTGTTTGTTCTTTGGTATATTCCATTTTTATTTATTTCAACTGTCCACTGGCTATTTTAATTATGGCCAGCGAGGCGTCTAATTGCCGTAAAATATGAACTTTCTGTTGCCACTGGCAATGATTAATGATGCGCGCATTCGGCGTATACGTAATGTATAATATTCCAAGTTTCTGGCTTGACCAAACATGAAACTGCTTAAATATGCAAAACAAGCATGTAAATGTGCCTTCAACATACTCAAATATTGATTTTCAATTTTGAAAAGGGTTGGAGAACGAATTTCTAATAAAATTTAATATTTAAGTAGTTAGAAAACTTTTATTTAAACCACACTCGTACATTAAATATTTGTTGGTAATGTACAAATCACTCACCACAGTTGAAATGGTTCGGTTTAAGTTGACAATTAAATTGAATTCCCTTTGTCATGACTCATAAAGCTAATTAATTGAATTGTAGCAGAAATTGGAGTTGCGATTGAGAAGACAAACAGACCTCGATGATATCAACAACTGTCTGGCTGATAAATGTGACTGCAACACTCAAAAGAAATTCAATTAAAAATAAGTAAGCAAACCTCATTTTAAACAGCTAACAACTTGCAGATACCCGTTACACAATTTGGTTCCTTTCAAAAAGTAAAGCATACTCTAAGGCATTCACGTTGTTCAATAACTTTAAAACAACCATAACTTACGCTTTGCTATACTGATCATGGAATGCCAATAAAAAGCGAAACGTTTGCTCGTTTGTAAAACTTAAGCGAAACTTAAAACAAAAGACTAACGGGTATTAAAATAGTTGGATGATGTTTATTTAATGCTCAACAATTTGTTATCGAATGACCAAGCCGGGAAGAATCAAAGCAAACAAACTTGGCCTCAATTTGTACGCGGAACCAAACAAATTGGTTAAAAGCAAAGCAAAAGACCGGGCCAACGGATTGCGGCCAACTGATCGCCATTCGCCACGTGCCTTGCACAAAAAATCGTATTAAAAGCTTCCCCGACGGCAGCTGCATAAACAAAAACAATGTCCTCAAACACTCAGTAAGCCAGCAGTAGTAAGCCGTTCAAACCACCCAACACAGCCACCCAACCACCTAACCTCCCAATCACCCACCACCAACAATGACAACATTTGCTGCAGCGCACAATTTTTCACTTAGTTTGCAGAAAATGCAGTTTGCTGGCATCGTCTTTAGCGCTTTTTCTGTGATTTTCCCCTTTGTTTTGTTAGTTGGTTGGGCTCTGTTCTGTTGTGTTTTGCTTTTTGCCTCGATTCTGGCCAATCACGCGTCTGGCCACAACGAACATCGCTACAAAGACAATAGACAGATAGAGCAGACCGATAGAGAAGAATGACCAAAATAGCTTTAAGGCCGCCACACAAAAAGCGTTACGAAAAAGCCGCCAAAACCCAAATCGCGTTAACAAAACGAAAAGAAAATGCAACAACAATACTGCATTTTAGTACACAAGAATACTATGATCGAATACCAAATACCCAGTAGGAGTTAGGTAAGTGGAACTTAAACTGTAGAATAAATATTAAAAAACCATCTATAAATTATAAATGAACATGTTTTCTTCTTCATACACACATCCTTTTTAAATTACTCCCAAATGTGCATATGCCATTTGTCAAATATATTACGTGGTAGCAAAATATAAGAAAAACAAAATCGAATGCAATTTATTTTCTAGTTACTGTTAAGCTGATTGCAACAGCGATGGACATAGCGAGATAGAGACAGAGAGTGAGAGAGAGATGGGATGGGGCTTGGAGGAAGTAACACAGAGCGGGTCCTGGCATAAAAGGAAAGCAATGGCGATTTCTGCTCGGAAATGTCGGCCAGCCGTTGGCAATGACAAAAAACCTTTGAGCTCTAAGCCCCAAAGCGGCAACTCTTACTCCAAGTCACCCCCTACTAGCTGCCCCCTCTGACCCCTTTCAAATAACCATTCCCCCTCTTGCAATACACTGTCTGTGTAATAAAAAATGAAAAATAAATAAAATCGAGTCGCGAGTTTCCAGTTAAAAGCAACGGGACGCTCAAAAACATATCAACAGCGCATAACTTTGATTGTATTTGTTGTTTGTCAATGTTGTTGTTTTTACTGTTACGACCAGTAATTGTTGTTGTTTTTGTTGGTATTGTTTTTGTTGTTGCTGTTGACAGTCGAACGGTCGAGATTTACAAAGCTGAAAGCGAAAAATTCCAATTTAAAGGCCGCGTCAAAATTGCAAATCAAAGTTTAGAAAGCGGCACTTTGAGTGTTTTTTTGCCGAGTGTTTGTATGAGTTGCTTGATTGAATGCATGATTGACTGAGTGTCGACTAGTAGTTACGACTGGTCACTGCACAATTGACAAATTGTCATGACTACCTTCCAAACCCCTTCTATACCCCAGTATACCCATTCTACGAAAAAGGACAACGGAGTTTGCAAAACGGTCGGTTAATTTGAGGCAATCACAAACCAAATTGAACCTACGACCAAACTGCCAACTGTTGTTGTTGGTCTAACCATCGCCCGAAGGCAGTTTTATAGTTTCGGACAGCATTTTGAAAGGATCAATCAATGCCGACAAACTGTCCTGACATCAGCAGCCGTTTTGCAAGAACCCTTTTACCATCATCTCAGTTGGCTAAATGAGCTTTTGAATGTTGGCTACAAATGGACAATACATTGCCTGCATTGAGCATCAATTGCTGTCATAAATGGAGCCCAAAGCTACGAAATAGAGAATGTCCAACATTCAGAGAATGGAAGTGTAAAATTTACTCGCATGCAATAGAGATGAGTTATGAATCTGTTTAAAATTAGAGAAAAAAGTCTAAGGAATGCATACCTATATACTTCAGAAGTCAAATTCAAACAAAACTTAAGTTAGAAACACTTAGGATGACAATGATTGATAGATAAAAATAGGTGAAAGCTTCGACTAAAAGGCTTTGTTTAAATATATGAAGGTATAGTTAAGACTTCATTAAGACAAAAGCTATTTATTTTATACTTATAAAATCTATTTTGTCGTATTAAGATGAATGTTTAAGTTTAAGATACTTTAATTCCTTTGACTTTTATGTAACTAAAGCCTTTTTTTATGTGGATATAATCAGGATTAGTCTTGAATAAATGATCAGCCAAATAATTGGTCTTACCTTAGGAACAATTTTTTGGTTTCTAGTTGATAAAAACTTGTACAATACCAAGCACAATTACAGGCAAGTGTCTGATAAATCTCTGACTTCTTCTTTTACTGGCACACACAAATTGTTTGCTAATTTTGGAAACAGTCGTCTGAGACATTTGGCCCACCGGCCAGAGTATTGGGCCAGAATATAAGGTTAGACAGCGAATGAATGTCGCTGCCGAAAATGTGAACATGGAGCCACCCAACGAAAACTGGCCATTAGCACGTGCTGTCCATGTCAATGGCTAAGCCATTTAATGTCCACTGTGCAGAGTGTACAGTGGGTGAAGTGAGGCAATAGAGGAGACTCGTAACGTGCATGTAATTGTGTCACTGGAGACGTAGGAGGCGGAAGGGGGCTAAGCCGGAAAGTTAAGCCGGAGCTGGCCCGTGGCCACTTTTGCTGCTGCCACTTAAAAGTCCACTTAATCCCGCCGTCTTAAAAAAAAGGAAAGGAAAATGGAAAAGTTGTGCGGGAAGCAAGAGAGTGTGAGAGAGAAAAGAAGGAAATTCAACTTATTCCAGCTCCAGCTCCAGCTACAACACTCTGTGATGTATTCAAACTGCAAGTCGATTGTTATTTTTACGCCTCAAGCGGAAATAGACGTTCCGCCGCACACACCCCATTCCCTTCTCCCCTTTGGGTAGGAAAAGTTCCAAGACAACTTTGTCGCAACTCAAAGTCCTGCTTGAAGACTGAAGAAACAGCCGAGCAGCGAGTAAAAGAAGCAGCTAACAAAAAATAAAGAGTAAAATTTTGAGTAAAGTCAAAGTTTTGCCGCCTAAAAGTCTGCGCCGAGTTAAAGGAACTTCCACGACAAGTAGAGGTCATCAGGTAGGGGTTGCCATTATTGAAAGTGCCCGCTGAGTAATTTAAAAGTTTATTTCCTCCCCGCCGTATTGTCCCCCGGAAATCCCTGTAATCTGCTTGGCCAAAAAACTTGTAGTTGCATTAAGGTCAAATTGATTCTTTATCATAAGTATGGATTGTAGCAGACTTTAAATCACTTTTATTATAATGCTCGAATGACCTGATTTTCGTTTGATATTTGTTGTTGTTGTTGCTCTCGTTGCTGCCACTCGCAGCGATGCATGCAACTGATTGACGCCTCAAGTACAAAATTCCTCAATAAATTCGACTTTGACTACAAAGTTTGCACCAACTTTTTCCTTCATTCTTCATAAAAAGAGCAATGGGCCGAGGTTCGATGGGCTTTCTCTTCCCCTTCCCCTTCCACATATTTCCCTGCTGCTTTCCTGCTCTGTCGAACACAAATTGAACCCAAACAAGATTTGTGTGTCGAGGTCCCCAAAGAAATCCGCCTCTATAAGCCCAAACAGCAGCAGAAGCATTAAATAATTCTGCCTGACTGCATAAAGCTTTGGTAGTTGGGGTAGATTTGTTTTATAATTTAGTCACGCACTTCGTTTATTCCCTTTCTTTTGCATTTTGACTACCTTTTTTAATTAATTTCAGTTTTAAATGAGAGCGTGCGGAGTTTAAGCGCCTCAAACGATATGCCGCACAGCCTCAATGCCGTTGACCATGCAAATCAAAATGGCGACACGTGCGCTTCCGTTTCCGCTTTCAGCTGCACAATTTGTCGCATGCGTTAATTTATGTTTACTTAGCATTGCTACTGGCTTCCATCACCATCATTTCCACTTAATTAGCCTAATAACTGTTATTGTTATGGCCGCCACTATTATTTGGCCTTGTTGTTAGTTGTTGTTGTAGTTGTGTTGTTGTTTGAAAGACAGCTATTTCGAGAGAGAACTTTTGACTTTTGAATTGTTTGCCATTGGCACGTCTTGGCATATTCGATTAACGATTACTATTCACAAACTATGGCAAAATGATGCAAATTTTATGTTTCTATTATGAAATTCGTTTTGCTTTTAAGCTTCGTTTCATCCCTAGGGAATTGGGAGAGGGGGTATTAGCATTTTACTGTTATTGTTAGTATTTATTCTCTTTTCAGATCTCACAGAGAGATCAAATATTTATGTCTTGAGAGCGTTTAAATTTAATCTTTAACAGTCGTAAACTTAATGCAAGCTCTTTTGGAAATGCTCGCATTGATTCCTCTATAAACTGTTTGTGTTTAATTTTCTAGATAAAGAAATGTTTTTGATAGGGAATTGAGTTTTGGAAGACAATATATAACATATTTAGTATCTGAATATAGTGTTATTAATTTATTTAGTAAATTAAACCGAGACTAAAGCTATAACTATCTATAATCTATCTCATTTATTCATAACCGACCTTAAAAAGCAGTCAACCACTTGTTCACACAGCATTACTTTATCTCATTACTTAATTCTGAAGTAAGAATTCCAACCTATTAGCGAAATATTGTCAGAAACTCTATTAAAATGCAGATGAATAGACTTGTATCCAAAAAAAAGCATCTTAAACTTATATAAAACAAAAATGGTGGTAGTTTTCTCATTTACTTGGCTTGTAAGTCTGTTTGAAAATAAATAGCACAATCTTTTTACAGTCGAACTCTTAACGCACACACACACACACACACATTCATACATATAGTACATGTTTCTATCAAAAGAACTTTACAACTTCTCACCAGAAAGTTATTGACAAAGCCCACAACTTGCAACTTGCACTTTTGGCCAAAAACTTGCCACAAAATTTTGATAACTTAAGTCGTTGAGTGGATGCATTCAGAACCTGAGGATGTGCTTCTGCTCTTTTGGCCATTTCAAGCAGCACACAGTGCAGTACATCAAAGTACAGTACACATTCAATTAGAGGTACAACACACATACATACATGAAAGAGAACTCAACTGAAGTTGCAAAACGATCAATTTTTGTATGAGTATTTTATATATTTTGTGTAAAAGATTTCATCAATATTAAAAGTATATAAATCTCTTTTGTGAACAAATTCTAAAAAAAGAAAAACAACAGAAACTAAACTAAATGAAATGCTTGTCAGCAAAGTTTTCACCTCCTCCTCCCATGCCATGGAAAGTTATGCTCTGCAAGGCAGGGAGAGAGTCGGGCAGCTGTGCAATTTGCTGGCAAAACTCGACAATTTGTGTCTCAAAAGCATAAGGCGTCCAAGTTGTTCTTCACGTTGTTCAACAGTCGGTTGTTTGCTGTTGTTGTTCTAGTTGTTATTCTGGTTGTTGCTGCTGTTGTTGTTGTGTTAGCTCCAGCTGTGAAGTGTGCTGCCAGTTGCTAAAACTTTGCAGCAAAGTGATGCAATGCAATTGCCCAAGTTGCCACCAACTGCAACTGAAAGTGGAACTTTTGGCAGCAGGATAACAGCAGCAAGTGCAACTCTGATTGATAGTTTATGTCCCTATAGATTGTTGTTGTTGTTGTTGTTGTTACAGTTAGAAGTTTAGTTATCATCGGAGAGTTCACCCTCTTCAAGGATATTTTCGATGTGCCTTTTGCGTAAAAATTGTCTTCTCGCTCGTAGAGAGCTTAATTTATTAATGTTAATCAGTTGTACTTCATCCTGATCACTCTCATCTGTGATGGTTAGATCAATTGTGGGTATTTGAAGCGCTGTCGCTTGCAATTCCAATTGCTTTTCCATCTCCTGCTCTTCCACAAACTCATAATGTCCATCGGCCTTGGGCAGCCAGAAATGTGTCAACACATCGCTGCTGACAAACATTGCAGTCTTTGGATTGAATTGAATGCAACGCACCGGATACCAGCTATTGGTAAGTAAAACTGCCACCAACTGTCCAGATGCCATATCCCACACATGGACACATCCCGCATCTGCACCAGATAGAACAAATTGTGAGTCGGAACTGTAAGTCGCCTGCAATGGCAGATGCCCCTCATTCGAATATCCTGTGTACCCCTGACAGAAACCGCCATTGAAGGCATTCACCGTGAAGCACCACGAATTATCGGTGCTCAACAGAATAGTCTTGCCATCGGGTGCAAACTGCAGCTGCATCCATTTGCCCAAATTATTCAACTTGTAGTTGAATCTCTGACATGGCTTCTCGCCCACCATTCGCACATCATAGATCTTAATGCGTTCTGTACTCGATGTTGTGGCAAATACCAAACCAGTCGGATCATAACCAAACAGTGGATTCTCCAGCTTATCCAGTCGGCTCGTACAGCTTGAGGTACGCATATCCCACATCAGCAAAAGATTATCGCTGCCAACACTTATAAAATTGTTCAGACTACCCGGCTGAAAGCTCAGATAACGTATTTTGTTGGAGTGACCACTGAAAAGACGCATATGCTGATGACTTCTAAGATCCAAACATCTAATTGCATTATCCATCTGAAACCAGTACAGAGCAAAATTTTCAATAAAATTTAATTCTGGAAAAACTTAAATATTATATGCAGAATTAATATTGCTCTAAAATACAGAGTAAAATGGTATTCGATGGACAATCGTTGCCTTTTTAGCAAAGATATTGAAGCTTTAAGTTTAAAAAAAATTAATGGGATTTTTAAGAACATTTATGATTATTTCCTATCACTGTACTCACCCTCGTAGCGCTATGCAGCATCTGATCTGGTTGTGGAGTAAAACACACTGCCTCGGGATGATATTGACGCATATGCACCTGACACAACTGCGTCAGGGCTGTGCAACTGTAGACAATCAGATTTTGATGATCACAAACAACCAATTGCTGACCATCTTGGGAGAAGCACAGCGCTTGTTTCTGCTCATCCGACTCCTGAAAGATCTTTGCCACACTGAATTGCCTCAATGCCTCGCCACTAAGTCGTATCTTCTTTTCCAATTTCATTTGGTTGCTGCACGTGTCACGTTCCATCACAGCAAATAAAATCGTTAAGATAGCCATAAAGTAAACGCCTACTGTCTTTAAAACTGGCTACTTTTGCGCACTTATTCCGCCTACTTCAACTTAATTAAATCAAATCTATGCTAGCATAGGGCCACGCCCCCACAACGCCCACTGTCACAGCTGGTCGGCGTTGTTGCATTTTACTTAATTTCCATTTTGTGATCTCTCGTTGCGTCTCATTAGTGCGCACAGTAGGGGTTGGAGAGGGGGGGATTGAGACTGGGAAGGAACTTAAAAAATCGACTGCTGAGTTAGCAACGCAGTTGGCAACACTACCAGTACTCCCCTAACAGCACCCCGCCAACTTGTTGACCAACTGCCAGCAGCTTGTTATTTAGGCCGATTCGCGTCATTAGTGCAGCAAACGGAATGCAACCAAATGTTGCCACTGCATTGTTTCGACTCCACCCCTTCCATTCCCATACCCATGAGAAAATGTTGAACCAAAAACTTGTGTCTTGTGGCAACAACTGTCTGGCAGTTGATTGAACATTAAGGCTGCAACATCTGTAAGCAAATGATGAAGACTGGTTCTAATTACTACAGTTACTTTCAGTTACTTATTTAGATAATGGCAGCTGGCCAGCTAAAGCCGAATGCTAACAGAATTCCAAGGAAAATGTTGCAATATACTACTAGAGGACAAAGTTGAATAGATTGATTATATCCCATATATTACAGCCTATATAAAAAGCATAAAAGAAAACTTTGCGAGTTTAATGATAATCACAGGGTGTGTGTTAAGCAGGCAACTTTCGTCAACAACGTTCAGCGTTATAAGTAAATGCTATTAAGCAACTTAATGCAAATTTCAGCATCAGCATTAGATCAGGTGTTAAGACATGAACTAAACGCTGGCTATTGCCAGTTACCTGTCAGCTTCCCTTTCCGTCTCTCACACCCACCATCAGTGGGTGAGACTCAGCCCTTTTCCCCACACAGAACACAACCTTGTGGTTTCACTGGCAAAATGAATGTAATTGTAATGTAAGCGGAAATAAGCGCGGCTGACGCTGACGCTAACGTTGACGTTGTGCGGGCTGTGCGCATTTTAATTAAAATTTATAAGCCTTGGCCGGGGACTTGGCATCATCAGCAGAGAGAGACAGAGAGAGAGAGAGAGCCGGCATCCGATAACGGAGGCTGCCAGGAATCGCAGCTGATACAAGGACACCAGAAGCCAGGACCTGCTCAGTCACAGGCACTCGCGTGGCGTTTTTAAGCTTTTAAGTTGCGGTGGATTTGCAAAGCTATGCGTTGGATTTTATGTGAAAATCAACTGCGGTGCGCATAAATTAAAAATCAAGCCGCAAAAAAACAATAACACCACAAACACATACAGAGTTGTGTATGATTATAGAAGAAGCTGCTTCCGGTATATGCATCATTTGTAATTAATTTGCAACATTAGCTTTTGGAGCTAGACAGAGATAGAAAGCAACCAATATAACTATATATATACCGTAATCGTAATTGAAAAGTTTCCGCAATTTACGCCATTTGCGGTTTTGCCTGTCAAATTTAATTATTTTATTTCAGTACAAAACAAAATCCGTATTACTATATTATTATTTATTTTAATGGATTCGGGCAGTCGTAATTGTTTTCGATTAACAAAATCAATTTGGTTTTTTATGCGTTTTGTTTGTAATTCAGCACAAAAAAAAGTGAATTAAAACTGACACTAAACATATTTGCATAATCATAATATTTAATAAGAGTGCTTGAAGAGTTTGTATCAGTGCTAGACTAGTAGATTCGCTATACCTAACTTTTTTCATCAGCTAGACCTAGAAAAATAACAGGGTATTTGATTTGGCTGTCATGATAGTAAGTGAGAACAAATTGATACCGACATAATGTGAATTCAGTTTCATATACAATAAATTAAACCACAAAACAATTCAATAAATTAAAGCCGATTATAATTATTTATATATATAATTATTATTTACAAAAATAGAATTTAAGTTAATACAAACCCCTTTTAAGCAACTAGTAAATATTTAAATATTTTATATATTTTAGAAGACAACGAAAATTAGTTTGTTTCTTAAGTCAAACAAAGTTCAGTAAACCGAATTAAATTAAAGCTGAGTTGCAATTTATTAAATTATATACACGCACACACACATGTTCATATCCATATCGAAAACATTCACTTACGTAACACTCATTTACACTCATATTTATATTGAGCCACAACGAATTGGCAAAATTAAATTGCATGAATTGCATTTATTGCAGTATCTGTATTTGTATCTCTGTATCTCTGTATCTGCATCTCTGTTGCATCCACTTGACTGAGCATCGTTTTGGCCGATTTGTTTGCCAACTGTTTATTGATATTTTATGCGCCATTTTACGCTGCAAATTGCACTAATTGCAATTTTAGGCACGTCCATTGCACTCGACATTTGCATAACATGAATTGCCAATTTGATTGTTACCAGACGACGATCCATTCAAACAGATTTTCCACCACTGTACATAAAAACCAAATAAAACCAGAATGGAAATTTTTATATATATTTTAACCATATTCATACATACATTTCCCTAAGCCTTCTACACTGTTTGAATTCAGCGCAAATATTTGCAATAAATGTTGCGCTCTTAATTCTAAATGTATGAAAAAAATGTATAGCCGAGTACTTCAAAGTCCGTTTTAGGAATATCGTTGTGATTTAAATTTAAACCTGAACTATCGGTTTTCATTTCCTATGTTTGTTTTGCTGCAGAAAAGCAAAGAAATTCTTACAGTCATACTATAGTTGCTTTGATTTTACAGGTTTTAATTAGAGCATGTAAAGTTGATATCGATTGACTAAGATTTGAACCTGCAAATACCCAAAATTGTTTTTACGCCAACAACAAACAACTGCAAAATGATTCTACGTGTTTGTTCAGTGCTGTTGTTGAGCCAAAGTGCAATTTGTTGTCAAGTTTTGTATGAATTTCTTAAAAGCGCATAAATTTTACAAGCACTCGATGTGTGTTTTTGGGGAGTGAACACTGTACAGGGATACCATGAGAGAGTGTCAAGTTTATTACGAACAAGGCATGCAAAGAATCATTTCAGTTATATGCATGTCTAAGGGTGGAAGAAGGAAGCACACTATAGAAAGAGAAGAGAGAGACCGAGCGGACAACTTAAAATGTCGGAGAAGCTAAAAATTGGTGCAAATTTTTCAATCAGCGTGAGAGACGTTGATGTCTGTGTCGAGGAATGATTGTGTGTGTGTGTGTGTGTGTGGATGTTTAGTTGTGTGGGTGTTGGCAAATCGTAGCTTATGCATTTGACAACAACAACAATAACAACAACAGGAAGTCGATTGCAGTTCAACACGAAAGCAAAGTGAGTCAAGCCAAAGCCAAAGTTCAAACACAATTTCTCAAATATGCACGAACATGTGCATTCATGTAGAAGTGTATGTGTGTGTGTGTGTGTCTATCTTATGCGTTACTGTGGCTCAAGCTGCCTGGCACCTTTGAAATTGAATGGATCGCTCTCATGCCGTAAAAGAAGATAAATGACACAAGTGAGCCATATCAGCCACAGTCAGACTTGCAGTCTGCTTTGCATTTGCCACATGCAACCATTCCGAACTGCCATCAGTATCATTGAAATAACGGTAAGAGCAGCAAACCAACATTAGACACATCGTCACACCAACACACACATACATTCACACAGGCATGGACACAGACAGACGTCTTGAGGCCTGCAATCATCAGTTGACAGTATTGGACATTGCACTGCATCCTCCCACTCTATGTCCTCTCTGTGTCCTTATTCCTTATCTGCCTCAGTGCAGCATTTGATTAAAAACGGATGACCCATCTGCTAGAACCACACACGGGACCACCAAAAGGTATCCAACAGAAATTCCCTTTCATATTCTTTACGCCACCTGGAGAATATCATATACATGTCAGGAAAACCATTTTATAGACCAGGATCAAAAGACGCGACTTTCGTTAAATAAATGAAGTATACTTAAAATTATTGGAAAGATAATTAATATGAATGTGGTAAGTTATTAATAAAGGCGATGAATACTTAATACTCTATATACAATTATACATCACATTGAATATGCTAAATAAAGTTTTAAATAAACTTGAATTTAGTGATCATATCTTACAATTTTCTAACTTCTTGATTCTGTTATCAAATTATTCTCTTAAAAACCAAATCATGAGTGGGTCCGGTGTTGAAAACTGTATTCTATTTTTTTGGCAACTGTCCCTGTTCGTAACGTCATACAGAAGCAACAACACGACGCGTCCGTCTGACAGCACGGAGCATGAAAATTTATTACTTTTGTCGAGTTTCGTTGCAACTGCAACGTCGAGGAGTTTCAGGTCCGAATCCATTGCGCATTAAATTTGGTGGCGTTGGTGTGGCATTGGATAGCGTCGTTTCGCTGCCATCTCCAGCCATACAACATAAAACTGACAAAAGTTATGCCAAGGCAAAAGTTCGCTGGCGTCATGGTAACAATGTCCAATATTCAGAACGTAAAAATTATTCGTAAAAAAGTTAAAAAATAAAAAAAAAACAGAGGCAGGCAAATGCATGAACTGTGCATATGATGTGCCATGAAACTGTATTCATTTATATGTACATACATACATATGCAAATATTTAAAAAAATATTTATATCTGAAAAATATTCAAAGAAACTAAAAATCGGTCGGAAATATGTAGTATCATAGCTTAGCTAAATTTCAGGCAAACCTAAGATGCACGTGAGAACCTCAGCCTGAAAGTATGCCAAGATTCTTTAATGAACTGTCTGAAAAAGTATGCAGCACTTTTTTTACCGATTGTTTGAATGGCTTACATAAGCTGACTGCTACGCAACGCACTGCAACTCTAATCAGCAGGGGTACTTAGCACTGGTTTATCGTTTAATCAACGCAGATGTTGTCTCGCTCAGCTGCGTTTGTAAGCTTTCGTTGAATTTGTAAGCTCGGAACCGAGGGGAAACATAACTTTAGTTGCCTGTGAGCCAAGACAAAAATAAAAAAGGCGCGAACACATTTCATACTACACTAACATTTTTCGCTTCACTAAACTGCAACAACTATATATTACTGGATTGCTTTACTTTTACTCCTAAGAAACAGCCGAATACATCAGTATCCAGCCGTTAGTATGTACCGCGTGCTTTACGAAACTCTAACACTTAACACAGCTCTTGTTTTTTTTTAGAATTGCTCTTGAGCCACTATACATGCGAAAAAGCTCTGTGATGTAGAGCTTCGATACGAATCGAAACAAACAACTCTATTTAAGTTTATGTGAATGTATATATTTATGGGTAAGTCGAAAAACGCATAGTTCTTTATATGCATAAAGTGCACACTTATTTTATTAAATTTCCTTTTGTTCCCTTTGTGTATTTGAGCAAGGCATTTGGTTAGTAATCATTAAATACACCCAGATCATCGGCCCGTTTAAGAGCCCATTTGTGATACTCGTTAAGAAACTTTTGTGAGAAGATCGCATCCATTTTTTTGGCTTTAAAACTTTCATCGTTCATGTTCTCAATACTGTTGTCATGGGATAGTTCCTTGGGCATTGTAACCATGGGCAAGAAGGCGAACAAGGCAAATATTCCGTAAATTTCGCGGCTGCGCAGTTCCCAAAGCAAATCCTCATAGCTGGGAATGTCTGTGAAGCGTGCGTACTCCAGGGCCTCCTTAAAGGCTTTGTAGTAGACCTTGATGAGTTCCTCCCGACGATTTTGCAATAACTCTAGCTTGATACTGGTGTTTAAGAAGAAGTTCAAATCGCAGCCGGGACTGCCATAAAAGGACAGCTGAAAGTCCACGAAGATAGCACGGGTTGGCACATCTGGCTGGGATTTGTTCTCGTAGGCGTACATAAAGTTATTTGTCCACATATCACCATGATTTAGAACCACATAACGATCACCGGGCTTTGGTTTAGCTGCAGCAACACAAATCTTTCTGAAGTTATCCGAAAAACGTTGCAGATGCTTCGTGATCTTCTCATAACCAGGCCAACGACCTGTTGCACTGATGAGGCCCTTGAGGAAACCATTGAACATATTCTCAAATGTATCGGATTTCATCAAAGTATCTTCACAGAGCATGCCACGTTGATACTGCTTCACTATTTCCGGATCCTATGAATTAATCGAATGAATTTAGTAAATATTTAATTAATTGCTTTAGTTGTTACCTTCTTTGCCAGCACCATGGATGTGGCATGAAACTTTCCCAGCTGTTGCAGTATCAGTGAGGCATGCTCCCAATCCAAGCCAGCTTCGCGAGAGGCTGTTCTAAAGCCATCCACTTTTAGATCATCAAACACAATCGTCTGAACAGGCGTCTTCATCGAATGATAGTATCTAGAATGACGACATGTTTTAATTGGCTTTAAAGCTATAAATGTTTCCCTCCCGCTTTCTCTCCCCCTTTCTACTTACTTGGCACCGAATCTGCTGCCATTGCTGAGTATATCCAAGCGTGGCAGTACGTCAGTATAGGTCTGTTTCTCCTTGATGAACACACTCACATCCTCCAGAAACTGTGTGCCCTCAGAGATGGGAATTGTTTTCACAATTAGCGATAATTTCTCCTTTTTCGTCGACTCTTTACCGTCAGCCCAACGTGCAAAGTTCACGAGCACTCGATAGATCGCTGAGCAGTAATTATCCGGGTTACTGCCCCATTCGAAATCGACCTCATAGAGCGATACTTTTGTTTCCCGCAAACCCTCCTCCAACGTGTTCACAAAGAATCCTGCGTTCAGGTATTCCGGCACTGATATATTTTGATCGTTCTTAATTATCACCATTTTGTCGGCTTTATATCTAAAATTTCTAATTTCTCTTCTAGCACTCGCCGGCCTCAAGCGACTTCCCGATCGTGACTGATTTGATTAAATGTGGAGACCCACTGTTAAATACTCGCAATAGTTTTGTTAGGGGCAATTTCGATGATATTTTCGCTCGCACTCTCTTTCGCGGTCGCACTCTCTCCCAATGTCAATGTCTCAACGGCAAAAATGTTAGAAAACCACATCAACGCACAGCGGTACAAGACTTATTGAAATTAACAAACTTTTCCACATTACATTGTAGGTTTTGTAGAATATATTTAGTACTTTATTTTAACAGAAAGTTCTAAAAATAGAATTTAGTACTGATTAAAAGATAATTTTAAGTTGGAAAACTATTTTAAATTAAGAGCCAAACTTTAAATAAATCTAAAAAACTTTTAAGTATGTTAACAAAAAATCAAAATAGGAATTAAAATTTAATTTTTTGAGTTTACGAACATTTTGTCAAATAGTTAACCAAATATTTGACCCATTTGAAATCGGTATTGAACCACTGTTCATTTAATTACATCACAGTTCAGTTTGAAGCCTCTCCGTTGCGTTTCTTTTGTTTTGTTTACTTTAATTTATGCATTCTCATTGTATTTTCTATTGTTTAACAGTTTTTAATTTTCCGCGCTTTTAATGACAATTTTAGTTTAGTTTCTAGAGAATCGCCTGCCTCTGGGGCACTAAGTATAGGGGTCAATAAAAGTATTTAGTACTTGTTAAACTTTTGACTGAGCGCAACGCTGTGATTAGTCTACTCATGTTTGCTATTCTACAAGTGTGTTGTTGATAATGACATACCCAACCAGGAAATTTAATATGTATTATTATTTGTTTTATTATATTTGTTTGTATATTTTTTTATGACGCGAGAGAAATAGCGATAGCGAGAGAGAGAGTGAGTGTGAGAAAGCGCGGAATGAGATTGCCGTTTGTCTAACGCGTGTTGAAGCACGAATAACGTATGTCATTAATGTTTAAATTATCTAAAATGAGCGCAAAAACTGATAACAAAACAGGTTGTTGATAAAATATATTCGGTCAGCATTTCAGTATAATTAAAGTGGGGCGAGTTGTCTAGCACGAACAAAGTCTGTTGGTCAACAGTTTCGGTCATTGACAGATAGAAGATAGAGTATTCTATCTCCTAATTAACAAGATGAGTCGTCAAGTTTTAAATTTATATCACAACCCTAGCGAAATTATATTGCTCATTCACAAACCACCACGTAGCTTAGCTAAGTTAAGATATCAACCGGTTAAGCGGCTACACAAAGCTATCTGACAGACCAAAGAAACACCCTGTATTTTAAGGGTGGAGTCGATTTCTGCTAGCCCACTCTATTTAAGTTTCATTCGGAGTATTCTGCCAGAGCATCTGCTAAAAAAGGCACACATTATATTGAGTTATTTGTTTGTCCTTGCTAACTGGGAAATAAATTGCACCCGATTTTACAATGGGATATATGTGGTAGGGAAATATCCTTAGAGAAGTTCCTTTTCGGAGTAGTCTGGACATGTGTTAAAAAGGGAATGCATCATAATGGGTACTTATTATTATGTTTTTAGCAACTGGGATATAAACTGGGATATTTTTTTATTAAGAAAATATTCCCAAATTTCTAAGACACAAACGTAAATGTGACTTGGATTTTTAATTGGTTCTAAACTCAGAATTATAAATCATATTGCCATATTCGTCTATTTTTAAGTTTTGTTTTTAATGGATATTTAAATATATAATTTTCAATTGATTATTTTAATACTAAAGTGTATCTCAGACACTTAAAATCATTGCGTGCTAAAAATACAGCAGACAGGCTAGTGTGATGACAATTAAAGCATGCCGTCATGGCTTTACCAGGGCCTGGGCTTCAGATGTCTCCTAGTGGAGACCTATCGAATTTTTTTATATAAAGCCTTTCTTTTTTTTTTTTAATAAAATATGTTATAGTTTAATGCCTTATATTAAATTAAACTACTTAAATAACGTATATTCATGTATGTATTTTTCTTTGGAAAAGTATGTTATTTAAATCTGTATATAATTATTTTCTATGAAACCCCACTACATACAAGACTACTATATTTTATTATTTTAGACAGTGAGTTGAAAAGTGGTTTAATTATAGAATAAGCCTGTAACAAATTTGGTAGACTGTGTGAACCGTAAATAAATTTATAGTTAAAAAATTGTTGTTAACTTTAACATACACTTGTTAAAACAGAACTGTGAGTTAATTAGGCTTTCTTCCATGAATTTAAAACTCTTTCGGCTCCCTTTGGCTTTTCTCATTTGCTTCCATTAAATGAATTTTTGGTGTAGAAAATAGAGACACACAACTTTGCGGGGAGTGTATGTTGGTCCATTCTTCCAATTATTGCATTTTTTACTGCGCCTTGCGCTACGCATCACCAGTTGCTTTTTGGCCTGGAAATAGCTGGCCCCGGGGAATATGGGGAAGGTGCGGAGTGGAGAGCGTGAGTACATGAAAGGCCAGTTCACCATATTTGCAATGTTTGGCGCTTTGCCTTTGAGTTGCCATCGGCTATACACACATATACACTCGGACAGTTGTGCATGTCACGTGCTTTTGCAGTTCATGACGGCTTAATTAACTCGCGTGTTAGTTTTTCTTACTTTACTATACCCTGTGGAGAGAGTATATTAAGCTGGTTAAAAATATTCACAATATTTTCAAATACTGAAGTTTTCTATTAGATGAAATTAAGAGCTATTGAGAAAAAGATTATTTAAATTCTCTAAAACTTATTTTTTTCTGCTAAACTTTTCTACCAATTTTGGAGTTCTCTTCCAGTACAGAGTATATTTGTAATGGGTGGGCTCACTTGTATTTTTTCAATTTTTGTTTCGATGCTTTCAAGACTGTTCTAGCGCCTGCGTCTGACTTTTCGTTAGTTTTTCAGTTTGGTTTCCAGAAATAAAAAAGAAAAACTCCCAAAATATGCAGCATACATTTTGCATTACACGTTAAACGGAATGCATTAATAAACAACAGCGTTTGAATGCGCGATTGCACACAAATTAGTGACCAAAGCCACGGTTGTCTGGCTACGCTTCATGCTCATCCCTTAACCGCACGAGACTGTACTGCCTTCCATGCCAACGTGTCACCCTTGCCCCTACGCAGCCTTTGAGCAGCGCTGATGTATGCGATTTTAATCGTACGCTCAGACACAAACATGATGCGAACCCCAAAAACCATGGCAACTCCCTGCCTCTCCATGCGACTCGGCCTTGTGGGGACAAAACATAATGGAAGTTCTATTTTTAGTGAGTACGAGTATGAGATGCGGATGCCCAAAAGTAGACACAACAACCGAATCGGGATTGGCAGACAGAACTGAATAAATGACCATAATCAAACACTTTACGCCTGAAAGCATGCCAGGCATGAGCATGCATTCTCTCTTGCCATTGAAGAAAGCAAATCTGCCTAAGCTCCTGCTTCCTGAACTCGTGTTCCCTGGCACAGCACTGTGAGCTACCCTATCCCCATTATCTGTGTGCATCAAAGTAGCTGTCGCCGGTGGCCAAATTTAATTAGTACCCTCCAATGGACTCCCTACTTTGTTACCCATTGCTTTGTACAGGGTATTTGCATTGTGCTATTGACTTTGGCAGTCTGACTGAGACGTAATCAACGTTAGATAGCATGAGTGCAATGGCTAATACTTTAACAGAAGTTGCAAGTTGAAGCTTATAAACAAACAACAAGTTAATTCCATTATTATATGAAACAATACCTACATTAATGAATAGTTCACTTGAGAATGTTTTCCCATGGAATAGATGGAAGTTTTAGTTTAACGAAAAGTAAATAATCATCGTAATATTAATCGAGAACCTTAATAACAGTTTATTGTTAAATAAAAACAATGAGTATGTTATAAGAATGAATAGAATGTTTAGAAACTCAAAAAAATTTTCTTTCTATAATATGCAATCCATAGCAAGTCAACTCATAGCCGAATTTACCAATAGATGGAAACAGTAGAACGTCTCTTTTCTAAAATATATGTGTTAACAGATGTGAAACAATTTCATTAGGTTTTCTGTACAGCAATATAGAGCATGGAGTGTACGATTTTTAAAATTTGATTTTCATTTTCTTTCTTCTCGCTTGGCCACTGCTAAATTAAACTTCATTTGCAAGTAGCACGTGGGTTGCCTACTGTCTGCTGGCTACTGTCTACCGCTTTTCACTTTCCACTTTTCACATGCCGCTTGCCGGTTTGCCCTTTAATCACAGTTGGCGCAAATCAAACACAAACAAATGCCATTATCATGGGGCAAGGATGCGTTTATAGGCTTCGCAGTCAGTGGCAGGGGCAGTTGTCTGTTGGCAGTTGTAAAAACTGTTGCATTTTGTTGGGCGGTGTTGGCGTTAGACATTCGAATGCCTTGCATACTTTTTAGCTGCGTGGCCAAGCGCATGAATAATTGATTTCCATAGCCCAAAAGTGGCGCTATCTCTGTCTTGCCCATAAGCTGTGGCCACAGTATGTCTAACTCTTTCGCACACACTGCCTGGTCTCATACTGCTGTCGTCTCGCATTCATTTGTCAGAAAAGAGCGTCGGTTTATTTGTCAGTCTCTCCGCGTCTCTACGTCTCTTTGTCTCTCTGTCTGTTTGTTTGTTTGTTTGTTGGTTGGTTTGGATTGGTTTGGGTTGGTTGGTCGGTCGCGTTGTTTATTTGTTTGTCGCTGTCGTCGCATGCAACATATTTTCGCTGGGGGGCCTTGCATAATTCGCTAGCCCTCCCACTCTCTCTCTGTCGCTCCCTCTGTCTCTCCCTTTGTCTCCCGCTCGGTGTTGCTATTGTTTTTTCAGCCAGTCGCTTATCAGTTTATTTTTGTTCATGCCATTTGCGTGCTACTGTCGCTGTTTCAGTGTTGCCAAATTTGAATGTGATTTAAAAGCTAGTTGGCTTAAAAAGATAGCGAAAATTACAAAACTTAATAGCAATCATGTACGATGTAAAAAAAAGAGATATATAACATAACATGAATACCTATAAGATATACAAAGATTTCCCCAAAGAATTTCCAAACCGTTTTGGTCATAAGTTACAAATAATATTAACAATAATACTAAGTATAACATGTGAGTTTATCATTTTATTTCAAAGCATTTCAAAATTTAGCTACAATTCCGCCAAAACGACAACACTGCGCTGAGTCCGCCCACTTACTCTCACCCAAGCATTTCTTATTGCTATTGGCATATGTTTTGGCTGGTCGCGTGTTCGGCTTTAATCCCGTCCAACGCATTACGTTGCCATAGTCCTCACTTCTCTGTTTCTCTCTCTCGCTATCTTTCTCTCTCTCGCTCTCTCTCATTCTCGGTTTCTATGGCTTAAATCGGTCCACACAACATTTATACTCATTTATAGCTAACATATTTGGCCTCTGGCTGGCAATTGAATCGCGGCTTATTTTCAATGCGAACGGATATATATTTAATTTTCATAAATACATATTTGCATGCCATTTGCAAATGGTTGATCCTTGCATGTGTTGTCATTAGTGTTGTCCTCGCGGCACTCGACAATATAAGTGCCTGAACCATAAATGCCTATCATTATAGACATTTGTAGCCATAGCTTTGATGCTTGTTGACAGCCCCCTAAATTGCTAGTTGTCAAGATTTCATTTTCTGCATTTTGAATAGCTCTCAGAAAATAAACAATAATTACATATTATTATCTGTGTAATTAATTTGCATACTGCAATGTTCGTGATTCAGTTTTTTGCATCTCTATTTAATAAAATTGCATAAGATATAATATTTTGTTTGTCATTTAAAGCAAAGTTGATAATAGCGTTTAACAAAACTGTTTAATATTGAAACCAGTGAAAACAGGTGAATATTATTTGGCTTTTATATTCAAATTTATCATTAGATTCAATGCACTGTGTATGATAATATCAGTCCATTAAAAATTCACAGAATTTTTAACTATTTAAAATTTTATATATAAAGTAGAATCTATTTTTGTTAATTTAAATTGAAAATATTTAAATTCTGTTTTATTTTCTTGCATATTTAACAATTTGAGAAATTGTTGAATTTAGTCAAAAATTATTTGCCATATTATTCATAATTATTTATAATTAATTGTTTTACTTGTAATAGATTTTGGAATGCACATCTTTTTTATAATTTAATTTTAAATAACTTGCATTTAAAATTGTTTCTAAACTACTTTCTTTAATTTCATGACGACATTTAATATTGTACTATTCGTTTAACCTTGATCTGCTTTAGATTGTTTTGAATTTGCCAATCCTCTAGTATTTCATTCTCAATTAGCTTACAGCTTTAAAAATACCAATTCAAAGGTTAATATGAATGCTATTAGTCACTTTCCAACAAATAATGCTACCTAAACTGCTTCACATTCGGTACACATTTCAATCTCAATTCGCTGTTTGCTGTTGCTGACATACAAGTTATCGGAAGAGATTCGCTTGGAAGTCCATATCAATGGAGCTGGACTATCAATTCACCGTGTTAGCTGCTCGGTGATATATGCGTGGACATGAACTGTCTGTGCACCTCTGTCTGCTTTTATCTGCTTCGTCGAATGACACGCTGGACGGCAATAAATGTCAGACGGCAATTAAGTCTAGGAACATACGTAACTGTTACCCCTCGTCAAGGCAGGGGTAGTAAAGCAAAAGTACCAAATGACGTCACAGCTTAAGGGGTGTGCGCCATCAATTCGTTTTCCCTCCCTTCCAGTTTGAATTTCCAGTGAGAGAGTTTGTGTTCTCTCAAATGGCTTTCCATTTGTTATGGGATATTTTTACTGTTTTCTGTTGCGCTTGGCGGCAATTCTATTGGGATTTTCAAGCCAACTCAGTTCAGGTCTTTTCATGGTTTTTTTGTTTGCCACTAAAACTCGAGACGTTGTCAGGTGTGGGGAGAGTGAAGGTAGTTGGGGGTGAGTTGGACTCCAGCTTAATGGAAACTGAAACACCAGTTGATTGCCTCTTGGTGTTGCATATCAGTTTGCCTCGGCGAGTATATTGCATGTGGTTGCTGTGGCAAGCAAAAGAGAGGCAAAGAGAGTTTCTAGTTTCTTACGGCTAACTGTTTTGACAAGCCAATATTAATGTGTAACCCAATCTAGGTGCATTCTGTTGCACAACCCAGGGCGATACACGTTGCGCTTTCTCTCTGCCCCCTCCCCCAAACATGTTGCGTGTGAGTTCAGCCAAAATGTAATTAACATGCGATTTGCCTTTTGCATTTCAAGGTGTCATAAATCAGCGCATTGTTTGCTCCTCTTGCCCTGTCAATGGGGTGTGTACTAGTTCCTTAAATCCACTCAAAAAGGGGTGTTCGCTTCATTAAAACGCTCACATTACCGTTGATTTCCTAAAGGCATTCATTTGGCATACTGCTATACTTGGTCAACAGAACACAGTCAAGGAACAAAAGGGCAAAGTGCAGTGACGTAAGTTCAGTAGTTTAAAAGGGGATAATTGAATGAGTATTAGAAAATAGTTAAATACCTTTGTACTTCAATAGTTACACGTATCACTAAAAGAGTTCAAAGTTAAACCTCTCTGCTAAATACTTTAACCACACAGAAACCCCTTAGGAACACCCATGAACATTTCATTTGTAAGTCCATGTTTGTTTTAGCCTCTTGAATGAATGCCGTAAATTTTGCAAATATCTCTGATGCAGATTTTGACACTGGCGATAAGCGGCTATAACGCAATAACGCACAACGCAGAACGTTGACAACCCTTCACACATGTTCCACTAATTAGGTGTGAGCTTATGGGCGTTGCCTGACTAGCAGAGGGGGTGGGTGGGTGTGTGTTATAATTAACTAGAAGTTCAGGGGATTGCTGTAAATCTGGTTAGGACATTATGCTTGAAAATGGCTTTAAAGTCTTTGAAGAGGGGGAATTTAAATTGAATTGCGAGCACAAACAAACATAGAGCAAACACATCTGTCGGCTGGTTGTCATTTCCGTTTCCGCTGCGGCGCGTGCGTGGGTAATGTAAGCTCTGATTTTGATTGCCTGCCCCACAGATTTTTACAGCCAAGCTGTGAAAGTAAATGCGAGCGAATGTAAAAGAATGTCGCCAAAATCAAATCCAAAGCAAACTTCAAAAAAATACATAGAGAGAGAGAGAGATACTTTAGCAGCCGCCATTGAGTTTCGACTGAACGTAGTCTAGCCAGGGCTGCTAATCCGGGCTAACCCAGGGCCCCAACTGGCAGGCGTCGCCTCCATATAAGATCAAAGGCATCCAAGCATTAGGCTATGTTATTTTGTGCTCTTGTTTTGCATAAATTAAATGGCCTAGACCACAGTTAGCCTAATGTAACTAACAGCAAGTAAGGAGGCAACAAAAAATAAGTCTGACGTTCTTCAAGGCGGCTTAAAGTTGCCTTGATTGAAATGGCTCAGACTCTTTATGGCATATTCATGTGGCTTGAATTGCCGCAAAAACCAACATAGAAAGCACAAATACACGAACATTTTGAGCTGAGATGCAACCACCTTGAGAGCCGTATGTTGTGGTTTGACTTATGGTTTTGACTTTTCCTTGACAGCTAGCTAGCTGCTATGACACCCAGCCACTCGCCTGCCACTTAGCACCTGCTTTCTGTGAGTTTTTGAGCCATTTTTGGCATGCATCGCAGCACACACAACAAATGTTTATGACACATTTTACACATGCGGTTTGGCACGCACAAAGACTCTCTCCAACTTATGTGGCAAGGTGGGTAAAATTGGGTGGTGCTAGGTGTTGCTAGGTGGCCTTGGGAGTTACCTCTTTCTCATTAAATCACTCAAGCGAGAGTAATTTTCTAAATGATTTACGTTTAATATAAGTCAATTTAGCGCCTAATCGAAATCAAATTATAAAACGTTGTCTGTTACACTAATTCGCTCTGAAATCGCCAAAGATTTTGAATGTTTTCGGAATTCTTTAAAATTTTATATCAAAATATATATATTAAACCTACATTTTACTGACTTAATAAAATGTATATAATTTTTAGTATTTTAAATAGTTTACTGCACTTAAGTTCTCTTACTTGGCGAAATTAGGGCGAATTCCATTTTGATAACCCGCTCTGAACTTACCTCGTGCTGTGCAGTCAACTGGCAAACTGTTAGGAAAAAAAGCATTTTCCTGGCATTATTCAAAATGATATAGCATATGCAAAGTTTTGATAAATTAACTGGGCATTTAAGTAGCTTAGTTTGTTGGCCCATGAAATTGATGCTGATTAATAGGTAAATTTACGGAACGGAAGCCAAATATAATAGTAACTCCATATATAAAATTTAAAGCTTGGTAATAGAGTACCAGTAACATGCGTGGTTTAATGCCAAATCTTTTGAATAATATGTATTATATATTTGTAGTAGAATTTAAAATTCACATAGCAACTTAAATCACATAATAAACCATTCAAAATAGTAATTCACTCTCATTTGCATACACTTTTTTGGAAAGTGCATTTAATTAGTTAAGCACTTATTAAGAAAGGGATAACCGACAAAAGTTTCAATAAAAATTAACACCCAACTTGTTAAAAAAGGCAGTGAATAATAAAAGAGTTTTATCTTTATTTTACACACACACTTTTTACAGAAAGCTAACACAACTAATTAAAAGCACTTTGTGGAGTTGCAGGCAGACACATTTATTAGTTAGAGACGCAGTTTGCAGAGGCTTCTTATACTACAACATAACAGTACTGCGACTGCTGGGAAAGTTGAGCCTTTTGGTAAATTGCCGACCGCTAAAGATGTGGGCGTGGCTGTGGGCGTCGTGGAACAAAAAACCGCAACGCCAAACTTCATTAAAAATGCACACGGAAGCGGCTACAAAAGCCGACAACTTTATTTGAATAAAGTTAAGGCAGACACAGTTAAGACAGACACACATACATAAAGAAAGAAACCCAGTAACACACACACCCACACACAGATACACGCAGACACACATACCTTTCGCCAAGTATCTATGTTGGCTTAAATTTATGAAGTCATTAGATGCAATTTTCAAGCACCTGAGCATCTTTACAGTCAGACACTGGCAATTTGGCAGCCGTTTTAGCCATTTTCAGCCATTTTCAGCCGCTTTGCTGCAATTGTCTCAATGCCAAACATTTTAAGAGCACGACCCCAGAAAATCGAGGCCAGTTGGTTTGACAGCTGCCAGACGATTACACTACACCCCCCCTTCTGGTCAGGCAGGGCAATGCAAACGTTTTCTAATTTTCCACGCCATTAAATCAGGGATTTCAAGCCAGACGCATGCGTTTCCAACTGCCACTGGCATCCACATCCTCTGTGACACGAGACGTGGCAGTGTCTGAAGGACATACAACTTGGCTGCAGTAGTTGCAGCTACCAGACTCTAGACTCTTCTTCACTTGGCCAAGACAAATGTCCGTTAATATTGTTGGCAAGCTTCGAAAGTGATTGATATAGTCTAAAAGTAGTGCACAATATATATTTAATTAGCGATTTATAAATTGGTTTATTGTTTTAGCAAGAGAAACACTTAAGATTAAAAGCCCTTATTTTTATTATTAATTTAAAATGTTTCATAATTTTAATTGCATTACTTAAAGTTAGTTAATGTAATTTTTACTATATTATCATTTAAGTCCCATTCAATTCTATAGCTAACTACATTTCAGCTTCAAACGCAATGGAACAAAATATTCGCTAACAAAATATATATTTAAATTTAAGACTCCATAAATATTATATAATCGTATACCAGATTTAAATGCAATCCTCTGGGAACTCTTTTGTATGGCACTCAAAACCCAATGGGGTATTGTATTTTACTGGTCTAACCGAGCCAAAACCAAAACTAAAATAAGAACAGAAACAACGCCTTGTCGGTAAAGTTTAAATTTATGGCACTCGGCGTTAAGAGCTGGAACAGAGAACTGACCTGGTCTAAGGTGGTGCGGTTGCATCCCAAAAACCCCGAAGAAGAAACCAAATACTCGTACAAAGAGATAATTTCGCAGCTAAGCACTGAGATGGAGAAACGACAGAGAGAACAACAAGTTTTTGTTGAAAGTTTTTTACTTGGTGGACAACAACGTGACAGCCAAAGAAAACTTTGGAAATGAAGTTTTAACACGTTTCTGTTACCTTTTGTGCCACGCCCACTCATTATACCGGGTGTTTGAAATGAATGCAATGCAATTAATTGTTAACGCATCTAGTATTTGAAAGGCATTCGCAGAGCTACGACTTTGATTGTCGCAGCATAAATTTAATTGAAAAACTTTTTTCAAAGATCGAAATGCCTTTGTAATGTGCGAGTATCGTAATTACCGCTACTTGTTGGCAGTTGCATCATCAATAAAAAAACGCTGCAACAATGTCAGCCTAATAGTTGTTGCAAGATGCCACCTGGGAGCGTGAAACGATAGGGGAAGAGGGGGAAGCTAGCACCACGAATAACTTCGACTTCGTTTCTTGCCAAAGTGCAATTCAGCGTCAACTTGAACTTTGTTTTCCGTAACGTGCTTTCAACTACGGCGTACTTCTTCGAGAATGTAACTTTTCACTTGCCGATGAGCTTTGCCGCTACTACATACTACTACATGATGATAACATTAAGATATCAGTGAGATAAGCAAGACATAATTGATAGCAAAATAATAATGACAGAGATGACTTGAGTTGTTGGATCTGAGTTGCATTTATTGTTATGTAACTCAGATACTGTACTAGCTATAACTAAATGTAAATGGCATACAATTAATTTATAACATTACTATAAGAAGATTTGCAATTGAGTTGCTATATTCTATATATGAAATTTCATGCCAGTTGTAGTTTATAAATAATTTTATAAACTATAAAAATGTGCACTCGTAACTTTGTTAGATCATACAAGTTTCGATGTTATAAAGTTTTGTTGGCAAGCGAATTGTTGCTGCTGTAATTGGTGTACGAGTGATGGTTGTTGTTGTTGTTGTAATTGTTGTTGTGTATTATTGTTGTTGTAGTTAAAAGTTAGACGATGGCGACGACGTCGTCTGCAGGTGTAGCTTCGCATATTATTTACAATTGGACGGAGAAGTAGTTTACCACTGCAACTAGCAGAGCCTCGTATACTCCCTCCCATCCCTCTACTTATTCGAGAGAGGGAGAGACAGAGAGGGTGTCGCGGTGTATTCGCCCACAAGGCACCTATAATTTAGCGCTGTTTATTTGTAAATGTCTGTCGCGGTACAGGATCAAGTTGCAGGGTCGGAGTCCTTGTTCTCGTCACGCTTCATGTCAACAGCGGCAACTTCATTGTCTGCTTTCACTCCTACTGCAATCCTTCCAATTGGTATGCTCCTACCCCTACACCTACTTTCAGCTCCTACTACTTCTCGGTGCTGTCTCTGTGTGTGTGTCACTGACATTAAGTGCAGTTGGTTGTTGTTGTTGTTGCTGCTGTTGAAATTGTTGGTTTGTCGATTCGCAGAAAAACGTTTTGCAATTTATTAACTGACATTTGAAGTGGTTGCTATTGTTGTTGTTGTTGTTGCCAGGGGCAAGTCGATGGCAACCGGTGCAAAACCTATGACACTTATTAGTGAAGCAGCTGTGTGGCAAACAAAAAGAAAACCCTGTGTTGTCCCTGCATGCATATTTGATAAAGCTGCCACTGTGCCGCAAGCTAAGCAATGATATTTGCAAGCCAAACTTTGCAGACAAACGCGCCCGCGGGTCACAAGCACACACCAAGAGACAGAGAGAGAGAGAGAGAGAGAGAGAGAGAGAGAGAGTGAAACAGGTAAACAGACTAGGGTTAAGGCCACGTTTGGCAGTCAGCAACAATAATGCGTAAGTTTTGTTGAACCTAAACAAAAGTTGCAAACGTTTTGAATTGAGTTGGGTTGAGCAACACAGACAGAGCACAGACAAAATGGCCGGAAGCGGAAACGGTTTTGTACATTGGCAAATTTGATATGTAAACGTGCGGGGTAAAGGGCAAAGGGCAACTTAAAAAGGACGGCAACTAAGCTCCAGCAGACAGAGCTCAGTTGTATGTGATTATTAAACGCTTATTATGTAGGCAACCAATGGAGCAGCACGTTGTTGGTATGAGACGCATAATAAAAGCTTAGTAGACACAACAAAAAACCTAAAAGGAGTAGATATTTGCTCAAAGAACTTACAAGTTTTAGACGATTAGCAAAAGGTTTATATAGCGTGTGTGTGAGAGAGATAGAGAGAGAGAGGGGCTAAGCCGACCCGATAGTGGCCTGTGAACCCACACAAATGTTGCACACTGTGGATGGAGCCTAATTGTTTATTTATGAAGTGGGCAATCGAGGCACCTGAAGGTGTAGAAAGCCACAGGTCTTAGCTGCAGCTTAGCATTGGTATAGATAGTAGTAAGAAAATTAAACCTTAATTATTAAATTGTGTTATTAAAGTAACACGTTGGCATATTATTAAATGCTTGATTAATGCGAAGTTTTATTAAGATAACTTGATAATTTCGCTGCCGATTGATTGCTCAAAGTGCGTAAAAACGAACAGTGACGTCTTTTATAGTGTTGCATGCTCTTTGTGATGATTAAGGAACTAATCAGCTTTGATTATTAATTTTTTTTCTTTTTTTTTTATTTTTAAGAACACTCTTCATAAATAGCAATCAATGACATAACAGCCTCTTATTATTTGGAGTTTATTTGCCTCTAGGTTCCCACGAAACTGTAGTCAAGTTGCATGCCTGATGAGAAAGTAGAGTTGCTGATTAATTGATAAACTATGTGCTTAAGCATCTACTGAACGTGAAATGAATACCAATTCGTTGGCATCTCATCACAAGTTTCCATAGCAATCAGCCTCAAACTGCTTGCTTCCAATTAACCTCAAATGTGAGTGTATGTATGAATATCATGTATGTCCATCTGTTGCCCATTTGTCCAGCTCATTTCGTGCAATCTCAGGTGTCATATTCCAGATGTAATGATGTACACTCACATAAAACGACCCTCAGATGGGGTCGTCTCATTCATTTGATATGCATAGCATGACAATAACAAACAAAAGGAAAGCGAAATAAAAAACGCCAAAACAAACAAACCAAACTCACTGGAAATGGCCATTTAACACTTTAATGTGTCACACACGCACATCCTTTACACACATGTGTGTGTGGGTGTGTCAAAATGTAAAAACTTCAATTAAAATGCCAACGTAACAATGCACAATGGGGTTTGGCAGACAGACCCCATCAGAATTCGGTTAGCTTTACATTTACAATTTAATGCAAAATAGCCGTAAAGCCACAAAAAGGCCAAGCGGCCAAGCAGCCAAGTTGGTAAAGCAAAACAGTCGAAGCGCTTTTGCAATGCTTACAATATCATAAAACGCAATGGACCTCTTAACAGCCAACAACAGAATGGCTGCTCCGAGTGACGATGGTCCTGACAATTGCTTCCGCTCACCTCCAGAGCTTTGAGCGAATGGTATTTCCGTAGAGTGGGTACAATTATTAAAGCGCGTTCTAGAAAACATTTTCAACAGAAATTCTCAAATGAAAGAAGTTTAAATAAATTTTTAAACTTGTTCTTCTACTATTGAATTTTCTTGTATACCATTTCACAAAATGCCTACAAAATTTTCTCAATTTCACTTTCTCGAAATAGAGAATAAAACACATTTCGGAAAACGCAATTTTCTGTGGCATGTCCTATGGCTTTGTTTTCCTTTGCAGTGGATACATTGCAAAAAAAGATGCTATAAAAATTTACAGTTAAGTGATTTTGTAGCAATTTGCAGTTTGTTGGCATTATAAGAGCAGGTAAGCGGCAAGTGGCAGGTGGCGAGTGGCAAGTAGGAAGCAAAACTGTGGCAAGTTGGGGAAGGCCACACTCGTAAATCCTCGACAAATGTTTGCCAAGTGTGAGCTCAGGTCGTGTTCAGGTCTCTAGTTCTACAGTTCTTCAGGTCTCGAGGTCTCTCGCTTCAGGTTTGCTGTTGTGGATCTGTCAGTAAATTCAATTTATTTAAAAGCATGTCAACAATAAGTCAAATGAAATGCTCTGCTCAGCTGTAAATATGGCGGGCCGGTAATAAAGCTGATTTATTTACACTGTACAGATTTACAATCCCATAATTGTACAGCGCTGCAAAATTTGTATCTAAACTAAATACAACTGAACTAAATGGAACCGACCTGAACCGAACTGAACTGAACTGAAATGGAAATTAAATGCTTGGGTGAAATATTTGTGGTTATTGTGGCAATATATTCAAATTCAAGTTGGCAGCAGCTCTCTCTTCTCACTTTTTTTTTTTTGTTGTGTGGCAACAAGGAAGTATTTACAGATGCTCTTATATGGTTATGCTGCTTTCTAATAGTAGTACTTCCGCTGGACAAGAGTGCATAAATCTTGTGCTGTGGTTTGGGCCAGGGTAAATACTAGAGATAAGCCCAATATCCAGTTAGTCCAACACAAAGGACACAACAATTGGCTGCAGGACATCAGTTAAACTAAAACGACTGCTAAAGTGCAACAACATAGAGTTGTGTCAGCCAACAGCAGGAGAAGGGTCTGTTAGCTAAGGAGAAGTGAGGAGTGGGTGAGTGGTGGGGAAAGGGAATAAATGCCATGCTTTCCACATTTGGCAAACAATATTAAGTGTGTCTGTTTTTTAACATTTGAAGCACAAATAAAACAATGGAGCATCGGAGAAGCAGCAGAAGCACCATGCATAACGTATACATAGACAATTATCAATAGCTGTCAGTCGAACGAGGGCTGGCAGAGCACTTTCCGGGAGTGGCATATTGAGGTACATAATATGGGCTGACGGCTTGGCTTATGGTTGTGGCAAAGGCAGTCTCAGATAAATCTTTCTAGATACTAACAAATTAGATTAACAATCCTAGAAAATAATGTTTGTTATTGTTAAAAAAAAATAATATTTTTATTTACTAAATTTTAATTTATATTTTCTCTTTTTTTCAGTTTTTATGTAAATGTGACTATACCCGGAAATTAAGTGATTTTAATTTGTGATTATATTAAATTATATAAAAATATAAAAGAAAACAGGTGAGTTCCAATTAAAACATTGATAATAAATACAAAAAAAGTTCACATGATATAGTCAGCTTGTGCTATTTGTTGAACAACCCTCGCACATAAGTATTTGCATAGGATGTTTATGTGCATTGTTCGATTGCGCAACACAAGTGTGTGCAGATAAAAATATGTATAAATGCATATGCACGTATATAGAAAAAAGTGCCGTTAGTGAAGTTTAAACAATGTTATTGACTGAACAAAATACTGGGCTTTGCTTGGCAACAACTTCAACTGCATCTGGTGTTGACTTGGCTCATAAATCTACACGAGTGCTGTTGACTGCAGCTGCTTAAATTATTGATTATTTTAAAACTTGGTCACAGTTCAACTGCAACGAATTGTAACTAAGTTTGTGGCAGTCACTAGTTATAATGAAATGAAAGCATTCATTTCCGCTTTGGTGTCCATTTTATGTGCATTAATCAGTGCACTTCATTAAAACGGAAAAACAGCAACTGAAGAGAGACTAAAACAAAAACAGGCACTAAAGCAAATGACTTTCAGCAGTAATTTAAAAAACATGTGCCATGTTCATGTCTAATGGTCAGACTCACTGTATTTTACCCCCCGCTCTCTACCACTGCCCCCCAGAAAATGTCAGCGCTGTCCCCCGAGGGACTCTTGGCATGTGTGGAGAGTACGCAGAGAGCAGAAAGAAAAAAAAAAAGTATCCCATTTACAGTTTTTGTGCTGTCATAACAAACAAATTCCGAGCATGTGTGTGCAGTGGACTCCGGGAGAAGTCGGCGGGGCCTTGACCCGGGACACAAGTTTGCTTGGTCAGCTTTGTGGAGCTCCAAGAATTTAATTATACTTTTGATTTTAATGAAAATACAAGCGCATAGGGCTTTTCTGTCTCTCGACTGTACACTACACTTAGTGGTATATTACATTTTTCACAAGGTATGTAACTAATTGCTCTTCACTAAACGAATGTCTGGTCTTCCCTTAAATCATTGTATCTTAACATATAAAGACTACGTTCATCCAAGAGAGTAAGCAAATACTTAGTTGGATGAACAGTATGCAGCTGTCGTCAGTTTCTGACTAGTTTCGATCTAGATTAGAACTGAATCACATGTCCCTAAACACTTCTTAATTATTGTTTAAAATTGTTCAGTAACTACTTTTGAAAATTTCGTTTTTATGTTCAGCTATTATATGCTTTGCAAAACTGACAAACTTGAGTGACTTTGCCTCAGTTGAGGTCGTCGATGTCGTTTTCGCTGTCAAAGTAAACTTTTCGGTCGTCCTTTCTGGGTGGGGAGTTTAATTCACTGTACTCTACTGAATGTCAACGCAAAAATTGCAGTTTAATTACACTTTTTAAACATTTTAACTTGCCTTTGAATGCCCTCATTGCAAACGGACAACGTTAAATTAAATTGAAATTGGAAATGGATGGTGGACACGTGATGATGTGAGCGGAATGTGTACATTCTGTGGGGATTAATGTGATAAAAGAATATTGACAACGAAAAATGCGAAATATTAATGTGTGAGTTTGAAAATAGTAAACTAAAATGACAACAGTTTGCTTTTTAATGAAGTATATATTTAAAACTTAATTCTACAATATAAGAAGTTATGTATCTGTAGGTAAGTGCAAGTAATTGAACAGTGTACTGCGAAAAACTTCATTAATTGAAAAATTTGTTAGTCACCTAGTTCAGTACGCGATTGTTGTTGATTATAGAAAATCCTAACTAAACAGTTACCTTAATTAACAGTTCTTTAATCAAGCATATTGGTGAAGATGAGTATAATGCTCGTCTTGAACTGCGTCTGAGTAGCAATCACATTTGGTCTTATTCGAGTCTCTGTCAAACATTAAACAAATCCGCAACATTTGCGCACTTTGACCGCACTTTGGGCTGCACTTGAGTTGCATTTGCATTGCAGCTGTCTTCGCAGCGCTCGTTTGTGAATATGCGCAATTTAATATGCAGCACATGTTCGGACAGGCTTTGCCAGGGATCCGGAGCAGCTACTTCAGCTACAACTACTTGCTGTTGTAACTCCTCCCACTCATGTTCCAGTTGTGGCTTTGGCCGGTCACTTGCCACGCTGCATGCACAACATGCACTTGCAATCAAACATGTCCGTCGAATGCCCGCCATTTTGCAACATTCTCCAAGGGATCTGGCGGAGGAGGAAGTGTGTGGCTTAAGACACAGCAGCAGACAATGATTCGATGCCACTCTCTGTGCATTTCGCATATTTGCATACAACACTTTGACGCATTGTTCTCTCTCTCAGCCAAATGGGGCAGCTGGTAAAGACACATGCTGTGCCAACTGGCTATGCCGAGCTTCGTTTCATTCCCCCCCTGACATGAGCACTAATTAAAAGCAAATTTAAGCATACTCATACTCACTTATAATCCACTACAAAAGACAGACGCACAAATTTACCAAATGATTACGCTCACAAACGATGCTCAGTGCGAGCCAACGGGGCGTATACGCAACGTACACACTTTGCCGCTAACTTGGTAAGGGTAATGGTATTGGTAATAGTGACTAGGATTGTTCTTGTGATTGTGATTGGAAAGCGCTTCGCTCAGCAACCAAATAAGTGTTAATTAATACGATTTTAAGCTACAGACAATCGACGAATAAGATCTGAGAAACTCTGTGCCTGTCTACGAGGCTTCCTGGCTAGCTGGCTGTCTAACATCGTGGCATCATTAACCCATTTAAGGTGCAAATCCAATTAGACAAAGACATAGGCAAATTGAAATTTGAGTGTGTGCCTCCTGCAAGCAGCGTTAATTAAATTTGCTTTAATTGTGTATTAAGACAGTGAAAATCCGACTTGAAATCCGACCGTAAAATGTGTTGACAACAAATTGCATAGCTAATTCTATTAAAGATGTTATCAAGGTTGTCATAAACGGTACACTTGTATAAAGAATGGTACTACTTAATAGTTTACTATACAGGTTGTTTGATTATCTGTTTAAATTGTCTTTTAGGTAACCTTTTGTATCTCGTTTAGATTGTCAAAAGATTATTCTAGTCATAGGTATAGATTGCATGAATTCTTTGCATTATGTTACTTTGCATGAAGGTACCAAAATGATCTTAAGCTGCCTGATTATATAAGGTGTTCACTTACTATAAATAGGTTCCTCTATTAACTCTGATCAAAATATTTTAGAGTAAATATATTCTTCAAGTGCTTGCCGTCGCCTTTTTTGATTCGTTATTCCATATGCCATATTTCCGGCTGAACCGAACTGTTATAATCTATTCAGACTCGACTATAAATCACGGTTTGCTCAAAAAGCTCGCTCGCTTGCTTGCCTGCTCGGCACTTGGCACTTGGCACAGCCGTTGGCGTTAAGTGAAAATCTTTTAAGAGGACCCAAGTAATGCACATAAATAATAAATACAACGCGAAATTAACTTTCCGGCGACAGTCTCAGTCGTGCTCAACGTGGCAGCCCGGTGTCGGCGAATGTTCCGGTTTTTTTGTGGATTCGAGACTAGACCAAAAAACCAACACTGAGGGCCTTTTTACTTTCATATTATGTTTTGTGTTACCTGGACGCCGCGACGTCAACTATTTAGAAATGCAAAGCACATTGAAAAGTTGAAAGCGTGCAGCGTTGCTTTTGGTTTTGGTTACGGTTTTTGCTTTTAAGGTGCCAAAAGTAGGAAAGAGGGAAACAAACACAGCACAACAGTGACAGAGCGAGAGGGGAGTAGAAACTGTCAACGCACGCGTTAAGTTGACAGCCGTGGCCGTTAGGCAATGAGTTGAGTTAGGGGGAAATCTAAAATATGGAGGGAGATATTCAAAATCTCAGTGCGCAGGCTATAAAAATCATAAATTTTATTATGTATTAATGTCTGTGGGGCTGTTGGAGACAGCAATGGCGACACTTTTCTTATTTTTTTCTTTCTTTTATGGCAAATATATTTGTGAATTATTCAAAAAGCTTAGCATACTTTTCAGCGCTTGGAAAGTTTAAGGTCAATAAAGACGACCACAATGGCGACAGCTTTAAGACATCCCACAAGAGAGATTGGTAGGGAATTGTGCGTGCATATTTGACTATTTTATTAGATTAAATTTCATATAAATGTGTTGATAATGCCAAGCAGACATTGTCTAGACTGAGCACACACAAACGCACACACACCCATTGAGCTGACATTTGAGACAAGTGCGAAAGGTGGAAACGACAGTGCCACTCTTCAGGTAGCCAGGGCATAACTCCGTTGCATGGCTGTCACAAATGCCACAAAATCCGCAACGACTGCAATGCAATGCAAAATTAATAGCTGTTGCATTCGAATACTTGTGTCTCAACTCAAGCTGGGATCGGATCAAAGTTTGTCTACTCTGACAGCCACGCTCCGAATGTCAGCGACTGTCGTCAGTCGGTCTTTGACAGACAGAAAGACACATAGACGGAGAGAAAGCTACGGGCTATAATTCAAACATCATCATCATTTAGCAGAAATGTCAAGGGCAAGTGTGCCACACAACAATACAACAAAGTAGTAAAAACTTTACTTTTGCTGACGTTGTGTATGTGTGATTTATGCGATGGAAATCGTATTTGGATTTTTACTATTTTACTACTTCTTGCTTTATCATTGAAGTGCTCTAAGCCTTTAATCGGTGTCCGGCTAAAAAGTTGGGCCAAAACAAAAAAAAAAAAACACTTTCAGGAAATTGCTTGTGCACAGTTTTCTTTATGCTACAGATTTACAATATACAGGGTGTGCAAGCTAAACAGAAACATTAAAGAGTAGACGAAAAGTAAGTAAATCAGTTTTTACAATGTTTACTTTAGGTTAAGCACAACTTAATTGTAAAATAGTTTAATCAAAAATGCTCTGAATACTATAGAATAATGTAAAAAAAGACTGATGTGTAAAAGTCTGACGCATTTATATAATATATTCATTTCTGTTAAATGAAACTGAGTATTATAAATTTTAAAAAATTTTGTATTCATAGCTGTATGTTTCACTTTTCACCAGGATGTATAACCCTGTATGTATTTGCTATAAGAAACATTCAAAGTGACATTTGCATTTTATTGTTGAATGCCGGGCATTACAACGCCAACTTTCTGCTCTTTGGCTTATTGTGCAATTTCCTAGTTGTTGCTCCTGCTGCTCCATCCTCTTATCGTGCGCTCTTCCACTTTCTTGCCTCTGAGTGTGTCTGCATGAAATAAGAGTTAATCTTGCGTCCACTGGGAACTTACACACACACACACACACGTAGAGAAGACACACACACAAAGTTGAGTAGCCAACATCTTTGCGTCTCTGTAACAGATGTCCTTGATATTTCATTTGACGGCAGCGTTTGCTGGCGATATTTCAAAGGCAAATGCCGTCTACTTTAGATTCGGGTGCAATTTTCTTTTGTGCGACATCAAAGTGCAACTTCATCAAGTAAATCCTTCGGACAAAAGCCGATAAGGCAGTCGACATTGCCGTCTTATAAGTCAAATATGCCACAAAGTATGCAATAATATTGTAACAATCGAATTGTCAACGCTGCGGCAACCCCATAAATGTTCTTTATGCTTTGCTTTTAATAATATTTTAATAGAAACAGCAAGTCTCTGTCATTTTTTGTAGTCTACTTTGAGTCGGAGTACGGTTAGCAGGTGGTGAGGAATTGGTGGTTGCTTTTGATGTCACTATGCACAGGTTTTCGAGCAGCTGGAGACGTTTTGATGGATGGTTGGATGTACGGGAGCATAAGTAAAGTTGTTTTCATCCAACTTACATATCATAAATCATGTGTATTTGTTATTCTACGGCAGCCGACGGGTAAATTGGCTTCACTATACCGTTTGTTGCAATCAAAAGCTGAGCAAGCCAAAAATTAGTCGAAGATATTGCAAAAGTTAATGAAAAAATATACCAGATCGCCTTGAGTCTCCTAAAACAGATGAATTAAAATTGTCTTGTGTTAAAATTTAGTTATTCTGTCGGTTATTTTGTTAGTTACGTTTTTGAAGAGTGTACTAAGTTCGTCCCTTTAGAATGTACACACATCATCATCTTTCTGACTGCATAATTATTCAGGACACTCTTGACATGACACACGACTTGTCCGATTGCATAGATACGTTGATGTATTTGGTTCTGGTGTCGTGTGGCTTATTAAATGTTGTGGCTGTGTGTGTGAGACGTATTTTCAGCTTCAGTGAAGCAAAATAATTGGGCCATGTTGTTGGCCAGGTAACGAGTAGAGAGCAGAAGTTATTCTGGGAAATTGCTGCCTTTGCTAGGGTCAAACGCACGTTGTTCTTGGATCTTGGCTTCATTATTGGTAAGTTTGTCTCAGGACAATTGACCGACTTGTTAGATTGTTCACAATAGCCTTAAAGCTATTGATATGAAGCGGTCAATACCTTAGGGGAAAATGCGCGTGTATTGTGAATGTGGCTAACAAACATATTTTGTGGACATTTTTAATTAAAAGTTTCCTCATGATGACTTGACTGAAAGCTGCTTCAAGATTTGGGCATAATAAGTTACCCGGCCATGAGTCAGCCGGAACTTAAGCTCTCCCTGTCTTTCTCTCTTCCAATCTGTCTTTGTCTCTGTCTGCCCAATGACAGTTTTGTCTCGACTTTTCACCATTTTTTTCGCCTACAGTTTGGTGGTAATTAACTCTCATCTACCTGCTTTCACTTCGTTGCCATTAACATTGAGTTGCAGCGGAACAATGCTTTGGCTGACAGCTTTTTGGCCAACATTTAGCGAGCACGGATTTCAAAAATGTTTAAGTTCAATGTAAAAGTTCAAGTGAGAACCTTTGGTTGCACATTTTACAGGGTTGCCTGTTGGTTTAATGAGCTCTTTTTTAAGTATTTTAATTTCTGTAGCCCAGAATAACAAAGAACAGCAGCTGCTGGGGACTCACAAGTTTCTTTTCAAAAGCTTTTCTTTTCGAGGGGTGTGGTAAGATCTATACAAAGATAGCACATTTTGCAAACCATTGTATAAATTAGAATTTAATAATTAAAAAACTATATAGATAAATTTTCTGTGATTGGTGAATTAAACCAAGCTTCACGTTCATCTTTGTATAGTCTAAACTACATAAGTTCAACAACTCAACCGACAAACTCTACGGCTCTTTATTCACTTATAAGTTTCATCAAAATTCCAAAACTTTTGTGCTGATTTATCTCAATTAAAAACAAATGTTGTCCTGGTCCTAAAGCACTGCTTGTTTTGCTGCTGAATTGTTCGTGTTGTCGGGCAATTGCTAAAGTTTAAATTGCACGCACATCGAGCAACTAGCAACGAGCGGGGAAATCTGTCGTGCTCGATTAACGTTCAGATGGGGACTCATATATGTCGTATAGTATATATATGTATATGTAGATGTGTGCAACTCACATATGTGGACAAGCCGGGCTTATTTGCATTTTTAATTAACTAACAAGTGCTTGCAATTACGGCGGCCCAAGTCCAAAGCCCCATTACCATATAAATGTGCATCATAACAAGAACTGCAGGCTGTAAATCAATAAGCCGTAAATGTGTGATTTGGGGCAAACTGTACTTGGCATAAATTATCAATGGCAAGAACTGCAGCTTCAGACTGTTTAATCACTTTAATCATACACAGATTTTAATGGTATTAAGTGACTCGTTCGTCGAGGGTAAACTGTCAAAAGTTAAAAGTTGTTAAGTTGCCACAGACATACAGACATTTGTGGCATAAGTGGCATGCTTTGTGTCAGATTATGTCACGAATATGTTAAACTGTTGCCACTTTGACAGCCGACGCCAAGGGGTTGAACGGTGGCCCAACTTGCCCCAAAAAGTCGCTTCTCTCTTGACATTTATTAGGCTGTCTTTGGTTGTATGTAACGTCGTGGTACGTTCTATATATTTATGTGTGTGTCTTGTTGCATTCCCCTCAATTGCAGCCAACACAATTTGACAAGTTGAGCGTAACTACGCCAAATAAAGACTGACAGCGCAAATATTTTAACAACTTGCTCAACTAACTCACCGACTAACTTAAGGACAGACAGACTGACAGACTGTCTGACTCACTGGATAGATGGTTGACTCACCTGTCTTTTGTCGACGAGTTGAGTAAATTTCGCACGCTTGACACAAATCAAATGTGATAATATTTTATAATACATATTCAATAGTCGTTGGAAATATATTTCTTGATTTCTGCCTGCTCGTGCGCAACTAATTTGGTAATCAATTACAGTTATTTCCACTCCCATTCACACATCTACAACTTTTGAATTTCAATAACCATAATGTGGTTTCATTTTTTCTGCACACATTTATAAATTTTTCATTTTTTTCTTTGCTTGGTTGGGCAACGAGGTCGGCTCTAAATTTTGGGAGAGAGAAACAGTTTCACACGGCGTATGTGCAATATTTGTGTTCTACAATTTCGGGTACTTTTAATTTGAAACGATTGAGAAAGTTTTAGTAATGAAAAATCTGTTGTCGTAAAAATTATAACAATTTGAAATATTTTTTATATAAAACAAATTAACTATTGTAATTTTTTATGCGATGTTAAACATTTAGAGAAAAACACAGTGTTAAACGATCCTAAAATAGCATTTAAATCTCGATATCACGTTTGCTACAACTTCGATTATCGAGCAAAATACTGTTTTAATTATTTTTATTCTTTAAAATTTTTTTTCCCAAAAACTATTTTAATCGATTGAAAATTCTGTGTAGGCTTAAAGTATGTATACATTAAAAAAGAGTTTAAAGCAGTTAAAGTCCCGTTACCTCCTCTTTTGAACTACGATAACTTTGTCCGAGCTGCAGAGCTACTGCAGTTGTTCTGTCTTTTTTAAGCTAAGAGAAAGTAATTAAAAATATTTCATATTATATTGAAGAAATGATAAAAATGTATTTTTTTATGAAAAAGGTTTTGAAACTTTTCCAAATATAATTATGTGGGTAGTGTACTCGCATGGCATGGAACTCTGTTCGAACAAATATTCCCAGTTGTCGTCATTCCAATGTCGCAGGTAGGCGTCACACAATCCACAAACACACTGCCTCCCAGTCGGAAAATAAAACTTCACCCGCCTCCTTTTTGTGATGCCGTCGCGACATGCAAATGAAAAATGATTGCCTGCTGTGCCTTTTTTGGTCGCACAATTCACAATTCACGTTTTATTCACGTGGTGTATATTTAAAGATCCGTTTGGTTTGTTGTATAAATAAAATTATGCATACGCCCCGTTGACATGTCGCACACTAAATAAAGTAGAAGTTAAAGTTAAAGACAAGCCAAGCCAAGCGGTTTCACACGCTGCCCCAAAGGAATTCTGCCAGGATCCCTGCCTGACCTACCACAACTGCCGCAGACAACAACAGCAACAACAACAACAGCAGCCACAAACAAACAAACTATGCTTAATTGCAATGGGGTTTGGGAGCTCCTCTATCTCTTACAGTGTGGCTCTCAGAAAGTCAAGTAAATGTCTCAATAAACTGCAAAAGTTACCCAGTCGAACCACTTGGGAGCACGACTTAACCTCAATTTTGATTAACAATGTCTGGCAATGAAGCTGTCAACGTGCGGCCAACACACAAACACACACATACCCTGCCAAGACACACACACTGCCAGCCAGGTCGAGTCAGTCAGGACTGTTAGGGCTGGACTGAAAAATGAGCACAATTTGTTTGTTGGCTTGCCAGCTGCGGCAGCTGCCAGCCACTTGGGCTGACTGCAAACCTACGACCTCTCGCCTGCTCTTGCCCTTGCGACCCAGACCCTGTCTGTGACCTGTAACCAACTGCCGACTCTCACCGATTTCCCGCAAATATATATTTTATTTGTGCGCATTATTCATTTGCTAATAACATGTTTATGGGCGAACGTTTGGCGTTGCCACCTTTTAAACTGACCGGCCGTCTTTTGCGGCCCTTGTTCCTCCTTTAATTGCATTATGTAATGCTCCAGCTGACTGGACATATTCTGACGCAGGTTTAACGTGGGCGTGGCCACTTCTCTATTCATTCTCCTTAAGCCACGTAAACGCTGACTCAGGCTCTTCATACCAAAGGCGGGCACCTCGATGCATAGAAAGTAGGCCAGTTCCATGCCGCTAATGAGTGAGCAGCCCAAAAAGAGTCCGGCAATGCCACCAAAGCTCACTGCAAAGACAAGCATTTAGATGTGATCCAATTGTACTATAAAGTTAATTAAATTTAGTGAAAGCAAAATTAAGTTTAAGCTTTCATTAATTTGGCGAATCATTCTTACACATTTTGATACCCTAGCAGAGTATTTTATAACTTTATATGGAAACTTATTACTTATAATACACATACTGTTGTTATGAATCCGATCTATCAGGATTTATATACATATCTCAACTGCATTATACAAGTTCAATGTAAACTACCCAAACTCTGCAAGAGCATCCAATCAACGGCTTACCGATGATGAACTTTCTTATTGTTGTTGTGCTCCCTTTTGGCTTTTACTAACCCATTAAGTCGACCCAGCCAAATACCAAACTGGTACGATAGACCATAAGGGTTTCAAAGCGGAAATGCACATCCAAGTCAACATATGATGAATTGCCAACCACTTCCGGCGGCAGAAACGATGGTCGCACATCGTTGACATAGTTGAGCGAGTAACAGTTGCGAAAACACTTGCAGACCATGCCCTCATAATTGTTACGCACAAAACGCTCCTCTCCCGGCTGATGCGAATAGAGTAGTCTCTCTGTGTGGCATTTAAAAGTACTCTTGGTCAATTATGGAGACAGAGAGAGGGAGGGAGTGGAAGAGAGGAGGGGAGTTATAAAAGCATACATACCATTGTTGTCAGCCAGACAGACCAAGTCCTGAGAACGGCATGAACGATACTGGCCTGCAAGTGGAGAGCAGAGCTTGTAGTCCGTGTTGCGGTTTGAATGGAACGTGCTTACCCGGCGGAAAAAGCAAGTCCATTGTGCAATTACAGTAGCGTACCAAGTACTCCTGATGGCATTCCGATTGGCAATTCTCAATCATGTAAATGTAGCCCAGCAATGACTTGAAGTCGCGACTGTTGTGCTCATCCTGTGAAACAAGATTAAACAGTTTTAGTCCATCAAAGCACTTATGATGTCTGTCAAAGCTAGTTACAAAAGCCAAACCTCAAAACAGGACATTGGTCTCAAATACACTTAGATTGCCATACAAAGTGTGACTCATTTTGAGGTATTTTTAGTATTTTTACTTTAATTTTGTTCAGAGTTGACTTAAAAATTGGTAAAAGCTACCATTGCATTACTTTGGATATGAATGGAATTTTTATTTACGCTTTCGTCACTAGATAAACAATTGAATGAAAACATACTCACATCGAAAACACACTGACGCTGATCGGAGCTTACGGAGCGTGTATCATTGTCGTAGAAGTAGATTGTAGGTTCAATTTCTATAGAGGTTTGTGTATTGGCAGGAACGCTATAAGGTCCATTGTGCCAAACATAGGGCTCTGTGAGCATCACCACGATGCCCTTGTCGTTGTGGCCTTCGGGCCAGTGTTTTTCGGGATGAATAAGAACTCGTACGAAAAGGGCGCTCATTGGACCAGCGGAACCTGTTCGCCAGGGCCACATGGGATCGAGGAGCTGCATCCGTTTGCCCTCGACGGTTTCCAGGGAATTGAAGGCCCAGCATAGTCCGTTCTTGCTGCGGCGTTTTGAGAATATCTCACAGCAGTTATAGGAGTAATGACGCCATTTGCAGTCGGTCAGGAGCTCATCACAGGTCCAGGTCATAAAGTCGACGACGAGACTGAAGTTGATGTGGCTCAGCTGCTGTGTGGGCTCATTTCGCAATTGACCAAATGCCTGAAAGTGGCCAAAGTACATGTCGTCGTAGCTGCCGATAATACGCTCAAATAATTTTAACTGTAGCGCATCGCTGACATTGGCCATAAAGCGTCTCTTGGCCAGGTCCAAACGCTGCCAGTTTAGACGATTGCGATTGCATATGGTGATGACCGGATATGCAATGCGATAAACCGGATATCGCGTACTATCCACCACGGTCTGGAAGTTGCCATCGTTAAAGCGCTGCGACAATATCAGGCAAACATAGACGGCACCTAAAAAGGCGCAAACAAAGGTGCACAGCCAAACGAATCGTTCCCAGCGACTGGCACGTGATGCCAGCAATCTGTCCAATCCATGGATCGTTGTCCGTTTGCCAAACCTCAAGGCCAACTGCCAGGCGGCGTCACGCAGCTGACCCAACAGCTGATAGCGACGCGGCATTTGACGGGACTTCAATTCTGGCCGTGCCATGGGATAATGGGCCAATGTCATGGCTCTGACTCTACTCAAATAACTGAATCAGTTGTTCATTCGTTTTGCTACTTTTATAGTAGCCACTGCTTCCTACGTGCAGGAATGTTTTCTAGATAATTAGCTAGTTGTTCATATCGTTTTTGCTTTTGGCCCGCTAACGTGTTTAACGCCTATTAAACACGTTGGGGACAGTTTGGCACTAAGGTCAAGTTAGCCCTAATCGATGTAAACGCCAAGTGATTTGCATTAACTGCCCTAGAGACTTGACTTCACATGAGTTGCATCAAAGATTCGTACCCAATATATATGTCAAATTAATTTGACAAACAAACTAAATTGAATGCAAATGCAAATGATTTGCAAACACAGATTAAAGAATGTTTAGAAATGAACTAGAAATGAGAATAGGTTGTACTCTATTTTCCATTTTCCAGCTTATTGGAAACATAAAGAAAAGGCTCTAACTTCTGTGATTTTATAATACACAAATTTATAAAGCAATAAACTATACCATTATTTAAAAACTGATCTATAAAGTGTCATTTAAATGTATTCAATGTTAAACTGCTGCAGTATGGCTTAATGGTCTTAAATCGTTAGAGTATACAATGTAGGTCACTTCAGTCTCTCTATATAAGGCTGCGCCTCAACAAATGAGTTGGCCACAAAATGCAGCACTACCAAGTGAGCAACTTGATAAGACGGCGACGTCTACAGGCTTGGCTCCAGGAGCAACAGCAGCCCAGGTGTGATTCCATCTGGATGCAGCTTATCAGCCGTTACACAACTGGATCTCATATACATGGATTCTATCAGCTATTTTGGCCCACAATGCGTCGTCGAATGCGGTGAGTTGGCTAAGAGATGCTGTTAGTGATCCTAGCTGATTATAATGTTAGTTTGCTTTGGGCATTGGCACTGCTTTCTGCCGTAACGGTACTCGTCTATATAACGTATTTGCTGGGAGAGCGACACCAGCGACATCACTTACAAACCGTAATCGCAGACTCCCATTGGCCCATTAAGAACATTGCCTTCCCAGTGGTAATCATCTGTAATAAGAATCGATTAAACTGGTCTCGTCTACCAGAGATAATGCAACGCTATAACATCAGTGATGTCCAGAAGCCGCTAATGGAACGTATTCTTACCGCCTATGATGGGCTGAGCTTTGCACGCTTCAATCTATTTGCTTCTCTAGAGGATGAGGCTCTGCAGCAGCTAAACCATCTGAACTTTACTCGCATTGTGACTGAGATGTCCTGGCGTTGTGATGAACTGCTTGAAGAATGTAAATGGCACACGGAATATCGAGATTGCTGTGAACTGTTTCGGCCAAGGAGATTGCCCCTCGGCGCCTGTTTGGCATTTAATGAAGTGGAGCAGCGGGCCAGTATGGAGGTAGGATCGGGTACTGGCTTAATGGTGAGACTTAGGCTAAATGAGGCACAACATGCGCCGGGCAATCTGGAGCCCAAAGGTTTTCTGGTATGTTAGAAAAACACAAAACGGTCACTTTTCATATTGCCATATTGTTATGACTAGCTCAATATATTGGAACCGAATGTGTGGTTTGATTATCCCATTGAGTTCCTGCCCGATCAGGACAGCATCATTGGCATCAGGGCGGTTTATCATTACTACGATGAGGGAACATTCTCCATGCCCAGTTTGCAAAGAATGTGTCTGCAGGACTATGAGTATCTCAGTGATAATGTTCGAACTCTGCAGGGCCTCGGGTATATGATGGAGAACTGCTTTGCGGAATGTCAACAGCTCTATATGTTGCGCTATTGTAACTGCACATTGGATCTATTCTATCCACCTTCGAATCACGTTCCCTGCCAGTTGAAGGACTTGCCCTGTCTGGCAGCCCACAATCATTTAATGCAGAACTTTGAACAACCCGGCGAGCATCCATATGTATTCCAGAACGAGACCGGACTCATCTGTGAATGTCTGCACAACTGTAAATCCCTAACCCTAATTAGTGATATTCGCAAAATTCTGCAACGACCGAAGTTTGGTGTCAATGCCTATGAAAAGACGTCACGAAAGGAGAATCGTTCAATGCTCCTAAATGTCTACTACAAGCGAAGCACTATTCTTGTCTATAAAACCAGTTTGATATACAGCTGGATGGACTTAATGGGTAAGTAAAGTTTATTTAAGTGGGTCACATATGAATTAAACATTTAGCACATCACAATAGAAACAAGATATCAGTTCACTAAAAACTAAAAAGTATCACTGTTAATTAGTTTAGATGACATACAAACATCTACAAAGAAGCAGTGTGTATCCGTTGAACAAAGCAGTTGATTATGAATGTCTGTTAATTGCAAGCAGTGCATTTGATTGTGCGTATAAACGCTTCAAATATGCAAATATATACATAGCTATTTGTAACAAATACAACAATTTTAGAATATGCAATTTCTGTATTTTACTTTTGCAGTTTCTTTTGGGGCAATTTGTCAGCTCTGCTTGGGATGCTCCATCATTGGCCTGCTGGAGGTATTGTACTTCAGTCTGATCGATGTGCCCCATTTCTGTTGGCAACGCTATGCGCTGAGGCGATTTTGTTAAACTATCCAATAAAAATGGCAATAAATGGACACCCTTATGCTGTGTATATTGTGCATTTTATTTTTCTTTATTGCCTGCTGTTTATGGTCTGGTGCATTCTGTAGAGCTCTGGACTTGACTTGACATATGCAAAGCAATCGCTGCCAGAAATGTCTTTTGTTCTTTCACTCTATTCTCTGGGGGTAGAATTTCCAAATACTACAAGTGTGTGCAAAGCGCAAGCTTCAAGAAAGCTTGTGTGAAAGCTTTAAAGCAAGTGTAAGTGTTGCAAGCAGTGTAAGCAGTGGAAGTTCAAGGACTGCCATAAATAAACATCGAACATCGAAATACTAAACATAGCACATAGAAATATAGAAAATGATGCATCATAAAAACATCGCAATTTGTACGATGTTTCTATGTTATGCTATAATATTTATATAAATATAGCATGTAGAAACTGCTTGCTTTAAAAAACATTTTATTATAGTTATAGCAAAACATCGAAATTATGAAGCAGTGGAATCCTTTAAAGAAGTTATTCTACCCTCCGCTAAGAATATTAAAGATTGTGGGTTTCATTTAAAAAATTTCTAATTGAGACAATTCACATAGCCATATTCTAAGATTTTGTATTAGTTTGTATTCATAGTTAGTTAAAAAATTTTTAAGGACAATTTTATGGCATCGTTTTCTTTGAATCCTTTTAATTGTTTAAGTTTTTCGCTTTCCATTTTCACAACTTAATTTTTTCACATTCGACTATAAAATATCCGTTTCTTTAATTGAAAATAGTTATAGCATGCTTTTAGGAGCAGCGTAAAATCTTCAAATATCTATTTTAATGCTAAAAAAATTACAATTTCATGGAAATTTTTTAAAAAAAACTTGATTAATTAGGACACCAAATGGTATAAGTGTTAAGTTATGAGCAAAAAGTGTCAAATTTCATTAGCGACAGCTAAATTTTTACAGGTAAATCATACACTTGGGGGTTTGGCAGTTTAGACTAGCCAAATATAGATTTCTTGACTACTGTTCGAGTTGTTTTTTAACGGTTTATTGACTGGCCGCGGGCTGCGACTTAACTGCTGCAATGTCGCTCTAACAAGCAGCATCCGGATGGGCCAAGGGGACAAGAGGTACATAAATGTATGTGGCATGAGGCTCGGGGCTGGTCTACAAAATATATATCTTAGGACCAAAACCAGGACGACGTACAGTGGGTCTGCGCCTTGTCGAAATTACGCTCATAAACGTGACTTGACATAATAATCTCTGACTGGCGCTTGAACTGCGCCCGCTGGCTTTGTCTTTTACATCTTTTCTTGGCTTTTTTCTGCGTTTTGCCAGCTGGTTTTACCACTCAGACGCACATACATATCAGATGTACATATGTAAGATGTACTAAGTATATATATCTATGTCTTATGCCCTATATGGCATAAGCTTTACGGGTGTGATAAGCCTATTTGTTGCACATTTATTATATACATTCAATAAAATTCTCTGAAAATGATTCAAAATTATAACTTATATTTGTTTAAAAAATCAAAAACATATTTGGAAGAAATTTCTTTGACTGCCTCTTATTGTTTACCTAATTTTGTCTGTTGTTTAATATCTACCCACAAAAGGTATCTTGTAGTCGTGTCACTTTTCTCGTTTTGTTGTTGCGTAAGGGCGTTAATTTTTATACCACCTTTTTCTTGTATTTTCTTTTAATTTTTTATTCCTTATGCTGTTGTAGTTGTTGTTGTTTTCTGGGGGTCAAGCATTGGTTTTTGTTGTCTTTTGGGTTCAGCAGCCGGTTGGCTAATATTGCAAAAATTTCATTAGTTTTACAAACAAACAAACAAAGCAAGAAACAAATATTTGTGCTTGAATTTTTTAGCAGTTTAGTTAGCAGTTGTTGTTGTGCTACTTGTATTTGTTGTTGTTGTTGTTGTTCTTGCTTCCGTCGTGATTGTTGTTGGTCAGTGCTACGTTTTTATCTAAAATAAAAAAGCTGCGCCAGCTGGGGTTATGGCCAGGTTCAGGTGAAGCCAACAGTCGCCTGGGATCTAGCGTAAATAAATAAAAGGAAGAGCCAAGAACAAAAACTTGTAAAACAACAACGAATTCTACATTCGCTGCAGGCAAATAATTAAAAACAAGAAGAAAAAAAATCAAAATATAGTATAATTTATGATTAATTTAAAAACTGAAATCATTTTCATTACAAATATTGCAAACAATTAAAGTAAATATGCAGCAAAAAGGGTCAGAAAACAAGTGCCAAATCAAGTTAGTGATTTTTACTATAAAATACTGTTGTAATATTAAGTTTCTCTCTATGTTTAAATACCCTTGACGTAGAGTATTTAAACACAAATGGCGCGTGCGCTTTTTCAAAATTACTTTGGTTCTTTTAATTGAAAACTGTAATAGGTGGTTGAGGGTATAGGACAGCAATGAACAGAACCTCTTTAAATTTATATGAGTATACTAGTTAGTACTATGAATAAATGTTAAATTTAGACCGTTCATACGTTCATAGATCACGTATACATATATAATGTACATATGACATTTGGCTGCCTCGCTAATTTGATAGTTTAAAATGCATGGTGTCCAGTCATGTGTGCCATATGTGTTGTTTGATCTATGTGTGTACGGGAAATGCTCTCATGACTTCACAATAATTAAACAGACCCAAGGATGCGACCCATTTTGTGGGTAATTAGATGTCTCTGTTGTCCTTTGACCTTACACACTCACACCACCATCAAACTTGCCCTGCGGTCGACACAAAAAAAAAAAAAAAACAATTGAGTGAAGTTGCTTGGATAGCGTTTTCTGTTGTTTAACTTTGCCATTTTTTTCTCAGTGCCCCTTCTTACATGAATATAGCTGAAAATAGAGTATCACAAAGAGGGTAAAGTGATTTGGTAATATGGTTTGTGTAGGCAAATATTAATTAAACGTTTTGGAAGAAATATGTTAAAGTAAAACCTGTTAATTGTGTATGTACACATATTAATTGAGTGTAATTTTATTTAATTTGTCATTGACGGTTGCTCGTTCGTAGGGTATTGCTGGGTGTCTGTGACTGAGGTCAAACTGATGCACCGTTTGCCCCTTATCACCTAGGCATATAAATTATGACGATGAGGTTACTTTGTAATCAGCAAATTAAGTTTATAGCCGCCAGCAGTATAACAAATAAATATACATATATAGTATGTATGTAAACAAGGGAAACCCGAAATGAAAAGTAAACTTGTCGCCGACAATTCTGCCACGCTAAACGTTGTTGTTGTAGTTGTTGTTACCTTCTATTTATTTGCAACGAAAAGGAACACGAAATGTGAGTATATTTAACGCTTTTCCTTTTGGTGAACCGACAGTTTGGTAAACAATACACAAATCAGTCATTAAATTGTGCTGCCATTTTTGGCGTTAGATAATCGAAATTTTAATGCCACGCCCGCGATGTTTGTATTGGGGCCAAAAATGGGTAGCATTACTCAGTGAGTGCTTTCCCATCTCTCATTCCATCTCTTTCGCACGGGTTGTCGGCGCCGTCTAAATTTGCGGGCTGTCGCGGTTTAGCCAGCATTGTTTTTGGCACACACTGTGTGTGAGAGTAGGAGAATTGGGCTAAAAATGATGCAGACTGACTGTATACCCGCAGTTGGTAACCGCCATGCGACAGACAACAACCGACACATGCGGTAATTTACCTAATTTTCAGGCGTTACGCCCCCTCAGCCTCCTTGTCATTGTTGTTGTTGTTGTGGGTTAGACGGGGCTGGAACTGATTGGATTTCAGAAATCACTCCTGCTATCTCACAGCAAGCGATTTAATCGAATGCGCCTTTTATATTGACGCATTTTAATATCAAACACGGCCCGTATTATCTCCGTCCGCCTTTTGTTAATTTCCCGGACACACGGCAAGTTTTGGCTAACAACTTGACGTTCACCAAATAACAATTCGCTTTGAGTACGCAAATTTTCATTATGCATTTTATATGAGACATCGAAGTAGCTGCTTTCCATTTTCCTCCCACAATTTTCCTATTACCTTCGCTTGTGGTAGATTATGAACTTGTAGGCAGAAGGGAAGAGTGAGAGGCTGTTAGCTCGCTGGCTTATTAACATTTTCGCTTATTTAAAGGTCAACTAAATGCGCTGATAGCTGAGCTTGATAGTTTAATGTTCTTATCCGCCGACCCTTATCAATATCTGAGTCGTTTCTTGGCTTACCTTAAGCTAAGGCATATATTGACAAGGGTATGAATTGCATATAGTCAACCATTTTAATCAAACTGCTGCTATTCTTTCTGTGACATAGAATAAGTTGCTATGTACTCGAACAAATATTCTATACAAATTGACAGCATGTCATCTTCTATAGAGTATACAACACCTCTAAGCTAAATTTATGCTGAATACAAAATTATTTTATCATTATTTTATATAACTTAAGAAATTCTTCTTTATTTTTCTAAATTTTATTAAGTATTTTTGAAGCATACTTAATTTTTTGCTTCTGTTATATCCTTTAGAGTTTGCTACTCAAATATCCTGTTCAATTAATATACTAAAAGAAAGAAGGACTAACATGAGATTCAAACGGCTGTCAAAATGTCACAGCAACTGATTTTCATTTAGTTTTGGGTCAATTTGGAACCTTAACTCGTATGTTTCACATACATGCATAAATAGCACATGCGTATGTATGTATGTGTGTATGTGTGATATGGCATTGCCATATATGGGCACTGCACCTGCCAGACCCAAATCCATGCTCGCTGTCGCGCCTTCTAGAGCCATTTAATAAGACACGGATTATCGCTCCGCATTATTTCAATCACATACCAAGTGTCGAGTATTTAGCAGACAACAAACACGCGCCCAGCTTTGATACTCCCCTGCCCCCTCTTCACTAGACGCCATGTCAGTTGGAGTCGGTGTCGGAGCTGCTAGAAAAGCCAATAAAAATACTTTGTTTGACAAATAAAAGCCGCAGTGAGAGCTTTGGCGATAAAATGCTCTAGATAGTAGGGCCACAACAGTTCTGGCTGGCGAATGCCTCTTTAACTGACAGTCACATTAAATCACATGTGTGTGTGCGTAGGTGTGACTGTCTGCATGTGTGTAGCTTGGGTGTGTGTGTGTGTGTTTGTCGAGCTGCTTCTTCACGTCGTTTGACTTTACGAGCCAGAGCCAGAGCCATAGCCAGTGGAAATGTCCAGACCATCTTGTCTGTCTGTCTGATTCAGGCTCTTTCTCCTTCTCTCTCTCTCTCTCTCTTTCTCTCGTTTAGTATACCCTAATAATTTCAATTGACCGTGTGGGACTTAGCTGACCATTTAACGACCATTTCTAATTTTGGAAATGTAAACTTGTTAGCGCTATAAAAGGTTATATTGCTATAACTTTAATTTAGCTCATAATGTTTAAATAAATAATTTGTTTTATCTATGAACATTTAATCATTCTAATTTTGTCTACTATTAAATAATACTGGCTTTTCACCGTTTCTCTGCATATTGTTGCGAAATTGCGAAAGAAATCCAAGGGTAAAAGCAAGTCTTTTAGGTAGTGCTTTACCTTTTTGACTGATTTTCTGTTTGGTTTACTATGTGTTGACTTCCACTCAACGATCGTGGTTGTTGTAAAGCAGAACGATGACAACAACTACAACAATTATGTCGTTGACTATTTTGCAGCTGCTTTTCTTCGCTTCTTGTTTGACAATAATCAGCGCCGACGCCGGCGTTGACGTTGACGCTGACGATGTCGTTTTTCATGTATTTGTTAACATGAGCGGCCATCGCAGGATATATGTTTTATCCGTGCACATATTTATTTGGCAATGTGTTGTAGCCTTTGTCCTTTATTGACTTCAAAAGTCAGCTGCTGATGCTGATGACGTCATCATCTCAACTCGTTTGCGTGACTTGGCGTTTTCCTGTCAGCTTTTCATTTAGATGGAAAATGTGGTTTGTAAAAACTAATTAAAATTCTACAGCGAAATATATTTTTTTGGGGCTTACTGTGAATATGCAAACATAACGAGGGAAGCAAGACAAAAACTGTGGCCGACTTTTGGGCGCAGTTTGCAAAATGCAATTAAAGATGGAAACCAACAACGCAGCGCATCACATTGAATTGAGTTAAATTGAATTGAAGCGAATGTTTTGCTCTCAAGCACGTTTTGGGCTTTAAAAGCTCGTTACGCACTGCGTGTGTCCTCTGTTTGTTCATATGCTGGCTGCAATAATATCAACACACACACACACACACACACACACGCACACATGCACAAATGCACGCTTATATCACATTTGGCAATATTATTAATCAACTGACCGTTGCATATGAAGCCAGAGAACACAGTGCTGTTCATATCGTCATCATCATTAAATGCCCTGTCTGCTCTCTTTGGCCGTTATTTAATTGCACTCACCAAGAGGCATTTACACTCACACACACAAACTCATAAATGCTATTCGAATTTTACTTTCAATATGCTGTAAGTACTGCAAATTATTAAAAGAAGATGTTGTGTATCAGAGTAACTACCTCACAAACTTTTCATATTATTCCATATAAATATTTTTCATTTATCTAACTTTTAATCTTTCTCGCTGCACTGATGATTATCGATAGTCTATTTCAATTAACTTCCTCTTGTGGATAAAGGGTGTAAATTGATGGTTTATCAGCTACTCGCACATAAATTTTCTATCATGAGTTGCCTTGAAAATGTAAATAAATTGTTGCTTGCTGTTGAGCACTTTAATATTTGCTCTATGCTGCATATGTAAGTTCATACACATTTGCTATTTAAAACATTGTTTAAATATTGTGTTTACAATTCACTGTTTTAATTTATTATTGGTGTTTGCATTAAAATTATGTGATGTGTCTATTTATCTGTTGCTCAATTAATGCTTTGAGCTGTTCTACTTAAACCATGATTTGGCGTTTAAAATTCTAAATTTCCTCAGTCCAAATACATTAAAATAATTTTGCAGAAATATTTTTTAAGAAATATTTTTAGAAAAAACCACTAAAAGTTAGAAAAAAAAATGTATTCATTAGAAAAAACCATAAACTTAGTTATGTTAAATGCATTTTAAGGCATACGAAATTATATATATACTACTTGATCTTTAACCTCCTTTGGTGATGCTCAGCTGACAGTTTATACGCTTCTCTTATCTGCTATTTTGTCCAATCACGGTTAGAGTTTAAAAATGTCGACAGAATGTGATTAAAATACATATTTCACATAGCTAATTTAATGGTTTGCCTTTAATGTGCGAATATTGAGAGAGCTGTTAATTTTCGCACATGTTGTCAATTGTATTCGCATTTGTATGCTTTAAAAGGCATAACAATGGAGCTGCTAACAATAACAGACAAACACGGGGACAGTTGGTAAACAAATCAGCAGCAATAATAACAGCAACAACAATAACAACAATAACAACCATAACAATTTCAATCGCAGCAAACACCGAAAACATTCACAAACACTGTGGCAAACCGCAAAAACGGTTGTTGTCGTTGACTTTTTGAGAATTACCAAAATACCGTTTAATAAACACGCTATGCTACTCGTTGTTGTTGTTGTTTTGTTATTGTTGGGTAACTGGAGCTGGAGTGGTGTATAAATGGGTGTGTGTGTGTGCATGTGGAGGGTGTGTTGAAGCACAGTGGACACACTGTCAAACAGTCCGACAACGCAGACATCGTAGCTGCTGCTGTCACTGACACTTGAACGTGCGAATTTAGCCGCAGATTCTGTTGCTTTCGCTGTTTATTTTGTTCTTCTTGTTGTTGCCGTCGGGCATTTTATTTTGAAAACATTGCGGTTGCAAGAAAAAAGTAGAGTGCAGGAGGAAATCTGAATCGTTAGCTTCTCGTGTGGGTAGATTGGAGCGATTATATTGCACTGCATATTACGAAATATGCAGAAAGTACCTATGGGTGTAATAAACCCAACTCAAGAACAAACAGATTAATAATTCAAGCAGCTTCAGTGATACAATATATTTACTGACTCTTTGTTGTTTTTAAATGTCTATATAATTTGGTAAATATGCGATTTAATGTTAAAGTAGATATTTAGTTAAAAAAACAACCTACATTTAAACACTTTTCTAAAAGAATGAACATACGTTTAATAATCAGTATCTATATTTAAGTTTTAAGTTTCAGTTCTGTTGAGGTATTCTACAAAATTTTCATGGAAGATGATGCCATTGGTCTGTTACTTTATTTATGAACTGAGTCTAAAAAAGTTTAAAAGCCAAACGGACATCACGTGACTCAATTAGAGTAGCATAATCATTAATAAGTTTTGCTGTTCCTTTAGCAATAATCACACGTGACAAATAGCATAGTTTAAAATTTCCGAATCCAGATTGAACTGGTAACATAATTATCGCAAGCGAATGTGGCGTGCTTTGCACCCATTGGCTATGCTCATTTCAGTGGTTTAACAGTGGTTGAGTAGTTGAGCGGTTCAGTGGTTTGCCTACACGCAATTCGTCGCTCAAATTGCGTCACTCGGACACGTGAAATGCTCGCTAAGCAGTTTAAAATTAAACTTAATTATAAAACGATTCAGAACAGCAGCGACAACTAATTTGACTTACATGAATGAATGAAATTGCTCACTGATAAGCCCCATACACACACACGCATACACACATGGATAGAAAGAGAGGGAAGAAATCGCACATGGAATATCAATTTGTGTAGTCGCGCGAGTCGACGGCGATTCGAGAAAACCGCAAGACCAGCAAACTGCAAATTCGATGCCAACGGCGATACAAACTGCCGACTTAACGATAAGTCAACATTCTATACATACTACAACATTCAGTCAGATAATACGAGACATAGTCCGCCCCATAAATGCGCATAAACCCAGACAAATTCCAATGCTGGGCGTATGGATTACATAAGAGCGTTTGCTAATTGTTTAGTTCAATGAATTTGCCAGAGTATTTCAATACTATATAAACTATATTAAATCTAAATTAATCCACACTGATTACAGCAAAATGAATGAAATGACGCTTGAATTATTTAATATGCAAAAATTATGTACTCCACAGTATTTATTTACATTTTTTACAATCTCATTTAACATGATTTTAATTAATAAAATTATTTATTGAATTTAATTGGTATATAGCTTTGAATTACATACAACGCAACCTAACTACCTTTAAAGTTTATGGTTGAATATGGTAACGCTAAAATTTTCTCAGCACTGTGCAATTAAAAATTATTTACCACCTGCATTCAGCATATCATAAAATTGCCTTCTTGGCATTTGTTAAAATAAAGTCATTAAAATGGGAGCACATGCCATGTAACATAATTCTATAGCGTATAACGAAACTCGATGTGTAATGAGCTATGTTGATTTCATCATTTCATTGCCACATTGCAGCTCATTACAAAGTTGATTTCCTTATACTCTTACATCCAAAGTTCTCTTACTAATTAAATACTTTTTTGCTTTCCATTGTTCTGTAGAGTATTTAAGTTGTCATAGGTATTTGGCGAACATTGCTTAATTAACATTTAAGTAAATGCTAAAGTCTAAATCGTATTTTGTTGTCTTTGCTTGGATTTGGTTTACATTGTTTAGGGTTCTCGAATTGTGACTTCTACTAATTGGGGTGTGTAGCACGTGTGAAGCTTTTGCTGCTGGTGCCTTGCTAATGGCCTATTAATATGGAGCGCCAAATGCGGTTGCCAGGTGACTTCGCAGAACCATGCGGCGTATGAGTAATGTGCGAAAATGACAGCTTCAACAAGTTGCCATGTGAAATTTACAACGACAGCTTTCAGCTTTTAGCTTTCGAAGTCAGATTCAAACTCAGATTCTGCTGCTACGCCAGCGTCAGCGCTAGCTGAGGCAGCGACTGCACAGGAAGCGCGTTAATTAGCAAATAAATAAAAAGCGTGCCGGCAAACAAGACACGCACACTGAGCGTGTGTATGTGTGTATGTGTATTGATATGTGGCTGTTTCTCTCTCTCTCTCTCTCTCTTTACGCTCTTCCTCTCTTTGTCTGTCTGTGTGCTCTACGTTTTCCTCATTTCAATGCATGACGATACGATTTTTTTGCTGCCTCTGCATTTCATATTTTCTATTTCCCAGTGATAGTTTTCCCGATTCTCTACTGATTTTTACCACATTGATGTACCTACGAATTGACAGATAAAGTATCGTCTAAGTAGCACATTAGGTACTTGTATCTATAAATGAAAATTTATTTAATTTTTTTAAACTTTTATTTTATGTTACATAAAATATTTCGCTTTTTGCATTTTAAGTAAAAATGTTGTCATCACCAATACAACAGAATTTAACAACAATTTTGCCACTTTGTTAAATATGTGTCGGTACAGCTCATTGGCAAGTTCATGCTACGCATTGTTTCACCGGCTTGTAGTTTGAAACGTGTTTATATACCCTGCAAAACTACACTACAAATGGTGTGGCAACTTGGGAAAGTGCAAAAATATGAAATGAGAGCATCCCTAATATAAATAAAAAATTTTCTCAAAACAAAAATTTCAGGAAAATAAATGTTGGTATAAGAAAATAATTAGAAATTACAATTTTAAAGGAAGAAGAAAATATAAATTAAAATTAAGTAGTTAGCTTTTTACAAAATAATAATAATATTCATTTCAATTAATTGTAAATTTTATTGTAATTAAAACAAGCATTTGTTTTGTCTAGCAAATTGTATTTATTTCTTTTTAGAAATGCCAGTCATTATTTTGAATGCCGTATTGCTGATTCAAGACTTAAGTGTTTCAGTTGAGTTGAAATTGAACAAATCGTATGATTTTTAAATTTTATTTAAAACCAATTGGTCTTAAGGTAATCAACAGTTGTCTTTCCATATAGACTTTCAACTTAACATGGCCATCATTTGAGCTGGGTATCTGTAAGTTAAAGATTATCCTGAGTAGAGCATTCCTCCTTGGTTATCTTTTGCTTCACTCTTTACAGTCATAGGCAGGCAGCTTGGCTCGCAAGTAAGGTTGTCTGAGGCGATGATGCTGTTGTTGTTGTTGGCTTTCAACTTTGTCTCCGCTTCGCACGTTGTACACGTAATTGAAAATTAACTTGTTTCGCTGGTTGCAAGCTACCTTTGACCCCCTCCCTATCCGCTAGGTTTTTCCCACTACCTGGCTGTCGAAGATGCCTGTGAGCCTATGCACGAGCCGAATACTGATGCGCGCCACGTAATTCAAAGAGCTAGAGCTATGGCTTAAGAGATAAAGAGTGATAGAGAGAAAGTATGAGAGAGAGAGAGAGAAAGAGATGGAGCAGTTACTTTAGCATACGTTTTAGTTTTTTATTTACAATACTTGTGGGCCTAACTAGTTAAAGCTAACATACATATACACCAGCTGTGGCTACCAAAATCGGCAGCGCTCGACGGGATTCATAGGCGTGCCCTGTTCGCACTGATAGACCTCGGCGAACTCGGGCATCTGGGCGAGGACGTAGTTCAGTCGCTTGCTGCCCGTATCGTGGTAAATATCAGCCTCTTCGCCGCAAAAGAACTGGGCAAATTGCAGGAAGTACAGCCGACCATTGTGGCGCCTCGCCGTCGGGTGTTGCAAGTACGTGTGCCATTGATGTCCGCTGTGCGTTCATTTAGCATGATGACAGTGGTGTCATTGAGGCAGTTGATGCCAGTCGTGTAGTGGACATTGAGGCGCAACTGATCGCTGTAGTCGTGCATCACACCCTGAGCATCATAGTCCACAAAATAGGTGTCGAAGGCATGCAGCATCTCGTGGCCCAGAGTGTTGGCCAGATCCCCGTAGAGCAGGGCAGGCCAGAACTGGGCGTGGTAGAAGGGCAGTTGCACATAGGCGTATGGCATAATGATGATGCTGCTGAGGCAATAGAAATACGGTGTGGCATCAATGTTATCCTGCAGCCTGGGACCATGATGATTGAAGCTGTAGAACAGCTGCCTTAACTCGGCGTTCTCCGTACGCTCCAGTTCCGCCAGATGGGTATAGTAGTGCAGCAGACTCTCCAAGTGATTCAGATAGAAGTCACTGGCATTGACTTGCCAATGCTGCTCACAGTCTATAAAAAACTGATTGGTTGCATTCTGCGGCATGTTGCCAATATTAAGGCGCAACCCATGCACCTTCTGCTGCAGTGCCAGCAACAAGTTGTTGTCCAGTTCAAACTCGTTCTGTTGCAGCTGCTGCGAAAACTGTGTCTTAAGCTCCTCAAAGACACCAAAGATGACACGTTCATCTGCGGCACGTTGCCTGGAGTAGTAGCTCTGCTCATAAGCATAGTTCATGGCCAGGTACAGGGTCTTCCGCATATGCTGTACACAGCTTACGCTGGCGTTGCTGCTGGGCAGACTGCTCAGTGGATTGTGTGGCAGTTGCAGCAGATGCTGCAGAAACCGTGACAGACTGTACAATTGCAGCAGACGGGCATCCGCTTGATTGAGATGCTCGATCAGCTGACGCAAGCGGGGCAGCTCATCTACCAGCAGTTGATGCTTGCCACCGTATGTGGCATTGAATCGCAACTGCAGCGCATTGGTCCAGTTGAGGGAAGGCAGTTCACGCTGCAGTTGCTCCAGTGTGAACATGGTGAGTGTCTCCTCATCGCTGTTAGGATTCTGCGGTCTGGAGAGTCGCTCCAGTGTCTGCTCCAGTTGACGGAACTGCTGGCGCAGCTGCAGCAACGACGGCAACTTGCCGTCCATGTAGCGCCGCAGTGCTGCATAGATGCTGGTGCTTAGATTCAGATTGACATTGAACTCGTGTGCCTGTATGACCAACAAGTGCTTTGTGGCATTGTGTTGAATCACCTCCATTTGCAGATAGTGCTGGTGACAACCATAACGGCCCAAGATGGCCATCAACTCCAGCCAATGCTGTGTGTTGGGCCTTGGCAAATGGTCAAGATAGCGGCGCAGACGCGGCTTATCCACTGCCTGGCAGCTCTGATAATAGCGCAACAGTTTCGGATACATGGGCAGTCGATGCTCCGGCGCTGCTGGATCCCTCAGCAGACGCTCAAACACCTCCACGTAGCGCTGATCGATGTGAGAGCCGCTCAACGACATTGCCGAAACGCCGGCTCCATGCACCGATCTCCAATTGCCGCAGGCATAGGCATGATAATCCTGGCAGGCATCCAGATCCGTGCGCATATACCTCTCCATACCTCGTATGTGCAGCAAATTGATATCCCTGCTGCAGGGCAACTCCTCTTCTTCTTCATGCAAGCCATGAATTCCGGAGTGTCGGCAACTTTTATTCAAATGATTCGTGGGTAAAGCTTGGACACTGGCCAGCAGTAAGCAAATGCTCCACAGTCGTCGCATTTTCATCACAATTGTAATTGATTATATTTTGAATTAATTCTTTTTTGATTTCTACTTTGTTGTTAACCTTTTTTCTTTGTATTAGTTTTTTATGCACTCGCCCGCAGTTCTCAGCACAATTTGCAATTGGTATTGTTGTTGTTGTTGTTGTTTCTGTTTTAGTTTAGGCGCACACATGTCAGCAAAGTGATTGAGAATATTTTGTAGAATATTATGGAATTTCAAACTGTTGAATTTCACAATTTCCGATTTGTCGATTTGCAGAATATTTGCGTTGCGCGTTTGCCGCTTGCTAAAAATCAACTAAAAACTCGTTTCACCCGATTCCAATTTTTAATGTACATATAGTATTCGTATTTAATTTATTCGACCCATGATGTGCACACATACAAGCACGCACACACACACACATACACAGTGTGTGTTAAATTTCTTGCAGCGCGCTTTTTAAAAAAATTTTTTTTTTCATTTTGCTTTCTTATCAGCTTTTTAAATACGTCTTTCCTTTTAGTTGGTGCGAAGCGGGCTTATCAATATTATGATTACACTGCAAGAAACATATGTGAAGTAGAAAAAAATATGCCTATTATACACTTGAATAATTCTCACAACTTCTTAAAGAAATTGATCAGAGTTTATAAAAACTTAATATTTCAGTAAATAAAATAAAACAAAAAATAACAAAAATGTATTTATGTTTTATACAATTTATTTATGAAGTTTAAAAAATTATAATTAATTAATTAACTTTCTTAAAATGTAAAAAATGTCTATGGTCATTATCGATCGCACAATGGAGTACATGATCTCTGTTCACGGTGTTTATCGTAGCACAGCAACTTCGTAATTTCTCAGAGTGTAAAATACACAGCCTGTATTGAACAAAAAAAAAAGTGATTTCAATTCATGTTTTAGTTATTAATTGTCATCGTCTCCGCAGTCGCACAGCTTTCGCCTTATCAGGCCATTGAATTAACGGATGACGCAATTAAAAGCTGCAATTAATGACTAACCTTAAGCACGAGAGGTTCGCTCTGGGGTCAGAGAACCGTCAACCACTGCGATATGCTTTCAATTGCTAGCCATACTCAATATATTCGCTACATTTACTCGGCTCGGCCCTTATTTTCGTTCTCATCGCTGTGGGGTCTGGGCTACTCACTTTGTAGTGGACTCTTGGACTCTCTAAGGAGTATTTTATTTATTGGCTTATTGTCAATCTAGGAACAGTCGGGGAAAAATGTATGTAAGTAAAAATAAACAATAATTATTAGCATTCCTTTTACTAGCATCTAAAGAACTTTTGAAATAAATTAAGCTGAATAATTTACTATAATCGTGTATTGACCAAAACCATTTATTTTTATTATGCTGTCTCAACCAAATTCATGCAACATACATTTCATATATTCGATACTAACAATATTATGCAAATATACATTAATAGTTGTAGCAGGCACACTTTGGTCTTATCATCATCAGCACTGTTTTAAGGGAGTAAAAGTCTCCACGCCAGTCCTGCCACCATATGGCTTTGAAGTCTAGTTTGTTATCGAATACTCCTTTGTTATAATACACTCCGAACATATTGCTAAAGTTAAAGACAATGAATACTTTCATTAATTTCAAAGTACTTTTCTAAACTTACTTTCTCGTGCATTGATTAAACCATCCGCCACTAAGTCGATAGATAGCACAATTAATACTGTTATCGTTATCATAAGTATAAAATCTCATGTTGAGATTGTATGCCAATGAGTTACCAGCATTTCCATGGTATTCGCCGAGTCTTTCCAATTTATAATAAGTATCTTCGCTGCCTATCAAGAAATCGTCATATGCTGCAAATCTCGTGTTACCCTCGAAATCTTCTAAATGTATATAAAGTTCGTGGTCTTGCGAATAAGTAATTGCATGTAATTTATCCAAGCCAATGAAAAATTCACTAGAAACATCACCGAAACCCTTTTGATATTCCAACCAAGGACGAAAGAAGTTTGTGGAACCATCGAATCTTTTCAAAACAACCATCCAACCAGATCCCTTAATATTCGAATTGCACAGAGCTGAAAATGGCTCCGAAGCATGTAATTTCAACTGAAAGATTCCATCACGTTCGGGACAGTAAGTTTTATATGCTGCTTGGCCAATGACATTGCGATCAACGTATTTCCAAGTCATATTGTTAGAGATATCCAATCTGCAATTAATTAATATATTATATGAAAACTAATAAATACTCGTATAAGAAAAACTTTAACTGATTAAAAAATGTTAATCTTCCCCATAGTTTAATTTAAATTAGATTATAAAAAATGGTTTTGTGAAACATATATTAAATATGTTGGACAAGTGAATTTACTAACTATATCATACATTAATTGTAAGATATAGTTATTACCATACTAATTTTATTTATAAACTAATTGTTGAACTCACCTCTGATTGTCATTTTCATTTGGATTTAAACTGCACTGATAACTCTTGAAAAACAGGCAGATTACTGCCAAGTAGGTCCAGTTCCATTCCATTGCAATTCTATTCTACTTTCAGTTTAATGAATCTCCCTATTTATAGGAACTGTGGCAATACCTCACTTAAATTTATAAATAAATGTTAATCATTTAAAGCTTAATTAACTAAATAATAAATATTTATTTGTATACCCTGTTGTTTTAAATGCAATGGGGGTATTAGCTTTTTAAAAAGCATATTTCAGAAGTTTGAAGGCCTCCGCCCTGTACTCCCTGTATTAAATGCTATTATCATATTTTTTGTAAAGTCTATAGTTGCACAAATCTTGTAGGTTTGGCTTGCTAAGTATGCTAATATTTTATTTACAAAATAAATACTGGATCTTTTTCAGTCTGGTATACTTCTCTATGAAACACCAAGTTCACCACAATTGTATTGAAAAGAACGAATTCTCAGAATAACTCTTTAACTAATTCAATTCACTGATACTTTTGACCACAATTGTATTGAAAAGAACGAATTCTCAGAATAACTCTTTAGCTTTCACTGATAGTTTGGACTTTAATATTAAAATTCAAATGAATATCAAACAACAAGCATTACAGCATTCCAAAGTACACATTAGTTTATTTAGTGCACAGCATTGAATAGACGAAAGCAGTCAACGCTAGTAACGATAGCAGACTGAAATAATCTGTGCTAACATTATTCTGATCTATCCTGTAAGCTATTATAAATAAGATATTTTCCTGTTTTAAAATTTGAAATTAATCATTGCAATAGAAAAAAATATATATATTATTTTATTTTATATTACATAAAATATTTTGATTTTTGCATTTTAAGTAAAAATTATGTCATCATCAATCCAACAGAATTTAACAACAATTTGAACACTTTGTTAAATATGTCTCAGTACAGCTCATTCAGGCAAGTTCATGCTGCACAATGTTTCACCGGTTTGTAGCTTGCAACATTTTTATATATCCTGCAAAAGTACACTACAAGTTGTGTGGCACCTTGGAAAAGTGCAAAAAAAGAAATGAGAGCATCCCTGATATAAATGAACATTTTTCTCAAAAAAAAAATAAATTTTCTCTTTAGTAAACTTTAAAAATAAGCTTTCAAGAAAATAAATGTTGGCATAAGAAAATAGTTAGAAATTACAATTTTAGAAGAGGAAGAAAATATAAAACAAAATTAAGTAGTTAGATTTTTACAAAATAATAATAATATTCAATTCAATTAATTGTAAATTTTATTGTAATTAAAACAAGCATTAAATATTTTTGTTTTGTCTAGCAAATTGTATTTATTTCTTTTTAGAAATGCCAGTCATTATTTTGAATGCCGTATTGCTGAATCAAGTCTTAAGTGTTTCAGTTGAGTTGAAATTGAACAAATCGTATGATTTTTAAATTTTATTTAAAACCAATTGGTCTTAAGGTAATCAACAGTTGCCTTTTCATAAAGACTTTAAACTTAACATGGCCATCATCTGGGTATCTGTAAGTTCAAAATTATCCTGAGTAGAGTATTCCTCCTTGGTTATCTTTTGCTTCACTCTTTGCAGTCATAGGCAGGCAACTTGGCTCGCAAGTAAGACAGTCTGAGGCGATTATGCTGTTGTTGTTGTTGGCTTTCAACTTTGGCTCCGCTTCGCACGTTGTACACGTAATTGAAAATTAACTTGTCTCGCTGGTTGCAAGCTACCTTTGACCCCCTCCCTATCCGCTAGGTTTTTCCCACTGCTTGGCTGTCAAAGATGCCTGTGAGCCTATGCACGAGCCGAATACTGATGCGCGCCACGTAATTCAAAGAGCTAGAGCTATGGCTTAAGAGACAAAGAGTGATAGAGAGAATAAGAGAGAGAGAGAGAGAGAAAGAGATGGAGCAGCTACTTTAGCATACGTTTTTGTTTTTTATTTACATCACTTGTGGGCCTAACTAGTTAAAGCTAACATACATATACACCAACTGTGGCTACCAGAATCGGCAGCGCTCGACGGGATTCATAGGCGTGCCCTGTTCGCACTGATAGACCTCGGCGAACTCGGGCATCTGGGCGAGGACGTAGTTCAACCGCTTGCTGCCCGTATCGTGGTAAATATCAGCCTCTTCGCCGCAAAAGAACTGGGCAAATTGCAGGAAGTACAGCCGACCATTGTGGCGCCTCGCCGTCTGGAGCGCAAGGCGTGTGCCACTGACGTCAGCTGTGCGTTCATTCAGCATGATGACAGTGGTGTCATTGAGGCAGTTGATGCCAGTCGTGTAGTGGACGTTGAGGCGCAACTGATCGCTGTAGTCGCGCATCACACCCTGAGCATCATAGTCCACAAAATAGGTGTCGAAGGCGTGCAGCATCTCGTGGCCCAGAGTGTTGGCCAGATCCCCGTAGAGCAGGGCAGGCCAGAACTGGGCGTGATAGAAGGGCAGTTGCACATAGGCGTATGGCATAATGATGATGCTGCTGAGGCAATAGAAATACGGTGTGGCATCAATGTTATCCTGCAGCCTGGGACCATGATGATTGAAGCTGTAGAACAGCTGCCTTAACTCGGCATTCTCCGTACGCTCCAGTTCCGCCAGATGGGCATAGTAGTGCAGCAGACTCTCCAAGTGATTCAGATAGAAGTCACTGGCATTGACTTGCCAATGCTGCTCACAGTCTATATAAAACTGATTGGTTGCATTCTGCGGCATGTTGCCAATATTAAGGCGCAACCCATGCACCTTCTGCTGCAGTGCCAGCAACAAGTTGTTGTCCAGTTCAAACTCGTTATGTTGCAGCTGCTGCGAAAACTGTGTCTTAAGCTCCTCAAATACACCAAAGATGATACAATTGCAGCAGACGGGCATCCGCTTGATTGAGATGCTCGATCAGCTGTCGCAAGCGGGGCAGCTCATCAACCAGCAGTTGATGCTTGCTACCGTATGTGGCATTAAAAATAAACAATAATTATTAGCATTCCTTTTACTAGCATCTAAAGAACTTTTGAAATAATTTAAGTTGAATAATTTACTATAATCGTGTATTGACCAAAACCATTTATTTTTATTATGCTGTCTCAACCAAATTCATGCAACATACATTTTATATATTCGATACTAACAATATTATGCAAATATACATTATCAGATGGAGCAGGAACACTTTGGTCTTATCATCATCAGCACTGTTTTAAGGGAGTAAAAGTCTCCACGCCAGTCCTGCCACCATATGCCTTTGAAGTCCAGTTTTTTATCGAATACTCCTTTGTTATAATACACTCCGAACATATTGCTAAAGTTAAAGACAATGAATACTTTCATTAATTTCAAAGTACTTTTCTAAACTTACTTTCTCGTGCAATAATCAAACCATCCGCCACTTAATCGATGGATAGCACAATTATTACTGTTATCGTCATCATAAGTATAAAATCTGTGGTTGACATTGTATGTCAATGAGTCACCAGCATTTCCTTGGTATTTGCCGAGTTTTTCAAATTTATAATAAGTATCTTCGCTGCCTATCAAGAAATCGTCATATGCTGCAAATCTCGTGTTACCCTCGAAATCTTCTAAATGTATATAAAGTTCGTGGTCTTGCGAATAAGTAATTGCATGTAATTTATCCAAGCCAATGAAAAATTCACTAGAAACATCACCGAAACCCTTTTGATATTCCAACCAAGGACGAAAGAAGTTTGTGGAACCATCGAATCTTTTCAAAACAACCATCCAACCAGATCCCTTAATATTCGAATTGCACAGAGCTGAAAATGGCTCCGAAGCAGGTAATTTCAACTGAAAGATTCCATCACGTTCGGGACAGTGAATTTTATATGCTGCTTGGCCTGTGACATTGCGATCAACGTATTTCCAAGTCATATTGTTAGAGATATCCAATCTGCAATTAATTAATATATTATATGAAAACTAATAAATACTCGTATAAGAAACTAACTTTAACTGATTAAAAAATTTTATTCTTCCCCATAGTTTAATTCAAATTAGATTATAAAAAATGGTTTTGTGAAACATATATTAAATATGTTGGACAAGTGAATTTACTAACTATATCATACATTAATTGTAAGATATAGTTATTACCATACTAATTTTATTTATAAACTAATTGTTGAACTCACCTCTGACTGTCATTTTCATTTGGATTTAAACTGCACTGATAACTCTTGAAAAACAGGCAGATTACTGCCAAGTAGGTCCACTTCCATTCCATTGCAATTCTATTCTACTTTCAGTTTAATGAATCTCCCTATTTATAGGAACTGTGGCAATACCTCACTTAAATTTATAAATAAATGTTAAGCATTTAAAGCTAAATAATAAATATTTATTTGTATACCCTGTTGCTTTAAATGCAATGGGGGTATAAGCTTTTTAAAAAGCATATTTCAGAAGTTTGAAGGCCTCCGCCCTGTACTCCCTGTATTAAATGCTATTATCATATTTTTTGTAAAGTCTATAGTTGCACAAATCTTGTAGGTTTGGTTTGCTAAGTATGCTAATATTTTATTTACAAAATAAATACTGGATCTTTTTCAGTCTGGTATACTTCTCTATGAAACACCAAGTTCACCACAATTGTATTGAAAAGAACGAATTCTCAGAATAACTCTTTAACTAATTCAATTCACTGATACTTTTGACCACAATTGTATTGAAAAGAACGAATTCTCAGAATAACTCTTTAGCTTTCACTGATAGCTTGGACTTTAATATTATAATTCAAATGAATATCAAACAACAAGCATTGCAGCATTCCAAAGTACACATTAGTTTATTTAGTGCACAGCATTGAATAGACGAAAGCAGTCAACGCTAGTAACGATAGCAGACTGAAATAATCTGTGCTAACATTATTCTGATCTATCCTGTAAGTTATTATAAATAAGATATTTTTCCTGTTTTAAAATTTGAAATTAATCATTGCAATAGAAAAAAATATAAAAATATATTTAGCAAACTAATCTACAAAGCACAAATCTCTTTTTCATTTGAATTTTAATTAAATTACAATTTGTATAACTCACACACATAATCTGAGCGTATCATACATACATGGTAATAGAGGGAGAAAGTCACAGAGACTGTGACAAATTCAGTAAATTTTAAAATGCATTAATAATTAATAAATATATATTTTGAGAGCGCTGTACTTTAAATTGCATTAATTTGCTTGCTATTCACAGAAAGGCAAAAATATAAAGAGAAATATTAAAAACTACTTTAAAGGTATTTGATAAGCAAACAGTAATGCGGTGATAAGTGAGGGGTGTGCTGTGTTTGTGTGTGTATGTGTGTGCAAGCATATCAAAGTGAAAGCTTAACGCGAAATTATTCATATTAAAATTTTCACTTTTCCCGCCGCATATTTTATTAAGTGCGGGCAAAAGCGCAACAATGTTGGTGGCCATAAAGCAAAATTGCATTTTAATATATTAATTTATTAACATGAGTAAAGCGCGTAAATTGTTTGTCACAGGGAGTTTAAAATCCAGCCCTACTGCTTTTGTCCTTTTATGTATCGAAAGTACAAGCATGTTGAAAGTACCTTTATGGTTGCCACTTTACTGTTGCATATTGTAGCTAACATAGAATCGAAAAAGCGTTTTTATTGCTACTGTAAATAATCATAATTATAGTAAACAAAGTGAAAGTATATTATTTGGGTTGGAATTTTTGGGGTGGAAACAAATGTCTGCCTTGCTAAATGCTCACTCAACATTCAGAACTGCTTTACTGGCTTCACTCCAAGTTGCACTGCTTTTTGTGATTTTTATAGAGGGAAGCTCTAAATGTATGCGCTCGTTGTTACAACTTTAAGTCAACACTTGAAGTTCTTTCGAATCGTAGTTTATTTTTTCAAAACTTCTCTGAGTCAAGTAATTCAATTTCCGGCGTTTGTGCACCGTGGAGTAGTTATTAAAGCTATTGAAAGCGACGCAAACAGAACAACAAACAACGTAGCAAACAGACAAATGATACAAAAGATGAAATGTGTAAAACCTTTTATCCATTTTTGGGTTTTTGTTTGGCAAATTTGTTGTCTAGACAACTTTCCATGCGTGGCTATTAGCAAATTGAAATGGTCGATTTTAAGACTAAACTCTACAACGTCCCAGTTGCTCGTTGGGTTTGATAATGACGATGACGATGATGGTGCAATAAAGTGTGCTACCAACTCACTGAATATCATCATCAACATTCAGCATCAATTCCAGCTTAGCACCTGGCTGAATCTCTCACTGGTTTACTGCTTTGTCCCCTGATTTGCATAAGGCGGCAAATGGCGATGCCAACAAAGTTTCAACTCAACTTGGAGACACTAACAACAAGGGCTGAGTGCCACCATGTCGTGCCACAGCTTCAGCGCTCTTGCCTCAAATCCAATGAAATCAAAGCCCTTCCCAAGAGCCCTCTCTCTCTCTCTCTCTTGCTTTTTCGCTATGAGCGATATGTTCAAATTTTCGTGTGTGATTTTTATTGTGGCGCACAATTCTCTGGGGTCTAGTTAGTACTCACATTTTGTGGTGTATCTTGTCCTCTTTGGCTTTTAGAGCATACTTTTGGGTTATGACATTTGTTAAAGAACACAGAACTTGTACAACATTGTTTAAGACTAGATCACAATAGCTTTACAAAGTCTAAAATCATGCACAATTTGTATTGTGATTATTTTTGCGATGCCTCACATTTAAGACTACTTCATATATAATTTAAAATAAGTCACTTTCTTCTATTTATTTATTGATTTCATAAAATGCAAACATGTCATATGCTTTTACTGTGCTGGCGATTAAATAGATAATTAGATAATTCAATCAGGACTGTAAATTAAATATTTTATAGACTCCATAACTATTTCGTGTTATTTTATTTAGATGAAAACATATCATTTTTATGCAAGTTATTAGAAAGTAAGTCCGATAACCATCAACTATTCTTCAACAGTGTCTCTGTACTTCAATAAATCTCCCATGATTTTATAATATTATTAAATACACAATTCATCTACTTCCATAGAGCATTTCCTCGAAAAAGTTACTTTAAAATTGTTTGACTTTGACCATTTACTGTAATAATAAATATTCGCAAGTCCTTAAGGTCTGTTAACATTATTTAAATTAACAATTTACTCAAAATTAGAGTTTGAACTGCGCATCTGTTGCTTATGCTTCCTAGAAACTAAACGTATGCATATTCTGGGTTTTTATTGAACCAAGAATTTGGGTTGTCCGCATAACACATTTGTCGCATAGCTGTGTAGATTTAATCCAATGCTTGAACCGCTAATAAAATTTTGCGCACCTTTGTTCAGCTCTAAAATATACTGGGTTTTAAGTGTCGAGTCAAGGAGCGCAATCTGTCGACTTTATTAGCGCCGAGTGCATGCAATGTTCTAGAAGCTGTTGTAATCTACCTGTTGAACTTTTTTACTGTTGTCCGCAGGTCAGAGTGTTGCAGGATTCCTGGAACTCTTCCTGGAGGGTGATTAAATGCGCGTTAGAGGTGCTGAAATCCCCAAACAGCAGCTGTGACTCGATTAGCCGAGCGACCTGACCTGACCCGCGATGTTTGCCCGGATTAGCAGGTATCAAATCATATTTGCATAGCGCTTACCTGTTGTGTTTAAAAAGGCGCTGCACCACTGCCACTGATTACAGTTACAAACTGCAACGTCCAACGTGAACAACACGAAAGAAAACGCAACAAATCAAAAAATCAAGCCAAACTCTATTTGAAATGGTTCTAAGCAATTCAACACCGAATAATAATCAGAAGCAGCAGGAGCTCATTGTGAATACGGCCGCGATGAACAGTGCCGATCTAAGTGATTTGATTGAGCTGAATGCCGAGATTGAGGAGCGACGTGCCCGCCACGCCCACTGTGGCGATGTCAGCGATGCCAGTGGTCTGCTGCGTGCAACGATGACACGAGAGGAACTGTTCGAGGTGTCCTCCATAGATGATGATCGTTTCCTCACGGCTCTCGAGCATCAGAACTCGTATATGGCACCGTCTCGGGTTCAAGTCACCGATCTGGATCTGTCCAGCATTGAGAATCTTATGAAATACTTTGATGAAGAGGTGCCCGTGACGCCCAGCAAAGCGAATCCTGCAACCATCAACACTTGCAGCGGTAAGGTGGCCAGTGTTATTGCCAAGTTGGCACACCAACCAGTCACACCACCCAAGCAAAAGTTGGGCAGCGGCAAGCTGAAGATCAGCGAACTAAAGCAGAAGTACGAGCAGCAGCCAGAGCAGCTTGCCACACCACAGGCTGTGCGCGGAGTGGGCAGAACTACTTCCATGCTGCCCATGAAGGTCAAGGAGATGGCGCAGCTCTTCAACTCCAAGTTCAGTCAGTTAATGCATCGTGCCGATTCCTCGCGCTATGCAATGCTGCAAAACGAAGTATCCATTTCGCCAGAGAGCAAGCCACAACCGAAACCAAGGGTCCCAGATCAACAGGATCAATCGGTGGCCCAAGGACCCTGTCTGGTGGCCGAGGATGTGTTTCGTGAGCTGAGTGTGAAGGATAAAGTGCTGCTCTTTAACAAATTCGTCAGTGATATTGCGGCCAAGCATCCCAAATTCCATGAGCATGCCGATGAGCTAAAGGCTCAGGCCAAAAAGCAAATGGCCCGTGGCGAAGTGGTAGCCGAACAACAGGCCAGTGTTAAGCATTTGGCCCAGGAACTGGAGGCCAAGTGTGCGCTGCATGCCACACCACCAAGGCCTACAACAAGTAGCACTACAGCCACATCGACTCCAACGACAACACCTAATCCAACACCTGCCCTCCATGTCAGCACACTGACGGTGGTGATCAAACCCAGTCCGGAACGTCATGTCATTGCATTGTCAAATAGTCCGTTGTTGCAACGCGAACTGCCCGCTGCACAGAAGCGCAATCTATCCAGCATCCGCCGTCTGCTGCCCACTGAGCCATATGCACCACCCAAGAAGATTCGACGCACCCGTCAGGAAAGAGCCGGCAACGATAGTCTGCCATTTTTTCAAAACGAACCGCTCGAGAGCCTTTTCTACAGCTGGTTAAGTGCAGAGAATGGCGTGCTCTTTGACATCACCAGCGTCTCCAACAGAGACCAGACCATCGAGATTGCCAGCAGCGATGAACTGCCCACACAGATTACCAACAACAATAACAGTTCTATCTGCGATCTAAGTCAGAAATCGGCGGTGGAACGTTTGCTTGAGGAGGCAATCGCTAAGCTCGAGCTGGAGAACAGAACCAAGGAATCAAGCTATGTGGACGAAAAAGATGTGAACACCGCCACAACACCAAGCACACCAACAGCACCAGCATCACCTGCGACACCAGGAACACCAACAACAGCGGCCACGCCCACACCACGCAAGCAGAAACGACAGGCGCCGCCTGTACCAGTTGCGGCACCACTGCCAGTACCAGTTCCGGTTCCAGCACCACGTCCAAGTCTGCAAGTACAGGCGCAGAACAACTGCATTACATCGAGCAGCTCCTCGAGCTGCAAGCAATCGGATGCTGATGAAAGTGAATCCGGTTTGTCTACTTTACCCAAGGTAAGTCACTTTAGAAACTTCAAATTTAGTTTAAATTTATTATTTATGTTTTATATTTTTGTTTATTAATGTCACACTTTAATCCTCCGCAGATAACCAGTGATGAATCACAGCCCGAGATGCCCGCATCACCAGCGGATGCAGCAGATTTTGAGTTTGCCAAACCGGTGAGGCCGCCACGCAAGAAGAAAATGCGACGCACTTTGACCTGGAAGAAGGAAAACTCAATTGTGGAGGCCACAGCGAATGCGGTGACCAGCACCGATTCCGACTCCGACTACAAACCAGCCGCATTGCAAATCAAAAAGAAGCCAGCAACTGCAGCAGCAGCAGCACCCACAGTTGCAGCACCAACAACAACACTATTGCCACGATCATCGACGACGGAGCAGAGTTACATTGAGCTGGACAAGTCACTGATGCGTCAGGTGAACTCGCCGAGGAAGATCAAGTCGGCATACACCTTGACTGTGATGTCCTCGCCATCGCCCAATGCGGACAGCGATCAGTCGCCCACGCAGACACCGCGACAATCGATGGATCAACAGTTGCGAGACAGTTTCATAGATCAGGGCTTCGAGACGTGCTCCAATGAGGCCATGGACAACAGTCCGTTGCGTCGCAGCTCCTTGGGCCCAATGTCTCAGGTGAAACCGTCGGGATTCTCCACGCCCGTCAAAGGACGTGCCGCACAGCAGCAGCTGTTTAGTCCGGCACCGCAGCAGGATAAGTCACGACGCAGCTCGCTGGCCATGCAGGTGATTCGAGAGGATCATCCGCTGGATTTGGATCTGGCAACCAGCTCGGATACACCGACCACACCGACGTGCAGCGAGCGAGAATTCTTCGCCAATGCACCCACTGTGGAGATGAGCTCCTCTCAGCTGGAGGATCTGTCGCCTAGCAAGGCACAGTCAAAGTTTTGGATTAGTGCTGGAGATTTCACCGTCTCCTTGGATATTGCACACAATACGGGTGAACGATTGCGTCTGCTGTATGAAATTTTCACACAAAAGAGCTGGGAGACTCGTGAGCTGACCTTTGGCATCGATGGTCACAAGTTTTGTAGATCAACTGGCGAAGAAAAGGAGACAAAATCTCAGCCGGAGCTTCGTCCGCCCAGTGCCAAGGGCTTCTCACACTACTGGTTTGCCAGCGGTGACCTGGCCGTGCCCTTTAGTGGCAAGCACATGCCCAGCGAGAAAATCGAGCGTCTGTTCCAGTTTCTGGATGCGGAACTGAACTCAGCCCCGGAGCAGCAGGAGGTACGCTTTGGCGTCGATCACTTTGAGTTCAGCAGCATTCCAGAGTTCTGGCACAACACACCAAAGTTCTCCATTGAGAGCAACTACAGCATGCTCGTGGGATTGCAGACGGGCAATAGTAACGGACTCGAAGGACGCAGCAAGTACGCCTGGCCAAATAACCAAAGCAACAGTTCCACCAATGCCATCAAGACCAGCGATCTGGATCAAACCGAATTCGAGTCCGACAGCTTCAGCAACAATAGCGGCAGATTTTCCTTTTCGCCGGAACTGTTCAGCCAGGACTATGAGGCTGTACCGCTCGACGAGCTCTTCGACAAAACGCTGCCCCTTATTCGTTCTGCACCTGCTACCACAACCACGAGCACTACCATGACCATGCCCCAAATGTTGCGCACATTGCAGCAGCAACAGAACAAGTTGAAAAGTGTCGAGCAACGCATTAAGAACTACGAACTGCCCACGAAACTAAACGATGCCACATTGAAAGAATGCCGCAGCAAACCGGAATATGCCCAGAAGCTACGGACCATTGACAATATCGCCCGCAGCAACGGATTCCGTGCCTGCTCCATGGAGGAACTGGAAAGCTTCATGCAGTTCCTCATCGAATATGCGGACGTCTGTCTGGGCAGCTGCAGTGAGCACATCAACAAGATTATCGATTCCCTTCTGGATCAACGCGCTGTTGCCGTCTAATTTTTTTGTCTCTCATATAATCATAATCTATTGTATCTACTGTAATTAACTAACACTTACATTTGCATATTTAGGTACTAACATTTAATGTTTCAAATACCATTTTATTCCCAATAAACTTTATGAAAAGTTAAAACAAATACTGCCTACTTTTTGGATGTTTCTCTAAGATAATAGAGGACTTAATATTAACATTAAAAAAAGTTGTATTTTGATGATCCGTCAGCTTGAAATTTGTATATAATATTTTATATTATATATATATATGTATATATAATATGTATATTAATATTCTTTGGAATTATACCAAAAATTTGATGTGCAAAAAAATAATCTTTCTTCGCTTTTTTGTGTACGAATATTGAATATTGTTTTGTATTAGTTGTAGTTGATTATTTATACAAATGACAGATAATCTTCCAAGAAAAAGTTCAAAGTATAAATACTGATATGCTTATGCGTGTATGCAAAAAAGTCTGCTCAAGTGCCAAGCAACCGAAAGCCGCAATAATGCTTAATTATAATAATATAAAAATTCATGTTTCATTCAGTCGTTACCCACTCATCTCACAATGAATACTTTCTGGATTTTCGCAGTAATTTGCTGCTACATTTCACAGAACTTTTCCTTGGGAAATAGTAGTTCCATTAACTTACTAATGGTAATATAAATTTAATTAAAACAAGTGATTTTATATAAAAAAAAAATTACTTTATAGGGTGACTATCAACACACTGAGATCACAAGCGGTGAAGACAATGCGAATATTCATAGGTATGTACTACATCATATACATTTCCGCTATTGTTCGTAAAGAAAGCAAATCAATTTGCATTTACCATCCAGTAAAAATATAAAAACAAAAAGTTTTCTGCATAATGTGTGATACTATTGAGTCAGTCCTATAATTTAATTATGTATATAAATTACAGATTGTACAGCGAGCTAGAAAAGCTCAATGAATTGTTCTTTGAGCACGTTAGGAACAATTACAACAACTTAACGCCCCCAAGTAATGAAATAACGGCTCTTGATATTGTCAAAAAAGTCTTACACTCAAAGGCAATCGCCTTTATAAACACCACAACCTCGTCCTGCCCGACATATAGGGACTCCAATGGAATTTACAGAGTTAAAATTTCGAATCTGGAACCCTTTGAAGTCCTTTGTAATTCCGATTTAGCGGGTCCTGGTTGGACTGTTGTTGCATCCCGCAGTAATTCTGATCTGAATTTCTTTAGAAGCTGGGCCGAATACAAACGAGGATTTGGAAATCTAACAGGAGACTTCTTTATCGGATTGGACAAGCTGCACGCAATTACCGCCGCTCAGCAACACGAACTATACATCTATCTCGAAGACTTTGAAGGTAATAAACGCTATGCGAGATATGATCATTTTCAGATTGGTACCGAGACCGAAAAATATGTTATATCCAAACTGGGCAATTTTGTGGGAGATATGGGCGATGGTCTCAGAGAGCATTCACAAAAGAAGTTTTCAACCTATGACAAAAATAACGATGATAGCAGTGATGATAATTGTGCTGGGAAGTTCATGGGAGCCTGGTGGTATGGCTGCAATGTTTACTCGTAAGTGTGTAATTATATGTAATTTAAGTGTAACATACATAGAACTGTATGACAATTAAATCTATTCCTATAGCAATCTATTTGGCCAGTACCTTAATGGAACCTTTACCGATAAAATGCCCTATGCCGGAATTATTTGGTATAAATGGAAATCAGCTTATTACTCATATAAAGAGATGCGAATGATGGTTAAACCCAAATGTTCTTGTTCACTAAATGAATGAATCACTGGAAATAATTCGAGTACTTACCCATATATCAAGTAATCTGAATTAATAAATTGCGATTAGTTGTACGTTATTTATTTGTATTTCTTTCATTTTTATCCATGTGTAGCAATCTCCTAATGATGTTTAACCCTTTATCTGTTCTGTTTTTAGTTAGGGGATTATTTTAATTAAATGTACATTATCACTCTTATTAATTACAAACACAAACTAAAGCCTATGATATATATATATATGTATGTATGTTTCGTAATCGTATATAATTTAGTTTAGTTTAATTTACTTTAGTTTTGTTCTTAATCAGGCTGCCATTTGAATAAGTTAGCATAGTTTAGGGATATATGTTATTTGGTATATGTATAAATATTTGTGGCATTCGAAATTAATTGTTTTTTTTTTTTTTTGATAAATGCTTTGACTTGACCTTCAACTGTCAAAGTGACTTATAATGCTGTGCTTATAATTAATACATAATATACAATAGTCTGTCTGATTAATTTATTTCTGTGTGTATGTTTGTGTGCCTAATTATTTACATATGCATGTGACTTTGTTTAACAATTGTTTCAAAAATTCCAAAGCATTTAACTTGTAGATATTCGACTTAAAAATTATGTTTGCTCTAGGGCAAATCATTCCGAATGCCCTTTCCCATTATAATCGTGGGCTGAAAGGAAATACTGTAGTTTGTATTTAGTACTTATGACTAATGAAACCGAATAATAAGCCGCAGCTTTTAAAATTAAAGTTTGAGTATTTTGCTGCTTATTGAAAATGTTTTTAATGATTCTTTTCTGAAACATAACTGACTTTTATATAGTACCAAATTAACTAAAATATATATATATATATATATTTATTGTTTATGTAAAATTCAAAATACGATTGGTATTATAAATAGAAATAATTTAATGAAATTGTGTATAATTATTTACAAAATCAAGAAGTTTTAAAAAGAGCATACTTATAATATATTAAAATGATTCTGGTTGAGCGACAGTTAAGCACATACATAAATTATATTTTGTGAAACAATCAGAAATGAACCACATATTTAAATTTCCAAAATTGTTTGGGAAAGAGCATTCGCTAATCGGGCTGCCACTATTCTTAGCTTTGGTTGCTTATATTATTGTTGTGTATTTGATTCCTATTATTTTTTTGTAGCGCTTACTTTGCATGTTTATATTTCTGTGTTTGATTAAACGAACTGAATTGCTTATTTAAGTATTTGTTAGTTTTTAGTATACTCCCATGAGTTTTGGCAATTCATTTATATTTTTATTTGGTTTTTGGTAATGGCACTTTAATAATACAGCTTGCATTTACTTTGTCTAATGAATCGACTGCGTTGCCAGCAGCGTGAGAAGCATTATCAGATAACCAATGGATCGAAGGCCACGCCCTCCGCTGCGCTTACCCTTGGACCAGTCATAGCTATCCGGATTACTGCCCATCAGTTTCTGTTCGGATTTACCGATCTCATTTAAATTCGATTGGTATTTGTTGCCCACTGCAATTTGTGATTTGGACTAGAATAATTGAGCCGACAATCAAAATGTACAAACTACTCACATTTATCATACACAATCACCGAGTTGGTGGGCATATTTCCGCCAGAGAATCCATTGTAGGGTGTGTTTGAGTCATAGATAAAGTTCATTGTGGTTGTTGTTGTGCGTAACGTTGTGGTTGTGGGTGGTGGTAGTGTGGTCGGTGGACTCGACACTGTAAAGAGAAGGGATAATGTTTAATCCGCAAATATTCCGAACACGTAATTAAGCCTAAAAAATTTAAGTTGAAGTTCATTATCTTTTTTTTTATTATTAATATTATGCTTCTTAACTAGAAGCCAATAATAGCTTTATATATGTGGCACGAGTATCAATCCAAAATTTATTTCCATAAAAAGTATTTCGCAAGGCTAGTCTGTTGCATACTTTTATGTGTTCAATTATCACTGCATATTTTTCGGCTGAATTGTATATTCTTGTCTCCTGTGAGTTAACAACAAGATGAGATTTATAAACTTAATTAACTCAATCAAGTTTGAAATAATTGACCTTATAAAAAATATTTGAAGCCACTTGTAGCCAGTTAATCCTATTTAAGAAATTCTCAAAATCTGTGTTAATAGACTTGTAGTACATTTGCAAGTTTTTCCTACACATCCCAAATCTCGTAAATCTTCTTCGCTTGACTCGCTTTTCGTTTTCAATTGCTTTCGTTGAGAGACTGTTTCTGGTTGCCGCATCATTATTCGCCGGCAATTTGTAGGCCAAATTTATGAGGCTTGGTGTTTGGCACTCGGAATTTGGAACTCGGAATTTGAGACTCGGTGTTTTGGCACTTGGCCTTACCATCTTTCAATCCTTAACGGTTTATTGGGATGCTGCGTACTTCCCTCAGAATGCTGACCACTTAATAAAATTGATTCAGGTTCATTGTTCGCATTGTGTGCGATTGTGTGTGCATTATTGTCGCCTCTTCTTATCAGCTGCTGTGGTTGCTCTTTGTTACCTTTAATTGGTAAATCGTTTCAGTCCCTACAACCCCCCTTTCTCTATCACTCTCTTTCTGTTGTTGTTGGACGTCTGCTGTCTGCGTTTTTATCGCCAACGACAACACAAAAAAAAGAAAAGTAAATTAACTTGTCGTATTTTCACATTGACAATTTTTGGCCTTTATTGGCCATGGCCTTTTGCTGTCGCCCCAGTTTTATGTTATTTGTGGCACAGCGCAACGATTCGAACGGATATTTTATATTGTTTTATGAACTTTTGTGACCGGAGTCAAAGTTATGTACTCTCAGATTTTTTGATACTGCACTTTAATGGTCCACCCACAGGGAGTAATTTAGCAAATTGACAGATTATTGGCATTTTATTGGCCAACACTACAGTAAAACAATGGAAACCTTTTAATTGTCGCACATACGCCGTGTTAGCTGTCTACAATTTTAAGTATCATATGACAAAGCGAGTCAAGTGTTGCATCGATTTACAATTATATTTATATATTGACATCCGTTCGACATTACGTGCTTATGGGTAAACTCCATCACACATAGCTCAAATGTTAAAACGAGATTTATATTTGCAAATCTGCATTTAAATTTACAGCTTTAATTTCAAATTTTTGTGGTAAATCACATAACGCTTTTAGCTTTAATATACAATTTGCAAAATGTATATAATATTTTATAGAAGCAGTAAGCTTATCTGTCTGTATTAGTAATTTAGTCGCCGAATCAAACATATAAAAAACGATGCATTTGATTACGGAAAACAGTCTAAACATTATGAAAATGTTTGAGAATATTTTAAAGTTAATTTTGTTTTTCAATTCTTGTACTTGATGGTGTCACAAGACCACTGATCGAAGAAATTATAGTTAAAATTAGAATAAAAATTGATTACAAATTATAATGTAGCTGGTACTAAATACTGTAACATAACAAGCAAATGAGCGATTATTTGATTCATTTAATACATAAATAAGATTGCTACATCTACGGTCAACATTCATGTTGATTATGCCTAACAAACGACAATTTGCCTTTAACCAATTTGGTTTGACTTCGCATGCCGTTGACCACAGTGTGTTGCCTGACCAGAACTTATGACCGCATTATTTGGCTAGAATTCTATCAAGTGCATGTGCACTGTCAGCAACCGTTAAGCAATCAACTACACACATTTAAGCGCCATAATTAAAGCCACAAATGGTGTTGTTTTCAATTGTGCCGTGTTTGGGCCAACCATTGTTATTTATCGTGCTGTGTGTGTGTGTGTTTGTCTGGCCAGTATTAAAAAGTATAAATAACACACAAATGGCACTTACTGTAGAGTTTGATGTTGCCATCCATATCGCCACGAGGATTCTTTGCGACGCATTTGTAGTTGCCATAATCGCTGCCTTGCACATTGGTTATCGTCAGCCGCATTGTGGCCTTGTACGTTGGATTGCCCGGAATCGTTTCAGTTCTGCAGTTAGAAAGCAAACAAAAACAAAAACACAACATTTTGAAATATTATTCAAAAACATTCACAAATCGTATCATAATTTTAGCAAGTTCAATGACAGCAATTGCGCCGTGGGTCGCGCACCGTGTGCGTCGTTATAGGTCAGTAGCGAGTCACTTGACAGTGTCCAAGTCACAAAAACACACATATATGTATGTATGTGTACATATGTACATACAATGAGCATCAATCAGAGGAATCAAGGCCAAGGTGAAACTGATAAGCGTACTAGGCGTCCACTTAAATCTAATCAGAATGCGACCCGGCACACAAACTGCCGTCCGCACAGTGGCTTCAAAATCAGGCAAAACAGGGTGCTATTTCAGCAAACTTATAGTTCAAATCATCAAATGCTCAACTTTTAAATGAAATTAACAATCACATCTAATTTTAGCATATGTTTTGCACACTTTCGCACCACTGTGCCGCACTACACACACGATATGAAGACTGACAGGTTGTTGTCGCGTCGCATAGCTGATGATCGAGCTAAGCTCTAGTCTCCAGTTTTGTGTTCTATGATACTAGTAACATGCTGAAACTCAGCCTCATTGCCTGGCTGCTGTGCTCACTCACGTGGCGAACCACGCCCACCAGCTGTCGCCAGACACGCCCAGCGCCCAGCATTCAGGAGCTGTTGGCCAACCAACTGCAGAGTTATATGGACACAACGGCGCGTCCGTGTGAGAATTTCTATCAGTATGCCTGTGGCAATTGGCAGCTGCAGCAACAGCAGGAGCACACGCAACAGCACGAACGAGGGGAGCAACGTGCAGAGCAGCGGGGTGAGCAGAGGGAGCAACAGGTGCAACAAGTGCAGCCCAGTGATACGCTTGGTGTATTGGATTACTCGCTGAATCGCCAATTGGAACAGCTGCTGCGACGTGTTAGTGCTGGCAACGAAAGCAGCACGGAGGAACTGCAGCCGGAGAAGCTGTTGCACGACAAGATGCGTAGTTATTACAAGGCGTGCAAACGATTGAAACCGTATAATCTGAAGAAGTATCTGCAGCTGCTGCCACCGGCAAATGGCACACACTGGCCACTGCTTAGCCGGAGTTGGCAGCCGGAGAAGTTCAATTGGTTGGCCACAATTGGCCGGATGCGTCTGCATGGCCTCAATGGTGTGTTGATCAAGGAGCAGGTGCTGCCACGCTGGGATGACTCGAGCAGTTATAGTGTTTACCTGGACAAGCCGAGTGTGTTGGAGACGACGCCCATGGGCGAGGGAGCCATCATAGAGCTGCTGCTGGACATCGGACAGACGAAGCGGGTGGCCAATGAGTTGGCACGACAGGTGGATGCCTTTGAGCGGCAACTGCAGCGACTGCAGGATGTGGAGGATGATGAGGGGGCCAAGGAAATGCAGCTGGGCTATTTGGCCGAATACTTGCCACAGCTGCCTTGGCTGTCGTACATGCAACAGCTGCAGACCACAGCAACAGACAGCGGCAATGTGGAGCTGCTCTCCACACTGATCATACAAAATGTGCCCTACATGCGCGCCCTGGACGAACTGCTGCAGCGCCAGCAGCCCGAAACCCTCTGCAACTACATCATGTTGCGCCTCCTCGCCTTCCTCAAGCAGCAGGGTCCGGCCGAGATATCGCGTGTCGAGTGCATTGCCAGCCTGAGACGAGCCATGCCCCTGGCGGCCAGTTGGCTAATGGGCCAACGATTCCATGAGGCTACCTTTGAGCCAATAATCGGCGATATGTTCAATCGTTTAAAGTTGCGATTTGATCAGCTGCTGTCCGAGAACCGTTTGCAACTGCAGCCGCCCATTATACAAGTGCTGAGGCAGAAGCTGCAGGCGATGCGTTTGCAGCTGGGACTGGTGCAGCCAAATGATACCGAATATGTGCAGGATTACTATGATAATGTGCAGCTCAATGGCCACAACTTCTATGCCAATCAATTGGCGCTGCTGCGCTTGAGAGTGGAACAGAATCATCGACTGCCCTTGGATGCCAACTCGCAGTTGGGTAATGCCAATAACGTTAGCTATTTGTTGGATCATGCTGAGCATCTGAGCAGCAGTTCATCTCCGTTCTATGTGCAGCCCAGGAATCTTGTGGTGCTTCCATTTGGTATGCTCCAACTGCCCATTTGGCATCGCAACATGAGCGAACTGCAACAGCATGCAATGCTGGGATTCGCACTTGCCCATGAGCTGATCCATGGCTTTGATAGTTCTGGCATTGAGTACGACAGCGTGGGCAACATTATGGGCCCCAGTGAGGAGATTTCCGCTAATCTCCGCTTCGCACAGAGCCTCAATTGCATGCAGCAGCAGCTTGCCACCGGCTCAAGATCCCTCAACGAGAAGTTGGCCGACTACGAGGCACTGCGTCTGATATACGAAACCTACTTTGGTGCCGACATGCTCATAGATCGCAAGGAACCGCGCGATCCCCTTCTGCCCCAATTCAGTCAACGTCAACGCTTCTTTATCAGCTTTGCCCAGTTCTTTTGCGGCAAACTGCAGAGTCTCAGTCTGCATGCCCAGCATCTGGAACATGCCGTGGACGAGTTACGTGTGATGCAGACTTTGGCCAACTACGAGGAATTCTCACGGGAATTTGGTTGCGAGAGACGCACCAAAATGCAGGCAAAACAGAAGTGCAGAGTTTGGTAAGGGAGAAGCGTAAGATACCAGCGTTTAGTTTTATTTAAGTCTAGCTTAAATGTAAAATACATGTTCTAAAGCCAAGTATGCGGTGTGAAAAAAATGTGATCTTGAATTAGACCAAAATATCAAATTTACTAACTTTCATATTAAAGATCAAAATTTGTTAATGACATTTAGCACGAAGAGGTAAAGGTTAAAGGCGGGGTCATACTTCAAAATATAGGCACAGTAGTACAAAATATAAGTCACAGTAGTAGAGAACTATAACAAGAGCCGAAGCAGTATTGCCGATATCACACGACCGTTCAAGCTGACTATGTGAGGGCAGCGCTGCAGCCGAGCTCAGCTTTATGTACCGACCACTTCAGATGCACCTCAGACAATGTGTTTAGCTTTGTTCTCAATCTCTGGAGCACAGTTTGAACCTTGCATTACTTACTTGATCTACAATCTACAAGCCAAATAACAAACATAAACTGCAAATATTTATAAACATTTTGTATTGTTAACACAATTCAATACAATATAAATTTGCTATTGTAATTTAATTACCACAGTCGACACTTTCTTGAAGGATGCATACTATCCACACCCTGGCGGCAATTGTGGGCTTCGGCAAAGGCAGGAAAGTTGATCAACACCTGCCGCAGACGGGTCTCATCTGCATCATGATCCACAAAATCGTCCTCAGATGCCTCTCCGCAAAAGAACTGCGCCATGTTTAGGAAGAAGAACTGCTTCAGCGGCACACTTGTGAAGGTCGGCTGTATCTGACTAAAGTTTGAGCCAGGACCAAAGTAGACATCGTAGGCCAATCGTATACCCGCAATGTCTGCCTCGCGTTCATCCAAATAATCGGTTTCATGTCGATTGAGACATTTTTCGGCAGCTGTAAAGCGTTTATGTTCCATAATATCTGCACCCAATTCGTTGAAATTTCCCTGGGAGTCGTACAAAAGGCCACCAGAGACAAAGCCATGCATTAGCTCATGGCTAAGCATAAATCCTAACAGGCTGATCTTGAAGATGTCGTGTGAATCATGATGAAATACGGGGTCCTGCAGAATACCATAGGGTACAATGATAATGTTTTGACGCAGCATATAATATGGTGTCGAACCCATGGCAGTATCAGAGTCAGAAATGTAGAAAAAATCATCAGTTCTCGATACAGTATTATCCAGTTGTCCAAACAAGCGACTTGTTCGGAATTGAAGCAGGTCCAAATGAGTCCGAGCATAGTCTTCATTCTGTGGCAGTTGCAGGGTTGCATAGAAATCGGCAACAAACTGGAAACGATTCACCTTCTGGGGCACGTTGCCAATGTTGAGTGTCATTTTATTCATCTTTATTTGCAGAATTTGCTTTTGAGTTTGATTCAAACGCAGATTATTTCCGTCTAGCTTCTCCAGGAACTGCGATCGAAGATGTCCAAAAAGATCCTGCACATCCTGACGATGCTGCTTTAGTTTCTCGTCACCAATAAATCGCTGCTCGTAGAAGAAATTTGCAGCCAGTTCCATGTTGCGTCGCACTTCCTGGGCACACCCGATGGGTTCATCACTATCCATTGACTCCTCCTGCACATGCATCACAAATCGAAGCATTATATAGGTTGCCAGCACCTCTCGGTCATAATTTTCAAGTAAATTAAACAAAGCAGTCAGATACTCCACATTATCAGATTGCACCTTATAGTTGGATGGAACACGACGATTTAAAACAATATGCAAATACTTTCGCCAGTGGCCTCCGGTTGCTGCCTCCAGTTTACGCAGACTTATGTCATCGGAACTTTCCTCTGACTCATGCTCTTCGACCAGTTCAGCTAATGAAGACTCCAATGCCTTTAACTTGCGAGCAAGTTTCCGACTGTTTCGGGTGTCTACTTGAAGCAGCAACAGCCTCAGCTTGGTGAACGTCACTGATTTGAACCGTGGATTCTGATCGTCGAAAGTCGGATTTTCGATGTCAATTATATATTGGCTGCTGTTGAGCAAGTCCGGGATCACATCCAGTTTGAAGAAGACATCGTTTAAGCCATATCGCCGCAGTCGCGCCAATGTCTCCATCCAATTAAACTTGTTGCTTGCCCAGACTTCAGGCTTGACCGTAAACTGTGGCCAAGAGATCTGATCATTGGGCGGGACCAGTTCCACATAATGTCGGCTCGCTCGAGTTTGATTTGTCGCCCGTAGACAGGTTTGATAGACTTTCAAGGCCTTTGCTTCCACAGTGTTGGGTTCAAGCGAACGTTTTTCAAGTTCATCCATTAGGGTCACTATATTTTTATTTACTTTTTGATCAATAAGTCCAGTTATTTCAACAAAGTTATCACTCTCATGCTTCTCGCCCCACTTTCCACACGCGTATTTATAGTAATCATCGCAGGCCGAAATGCTTTCGTTCACATAACTAAAGATCTGATTCGCCAGATGTGAATCCGGACTCTCAGCAGCAGGATTATTGGCCTGACTACTCGAAGTTGCACTTATTAAAAGGAACACAAGTCCAATAATTCCGCGAATCGTTCTCGATCTTGCCATTATCGTTATCATTGGCAGACTGTTTGCACCGCTTGGATGAATCTTAGCTTAAGTGTAGTTCTCTCTCTCTCTCCCTCTCTCTGCTATCAGTACAAATACTATATAAACGTGTGTTGTATAGAGTACGCAGCTGACAATGTCTTGACTAGTCTGAACGCCGATAGGCTCCTAAAACTAAACTTTTTAATATATACACTGATACGACCCCATATACTATATACATATATTCTTTACCTACACAATATTTCTTATCGATTAGAATAGTTTTTGTGAACAAAATAAAAAAGTTTCTTTCAAAAAATGTCTAGAGGTAAGTATAGAAAATTTGGGAAATGTTAAAAAAAAAGTATATATATAATATATATATATTCTTAAGCTACTTACTTATATTTGTTAGATTCGGTTATCATTTGCTCATTTTCGCGCGTCCAGTAATTTAGCGAAGTGGGATTTGCCTCAATGAAACATTCCAGCGTGACATTAAAACCCATGGGAATACCCACCAGTTGATGTGGAATCCAGACCATTGGAGAAACTATAAAGCAATTAATTATATTTTTCAAACCGTTGAAGTAACATATTCAAGTCCTAATCGAATACTTACAATCGACGCTGACTTTAATTCGCTTAGAGACGCTGGGCGGTACGCCATTTGAGGCAATACAGAGATAGGCTCCCATATGGAGACGTGAGATTCGCTCCAGTTCCAATGAGTCTGACTCCAGATCATTCACTGCAACGATTGAGCACAGAGCATTGAAGTACATGAAATTGCAATGAAAGCTTAAACTTACCTTCCAGCGTCTTGTTGATGACAATTTTATGGTTGTCATCCCGTTTCCATTTGATGGACGGCTCTGGACTCCCTTTCGCCTTGCAGCGTAGTGTGACATTGTCCCCTTCGCGCACAATCACATCACTGGAGGTCAGCGCATCATCAATGTTGGGCGGCACTGGGTAAAGGGAAGTAAAGGCGGCGAAGTGGACATTATTATTCATGCTAGATAAACATAAACTCAAAGCAAGCAGCTCTTGATTTAAATGCAAAAACTTTTGCATTTTTGGCAAACGACTTTGCCAAGAAAGTGGAAGCAGCTACAAACAGATATTTGATGCGATTGCTATATACGCTTACACAGAGAGAAAAACATAACATTAGTTGTACACAAAGACCTCTATCTTAAATTATGAATGTCAATTTCTGAAAATAAAAATTTCTAGTTCAAAGTACTTGATTTTTTCGCTCAGTGTACAAATAATTGTTGTTTAACACATTCATGTTTCTAAGCTATTATTTAAAGATTCAGTTTATAGCTAAATTTACTTGTAGGGCCAAACAGCCTGCCAAATTGTTGATAGCCTTTGAGTTAGGGTATAGAAAAGCATTTCACGCATTGTTGAGTTTGACGCGCTGATTCAACTTTGTCTCGGGGCGATATTTTAGTTTAAGCCTAATTAGGTCTGCGCCAAGATACTGGCCTGGCTAACTTCTGGGACGAGTCTGTTAATTTAAAAATCGATGCAGCCAACCTTCATCAAATTGTCATCATCCCCCGTCTGAGGGGGATGGGATGACTCTGCTTTCTGGCTTTCAATTCAAACCCTTTCTTTTTTTCCCCCATCTACTTTGCGCTCAACGTTGCCCTTCAAGTTTGCAAAATCTTTAATGAAAAATCTATGCAAATCAAAGCGCACAAAGCTAGAGGCCAAGGATTCGGTCAGACCCAAAAGACAGACAAGCGGACAGACTGACGGGCGGATCAATGGCGCAGTGCTGGACATATGGACTAGGATTGACTTACTCTCGCTGACAGCCGCAATTGCAGTTTATCTCATTTCATATTCCAGGCAATGTCTGTAATCAAAAGATATCGCATGCAATATTTTCATTTGGCTTCAAGAAGCCCACAGAAGGCCTTTAGGTCACGTGCCTGACGCGTTCAGTTGACGCCTTGGCAGTCAGTCAACAAGAAATCAATAGTATTTTAAGACCTAGTAACATTTTAAGCCACTTTCGACTATAAAATACCTGTTACTCAAGCGTGGATTTGTAAGTATTAAAAATTGTGTGGCTTCGTATGGTATAAACGTATAAATGGACAAAAATAAAAGAGCTTTCCAACTGATAATCAAATGGAAATTATAAATATTTACATATGTATGTGTTTAAATTACTAAGCGCTTTGCTAATTTATATTTTTAGTATTTGAATGTATTCATTTGCAAATTATAATAATGTAATCAACTAAATTAAATCATAAATAAATATAAATGAATTACAAAACAGCAAATGAACTGCTATTTACTTAATAAATAAAATGAATTTGGAATATTTGTTTGTTTTGCTTTCAACAGATAAAAGTTTAAAAATGTTTTAGCTTAAATCACCTAAAGTGAACTGCTTTATAAAAATCTCAACTGTCAAATTTCCTTGTTAAAGTTTCTTAAAGACCATTCAGCTAAGGTTAAATCTTTACCTTTTGGTCACAATCCCACTCCCCCAGAGGGAAATTTGCCGCATAAAAACCAAACTGTAATTAAAAGTTGCAATTACTTGAACTTTTTCTATGCGTTGTAAACTTTTGCCTCTTTCTCATAATGCCGAGAACCTTTATGGGCCAATAGAGAAAAAAGAAAGGATGAACAAAGAAGAGCGAGAGATTGAGAGAAAAAGAGAGAGAGCTAAAGAGGGAGTGGGGAAAACTTTGCTCAAACCATTTGCTATACTATTAATAAACGCTTGATGTGCTAATCGCCGAGCCGGACATGAGCTCACCGAATCGCTCCTTGGACAGCTGTTGTCCTATTCCCTCGATTTGACATATTAGTTTCTTTATTGATATTTAGCAGCTGGTGACAAAGAAGAAGCAAACTAACAAAGTTTTACCACACAGACGTGTACATGCTAACATATATTGTTTTTCCGGATAAACTTTTCACATACGAGCTGGAAATTTAATTAGCAAAAGTCAACGCTATGAGCAAAGTCTGACTTTGAGGCCTGACAGCAGAAAACAAGCACGAAAAGCCAACTACAAAAATAAAAGTTGCACCCATTACTTCTATAATTTAAAATTTTTCGCTCTCAGTTCGCAAAGGGTATCAACATAGTTGTGATAATGCCCCCAACATTATTTAATTGTCGTGTCCACTAGCAAAGTTTTTCCGCGCCCTGGTCATCCAGCTAACCAAACATTCAACTATTCAGCTCTATAACTATCTAACCATCTAATGAGCGGCAATTAGTCTTCATATCCTTACCACACACGTAGTTCCATTCGAGTTTATTATGCTTACCATAAATTTTGTTTTGCCCCAAAAGTTGAGTGTTAAGTGCTGAATTCGACTCTTAAATGCTCTTTTTGCATTTAAAAACACAGGCATAGAGGTTATACTTTGATTTTTATTTGTTTATAGTTTCAATTTAATAATCATAATTTTGCTCATTCTTATTTCTACTGCTAAAGTTTATTTATGCAATTTATAGCACTATTTAAATTCTCGTAGTTCTGAAATCTCGTAGCTTTATTGATGCCGTGATGCAGTACCTTACATTTTACTCTGCTCTGTTGATTTTCTAAACCGTAGCTAAAGCAAGCTTCTTCTGGTTTATGAATTATACCTTAGCATACAGTTAGCTTGGCTTCTTTTAATTACAAACTCATTATACTTGGTGTTAGCATTAGGAATAGTTAGAATGAAATAGTTGTATTACTGCTGCTGCTCCACCATTTTGCTAGTGCATGTCAACGTTGTAATTGAATTTAATAAATTGCCTCATTATGTGAGCAGAAATTAAAAATTATGCTCCAACAGGGTAAACATTGTACAGTGGTCGTTTCGCAATTGTTGTTGCTGGTGTCGGCTCCCTTGTTGCATTGTTGTTTTGCATTTTGTGCGGTCATTTGGCCGACTTTTGAGCTGGGGAAATGCACCCCAATTGCACTCACACCATTTCTGTATCCCCGGGGCGCCGCAAAGTATGCAACAACAACAGCAACAACAACAGAAAGACACAAAAACACAGCCGCTGCCATTTGGAGGCGCATTTAAATGCATTTTGTGTGCGTGGCTCATAAATTGAAACGCGTTTAATGTTTGTTTTTACCCGTCCCGCCCTGCCACGCCCCAGTGTTTTATAATTTCGTGCTTTTGGACTGAATCATGTAGATTTTATTTCATCTGGTTCGCTTCGAATTTGCCGCTTACTGTTTGCCTCAGCAAATTAAATTCACAAATGGCGTGCTCTTCGAAATATATTTATTTACCCAACAACCTAGTTGATTCTGTATTTTTTTCGCATTTAGATGGCAAATGCAACGTTTTAATTTCATTACGTTTATTGCACAATGTAATTATCATTTTTTCATCACTTAAATTGTTAAATTGAGTGCCCAATCGGACGCAGTCGGACAGAACTTCGGCTAACTTTGTTTTTTAATACAATTGCACTTCATTTAATTTTGCAGAGCTAAATTGGATTTGATATGTAAATGAAAAGTACTTCATTTTATTTTATTTTCTAACATTTTATAGTCCAAAATTCGTGTTTGTGCTTACGCATCTACACAAATTTAGTATCCTGGTGATGCCGCTTTTTTATTTTATTTTTAAATTTCATTAAATAAACTGCACAACAAGCGAATTGTTTGTGTGACATATGATCACTAAGTGCTTAATAAAATGAAATTGAATTGCAGAATTTATATACCGACAAAACAAACCGCATTTTAAAGTGGGTATTCGGAATTTATTAGCAGCTAAATATAAAACCAAAGACTAAGTTAATAAATTAGTTTAGTTTAATTAAGTTTGTCAAAAGCATCACTTTAAATCAAATCACTTCGTTTATAAACAGTTTAAAGGCTTCTATCTGTACTCAAATGGACATCACAGATGGCCACAAATTGTTTGTGGTTTTTCCTCTTTTTTCTTGCACTACCAACAAAACAACAACAAATTCAAAGAACAGTTGCAGAAAAGGCAAGTGCAAAAAACGTAGCGATAAAAAAATATCGAGACATGGACTTTGTTTATTTTTTGGACAGCTTTCATTGTTAATTGTTTGGTTTTTTTTTTAATTCTTTTCAATTGGCCGAGGTTCTTTTCATTGGCTTGCGGCATTCGCAAAGTTAAGCTATAAATCTAATAAAAATTTATCCAAGTTTTCAATGTGCTAGGAAACGTTGGAATTTCGCATGAGATCCGCTTTTCAAGTTGACAAATCAACATCATCCGGTGGACAAACAGTGCAGTGCACTCTGCATAACGCACTGGACAGTTCAGCAGATCAGAGATGTGGAAAAAGCAGCAGGGTGAAGAGTATGTAAGAGTGGGAGGGGGAGTGGGACTAGTAGTGGAAGTGGGTAGTCACATAAATCAGTTTTTGTGGCAAAACTTGAAAAATATGTGCGCAAACAAATGGCAGCGAAGCGAAGGAGTCGCCAGCAAAGCTGAAAACTACGCAATGCAACAGTTAGGACATGGACAAGGCAGCAAGGACATGAACATGGCCACGGAAAGGGACTGAAACTGAATCGCAGCCAGACAGGACTACGGCACACACATGCAAATGCGCGCGGACATACAGACAAGGACACATATGCTGCACGTAGCAGGACTTTAGTTTAGGCTGGTCAGGAAAACAGCAAAAAAAAGGAGTAAACGAATTTGAATAAGACAAAAAAAACGAAGCAAAATATTACGACTTTGCATTTGTGACTCTACCAAAAAAAAAAACCTAGACTTTCGATATCTTATATTGTAGAATTTAAATTTAAGTATTCAAATTTATAAAAGACAATTCTCCTGTTACATAAACGTATTTAAATCAAAATGCAATTAAAAATGTATATTATTATTACATTATAATTTAATAATTGAATCGAATAAACATATTTTTCGTAGTACCAAAAACAAGATAGATAACATTATAAAAAATATTTCGAAATTATCAAAAATATGTATTTCTTTAATTTAATAATCAGCTAACTACTTAACATGCTGTCTATTCCTATTTGCAATTATAACTATAAATTCAAATTTTTTTTTTTATGTACTGCAAGCATTGTTCAAAAGCTAATATACCCTGCGTTCATTGCTCCCAGTAAGCGGATATGAAAATGCCTGTGGCGTATTTTAAATTTTTTTTATATTTTTCATCCAATTTTTTGTTGTGGTTTTTTTTTATATTTTTTGCTGTTTTCTGTTTTGCTTGCTGACCAGCGACCAAAGTTGTCACACTACTGTTATTTTTTCCACTGGTAAATTTGCCTTTTTCAGGACTTTTGCCACATCAGCGTATGTGCAGCAGATGTTTGTAGGTGTATGTGTGTGTGAGATAAGTGTAGGCAACGTCTGAATGTTAAAAAAAATGTTACAAAATGGAAAAACGAAATAGCAAAAAAAATTGGGAGAGTGGCGTATGAAGGCAGAGTTTTGGTCACGCCACGTCAAATTGCCAGAACACGCGTGTAGTGCGTGTGAGGCGTGTTTTTAAGCATTTTACAACACTGAAGCGTGCTTAACGGCCTTTTGCCAAGAGCTATCAAAGAGCACACAAACAAAAAAAAAAAACAAAAACACTAGCGAACAACAAAACTGTAGAGTCAAGCATATTGCAACGCTATATAAACATGTAACGCTTAGACGATCTAAAGTAACATGAGTACTATATACAGTTAAATTAGGTCTACTACTACGCTAGGGTCAGGTAAAAAATAGAAGACGAAGAAGTGATGTAATGTAATGGCAATGTCTCCGGAATGTTTGTATAGTATAGCGGAAAGATATGAGCGAAAGAATGTCACTTTAACTTATTTAGCGGGCAGCAGGTGCGCGGATCCAAATTGAACAAATTTCGAATTTAAACCATGAGTTCAAAGGTCATAAACTGCTTTGAATTAAAACTTTTAATTCAAAATTTTAAAAAATTTAAAGTTATTAAGGCTTTTTTAGCTATTAAGCGTAGCTTTTCTTATTTAAATCTTATGTTTTATAGTTATAAAATTAAATCGGAACTTTTCGACCTAAATTATATTTAATGTTTAAACCAAACTAATTGAATTTCAGAATCAGCATTTGACAAAGCTCATAACGCTGAGTCTCATGCTGATATGGCATAATATTTATCTACTGCTGGCTAAACTCTATCAAAATGATGGTACAAGTTGCACATATCGCTGGCAAAAATGGCAGACAGGCAAATGTTAGCTACCATCGTGGATTCCAGCTGATTCCTGCTGGGACCGCCCATGGTCAACAGCGATGTGGACATACTATGAGAGGGCGACGCTGAAATGCACACACAAATGCCATTGTTCGTGCGGAAATGTCAAATGTGTGTATGTGGGTGTTGGAGGTGTGAATGCGAGCAACGCCATTTGAATTGCAATTTTTTAAAGCATACTTTTATGGGCTGAAAGTAAGGCAAACTAGCAGATGGACTGTAAGTTGCTTGTGTGTGTGTAGCCTTAATAAAGTGCTTTATGTGGGATTTAATTGTATGTTTTTGTTTACTTTGCAAGCTTAAACAAGGCCCAAACAGCTTTTGAAGGCCAACTACATAATACCTGGCAAGAGTTTGGCTTGGCAAATGAAATGAAATATGCAGTGGACATGTGTCTAAGTTGCGCCGAGTTGTTGTTGCTGTTGTCGTTTGTTGCTCAACAACAGTTTGAGGCGAACGCCAAAACAAATATTTCAATGTCAGATGGACTCACAAAGTTTATACACGCACACTCACGAGCACGAACACACGCACATTAGCTTACCGACTACTTTGACAAAGCCATATTGGGTTTTGGCCGTCACCGTGTTGATTTGGCACATATAACGTCCCATGTCCTCCTCCTGCACGTTGTTGATGTGCAGAAACCAGGTGCGATGCTTGTCGTGCTTATCGTGTGTTACGCTAATCCGTGGGTTTCGCGTTATCACATGATTATGCACCGTCAAAATGGCCGACTGCTCAAAGTGCATCCACGCCACCTGAAAAAGAAACATAGAATTCATTTTTAATTACAATTATAATCAGAATAAAATAATGTAATAATGTAATGTATAAAATATTACGAAACCGTGACATTAGAAAATAATCAACATGTCTAAAGTCCGTTTATCACTTTCAACATCAAAATATGTATCAAATGATCATTTATAAGCAGCTGACGAAAAAGTGTCAGCATGTTTTATTGGCAAACTTCGCCTCCATCATCATCAATTTTTATGAAGGATTAACGATAAAGCGACAGACGGCAAAGGACACAAAATGTCCTGTTCCGGGTTGGTCAAATTGGCAAAGTTCGCTCGCGTTGTCATCACATGTGACAGCAGCTGTTGCTGTTGGTGTTGCTTTTGGTTTTGATGCTCCAAAACTTTGCTGAATTCGTGCGTCATCAGGATGCGCATTCTGGACGCCTTTGCTTATGCAATAGTTTCACCCAAAAATAACAAACAATTTATGCAAATTTTTAACGTACAGCGAACATAGAACATTGGTAAGACGTGCTAAATGTAAAAATAACAAAAATGAAACACAAAAACCCACTATTGTCGAAGCCATTTCAATGATAAATTTCAGCACACACACACAGACAGGCACACACTCACACTCACACTACTGAAAATCACACAAAGGCGTCGAAAGGGACTCAGCGAAATACAAAAGAAGTGAATAAAGAGGAACGCTTCGATCAAGATGGTAAGTTTGAGTCTCAAACATTGAGTTCTAGCTATAGAACAGAGGCGTAGTAAGAGGGATAACCAGAGATAACCAAAAGTGAATACAAATAAAAATTGTACGAAAGAGAAAACTTTTAATAATTTAAAAAATTTTCGTTTGAGAATTAAAGGTAGTGGAGATTTGAAAACTAAAGTATGCGCCTTCTATGATTGATGGGAGTAGAGTTTATCATCCACTCACTATCATCTTCAAAGTGCACTTAACTTGATAGCTCTTAGACCATGTTTAAATGACAGCAACTTTTGCTAGTTTCTTCCACACCTACTATGAGGACCAAAGAGTCGTCTTTGGGGCCACCTCTGTGCTGTCGCGATATAAGATATGAGTGAGGGAAATGAGAAGCAAAGTGGAGCTGATTCAAGGGGAGGAAGAGCCACTGGATGCTTCTTACAGCATTGCCGACATAGTGTCAGGCAACATAGATAGATATTGGTTAATTTTTCAATGTCTGCAATGAAAACGTGCGACAAGCCAGACAAGGCGCCATTCCCTTTGATAATCCCCTACCCCAAAGGGGGGGGGGTTAAACCCAATGGCGTTTATTTACATCAGTTCGTCGTCTCTGACTCTTTGGCATTCAGAGCTTCAGTTCAATGAAAAACTAAGCAGCTGTAGTTTGCTTAAGTAGTTACAGAGAGTAGTTACCTTCTGTTCCGTTATCATTCCTGTCAAAGCCAACTTTAAGTACACTAACAACAACAAAATCATATATTAATGAAGCCAAGTTAATCAAGCTCCGATGCAAAATCAATAAAATTGCAATGCTAGAAGCAGAATTGCTATTCATGAGCATGTTTATTTTCAGTATTATTATGTACACACATTTCCACGGTCTTTTAAAAGCGGCGACCGCAAATTATGTGAAAATTCACTGCATTTGCATTTGTCGTTTTGGCAGTTTTTAAGGTCATTCGAATGAAATTAATTAGGTTCATGTAAAGCCAGCGAAAAAGTTGAAAAGCTAAACAAAATATGTATAGTATAGACCCATTTTTGGCCAATTCCCTCGTCTGCAGGTCCGTTGAATAGTTTTTCCGCGTTTGGCAAACAAAATCGTGTGACTTAAATGAGTGCGACACTTGGCTAAGTAATTTTAGGTTTTGTAAAATGTCAGCGAAAGTCAAAGCAAACTTGAACTACTGTGTGACCTGTGACCTGCGGCCTGTGACATTATAATAGGCTTTCCAGCTGCCATTAAAATTTTACGCATATTTAAGTCCATTTATAGTTGCAATGTCCTGCTCAAGGATTGCAGAGAAAAGGAGAAGGAAAGGGAGATGGATAAGATGTCTGGTCTATCAAAACTGTCCAGACAGACATTTGTGTCTGCTCTCTTCAGTCGACACTTCCTTTGATAATCTGCATTAATTTAACTTGCGCCAATGGGCACACTATTGAGGATACAAATTACGTTAGCAGAGTTCAGGGATTATCTGATGGCTGTAAATTTTGCTGTAGTTCTTGATTCCGTAGCTATGAATTATTCAATTGTAATTACATTGACTAACTAGCAGTAAGAGCAGTGCAAGTCAAATTATAATCTCAGACAGTCAGAACTCAATGAATCCCTTTAAAATTAGCAAGCTCAAACTGAAGTAGACAACAACTAACAACTATTTATGTATATATAATTGTATAATTTGTATGCAATACAAAGATAGATCTTTGTTTTTGTGTATTTTATAATTTTATATAACAATATAATGACATTGCTAAGCTGATCCGATTTATATTGGCCATGTTCACACCATTACTTAAGTTTTTTACCATTTAGTTTGTGGAGGTAATTGACATTTTAAGTCAGATCAACATATGGTGTTCAAGAATTTTAAATGCAAGTTTACTTAAGATATATTCAGAAATATAAAAAATTAGTAAAAAAAAAAAAGTATTACAACGCTACGTTCTTCCCATACCGGGAATTGAACCCGGGCCTTCCGGGTGAGAGCCGGATATCCTAACCACTAGACAATATGGGAGGTGATTGATAAGTCGATCAAAGCCAAGAAAATTAAACACATCATTGTATATCTATAAATAAACTTGTAGCAGAGCTAAAAATATTATGAACTATAAATAATATGTTTGCCACGTCATTGTAAGAATGGAAATTTAAAAAATATTTAAAAACTCTAAAGTTTAAGCTTTAAAACTTGCCAGCTTGGCAATTTTGTATCTCTCTCTCAAATTGTAAATGAAAATACACAAAATATGAATAGTTTTCCATTTAAGTGTGTTTTAAATCTGTGTATATTTATGTTTATACGCTGGAGTTGAGGCATATGCTGATGGCACAAGCCGATAGACCAGACTGAGAATGGCCAATTTGCAATTTGCGTAATGGCACAAGTCTTCTCTGGCTTTTGGGCCAGAACTACTATACTATAGTCTATGGGCCACTAAATGAAGTCATAAAAATTTAAACAACAACTCAGAAAAAACAAAAAAAAAGAAAAAACTACAAAAAACTTTTAGTCAGAGCAAAAATAAACACACTTTATTATGCCTCTGAAAATGTTTATGGTACGTTTCGGAGCAACCAACAAGAACAACAACAAAGCAACAACAATAACAAAACAAAACTTATGCTCATGTTGGTTGTATGTTGCTGTTGTTGTTGTTATGTCTGGTTGTTTGTGTAGGCGTTGCAAAATTGAAATACAAACAAGAAAATGGCTAGAATAAGAGCCTGACAGTCTGCACTAGACAGTTTCAGCAACTGTGGCAACCCTGGCAACGGTGAACGGTAAACGGTAAACGGCAAACGGTTAAACGCTAAATGGCAGAGGCAACGCTCGAAATATTAACAATTTAAGCGTAAACGTGTTAAAAAGAGCGTCGAAGAACTACGCGAGTTAATTTACACGCAGCTCAAATATTTGCATGGCAAAAATAGCAGCAGTTAAAAAGAATTAAGAAACGAACTAATTGTCGGCAAACCGAAAATGTTATACTCTTTAAAAAATAGTTAAGGGAAACTATTAATGCAGCTAATTGAAAATGCAGTAGAAATAAAAGAACATAATGTTGGACAAGTAGTATCTGCTTTAAATGTCGTCTGAAACTGAATTAATTTAACAAAATTATTCATAAATTTTATGCAATTATTTATATACAAATTTAAATGTAAATTTTACAATATATGTAATTGCTTATAAAATAAAAAGTAACATTTATTTGTAAGTTTTTATAATGTAAAGTATATAAAAAAAATATAAAAAAAATTATAAGCGTTTCAGTCATTTTGCTATATAGTTGAGTCAATTAGTTTATTAAATTTGAATATTAATTCAATTTTTTTTAACAATATAATACATTTTGTCTCTTTTTCTTTGTATTTGAACTTTCTATTTCTAATTTTAGGTTTGTAGATACCTACTAGATACTAGACTCTAGTTGAATCTGACAACAAAGTTCATGGACTCACTGAAAGGTATATGAAAATCAATTCCAATGTAACCTGCCTGCTAGCGGCTACGCAACTATTTTGCATGCAAAGTCACGTTTTATTGCAGCTATGCGTTGTTCTTGTTGCTGCTCTTTTGGCTTTTGTTGTTGCTGTTGGTGTTTCTGCTACTGGTTAACTTTTGAGCATACCTGCGGCGACACCGTACACTTGGGGTCCGGAGAGTTTGGGTTATGGTTCCGGAGCATTGTTAAGTAGTTGTGTAGGAGAGTGGAGAGCAGAGAGCAAGAACGATTGCATGCCAAACTTAAGGGCCATAAAAATGATTACGAGCATATAACATGCGTTCGCCAGATAAAAGATGAGAACCAAATAGCCTTCTGCCTCTTGCCTCTTGCCTTGTCGTGTCAAATGAAATTTATGCACGTTTCGGTCGACGCACATTATGGAAATTCAATTGGATGCAAATTTAAATTGCCGGGCATCCGCTCACACCCACCCACCTAGACGAAGTGAGTGTTATGCATATCAGGCGCAGCCTAAAAGTATGCAACAATCTATGAATATTGAGCAGTTGCTCTCAAACTGCAGTTTCTATTGGATTCGTAAGAAGTGATTAACGTGCTGTGGTTAGTTTCAGAGACTCTAGAGCACTTTTAGCACAAATTACTTAATTAAAGACAAAAGGTTGCTTAAAATGGTAGCTCTACCGAGTTGAGCCTTGTGCACTCTGCTTGTCTGTGCTGTCAAGCGCTGAGCAAAGGACAAACATGAACCGTACAATGTTACGTATATATAAACAAATACAACTACTACTACTACTACTAGTCATGGGAAACTCAAGTGTTGAGCGAAGCTCAAAAAGTCAACAAGTTCAATGCGTTGGCCTTTCTTGTCCAGCCGCCATAGGGAGTCCAGCCTGTTGCTGTTGTTGTTGTTATTGTTGTTTCCCGGACCTTGACTTGGTTAGCTTTGCTTTGCCATATTCTCGTTGTTGTTGTTGTGGCATGCCCCACCCCTGGGGCATCTCTACGTTATGCGTTGGTGGAGCTCAGACAGCGGCATATTAGTTTGCTGCTGGGATTTATGTTTGTCTGTCACAAAGTCAATAAACTACAGTTGACTTAAAGTTATACTTGAACTCACGCTAACTTCATCACATGATGCAAAGTTATTAAATAGTTTTCTTTAAGACATTTTTACTTAGTTTATTTTTCTGTATACCAAATAGAAATACTGCAGGGTAGCTTCTTACACAGCACACTCTACTGTGCAGCCTGGCTAATTAGCTTTTTCTAATTTATACACAAGCTTATTTGCCATTATCAACTTACCTTATACGAGCCAAGATTCTTCACTGAACAGGCCAATTTAACATTGCGTCCTGCGGGAACTGTTATATTATCAATGACGTCCGTGAATTCGGGATCTTCCAGAATGACTGCAATGAAATAGAACCCCACACAAGATAAGTAAGTAATTAAGACAACAACTCAAATTGGTTTCCCTTTTCTCTTAAATTTCCAGCCACTTAGGCAGTGTCTATAAATAGCTTCTCACACTCAGCCGCGAGCGTTACATACACTGTTACAAAAAACATGATTTAAGTAGATGGTTTGTGTATATAGCCTTTTAAGAACAGTATATTAAATTTTGGAAATTTAATCTTTAAAGTCTTTTGAATTAAAAGGAAAGAAAAATAACTATGTTTTTAATAATATAAAAATACCTTTCGTCTTATTATACGGATTTGATTTTATCAAGATGTCTTCTTTATTTTTAGACACTTTATGTTTCCAACTGAATAAATTTTGTTCAGTGTATGTATATATTTAGGGAGCGTGCCTTATTGATGTAGTGAAATTTATGTAGGCACTTAAAAATTAACAGCTATAAAGATGCAAGCCAAGGCGATTATTCCAGCAGTTTACTAAAAGTTTTGACAGCCAACGAAAATGTATTAATAAAATGCAATCAAAAAACTGTCAATAAAGTATGCATTAAGTGTGAGCAACCCATGAAAATTTCGGGGCTGCCCGGGGAACCACGCCCACAGTCACACATATACACAGATACGGCTAACAAAAACAATAAATCATAATTAAATTTCACGCCCTTCGCAATGCCAATGTCGAATCAATAGGATCAAAATGGGGTTTCGTTTCTGCAGTTTAGCCTTGTGTGAAATTGCATTTCGTTGCATTGTTTTTGCTATTTGCTGTTGCTATTATTCCGAACCGTAAATGCCGCTTGTTATGGCCCCATGCACTACCAAGCCCAATTCCATAGGAATGAGGAAAATTGCTATTAAAGGTGATAAATGCTGTTCAATTGCTGAGGCACTTTATGCTGTTGAAGTTTAAACCCTTGAACCATTTAACCTCGATGAATATTAGCCTTTTTAGCATAAACTCTTAAAGTTACTTTGATCTTAATTTCTTTAAATTACCATTCCACACAGTAATTCTACGCAATTCAGATTCGGCAATTCTACCAACACTCTTGACCACTTTCCTCCAAGTAGTTCAATTGTGTTTGCGTATATGTAATACAAAATGCTCTTGGCCACAGTCAAGCTAGTGGAACCAAACCAAACATATATTGTAAAACAAGTCAGGGTAATGCACAGGCCAAATCCATTTGGGCTCATCCAGAATACAGGGTTCTAACCGACAGCTATATGATCATGTATATTTTGAAATCATTATGGTTTTGGATTCAGGTATAGTTCCGCTTGAGGGTCAAATACTGGTCCAATGTTGATGCTGCAACTCATTTAAGTTCTAATCACCTGCAACGACGGCAATTAATTAGCTGGCTGAGGCTAACGACAACGGCAGCAACAGTCATTAGTTTGGCAGACAGGGCTAGGACTTGTACTAGCCCCGTTGGCAGCATCAGATAAACAACCGCATCAGCATCAGCATAATGCGGCAAAGGATGAACCAGACTGCACAATTTGTCGGAGTGAGCCGGGAGCGCTATTAAAGCGACATCCGATGCAGCAGCTCGGCAACATGACGGATATTACAAAGTACCATCACCAGCAGCACCAGCAGCAGCCTCAACAGCAACAACACATCAAAAAGTAGTAGTACAACTCATTGAAGTACACAACATATATTGTTAAATTATATAATTATATATATTTCATTTTGGTATTTAATAGATTTGTTTTCCAATATTATTTTTCCAATATTATTTTGTAATTATTTTACTTCACTTATTGTCTAAACTAATTCCTTGCACTTGGCTTTGATCATGTTGAAGGTAACGCTGCCCACATTCTGTGCCGCATTGTTGATCATCTCGAATATGTGATGATTTTGTTGTCCCTCGTCCACAGTGCTTTCATGGAGACGCTTCAGTGCCTGCGAGTAAGCACTGTACTTGGAGTAGCTCTCTGTGTCCAACTTGAAGTTCTCGTACAGCTTCTGGATATCATACAACTGTCGATTGGTCTCATCGTACAGCAGAGTGGGTGACTGAGGCAGCAGTTGAACCCAATTCTCGTGTACCTTTTCGAGAAACTCAAAGTTGCTGAACAGAAAGATGACAAAGAGATCGAGACCCTTGGCTTTCAGTTGATCCAGTAAATGTTCTGTCAGATGCTGTTCGGCATTGGCGCTCTGACGCAACTGTTCGTAGTCCGCCGATAGATGGCGTTCGAGAAAAAAGTAGATACTCTGCCGCTTTTCAAAGAAGTCCTGAATGGCCAGCATTTTGTCGAGTTGTTGCAGCAGCTGCTCCAGCTCTGTTGTCTTCTCAGCCAGATCGACATGTTCAGCTTCTAAAACGTCACTTAGTAGACCACGTAGCATCAATATATAGTTGTCTATAATCTCGGCACCCGTCAGACGCACACGTTCATAGAGCTGTTGTCCAAACTCAGTAAGATTCAGATTAGTTGAATTTGGCAAAGTCTGTGTTAGATTTAATTGCTGCAAAGCTGCTCCGACAGTCTGATCGTTTATTAGACGACTATTCTGCTGCACAGTGGCACGAGGTCGCTCGAATTGCTGACAAATGCGATGCAAACGAAGCTGTCGAATCTCCTGAGCACTTGCATCTCTCGCAGCACGAAGCTGCTGATTGAGGCGACTGAGGAAGAGCACATTTCGCAGCACACAGGTGTGCTCCAAGTCCAGTTGGGAATGATGTTTGGCATCCAGCAGCTGTTTGATAAGCAGCACCTTAGGCTGCAGTTTCGGGGAGGCGCGGACGGTGGATAATTGCCCACTGTAATTGCTATAGCTGCTGTCAGTCTCCAACTGCTGCAGGTACTCGTTGAGACTCAATTCAGCGCGTTGTTTGGCAAACTCGGACAGCGATTGCAAAAAATCGAGCTGATAGTCTTTGGCATTTAGTCTGGACAACGATTCTCCCAATACAAGCCCCAACAATGCAAAACAAAAAACTAACAGCGACAAATTGAACATTTCGCGAATACTTTGAATTGCCAACTAACTGAGGAGGCAACTTATTCAGTTGTTGTTGTCTGCATTCAATGTAAACATCGCTCTAACATAGCTGCCCGATTACGAAACTAGGATTACGGAGGAGGAGGATGTAGAGCAGGCAGTAGAGCTGAAGGCATTCGTGTTGTGGTTCAACACAGAGGTCAGTCGGTTTGTCGATTACGACGACAGCTGTTGGATGAACTGAACTCAACTCAGCTAAACTGAATGAACAGCCTTATCGCTTACCAAGTCTCTACGTCTGTACGTCTCTTTGTTCCCCCTAATGTCTATGTCTGCCACTGCACTGAGCGAAATATTGTGGTTATCTCCCATGGTCTGACTCATTGCAGTCAGAGACACGCGTCTAAGCCACAAAACCAAAAGCCAATTTAAGTTAAGCTTTTAAATATTTATATACCCGTAACTTAAGAAGTAAAGGAGTATTGTATTTGTTTCACTGAATGTAGTGGGATTTAAGAATGAATAGAAAATATATATTATATTTTTATAAGCAGCATTAACTTTGTGTGAGAATTAAGCCAAACTATAGTAGTTATAGTTCAACTTATATAACAAATTTATATACTGTTTTTCAAAAGGGTTTTGCACTCATTTAATTAAAATATTTGATATTAAATTAACTTTTCTTTTAAAGTTCTTAAACCTCTTTGAGCCAAAAATTGTTAAGAGTCAGAGCTGCTTTCGAGACTGAACATGTAAAAGCTTAACACATGGATTTGAACTATTTCAAGTGGCATTAAAAAGTAGGGCTCATCTGGACTTAGTACTGTTTCAAATGGCTAACGACCCAGTAGATGTTGGTTTATTCAGTTACCTTTGCCTAACTCACAATTTGTGTTCATGTGAGTGGTATGAGTGCGTGAGTGAGTGTGTGTGGTTGTGTGGTTCTGCACTACGTGAGTGCACGTTCGAAACAGAAATTGTTGACCAAGCTCAGTACCCAACTCTACATGAATCCACTGTATCTATGTGTGTGACCCTCTCACAAGTTAAATAAAAGTTGCAGACGCTTTTCATTCATTGACAAAACTTCAACGGCATCCTAATTGTGCCATAGCGTGACTCTGTGCATTCACCTGACCTGACCACTAACCTAACCCCCTCTGCACCCTTTGCCACTGAGCCTGTTTTTAGCCGCAGCCTGATTGAAATTGGTCAGGTTGATTGAACTCTTTTGGGGCAGGTGAACAGCTTCCGTTTACGGCTTTTAAATTGTAGAAAATGCCGAGCTAGTTTTATTCCAGTTTATAGATGCCTCTTTTTATTGAATCTGTGTCCTTTGTTCTATTGGAAGATGTTGGCAGTGCGCCCATCTTGTTCATTAGCTTTAAATATTTGATCAAAGCTACTAATGGCCAAACACACATTGAGCACTCGACTAAAAAGCAAAAACGACTTCTCTCTTATACCGTTTGTTAGCCCAATTCGCGTCCAGCAACCGCAAGCAACTTCATGATTGCCAACACCTATTAAGAAAGCAGTCCACAATCATCCCTTTTAGCCGCAACAAACTAAGCTTACGGCGTAAAAAGTGAGACATGGCCAACAGAATAGCAAACTAAAAGTGAGACAGAGAAGAAGGAAGAGCGAAAGAAAGTCACAACGTACAAGTTTTTAGCCAAAGAAATTTTCCAACAATTGCACAATTGGCATGCGCTACGCATGCGGATGAATAGACTGCTGCGGATTTTAAGATAGAGGACAGAAGAGAGCATACAGAAGACTGAGCTTTTGGTCAGCAGCAAAGTCAAAACGTTCAAGTCGTCAGATTTAACACTTTTTTGTTCAAAACCAAGAAAATAAGGTCTATGAATTTTTATTTTTGTGAAGGTCCAGTAGTTTGTTGGTTGTGCCAAAAAAACAAATTTTAAAAGATTATTAATACAGAAACTATGTACGAATTTTATTTAAAATTGTTTTTAATTGAAAAACAAATTCAGTAAAATTAAAAACATTAACTTATGAGCCTATTGAATTCTTTATTATTTAAAATATTTAATTGATTTAGCTAATATTATAAATTTCCGAAAATTTTAATATATTGTAAATACTCTCATATTTAAGTTCATAATGTCGACTGATCATAGTCTGACATTAAATAAATAAATAAAAAATAAATAATAATAAATAGTTTTATGCACAAATAAAAAATTGGTAATGAAAACTTAAAAAAAATGTTTTAATAATTAAATATTAATTTGTTTTACTTTTTCTTTAATTCACCTCAGTCTAGAAGTTCAAACTCCCGACTGTAGCGGATATTTTCAACTCTGACTCGTATTACTCGCATAGTTTCGCTTTTGTGTGACGCAAAAGTTAGCAATTTTTTTTTTTTTTTCATCATCATCACCACCGACGCCAGATATTTTTTTTGTACAAATCCGAAACAAAAGTTTGTAGATTTTTATGGTGAAGAAAAAAAGGGGAAAAACAGAATGAGAATGAGAATGTCGACCATTGGCAATCCATAAAGCTGCAGACGAGCTGGAGACATTCTCTTGTTTGTCTGGCGTGAAAAGAGCTGAAAGCGTTTAAATGAATTTAAAAGAGCACAACTTTTATTTAATTTCCAACAAAAAGTTAAGTAAAAAAAAGTAGAAAAGGATACGAAAATTAAATTGCTCAACTCTTTGGTGAAAGGTTTCAGCTTTTGTGCGTTCACATTGTTATTTTCCAAACTGTGATTATGTTTATAGCTGTAAAGTTTGGCCATCGAGTGGATAGATGGAGTAACTGCTCTATGTGTGGATTGAGTAATTTCCATGCAAATGATAAGCTGACTGTGTTACCACAGCCCCAAAGACAAAGCTAACTTAATTGCTATGCTCGGAAAGAAAAACAAGAAACTCACCCAAATTTAAGCAAAGGCTCAACTTGAATTACACTTCCTTATACATATATATCAAAACCATTGCCATTTCATAGAACTGCAGCAGACTCTGAAACTGTAACCCAATTCTCAAGTCGCACAAATTGATATGAATGTAAGTACTGTGTGCCATATACATGAGAGCAGACTAAAAACCAAACCGAAACCGCCGACACTCTAGAAAATAAAGTCATCTTTCGATTGATTAAGACAGTTACTTCAGAAATGCATATAAATTTCGAATGGAAAATTGGCCAAAATTGTTGAAATCTGAAACTAAACTACATAAAAGCAAAAGAATGTATGAACTTTGTGTTGGAGAGTGTATGTAGAAAGTTTGCCTTGCTCTCAGTTGAATATCATTTCTAGTTGGCGGATTAAGTGATGAGTTGAGCAGCGGCAAATAAACATATAAGAAAAATAAAATGAAAAAAAAAAAAAACGGAAAACTAGACAAATATATTTTTTACTTAAGTTTACTTTTCGTTTCGCTGCGCTTCGTTACGTATCGTTTCCTGGTGAAAAGTGCACTTTAAATTGTAGAGTAAATAAAAAATACTGAGCTGTATCTATGGTATGGTATGGCTCATCTGCAAATGTTGCCATCGAATGTGGGTCAGGGTTGCTGCTTATGCATTTAACAACGTGTCTCGTCCATTGAGGTAACTCACTGCCTCTGGTTTGGCTTGCAAACTGGCCTGCAAACTGACGATGTTTTTTTTTTTGTTTTCTTTCACTATTTTGGCCAAGTCCAAACGGTTGCCAAGCTTTTCGCCCGTTCGTTGTCAGCATAGCACCCTGAAATACCAAAGCATACTAACCGAAACACAACCATCAACTACAAGTACTACAACAGCAACAAAACAGAAGGTGATAGGGAAGTGGGGGGGCGGGTGTCATGTGGGGGTGAAGTTCAATCAAGCAAATGTAATGTTGCCTCGACTGCCAATTGCAGGCGAAAGCACAAAATACAAAGATTCAAACTACCATTGACAGTTTGACTGAGTGAATGAGTGACATGGCAACAGTGTGTCTATGTGTTTGTGTGTGTGTGTGTGTGTGTGTGTGTGTGTGTTTTGTGTTGTTCTTGTTATTGTTTTCTTCAATAGAGTACAGACAAATGTTTAATGCCAGTGGGTTACATGAAAAGTTATCAATTTAACACTTTGCTTTTATTAATATTAGAAATGTATTGAAAATAAAAAATATATTAGATTTAAAAAAATAATATCCATAGTAGAGGTAAAGAACTGTCGATAGTCCGCACCATCGATAGTGGGCGATAGTTTTTCAAAGAGCAGCGATAGTCTATCAAAAGTTTTCGAAAGTGAACTAAGCTTTAAAAATTTGTTTAAATTTCAATTATTTGTTTTAAACAATACTTACAAATATTTCTAAACATGCTCTTTATTAATAATATACTTAAGTAATTAGAAAGAAATTTTAAATCTAATTCAAAATTATAATTATTTCGACTTATTTATGTACAACCCTCGCACATAACTAACTGAACACACTTACTTCGTCACTAAATATGCACTGAGATGTAAGCAAAGCACAAGTCTGGGATAGAAGTTACTCAGGCAGAATTGCGCATAACTGCATCACAGCTACGTCGAGCACATCCTTTTAAACACACACACACACATACACACAGACTTGTGCACATTTAAGGCCTTAAGTAGCTGCTCTAGCAACGGCAATGGCAATGGCAATGGCAATGTTAAGCGTTCATTGCTTTGACTTTGCCTTCATCAAGTACTCTAAGTGCTGCTTTATTAACCGGCAGACAGTAGCCACAACGAGAGCAGCAACAGCAACGAGTGCTTTTGATGTGAACGTTGGATAAACAAACAAACATGCTAACTGCCGAAACAACAGAATAGATCTCAAAGAGCATACAGAGTTAACTCCCAAGATGGCAGTCCAATTATGCATTTTATCCGATGCCGACCGATTGGATTAGAGGCGGCAAATGGCCAATGACATGGCTATCAATGAAGCGTAACGCATGCAAAACACATGCACTAACAACTACTTCAAAGTCGCCTTATCAATCAGTTTAGTTTTAGCTCCAGTCATGAGAGGATTTCGACTCTGTATTATTGTGCTAAAGCTATTGTTGCTCTCACAGCAAACGGAAGTGGGAAATGCTAATGGGTAAGTCCGAGTGGACAATAATATTTAGAGGAATATTATTAGGGAAGCATATTAATTAACTAATTAATCTGACTTAATAGAGGCACTAGATTTAATGTATATTCGTTATTCTATATCCCATCCTACATGCACTTTTCGAAATATTCAAGCAACAATTTTATATAACTTTTAAAATACATATTAATGTTTATTATAGAATTTTCATTATTTCTATAGCCAGATACTCTTATGTCATACTAACATTTTACTAAATAGTTTTACAATTTTGTATGGGTAAGCGAATCAAATTGAGTTAGTTAATAACTGAGTCTTAAGAAGCAGAAAATATAAGTGTATTATTAAAATAAAATAGCTATATAGTCAATTAATATACAAACTTAATTGAGCTATAGTTTCAACTAATAAAACATTTACAACAGCAATAAGGATGGTTACTATATGATATCCGCAGCGAGCACTATCTTCTCGGGTCGTATGTACGGCGTCGTTGTGGGCATGTTTGAAAGCCGAGGCAGTTGCAGTTGTGAGGTGTATCTGAGAGGACCCAGCATTAACATGAGCATCCAAATGCATCTGACACCGCTTAAGCCAATCAGTTCGTATCGTTTCGAACTTCCGGAACTTCTGCCTGGAGATTACTGGTTGACAGTGAAAAGTTTGCGTGGCATGAACTTTTCAAATACTACAAAATTAACTTGGCATAACTTTAAGAACTTTATCAAAATTCAAACACCAAAAACGTTATATAGAAAAGGAGAGTTGCTACAATTTCGAGTAATCTTTCACAATGAGACGATGAATGGAGTCAAACCGCATTCAAAAGCAATCATATGGATAGAAGATGGCAAAGGTTATCGCATAAGGCTGTATAAACAGTTTGTTGCTCATAAAGGTGTTTTCGAATCAAGTTTACGCATCAGCCAAAACCCAAATCTTGGACGTTGGCGCATCTGTGCAAAGAATGGATATTATGTGTTGGAAAAATGTGTCCATATAAAGGTTAAAGAGCAGGAATTTTCGAAAAATGAAAAGCTATCCCTTACCAAAAGAACCATAGAAGCTGAAGAGAATGAAAGTCCAGAAAGTCTAGAAAGTCTAGAAACAACTATGGAAGATGATAATATAATGGACAATAGTTTCGATGATGAACTATCAAACATCGAATTTCCAAAAAGTGAAATGCTCTCCCTTACCAAAAGAACAACTGTAGCGCGTTTTCGCCCAGTGAAGCAAAAAGAAAATTTGTAAGTATGTATGATGGCTGATAATGCGAAGATATTAAAATTTTTAATTTTCATATTTAGAATATTAATTGATTATGGAACACCGGTCGGAAATCCCCAAAAGATAAAGTTGCAGGTTGACTATAAATTCAACTATGCCATTTGTGTGATAATATTCAACGGACTCATATTGTCTGCGAGAGAGATATTTCCCGATAAAACCAACACATATTCCATTGAAGTGCAGTTAACTAAAGAATTATGGCCGTTTATCCAGTTGTTTGTCTATGGCATGGAATCAAATTCAAACATTTTATACATAGCTACCCATATGATAGAAGTGGAGCGTTTAAGCCATGAACATGTAAGTAATACTCAGGAATATAACACATCTTACATTTCTTGGCGGACTATATATATATATATAGAACTCAAAAATTTTAAAGACATATTGTATGCAAACAGCTCAAATAAATTCCTGTAATATAATATCTACATGTATGCAGGTTGAAATCGAAGTCCCAACCAAAGTCCAGCCTGGAGAAGAGATAACGATACGCTTCAATGCAGTGCCCAAATCATACTTGGGCTTTCTTATCGCAGATAGTCACACATTTCGCAATAATTTTAACAATGATATCACCGATAGCTATTTTAATGTTATAAAATCTCAACTGAGAGCTGCTTCTCCGAAAATGCCTGTGAATGAAACTTCAAGCCTTTTGAATCTTGGTTTAATAACAATGACCAATGCGGAAATAAGATCTGAGACCAAAATATGTAAGTTTAACATTCCCTACTATAATTTAATATGATTTTTCAGAAGTTTGTCTCACATGCAGCGCTCAGAACCAACATGGTTAGTCCTCCAGTTCTGCAGATACATTCAAAAGGTCGTCCAAGTTTCAACCGGAACATTAAAAATAAGCAATCGCTAACTGCAAATTTGAGGTGCTGCCAAACTAAGGGCGTTTGGTTATTCGACAGCATAGAAAAGTTGGTATCAAAAACTAACTAACTAAACAGACATTGTAATCATCGTTTTTTTAGTACCTTGGGTGGCTGGCGAAATTGGACAACACGTGTTCCAGATGAAATCACCAATTGGCGACTGAATGCTTTTCTAGTAGATCCTAATGCAGGACTCACATTGCTTAGGCCCAAGCCTATAAGTATTAGGAGCACCAGGCCACTGTACTTGGAGTATACTGTACCGCAACATATAAAAGTTGGTAAGAATTAGCTACAATTAATCTGTCATATATTTTATCAAAGAGTCTTTCTCAATAGGTGAAATTATAAGGATAACCGTTACCTGTTTTAATAAGTTGAAAACAAAATTAAATGTCATCATCAGCGTTCAACAAAATGCATCTTATTTTCAACTAATGGATAAAGCAAAAGTTCCTGTAACTAACACAAAGTACATGGAAAAAGAACTGATCGTATCGAGCAATAGTTCCAGTTACTTAAAACTGTTCTTACTTCCACTTAAATCTGGCACATTGGATCTTAATATTACTGCAACATCCGGTAATCTGAACTTTACAAAGATTCGTCAAGTCAAAGTAGCTCTGGGTAATGTGCTAAGACATGAAATGATCGCCTTTGAGCCTTTGAGAAATGCTATCAGCTATACGCAGACCAACTTTCAGTTAAAATTGCCACATAAACCTACTAGTGATGGAGTCAAATGTTATCTGAGTGGCAACATTATGGCTGCAAATATCCAAAGCCTGAAACCGATAACGCGAATGGACAACGGAGAGCAGCTCATCACTAAGCTACTGTCTATATATTATCTGTGGGATTATGTGCAGGATAAGGCAACGATCAGTGATCGTTATCGACAGTTTCTTGACGATCAATTGAATGATGGCTTTCAATCCCTGATGCGAATGAGAGCACGTGATGGCAGCTATACCTACAATGAACCACCAAGATCTAATTGTAGTTCAACCTGGCTAACAGCTTATGCTCTGCACACAATGCACTTTCTGCAAATGACTCCAATCAGTTTGGACAATCGTCTATTGGTCCAGAGTGAGAATTTTCTACTCACTCGCCGTTTGAATAGAACACAATTTGTCGATAAGTGTCTATCGCCATATCGAAGGGAAATCGATCAATTAGAACTGTCGATTGATGTGCTCAAGGTGTTGCAATTGTCAACTCGATTAATTCGCATACAGGAGTCGCACAGTTGGATCAGCAATCAGCTGCGAAACAACACCGATTATTATTTGCAGGCCAAACGTGCCCACAAAATTCCAGAGTGGATAAAGCCCGAAGAGCAGACAGATGGCAACTGGATGGAGACTCGCCGTAACATCGAGACAGCAGGTCGTATTCTCACTGGACAAATAATCCGCAAGAAAGTACCCCAATTCGATATCTACGAATGGTTGATTCCTCGCATATATGGTGCGGATTGTATGACAGACAGTTTTGAATGCTTTATAGCCAAACAAGCCATCTACAATTACATTCGCACGCCAATGAAGAATCCGCCTCAATTGGAACTCCACGTATCAATAGGTGGCAAGATATCTGATCAACACAAAATTGAAATCAATGCCCAAAACCAGTGGCAGGCACAAGAGGTTCAACTTCAAGCAGATAATCAAATCCTCAACTTTCAAGCGGACGGAGTGGGGGAACTTCTGGTACGTTGCCTTTACGAATATAATCCAAAGGAGCAGTCATCGATATATCAGAATCAGCCACGATTCTATGCACTGAGAGTGACCCAGTCAAAAGCCACTCGTAGTTCCGATTTCATCTTTAAATTCTGTGTACAGCGTCGCAAGAACGATCGCCAATTCTATATAGGCACCGAGTTAGCTCTTCATCTTCCATCGGGCTATGTGCTCAGCCCAAAGAGTGTCAATCGACTTGTGCAATACAAGGTGGTGCTGGTAAGTTTGTATTAAACATTTTATACAATATATAAAATTCACATATATATTTCAGTAATTTGTAATTTTCTATTCATTTTTAGCAAGCCGGTTCGGAGAATGACAACACAAAAATGAGTATGCGTATTGGTGTTCTTAAAGTGAACATATTTGCCTGCATGTCGGTGTTAACTACTCGTCTGCATAAGGTGGATGATATTAAGCCTGGAATGATGACTGCCTATGATACGAATTCGATGCATGAGCCGCAAGTGCTCGGTTTCAATGCAACATTTTAGGTTCTCTCTTCTCACTTTTGTGCCCTCTGTATAATTGCCAATTTCCGTAATAAACGCGTGTAGATTTTATATTAATTAGACGACCATCTCATTAGCAATGCTATCAGCGAGTTGGCTGGTAAAACTTTAGGCCAGACTGTTTGTTTCCATGAGTTTGAGTCTGAGTACGAGTTGCTTACGTGACACACCCATAATCTGGGGTAAACCCCCTGGAATCCCGCACACCCCTGCCGCTGCTTTCGGCTTCTATACGTAAAGTTCAAAAGCCACGAAAGGGTTGAGTTTGTTCCAGGAGTTCTGATTTAATGACTGACGCGTGGCAGTCGCGTATTTGTTTACGCCTTGAAGCTAAAGCCACGATTTCTGTTTCATATTTTGGACTCATTTATATATGTTGTTGTTTTGGGTACATGAATGGAAATGGGAATGGGAGCGACAAATGGACTTCACCTTCTGCACTCAAGTGAACTCAACAGTCTGTAGTCCTCAAATATCATGGCATATTAATGAAGGTGTAAGTGTAAATGTTGGGTATGTACGAGTACGACTGTGTGTGTGCATGCCTCAATAAATTCAAATAAATATAAAAGTTATAGAAAGAGGTACTACGTGTTCTAAATTATGCAAAATAAAACATTGAAAACAATTGCAGAAGGGAAACAATTTAATAGGTGAGAAACTGGGGTGAAATGCTCCGAATGTATTTACGTATATGAAGTGTCACAAATCCTTAGATATTTATTAACGTTCGCAGAACTTCAAATTCAAGCATTTTAAACAATTCTGAGAACTAGAACTTTAAGCAGTACAAGAGGTTTTTATGTATTTAATTCTCTTTATGATTGAAATCGGACATTGCATTAGCTATAACATTGTCACAATAGTGAAAAAACATCACTTTTTAAATAAACACAAATCTCAAGCTTCATTTCTGCCTATTCCATATTGTTTAAAACTAATAATAAATATATGTTAATGCAATTTTTGATTTCTGTAACTAAATTTAACATTTTAATATTATCAAACAATTCAATTCCATTAACATTTTGAATAAATTGAGCCAAACAATCGCACATGTCCAAGAGCTCACTCCGTCGACTTGACCGTAAAATAATCATAAAAATACTATGCAGAAAAATATAAAGAGAATATGCTTACATTTCATTGCAAGTAGCCTTCAGGTAAGCTGCATGAGAGTGAATGCTTGCCTAAGCAAAATTCTAAATATGATGGAATTTTCAACAAATATTCAGCAAAAATTGTACGTCCAAGCCAGCCCTGACACAGCCACAATAAATGCTGAGCTGAGTGTCCACATTGATACTCACATGAATATCACACTTCGATATGCATAGACTTATGATAATGCCGCAAATGTTCAAGTGCTAATAAAATGCCAACGTCCAATATCAAAATCCCAGCCTTAAGGGTAGGTCAACAAAAGCTGGACAGGACTTTGGCAGCATATTTAGTTGGCCTCAAAAATTTTCAATTTCTTCGAAAGTTTTAAAATGAAAATATGCAAACCATATACAGAAATAACAATGCACGAAACAACAATAAAGTCAACAGCATGAACATCTTTATCAGTATATGTTCTTATGTGTGCTAAGGACGATGACGATGACAGTCTGTTCAAATGGTTCCATGGCTAAAATGATGTGGCAAACAGTTTTAAACAAGTATGTTAACAAAGAGAAAACAAAAAAGAAAAACTCAGTCAGCATATCGACCGGGTTATACTCTTTGATTTTCAATTCCAATTATATGAGTTAAAACATTATTGAATTGTATCAACAGCCGACTCAATGTAGACATGTCCATCTATCCGTATGAGCAAATCAGAGATGGTAAGAGCAGCAACTTCAAATTTTTTCTTATAAAATTATTGAGAAAGTATACGATTTTTGTTATATTGCAATATTATATTTAAATACATATACCATACGTATTATATCGATTTTGATATATTATATATGTATTAATTTTTATAATTAATAGCACAAATATTCACAGGACTAAAATTTAATGTGAATATGATTTATACTTATTGTCGTCTATCTTTTTCTTTAGTTTTTTTTTGGGTTGAGCATTACGATTCGCTAGAAGATTTGTATAAGCGGGTGTGAGCTTAAGGGGATCGTAGGTGTCACATAACTCTGATTCGGAGTCTGATGGTGTGCAATTTTCACATGTACTTATGATAATTTCTTGCTTCCAGTCAGTCTCGCAAGTAGTTTCCTCTTTTGTTTTCGGTTGCATTGAATCTACTCTTAAAGTACTCACTGTCTCTTTGCGGCGCTCTGAAGTGAAATCGTTGCGAACTATACACAGATCCACTGTAAAAGTAAAGGGGGCATAACTGTTTCCAGAGGTGATCGCATCAAGTAGAACATCACTAGCCTGCTGTTCATTCAGGTCCTTTGTCCAGCGATTTTCCAATACGCCTATTGCACTATTTTCGTTCACTCCCAGACAGTTATACAGCAGATTCTCGGATGTGCCATCAAAATGAATAGTGTAGAGATTGGCTCCCGTCTTGTCTACTCCAGCGATTAAATAGCTACCGATCAGTTTATTCGACAAACGTATTTTGGTCATCGTCATCAGGTGTTTGGCACAAATAGTCATCACACGGCGATTGGTCCTTTCGTTGAGCTTTTTCAATTGAGCGTTAACCAGCTTGGCAGTTCTTTCTATATCGCTCATAATACCTACAGCGCCACAACTAGATTATGTTTTCGATTAGATCAGTTAAATATGTGATAATCTTCATTACATACAAAACATTGTCGTGCAGCTTATAAACTCGATTGGTATCGTTATAGAACGTAGTGTCATTACGAGTTGCTCTGGTATCGACTCCGAGTATAATACCATCCCTATATATCATTCCCACCACATTAGAGCAGGCCACAAATGGTTCCACCGGTTTTATGACACCCTGTTCGCTTAGTTGCTCATTCCTGTCGATTTAAGTTGGAGAACTGATCTTGTTTTAATTATATATATATATTTTATCAACTGACACTAACCGCTGACATTTGTCATAGTTAAAACCATTAAAATTCATCCTTCTCTTGGTATTCACAAAATAAATTTAAGATTAAAATTGTTTTTTTAAAAATATGATTTCTAGATTTTGAAGCTACTATATCATAGAGTTTTTGAGTCTTCGGTTACATGGATTCAACAAAAATCAACTTTTTTCATAAAGCTTTAAGTGTTTATTCAATAACTTTTTAGACCAACCTCGTTTATCTCATCATCACACAGACGGCATGGCCATACTTTATGGCTTTATGCATAAGTAATATCATGTTAGTGTCAATAGTTGTCAACGAAACGTTGTTGACAGTCCCCATCTGCTAAGCTGGCATCTTCGCACATAGACTGAATACAACAACAACAACAACAACAAGAAGGAACAAAATAGTAGTAACTTCGACCTCTCACACTCACAGTGATTGTGTTCTCTGCTTTTTTTTTATTATTATTATTTTATATCATTTTTTCTATATTTTTTCTCTTTTTTTTTTTGTATGTTGTACATTTGTTTTGTGGCAGTTCGTTATCGCCAGCCATCTATTCTGTGGCCCCGCCTTCTCACTCACACCTCCCTCCGCACTGTCTCAGTCTCCTTCTCCTTCTCCCCACTTGCCACGCTACTCCCAAATGCCGCTGCAAGGCTAACACATGCTACACATTGTATTATTTTAGATTGGCATTACTTTTGGGGCCATTGGAGATGCCTGTGCTAAATACAACGAAGCTCGTTAGTTTTGCTCTCGGCATTCCGATTCAGTTTTTTTTTCTCACATTTCATTCATATATGTTTTTTTTACTACGCTGCGTTGCCAACTTCCGGCGGGGCGACTCACGTTGCCCATGGCGTGTCCTTCAGCCAACGCCTTACTAGTTACTCGTTACGTATACGCAATGTTGTGCATGTGTGTGTAAATTTGTTGGTGGGACGCATATGTTACTTTATTGGCATTCAATTTGAGTTATCGCTATTTTTTCCTGTTCATATGCGTTTTTTTGCTGGTGAAAATGAATTTTTCTACTTTTCACATTGTAACTATGTTTTATTTGTTGTTGTTTTAGTTTGTTATGTTGCTTGAATGCAACCGCGCCGACAGTCTGAGATTTCGACGATAGTTTCCTATTGTATTTGAGCACGTATTTGTGTGCTGCCGGACAACTACACATACGTACACAATATTCGTATAATCACATTTTATTTGAACTTTTATTTCACATTATTTGATTTGATTTCTTTTTTTTCCTATTTTTGTGCCCTTTTGCAGTTTTTGCTTTGCCTTCAAGTTTATTTAGCAAACATTTTGTTTGTTTGTTGAGCCACACGAGGACCAACAAAAGTTTTCTCAAATGTAAAACGCAAAGTTCAAAGTTTATTTATATTGATTGGCCTCGCAGGTCATTTGGGCATTGCCAACGTCTATTAAATTCGTACCTAAATTTTGATTGATCAACAGAAAAACAGAGCAATGCCATTTGAAATGGCATTTTAATTGAAAATGACTGACCCGACTTTTAGGCTTCTATTATTAATTTAACTGAAATGTAGCTCTCAACTATAGCATCAAAAAGTTGATGTTTAAGTTTGCCAAATCATTTTTGTTGTAGAATGATTTATTTATTTACAAGAGCTTCCTTAATTAAATACTATAAGTTCAAGACCAGGTGCATTCTTTTTAGCTAGACTTTAGGATAGGAGAATATAAAAAAACTCGTCTTTCTAACTTGTATTTAAGCAGAATATGTTTTGAATATCCGAAACCAAGCAATGGTGGTCTACTATAAGTCTACATCTAATACCTAATAAAGCTACTTTACTATGATCCGCTATTTTCCAACGGCCTCGTCTGTTGCTCGTTTGGATAAGTTTGTAAAGTTTTCTTTGACTAAAAAAACCCAAGCTAACAAACTGCCATACACAACCAGGCGAGAGTGCCTATCGTGGAGTCCTTGAATGACGCTTTTAATTAAATTAACAACACGAATTGTCAAACGCAGATGCTGCAAATGTTGCACGAGTCTCAGGTATGCAAACAACAACGAAGGAGCTCAACAACAAAAAGACCAACAAAATATCAACAGCAAACAACCTTATTAAAAACGTGTCAAAAACATTTTCATAAATATATCAAGAGAACTTTTTGCGGCTTGTCAAAGTGCCAGGACCAAGTGTCAAAATATTTGGGGTAAAAAGGAACTGAAATCAATAAGCTGAGAAGTTTACTCCTTTCAAACAGGTCCAGAGGGGGTGACCTAATGTCCTGTAGCCCAAGACAGTGAGTAGATTGGACTGCAACAAGTTTATAAATAAATACAATATGCTAATAAAGCAAATGAAAATTGATGGCGAAAAACTCTGGAAAGAGTTTAAAAAGTTTGTATTTGCAATAATCGTGTCATTGAATTTTCCCTTCTCTTTTATTGAAATCTGTCCAACTTTAAATGATAATTTATAGCATTATCCAAAAAAAAAGAAAAAGAAATTTGTGGCGATAACGATGGGACGTGCAGAGTAGACTTATTTTATGTGCTCGTCGGCTGATCTTACGAATAAAATCATAATACTCGTAACACACGAGATATCAATAAACGAGACAAATAACATCAATTGTTATGAGGCTATAACATATCACGCCCCTCTGCTTCTTTCGGGTTTTTTGTAAAAGAAAAAAAGAAGCAAATCACCCCGTTGCAATGCGAGGGAAAAGTTTTTCGTTTGCGATGGCAAAAAATACAATCTGGATGTCTGTAGTCGACTCTCGTGATACCCGTTGCCAATGCTTAAAAATTGTTGCATACTTTTAGGTGCTAAAATTGTTCAGAATTTTGAAGCGGCTACACTTTGAGCTGGACATGCTTAATATTAATATGAATAAAATGGAATGATTAATAATATTAGAAATCAACACTTCCAAACAAGTAATACGCATTGTAACAAATATAATATACCCATTTGCTCAAAAGATTAACGGGTATTAAAAGTTGGAACCCTCGCGGCTGTAACTATACCAGTTGGATGGTATCTTCTTGGGGCCATTTTCTATTTTTCTCTTCTTTGTGTACGAATTGGGATAAACAAAGCCATAATTCAAGCAACGTTTACTAGCTCACAGCCTCAACTTGCGACTTGCATAAACAAATTGTGCTCAAGTGCTGTGTAGTTGCGTTTGCTCTCTTCCTCTCCCTCTCTCTCCCTGTTTCTCCGTTTCTTTCAAGTCTGGCAAGCTGAGAATCTGCGGGAACATGTTCGTCAAACTCAGCGTAAACATGATAGATTTATAGTTGGCTCGGTTTTCTGTGGTTGGCCGGCGACAACATTGCATACTAAATGGGACTTCTTCTCGGATTGCTGCCATTTCTGATGCTGCTTAGCTTATCGCAGCTCGTAAACACATGAAGGACCCACATGGTTGCTGCTATCCATCCCATCCATGGAATCGCTCGGTGCAATCTCAGTTGTAGCCACGAGTTGGTTTGGGTTACACTCGCCCGCCCGCCACTTGACTTTGTTTTCGTCAATAAATTTGGGGCAAGTTTCTCTTTTTTCTGTGTTTTTTTTATTTCAGCCAAGCACCCGGAGAAAAACCACATACCAGGCGCCTTTTGGTATGCCACAGTTTTCTGGCTCTTTTTTCGCATACCCATTATGTTGGCCAGCAAAAAAGGGAATAGCTTTTAGTGAACATACATATGTAACAAGCTGTCCCTAATCCCTTAATACAGCATTTGCGTAAGCTACTGTTTAAACAACAAATATTGAGCAACATATTTTCTATAACTCTATTACAGCGTCTCAAATTGTGTAGTAAATTTATAAATTAATCAAAAAATGTATTTCATTCTTATAGTTTTTTTAGCAACATTAAATATATCCCTGCTTTACAGCATTGTTTTTTTTTTTACACAGGGTAACTGGCAGTCTAACAACTTAAAGAATAGCACTCTCACTTGTTTTTCACTCTTTTCAAGGCACCCAAAAGTAGGCAAAATCCTGTAGCTGTGCAAATTTGGGTTTAAATGGCGTGTTAACATTTAAATGTTATTTTTACGCCTCATAAAATGGCTCTAAAAACAACACAAAAAACAACCATGCCAATATAAACAAAATAAAAGTTTTGCGAAATGTTTTGATATTTACCCCAAAACGAAAAACACTTTACAGCTTAGAAGAGATTAAACAGAACTGATATCCATTCTGCACGCTACAGTATTTTCTGCTCTAAATAGCATTATTATCCGATTGTTGAGAATACCTACAATTTAAATTATTTAATTAAACGATTGACATAATATCCATAACTCAGCATTCGGATTCAAAAAGGATAATGACGTTGTTCTATGTCCAAAAAAAAGTATGCTTTGCTTTATGGCTTATGTAAATTGGCTAACTAATTTTGTAAGAACTCACAAAATACAAAATCCTTTTGCCAGCAGTCGCCTAGTGAACCTTTTTATTCCACTGCTGGCGACTTTATCTGGCTGGACTCTTTTTTCGTTTCATTTCATACAGACAGCTCTTTTATTTCCATCTATTTCTTCTTTTTCCTAAAAAAAAACTTTATTTTCGCTTAATGCGCTTGAATGAGTTGTGAGTTTTCTTTTGTTTATTGTTTTTCTATTTTTTTGTTTTTTCGGTTTGTTTTCTTTATGTTTTAACATTTTGATTATTTTTCCACAGAGCTAGAGATTTTCATTTTATTTGTGCATTTGTTTCTGATATCCGTTTAGCAAAATGCCTTGAGCTGAGCTTTGTGTGTTGCTTATTTTACTCAGTGGTATCTATTTTGTTTCAAAATACAGGTGTATTTGAATCCGAATTTTGGCTCGAACTGTTGTTGTTTTTCAATTTTGCAATGATTCTACAGAAACAGCAACAGTTCTATACATTTTTATTGATGCTGATTGTATCGCTTGTTGTTAATTAACTTGAGCAAAGGGTGAGCGGTGAAAAGGTTTTCCTGGAACACGTTCGAAAATAAATTTTAAAGCAGCAACTGCAAAAAGTATGCTTTTGGGGGCAAGTGCAATGCGGGCTACTGCCTCCCTTCTAGTTTTTGGTGCCATGCAGCAGGGTGCACGCTTCGTTGCCACCGAAAGGACTCGACTTGACGCCAAGGTCCTTTATCAAAGCGAAAGTTGTTGCACAGTTGCACGGCCAACAGACACACACACACACACACACACACCAGTACATACAGCAGCACACCCAGCAACATAGTTCACCCACTTGCAGGTCAATTATCGCGCTTTGCATCCCATGAGCGGCTCCTGCTATTGCTCCTACTGCTACTGCTGCTGCTGCTGCTTCTAACCAACCACACAGCCCTTTCACCCTACTTGTTGTTGTTGTGGTTTGTTGTTGTTGCTGTTGTTGTTGCTGTTGCTGTTGTTGTTGCTATTGCTGTTGCCGTTGCCTTTGGCGTCTGTGAGAAAACCGAAAGCCAAACAAATTTGTTGCTTGAAGTTGCACCATTGAGTTGGCGTCGTATCTGTCTGTCTATCTGACTGCCGATCTCTCTCTCTCTTTCTCTGTCTCTCTCTCTGTCCCTTTCTATATGTTTGTTTGCTTTTAGTTCTTTTTAGTGTCTGTGTGTCTGTATGTCAGTGTGTCGCTGTGTTGGTTTTATATGACCTGCGGTTAGCAATTGCCATGAAAACTTGTTCTCTGACGCTAATTAGGCATTACTTAGTATATGCCATGGTTAAGCATCTTAAAGTGCGCTAAATTGCGCTAATCAGAAAGCACACATTCACTCATATGTGCTTTACCCACACACACACACACACACACTGGTTGTTGGTTCAACTTTCAGTTGTTGTGCCAGTATGCAACGGTTTGTTTCAAGTGTTGCTGCTGCCATGTAAATTATGCCACCAACAGCAACAATACGCAACATGCCCCAAGAATTGTGGCAAATGTGCACTCAGCGTCACTTAGGGCCACGCCTACGCCACGCGCCATAGTAACGCCCACAATGTGCTCTATTGTGTGCATTGACAGCGCGTGCAACGAAGTGACTAAGTTGAATACACGACTATAAGTATGAGTGTGAGTATGAGTGTTGTAGTACAATTCAAGTGGGTGTGATTAGACTGCAAGGGAGCACATTGTGTGTGTGTGTGTGTATTTGGCATTGCAAATATTATGAGAGTCGCCTGCTCCACCTAAGTGCTGCACTCTGTTAGCTTCGAGTTGCAACAATAGTTGTGTCCATAAATTGGTTTGTTTATAACAAAATGAACAAACTGAGCAGCGTTTCTACTCGAACTACTATGCGTATACGTACTCACTTAAGCGAGTACTAACAAACAACACAGAATCGATGCACTTTTTGCTGTAGTCAATTGAAAACACTCAAAACATACATATATTCATTCATTGGCAATATTAAATTCAAGTTGCACTCGTAACAAAACACTACATTAACTTAAAATAAACTACTCCTAAAAGCTTCACTTGATTTATAAAATTTAAATTATCAAAGTAATTTTATTTACAATTATTTGCTTTCACATTTGCTGTTTGGCTTTGCTTTTTTATTTGGAGTTTAATTTACTTAAATATTTTACTAATTGTGTACTATTGTTTACAAACAAATTAAATTGAAGCAGCTAATCAGAAAACATACTTCATTTAATTTTAACAATTGATTTAATTGCTAAATGTTTGCATATTATACTATACAACTTACAGCTTATATTGATTTAACAAATGTATGTAATTGTTTGTCAATGAATTTAGTGAAAATATAAAAAATGACTCGGGAATGAGACACAGATTACAGAGGTATTACACAGTTGGGCAGCTAGGTTAGTTTGATATCCCAATATCACCTTTTCTAGAACTTCAAACTCCGATATTTTTGCCAAAAATGCAGCGATTTTAAATCAAAATACCATTTTACACTATATTTTACCACATAATTATATCTGCATTTAAAATTCAAACTTTTCTAAAATTTGATATTTTTTTCAATTTTTAAAATTTTGCATACTTACCCCTTAACATTTTTTTCAAAAAATGAAAAAAAAAATTTTTTTTATTTTTTCTGAAAAACTATTCCGATGTATTAGAAATTTTGTGTAGGTTAAGAATATATGTACTTTATGGGGCCGAATATTAAGATTTTACCATTTTAAAATCGTATAATCGGAAATAAATGTCAGAGAGTATTACACGGTATTCTTGTCTCCCTTTTATAGTTTATTTTAAATAATAAATATATAATTAATGGCTCATACTTATTTTGTAAAGAATAAATTATAATGAATTGAGATACTATAAATATACCTTTACCACATTTTTCTATTATATGATTTCCTTTAATTAGTTTGTCTAATCAAGTCACTGTACAATGGATCAAAAAAGGGTAAAATTTTCGCACCTTTCAGTCGATAACCCAAATGTCCTGAGCACAGCATGGTCTTTCATTAAACAAATGCCTAATTGGTCTTCCGGATAACAGAATGGTCCGCTTAAGATACACACACTTATACATACTGTGCAATCTTAGCTATAACACAAGGGATGAGGGGATGGCACTGTAGGAGGTGATGTTCACAAAAAGTGGAAATCCGCAACTGCTTGTGGCTGTCAACCAAATTTCATATGCAAATCCTAGACCCTGACTATCGCTACCTGATAATCTACTTGATTTATGCGACTGCACAGACATACAGACAGAAGAGAAGCCAAGACCCAGAAGGACCACATGAGCACAACGCTAATAATGCCACCGCCTGTGGCGGACCAGGCACATCATTAATCTGGGCTCATGCGGGACATAGACGACATTGTTCCCTGTCCCAACGAGCAGTTGGTTTCTGCTACATGTGCTGCATTGCCACATGGCTGTCCGGCTGACAATGGCAGCCGTGTGGCTGACCTTCAGCATAATAATTCAATGTTAGTGGTAGCCGGGATTGTAGCCCGGCCAAGAGACACGTGCTAATTGCTAATCAGCACTGATAAAACCGTTGGAAAGAGCGACTTTCAATCCACGCAGCCATTAAGCGACGATGTGAAGCGGAAAGCATTTTATTTTTATGGCCCTCCAACGATGCCAAAAGAAAGGGAAACAAGGCGTTTGAGAATTCCCTAAAGCCCTACAACACTTGAGAGCATACACTGTTAAAAACAAAGCACCAGCTTCTGATGGCAGTTAAATAAATTCCAATTTAAAAAGTAAATATTAAAACTTCTCAAATTAAATTCTATTAAATTCTATATTAAGAAAATAGAAACTTAGAAGAAAATAGAAATTTTTTAAGCATAGATTAATTTTATAAAAAAAAATAATGTATTAATAATTTGGCTATGAAAATGCATTCTTAATAATTTTCTTTAAAAGATTTAAAAACAATTTTTCAGATTTATTGCTTTTATAATAAATAAAATATATAAATTTCGGAACATATTTTGTGTTGAACAGTGTAGCTTATCTCGCGTCCAGCTGTCACAGCTGAGTGTTTCATAATGGAAGAAACAAATTTCGTGCTCTTTTGGCGGACTGACAAATGATCTCTGCTTATGGAAATAACTCCCATTGTGTCTGACATCAGCTCACTTCCCCCCCTTGGCCTCAGTTTCAAGCTCCTTCCCATGTTGACACTCAATACTTTCTCGCATAGTTATAACCACTTGACTTTTTGGGGGGGGCCACTTTTTGCTTATTGTTGTTGTTGGAGATTCTTTCAGTTTTATTTCTTTTCACATGTCAACAAAGCCATCAACACATTTCACACGCGTTTCCTTTTGTTTAAATGTCACATTACATAATGACACTCAACACATGACTGAGAGTGAAACAGACCGAAAGGGAGCAATGAGTTTCGGGTGGTTTAGGGGTTGGGGGGGTGTCGAGTAGGGATGGATGCTTCACAGTCACTCCCAAATGCCTTTTTATGGGCGTTGCGCTAACAAAAGGAAAACATTGTCGACGTTCTCGCCACTTAAATGCCAAATTAAGTGTAATTTTTATTGTGTTTACAACGCCACAACAACAACAGCAGCAACAGCAACAGCAACAACAACTTGACTTCAACACTTGACAAATTTGATTTTTCCTGACTGAGTTAGCTTCCCTCTTCCCACTTTCCTCTACGCTCTTCCCGCTTTTCTCTTCTGGAATCGTGAGATTCGTGGCTGTCATTAGTGCTTGTTGTTGCTGTTGCCTTGTAATTGTGTTTGTAATGTTATGCATATGTGTGTGAGAAAGACAAACAAGCAGAGGGAAAGAGAGAGCGGTAGGGAGTGTTGACTGACATGTAATTGGTACAAATTATAAAGGATACACTTCACTGGCAGTGACGTCAGCGTTTTTCTACAAAAAAATGAATCAAATCATTTTATAACTTTGTCGCAAAAGGTAGCAAAAATATTGAAGGTTACTTTTAACTCAAAATAACTTGGCTAATTGGCTTGACTCTAAGTTAGTTGGGGCACTGTTGTATACAGTACTGGTTAAGAGGAGCTAAAATCATATTAAAGCACTTGACTAAATATAAGACATAAAGGAGACACAAACTTTATTCATATTTATCTCATAATTTTATTAACCTATCCTATTCATTTCCTTTTAACAAAAACAAGATCCTGCTAGCTTAAATTCTCTGTCATGCGTTTTCCTCCTTTTAACACTATCCAACAGCAACGTTAGCTATAGAAATTATAAGCTGATTAATCTTTAATAATAGCTACTTTCCAATTAAGCAACTTTCTACATACAATTGTCAAAAAGTAAAGAAAACTTTTCCTTTTTGCAGTTGTGCCACTACAATTTAAAATTCAAAGTAAAAGTCAATAGTTGTACTTGAAGTGTTGTTGCACTTGAAACTACCCACACAATTGGTCGCCACTTACCAACTTCATATTGGCCACTTAGCCGCGTAATTACCAAGCTCACAAACCCGAACAAACACACCCCAAAATACAGAGTTATGTATAATTTTCAAGTGTGTTCCGAACTGTTCAAAAGTCATTAAAGTCACATGACCAATTTAGTAGAAACAGTAACTGGAACTATTCAAAATTTCATATGACCAGCAGTGTTGTCGTTTCAAGTAACTTATAGCTATTGTTAGGATTTTTATAACTTAAAACTTAGAAACTTATAATATTATTTTTAATTATTATAAGCTAAAAATCAAACTAACAAAACATTTGGTATTTTAACAGCATTACTTAAGCATTAACATTTTGGGTTTTGGGTTTTGTTAAAAAAGCGATTTCTGGCAGCTCTGCTGACCACACACACTCACACATTTACATGTCTGAGGTTTTGGCTTTTTGTTGCCTATTTAGCGGCGCAAATAATTGGTTTGTCAGTTATCACGCACTCACTCACACCCACAGTGCGAGTGCTGTGAATGTCTGGCATGGATTTAACTTAACCCCAACATATCTGTTGCCTCCACACCCTTTGGTTGTCCTTATTGCCATTCCCCTTGCTACATTTACTCATTAGCATTATTGCCTGGCTTCTCTCTTTGTTTGTCTCTGTTGGCTTCTTACTGTAACTTTCTCCATTCTCCATTTCTTCCCCTCCTTTTGGCTGGCAAATGAGAATTTCATTAACGTTATTAATATTTCCATTGTTGAGCATTTTGCATGCCTTTTGCAGCTTGCCACATACCCCTTGTATATATGTACATATGTATGTAACTATGGTGTATGTGGCAGAGTAATAACTTGATTATTATGTTTGTTGACTTGCCTTGCGTTTTGCTGTCCTTTTCTGTCTCTCTGTTGTTCTGTCTCACTGTTTTTGTGTTTTACATTTCATGGCTTAATAATTGCTCATTTCATTTGCAGCTGGCTTTTGTTTACTTTTGTGTTTGTTGTTGTTGTTAACAATTATGAGGCCACTTAAATAAATTTCATTGCTGCCAGTGGCATTGTTCCTGCCCGCCTACAAACAAATTGACAATTATTTCGCTCGTTGGCCTGGCCCAAAATGACAAACGAGCGGCCAAAAAGTTTTCATGCCATTTATTAGCTGGAAAGTTTTATGGGTGTGATTTTGATTTAGCTTCGGGCCACTTCTTCCTAGGTGGCAGCAATAACAGTCAAAGCATCAACCACCAACCCACCACCACCACCACAATCATCCATTACCAACCACTTGACTTCTGGCTAATGAAGTTCTCAATGGCCAAGCAGTTGAGCTAAGTTTCTCGGGGTTAACAGTTGAGCAGAAATGGTCAAAACTTGTCATTCGAGTTATGAATGGTATATATTTATCTTTGGTTACATTTTAATAGTGTAAGTGAGCATCAAGAACAAGTTGTTTCTGATAAATTTAATTACTACAATAAGCAAAACTATTGTACAAAGTCTTGATACCTCAAATACAAATGTATACTTATTTCTTTTGTGTTCAAGTCTAAAAAGTATTTACAAAGTTCTGCAAAACTTTCTGGCTCTAATTATGCTGATTACTAAAAGGCGACTGCAATTAACGAAAATATCTTTATGCACTAAACTCAGACTGACTGATCAACACTTAGACGAAACCATAAGACCTACGAATCTAGGAGTAACTTAGTCTTTTCTACCAGTTTTTACGTTAACTAATTAATAGTTTATTTAGAGTTTTTACAGCTTTAAATTGGTTAAAAAATTAACGACTTAAATACGTTTGTTTTTATTTATAGGTCACCTCTATCATTAATAAGCAGTTGACTAAAGTTCAACTTCACAGTTAATCGCCAATTAAATAACACAATTAATGCTTTAATTTCTGTGGCGCTGTCAGATCATCAATTAATTTACGTGTAACATTTAAATGTTATACTCATATCAAATATAATAATACAATTATTTTACTCACCATTATTGACAGTGGAACCCCCGGCGCTGCCACTGCCCACACCGACGCCGCCGTCGCTGCTCAGAGCCAAAGTGCACAGCGTCTCGGAGCAGAGGAGTATTGCGAGGATGACGTAGAAATGATGCAACATGTTGCCAATAGATAAACAGAAATTGGAGTGTATATGCTACAATGTTTTTCCAAATTATTTCAATCAAAGCACCATTAATATTGTAGTATATACATATGTATATATTTTTATGTTTCAGTTTTTTATTGTTATTTTTAAAATATTGCGCATTTAATTGATAATTTTTTGCTGCTGTGTGCTGCAAATAGACGGAAAAAAAGAATTAATTAAATATGATGGTATATTTGTATCAATAGCACACATACATAAATTTTCTGTTTAATTAAAGGACACGCTTCAATTTGCCTCTGTGTTTAATACAAGCGCCTAAAAGCCGACTCTGTTTATTTATTTATTGCCCCTCCCACTGCATTGTGTGACTGGAGGGAGTGGCAAAAATATCAGTTGAAATTCTTGATTGAATTTCGCCTGACGTAAGCGGATTAAAAAAAATTCTATGAAAGAGAAAAAAATCCGAAAAAAAAAACAAACAGAAATAATAATAAACCAAAGCATAAAACAAAAATAACGGTCAAGTCATAAAAACGCAGCAGACAAATGAAAAGCAAAGCGTTCAGCTAGCTGTAGTAGAGGACAAAGGATTCGTCTCCAGTTCGACAGACAGAATCCATCTGCTGACTTAATTCCCGACAACTTCCGACACGTACTATGGACCTTCAAGGGACGCCACTGTAATTACTATAACTAACTGGGTGTGCCTGTGTGTGTGTTTGGAATTTAAAGCTCAGCTTGAGCTACTTCCAATTAACAAGTGCAGGGTATTTCTCTCCTTTTTGTGTGATTTCTACTTTTATTTAGAGTTGTGTGCCTCACCTCAAGTGGAACCTAATCAACTGCCTGGCAATATAAAATGTGCTGATAAATGTAGATGCGAATACGTTGGATTCATAAACTGGTGCTACTACCCACAGCTACCCAGCTAGCCAATAACTCGGTTGGCCGCTTGTCCAGCACTTGGGGAAACGCTTAACACCCGCTCCCCCTCACGCTCCCGTTTCCTCTACACAACACTCATGCTGCTGTATGGCTGCAGCTCTGGCAGCCAAGCAAATGCCATGGCCATCATCATCATCATCAAATCCCTCGTCAGGCGTCTCCTTAGTCTCTCGGCGCCAACGCTCTGCTTTGATTTTCCTGTTCCGCTTTTCCCCTGGTCTTTTGCCTTTTACAGGAGACGCTACACACATATACCCTGTTGCCAGAAAGGCATGTAAAAGTGAAAGATTAATACCATTTTATGATCATAAATCAGTAGATTTATGTTGCCTAATATATAGTAAAACATATTATAGAATTATCTTTGAAAAAAATACAAAATAACTCAAGAATAAATCAACGAAATAAATTGTACGAAATTTATTTATAAAAAATTAAGCAACTAATTTAAAACTAAAAGTTCTTGGCTTCTAAATAGTTAGAAAAAATATAGATAAATTAAAATTATTTGAAGTACATTTCTTCTAATAGCAAAATATAAAATATTGGACAGCAAGTACATAAAAGTGAATTAATAAATATATTTATATTGCTATAAATACTTTTATGCGGTAGATAATAAAGCTAAAAAATGTATAATTTACATAAAACTAAAGTTATGCATACTCAAAATTTGCTGGGTGTCTTAAAGTCAATCGACTTGTGTTGCACGTTTTCCCCATTTGACATTTTCTTTTATGTCTGTTCGTGTCATAAGCGCAAAGCAATTTGCCCTGTCAGCTGTTGGTTGTAACGCCTCCACCTCTTTCCCCCTTGCCCCTTGCTCCTCTTCCCACCACTCTTAACAAACCCTTCTGCACTCATCATTTTGCTCTCATCCCATCTATAGTTTCACCCTATTGCAATATGAATGCATTTCAATTAAAATTCTGGCGATGCTTTCTTAACAGCAGCTGTTGTGGTTTCTCCGCTATGTTTTTGTTGATTTGTTTTTGTTTGTCTTGTGTTTTGTATTTTGTCATCTGTCTTTTGTCTTTTGTCTTAGTTATTGAAATCAATTTGTAAATTTAATTGAATTTAACGCAAGACCCAGCATGAACTTAAAGTGAGCAATTTACCTAAAAGTATTTACATGTTTGAATGCTAAGAGCGAAATGTGTTCACATGATTTGCATGTCTATTAGACAGAGTCGGTGCAGGCACACTATAACCAACATCAGTGGCTTACATATTTACTATGTATAATTCATGCATACATAGATATATATATATTTGTGTATATTCATAATCCAACGATTTGGTGGCTCAGATAACCTCCCACGTGCACTCAGTCGAAACAGGCAGCAAGCTTTTTGTATTATTGCCAAAAGTTATTATGCCGTGGCATTCCGTGTATTTTGCTTTGTGTTGCATACTTTGCGGCTGACTGAAAAGTTTTTACATTTTCTGCTTTCCTTGTTTTTTTTAGCATTTATATTTTATATTTGTATTTGTATCTTATGTTTGCACTAGTTTGCTTGAAGAACTTTAAGCGCGTGATTTTTGCAATTTGGCTAATAGCGATAAGTCAACGCAGCGCCGACGGTAATGTGAATGGTCTTACCACTCCGTCTCTCTCTCTCTCTATAAATGTGTCTCACTCTTCACAGTGAACACATTAAAATCAATATTAATAGCAGTGCTAACGCCCCGCAGTTACGGCAAGGATGCAACTCCAGCTGAAGATTTACCTTCTTCTTTTTTTTGCATTCTTCTTAATTTTTTTATCCTTTGGCCAAATACTACATGCGCCACTGAGGCCAGGAAGTCAGCAATATTTTTTGTGGAAGAAAGGGAACAGAGCAGAGAAAGGGAGAAAGAATGGAGAACTCGCCTCCTGCCAAGTCCTGCATTCAGTCGCTTGTGCATAATAAATCAATTTACATTTTCTCTCGCCACACGCAAAAATGAAATGCAAATAACGGCAACAAACCATGAACGATGCAGTATATGTATTTGTATATATATATATATATATATATACATATATATATATATGTATGGTATGTGCTGCAAATGCCAACGTAAAGGCAAGGACACAGGTTGGGGATGTGGCAGTGGCAGTGGCTGTGGCAGCGGAGACGGCACCACTTTTCACCGCAGAGATTTACGCGCACTTAAATCACAGCCAACAGAATTGATCGCCACCAATGTACGGCAAGAAATACACGCCAAATTGTACAAGCGAACAGTAGTCGACCTACAAATACTCTGTAAATGAAACTAAGCTAATAATATTTTACTTGTTACCTTCTTTAAGCGATGGCATGAAATTCTTTTTGTTATAAAATACTGTTTAAAATGAAAATGCTTTAAAATAGTATTACAAATCTGATTAAACACTTTCGTTCTACGACTTCTGCCAATACAGGGTATATGCCAAGTCAAAAGCTTTGGCTGAAGGCGCCGGTAGTTGGCCATTTGGTGAAAGTCGTAGAGTTTGCACTTAAAGTGACACTTAATGAGCATAAAATATGTTAAATACCAGATGATGTTGTTATTGTAGAGCGAGCAGGACACTGATTGAATCGCGAATTATGCAGACTCATTGTTGGAACACCAACAGTTGGCCATTAACAGATCATGGCTCAATCAAGACAAGCACGCTTCTTGATGTAATGGAGAATAACAGCAATGGCTGCTGAGTTTAAAATACATATATGTCTTACACTATACCTGAATCCCAAACAAATTTATAATCTATTGTCATACATTTGCTGATTAACTTTTAAGCACCAACTCCATAACGAATCTAAACTTTCGAATTTCTTTGCATAACAAATTGAAACCCTAATAATCTATAATAATTATAGAGCCATTCAGCATGCTAATAATTTTTCAAAAGTTAAGAAAAAGTTAGCTTTGCAACACTCAATTTGGATTATTGTTACAAATTTTGTTGAATTAGAATTTTATTTAAAGCTTCTAATGACTTCATCTAAAGCTAAACAAGATGCAATTACAAGAGTTCCTTTTGCAATTAAACCACAATAGCATTATGTAAGTTATGAAACACACATCTACTATAATCCCCTAGTGTAGTGTTAAGTTTGAAACATTTGCTGAACATTTGCTGAAAGTTGGCATTAAGTTTTCAGCAATGAAATGCGTGATTTTCAAGACATTGTAGAACTTGCTCAAGAGTTTTAATACGACGGATGGGTGTTAAATTTGAAATGGGGTTGGAGATGGTGTTGAACTGGAGGGACTGCAACGGAAGCAGCACATAAACAACAATAACAATGCGTGCTGCCAATGCACAAAAGGCAACATTTTGCAGCGCTTTTGGAGCAGCAGCAGGCATTAATAAACAAAGCAGACAGCAAAAGTGTTTAATAACTCACTGTGGGCAAAGGGTTAAAGGGCGGAGATTACAACTGGCGTGAGGGGGGGGCCATGGACTACAAATGGGCGTGTAAGTAACTGGCTGGCCAACACCAGAGAAACATCTGCAACAGCAGCTGTTTGCTGTCTGTCTGCTTGATGTTGATTTGTTTCGATGATGCGAGTGCTTATAAATTGTTCGAGTTGGATACGAATGGGTTGGATGGAAAGCATTTGATCGATTTGATTGATTTGACTTATTCGAAAGCATGAGTGGAATAAATGAGTATGTAATCAGTTGGTTTATCTAAATGCCAAAATTTGCTTTTAATTATCACTTAACATTTTGATTGATGATTAAAGCAATATAAGACCATTCTTTCAATGACTAACTAGGGTTACACACAACGGTAATGACAAGTTATTCGAAGCTTAAAATCACTAAAAGCATAACGACAAGTGTGTATGTATTTAATATTTATAATCCCTTGATAAATTCGAAAACAAACTTAGGTTTATTTGATTTAGCCTTATTTGGAAGCTACAAAAAAATGTGATTTTTTTAATACGCTAAACATTTAGAAAAGTAGAAAGTAAGTAAAATAAATTCCTAGTATATTCGCTTTTATTTTTATTATTTGAACTCTATTAGGTATATCTCTCACAATTTTTTGCTACTCAAATATGTAAAGTTATTTGGAAATGATCCTCACTGAACTCTTAGCTACGATCACTATTACTTTTAGCTATATAATTAGTTTATTCTTATAAGTTTTATTTTTACTACTGGAACTCTAAGCTATCTACTACTTTTTTCAAATATTTTTGGAACTCTTCTCAGAATTTGATTCTACTCCCATATTTAAAATTATTTCGAAATGATCTACATAGAATTTTTAGCTAAGATCACTTCTTAAACATATGAAAACCACTTAGCATAACAGTTCAAATGCATAGTCACTATTCTTGCTGTTCCATATGCTTCATATATAATCAGAATATAGATGTGATCCTGTCATTAAATTATTTATATAGACACGATCACATTCCATTTAATTCTAGTGGAGATTTCTCCCCTATTTTGGTAACTCACCAAGTGTCAATGTCTTGGAAACAGATATAGGGGTCTGCAGTCAGGAAATAATGTTAATTTATAAATAGATAAACGAGTGAAGACAGCGAAGCATTTTCATGTTCTGTCTCTGATCCGTTTTTGCAACATTTGCACATTAACTTAATTAGAGCGATAGAGACGAGAGACATAGACACGTTGACGCCGACACCGGCAGACACGGCCAGACTAACGCACACACACAAACACAGAGAGAGAGAGAATCACACAAGCAGAGTAATTGCTTAAAACAACCGAATGATTAATTGCTAATTCAAATGCAATTTCTATTACAATAACAATATTATGATAAGTATTATTCCCGTTGCCCGCTGCACATAAACAACAACAAACGATAGACGCGTGTCTATGAGAACGGCACAAAGCAGAAGCGAGCCACACACAACAACCGGAAAAAACAGAGCGACATAAGCCCTACGTGGGAATGACAACCGCGTGCAACGACAGCCGATTTGGCACTGAAACGATGCAATCAACGAGCAAATGAACGAACGAACGAACGCAGCAGCCGCAGCATCTGCCGAAGCAGTATTTGTAGCCAAGACACACGGGCACGAAACAAAATTGCAGACAGCAAGCATCGTTTGTTGGGCTTCGTTTTTGTGTCGCTTCGTTGCTTTGTTGCTTTCGGCTGAGGCTCATCAGAGTGCTTAGTAGTCACAATAGAGTTTTAGTAAAATACGATTGGATAAGCAGATGGCATCATGTGTTCTATTATTCCATTCGAAAGCTAATTCACTTTTCTTTCATGCATGTCCCAAAGTAGAACAAAAAATCATTTCTATTTTAAGTATGAATCCTTTTCAGCATCTCCATTTGGGCTGTTACTATTACCTGCAAAATTTTACTAGTATACAGCACAAGAATTGCAAACCTATTTAAAAGAAAAGATAACTTCTGAATAAAAAATAGAAGTTAAAACTTTTAAAAAATTTAGACAAAACTTATTCGACTAGTTTTGTTTATAACAATTTAAAAAAAAACGCTCAAACATTTTCTAAAAATAAATACATATTGAAACTTTCTAAGCACTTGTACATACATATTCGTTGTATGCTGCTTTATCCCTGGTAATATCCAACACATTTAGCACATGTGCCGACATCTAAAGTGCATTTCATTACATTATGTTTTATGCTTTCACAGTTAATGCTACGATATGGGTGCATAGAAGAGTACAAACAGAAGGCATCAGTTTTTCTTTAAAAAAAAAAACTTTTATCCACAAGTGAAGTAATCGCTCACTGATCTTTCTGCTATGTCTCACATACATATGGTCTTGTATTTAAAATGTAAACAAATTTTCTTGTATTAGCAGGGCTAAAACAGTTCCGCTATTTTAAAACATGTTTGGGGTCTCAAAAGCATTTAAAATTTTGTATGAATAATGTCTGTGCATTACTAAATTTTAATGCATTTTCAAAAAGCAAATATTACTACACGTGTATAATTTTAAAAGTTAACATATGTGGAAAGTAAAGCGAACAATAAGAATTTTGGGGCTCGTTTTTCATAACTAATGTAATAATTTAATAATAATAATAATATAATTTTCATGTAATGGTTTTATTTTATGTATGCAATTGTATGACCAATTCAATGTAAAGAGTAGGAAAAAATGTTATAAATGCTCTAGTAATTTAAAATTATATATTTAATTAATATAAATATTATTTATGCCCATTTTAAAATAGTACGACCATGTTAGAACTTCTTAACTGAAATTAGTATTGATAACATTACACAAACTCGAAAGTTAATCTAACACTGAGGTAACAGTAGCTTATTTGTTTACAGAACTGCTAGCTGTACAGTATGTCTAACATTTAATGCAAAACTTCTCTTAAGTTGCTGTGCTAACAGCATTTCCCCAAAGCAATGCTACGTTAACACAAATGTTAGCTTAACAGTTGGCAGCAGGCAGTAACAACGTGCTGTTACCTACACACCCCTAACAGTTATGTTAAAGCAAATTTACCATTATTACCCCAAACAAGTAACAGCAGCTTTAACAGACAAACTTAAGCTTTAAAGCTTTTAAAGCACTGTGACTTTAGACAGTTTGTAGCAAGCTCTTAACATTTGATGTCGCTTCATATTTGACTTCGGCAAGTGTAGCAGTTCAAAAGTCAACGGTTAACACAACGAATGCCCCAAACAGCTGATTGTCAAAAGTTAACGCGACCACTCCCCTCCCCCACCATTACCCCTCAGCAAAACACTCTAGATGTCAGCTGGTACTACTACTGAAAGTTGGAGTCGCTTGGCAGCGACTGTTTCAGTTTACACACGAGTGGAACAGAGTGGAATCATGCGGTGCGTCACCAAGTGACGTCTGCACGTAGCCAAAACAGTTACGCGTGCCTCGTGTCTCGGCGTCTCGTTCTCAGTGTGTGTGAGTGTTTGTGGAAGTAGCATTGAAAAACACTCAACGGAGACAATAGTCAAAATAAAAGATTAAAAGCCCAGTGACAAACTGAACCTTGACCTGAACCAATGCAAACAGCAAAGATTTTAAAAGACTGCAAACAAAAGGCAGCCTTAAAAGCAACAAACAAAGAGGCGTGTCATGTGGCGAGTCAATTAATTCACGGCATGTGAACAGCAGCGAAAGTTTTTAAACAACAAAAAAAAAAACGAAAAAAAAAACAAAAACTGTGGCACAATTGGCGGCCTTGCAACAGCCGTGGAGCATGGGTTCATGTCTCGGCAGCTGTGTTGCCACCACCACCGCCGAACCCAGCTCCGCCAGCAACTCGAATTCGACAGGCTCCACTTCCTCGTCTTCCTCAACGTCCAGCTCCACGGGCTGTGTGAAGGCTGCAGCCAACAGCTGGTATCTGTGGTAAGCACTCAATGTGCCCCTGGGCACCAGCCACCTGCCGCACACACACTCCCACATACACACACACACACAATACATTCGGGCCCGCTGCATACAGTTAATTAAAATTTCATTTTGTTTACTTTGGCTCGCACAAAAGTATGCTACGAAAAAGCAAATCCAATAAGCGTAGCTGCCGACTCGACAATCAATACGAGCTTAAAAGCGCTGACATACAATAGGGGGGGACGTTGGGGAAGGGGTTGTGGTCACTTAAGGCTCCCTAATTAGCACAATTCGTGCTGCGTGTTTGACTTTATGATCGCCTTTAACTTTAAATTGCATTTCAACATACATAGCAAGCATAATTTGCGTGCAGTCCGAGCTGTGAACTTCCTTCACTTTACTGCACTCCACCGCAATGCTCACCTGGAGACAGGGTCAACAGCCTAAAAGTATGCATTGCTTGAGTGCGTGTTGCCTGTCCCCACAAACAATGCCCGAAAGGGGCTTCACTAGCTCTATATATGTGTGGTTAAGGAGATGTAGAGTGGGTGAGTGAGGAAAAGTGAAGTGTGGTAGAAGCAACAACTCAAATGAAATGCACTTCGATTGAGACACCCAGCTGATACCCTTTATAATAAGTGTAACAAGCAGTTTATAGTATTTTATTTGATATATAGTAATGTTTAAAAGAAATTTGAAACAACATTGAACAACATAATATTGAATTAATTTCCACATTATTTGTAACTAAAATGCACATTAAGACTTTGCAATGGCATTATTGAGCTTTCAGATGAATGTCCAATAATAATATATTATATATATATATTTAATAATATATTTTTTATGCTATTAAGTTCTAGAAATATGTGATAGTGATGGAATTTTTAATTTATAATTATAATTAATTTAAATAAAAATATTTTTATCAACAACAAAAGTACCTTTTTCTAATAAAAACTTCCAAACACTTCGTAAAGTTCACTATGCCCCACAAAAGTTAAAGCAGCAAACTAATTGAATTTCTTGTCTCGTTCGACAGGCGTCGACCCCGAGCGAGAGGAAGATCGAGTGCAGCGGCTGCAGATGAGCCGGAAGTGGAGTTGCTATCGACGACTGCGAGTGAACGATGTCAGCGACGAGGACTTGTCTATCGCATATTGAAGTTCAAGAGGAAACAGCAGTGTCCACAGTTTCTGGACAAATACTGGGAGCAACAGCCCAGTTATGCGAAACTGCAGAACGACAGGTGAGTAGTTTTGGTAGAACACTAGATACAAAAAGTCCTTCTAAACATTGGCTTTAATTAATCAATAGTGCTCTGACGGACATACAGCTGCAGAATCTGGACGTTAATAAATTGCTCAATGCCACAACGACGCCCAGCAAGGAGACGGATCTGCAGAACTATGTGCGCTTGGCAGGTTCAAGAGCCAGTTCATCGCTGGATCTGGAATGGGAGCATGAGTACTCGCAGCTGCGACAGTATCAGCAGCGGCAGCGACAGCACAAGGAACAAAAGGATCAGCAGCTACGACAGGACACTCCACCCATGGTGACAAGCCAACCACGCTATGCGTCCCTGGACCAATTACAGACAGCAGCATCCTTGGCTGCCAATAGTCATGGACGTTACCATTCGATGGCACGACAAAATCGTTTGGGTGGACAACGTTATGGTGGCTCCTTTACGCGCACATCCTGTTGCTCCTCAACGCAGAACTCCTGGTCACACATATCCACACCCGAGTCTCTAGAATGGGATGTGGATGCGGAACAGGAACAGCAGCGACAACTCCATCAGGAGGATGACAACTTGGACGAGGATACACTCAAGCTACTCCATCAAATTGAACAACTCAAGCATCATGTGCTCCAAGAAACTGGCGATGGCTTGAGCATGGGCATGGGCGTAGCCGAGGGAGTAGGTGTGGGCGTGGCTGTGGACGAGTTAAGTGAAGGTCTGCAGTTTCGTGCTTCACACTTTGGTGTGACAAATGCAACGGAATTGGATCTGCATATTAGTTGATTAGCAAGAGATTGTTGTAAATAAGTCACATAGGATTGAAAATTTGAATATTAATAATATAATGCACGAGATACCTACGAAAGACCTTTAAGGCATGTTAAGATATAGTTAAATAAGTATAAGTATTGTTTTTATTTGGAGTGTCCCAACAACGTACCTTATGTCAGTTCACTTTCAACCGTCTATTAGTCAATTAATTTATTAATTGTACAGAATTATTTTATTATTCATCTTTAATACTTCCAATGTCTGAAAAAGCATCACAAATTTTTTGATCATGCCTACAAGCTTCCAATATTTTTAAACTTGGGGGATTGTTTTTTAATAACTTTTTCGATTAAACAAAACAACTTTGGGATGAAATGCTCGATTCCATTTTTAAATTAGTGAAATTGTAGGTTTTCTTTAAAAAATATTTTAGGAATGGAAAGTATTTCTTTAAAGAGAATAATTTTTGCAATTCCCTTATAATTATATTTCAGTTAACAAGGAATTGAGAACAAAAAACTATTCCAAAAATGTTTCTATATTTATTTTCTACATTTTTTTATTTCATCAAATTTGTCGGTACACTTCAAAAGTACTAAAGGTAAAGTCTATGAAACAATTTTCCACACGCTCTCTGTCTATATATGAAAATATATTATTTAAGTTATCGGTAAGCAGTCTACGATTATAAGAAATGATAGTCTAATTTAAGTGCCTAGCGAATAAATATATTTCCTTCCCTCTCTCACAAAAATGCTAAACTCAGAAACATTAAGGCCTTTCAAATCCATATCTGAATTAAACTTTTTTGAACCAATAACTTCTATGCTACATAGTAAATGTCACGTTATGTTTCGAAATGTTTATAAGAAATGGGATAAATATTGATTAAAATACAGTTGCTAATTATATATGTTTTCAAAGTTTATTAGACAAAATGCAAAACAAATTACAAAGGTACGTCCTTATTACACATATGTATATTTAGTAGTAGTAGTAGTAGTGGATAATGATAAACTGTGACCCAATCCACAAAAAAAAACAAAAACTTACAACATTTCTTCTTTAAGACTAAACTAACAGATTAAAGAAACGTTTGTAGAATTTTCTTCTTTTTTTAGAATTGTATTTCCCCTATATGGTATTTCGATTCGTTTTCGTTTTCATTTCGTTTTGGGATTCAAGTCTTTGATGGCAGTACGTGTTGTTGTTACGTGTGAATCCTAACCGAAAATTCCGGTTATTTTATCCTTAATTTTACCAAAGGTGCTGACTTGTGTCTGAAATTAAGCAGATTATGAAAAAAGTTATAAATAGCTATTAAAATGATTATTATTTGTAATTTACCGTGGTTTCCACCGGTTGCGCCTCGTGCAGCTGACCATAGTTGGTGCCTTGGCTGTGACCATAAGCATGACCGGACAAATCCTCAACCTGTTGTTGTCCAAAGTCCTCCTTATCATCTACCAACAACTGCTGCTGCTGTTGGCCATTATCGCTACCCTGTTGGTAGTTTGAATTCCAATCGGTTTCCTCCTGTTGCTGCTGCTGTCCACCATCCTCATTCCAGCCCAGATCCACCTCCTGCTGCTGTCCCAGATCGTCGGTCTGCACCTGAGGCTCCTCACCGGCCGCCCGACTCCACTTGCTCAGCTTGGCACTGGCGCTAGCCGAGGATCCAGTGGGTCCACCGCTGGCCGCGGCAGATGCCGTGCCAATTGGCACATTGAAGGTGTAATCCGTGCGACGATATTCGTAGCCACCATTGCTGCCGCCGTTAGAGCCGCGCTGATAGGGCAGAGGAGCCGGGGTGGACATGATGGGCATGGGTTGTGGCAATGGCTGAGGTCGCTTTGTCTCACCCTCTAGACCGGGCTCATCGTCCTCATTACCGCTATCCTCATAGACATGCGGTGGCTGATCGCCACGATCCTTGGAGAAGATGGGCTTCTGCACCGCCGAGGCATTGGCTGTGCCCTGATCCACAATATAACCGCCATTTCCATTATTATTGGGCAGATCAATCAAACCTTGACTGAGCAGATACAGGGTACGACGCCAGATGGCCAATTCCTGACCATATTTACTATATCTGGACTGCAGCCTTTGCAATCTTCTCTGCTGATTTGCCTCCCACTTCTGATTTTCTGTCACGGTCATAATCTTCCGATGATTCAGATTGATAAGCAAATGGAGTTCTTCGTCACGGAACTGCTGCAGTTCGGTGAGGGTCAGGGCATAGTAACGGGCCACCGCCATGATGCGTTCGAACTCCTTCAGCTGCCACGCCTTCAATTCGTGCAGCGTTATCCTGGCGCTTTGAGCAATCCTCTCCAGTTTCTGTTCGTCCTGACGCTGCCAGTCGCGCAGCTGTCGTAGGGTCATGTTCTGGGTGCCAATGAATTCGTAGAGACGATTGCGCTCCTTCTGCTGCCAGTCGGTAAGGACATTCAAGCGACGATGCTCCAACAGCTGCTCCTTGGCCATGTTCACCACATGGATGCGTTGCACAGGCGCCAATTGCTGCAAGCCGATCTTATACAGACGCGCCAACTCATTCTGATAGCTTTCGTCCTCGGAGAGTAGCTGTAGAAGTTCCCGCTCAGTGATGATGATGCTCGCACCAATCTGTCGCAAACGTTGACGTTCCTGTTCCTTCCAATCGACAGCTGTAATGCTGCTGCTGTCCACCACCAGACCCATATCCGCCAATCTCTGGAGCTTCTCGTGTATGAATAGACGCAGTTCCTCCACCGTGATGTGATACTGCAGTGCCAGTGAGTTGACATCGCGTAGCAGTAGCTGCTCCAAGGCATTACGATTGATGGGATGACCTAGAACGGTTTGATAGATGCGTTCCATTTCCTTTGTCTGCCACTGCAATCCGGATGCTTGTTCAATCTTATGCAGATCCAGCAGACGCTGCAGCTCATTGTTGTACCAGATCTTGAGTTCCTCAATGCTGACTTGATACTGACGCATCACATCGAGCAGATGCTTCTGATCATTGAGCAGCTTGAGTCGCAACTCCTCAATGGTCCACTTCTGACGACGTCGTAGCTGTTGATTGATCAGATCCTGAATATATCTGCTCTCCTTCTCCTGCCACTCCTCGACGGTCAGCGAACCGGTGATGTAGCCCTCCTTGGCCAGCTGTTGGGCTGACTTCTCCAGCCACAGATGTATGTCCTCCACTGTGATGTGATACTGCAGGGCCAGACGCTCATGGGCAGCTCGATTGCGTACCAAATAGATCTTGAACTCCTGCCAGGTCATGGGTTGCAGCCGAGTCTCGCTGCGTAGACGCATCGTCAAGTAATCCTGCCATGGCTGAGTATCGGTTTTGTGTTGACTCCAGATGTGAGTTTGCTCGTAGCTTAGATTGTCCTGTGGCTTCTCGATCTCACCAATAATGGACAGTCTAGCTGCCTCCTTTTGCACCCACTCCTCCACCTGCTCCACGGTTAGGTGATAATCATTGGCAATGCCATTGAGACGCGCCTTGTCGCGTTTCAGGAAGTCCACAAACTCCTGATAGCTTGTGGAATCCCGCTGCTGTTGCAGCCAGTTCTCAAAGCCATTGCTGATCTGCTTTTGCCATTGGGTTTGCTGCTGGAACTGCACAAGTCCCGAGTTCTGTAGGCGCTTGAGTTCGTCATGCAACCAGGTGTCCACCTGATCGATGCTGACATGATTCGTCTGCGACAGACTCTCCAGACGTTGATGATCCTTGGTCAGTTCACGTTCCACTTCCTCATAGCTGGCATCCTTTTGATGCTTCAACAGCAACTCAATGAGACGCTCCTGTTCGGCTATCTGCCATTTGGCTAGATTCTCGACCTTGGCATTACCCGTTGTCTTGAGATTGATCAGTTGCTGGCGCAGCCATTGCTCAATCTCCTCCACATTGACGGAGTATTGATTGGCCAGCTTCTGCAGACGATCCCGCTCCTGTTGTAGCTCCATTTCAAATTCCACATAGGTTAGATGCGTCTGCTCCTTCACCAGACTCTGCAAACGCCCCAGCTCCGACACTTGCCAATCACTGAGTGTCTTTAAAGAAGCTTCCGTATTGCCCCTAAGACGCTTAAGTTCCGCAATCATCCATTCCTCAATCTGTCCCACATTCAGACGATACTGATCCGCCAATTGATTAAGATGCGCACGATCGGCGAGCAGTCTCTGCTCGTATTGCTCCGTGGACAGACCGTTCTTGAATTCCGCAATCATGGACTTGATATAATCACGTTCCACCAGCTGCCAAGCCTGCAGTTGTTCGACTTCAAACTTGCCCTTCTGATGCAGTTCCTCGATCACTTGTTTCACATACTTTTCGATCTCCACCACACTGACATGATGCTGATCCGCCAGATTGATCAGAAAGCGACGATCATTTTGCACCTGGAAAAAGTAGAAAAAGTAGAAAATGACAGAGTTAAACACAGGACGTATACTTATTCTAGAGCTCTCTTCGAATTACCTTAGCTTCAAACTGTTCCAGCGTGATATTGGACTGCGATTGCAGCAGGGAGAGAATGCGCTGCTGCTCGGTTTGCTGCCAGGCTGTCAACTGTTCGATATTGAGCTTGCCCTGTTGCTTGAGACGCTCGATTTCGGTCTGGACCCAACGTTCGATCTCCTCGACGGATGTGTGATATTGGAAGGCCATCGTCTGCATATGTTCGCGATCGTTGCGCAATTCGGCTTGCAGATCCTCGGCATTCCACTGTTTATTCTGCTTAATGAGCGCCTCGAGACGTTCACGTTCCGCCAGTTGCCAGGATGTAAGATTATCGATCTGCAGCTGACCCTCATCACGCATGCGAGCGAGTTCCTGCTTCATCCAGCTCTCGATTTCCTCCACCTGAACGCTGTACTGAGCAGCCAATTTCTGGAGTAGCTCACGATCCTGACGCAGACGGGCTTCCAGTTGTTCGGTGGTCTTGAATTGCTGTTGTGCTAGATTCTTCAGATGCAGACGTTCCACTTCCTGCCAGTTGGTTAGACGTTCACTGGGCTTGAGCAGACCCATACCAATGAAGCGTTGCTCCTCCTTCTTGACAAACTGTTCGATCTCCTCGATCTGTACATTGTGCTGCATGGCCAGACTCTGGAGACGTGCACGATCCTCGAGCAGCCACTTGTGGAACTCCTCGACAGTGTAGTCGCGCTCCTGCACCATGTTGGTCAGATTGCCACGCCATTCCTGTTGCCAATTCTGCAGTCTCTGCATCTCGAGCAGACCGTCCTTTTGCAGTTTCTCGATCTGCTGCTTGATCCATTGCTCGATCTCTTCGACACGCACTTGATTCTGTTGGGCCAGACTGTACAGATGGGTCTGATCCTTGCCAATCTTTTGCTCCAGCTCCTCAATGGACAGATCGTTCTTGTTGATCAGATCGAGCAGACGTTGACGTTCGATCTTCTGCCAATTGTTCAGCTGCGTCTCCATATGCAATTGTCCCTCACGCTGCAGACGATCACCCTCGGCCTGAATCCATTGCTCGATCTCGGAGACCTGAACATTGTAGGTCTTGGACAGATCGCTGAGACGTGCACGATCAGCCAGCAGTTTGCGCTCAAATTCATCCAGCGAATACTTGTTCTGTTGTACGATCTTGGAGATCTGTTGACGCTCCGCCAATTGCCAATCCTTCAGGGCCTCAGCCTTGAGCAATCCCTCGCTCTGCAGACGCTGCAGCTCCTGCTTCAGCCAATCCTGAATGTCTGTCACTTGAATCTGATACGTGTTGGCCAGTTCAAAGAAGTGCGTCTGATCCTTCTTGATCTTCGCCTCCAATTGCTCCACACTCAGTGAGCTGTGTTGCACCAGGGCTTCCAGTCTCTCGCGTTCCCGCTGCTGCCACGTGGCCAGCTCCTGTTGCACATCCTTGAGCAGACCCTCGGACTTGAATTTCTTAAACTCACTCTTGATCCACGACTCAATCTCGTCCACGCGCACCTTATAGGTGCGTGCGAATTGCTCCAGCTGGGAACGATCATTCACAATCGAGTTCTGGAACTGCTCAATGGTCAACTGATTCTGTGCAATGATGTTGCGCAGATTGGCACTAACGCCCAGCTGCCAATCCTTGATATGATTCTCCAGCTGCTGCTGTCCAACCAGCTGCAAACGCTGCAACTCCTCGCGTTGCCACTTCTCCAGCTCATCCACTCCCACCCGGTATTTGGCTGCCAGATTCTGCACGTAGCTGCGATCCTGTTGCATCTGCTGCTCCAACTCGGTAATGCTGCCGCGATGCTGCTTCAGCATGGACTCGAGACGAGCACGCTCCGAGGACTGCCAGGTGCTTAGCCTGGTCACTTGCTCATTCTGTTCCTTGATCAAATCTCCGATGCGTGCAACTTCGCCGCGTAACCACTGCGTCTGGCTCTGCATGTCCCCTTGGTACTTGATGGACAGATCCTTCAGACGCTGCTGATCGGTGCGTATCGAGTTCTGGAGCTGAGCAATCGTGGCATTGTGCTGGCGAATCAGTTCATCCAGTCGCTCCTGCTCCTGCACATTGACTTCCGTCAAGGCGCTGGAGTCGGGTATGGATGGCACATGAACTGGACGACTGGGTCCCAGTGAGTCGTTGATCTGATTAAAGTGCACATGAAGACGCTGCAGTTCCTGGCGCTGCCATTGCTGCAGTTGCTCCTGCTGGATGCCATAGCGTTGTGCCAGCTGACGCAACTTGGCGCCGTTCTCGCGTTGCCAACGCTCAAACTCCTGGTTGCTGAAGCTATTCTGATGTATCAGCCAATCGAGACGTCCACGCTCCTGTCTCTGCCAGCTGCTGGCATCCTGCACCTGTGACTGATACTGTCCCAACAGTGCCTGATAGCGTGCCAGCTCACGACGATGGAATTCCTGTAGAATGGGCAAAGTGGTCTGATAGCGATGCACCACTCCAAGCAAACGATCCTCCTGCTGATGCTGCCAATCCTCCAGACGTTGTGGTGACGTCAAATACCAGAAGAAATGCTCACGCTCCTCACGCTTCCATTGCTCATCACGCGGCACTGTCGAATGGCCAAAGGGTTGTTGATTATCATACACGAGTTTGCCATCGACCCAATGTTGCTGGGTTTCCGAGCCATCCACCGAGCTCGTTCCATCCGAGTGGGTGGTAATCGTTTTGTTGAAACGCCTCACGGTAACCGTGGAACTCGAACTGGGCGAGCTCACCTGACTGAAACTGGGCACAGCACTCATCTGGCTAAAGGAGGGTGCAACATTAACCACCGATCTGTAGTCCATAACTGTTGGCTCCATGCGATCCCTTAACCAATCCATCGAAGCCTTCTGACTCATCGATGTGCTGCTGCTTGCTGCTGCTGCCGATGCTGCTGCTGCTCGCGGGTTGCTGATTATGGTAATAACCGTGGGTCATTTGACCAGCACTGTTACCAAACGAACTGGTTATCTTAGTGGCCTCTGTGCAATTGCGATGCACCACATAGGTCTTGCCATCGATGACCTTAACCTCAGCCGGATAAGCATAATTCTTCACCTCATCGAAGCCACTCAAATCGACTGGCTGAAAGGGATTAAGGTCCACAGTGTGTTGCACGCCCTCTACGCCGGCATAACGCTCCAAAGCTTCTGCTGCCTTCGAATCAAAGAACGAGGGCTGCACAATATTATTATAGCTGATGAGTCCCTGTTGCATATCAGAGACCAGCTGTCGACTAATCTGTGAGCAGAGTGCATTCAATTCATTGGCACTCCTTCCACTTAGCTGCTGTATACTCGCTGGCAACAAGAAATAGGTCATAGTTATATATAGTTATATTATAGTAAAATGTTATAAAATTATTAATAAACTAATCTGCCTAATCTGTCAGTTTTGGGTATTTAATTAGAAAAACAGCGACAGGGTCATTACCAATACCTTCAGACTGTAACAGCTCTTCACTTTCATAGCAAAATTATATATATTTTGATATTGGATTATCAGCATTTCAGAGATTCTGTAATTGGGTCATAAACTGATAGGCAAAATAAAAATATAAATGGGGTAGGCATTACCAATCTTAAAGAGTATAAGTATACTTTACGTTTTCTCAGAAATTTCGCTTTCTGAATGTCTTCGAACTTTACTCAAACTTTTGAAATATTGCCTTTAACACATTCTACTTTTACTGATATTTATAATGGTGTGACAGAGGCATATTTAATTTTCAAATTCAAATAATGATGTCATGATTTTATTTTTTGTATTTTTTTAAGAATTAAGAACCTACACTTATCTCTTAATTTTATATTAAGCCTATACAAATATATATTTAGGTCTGCGCCTTGAAATTCTGCTGAATATATTGTCATGTTTTTTCCTCAATTAATTGTACTATCTCTAAGTGAACCGATTAAGGTGTTAGTTTAACCCCTAAAAATTTGGAATAAAATGAACCGCTTTTAACATTTAGCTGAAACTGATTAACACTTTAGTAAATCTCAACTTCCGGTTTATAGTGAAAGAAAATGAAAAGAAAGGCAGAAATTTGAAAGCAAATAATTGAAACCTTTTTCTATACAGAGGAAATTTGACAGATCAAGAATTTTTATCAAATGGAGACATATCTTTTGAGAAGTTTTTAATTTAAAAACTTGAGTACTTCGTGCTTAAAATCGCTAAAGTATTTAAGAAAATTATGAAGTACAGAAGAATTGCAGTTCATTTAAACTGACTTCTAAATTGGATTTTGAATTAAAGTATATTTTGTAGCTTATATTAAAATCATAGGCGCCTTATTTAAACATTTGTTTGCCTATTTTAAAAAATGTATACCTAATATTTATTTTTTAAAACGACTTTTTTTCGCTAAGTTTACTTACCACTCCAAGTGAAGGAATGTCCCAGACTGTTGCTACCTCCGGTGGACATAGCATTGTATTCCTGGGTCAAGCGATTGGCAAATTCTCTGACCTCATTCAAATGGTTATAGGCCCAGCTGCTGAGCTGAGCTGTGGGCTGCATCAAGGGCTGCGATTGTTGTCCATTGCCAAAGGAGGAACTGGTGCGATAACTGCTCCTGTAGCTACTGTAGCCCTGGCAACTGACAAACAGTGCCAAGACAAGCGTACACACACCCAGAGCTCTCATTCTGGGATGTGTCTAACTGAAAAGGCAGATCAAAAAAACAAAAAAAAAACTATGTCATTCATAAATTGTAAATGGGTTAAGAAATTGTAATTTAAATATTATATGATTTGAAATTGAAATGTTTTTGGCTGCTACGCGTAGTTGATTGATAAGCGCTTGAAAATGAAATCTAGTTCAATATATTATATATATATTATTTGGATTATCACCAAACTGAGGGGTTCAGCAAAGGTTAGCCAGCCGACAATGATAATGCCACTTAACATTGCTTTTAATATTTTAAAGGCGACTCGCTCAAGTCCTACGTCTTGATTTGATTTCCATATTGTTTATTGTTGTATTTTGTGCTTGTTCTTGTTTATTTTTTTTTTTTGGCAGCAAATTATAATTATATATTTATTCAGCTGCCATCCGGTGTGTTGATAAGTCTTTTAATGGCGACGTGGTGATTTCATTTACAAATTAAAAAAAAGTAAAAATAAGTTGCAATACATGCTACAGATTAGTGCTTGCGATCATCAATCAACACCTTGAAGCAGACAAACAAAAGCAATGCTCCATTTGGGTCAAATTTTATTTTCTGTCACAAAACTTAAAAATTTATTTCTGGAACAACTAAATTATGGGGCACGTTGCAGTTTGGCCAGATTGCAGGCGGTGTCTATTTTGGGATGACTTTATGCTATATATAACATATATAACTGAATAACTGCAGTTTTTAAACATTTTCTTTATACTTTTCGTACTCACTGTCACTTAAGATCTCACTGCAAGCGATTTAATTGCGCTCGTTTGCTAATTTTTGTGCACGCGACTGCCTCAGTTTAAGTTTTTCAGGATTGTTCTCGTTCCAATCCGTTTCGTTCCGATTCACTGTTTCCACTATTACCGTTAATTAGACCGATCACCAAACGATGCGCTGCGTTGCGCTGCCGAACAGCAACTGACAGCCGAGCGCATAGCGAAGAGCTTTTATTAGAAAAGATTTGACAGAGAGAAAATAAGAGATGGAGAAGAGAGCGAATTGGAAAGAGAGATTGTGATGCTGTTATCAATGAAACAGCAATAATCTATAAAACAACGAAACTAATATTACCAAGAATCAACCAAAGATCATATTGAACGTCATAGTTCAAAGACTGGAACCGGTATTGCGGGGGGTACGAAGTCTGCTCTCTCATGAGCTCATTATATCAAAATTGTGATTCACAAGCCGATAGCTTAGAGCGCTTTTTAGTTTGACAATAGATCAAAAATAAAATATAAAAAAAAACACCGCAAGTAAATGAACTCTTTACAAATTTATATATGATCTCATGTACGATCTCATATGAATTGCACTTACATGACAGCAGCAGCAGCAGTCGCAGCAAAACAGTAGAAGGAGGCGCGTTATTTGCGTGGGGGTAAAAGTGATTCAAAACAATTATCAAGAATATAGATAATAGATACACACTATTTGTGCATATGCAAATTTAAGCGACCTTGCAGAAGTTTAAAATTTTGTCAATTCAATTGAATTTGAAACCGCAGCAGCGGAAAAACCATATGTTGAATTTGACATCCTAGTCGATATTTACACACTAATTTAGAACTCGTTCGATTTGTTGATAAACACAAATTAATTTTGCGAATTTTCAAAGACATACCGATCGAGAGTGCTCAACGTACACATACCACGTACATTATCTCAGTGCCATAAATCATAGCCACAAAATGAGAAATATTGTTTGTGTTAATTTTGACAGTCAGCAACCAAAATTGCCTATAAAAAAATCTAAATAAATAATTTGCAAAAATACGACAATAAATAAGTGTGTTAGTCACTCAAATTGAGTGTTCTTAGAAACACAAATATGTGATGTATTTATTTTGTAATCAAGGGAATTAATTAGCAATACAGGTTTTTATTTTGGCATATAAGTACTTATTTCAAAATTAATGACTAACATAAGATCTATTGGCGCCATCTGTGGGTGGGTGGCAACACGGTAAGTTTTAAATTGCATTATGAGGCTAGTGTTGCACAGCGCTGGAATCAAGCGCAAGTGCTAACATTGTGGGACAATGTGTGTTAAATAAATAAAATATAGCTGTTAAATACAAGTGAGTTTGCTTAACAATTTATTAGAAATTTATCAAACAGTTAAAATAATTTAGTGATTAACCCAACATTAATAATGTTCCATTGCGCGCCATACTAAACAGTGTTGACAAGCGGCTTAGAAAACAGCTGTTGCTGAAATGTGTTGAACTTATTAGTCATGCAAATCATATCAAATAATTATTCCAAATTCATATAACCAAGTAAATGTCGTTAGTGTACAAATTAAATGTAAAGTAGAGTAATATAAATTAAGTAAACAGTGCAACGTGCGTGCTTAGTGATTCAACTATCGTATTATGCTGTAAAGTGCACATCTCTAGCAAATGCCATGGTATCAATGAAATACGTGGTTGATTTGTTGATAAAAACGCCCACCAGCTGCCTAAGATGAATTCGCATTGTAAAGTGTCCAAAATTAATGTAAAGCAGAAAGAGCTAAGTAACTAAAAGCAGTGGTAAGTTGTAGATAAACAACAAATAAACATAGGATTGAGTGTTACATGTGCACTCTCCACAGGTTATGGCAAAGGGCAAAGAGTTAGTCGCGGAGGAGCCACAGCAACAGCAACAGCACAATAACAGCGAAGGGCAGCACAAAAAGGAACCCACATTGCAGTTAACATATCGCTTTGCATTCTTCTTCATTGCTGGCAGCCTGGCAGCCCTTGGCTTCCATACATTGACTTCGTCTGGTTTGCTTTGGAGCCTTCAGTTGCAGCAGCAGCATCATCATCATCATCATCATCATCTGCCTGCAGCGCATTATTTACAAACACGCGATGAGTTTGCGGTTTATTCGGTGGACGAGCTGAATGCGTTCAAGGAGTTCTATGACAAGAGTGTCAGTGATAGCGTCGGCTCCTCATTCTCCGAGGCGGAGCAGACCAACATTAAGGAGGCTATGGGTGCACTGCGTCTGGCCCAGGATATGCATATGGCTGGCAAGGATGACAAGGCATCCCGTCTATTCGAGCATGCGCTGGCACTGGCACCCAAACATCCGGAGGTGCTGCTGCGTTACGGCGAATTCCTCGAACACAAGCAACGCAACATTGTGCTGGCCGATCAGTATTACTTTCAAGCATTGAGTATCAGTCCCAGCAATTCGGAGGCGTTGGCCAATCGTCAGCGCACCGCCGAGGTGGTGCAAACACTGGACGAACGACGACTGGTCTCACTGGATGAGAAACGGGATGCATTGTCGGCTATTCACGAGGCAAACTCGGCGCTGCGTCGGGCCAAAAAGGAGGCATATTTCCAGCACATCTATCACTCGGTGGGCATTGAGGGCAACACCATGACACTGGCCCAGACACGCTCTGTGCTGGAGACACGCATGGCCGTCGATGGCAAGTCCATAGATGAGCACAACGAAATTCTGGGCATGGATCTGGCCATGAAATACATCAATGCCAGTCTGGTGCAAAAGTAAGTAGCTTCCTTTAATCGTTTAGTTACCATATTCCTATAATCCTAATGCTTTTGCAGATTGGATATAACGTTAAAGGACATTCTGGAGCTGCATCGTCGTGTGCTGGGCCATGTGGATCCCATTGAGGGCGGCGAGTTTCGTCGCAATCAGGTCTATGTGGGTGGCCATGTGCCACCGGGTCCGGGAGATTTGGCCATACTAATGCAACGCTTTGAACGTTGGCTTAACTCGGAGCACAGCAGCTCACTGCATCCGGTCAAGTGAGTTTTAGATTCAGCTACTCCTGCTGCAGACTTTACCTTCTACCTCCACTCCCTGTCTCACAGCTATGCCGCACTTGCCCACTACAAACTGGTGCACATTCATCCATTCGTTGATGGCAATGGCCGCACCTCACGTCTGCTGATGAACACGCTGCTCATGCGTGCCGGTTATCCCCCGGTTATCATACCCAAACAACAGCGCAGCAAATACTATCATTTCCTGAAGCTGGCCAACGAGGGCGACATACGTCCGTTTGTGCGCTTCATTGCCGATTGCACGGAGCGTACGTTGGACCTGTATCTGTGGGCCACCAGTGATTTGCCCCAGCAAATCCCCATGCTCATCCAAACTGAAAACGAAAGCGGTGAGCTTGTCAAGCTGCAGCCGCACTTTGTGCATAGCGCCGCCAATGAGTTTTATGAAAAGGAAACTGGTTCGGGCTTCAACTTGGATGCCAGCGATGCAGCGAATCCCTGACCCCGACCCTTGAGTCATTGGTGGGTCTATCAAATTAGCAAATTGTTTATTGTATATTACTATTACTATGTGTGCTAGCATCAATTCTGTGTATAATTTGTAATTTATTTAACCACCACAAAATCGTTTGTCAGACTGTGATCGTATTTAAGTTAAAAGATTTAACCATAAAAAAAACAAAATACCAATTGTAAACAACAAAATGTGCTTCATTGAGAGCATGATGATAATGACACAACGCACAAAAAAAATATTAACTAACAATCGATAAATCACAACAATATATATCATTTATCGAATCGGAAACTTATTTTTAAAATTATCTCAATGCCGTTTAGGAGATATGTAAATATTATAATTGTATATGTAATTAACTAACAGACTAACAATATTTAAGTAAAATAAACTGTTTAAAATAGAAAATTAAATATATACATACTCAGGCACTGAAACATTTAATAAGTTTGTAATTTAAAGCATTGTAAGTATTATCTTTAAAGCCTACTTTAAAACAACAAAAGGTTACTGAGCTTAGGTATGATCCTATCTAAAGAAAACTTAAAAACACTTGGAAATAAATTAGAATACAAGATACTTTATTGCTTAGCGAAGCTGAATATATATGTATGTATATAGTATGTGTAAAATTCAGATCTATGATCAACACAAATATTGCACAATTATATATCACGCAGAATAGAAAGCTATTGTGTAATGGAATTTCAGTATGTGGATATGTTTAAGGCACTGAGCTGATAAAACTTATAAAATATTAGCATATAAGCTTACAACTTGGCGCGTTGCAAATAGTTCTTATAGGTGACATCACGCCACCAATATGGACGCTCATAGACTCCCGGAGTGGACACAATGGTGCGCTGCAAATGCTGATAGATCTGTGAAAGTTAAACCGAAATGAAAAGATTAAGTTATAAGTAGAAAGAACTTTAACTAATGTGTCAACTATTTACATTGCCATCGCTCATGCCCAGTGGAGAGTTGAGAATAAAATCTGGTGGTGCAATGGCATCCACAAGACCAATAGCCTCATTCTTAAGCACTGGCAACAGATCCAGTATTCCCTGCTGATACAGTTCAATGTGCGAATTGGTGCGGAAATAGCCGCCCTGATAGAACAACGAGGAGTATTTGGTAATCAAATTGGCGCCATAGAATGCCAGCACCTTCAGTAGCACCTGCTGCTCCGCCGAGGCAGGCAGTCCGATTACATATTTGTAGAACACGTAGTAAGTGGTGCGCTAAAGGCAAATATATATATATATATAGTAGATGATGATGTAGTATATAGGTTTGATATGTTACTTGTACCTCTGCATAGATAATGGATAGTTTTTGTGCAGCAAACACTTGCAGATTGTTGCGTGTCTCGAATGCATCCTTGCCGGCAAACTGCAGCTGCTCAAAGCGTTTGACAGTCGCATCCAGTTGCCAGGCGGTCAGCCAATCCAACGCTTTCAACAGATCTAAAAGCATTTGTTTTTTGAAACCAACTTTTGTATATATAAACTATTGCTATATAATTACGCACTGTGCACATCCAGAGCCTGTGCTGCATTACGCTCCTGGGCATGTGCCTGCAGCAGCACATTCATATCACTGAGAAAGGAGACAGTCTGCAATGGTGAGGCATCGGCAAAGTTGGAAGTGTTGCGACGCAGATTAACCAGCCAATTGGATGCCTGCTGAATGAGTGTATTATTTTCACCCTCATAGGTGCAATTGGCATCATTGTCATTGCGCAGATCACCCAATCCGGATGCCTTTAAGTAGCCATGTCCGCCGCAAGCTTCACGGCACTCCTGAATGCCATCGCGTGCCGTCCAGGTGGTGTAGGGCTTGAGAGCCGATGAAATTGCATGCAATTCCATGCCCACCTTTGATGTATCCTCACCAGTTAGATTCTTTAAGGTCATATCCATGTTGGCATTGCCAATCCACATTGTAACCACACGCATTGCAATGGCATTGGCCAAATGCGGCAACAGGCGATACTGTTGCGACTGATACTCAATCACGGGCCACTCCAACTTGCTGCCCGGTGGTCCAAACTGTCGCCGACTGGCCGAGTAGCGTGTGGCAATGCTAACGGCTTTGCTCAGTGCCACATAGCTGATGGCGGTGATATTAACACGACCCGCTGACAGTGCACCCAGCGAAGCACCCAGACGTTTACGCTCATCCTTTATGGTAGTGTTGTAATTACCCTGGGCATCAATGTCACCCGTCTTGGACAGCAGATTGGCCTTTGGAATGCGATAATTGTTGAACATAACAAAGCTAGAAAGTAAGAAGAATTTAAGTTGGACTCTTGATAGAAAATTAAATAATACTCACCCATTATCGATGCCATTGAGGCCAATCTTCTCACCAAGATCGCCCACGGTAACACCAGGGAATGCCAGCAATGTGCGTTCATCGCGTATGGGCACCAGGAATGCATTCAATCCCTGCAGCTTGCCATCCGGCACATACAGCTGTGCATAGACAATGGCATGGGTGCAAGTCTTGCCCAGATTACCCACCCAACACTTGGCGGCCTCAAAGTCCGGAGTGTGTATGATGAACTCCTGTGTTTTGTTGTCATACGTAGCCGTAGTGCGCATTCCTAGAGAGGGAAGATGTTAAATAAAAGATTAAGCATTATGATCCTCTTGAAGTTAGTTAGTTACAGCGCTTAACCATGTTTAACTACTCACCATTTGCATTTGTGCCATGAGAAATTTCGGTTAGTGCAAAAGCACCCAATATGCGATCATCGGATATTTTGGCCACGTATTTGCCCAATCGCTCCGAGCCATTAGAGACCAATGTGCTGGGGAACATGCCATTAGAGAGCGAAAATTTGACGGAGAAACTAAAGTCATAGCTGAAAATGGCCTGACTAAAGGCCAAAATCAAATGCGGAGAGCTCAAAAACTGCAAAACAAAAAGATAAAGTTTAAAACCTTTATTATTCAATCAAATTTATAGCAAATTTTTTTCTTACCTGTTCAAAATCAAAGAACTTTTGTTCCCAGAGCAAATGATGACGCTTGTTGGCCAACTCTCGGGTACGCTCTAGACTTGCCTCTTCCGGTTCACGCTGAAAATCTGGATGTTTTTCCATCCATTGCCAAATTTTGTGCTAAATAGATAATTGCGATTGGAGCGAAGTTTAAATTCGATTAGACAAAATATTTAGATAAGCGCTAGCAATCGGAAAAAAAAATTGAATGATAAGCAAAACACGTAACCCAATAATAAACACACCTGAACGTAAGTGCTGAAAGTTTCAAGATTTCTATCAAACAATTATCACAAAAAATAATCAAAGTCCCATAAAAATTAAAAAACCAAAAAGAAATTGCAGCGAAATTAATGGATTAAAAGATCAATTTCAAATCGAATATGTATATAAATTGAACTTTGGATCGTTTAATCGAAGCACACTTTTTAATTGCAAAGCTATTAATTGTAGTATGTATACTAAGTGTATAAGTATGTAATTATTATATTATAATTACCTTTAGGCGAATATGCTCTTCACCCTCGAGCAGCAAATTGAGGCGTTTGTAACAGAAGCTCGCCTTATCGCGATACACGTCCAAAGGTCCACTGCGAAAGCCGGGATAGATCTTCTTGTCCTCCAATATGTTTGCCACCTCAGCGACATTAGTGTCTTTGCTGGAATAATTTACAACCGTATGGAATAAATCGTTTAAATTATTTGCAGCAGCAGCGCCAGAGTTTCGTGCAGATGCCATTGCAAACAACTAACTAACAACTAATCGCAAGTACTGTAACTTACACTTGCTTAAAAAAGTATTTACACCAACAGTTTTATTAACATTTGTACAAACATATTCCATGTTAATCTGAATACTTTTTACAACTGACTTAAGATTTTTACTGCATTGAACTGTTTCAAGTTTTAAAATAAATTTAATTAATTATATATTTCTTTAAACATATCACTTTAGTTGCTCTTGCTGCTTTGTCCACGTAATTACGCGACTAACTGTATTTACTCACTTGGCACCTTTGAATGCAACCATGGTTTTTGTCTTTTATTCCTTGCGACTCTGTTGGACCGCTTGCTGTAGTGTGTTGCGTTAACGGTCAGCTATACGCTTAAACTGTTTTTAAAACTTAATTGATTTAAGCTATATACAATCGATGAGCGGCGCTGCTTGGCTGCTTATCCCTGCTGATAACTTTGTTACGACAATAAAATCTATATATGTTTGTCGCCAATTTCCGTCTGCAAATATTGTTGTTGCTGATGATTCGTTATTATCGTCGCGTACACCAAGCAACCGGCCAAAAGCTATACACATTACAGATAAGACGCATGATAAGCACAAGTTTATAACTTATTGTGCCTTTTTTTAACTTGGTCAACTTGTGCTATTTTTGTTGTTTATTTGTAATGCAAAAATCAATTGGTCAGTCAAACAGCTGTTGTTATTAACAGTGCTGCAAAGCGTACAAATTTTTAAACTGCGATGTGGACACACTGGTGCCGGTAGAAATAAGTGCGGGAAATTTAAAAATATGCATTTCTGCTAACATATTTTAATATGGAAAAACTATAAGCCCGATCCCTAAAGTAATACCCTTCATTTTTGACATGTATTGCAATTTTATTTGAACTTACACAATTAGGTAACATGCACGGCATTTTTGCTTGGCTAATTAATTAATTCAGATTCTATATTGTTGTCTCTATCATTGATTATCATCATTATCATGTGCTTAAAATACTAAATATTTAACATTAATTCTTGTTGAAGCATTAATTTCGTAGTCTAAAGCAGGAAACTTTGATTAGTTTGTTGATATTGTATTGTACCTACCATTCTATTCCATTATTTTCAGTTTCCAACTATTTAAATTTGAAATCATTGCAATATCCTAAATGTTTTATAATTTTGTTTTTTAGTTTTTAGTTTTAGAGACCGGAATTATGCTAGTTAGGTAACATGTAGTCATTGATTAGTTATATGTGAATCTCATTGTTTGATTTATAGCATTGTTTCTGGCATTGGATTCGCTAATTAATTTGTTTTCCTCTCGATTTTGTTTTTATAAAAAGCCATATAAAATATGAGCTGCGCTACAAATATTACAAATATATAATTATTATATTGTATGCGTGTGTTTACAATAATAATATGAGTTATATAAATGTGTTTGTAAAAGCTGCTATATATATAGGTAATATACTTGCTAAAAATGGACTAATTGACGTATTAAAATGAATGCGATTATTGCGTGATATTTGAATTTCAATCTTCTGATACAACCATACGGATATACTCTATATATATATATATATGTCTGCATCTATTTAAAAGTCCTAATTAATTCATTTCACGTTTGGCTTAAAATTGTTATAAATATATGCATATATAAACTATTTGGAAACAGAGACAAATTAAAATCGGCAAATTGGTAAAATTGCGCTAGTTAAATACAATAAAAGTTTAAATTTAAATGAAAATCAAACTATAACTAAACTAAACCGAACTACGTATATATATATATATTGTTTCCAAAGGAGATTGCAAATTTTGTGTAGACTTTAAAAAAATATATCTGGCGTATCGAATAGATTCAAGCTCTTCTCCATTAGTGTGCCCGACAATAGATCCAACTCGACTTCATCCTCCTCCTCTTTGTGTCTGCCATCTACTAAAGCACAGGGCAACTTTGTCGCCTGGCCATTCTGCTCATATCATCGACTCTGGCAGGAGCTGGCTGCCGATGAATTGGATGAGAATGCCGACTGCAGACTGGTCATGGATCCCTTGTAGTTGACCGAACTGAGCACTTCATAAAATAGATTCAATTGGGCACCCGATGGACTGAACCAGTGCATTAGATAGCTATCATTGTGATGCATTACGTGCGATCCTTGCACGCTCTCCTTGTGACGACAGATCAGTGTAGGCTCCTCCCTGAAATAGTTGACGCCCTCACTAAAGTCCTGCAGATCAAAATATGAAACAGCCGCATCTATGGATTTGAATTGCAAATGAATTAGTTAATTGTTTAGTGGCCAATAAATAAATAAAACTCACCATTCTTATCCGGCAATTCCTCTGTGACGCGATAGAGCGTAAAGTGCAGATCATTGCGCATTACATCAAAGTCCCAGGTGAGCACACTCTTCGGATCCGAGTTACGTATGAGCAGCTCATGGGTGAAACCAGGCTTCAGTTCGATCGTCTTGTAGAGGTTCCTGTGATCATGCTTATGCACCGCAGACAAACGTTTGCCCTCACTGCAAGCATCGCCAGCCGAGGCCGAAGCCGAAGCAGCACGTGAAGCCACCGGCGTCTCATCATCATGATCCTCCAGTGAGTTCATTTTGTACAAAGTCTTGGGCACAAGGCCACCCTCATGTATCATGGTCTGTTGTTAGATAAGAACAAGTTTAAAGCACTTTAGTAAACAATAATCAAAAACAAACGATTGTGTGTGTTTTTGGACCAAAAAGCTACTAATTATTGTTAAGACTGAGAACAATTTGACTCGGGACTCGGCACAATTGGACAAGTAGAACAACGTGTACAAAGTAAACAATTAATAAGCAGAACAAGTATAACAATAACTCAAATTGTGGATAAGTTGTGCTTAGTTTTGGCTTTGGTTTTGGGATTAGAAAATAACATTTTGAAGCAGCTTACACAATCGCATTGAGCTAAATAACAATGCGTTAAGTATTTTTGATTAACTTGTTCCACATGCGATAAATGCGTCTAAGGATCGCCCATAAAAAATGTTCAAAGGAATGGTTTTGTTGGATAAACAAAATTAACAAAAATATATATATATATACAGAAATATACATAACTAAAATATATATAACAATATGTATATACCTTGCAGGGACCACCTAGAAAATCGGGCACAATTTCCTCATCAATATACTGAGCCAAACCATCTCGCATGTGCTCACAGTCGGGGCCATAGAACAGAAACTTGGAGCGCGTATGTTCATCTACAAAGAACAACAATTAAACTAACAATTTATAGTTATAGTTATATATAAACAGCTACCAATGAAAGCGCTGACAATTGTCCAGGCAATGGGAAAGACGCGAGGTGCACGCACAACCAGCACACGGCCCATGGTCTCTGGATAGTTGCGTTCCACAGTCTCTGTGATGTAGAGCAGCGCCTTGATGCCGGGTCGCCAGAGATGACGCATGGACAGACCCTCGAGATCGACTAGCAAAGACCAATTGAGCACGGGTTTATCCAAACGTTCGGCAGACTCGTTAATCTTCTGTATGCCCTCCTCGCAGATGTGCAGAGCCTGTAAAAATAATTTAATAATTTATAATAGTTGAAGTACATGTTTATCTAGCTAACTGACCAAGCGCAGCAAGCCCTCCATGCCCAGGGATTTGAGTAGACCCTTGACATCCATGTGACCCAAACGCAGTATATAAATGGGTCGTCCATCCTTGTCATGATGATGCCAACCGCCAGGGAAATGATCAATCACAACCGATGGCTTGCTGTACTCCTTGAGCAGCTCATCGATGCGATGTTCGCGTCGCCATTTGAGGGAATCACAGAGCATCGCATAGGCCTGACTCACATGCCAGTCGCGTGCTGACAAGAAACGCAAGATGGTCTGATAACTGGGCATACGCTCCAGATCATCGACACCATCCAGCATTTTTCGCAGCTCCAGCAGTTTGGATTCCTGCATCGGTGACAGCTGTCCCAAATTGCGTGCTATAAAATCGCCATCGAGCAGTATATCATGATGATCCTGTTCACCGGTCAACGGGGATTTGGGTGCATCCAAGGGTGGCACCCAGCGTTCCACATGTGTTATGCCCTCCTCCTCCAACTGACTGATAAAGAACTCAATAATCTCCTTGCCCTTGAGCGTTGTCTGTGTGTACTGCTTCATGCCCATCTTCTCCATGGAATGCTCAAAGCCAAAAAAGTTCTTAATATCCAATGTGGCGGTTTGATCGAAGCATGTCCATTCCGAATTATCCGGATGGGCATAATAGCGACAACGCTCAAAGATCTCAATGCGTGACGAGAAACTCTCGTTGACAGCCTCAATGCTCAGGGTGCGATTCGTCATGTCCAGATAGTTGTGTTGCAGGAAGAACACAAAATCGACACCAATCAGTTTCTTAAAGATATAGGGTGCATCCACGGCCAGTTTGCAGCGACGACTTGTGTTCCGCTTTGCCCCATTCTCCAAGCACTCGTCCTTGATCACCTCACAGTCCAGCACAATGGGCATTTGGGGGCATGTGGGAAACCGACGCTCATAGGCCTAATGATGATGATGATGATAACGAAAAAAATGATATATTAATTACAATATTACAAGTACACATTGCATGTCTTGTTGTTGTTGTTGTTGCCAATGGCTTTGTCCCTGAACGGCAGCCAATTTATGACATGAACTTGGCCTAGGGCCATGGTCAATACCGATACGTCTACAGATACAAATATCTATATATATATAGTATATAGTATATGCTTAAATGTCACTAGCAGTCACACCAGACATTTGCCAAAAATTAATGCAAATTTTGCAAAACAGCTGCCTTTTCTTTTAATTTTTTACATTTATTTTTACCAAGCTACTCGCTAAAACAGTTTACAAACGGTCGTTCGTAACTCCCATTGACTCATTTTAAGTTGTAGCTTATATAATATGGAACATACATATTATTATATTATATTAATATACCAACTTTTGCCGCAAACTGTTTGAAACAAAGCAATCTCCACACAACATTAAAGAACTAAGAACTAAGAATATATATCTCATTTAATTCGAGTCATAAACACCCGATAAAAAAACATACTTTACCTATAGAGTGTATTATATAAAGTAATAAATAATAATATAATTATAGTTTGTACCAAAGTGCAGAATCTATTTTATGGCAATCTTCAGCTCTTTTAATTTGCTGCATTTTTTAAGATATAGTAAGAGAGAGAGCTAGTTAGATAATGGTGTTAGATATAAATTTTAAAATATTTAAAAACATATCATATTAAGTATCACAATTAAAACCTTCAATTTTTATTTTATTATCAAATTTTTACTACAGCTAAGTTTTAATGATCTATAGAGAACTGTTAGCTATCCAAATTTTCTAAACTTCTACACATTTTTTTAACAAAAACTTTTCCATAATTCTTCAATACACTTCGATACATAACTCAATCCTGAAAAAATCTAAAAAATCTTATGCGTATTTGGCAAGAGTTTCCATAAAAATCACCCCAAAAAAGCCACTTTTTTGTATCGTTCTTTATGATTATTGCCCAATTCGGTGGAGCTCATTATCTCCGTGTTTTAAAGGCGTAAACAAATACTGGGAAAACAAAAAAAAAGCATTTTCTACGCCGCATTCTAAACAAAGTTTGTGGCTGCAATATAACAACAGCATATGGTTATAAATAATTCCGGAATGGGGCGGATCACAATTAATTCTCATGTGTTGCGTGCTTCAAGAAATATCTCACGTTGTTGCGACTTCATTGATTTTTGTTGCCCTAACTAAGTTTTATGGAAATATTTTCAATATCTTAGTTTCAAACTCTTCGTGCTGGCATGTAAAACATTTTCTTTTTGAAATTCCAGCAAGTTTTCCATACGGAAACGAACGCGTGTCCTTTAAAATCGTGTTAAAGGCAATGACTTTGACATTTTAGAGTTTTTTCTCGCACGCCACCAACTAATTAAAGCAGCGTTTATAAATATTTAAAGAGTTCAAGGCAGATGTGTGACGAGGACGTGACTGGCACGTGTTGTCATTTGTTGTCTGGGAAAAAACAAGCAAGCTGACAACTTGTTGTCGCCCTCGCCCTCCATGTCCTCGCCCTCATCCTTATCCTTATCCTTAGCCGTATCCTTGCCATCGACTAAGCCAATATATTTCTCATTGGGCTCAATTATTTAGTGGTCGGAGCGTGTGAATAGCCACTTGAGTTGTACTCGGCTGAGTTGCCAGCTGAACTATTCAGCCGCTTGTTCACAGCACTAAAAGCACAGCAGCCACAAAAACTAAAAACTCGACTGAATGGCAAGATTTATAGTCGGGTCTCAAGAGTCTCTCTTGTGCTTTATAGTATCTTTAGACTTTCGTATTTAACGAAGGTGCAATGTAAGAGAAAACTTTAAAAATTGATTTTTCTTTTCAAAAGTTTTTAGCATGCTTCTTGGCAGTTTGTCTTGGTTTAAAATATATATATTAAATGGTCGGAATGGCATTTGGAACTGCACTTTACTGCATAAAGAGTTTTACTATAATATTTTATCTGTATTTTTCCTCCAATTCCTTTACTTTTTCTATACCTCTTATGTAATGTTTTTAAACACAGACATAATTGGCTTAGAATCAAACAACTATATTATATAGTTTATATAGTTAAGTATCCATGTTTAGTATAGAAAACTCACTTTAATTTTTTGAAGCTCTACTCAATTTTTACTCTTATTTTGTATGACTAACCCAGATTACAGGGACTTTTGTAGTCGATACGCTTAGCTGTAGTTTTTGCTACTATATTTCGCATTTTGTTAGCTCATATAAAATGCTAATTGGCCATTACAGAACTTTGATAGTTTGTTAATGTGGGATTAAGACATTAAGTCGACTTAACTTTAGACCGCCCACTGTCGCCAATATATTAATATATCCAATTATCTATATAAGTTTGTACAATAGAAAACTGTGCAAAATACTCTGGCGTATTTGATGAATGCGTAATAACACTTCTGGCGGTTTTCACTAACAATGGCTAACACACACTAACACACACTGTTGCCAAATGGAAATTGATGATGGCCTTGAGAGCATTGCATTTACCCAAATGCCTGTTGGCTGTTACGTCAATAGCAACAGCAACAACAACAACAATAACAAGTACAACAAAAAGAAACGCTTGCAGAAATCCCTCAACAATGTTTTCTAAAAATAGCCGACATTTATAGCATATCTTGGGATGTATGTACATATAATTGTGCTTTCCATCAAATGCATTTGACACAAGTGTTTCTTCCTTTGTCTGCTGAGTATGCTAACAATCCAAACATACGTATCTTGACAACATTATTCATATCTTTATGACACAGTTAACATTCTAGTTATGTTTATTTAATGGTGTCTTAACTAACCATACAACTGCTTTATAGCTTTTTGAGAACAATTTATTAAATTATCTAATGTATTTATATTAGAAAGTGGAAGTTGTGTAAATGGTACTGAGAAGGGAGCATATATAATACGAAACTTTTAAATCTTGTATAAGAACTAATCCGAGAATTGCCCATTTAAATTTAATCATTGCTCCTTAAAAATTAAATCTTTTAAAGCTGAATTGTTGCTTATAACGGCAGATAAACCGAAGAAATTGGTAGGTCGGAAGTGCTCGACGGTTGAACTGTTAGGTTAGGTTGAAATCCCACTATCACCTTTTCTACAACTTTAAACTACGATATAAGTTTGTCAGAGCTGCACATATTATCGAGCTGCAAAACCATTTTTTACTATATTTTACCGCATAATTTCGCATTTAAAATTCAAACTTTTCTAAAACTTGACTTTTTTTTTAAAATTTTCAAAATTTTGCATAGCTACTTCTTGACTATTAAAAAAAAATTAAAAACTTTTTTTAAATTTTCTTTTAAAAACTATTCCAATCGTCTAAAAATGTTGTGTAGGGTAATAATATATATATTTTATGAGGTTTAGCTTCAAGATTTCACCGATTTAAAATCATATAAACGGAAATAAAAGACAAAAAGTATAAAACGACGGTCGGGAGTTCTCGACTGAACTCTTCGTTCTGGTTATTATCTGTTGCCGCATTATTTGTACTATGGACTTAAGTTTCAATGACATTAGAGATATAGGCCTGCCCATAACTTCCGCTATAAAAGTCATCAACGTCATATCGCATATACATATAATTGTCTTGGGCATATTGAATCACAGTTTTATTATATAGTATATTGTATATGGTATAAAATTAGAGTTCCTCAACTTTCAAGTATGAAATTTGATTAGATATTCGCCGCCAGCATAACTTTTATCCAAGGTCTAAGTTCTTTTTAAGTTCTAAACTTTCTAAGTAGACTTTTGGTGTTGGATTTGACGTAAATGTCAGAACGTGACCATTTCAGAGAATACCGTATACCGTATATCGTAAAGCGATTATTTTTACTACTAAGCCAATTAGTTGGACTTACTATAGGCAAGAGTCTATCTCTTTCTTTCTCTCTTTATTTTTGTTGGTTTTTATTGTAAAGTCAATGACATTTGGTTTTGGCCCTATAGAAACTTTTGTAGCCCATTAAAGCAAAACCAAAACTAAGCAAATTATTGGCATTGATAACAAAGAAAAAATGCAATAATAAACTTATTTGCTGGCGAACATCATTCAATCAATTAATAATGCGACATTTGTTGGCGCAATCTATTTATTTGCTAAATTTAATTAACTAGACATGTAAAATAAACAAATATATATATAGAATAGATTATATTAAACTGTTTGCACGGCAGTTTTGCATACATATTATCGGAAAATAAACAAAATTGAGTTGATAACTGGGAATGCTATCTATCACATGCTTATAGGGTTGGCTATACGCTAAAAAAAAGGGTTATGTATATGCGATTACAATTGCAATAAATTGCTAAGATGAGTTATAAAACTTTTGCTACCCAGCTCTAATATCAATTCAACTACTTTGAGAAACGTATATCTACTTTGAGACTATTTCCCAAGCAGATCTTATATCATGTTGCTGTCATACTTAGTTGACTGTCAGTCAGCTGGGTGTATTAAATGTTTAGCATACTAAAAGATAAGCTACAATTTGTTTTTGTCATGTGTTATGTATCTCTATCTCTCTCTGTCTCTTGCTCCCACAATAGCTGTTGATTGTTATTTATTGTATAAAATTGCCCATAATCACTTATTTCCTGCCACTGTCTGTCTGTCTGTCTTTATGAAACGGATCTTGTATGCAAAACACGAATTGAGCAGCTGACCACCCCTCTCCATCTCCATCTCTTTCACACTACCACAGTACACATGCAGTGCTGGATAATGCCGCTTCTTCATTCATGAAATTACATACGCGAATTGTTCAATTGAGTGCGAGAGAGCAGTGCAATGGACGTATGCAAAAAGAGAGCAGCAGTAGTTGAAAGAGAGTGGGAGAGTGGGAGAGCGTCAAGGTTAATTTTATTTATCTTGTGACAGCTCAAAGAGAAGAAAGGTAAGTTCGAAATGCAGGCGGAAGCAGCAGCAGCAACAGCAATGGATGACTGTGGAAATGCCAGCTGCGCGTAATTAATAAAAATATATATAATAAATACATATGTATGCATGTAATTTAAAAACAATTTCAATATGAAATGAATTAAAAAACACACACACACACTGTCATGCGTCAGGCGCATGCACAGCCACCATAACACACACACACTCATATGGGTAGGGCGTGGGCGTGGACACGCCTACTGCAAATAAGATACACACCTTCATAACGAGCTCAAAGGGATACTTGTAGACGCGAACGGGCGATTGAAATTTTTGCACCATTTTGTTGTTGTTGTTTGTTGGCACACTTGACACTGGTTAAAAATCAATTTTTTGTTTTTTTCTATTGCACTTGCATGCACACAGACGCACACGCACACACACACAAGTGCCTCTTTTTTGCGCCACTTAATTAGCACTCAAATTTAGAGCAACTTTATATTTATTTTGTTTTGTTTAGAAAGACAATTTCGTAGTGGAGTGTGTGTAGTTGGAAATAGAATTTGTTGTATGCTACTCCTTTGCAGCCCCAGCGTTTGTTGTGCGTGCAACTGCTGCAGCTGGCTGAAAAGAAAGCCTTTCCTTTTTTGTGTACACTCCGCGAACGTTTGACTGTTTTGTGTTGGAGATGACCAAGAAATATCGAACTATCGATACACAAACACAGCCACAACAGTTTATATCGATAGGTTGCTCAAAGCCTACTGTTAAAACCTAACAGCTGTAAATGACAGCAGGGCTGCAAGCATTTCAAATCGCAGTTCACTTCAGTTACATTTCAATTAAATATTTTATAAAGCAATTTGGATTTGTTACTATTAAGAATGGATAGTGGAAATCGGAAATGCAGAATACGCCTTTGTCTCACTTATCTGGTGACATTTGTGCTGTTATTTTTATTCTTTTCCTACTTGATGTTTAGCAATAAGAACAATTTGACCTCTATGTCGAAGTTAAAAGAAGATGTTTCGTGTTTGGCTGTAAATTACATTTTTAAGCAATTCCAATCTGATAATCTTAATTGTAGTTTTGCAGAAACTTGTCTTACAGCGAGAACAGCAACACCCAAAGTCAGCTAACCCGTCAAATATCGATATTGGCTGTATTTCAGGTAAAAATGATGGTTCAACCATTATAGGCTGTGATTCCCAAGAAATGCATGCTTATGTGGACTCACTGGTGAAACCCAAGCTCAACTCCCTGCTGGATGATGTGTATGCTCTAAAAAATCAAATCGTTAACTCTGGCTGCACACCTCAGTCAAGTTCGAATAGTAAACCAATAGTCAAAACCAACTATAGAGTTAATTATGCGGCGGACGAACTTGGAGCTCGAATCAATCAGGTTAAAGCAAATCCTATTGGCGGTTCAAACATTCTGAAGACTGTACTGGGGCTGGACTTTAATGCGAATCCTCCAATTAATTTGCTACGTTCAAATTTAACGCCTGGCGCGTGTTTTGGATTTTATGGTTCCAAGGCGACAATATCCATACGATTAGCCAAATCTATTATTGTGGATGAAATAACTATAACCCATGTAGCCAAAGAAATGACTCCTATGCTGAGCGTGGATAATGCACCCAAGGATTTCGCAGTTTATGTAAGTCATACAATTTTCATTCACTTTGTTTATTAAAAATATATTTTTAAATTTTGTAGGGATTGCTACCAAGCGGTAAACAAGAGTTATTGGGTGAGTGGAAATATGACAATAAGCCCACGATGCGTAAACAAAGCTATAATGTCAATTACAATACTGCCTTGCAAAATCTTATTTTTACGTTCAGTTCAAATTATGGCGCCAATTCAACTTGCATTTATGGGTAATTTTCTAAAAATATATTGAAATAAATCAATAATTTCTGTACCATTTTTTAGCTTGGAAGTATTTGGTAAACTTAATTAAGTTGAATTATTTTATATACATCTTATATATTTTGTATATTGTAAATTTGCATTTAAAATGTTATATAATATATTAACGATTAAATTTTTTTCGTTACTACAACTCTGCGATCGTGACTTTCACTGTGCCTGTGACCGTGACTCTGTTTATAAAAATATTTCGATAAGTCGCACACACATCTTTAAGGTGTAGGCTTCAAGTTAGAGGCAGACATGAGCGATAACGACTATCGTTTTGGTTTTAGCAAAGATAAAATTAAAATAAATAAATTAAAACACGATGGCTTGTGGCGACTAAATCTAAATAATAACAACAATCTTGTGGAGTGCAATTTAACGCATCATTTCAACAGCCCCGATGGCGAGGAGCAGGCAAAATTACTGCAAAGGACAATGGCAAAAGCGAAACAGAAACAACAGACGACAACAACAGCAGCAACAACAACGACGGCAGTAGCAGCAGCAGCTGCCTCAGCAACAACAACAACAATAGCAGTAACAGTCGCAGCAACAACAACAACAACATCAATATCAACAGCTACAACAGCCATAGGCGCTGTTGCTGTTACGCCCACTTGTGTTGCACACATCGAGGACGAAGGCGGAGGAAACGACGAAGAAGAAGAAGAAGACGGAAGTGATGACGGCGCTGCAGCGAACGACTGCGCTGCTGCAGCTGCAGTCATCATAGGCCTAGAGACCAGTGATAAGGCAAGTGAATAAATATATTTCTCTATATGCTGATAGTTTCGGCTCAGTGCTACAGTAATTAGAATTTTAAAAATTAAGCAATTACTTAAAAAGCAGCAAATATTACACTTTTTAATTGTTCAATTTAAATGTAGCTAAATTTGAAGCTATTATTATAATTTTATTGTAAAATCTGGACATAAAATAGCTAAAGTTAAGCATTCGTTTGTTTATTTCAGTGTTGCCATTTTAGCTCAAAGTTTACTGTATTTTTTTAGCTATTTTTTCTTATGTTTAATTGTTGGAATATACAATTCATTTTATTTTAAGCTTTTTTTTGACTATTTTTTATGTTAAACTAGCTATTTATATGCTTAAAGTGCGAAATACACTCTTCAATCTTATGTTTTTATCATTTTATTAATAAAATATTTCAATGCTTTGGAGTATCTAATCTAAATATAGCTAAATTTCTTGGTCTTGCTATTATGAACTAGCTAAATCTAGCTGGAAAATGGTACAAGCGAAACGTCTGTCTATCCAACTTAAAGAGAATCTCAAATGATTTATACTATTAAAATGCTATATAGCATAAAGCTGTCATATACTAGTGACGATATTGGCTTCTTAGTGATAACCTTTCTTTCTGCTTTCTTTCTTTGCTTTGCGAGAGTTCTCATTGTTTATTGTTTTTGCAGTTAAATGGCCTGAACATTGGCGCTGCCTACGCGGCGCTAACTGCGCTGCAGCCACTCAATTGCGACTTAACGACAGGCGCAGCAACAGTTGCAACAGCTGCTGCAATCACTGCAGCTGCCTCCGCACTCTCGCCCACCGATGCAGCCGTTGGCGGCCTCAGCTCCAGTCGCACCTCCATGAACAACTCCACAGAGAATCTGAGCTATGCCAGCGATAATTACTATGCGGACGATCTCATATTACTGGACGATGACGACGACGAAGACGATGACGATGTGGATGCCGAGGAGATATCACTGAATTCCGATGATTGTGTCTATGCGTACCGGGGCGATGCTGCGGACTTTGATATGGCTGCCTTGGATGCCAGCACAGGGCGAGGTGGACGCAATTTGGACTTTAGTTTGGTGCGCGACGATGAGACGGACTTTCTGGAAATGGACTTTGAGCCGGATCCATCGTCAGAGCTGGAATTTGCGGCAGCTGGCAGTGCACAGGAGGCAGCCATTGCGGCGGGACACGCCAATCTGCTGCTAATGCAGCGAGATTACAGTCAGCTGCAGTTGCAGCAGAGCGGCAGGCATAACATGGGCACGCCCACACAGACACGCCAGCTGTACAGTTCACCCATTGAGGATCTGCCGCTGCCAGCGCCACAGGAGGCACTGCAGCGTTTGAGCAAGAAGTTTGCACGCATCAGTCTCAATTTGGATCAAATCAAGACCGATGCAGATGCCAGTTCCGATGTGGATGCCGATGAGCTGTTGTGTGGCAAGGATGATGATGATTACGCGTGTGATGTGGCTGCTGCTGCTGCCGCAGATGCCACAACACTGGCACAATCGCTGCCCAACACATTGGCCTACAACAACAGCTTCAGTCGCAGCACCAGTGTGCCCAGCGATCATGTTCACACCTCGGAGGATACGTGTAATTCGAAGCTAACGGGTGCCAAGCCCAAACGGCTGAGCACGTTGTCTAGCTCCTCGTCCCAGGTGTCGGCCAGCAAGAGTTGTGCATCCTCCTCCTCCAAGTCACGTCGCTCACAGCCCCACATCGATGAACGTTGCTATAGCTGTACAGATTTTCGTGCTGTCTCTTTGCAGCAGCAACAGCAGCAGCAACAACAGCAGCAGCAGCAGCAATCATCTGATGTGGCACCCATGCTGGTGGCAGCAGCAGCTGTGGTCGCTGCCAGTGCCGCAGCCATGGCCGGCGGCAACAACAGTTCAACACAATTCGATTTGGGCAGCGGCAGCGGCAGCGAAGAAACCTGTTTGGACTGTCTGGAAAAGGAGTTTCTGGCCAACACCATTGGCAAGGCACTCGATCTGAGCAGCTGCCCCAAGTGCCGTCGCCGCTTTGGCGGCAGTCGTGGCAGCAGTCTCTCCCTCTACGCCCGCGCCGAACAGACGCGTTGCCGCAGCGGCTCGCCGGGCTACTTGGATGAGTTTGGCGGCCTCTTTGGTGGCTGGCACAATTCCCCTAGCAGTGCCACCAGCGATTTGGGCCCATACAACCAAAGGTTTATTTCGTGTGATAATAATTTTGGCGGCATGCAGGTAATAATAACCGCTAAAAAGCCATTTATATTGGTTTAATGTTTTTTTTTACCTTTAGCAGCTGCCCAAGCAAAGCTTTTCGACTGAACCACCCCTGGTGGTGCGTCTGTCCACGGCGCAGCTGAGTGAGGAGCATCTGGTGCAGGCGCTGGACAAACTTCAAATTTCCTACAATGCATCCCTGCTGCACGGCTACTTTGAGGCACTGCAACACGATTATGTGGCGCATGATGTGGGCAATTTGAAGCAGCTGCTGTTGCATGTCTCCAAGCGGCAGTGTAATCATCGCAAGCTCAAAAAACTAATCGAATTGATCACCCAGCAGCAGCAGCAGCAGCAGCAGCAACAGGAAACCGCACAGCAGCAGCAACAACAGCAGCAGCTCAATGTGCACTTCAAGCGGGTTAGCAAAATTAACAAAAATCTATCTTAAATAAACAAAGTTAATTAAAAATGTTATTTACTTTTTAGAGCAATGCTGTGAATGCTACGCTGGTGGCAGTGAAAGTAACTGATATACTGGCCGCTTGGAAACGTCATCCCGATCTCTATGTGCTGCGGCAATTGGATGCGCGTTTTCATCGCGCCAATGTGCTGGGTTAGTTGAGCTTTAACTCGTGGCTAGGTAAAGTTTATTAAAACGTTTTTCACAATTGCAGGTAAAATTGGACACATTGTGCGGCAGGCACAGCAGCAGCAGTTGTCAGTTGCTGCTACAACAACATCGGCCTCAGCAGCCGCAGTTGCAGCAGCAGCATCAGCATCAACTTCAAACTCATCAAACTCAACGCGACTCGCGCTGCCCGAGTTTCTAATGATACCACAGTATTATGCCTGTGGGGAATTAACATTGACGCGCAAATGTTAAAAGCTGCCACACTCACCCACAAAACTCACCACACCACAAACACACCCCGAAACACAACACTATCGAAATGTTTATGCGTAGCTGCGTTTTGTTTTGCATTCGAACTGTTCCCAATTTGTTTGTTTTTTTTTGACCAAAGAATTGTGTTAGATTCAAAATAAATGTATAAATTACATGTATGGAAAGCCACACTAGTGACGAAACCAGTTACTTTTATAAGAGAGAGAGCGTGTTATAAGCAAGCCAATTCTGTTAAATTAATACCACTAATTAGCTGTCATATACGTATGTATATATAGTTTATTAAATCTATGTAATCTCATTACTTATTATATATACTATTCAAACGTTTAATGTTGTTGTTTAACGCTTGTTTTCAATCGCTTCAATGAGTTTTAACAGAATTGGTTTTAATAAATTATGTACACAATTTGTTGTATAAACCGGAACACAGTCTCAAAAGATCTAACAATTTCGAATGTCAGTTCATGATTAAGCGGCTACGCATAAACTTTTTGAAATTATTGGATGGATACTGAATGGATTTGGAGGGGAGGTTTATCAAAGAGCTGAAGAAATAGTTCGCGGCGCGTCTCGTCGGTAAAGTTAAGCGCGTAATTTATATACAAACATATGTGTTATAGCGTCGTTACTCACAATAACCGTTAATCGATTTGCAATATTTATATAGAACAAGCATATATATATGTATATGCCACGCCCACACGTAACGTACTATATCACAAAACCATATAAAGTATGCATATAAAATAAATCTAGTATATACATATGAATAGTGTATACAGCTTAGCTTGTATACTTAACTATAAACTAACAAAAAAAAATACATTATAAACTATAAGTAGTCAAGTAAATTCGCACACACACAAACACACTCGAAAAATAAACATTCAGCGTTTACACGGCGTACTAATCGTGATAACTATATACACATGAATTCATTAAGGAATCTTACAACACTGTTACCATAATTTTGTTGGGGTTAAAAGCTAGTTTGTTGCAAGACACAAAAAGATTAATACATGAAAAATACATTTTAATAGGAAATTTAAGCGCTGGAAACTCAGTTTCTTAAATTTACTTGATTTTTGTTTACAAACTAGCTAAATTATTCCTTGAAATTATAAAAACACTGCACTATAATTTAAAATTCCATTTTAAAAAAGATTATAAAAAATTAATGAAGTTAAGTTTTTCCAAAACCATATAACATTGATTGCTTATGTTAAATTTAGCTATATGCTAGCTAAGCTGACAGCACTGCTGCTGTCTTGCATTACATGATCTTTAAATCACGATTAGCTGCTGTCGTATAAACGAAACGCACATACGCACACGTGACGCAGGACGAGAACGCCGCTCAGCTCCACTAGCTACTCTTCAGCTCTTCAGCCCGCAACCCCGTCCCGATCCCCATCCCGATCCCGATGAGAATGAAAAATGTTTTGTTTTTAATAAAATTACGCTTTATTAATATTATTATTTGTTATTCACGTGATTCATTTCTGCTATTAGTATTTTTTATTGGTAGCGTTGTTGTTGTTGTTGCTGCTGCTGCTGCTGTTGGCGTCCGGCATTGTAGTAGCCAGGCGGTGCGCCGCCACCACCACCACCACCGCCCCCGATTGGTCCACCCACTGGACCACCAATGCCTGCCATGCTTGGCGGCATGGGCGGTGGCGGTGCTGAGGTGGTGTAGTGCGTTGGAGGCGGCGGCTGCTGTGTCCAGGCATTGGTCGCATACGGTGGCATGGGCACCACGGGCGGCGGTGGCGGTGGTGGTGCATGGTACATGTGATAATTGCCCGGATTGCTGTTCACATTGCTGCCGGGCGGCGGCAGTGGAGCACCAATGGCATTCGCTGCATTGGCCATGGAGGCCAGACCATCATTTGCACCACTCGGTGGTGGCAGGGAGACAACGGCCACAGGTACAGCGCTGGCCAGTGATTTAATGCTCTGTATGTTGTTCAGTTCAACACCGGCGCCACCATTGCCAGTGGAGGATTGCGGTGGTGGCGGCGGCTGGCAGTCAGCCATGGATTTGAGGTTTGTGGTATTGGTGGGGCTGTCGGCACGACTGGGTGGCTTCTGGGGCGGACTGTTGGGCTCCTGGCCTTCCTTTTGCGTCGACTGATACAGATCGAGCACCTGATGACAGATGTCCTCCAGTATCTCCATGGTAACATTCGATACAAACATATCCCACCAGCGCTGATGCTGTGGCTGCCGTCCCAGCCAATCGAGCACCGTAAACTTGCTCAGTTTGCTGGCCAAATGGATGAGGGCAACGGCTATAATCTCCGGCTCCCACTGCAAGCACACAACCGTACTCAGCGAGTCATTGACGAAATTCCAGGCCATTTGGACCATCTTCTGTAGTTTCTGTTGATCGCCCTTGAAGCACTTGGCATACTTGAGCAGAAACGTATAGGGATGCTCCACCTGCAGATCAAACTTGATGGTCTGCAGCAGTATGCGTTCCAGTGTCATTACCTCCTCCTTGGGATCGTCACCAAACGAATAGAAATAGTTGTCACTGAGGATTCCCCGTGCCGTTTTAATAATGTCGCGACACTTCTTTGGCGTCTCCTCCACCTTACCGGCGAGGAACAGGCAACAGCAGGCAGTGACGTAGCGTGGAAAACTCTTGAACGAGTGAAACATGTAGAACCGATGGAAATACACGACACCGGTGGCCATTGTATTGTGGCCGAGTCCCATTTTGGTGCCGCATTCCATGATGAAGCGAGCGCCCTCTTTCCTATAGCGACGCTCTGTCTCGTAGGTGACCCCATCCAGTATTGAGGGTGTTTCGCGTAGTTCCTTTTTGTCATAGTACCAGCAAGGCATCTCTTATCTTATCCTGGAGTCTTAAATATTTTTTATTTGCTTCTTAATAATAACAATTAGAGCTGGAGGACTATCGCAGACATTATCGATGGCCAGCGCTGCATTTATCGATATATTTACATACGTTTTCATTCAAGTTTAGCACAACAGACAACAGGTGGCGTCTAGTGTAGGGGTGTCAGATGTAACGTATTTTTATTGACTACAGTTTTAACTACATTTTCTTTTTAATCTCATTGTAATTGTATTAATTTTTATTTGCAAGCCTCAACTAAATTTAAAAACAGCGACACACTTGACTATAATTCTCATTTAAAATACGCGCCACGCACTGAAATGCATTGCCACTGTTGCCAGACTGATGGCAGCCTTCAATGTTCTGTTCGTTATGCTATTGGGACACAGCTGATCTCGAAAGCAGTGTGACCATGTGTTTGCAATTTAAGCGTGTCAATTTTGCTATTCGTTTGCATTTTGAATTCACAAAAATATAATGAATTCGACAAAATGTGAAACGAAATTGTATATCTGCTATAATGTTGCATTAACTGTTGCAGTATATATTGGAAATAGTAACTGCAGTTCATTGGACAAGTTTGCTTTCCTCAGCTTCGTTTTGACGTCTGCACATGTCATTTACCGGCAACTGCAACGGCGGCGCCTGCAACAAATGGAACGGCACTCACTCTACCTGTTGCTTAGTCCACGGCCAATGGTCGCCAATTAGCCGCAATGCCTTGGCATAGTTGAGGTAACTATTAATATAACTAGCCTTTCCAGTTGTCATCGCAGTCGTTAGCTTAATATGTATGCGCTCCTCGGCAATGTAATGCGGTCAACCGCTTGGTTTCTTGCTCACCCGTTTGACAGCCTCTAACAGGAATTCGGTTATGTACCAAACAAACTCTTCCAGTTTTCCAGTTTCCGTCATACATGCATACATATGTATGCATTTTCAACTTTACTCGCATGTTCCGCCCACTTTTGTCGCATTTGGTGTACCTTATTTTTCTTTTCGTTTTGCATAACAACAGCAAACAACGCATGAATATTGCAAAATATGAAAGAAATAAACTGGTTTACATGTTCGGCTTGAGGAAGTAAGCGCTGAGAACAAACAATGGCGCACCCTAGGGAGTCCCTGAGTGTAAACTAAATCCAGCACGGTACATTTGTACCTAAACCGGTATTTGTGGGTACATTATTAAACGCATTGGTTATAGTTTTGTAATTAAACAAAGATTTTAATTGGAACGAAATTATAAAAAATTCCAGTGGCGAAATTTAAAAGGTCAGTTGTTTAAAGTTCCCTAATCTACAATGTAAAGTACCAATATATTAAAAGCATGTTTCTGTTTGGTACACATTTAACGTAATTGGTACATTTGTCTACGTGTACCCTTACTTACATTGTACCATCCTAACTAGCTGGTATTGAGTTTGTCTCACATATTTTAACAAAGCAACAATTTGTATGCACAGTTGCAGTTGCGTCTGCATTGTTTTTGTTGTTATCGTTGTTGTTGTTGTTGTTGTATTTGTCTCGCTGCCAATGTTATTAACCTTGCCCAGCGTTTGGAGCCTGCTGCTGCTGCTGCTGTCTAGAGTCTACAGTCTGCAGTCTAAAGTCTTCTGTCTTCTGTCTGCTCCTCGATTCCTTTAGGGGGCTTCAGACAGGTCCAAGTTATACTTAGTTGTCGTTGATAGAATTGTGCCGGTCCAAGCAGCCATAACCAGTTTCTTTATACTTTTCAGAGTTCTTTGTATTAGCTTTTACTTGGCCACGATCGCCGGCTCTCGCTTTCCCCCCTAACACCTACCTCTCTGCACACTGCTTGTGCGCTCTCGCTCTCTTGTTGAGTTTTTGTTTTGTGCTCTCTCTGTCTCTCTTGCGCTCGCTCTACGCCGCTACCTTTTGGCCGTTTAAGACACGTTTGCAGCTTCGCTGCGCTTAGCGCTGCTCGACGCTTTCAGTCACTTTTGATACGTCGTCAGCGTCGCCAGTTACCAAAGCGGTTCGCGCAGCTGGCAGCAACAACAATAATAGCAACACTAAATAATAACAACAACAAAAACAACAACAACATTCAGTCCGTCCACTTCAATTGTAGTTGTTGTTGCTCTTCAATTTTTTGTATCTCTTTCTTAATGCGCGTTCGTTTCGGGCTGCGACTCTGCAAAAATCAAACAAAAAAGAAAATAATCATAAAAGTCTTATAAAGAAGTGGCTCGAGTGCTAAACAAAACATCAGCAAAAAGTTAAAGAAGAAGAAGAAGAAGTAAAAGAAGTGCTTGCTTAGGCATAAAAAAGTTTTTCAATAATAGAGAATAGCAATAGTATAAAAAAACGTGTGTCCATAAAAAAATACACAAGTGTAAAAAGTAAATGTGCTATAGAAAAGTTACAAAGTAAACCTCAAGTCTCCAATCGTGTGCGATCTCTCTCGCTCTCGCTCTCTCTCTTTCGCTCTCACCCTATCCTGCTCTACTAACGTCCCCCTCTACTGCATGCATTCCTTGGAATCATTCTATGTGGATATATTATCGATTTAACAAATCAAAAACTTTGCGTTTTAATGGAATATTTTTTACGTTATATCTCAGTCTATAACGCTAAATAAGTGAGTTATATATTTTATGCTAACTATAATTTATTTTTATTTTTACCCTCCCACGTGCCTGCATTTGAAATTTGCTTTATTTTGGATTTATCATGTCGCATTTCATTATAAAAATTGTTGTTGTTGCTGACGCTCAATTAAGTGTTAAGTGTTTGACGATTAGATCATCCCAAGGGGCGCGTCAAGCCGCTTAGCCAAGTTAATAAGTGTTTTTTGTTGTTTTTTGTCTGTGCGCAAGACAAGGCCATTTAAGCCTGTCTTTCTCACTCTCTCTCTCTCTCTCTCTCTCTCTCTCTGCCTCTCTTCCTTTCTTTCTTCCTCTCTTCGAGTTGATTGAACCTGCCACAAGACAGCATCCAGTCATGTGGCAAGTAGAGTTACAGGCAGCTGTGTTTCCTAAATACAACTTCGCATAGGGGTAACCAAAAATGTAAACGATCTATGAGACTACAGTGCGCTTCATAATTATAGCGACACCCCAACCTGCATTTTCGATTATTAATCATGTTTTCCTTAAGCTATTCAAGCATTGCTTTAATGATTCATTCAAATAGATACTATATATGAACTGTTTGAAGGCATGACAAATCTGTAGTATTGTCTATTACAAATTAGGCGACTCATTTCGTGAGTTCTAGTCATAGGTTGCATCTATTAAAACTACAGCTAATTATAGTAAAGTTCATTAAAAATAATAGATTTTTCCAATTAGTACATCTGAGTGTAGTTATACATACTTTATTAAATCTTTTCACTATTAAGTAACCTCATTTGTAATACAATACAACTGCTGTAATCCTAAGAACTTTCGTGTGCCATGTTTTTATAACAGAATGTTAACTAATACATAAAATGTTACATAATGTTAACATTGGCATAACAGCAATCATTTAATATAACATTATTAATGTTTTAAAACTTTCAAAGCCAAAAGTGTGCCTTAAAAATTTTGAAGATTTTTATAATTTCAGATTTCTGCTCATAATTTAACACTTGTTTATTATGCTATAAAGGATGTCAACAAAAAATTTAGAGAAAATGTAAAAGTTTCAAAAAGAAGCAGTAAATTTAAGCCGTCGTTAAATAGATTCTTTGGGATGTATATCATATTTTTTAAGCTATGCGAAATAAAAATATATGTTTTCAAATTTCTAGACAAGAAAAGACGCTTTAAAGTTTTAAAAAACTGCCTGAAACTCATGTGTTCAATTCCCAAAACTTAAAAATTTTAATTTGTTTAATAGAAATATTTAAATTTGTAATATTATGTACTTTATGTAACGCACTTTTCTTCCGCCCACATAGTACGTTATATTAACTAACTTGTATCTAGTTTTATAGCCTGTATTGTAAGGCAATGCAGTATTAGTAGCTAAATCACAATTGCTTTCATATCTTGATGTGGTTTATATTGCTGCTGCTGTTGTTGCTGCTGTGTGTTTAACTAGCCCATGTTGATTTTTGTACCAGGCTGTTGAGTTGGCTTTTGAGGCTCTGCTTTCCACAATATGTTAACAATTTTGATTGGCAATGGTGATGCGTGGTGTGTTGTGCATTGTTGTTGCTGTTGTAGTTTGTTGCCACCGCCGCCTGCCTGCCTGCTTGGATCTGTTGTTGCATGTTGCAAATTGCAAACTGCAACTGCAACACATCACTGTAATTGTTTTGAACGCCGCCGAGCGTAACCAACTTCCATCCCAATGGAGCTGAAGTTGAACTCACCGACCGATTCGGCCGAAAACACTTAACAAATGATTCTCCATACCAATACACATTCTTGGCCACCTCAAAAACCGCACGCAATGGCAGCTGAAATTGATGGAGCAAGAAAGAGATGCCGAGATCTTAGAAAAATCTCTAAACACAAAACTCACGACGCACAACGCACAACGCACTCGACTTGGCCATAAATCACGCGTGCCTTGGCCATATTTGTGGTTTTAGGCCCAGTCTCAGTCGCGGGCCACAACCCATCAAATGTCAGCTACCTTTTAAGTTGCTTTTTATTGTCTACATAGAAGTTGTTTTGCCCAAATTTGCACTAACCCCAAAAATAAAAGTGCTCGTAATTTAATGTGACTCTAACAAGTTGCTTAACGTGGCCAAATCTTCGCATCATAATTTGCCTAAAAACTGCGAAGCATTTAAAACATAACTGTGTTTATTATGAGCTGCCAGTTTTTGACAACTACTTTAACAATGTACCTCTTTGGTGATTTGTTTATATATTTTTATTTATTATAAAGGAAACTGATGATATTCAATATATTTTTGGAGATTTCAAACAAATACAAATTTTACACATTAAAAAATTTGTAAAATCTTTTTAAATATGTTCCAAATATATGTTAAAATTGTTGGTACGTTTATATAAAAATGTTAAGAATTTGTATAGCATAAAATCAACTTTTATATTCTAAGTACACCTACAAATTAAAAAACAAAATGCGGTACGCTTAGCAATTTTCTTATAATAATGCGTTACACTTAATTCAATCGCAGATACAAATGGTCAACAGAGCACGAAGATGCTAGCTGCTGACCCAGTTCATAGTGTTCGATTTGGAGGAAGAAGAACCCAGTCAGAGCCCCCTAGGGGCGCGCTATTATCTGAAGTAACAGCAATTTCATGGGGATGATAGTTAACAAAAAATTCTGTTAATTCATTTAATTTCATTTAAGCCAAGCCAAACTCAGCGCGAGAACAGTCATCAGCGAAGCTTAGCCTTTGGCCAAAACTTATTAATAAAATGTTACTTCGTTTTTATCGTATTTTTTTTCTTTATATTATTAAGTATTTCTTTTTGCGTTTTTTATTCTATCTATATGTAAATCTATGGCGTAGATATGCTGACCTGATTACGGACAGCACGCACACTTGGCTCTGAGTCTTTGGTAGAAAGTGTCGCCACTCTCTTTTCGGTTGAGGCCCAAAGAGCTTTGCTCAGCTCTGTGACATTTGATTGGCTTGGCTTATTGAACTATTCGGTCAGGCTTTAGCTTTAGCTTTTGGGCTTGTTCGACGCTTTGTTTCCCATGAAGTTTTGTGGCTCTAATTGAAAAGTAATAAAACTCAACCAGTTTCTATTTTCAAAGCTGTTTCTCAACTTTGACATACAAAAAGGTGTTGTCAAAAGTTCATTGAAAAAGTTTATAAAAAAACGAAATAAATAAGAAACGAGAAAATAATGTTTAAAAAAAAAAAGGTTTTTTAAATATTATGACAATGCCGTATGCTGCTTGTCCAACTGAAATGGGCTATTAACTTCAACTTGTTAATAATAATTTACAGTCAAGCGGCAAGGAATTATTGTCTTTTATATGTATATATATATTTATATTTGTGTGTTGAAAATTCTAATTAAAACGTTGAGCAAAACAACATGGAAAAAAACGAAGAAAAATGAGAGAAAAAAAAAAAACATTGATGGTTGAGAAGATTCTCACATGTTTACGTAGAGATTTTTATAAGCCATTGTTGTGCGATCATCATGTGTAGATATTGTTAACCTTTGGGCATGTTGCATAAGAAACTAGTAGGAAAATCTACCAAAGAGTGAGCCGACTTTAAAAGACCCAGTGTTAAGTCTTAAACAGTCTAAAATCTAGGGGCTTAAACAGTCGGCCCCGTAATAAAGTAAAGTATTTCTACTACAGAACCACTCTAAAACCCTACCTTAGTTTGCTTAATGTTTACCAAGTACTTGGTATTTGCAAATACATTTGTTTTCGAATGTATTTAGTTACTTGAAATTGAAGTTGAGGCCTGCGTCTCATTTCAAGCAGAGTATCAAGTGTTGAAATGTCTGAACAAATTGAATTGATATACACAACTTGGCAGTAACTCGAGTAAATCGATCAAATGAGTAACAGAAACGTCAAGTTTGTAAATATTATGAATGGCTTAAAAGCATATTTGGAGCATGGCAAAAGCATATTTTCCCAAAGCCACTGAAAACTTTCAATAAACGCTCTCTAAACTAATTGTTATGCATTTGGAAAAGTGAGTTCGGCAGCTTGCAAATCAAAATTCAATAACTTAACAATTTGTAACGCCCCATTTTGGGAATTGCAGCTGAGCTAGCACTACGGGGCCCAACAGAATGAAGGCCGAACCGACACATGATTTCGGATTCCGAACCGTTTCTACGCCACACACTCTCTACACCGCATAACATGACTAATAATGTCTGTCGATTTGCATGCTATAAGGCAACATCTCAGAGCTGTTTAACGCTGTCTTGAGAAACGGCAACTGAAACTGGTTTCTTCTCTCTCTCACTTTGTTTTTCCTTTGAGCTAAGCTAAACACACATTGCATTTTGCATGGGCACACTTAAGTAAAATGAAACAATTATTAAAGTCTTTTGTCAGATCCGGTCTAAGATTGAGCTATAAATATACTGAAATTTAATGAATCCGCTGCCATTGTTGTCCATTATCTTGCGCTAATTGCGCTGAAATCTCTGCTTGTGAGAAAGATGAGATTCTTAGATAAGATACTGCAAATTAAAGATATGAAATCTGTAATGAAACGGTTTAAAAGCACGATTTTAAATGTATTTAATGTTACCTCAACTGCTCCATAGCAAGCTAAAAACTCATTTTCGACCCCATAAACTATACATATGCTCAACCTACACAAAATTTCTAGTCGATTAAAATAGTTTTTTGGAACAAAATAAAAAAAAATATTTGTTGAATTTTTTTGAAAAAATGTCAAGGGGTAATTATGGAAAATTTTGAAAAAAATAAAATTTTAGAAAATCTGAAATTTTAGATGCAGAATTAATGTTGAGGTAAAATATAATGTAAAATAGTATTTCACTCGACTATAACTGCATTTTTGGCAAAGTTATCATAGGTTAAAGTTTAAAAAATGCCAATATTGGGATTTCAACTTAACCTAACTTTAGAGTACGCCCGATCGTATAATCTGCTTTTCAATCCCGATTATATAAATATGGCTATATCGACTCGGCTTGTGATGCTGAAAAACAAAAATATATGTTCTTTATAAGGTCTGCTACGCTTCCTTCCTCCTGTTACATACTCTTCAAAAACTCAATATACCCTTCAGAGGGTATAAAACAAAACCCAGCATTAGCTTTGTTTAATTTCCGTTTCTAAATTGATATTAATAATTTAGATACGAACATTTAATTGCAAGTATTAAATCATTTTCGTTGGATTTTATGTATGAATTGATACAGGTAAAAAGGAAGTTATTTATTTCAGCCTTGATCCATTGATCAATTGCATTTACTGCCGAATCAATTTCAAGTTGTTCTGACCTCTAGTTAGTCAGCTCGAATCAATTTTAGCCAATAGCAAATTTGTAACAAATCGCACAAATTACCAAATAAATGTTTTGAGTTTTGGCCATACGGACACGTACCAACAAACGGACAGATAGATGTATATATATAGTAATGCCAACTAATTTGTTAACTTTTATGTCTCTATCTCTCTCTCCCTCTTCCTCTTTTTGCACAGAGCAGGTTAAGTGTTTCGGTTTAGCTCTCGATTAGCATTAGACCATTAGATGTCTAGTTGTTGTAAATTTGTGGAGTTGAAGACCTGCGAAGCTGTGAAGAGTTAAAGAGTTGAATGAACCACAGTCTTGATTCTTTTGAAATCTTCACAACGTTTTGCTTTGTTAACACTCTGTTTTGTGGAAACTTCCGTCATGCAATTGGCCACAGAGTTACAATGGCTATAATTGAAAATTCATTTTGTTAATTTGCCAGAGCAATTAAATGCATTTTGATTGAGACTTTTGCTGTCATAACTTTCACCATTCAAATGAACATTATAAATGATAATTTCATAAGTGACTTGACTTCTTTTGCACTCTATAATAACAATATATAGCTATCTCCCTGTTATGCTGCTATTGGCCCCGACAATGAAGCCCACAAAGCTCACAAAAATTGTGACAGTCGAAAAAAATTAGCGTTACGTCCGTTCAAGTTGTGACACACAAGGGTTAAATTAAATTTATACACTCACACTTGATGTGTAAGGTGTAGGTGTTCGTTTACTTGGACGCGGTCCGATTTCTTTTTGTTTATTAACAGTATTTTTGTTTGGCTTCAATTTGTTTTGATTTTTGGCTTTGTTTGGCTTTTTTTGCTTTTATAGTTCGACTACCCCTTTTGGCTATCTTGGCCTAAATTTGCATAATTTATGTAATTTCTGCCCATTTTTTATTGACTCTTGTTCAAATATTAACCAAATAGATGTTCAACTTTTGAAACTCCGAGTGTGTGTAGCTGCCTGGGGCATAGAAAATGTGTTTTGCTTTACTCTTTGATCGCCATAAATATTGGCATGTTGTTTATCTCAAGCAATTTGACTCTAATCCGTAGCTTATATATAGATTTTTAAGTATATATACATACATTGTTTGGCTTTGTTTGATATTTGTTAGCTGAGCTGCAGCTTTATTTATTTGCTGACAAATTGATATTGTGAAATGCTTTAGTTTTCTCAGACGTCTGCTTTCTGAGAAAATTTGAGAAATATAGATTTTGATTACTATTTTGTAGATGTTTTTATTAAGTCTTGTATACTGTTTTTACAAAATATATACAGATTTATATTTTAAATCAAACATGCATTAAAAATCTTTAATTTAAAATTATAAACTGCAAACTAATATCGAAAATTAAATGGAATCCTAGGGAAAAGGACTCTAAAAACGAAAATAGTTCGCTAATTCAGCATAGAAACATTCCAACTGGTTTTTAATATTTTATATTATATTTTAAGATAAAAGTACTATAACTTGTTCTATATTGAGCTGTTCACAAAGCTGGCAAGCTTATTAATTTACTGCTATTCGTATATTATGAAGTTATCAAGTCATATTAATTATAGCCTTGACAAGAACGTTGCTCTCTCTTCCCTCTCTTTCTGTTTTGCTGTGATTTTCTACTTCTCTTTGGGTTTTTACAAAGGTTCTCTCTGTTCTTGCTGCCTGAGGAATGAAATAACTGCAGTTTTTAGGGCCATGTCAAGTTGTTTCCCCAGTGAACTGAGTGTGAACAAGAAGTTTGTTTTCAACTTCACAAGTGTTTAGAATATATAGTTTGTTTGTACTATATAACTGAGATGACCTTGTTCCCACAGAACGGTACACATTTAGACCGACTGTACAGTGTACACTGGCTAGCAGCACTACTAGCTCCATTTTGTTTAATTTACTTGACAACGAATATTTGTGTCTTTTTTTTGTTTTGTGGTTTCGTTTACGAAAGCAACGCAATCAGCAAAAGTGGATGACGACTGCGAAAGCAGAAAAGAGCATAAAGTGAAGAAGAAGAGGAAGAAAACTTCCTCTTGAGCGAACAGAATAAAGAAATCAAAAGGTAGCCACAATAAATTCAAATCAAAGTCGGGGTCTAATTTATGGGCTATCTTACCCATTGACTCGACTTGGTATTTGCCTCTTACCGCGTATTGCCAGATAACCGAAGACAACAGACGAAATCTGCAACCATTGCACGTTCGTATGTTCGTACGAACGTCTTTTGCTGCACCCACGTTTCCAGCTGTTGCTACAATCTGATCAACGCCCACCTACTTTCTCGGCATCAAATCTGTCCGTCTATCTGTCTGTCTGTCTAACTGGGCTTATCACTTTGCCTGACTGACGGCCATTCAAAGAGTGTTGTGTTGTGTTGTGTTGGGTTCTTAAGTGGCACTTTGCTGCTGGCAACCCGCTCTCTTTCACCACTTCCCGTTTCTGTTGAGGCGTGTCATCGCCTACATCTGTTTATTTCAGCTAAAGCTTTGACTGGAAGCTTCTCTTCTGCATTCTCAGCCATTGTTTCTCTGTTTGTTTCTCTCTCTCTCTCTTCCCGTACTTAATAATTTTTTGCGGATCTGCTGTGCTACTTCCACTGCGAATTTGGCACACAATTGCCCCTCTTTTTTCTGCCTTTCTGCCCGTTTGGCTGCCTCATCTTCAATTTACCATTCAAAATGTTTAATTTTCTTTTCTTTTTTTTGTTCGTTTTTCCTAATGGCATTTTTATGCATTGCAAATTGCGCTGCGCCTGTTTCCAGTTAGGAATTTTTGTAGAGTCATACAACAAAACACACTAAAAAATTGTGAAGAAACATGACAGAAGTACTCTCAGTATTTCTTTGTGGGCTAAACTGGTACGAAATGGGCGTTACCCGGTTTCGGATGAAGTCGGAAAAGATTGATTTATGGCTGAACTCAGCATATTCGGTAGCAAAGCTTTTACAATGAGTAGGAGAAATAATGAGTTTTGCATTTTGGGAATTACAGAGAACTAAATATATGTATTTAGATCATAGATTTGTATCTAAACTGCAAGCAGGTAAAAAGTTTCGTCTAATATTCAACTTAAAAGTACTTTATTTTCTATAAAAGTGCATAATTTATAAATTCTCATCTGCTGAGATAATTGTCTTTTGTAATAGACTCAAACTCAAATAATCTGTTTATTTCATTATCATTCTGAAATAATTATTAAGACGCATTTAGAACAAGCTACAGTTGCTATGGCGAAACGTAAACAAGATAAACGTTGATTTATGCAATTATTAACAAAAACAAAAACAAATAAAAAGAAAACAACAAAACAATAACAATAAGGCACAGCGCTTGCAAATCGCAGTTTTTGCATAATGACTAAAACGATGACGAAGATGAACTCGATCCGTTTGTCAAGTTGGGATCGAAAGAAAGAGACAGAGATGGAAGCAGATAAAGAAAGAGAGACAGGTAGACAATCTAAATAAATTGCTACATACTACAAGTCTGAATAAGTTTTTAGCGGTTTTCCCACGAGTTTTGTTTATTTATTGTACTTGTATTTGTTCAAGTGATTTAGTGATTTGTATTTGTTGCTCGCGAAAATGTCACCAAATACACTGGCACAAAAATTAGATACAGCAATAAAATTAAAGGGGGGCAACTGTATTTGGCACAGTTACGAAAGCAGGAATCGAAATCGAATTGGCAAGAAACCGAAACCATAATCAAATTATTAGACCACAACAATTTGCCTGCAAGGTTGCTGCGAAACGCTTTGAACATTTCATTAGAGCAGAAAATATGATTTATAATGAGCTAAGCGAATTTGCATAAACAAAAATAAAACACAACACAAAGAAAATCAAAGAAATAAAAACACAGAAGGCGTGCCACAAAACACGAGATCAATTATGTACTTCAGACCCTGTCTTATATACCACCGCATACCTTACAATGAATGATAGTACTATATAATATACTATTCCAAGCAAATACTTGCCTTCACTTTTCATATCGAAACTTCCTGCTACTACTTATGTACTGCTGCAGACAGTGAAAACTTCCAGTTGAAATATCTCAGAGTGTTGCACAACTCCTGAGAATAGCCGTGCAACAGCCACAGCAACAGCCACAGCAACAGCCACAGCAACAGCAACAGCAACAACAACAACTACCACAACAATTGTAACAATAAACAATACAACGCTTACTTTAAAGCCAAATTTCGTAAGTTTCCCGCAACTGAAAATAGCCAAAAGGCAGTCTGAAGAAGCCGCAACAATTGCAATGCGCTAAATTCACAATAGAAAAAAAAAATAGCATGTAAAACATGCCGACAGACGTTAGAGTACTATTAACAGATACCCTGTACTCAGTGAAAAAGTATATAAAAAACCAAGTTGAACTTGAAACTAAAAAGTTGAAATTTAGATGCCCATTTCCTGTTCATAACTCAAACCGCTTGTTCATAGTTTATCGTTTTAGATTAATAAAAAAAAGCACATTAAAGTTTAAAGCACTCTTTTAACTGTTAACTGCAGGGTATATTAAACCGAAATGAGATTGCAATTGTGTAAAAAGTGTATTGTGTAGGAGTTGAATTCGGGTTTGAGTTAGAGTCTTCAAAAATGCTTTGCACTTTTGCATTAAACTCTCTGGGACAAAGACGCTTCAAATATACACAGAGAAAACTAGTGGAGGAAGTTGGAGTAAAGCGAGTCGACTTTAAGAGACCCTGTAGTTATTGTAGACTGATATTCGAAATATACAATTTGAGAGCCTGAGATATGTTTCAAAAACATTAGGCTTTTCCATTGTTGTTTCTACTACAGTTTTATGTTATAGTTAGCCGAGTCTATCCAAAATTTAAGAAGTATATAATATACAATACTAAATTTACATTATTGTTTAGTTAATTTATTTTAAGAAATGATAAAATTTAATTACTTAATATGAAATTTTGACCGATTTTAAAACACTTTTCTGTCGATGCTTTAGGGAGATGAATTTAATAGCTCTAGCTCTTTCAGGCTTTGAGTATTTGGCTATAAAACAGTAAAGGCTCACGAATTTGCCTCAATCCTAACAAACCCTTAAATTTTGTTTGTAGTACAGGGTCTAAAAATGTTAATGAATCTTTTAATTTAGCTGCAAATCAAATGGCGCTGTCTGTCTGTCTGTTCGTCTGTCTGCCTGCGACTTTAGACAGAAAGTGAAAGTCCATTCATCCATCTCAATGTGTGTGCAAAATACTTGGAGTTTGAATAGAAATGCGATCGCGTCTTTTGTTTGAAAATGGTTTTTTATGCGTTTCACACGCAAGTTTATTACACTTTCAACTTTGACTTGACGCTCGGCAAAGAGTGTGCGAAAAAAATAAGCAACAACAACAAAAAACATTTAAAACAGTCAAAATCAACAACATAAAATGTAAACTGCAATCAAAATCAGACACTCATGCGACTTGGCGAAAGGTGTTAACACACAAAAATTCGTTATGCATAGGGTATACAGTACAGTCGAGCAATGAGATCATTTTGTGGAAATTAGCGATGAGCAATAAACCTAAGCGGGGATTAAATGTTAGGTAATTTAAGGGCAGATCTGCCAAATTAACATAGTCTGTGCTAAACATGCGTTAACTAGAGAAGATTGAAAACTCTTTAGTTGTCTGTTTAAATGCCAATCACATTGACTGATTGATAAATTCACTACAAATTAGAGGTGGAGAACTATCGATAGTGGGCACCATCGATATTCGACGATAGTTAATTTTGAACCATCGATAGTGTCGATAGTGCTATCGATAGTCGTCGATACTATCGCCCGAAATTACAAAAAAAAATTTTTGGGGTATTGCAACAAATATTTGTTTATTTTAACCAAAAGTTTTGGTTTAGGAAGAAAAGAGTATTAATATTTTCCTCCTTCAAACGGGTTCGCCTCTCTGAAACAATTTGGCCCGCCTTGTTGAATGCTCTTCCGATTCAACGGACGTAGCGGGAATGCAAAGATATTTGCAAAAGAGACTTTTTATTGACGGAAAGTCACTTTGATTCACCTGAAATAAAAGCAATATATTTAATTATATAGAACCTATAATTCGTTTTAAATACATACCTTGATCCATAAAAGAGGGTCGATATCTTGGCTAGCAATTGCCCTCTCCAGATATTGCCTTTTGGTTAAAATTGCATCGACGCGTACGTTAGTTTTTTTGTTTGCCGATTGCTCACCTAAAAAATCGAACAATGTGTCCTGGGAGATAGTTTCCGTAACGACGGGCAGATCAATTGCGGATTCTTTAACTGCGAAATTTGCCAGTTCATTTTCAAATAATGTGGATGCTTGTTCAGCGTTAGAACTGTGCTGGAATCCTTTTTTTAAAGCGTGGATCCAATAAAGTAGCCGTCCTGCAGACTGTCCTTTGCTCATAAATGGAAAGGCGTTTCTTTATTGAACCCAATAAAATGCTTTGCATAATTTTTCCTTGCGAAGTGAGACGCCAACTATCGATGGCACTATCGATAGTGTTTGGGCCACTATCGAACATGTCTGCTGATATCGATTGTGGCTCGATAGTGCCCAACCATCGATAGTGTCGATAGTGCCATCGATAGTTCTCCACCTCTACTGCAAATCACTGTACGACTCGAAAAACTTGTTCACTATTCTTTGATTTGTCAATTAACAGAGAAAGCACTTGTAATAACTGGTAACAAATTTGTTTAAATACTTTAAATGATTATCTATTTTATCATGAATTTAATTAAGCTGTAGTTACATTTGAATCATATTTTGGAGATAAGTTTTCATTAACTTGCTTTAACTTTATCTATCGCCTTGTGCCCAATGTACAGCAGATATTACTTAGCTGACAAGCAAAACAATCAGTTTCAGTTGGACATAAATGTGTGATAAGCGTTATCATTGCTTTGATGATTGCCTCTTTGTGTGTTGAGTGCAAATTTGAGTGATTTTGAGTATTTGGTGTAGTGATCAGTTTGATTTGCCAGCTCATATGGAAAGGAGGCGCGCCATGCCCCATAATAAATGTGTGGTAAGCAGCAGCAGCAGCATCTGCAGCATCATATCCCAAAAAAAAAGAGGAAGAATTATTATCTGTGCGTCACGGTGCATGCAACGCGCTCGGCAGTGGCACGATTTGCCGATTCAACAATTCGCTGCGTTGAAAATTATTAAATTGTAAATAAATACAAAAAGGCAAAAGCAAAAAAAAAAGAATTATGTTCGTGTCGTTGTCGACACAGCGAAGTGTAGTTGTTGTTGTGTCTGCGATTGTGTGTGTTTGTGTTTTTGTTTTATTTATTTTTTTTTTAGTACTAGTACTCAAGCGCACCTCAGACGCTGCGGTCGGACGAACGGCGGTCGGAAATGTCGTTACTTGTTTGGTTGCCTTCACTTCACTTCACTTCGCACACTTCGTTTCTTTTGATTGTTTTTGTGGATTGGAGAAGAATCGGCGAATCGCAATACAAAAGCACACCTTTCATCTACCTTTCGCCTTTAGACCGAACTAAATGAACGCTTGTTTTAGTACTAAATCGAACGGTGCGAAAATTGGCAACGAAATCCGCTAAACGAAAATTTTTTAACTAATTCGCTCAGTTTTTCGCTATTTTTGTGTGTATTACTGTGTGTGTATATGTTTTGTTTTGCTTATCACAGCACACAAATTTGTTATGTTATAAAAGATAACAATAATTTCAACGACATTTAACTCTACATGCTAAATGCGAGCTAAATATGAAATAAAATAATAATATATATAAGTATATTAGTGCCTTGGTGTTAAAAATATAAAAGTTTTAGCACATTTTAAAAGGATTACACAGCAAAAAATAAACCCAAACGAACCATCCGATTCCTAACGAACACAGGTGAGAAAAAAAAGTGCAGTTCTTTGTGTGCCAAAGGGGCGTGGCTAAAGAGTATCTCTCTATATATACTGCTAGCCGGCACTTTAGTGTTCTAGCACTGTTGACATTAATAAAACCAAATATAAAATTGGATAAACAAAAAAGAAATACCCTATATGATTCATACACTGCAAAAGTTTGCCATTTTTTCCTGTACTTAAAAGCGATTTTAGCTTGTAAGTACTAATAAGCCCGTCATTTCGATATGCATATGCTAATACCACCAAAGAAACAATTACAAATGTATATACATAAAAATATATATATATGTTTATTTCCCTCTTTGGGCATCGTACTTATTACGATATTATAGCGTAAAGTGCCGCAATACTTGGCCCATCGGGACAAGTGAGTCATTTGACAGCGTCCAAGTTGAAAACAAACGTGCTCACATTTGCGGATGCAAACAGAGAGATCCCCTTTATCCAATAATTCATCTGAGCTTTGTTGTTTATGAAAGGCCAACAACTGGCAACCAGAAATTGTTCAACAATTTATTTGAACCAAAATAAACAGAGATTCTCTCGCACGCAGAACAGAGAACCGAACAAACCAAGGAGCAAAGCCAGAAACAATGCGTAGCCATGCCGGCAAAATGAAATGGAAAACACACAAGAAAGTTCACTCTAATGGGAAAAGCTGTAGACTATTAGATACCCTAGTAGTCAAATCAAGTTTACCAATATTCCGACTAGAAAATTTGGTTCTAATGTAACTAAAACATAATTTTGAAGAAGATTTATGATGATTTATTGTTATAAATTAAATTTTATAAATTTGTAAACATGAAAGTAAACAAATATAATAATGAAATACACTTTAGCTCGCTGCTAAAATTGTATATGTGTCAGAAATTATTTTTTTTTTTTGGTTTTTGAATATTCTGAAATCAGTTTCAATAAAGAAGAAATATTAAAGATTATATAATTGAAAATATTTATGTTAGCTTAACTAACTCCACCCATGTTATTAGAACAGGGTATGCAAAAATCAACAAAATATGAAACAATTTATAACTGCATAACATTTCTGTGGCAAGTGAACTTTTGCAATTAAAAAAGCCTGCTGGCAACTGGCAGACGAATCGTGATCCCAGCAAGACTACCAGATGGCCACACCGAGTTTTGAGTTTAGAAAATTTCCGCAATCACTGACCGAATACTTTATGCACACACTGTTTAGAGGGCGAAGCGGTAGAGATAGCCGACTATCTAATAAAATAATTAATGCTTTTCTAAGAACATTTTCCTGCCCTTCTCGAAATGTTTTTGTGTTGTTTTTTTTCGTGTTTTTTTTTTTTGGTATTTGTTGAAGATGGTTAGGCCTTTTTTTAAGCATTTTATTTATAGAAGAGTACGAAATGTGACGCATTTCGTTTAATTTGGCATGTGAACCTATTTATTTATTTATTTTTGTACTTTTTGTCGCTTTTTTAATTCGAGTGAATGACTTGTGTGCGCTTTTATTTAGTACATATGACAAGTTCTCGCATTATCTCTCGCATAGCCCCCATATATGTACAATTAAATGTTTATATGTACCTACATAGCTATATCACTTGTCTTCCTCATGTGTTTCAAACTTATTTCGCGCGATTCCAAAGTTCAGAGTTGTGGGCTTAGTGGGCCAAAAAGTTGATGGATGCATTTGTTAAAGCCAAAGGTAAATAACTTCCGATTTCTAATTATCATACAGGGTGTCTCGTTGGCCAGTAACTTTCCGCATACTTAGTTTTCTCTATCTTATCTATATTCTCGAGCATTTTTGCTAAAAAAAAAGCAAAGCTGCCTTCAACTTCACGTATTTCGTATTGTATATATTTGTGTCTGGTCTCTGCGATAAGCTGACAAGGTAGCCAAAGATACAAGATTGATGTCATCTCTCGCCCGCTGTCTTTTGGCACCGGCAATCTAATACTCTACATGTGTTGTATTGTTGGACAGCTGTCAAAAGAGTTCTGTTTACAGCCAAAAATACGTTGAATACGTTGAACTGATTAATTATTCACGATTTGTTGCAGTTATGACAGCTTTTCCCGCTTAGTATAGAAAAGTCTCAAGAAAGTGAAAACTGCTGAAATGACGTAAAATAATGTGTTCTAAACAGCGACAACGTGATAAAAAATCGTTCAGCTGTTGGCGTCAGTGTTAAATCCGTTTCGGAAATACAAATAGATCAATCCCAAGATGTTCTAAACAAAATACATACAAGAAAGGGTACTAAATGTTCAAAGCAGCTATATTTAAAGAGTTATCACTGTCATATATTTCAGTATTTTGATAAGTCCATTCTTCCTAGCGGTACAAACATGTACAGAATGACTTGGGCTTAAGAAAGTGTAAGTTGTTTGCACTTAACTTAAAAATGTTAAATACTATTATCAACAACTGTGTTAAGGTGTTATATTTTTAGTGTATTCTTAAAAGTGTTGAGCTCTTATATTATAAAGTTAATCTATAGAATGCAAATCTGCTTTTATTAAAGTAAATGCTGTGATCTAAAATATGCCATAATCATTAACTATCCATAAGTTTATATAGTCAGTGCAAAAAAACCAATAGAGGGTGTTTTTAATATTTAGTAAAATTTAATAATGTATCAAATCGCTAGCATTTAAGACGTTCTAAAACGTTTAATGCTAATATTTCTAAGCATAGCAATATTTAGTACTAAATTAGTTCTTTTAAAAATGCATTTTAAATAATAGAAATGCACTTAGTAAAGTAAAAATTATAAAAATCGTTTGTCGGCACTGCTAATAAATCAATTTTAAGCTGTACTAAAAATGTTTCAACAGAGTTTTAGGTGTACTAAAGATGTTATATTCATACATTGTGCGCTTAAAATCAATATTTTCTTAATTATTACTGTCTGTTTTGACTCAGGGCAGTATATATTGTTTATATATATACATATGTAAACTTCATAGTTAAGAAGCCACTCAACATTGTGAAAATAGCTGTCAAATCTTTGTAATCAATCAATGGCGCTGATGTTTTGACAATGTTTACCTGGTGCTACCTTGACATATCATTGGCATCGTAATCAATTGAACTGCTTATTGCTGAATTCCGTTTAGTTCTCTCTAAACAAATTTTGTAAATTTTCCTGTGGAGCATGTGTATTGTGCAATATTGTATTATATGTACTATATACATATGTATACCAATCGCTTTATAAATAACTTGAGTTTACATAGCACACAAATTGCGAAGTAAACAACTGGTCGAATGCCTCAAGTGACGTTAGAGCAAAAAGTTCTCCCTGTTTACTATATGTTGGAATCGGATTGAAACTAAATACAAATGAAAATAGCAATATGTACATTTGTATGCATATCCCCCCTCACCCCTTGTGACATTGAAAACTGCTGGTAGAGAATTGGGTTATCGCTTGTTTTGCTTAATCCAATCTGGCGTGAAAGCGCTTTAAACAAAATCTATAAACTGTAACATATACTATATAAATTGTGTGTACTAAATATGTACATAATACACAGCTGGAAATGAAGCAATCCATTTTGCGATTCTTTACTCTCAACGATCGCCCACAAAACACTGCAGTTTGACGGGAGCCAATATTAAATTCTCAATAAATATATATATTTACTATATAGATGTGTATATTTATACTTTTGCCATGTGCGCTGCATACAAAACTACACATTAGCATTCGGTTTGAAGCAATTAAAAACGCCCACGACTCGCTATTAGTCGTGTATTGAGCTTAAAGCACATTCAAGTAATACAGGCTTGTACTAAAATGTGCTAAATATATATTATATTGAACTTGAACTGCTGTTTTCTATATTTAATTCATTAACAGCTGTGCAACAATTATTTTTTATTATATTTGTTGCCTTTTATTTAGATATATTAAAGTACTAAGTGGAATATAAAGTGTATTTAATGTACTGCTCTAATTGCAATGTAATAAACACTACCCGATATTAGTACTTAAATGTGCTAAATTAATTTTAATTTCTATCGTTAAGCAACAGCTGTTTGTAAAATTTAAAAGCGTGGTCCTTATAAATATAATAACTAATAATAGGTTGGTTTAAAGTACATTGTTTGAGATTAAAAACAATTATATTATATTATAGTTGTCTGCACATCATTAACAGTTCTAAAACTTAATTATTTTGTATTTATTGCATTTTGAGCGAATCTGAACACTCCCTGCTATTTATTTTGTGTTCATATTTGTTCTTTCTCTTATCACCAATTTGTACTAACGTTCGTGTTTCCATTGTTTTTTCGTTTTTTTTTCAGATATCGTTTTCGCTTATCGAAAATACAACAAAAGTCTGTACCGAATGCTGCCGCCAAATTGCACAGAAATTCAAAATAATTGCGATAAGGCAAATGGAAATAACTGGTGCTATGTGCCACAGTTGCATTCAATGAGAAGAACCTGAAGAATCAGAAACGAACCGATGTGATACTTGGAGACTAAGCATTGCAACAACGATATAAATACATTAGTGTTTAGCAAATAGTTTAAAACTGTAGGAATACCGCAGATAAAATACAATACAATATCTGGTTAGAAGACTTTGAGCTAAAAGACTTGACAAAATTCAACATGGAACACTTGGATCTGGCGGGTTATCTGAATACACCAGTTAACTGGAATCTGGGCGCATTTGAACAGCAAGGTGAGTTGAAAAAAACGCTACTTTGGAACAAAGCAAATGCGTTTGTGGAATTATAATCAGAAATTGAATATATATTCTATATAGATTATAGACTCAATAAACGCCTATTAAATTGCTCTCTTTACTTTTCGCTCTCTGCTATTGTCCAATGACATGAGCTTAAAGTTAAGACAAAGCTCAGCTTTAAAGCTTTCACGAAGCTTACAGTCAAACTAAGCTTTCTGTTAAATATACAGCTACATTTTGATGTTTTTCAAAAGCTTTGAACAATTTTTTATTGATAACAGTTGCATTTAAAGCGCATATTACAGGTGAAAATATTACAAGCCCAACAATTGTGTCTACAAAACATAACATAATAATTACCTAAAAGTGCCTCAAAGATAATAAAAACAACTGTTGGAAGTATTGTATTTATTTAGATTTTCTTTTAACTTAAAGACTGAAATATTGCTTAAACTGCAATTTGATTTGCGGTTAGTGATTAAGAAATGCTGAATTAGCAACTAATTTAAGCAGTTTTTTCAGTTACTTGAAGCTAGTGTCATTGGCCCATTAAACATGCTCAGCTGGTCACTTTTATGCTCAACGCTTTTATTAATAAATTGCATAATTAAGCGGCATGATTCATGCCAAGAGGCAGAAGCAGCAGTAGAAGCAGCAGTAGAAGTAGTACTATAGAAGCTATGTTATATAGTCTGAGGCGATCCCGATGCGGGCGCATTGCGATAAGATCGTTGCAACAGTTGCAATTGTAATTGCAATTGTTGATGTTGTAGTTGTTTTGTCTCTGATGCTGTGTTGTTGCTGCTGTTGTTGTTTTTGCGAATGGAGGACTGCGAGGCGAACGGTGCCGGTGCCGGTGCCTGGGGCCGGTTGTCTCTGTGCAGACTGTCGCACAGCTCCACTGCCGCTTGGTGGCAATTCAGTTTTGTGGCAGGCACAGCTGGAGACGGTGCTGCAAAGATGCGCAATTGGCAGGCGCGGATTCTAAGTAAAATATTTGAAAAAAATAAATAAATAAATAATACAAAAAAAAATAAGCAATAATAATAAAAATATGTAGCAAATTAAATAATGAGAATATTTAGTAATAAAGCAAATAATCAATAAAATATTTGTAGAGTTTTAATTAAAAGAAAAATATTAAATAAAATATTAATAAATAAAATCGAGGAAACATTTCTATAACATGAAATTAATAATTAATTTTTATATATGAAATAATAAATTAAGTAAATTTTAGTTTGTAATGTGAAAATAAAATTTAAAAATATAAATTACTAACTATTTAACTTATATAAAAAGAAAAACAAAGGAAAATGATAGGAAAAATAGAAAAATTTATACTAATAAATTGCAAAAACATGAATATTTTAATAATTTATATTAATAAACATTTCTTTTTTATTAAAAATTTGTTTGCAGATGCCATCTACTTGTCAAATTCGCGGCAAATGCTGGAGCCCATCATGGAGGAGACTTCAGAGGATGAGGAGCATGCGCAAAACAGTTGGAATGGCTATGACCAAAGGGGCAGCTGTGGTGGCTTCTGGAGTTCCGCAGAGTCGGAGACGGGTTCGGTTATAAGAGTCGAAGTTAATAAGGGTAAGTTGGGTACTATATCCGATTTTTGCTATACTAATTACTACTTTTCCCTGCCAGATATCGACGTCATATCGGAACGTGACTTTGCCTGTCCACCGAAGCGGGCACGTCGCTGCCAGGATGAACAATTGCAGCAACAGCTGCAGCTTCAGTCACAACAGCCACATAGTCTGGAGGATATGGTGCAATTGCGTCGTCCGCCACCGCCGCGCTATGATGCGGAATCGCACAACAGTTTGGAGCGCTTTCTGGCGCTGGAGGCTTGCTCCCGAGACAGCTACGGCAGTCAGAGTCAAAGGAACAGCACGGGTAGTCGACGGGGTGGATTTGAGGATTTCTACTCCGACAATGATTCGTATCATTCGCTGTCGCGCAGCTCGTCGCTGGTGCAATTCGAATCGCTGGAGCGACAGATGACGCTGCAGGAGCAGCATCAGAGTATGAGCAGTCTGGGCAACAGTTCTCCATCGCTGCTAAGCTGTGAAACGGTAGCCAGCAGCGGTGGAGGAGGAGGAGGAGGAGGTGGTAACGGCTGCGGTGGCAGTCACAGCAATCCAGACAGTCGACGTGGCTCGGCAACATCGCTGCTAAAGCGTTACGAGTCCAGTGATGGACGACTGCATCAGACCTACTACGAACTGCACAAACTGGACTTTGAGGAGCAGCAACGTGAGCTGTTTGGTGCCTGCAAGAGTCTGCATCAGGCCGAGATTAAATCCGATTCGGAATCGAGCAGCACAAGCAGCACCAGTGATAGCAGTGGACACAGCATGTTGAGTGCCTGTCCGGGTAAACAAGATGCGGCCGGTGTACGGCGTTTGCCACTCAATTCGGCGGAGAATTTGTCAGAGGATTCGGGCTACTGTGAGCCAAGCACATTGCGACGCGCCAAATCGAAGAGCATACCAAAGAATTTCGACAAACTGTGCGAGGAGGAGGAGGTTGAGATGCTGGAACACGATGTGGCAGCAACAGCAACAGCAACAGCAACATCAACGGTGGCCGCAACAGCAACGCATTCCAAAAACTCCAATGATTTGTGTCAGACAAAAATAGAGCAGACAAATGAGACGCAGTCAACGCCATCGCCATCCCCATCCCCATCGCCATCCCCATCGCCGTCGTCTTCGTCGGCGTCTTCGCTTGGCTCTCCGACATCATCTATAAATAGCTGCGAGAGAGGCGTACACTCTCCGTCGGCATCGCCATCGCCATCGCCCAGCGGTTCAGCAGCATCAACCTCTTCTCCGACATCGACGACGTCGTCATCGTCGTCTGCCGCCTCGTTCACTTGGCTGCGCAACAGTTTGCCCGACATACGCGAGCCGCGAGGTTCGTCTCCCAAATTTCAAACGGACAACAACAGCTACGTGCTGGCCAACAACAGCAGCAGCAACAACAACACCAGCAGCAGCAGCAGCAGCAGCAGCAGCAGCTCCTCTGCCGAGTGCTCGCCAGTGTTGCCACGAACATCAGCATCACTAGCAGACACCAACAGCGTTCCCAACGAGCTGCAGCAGCTGGGACGACGTCGACGAGCACGTCGCTCCAATCGCAGTGAACGCAATTGCCAGAGCAGTGACGGACACAGTTCTAGCGAGGATTTGGATAACTTTGATTGCCACAGTTTGCCGCGCATACGACGCAGTTGCAGCTGGAACGATCGTTGCGGTGTGAGTGGTGGAGCAGCAGGTGCATCAGCAGGTGCGGGCTATTTGAATGCCAGCTATCAGAATCTAACCCTGTTGGATTACACGCTTCCGAGTGAGAACTGCAAACGCAGCTCCCTGGAAATGGATAAACGTGGTAAACGTGTAGTGTCTGGTGAGGATTATGAGCATCTCATCTGCAAGGGCAATTTCCTCTTGGATGAACTAAGTCAGATCTATGACAAAAATGTGTCCATACTCAATGACAAGACAGTGGAGCAGGAGCAGGAGCAGCGACCAGAACCCAAACCACTGCAGGATCTAATTGATGCTGTAGATGCGGCGCCAACACAATCACCGCCAACGCCACCGCCACAGGTGCAACATGTGCAATTAACCATTAGGAAGCCACCGGCGAGACAAAAGCGCAGCACTGGAGAGCTGGTGGTGCTGTCCCAGGAGGTGACACCAGTGACCAAACCAGCCGCAACTGTCATCAGTTTCAGCAGCTTTGGCAAAACCTTTGATCAGGATCCCACCAACTTGAGGACCTCCTATGCCCAATCTCTGGAGCAGTGCAACGTGGAACTGACTAACGTCAAGGTAACGGCACAACCAGTGCGTGTGCTGCCAAAGCGACGCTTTCAGAGCACAACGGCCAAGCAGCGCAGTCTGGTCAGCAGCACACCCAATCTGTCGGCCTACGATGCTGGTGGCCAGGAGACAGAGGATGATATTTATGTGAGCAGTGCACACAACTCCATGCATCAGTTGCCACAGGCAGCCACACAGCCCAAGCCATTGGGCATACTGCTGCCGGCGGGATCACGCAACTCATTCAGCAAGGAGGTGAGTTTCTGTCCCGTGGTGAGTAAATATTGCTGGCAGGAACAGTCCTCGGAGGAGCCACAGGAGGAGCAGCCAAGCAGCGATGAGGAGGAGGAGGAGCAGCAGCAAGACGATGATGAAGAGCTGTTGGATAACAACGATGCCACTGTTATTTATAACACCAAAGAGAACGAGAACATAGCAGCGCGCTACAATGCAGAGCAACAGCAACAGCAACAGTTAAGAGCGGCAACACAGCAAGAGCAGCAACAGCAGCAAGAGCAGCAACAGCAAAGAGAGCCAGAGCAAGCGCAAGAGAGCAACGTTGCGACGATCGACGACAAGAGCGCAGAGAGCGATGAAAACAATGAAAACATCGCCAGCATGGAAACGAAACAGCCGCAGCAACAGCTAAAAACATCGCCAACGTCGACGTCAACGTCGGCCGTTTCGGTTTTGGTTCCAAGCGTCGCTGCTGCCGTCAGTCTTGAAACACGCGTCGTCGCGAGCTCATCGTCCGCGTTAGCCGCTCCAGTTTCACAATCAGTTACACTACCAACGCCAGTAGTGGTGCCAGTTACAGTTACACATACGCAGCGTCCCTTGAGCCTGCACTTGCCCATCTTAAGCGAACCGCCCACAAATCGCGCACATCACATACTCTACGCCTCGCAGCAGCTGCTGCAGCGTTACGATAACGATCACGAACACGATCCGGATCACGACCACGACATCGATCACAATATGTCCAAGTCGCTGTCTAACAACTCGGCGCTCAGTCAATCCAGCGTCAACAACAATGAGTCACCGTTGAAGCAGCGCGCCAATAAAACCGATGAGAAGCATCCAAGTTCAAAGAGTTTCCTATCGCGTTTCGCGCACGGTTTGCGTTTCTCGTTGCGTCGCAAGAAGAAGCAACAGCAGCAACAACAACAGCAACTGGAACAGAAAACGCCTACAACGAAAACCGTTAAGCAGCAGAGCAGCAATGGCAAATCGCAAGATTTCATTCATATACCGCTTAAGCCGCCACGCAGCGGCATGCACGACGACAGCAACATCTCCGAGGCGAGCACCGCCAGCATGCACAGTCGGCAAACAACAACAACAACAGCAGCAGCAGCAGCGACAACATCAACAACAGCTGAGCTGGAACAGCTGCCGAAAACGTCAACGATGCAGAAGCTGGTGACAGGTAAGCCACCGCTGCCAAAGCAACCGCCGCGTCAGGCGCATGCGCTATCCTCGGCCAGTGGTGCCCGATTGCCAGCTGCTGCCAGTGCTGCCAGTGCTGCCCAGCAGGCGAGCATTGCTCTCTTAGATGCCGAACGCGAGCAATATGCGGCATTTGCCAAACAGTTGACATCGGGCCACCGTCAGGCAACAGCCACAGCGACAGCGACAATGCGCGACAACACGGACGCGGCGTTAACGGGAATTGCAAACGGTATCGGCATCGGCACCGAATCACCATCGCGCGCGAGTGTTGCCCAAAAGACGCAAATGTTCAATCAGCTGGGCAACAATTCCTCCTCCTCCTCCTCCACATCCGCCAGTGCCCCCCGTCCGTTAACAATGGTTACAGCCGTGCCGGTTGCCGTATCACCGATGCTCGACAATAAGATGGGTCTCATCGAAACCAATTTGGACACACACGAAACGGTTATATCGGGCAAGACGCGTTCCCTCATGGACATCACATGCAATCCAATGCATTTGCCGCACAAACGTTATCTGGTCAAGCGTCTGAATGTCACCAGCGCCGCCTACGACATTCGGGATAATGATGATGACAATGACCACGATGATGATGATGATGATGATGTTGATGTTGCCAGTGGACAGCGCATTAAGACATCGCACCAAGGGGGCGGTGTACAGATTGCCACAGTTCGAAGACCACACAAAAGCATGGAATTTCTGTTGGATAAAGAGAATCAAAAGAATGTTTTGGTGAGTACCGAAAACTAAAGAATTCCTTCACCATCTCCCAATGCTGCCTCGACCACAATTTGGCCCATTTTTGGGGTTGGGTTTTGGAAAACTACTTACACATAGTTTTTATGGCTTTTGTCTCGTGCACCAACACCAGCAGCAGCAGCAGCAGCAGTAGTGTTAGCGGCATCTTCATCCCCCAGTTGGCCAGACAGAGCCGCTCCCTTATGCTGCACTATTTAGCCAAAATGGGGTCGTTGCATTTTACGGTTCATTCTATAAAAAAATCAGCATAGAATTTGGCAAGCATTTAAGCACTGGTAGAAAAACTTTGAGCATTTTTAGCTGAAAATGCTGAATTTAAAGACTTAAAGCTTAAACATCTGTGCATCTGAATAGAAACTCTTTATTCTGAAAATATTTTTAAATTTGGAAAAATATAATACCAAGAGTTTTCATTTCATATAGGATTAATCGGAAGCTTAGACAGCTAAATGTTCGCTAAATATTTTTGGAATAAAGGTTTTTGAAATTACGAAACATAGACTTATTTTTGAAACTGTTTTCTAAAATAACTTTGGTTTTCCAAAATAATAATATACTTAAATTAAAATCAAATCTCTTAGGTAAACAAAGCTTACTCAACTATGCCTTTCTAGGGTATTTGCACTTCGTTCCAGCTTATTTTGATTTTTCGTTTTTGCCTGTTACAATATTATTCTAACGATTTCTTTAGCTCCTCCTTTTCGTGTTTATGTTCTCTTATAGTGCAAATTATGCATACATTTGTGTTCTCCCCTCCTCTACCTCTATCTCTCTCTTTCTTTGTCTGTCCCTGTCGCTCTAGTTCTTGCATTTCCACTTGAGCGGCGCCAACGTGCGACTTTGATCTTCCTTATGGCTGTTAATTGATTTCGCTAGATTATTGTCACGCTTCTCTTTCTGTTGCGCTGCCTTCCAACCCAACCCCTAAAAAAAAAACAACTCTCTTCATTCAGTCGCGCGTAACAGACAATAACTGTGAATTTTTGTGTCATCTCTTTGCTTTTTTCTGTCGCTTCTGCTTTGGACAGCTTAGCGCTTAGCCTCCACACCCACAGGCGCTCTCTCTCTCTTTCACACTCGTACTGCGTGCCGCATATCCATTAACATTATTCGTATCCTTTTCATGCATAATTCGCTAACTAATCGGATTTGCAGCGTGCACGCGTTTTAAAACGCCCACAAATCGCGTGATTGTGTTCGTGTGTTCACACATTCGTCTTAGTGGCTTATCCTTGGCGCTGCTCTCGTTGACATTGTTGTTGTCGCCTCGGATTTTCTCTTAATTTACAGAAACGCGTTTTTATGGCTCCTCAACAAATTACGACCAATTTAATGTCATCTTCTCAGCTGAGAGACTGAGACTGTGAGACAATGACCACTTGACCTTTGTGTTATAATATAATGTGTATAATGATGTGACAGGCCCCCCTGTCACTGTTCCTGTCCCTCACCCTTAGCCTGCCACGCCCCCTATTGTTTTTGCGGCTTTTTGTTGCCCTCGTTACATTTTGTTCGCACAATTTTTTGTCCATTATGTTAATCAGGTCGTTGGTTTTGGGCTTTTGTTGCTGTTGGCAGAGGTCGCCAAATGAAACTCTTGACCCAAAAGTTCAGTTCAGTTATCTGTTTGTGAAACATGAACAATTTATTTTGGTTTAAGCTTTGTTTTCTGCTTGTTATTAAATTAAGCCATCAAAATCAAGCAACTTTTGTGTTGCCTAATGGTGTGTGCACTTTATTTTGGCCGCCAGTGTTGGCAAATTGTACATCATTTATTAAAGAGACCTGATTTGCTTAATAGATTGGTCTTTAATTATGTATGATGGTAAAACAGTTATACAAGAAATCAATGTAAAAAGATATTTATTGATTTTTCAGTACATGTTAGATAGGTTATAGTATCTTATCTAACTGGCAAATCGTAAAAATAATTATCTACACACTTTTAATTTATTTCGCTGCACACTCAAACCAGTTTACAATTTATTTTTTTCACTTTTCGCAATAAAATGTTCTGGTTTTAAGTTAAACAAACGAAATATGCAAAGATTTTGTTTAAAAATAGCACAAAATTTCAAATTTGAAATGAAATTTAACAGATGACTCAATTTTGCTGCTCTAAAACTAAAGGAATGCATAAAAATGTATATAAAACTCAAGAGTTTTGCAAATGTTTATATTTTGTTTTTGATGTAGTATACTTAAAAGTATAAAGCGGTATTATGTATATACTAGATATAGTATAGTATACCATAAATCATGCCAAGCAGAATATATAAATTTCTGAAATTTGTTGTTAGTGTGTTTCTTTTAAAGGGTATCTAAATGTCATCACTCCTTATTTGCATTGCTGCGCCCATTTTTGGCGTCTTTTTGTTAGTTTTTTGTCTATGTTTTGGACTCCTACGTTTTTTCTTTTCTACAATTCCAACTTTCGCCTTGATTTCCGCTGGAACTTAACTGTAGAAATATATAGGTATATATAGTTTTAGTACTTGTTGTGTGTAAGTATTGTGTTTTTTTTTTTTTTGTTAACTCGTGCGGAAATATTTCAACATTGTCGCTTGGAGCCAAAGTTGTCATGCGGAATAGTAATGAAAAGAAAATAATCCAAAATGAAAGCAAAATTGTAGTTACGTTTAATATTTACTATGTTGCAAGCATACTAATTAAAATCATAATTAAATTTTGTATCATTTGATTGCCTTAACATAGCTGATAAGACTAAAATGCAGTTGGTAAATCTTTAGAAAATCCCTTCATATAAATATCAAAGAAAATAAATGAATGGTTTACTTTTCTACCTTTTCCTCTAACTACACACATTCTTGTACTTACTACGTCTTTAGTTATTTGCTTATCATTCCTGATAATACCAGCAACTATGCACAAGAACCCAAACAATAGCACTCCCACTCTCTCTGTGTCTTTTCTCTTTTCTCATAATCACTATTTAATGTGCTTAGATTTCATGTTCTTCAAATATTTGTTGTAAATATTGAAGGCGAAGGTAAAAACAAAACATCGCAACAACATAAAAACATCGCACAAGCCGCTTGGCTGCCTGCCCAACTGAGCGAGCACTTACAGTCTATCAAGTTCTCTTGCTGTAAACCGCTCTCTTAAGTGCTGCAGAGCGTGTAACAGCGCTGTTAATGTTACATGATCGGTGCAGTCACGTAGCGCATTATTTTGCAGCTGTTAATGCATTTCAGCTACCAGCTCTTGCCATCTGTTGCAGCTCTTACAAGTGCATATGTGTTCACTCTCTCTCTCTCTCTCTCTGTCTCTTTCTCTGTGCATTTGTTACCTGTTTCTTTTGGCAATACCGATCGCGGCGGTCTTATCTTTGGTCACAATTGTAAAGTGCCTGAACAATTTTTTCATTGCCATATTTGTAGCAATTTGTTTTGCTTGAACGAATACACGTCTATCATTAGCAGACATGTCTCTCCCTCTCTCCATCTGTCTTTCTCTATCTCTCCGTCAGAGATTTTGCCTAAAATGTCAAAACAATTGCGACAAAAACAGCGAAAAATGCAACTTGCTTTTCATGGGTTTTGCGGAAAAAGTTAGCTAAAGGAAAATGATTTAAAAATAGTTAGAGAGAGAGAAAAACCAGCGCTTTCTATTCAAAAGTATTTAAGTAGTATGTATTGTATACAGTTTCTGCGGCAGCTTAAAAATTGCACAAATAGCAGCTTTAACTAATTAAAATACTTCAATATTCCAGTGTTTAGTTGAGCTGAGCTCATGGCTTAAGCATTTTTTCATTGTCTAATGGACTCTGTAATTTATTCAAATTAAAGCGGTCTTTAGTCGGCTATGTCTGACTTTAAGTGCGGCATGCCTGTGCTACAGTGGCTTCCCACACAGTGTGCACGCCCTGGGCGAAAGTACGCAGCGCTAAAGGCAGGAAATTTAATTAATTTCAGTTTATTTTAGACTCATCTGTGTTTAGACTATTGTTATTGTTGGCTTTGCTGCTTCTGCTGCTGCTGGCCACAATTTATTTTTCACACGCCTTCTAAATTTCGCCTTCATTCTTTTCGCAGCGTGTAATTTTTCCTATTTGTTTTTGCGTAAACAATTGAAAATTGAGAAACTCTTAAAGAAAACAAAGTTTATTTTGCTATTTGCGCTTTTCTTATATTTCCCAAACTCAGACACTGAACTGCCAAATCAATTTTGTATATTGTTGGAGGAAATGTGTGGGTGCATTTTCCTCTGTATGATTGTGTGCGTGAGTGTGGGAGGTTCTTTAGGTGCAGTTGAACTCAATAAATAATTGCTGGAATTTTATAGATATTAATTGATGCATCTTGTATTTTAATTAATTTCTGGCTATTTTGTGTTATGCATTTATTACAAGCTCATAAATCATCATGAAAATAAAGAGATGTATGTTTTCTAATTAGTTCTGAATTAATGCAGCTCTAAAAGTTTATTTTAATTAAAAGTAGGTTTTTATTTAAAGGCTAAAGAGCTTAATATAGTAATATTGTAGTTACTAATATGCTTATAATATTATTTCGGAAACAAATAAGTTAGTTTATTTTTTATTTGCTCATTTTCTTCTTGGGCTTTTGCCTAATATTTGTTTGCTTTGCTTTTGGCCACTTTTATTCACACCTCAATTGGCAATTACCTTTAGCAAAGCAAAACAAATCCATTAAAATATTTATCTGACTTATTCAAATGTTTTTTTTTTTGTTGTTGTTTGTGCATGAATGATATACTGAATACTGTTATCGATTGACGATTTGGCCAAAAACTTGCTCCACTTTCAGCCAAGTCAGTCACCTGACACGCTTCTTTCTGACTTATGTCGTTCACATTTCTTCAATGAGTCAAGATTATATATACATACATACAATATGTAATTTCTTTCATTTTGTTAAACTCAGCAAATAAATTTTTAATGATTTTACGCAGTTTGCTGCAACTTTTCACGATCTGTTAATTTTTGGAAATAATAATATTTGTATAGTAAAATATATAGTACTTTTGCGAAACCTAAAAATAACTCTGAAATCAACAAAAATGGCCAAATGAAAATTTTAATAATTGTACATACATATTTATTGTAGATTACTTCGAGTTGTTTTTTTTTTTGTGTGAAACAATTTGAAGCTGATTGCAGCTTGATTTTTGTTTATTTGCGGATTTTGTTTAACAAACCATCAAGAGTAACTGGGTGAATCTTCTTGTTTGGCACTCGACACGTATTTTTAGTCACTGTCTATAATAAAAAATTATGATAAATTATGGTATGACCAGCTGTGTTTACTGAGACAACTCACAGCTAATCTACATGCTACATATATGTACTATATAGATGTTTTTATTGCCTACTGAGAGGAACAACTTTGTTTTCATGCCGCTGTTGATGCTGAGTAATTTATGTGTTGGCGACAAACCACACACACCAAATGACACTCTCATAGCCGAGTGTGAACCGTAAAAATAATAAAAATGTGAATGCATCGTGGAACTTTAGAACCCAATTATGTGTACGAGCATGAGTACAAGATGCCACATTTCACTGGCTGTTAATTCGACTTGCACCTCGCATCAAATTGTGGCACAATGTAAGCCTTTTAAAGCCGTTATCTTGAAGTGGCCCTAAGCTGCTACACTACAGACAGACGGCACACATAGCATACATAGATAGCAACCCGTCAAGATATGCGGAAGTTGCAGTTGCATCAAATCAAAAGACCGCACAACAAAATCCCAGCAAAAAGTAGAAAAGAAATCTCGAGCAAAAGGTTAAAGGACTTTATTATGTCGCGTACTAAGGAATTGGAACGCTGCTTGTGGGTGTGGCAGGGAGGGACAAGGGGTAGGCTTTTCAACGCTGCAGGGGCTGCGTCTAGTGGCCTTTAAAAGCGGTCGCCAGCTCTGTGAAGGGCCTAAAGTGCAGCATGGCGAAAGCAGCGTTAGATAATTTTAAATTGTTAGGATTTAGTCATATGAAAGGCATTTAATATATACTTTTACAGCATTTGATAATGGTATAACAGATTTAGCGTAAAATATAATACATAATAATTTAAATTAATATATACTAATTAATAACAATAAATTAACAGTGTGGTGCAAGAATATCATAGAAAGAACAGGTATAACCAATTTGTTGAATTCGTGCTAATAACATTTCTATGTGACTTTTGTTGTCCAATTCACATTGAATATAAGTTTTCCATATGCAAATCTAACAGTATATTAAATGAATAACTTGAAAATAAGTACAAAAGCTGTAAGCAATGACATCATGCTAGTAATTCATTTCAAGATAGAAAACAGAAGATTGAATTTGCTGTTGATCATCATCCATTGTTCAGCCATAAAGAATCTTCAGAATCATCACTGTTTATTGTTGTAGAGTTCCCTGAACTCGTCACGATCAATGCAAAGATTTCAAAGACAGTAGCAAAGTTTCAAGTGGTACTCCAAAGTATTTTGCACTCTTTTGTCTTTGGCGGAGATTCTGTGGAGATTCTTAAGCCTTCAACGCACATTCTCAGACAATTTGACAAGAAATCTAAGCTCAAAAGTAACTCAAATTTAATTGGTGTTAAGCAAAAAACAAGCTTGGCTTTTAAAACTGGGTTACCAAGACGACTGGTGTGTGTTTGCGTGTGGGCCACTGGCAAATTAATAAAGTTATGTTAACTGCCAGCGAGCAATGTTCAAGGCTAACTGAATGCTGATTGGAAACACTCACACACGCACATACTTAACTTAAATCAACTCTACTCTACAGACAACAGCTGCTGTTAGCCCCTCCCCTCACCGAAATGCACACCTGCCTTGCAATTCAGTTGAGTTTTATGTTGGACACCCCCTCGAAAAATAACAAGAGCAACAACAACAAGAGCCGGTGGCAGTGGCAGAGAGACAAATAACGCGCACTTCCTTTTCCGCTGCGTGTCGCCTTTCCCCTTCCAAACCGCTGGCCCTCGAGTGCATTCCAAAAATAACACACACACTATGTCTGCTTCTGTTTTTGGTTGAAATAAATCACATTTTAATGTGCCGCATCTTTCAGTTTTTCGAGGCATTTCATTCTGTTTACCTTTTGGCTCAGAGAGTGTGCCACATCTACAAATGTATGCATATATGTAGTATATATAAGATCTTTGTATAGTTATGTAAAATATATATGCAATCATTTAGCATATTATGCATGCCCACATTCATATATTGTATAATGTTTGTGCTTCTCTCTCTCTCTCTCAGACAACGTCGTCTGTTTTGGTTTGTTCTGAATTCTGTTTGCTCTTCCAGAGCTACTGCGGGTTATTCGTTATCTCACATTTCTTAGATGGGGTTGCTTAGCGAGCAACGACAAAGGAATGCCGCAATACGTGACAGTCAATCAATCAAAGTGCTATGAAACTGCAAACGAAATGGTCTTTGACCTTTTGGGTATATCAACAAAGAGAGTATGAGGGAAATTAATTATGTTATGAGTAGGGAAAAAGTTTAGAAGATTATGAGCAAAAGGAATATGCTTACATTTGGAATACTTTTAATTAACGTTTAGAAATTCTACTTGTATTAGCGAAATTCTGCAAAATATTTATAATTTTTTTGCTATATTTAAATACACTTTATCATATTATATTATAATAACTATGTGCTTATTTGACATTTTTATATCTTTTAACTTTTTACACGTATGCAAATTCGAATACTACTTGGTATACTGACTGACAATTCCACTGTTATATCTGTCACTCTGTAACTTTGTGTTATTTTTACTCATGGCACTTATTTATTTACTGAGTCTGCTATCATCGGTTTAGGATATATATATGCATTAGCATATGTTTAATCTACTCTGCAGACTACATTCTCTGTCTAAATTCCATGTCCATTGCCCGAGTTTCCTTGGGGTTTATTTTCAGTGACACATGCAAATGTAAATGACATTTGAATGCTGTCCCCCCCTTTCTCTCTCTCTGTATCTTCCTCGGTTGGTTTCCCTCCATGTGGCATATCCGAAAGGTCAGTTTATATACTGCTCTTCCCTGCTGCCCGCATTTGTATGCTGATTCTTCTGGGTAGCGAGGGGAATCTGTCGCATGCAGTAGAACTAAAATAAAATGTAAATTATTTGTAGTATATGGAGGTTACACTCACATAATATTTAGATAGTCAGGGTCGCTCATTAGCCTACTAGGGTGTGGGTACAATCGGGGACTTGAGGCATATCAGCTTTTCAGTTTTCAGTTTTCAACTTGGCGTGAAATGCGTTTGATAAATGCGAGGCACGTGCAACTTGTGTCTACGACTAGTTGAACTGTTGCCAGAACTCGATTTGGTTGTTGGCCAACTTCTGTTAACGGCTTGTTGCCATTTCTGGATCCCCATTTGATTACAGTTCGTTTTACATTTCTGGGCCATACTTGGCCATAGTCAAAGCTTGGCCCATTATGTAGAAGCCGCAGCGGAGAGGCATGACAATGGTTGGCCCTTTTGCCACTAGATGCCACTTCACACAGACAGACAGATGGACAGACAGACAAACCTACCTAATGTATCTGTCTGTCTGTCTGTCTGGCTGTTTGTCCCATCATTTGTGTTCTTTTTGCCCATGTCATAATTACTAGACATGCTCGCTTAATTGCAATCAACAGGAAGCATATAGTGCATAAATGCAGTTATGACTGTCATACACTATAAGCTAACTGCTCATAATTATAGTCAGAACCTTTAAATACCCTATGCCCAAAAGAGTTACGAGCTTTATTACCCTCTTAATGCTCCATAAAAGTGCTCAGAGTCGAAATAAACTTCAACTCGCACTAAAAGTTAAAGTTAACTTTGTGTATCTTTCCCGTCAACTTTTTTTTTATTTGCCGTATAGTCTGTGTGCTTTAATACCTGTTGCTAGTTGAGTTGGGGTATATCGATCAACTACTGTTAACGCTAAAAGATCAACTTAGAAATTGTGTTTGCCATGCAATATTTAAGTCTACTACAGGGTATTCTTTTAGTTAATCAGCGTTTTGTCCCATACATCCGCTTCCGTTTTCGGTCACGTCACGAGGGTTAAGTTATACCAATTCTTTATATACTCAGGGTGGTTCGGTTGGGTTCCTCCGTGTGAATCAATAGCAACGGGACAAGAGACTTTTTGTTATTTTGCCAGGGCAACAGCCACAAACACTGCAACAGTTTGTCAATCCATCAGGCACTAAAACCGAGTCCTTACCCCAATGTGGCATGTGTCAGTGACCCCATAGGTTAGCTGACCACAGACACCTTCTAGCAGCGCTTCTACTACCTCCACCTCTAACTATCCAACGTTTTAACTCAACTCCGCTTGGTCAGGCATAATTTCCAAGTTCTTCCTGTTTTTCCGTTTGAATAAATGTTACAAATTATGTTGCAAAAGGGTTGCTGCATTCTCATCGTGGGGTTCAACAAAGTTTATTGAGCGTGTCATTGGTGGTTGTTCCTAGAGATATCATCTACTACTATGTATATGTATATGTGCTTTTAAGGGTTATAACTGTATTATGCTGTTAGCAAATCAACATTGATATTAGCTAAAACTAAACATGCTTTTACACTTTGTTTTCCATCAAAGTGAATGTAAACTTTGGGATTTTCCACATAACATACGTGACTTGTTATTAATTTCATATTTTATTTACGTGAATTATACAATTAATCACTAGTTTATTATTTCCATTTACATTTACGTAACTCATAAGCTTTGTAATACTTACTTTAATGATATTTTTAGTTGTTTCTATTGGAAGAATTTTGTCAGGGATTACAAGTGTGAATTAGATTTTTTTCTGAAATATGATGTACATATTTATTCTGCCATAATACCGAGTGAGCTCATAATAATGTTTCTTAAACCGGTTGACGCTTAGGATTCTGGTTTTTATATAGCAAATGTTTATTTCTACTTATCAAAAGCAAAAAAATTGTTGAATAATTTCTAAAACTATGATTTTGCAGTAAACTAATTTTGAAAGGAGCCAATTAATGAGGAATAACTTGGTTAATTTCTAAAATGTCATAACTTAGTAAATTTTAATTGAAATACATTGTTATCAGTATTTCTAGTTGAGGCTGCTGATCTCACAACATCTGAATAAACTGACGCATAAACTAAACGCAGAATCGATTTGCACATATTCCACGTATTACGCAGTCTCTCGGTGACCTCGTCTCTTGATTTGTTGTCCTACATTTGCACTTATAGTAGTGTCTCTTTTATTAGTACACATTACGCATACGTACCGATGACCCAATGGCTTATCACCAACTGTCACTGCTTTCAATTGTGTGCACATTATAATATGTGCATATAAATACAAAAAAAAAAAATGAGAAATCAAGAGATACATCCGTTGCTTCAAAAAAATAACAGCCACATCTGGTTTGATTCGGCATAATAAATGTCACATCATCGCTTTGGACTGGACAAATTAAGGTGTTCACATCGGCGGAACAGACTGTCAAATATGAAGCAGATAAGCGAGCGTTTCAAGGTTGGGCTTACGAATAGTCTGGACTGTCGCGCCCCTCACTCTATAGCTCTAGCTCTATCTGCATGATTGATGGCAATCAAATATTTATATATTTGTACTCGAGCAATTGAATTACGGACTCGGACTCGCATAGTTCAGACAAAACTCACAATTTTGTTTATATAAAAGCAAAATAAACGCGCTAAAATTATTGCATATTTATTAATAAAACGCTTAGCATTGACTGTGTTGATTGTTGTTGTTGTTTTTATTCTCTGTTGTCATTGTAAACAATATGCGGAGAGACTTGAGATACCCTCTAGCTCAGAGCTGTCGATATGCGTTTTTTGTAATAGAACTCGTTTATTGAAATTCCAGTCGCGTCTCTCGCTGATGTTGTGTGATATCATTCTGAGTCAGAGTCGAGAGTTGAGAGTTACGCAACCATTTCGGGTGCTGATGAGCACAAACACTTGAGAGAGGGTCGCTTTATAAGCTTAGATAGGCAGTTTTAATATAAATTACATCAAATGTATCTTAACCTGTTATGATTGGTTGTGAATTTGTGAAGCAACCCTCGCTTTTATGTACTCAGCTTGAGACATTGCTTAGCTGATGTCAGCAATTAGCTTGATTAACGCCCCTGCTTAGCCAATTAAATTCAATTGCTTAAGATGCCAGAAAATTATGCAAAACGCACTTTTCACCTCGACTCGCTGACTCAGCCATTCACTGAGTATGTAAGTGAGTATGTAGTGAGTGTTTTGGCCCAGTTTTTCCTTTTTGTGTTAAATCTTAAATAGGCTCGCAAATGTTAAGGTGCTATGAACTCCCACTGACCGAGTACACCCACTTTTTTTTGGGTGAATACGCTCTGTCTGCCAACTGCCGCATGCCGCAAATTCTTTCACTCTTTGTTTTAATTTTCAATTGCAGAAAACTTAATTATACTGCTGTTTCAGTTTTGGCCCGTTGCCCAGCTCTGACGCCATTAAACAAACAAACCAAACAAAAAATAAATCAAATTAAATAAACCCATAACAGAAAGTAAAACTATAAAAAAAATTTAATTAAACTAAAGCGAAAATTGCATTTGCTGTGCACTCGCGTAATTCAATTCATTTTCATTTGCGTCCATCGACATTAAATGCCACGTGGCGGGCGGAGAACTTACATAAACATCACGATTTGCATTCGATAGACATGCGATAGACAGCCATTTAAATTGGCCAGATGTGCCATAATTTTACTGACCACATTTTTGACATTTGCCATATTCAACTGAAGAATTTAGCTTCAAAAATTCATACTAAATTTTGCATACTACCCGTTTATTGAAACTCTACTCTTTAAAGTTTTTTTTTTTTCTTTCTAAAAGATTTTGATATTTATTATAATATTCGTATTTCTTTACCAGAATTTTAAGATTTCTTAACGCCTTTTAGACAGTTAAAGATATGTTTTCAAATATAAAATAATGATTCTGATGAGCTTTTAGGATTTTTGTTTACAAACCTAAGTAATGTAACTCAGTTTACCCCTTCAATTTACACAACTCATCTATCATTTTCAAATCCCAAAATAAATTGTCAGCATTAGTTTGCAATTTTCTTGATTTGCTTTTTATATTGCTTTGGAACGCCCCCTCCCAGTGGACAGTTATTTGTTGCAATTTAAGTACGCGTTTATCTATATCATTGTTCTCTCGGTTCAGTTGATTGAGTGGGCTTCGTGTGGGTTTTCGAGTGCAATTTATCAGTGGAGAAAAAAGCTTAGTGTATACTATGTTGCTTGAGAAACTGTTTTTAAAGAACATAACAAAAAACTGTGACAGTGAATTTGCGTAGCGAAAGCCATATAAGGTGACTTGTGGCGCCCAACGTATGCTTGAGTAGTATAGTATGTAGGGTTATGTATGCCATGGTTCCATGGTTTCCATTTATCAAAGCAACGCCATTCATGAGCAAAAGAACGCCAAGCAAATCAAAGACCGCCCCATATGTAGTCCGAAGGTTCAACAACCTCACATAGAGCGCGAAAGGGAGAGAGCGAATAAGGGAGTGGGGAGAGCTAGAGAGAGAGAGAGAGGGAGAGGGAGAAGAGCTAGAAAAGTAAACGCCTCGTTTTATAAAAAGCGAAAGAAACAATCTCTGGCAATAACTTTTAATGTAAAACAGAGGCACATAGTTTGTTGAATATTTGCTAGATGAGATCAGATGATGTTCTGTGCACTGAGTTCGGTTGGGTTGAATGGGGTTGGGTTGAGTTGGAAATGGAATGAAATTAAAATGAAAACGAAAATGGTTGGGAGCAGCAGCACATTAATAATAATTACGCGACCGCTGACTTGACATCTGTTTGAAGTTTATGCTGGCATACCGCATCCCAGCTACAAAACATGGATCACTTTCCACTACCGATGGAGTTATTACAATGGCCCTATAAATAGACACTCCCAACTGACGATCGGCACGCAACCAGCAGTCATCGTTTAACTTTTGTTTTCATTTCGCCTCATATTATTCTGACCCTATTACTGGATACCCGAGCTGAGCACCAACTATGAGGCACTGATGAGTTTCTGTTCTTGGTAAACTCTGGTCAGTGGTGGGGTCTTTAGCGTATATTTATGTCTCCCCAATAACCCAGGGGGCTGTAGACGAGGTCATGGTTTTCTTTTGAATCATATAGATTAAGAGCTATATACCTCATCAGTTCAGCATTATCTACAACACGTTAAATATAAAATCTTCCAAATAAGTTCCATAACACACATAATCTACTTAAAGTTCTGGCTTCTTAAAGTTAAATTAAATATATTGTAGCATAATGGAAGGTGTTGAGTGACTCTTTCAGTCTTTCAATCGTGCCCCCTCTTTACTACGCCACTGTTGTCATTCGTTGCTGTCTTACAATTTGCTTTGTCTTTAGCAGAATGTAAAGCAATTGAAGTTTGGGTTGTTTGTTTAGTGGGCGTCCATCAACGCACACCCAAGACAAGAACAACAACCAGAACAACTGGAAGAACCCGTCGCGTATGTGGACTTGTCTGGTGACCTCTCCTCCCTATGTCTGCTCCCCGCCTGTCGCCCTGTTTGCCCACTTGTTGTGCATTTGTAGCTGTCGTTTAGGGCTTGTCAGTTGCCAATTGGCATTTATGTTTTCGTAAATTGATATTTCCGTAGGGTGCAGTATACCAGTAGTTGAAGCTCTTCAATAAGCTTGCAATGCATTCGACAAAAACAATTAAACTAATTTGCTCCATTTCTTTACATTCGCTTAAGGTAAATCGAATTGTCTTGTGTCCATTGAGTTTGTGTTTATCTAAATCAGTTTGTAAAATACCACGCCTGCTAATTGTCTGTGGAGTGGCCTGGCTTTATTAATTTAAGGCAATTAATTTAAGCTGTTAAGTGGCCAAAAACAATTTGCAGCTCGTTAAAGCGACGGCATCAATGGGTTAAGTGCCGCAGCGTTTTCACTCTATTCATTTCTCAGCAGCTACGTGCTTAATTGAAAGTTCAATGGATTTGAGCAGCGGCACAGCTTCACAAGAAGTGTTTCATTTCCCCTTTCTGCTCTTCTCTCCTCTCCTGCCACTCAAGCGATTCTCTAAAGATCTCTCATCTCTCAAGTGCATTTCATCTGTCGTTTTCAAATGAAACTCGTTGCACTTCAACCAGCTGCAAATATAAACTGCATTTTCATTTTCATTCGCATTCCCCTTCCCATATCAACTTGCCATTCCCTCAGTTTTGCCAAAAACAAAGACACTTAATCATCTGAGGTTTTCAGATTTACAGACCTTCTGAAACTGAGTTTAATTACTCGCCTGCACTTTGTCGCGCCCAAGTCTGTTGTCCACAGTCTAGACTCGAGACAATTCAATTTAATTTCGCAGTTCTTAGCTTCCCTCTCCCTTTGCACATTATTTTGGTTGACCAAGCAAACTGCAAGTCTGTTTTGCTCGAGTCTCATTTATCAAGAACCCTTTCAAATGACTCTTGTCCAACCCTTGAGGTCACAGCAAGCATTTGACGACTGGAAAATGTTTACTTGTTGTCAACTAATTAAACAATATACTCGACTTAAAACTGTGTCAGCAAATAGCTTAACTAATTTAACTACAAGTTGTTCAATCAATCAAATATAATGTTCTTATAATGTAATATAGAAATTAAATATATATATAATATATTCTAAGAATTTCTTAAAACAGAACTTTAAATAACAATAATAACAGAACAGTTGTTTGGTGACTAAATTTTATGCGAAGTTCTAGAAAAGTCAAAATCATTACCTGCAGTGGATTAGTATTTGAAATAGAGATTAATTCAAGCCGCTTTCAAAGGTGATTTAAAATAAGACTCTAAAGTATTGCCTGGATTAATCTAATCCTAGTTCAAATGTATAAATCCTAAATTCGAGGATTATTTTAATCTGCAGACTTTAACTCTGAACGCTAAGGAGCAACTTAACTTCGTACTATAATTTACGCTTTAAGTTCTGATGTAAGCTGAGTTTTAGTAGATAGAATTTTAGCATATATTTTTTTAACATGTTGAAATCTATCAATCAAATTATCTATCATCTATCAAAAACTCTACCATTATCTTAGGATAATAATAACAAAATTATTTGTTTGAAAAGTTTAAGTTCTAACATAATTTTAGATATATTTATGTCCAAGAATTTCTAAAACCATATACTACATTCACAGTAAATTGTTGATATAAAAGCTTGTTGATCTAAGCTAAAGTCTCAAAAATAAGTTTTCAAAGTTATCTGTCTTTAAGTTTCATTTGACTTAAAGCATAAATGATTACAGCACATTAATCTTATCAATTTGCAATTGACAGATATATGAACATAGTTATTACGTCAGTTGTATTTATAGATTCTCAAGTGTGTAATTTACCACATTGCTGAATACTAAGATAAGTTACTAAGAGAGTGAAAACTCCTTTAACATAAATGCATTTGTTAAGACTTTGATTTGTCAGCTTTGAAATACTTGTCAGCTGCTGTCAGCTTAGGGCAAAGGTGCAAATACGGTTTTTTGCAAAACGAGAACTGTAACCTGAAACTAATCAGCTATATAGACCTACATTTCATATGTGCAATAAACGACAGATGTCAGTTGGGTGTTAAAGGCGACATCGTAAAATAATTTTATGGTAACCTGCAAGCGCAGAAAGGTAGAAAAGGTGGAAAAGTGGGTGAAAGATGCCAAGTGTTAAATGGCAAAATGGACATATGAAATTGAGAAGCTATAAAAGCGACAAGGCGACACGACCCTTGAGAACACGTGTGTCCAGTTTGGGAAATGCCAAAATTAAAAAGCAATCAAGGAAATTCCCAGTCACCAGCTAATTACCGCACTTACCGTGAAAATGCTCAAGGGATTTTGTCAGGGGGCGTCTGGACCGCGCCTCGCCTACCTGCAGCAGGTAGAAGTGGGACAGCTCGGTGGGCTGAAGGGATCAGGTACTTGAGTTGAACCTTTTGCTATATAAGCCAAGACGGAGCTGAGGAATGACAACAGTTACCCAGTAACCAGCAAAGCAAACACATCTAAGCATCTCTACAAGATTTGTAAAGTTATTTGTACCAAGAAAAAAAATGGCCACCTACTTTTGCACTCAGTTTGTGGACTTCAACGAACCCAATAGCTATGTCAATGGCACAAGCGTTACATATACCCTGGACGCAGCTAGCTTTGGTCAACGTGATTTGAACCTGTTCATAGAGAGTCTGGAGACCATCTCCCGCATCGAAAGGGAGCGCCATGAACGTCGACAGCGTCGCAAGGAACAGAAGATGATTGAGGAGCGCATTGCACAGTTGGAGAACAAACGTTGTACCAGCCCCACACCCAGTGCCGAGGAGGCAGTCGATGAGCCGCAGATCTACTTGGAATCCAAGTGCATACCCTATGCCATAAGCGAATCCCTGCCGGTGGCCCAGAAGTCATCATCCGACTACGACATTTGTGGCGATGAAGCCTACGGCAGCGCTGATCAATCCCCGAGAAGCAGTGTCACCTACTGCAGTTGTGCCGGTGTTTCTAACACTGGTCTCGACTCTGATTCCGCTGAATCGGGTGTCTTTAATGGATCTCCGCCACCATTGCGTCCTCGTTCCCAGGTCATTACCAAGCCCAAGCAACGCTCCACACGTTCCCGTATCATCAGTATGGTTTTGAAGCGGGAATATACCAAGACACCTTCTGCCGAGGTCATGGAGCATACCGATCGCTGTGAGCATCTGCTGAACAGCACCATTAAGCATCGATACGATCATTTGTCCACCAAATCCCGTCGCGGCATTGCCTGCAGCCAGGGCTCACCCGAGGAACGCTTCCTTGACAAAGCCCTGCGCTATCTTACCTTGTGATTTGACACTATACAAAGTTCCTTTAGCCTTAAATAATACTTTTCTTTAAACCAATTTATCAATATACCAGCGTAGATTTGTTTGCAAAACATTCCAAAATAAAATAAAAAAAATATAAAAAACTTTATCTTTTTTCTTGCATAAATTATTCAAAGTAGCTTTGAACATATATAAGAAGTTATTACAAATTATTTAACACACATTTTTGTAAGATAAACTATCTTCCTAAGTGCATTGGGGAGTTCTAAAACCCTTTATGAATCGTAATCTCACAGTATTCTTTCATATAATACTTTTGCTACTATCCCAACTTATACAATTCCATCCCTCACTCATGCCTTATATCTCATTGCTCCCTGACGTTTCTAACCCACTGACATTATTTGTCAACTGAGAGGCTGAGTAAACCATTTCTTCATCCCGATCTCGATAATCTGCTGCAATTTAACGGGCTGTTTGAGTGTTGGCGTTTTGTGACGTTTTTCTCTGAGTTTTCCGGTTGGAATGAGTGCGACCTGCTCTATAAATAGACGACCCAATGACACTCTATTTGAACAACGTTTGCTTCTGCTATTTACAGAATCTTTCTCTTTTTCTCACTCTGTCTGTTTGTCTTGTTCTCACTGTCTTGACCGCCTGTTGCTGTTCGTTTTGTTTATACGACTGCACAGGATGTTTCTGCGCGCATAGCACAGGGTATTTATGGTTGCATCCTTTAGGGTTGCCATAAAAAGCTCAGCGCTGTTGCGTCTCAATTTGTTTGTCATGCGCGAAAGCTGCTATAAACACTCGCTTTTGGCTTTTGGCTGTGACTTTGGCTATCATTTTTTGGCTCGCTGCTCAGTATCTATCACAAATTCAAAAGCGTAGCATACATTTGGGCGCCGGAAATGGCAAACGGCGCGTAGTGCTCGCTCTTTACGTGTGTGTGTGTCGCGTGTCGTGAGTGTGTGTATGTGTTGCGTGGTGTTGCATGTCGAGCGCGCCATGTTTGCTCAAGTAAAAGCCAAATTTGATTAATTCACTTAGACTAAGCGAAAAAAAGAACACACACACACAATCAGCCAGTCAGAAGTCTTAAAAGTGCCGAAATACGCATTTGGCAAACAGCCTCAAAAACTTGCCACTGCTGCAAACGCAATCGTAGTTCCTTCAACATCGTACAACTTCCTCTTCTGCAACTCATTTAGCACTTGCTTTCCCTTGACAATAAAATATGAATTGATGCGCGCGCTGCGCCATAGTATTCCCTATATATATTTTTGTATATATATAGTATATATATTTTATATTGTATATCGTGTATATCTATCTATATATACTACATGCATATATTTGTGTCTTGCGTTTGACACTTTTTTTTCGCTGCCTGTCAATTTTAAGGTCAACTCGTTGAAGGCGTTCAATGGGGGGGAGTGGAAAGCAGCACGCGTTCAACCAAAATTTAATCAAATAAACACAAAAACATAGATATGTTATTTATATATAAAAATACAAATTTAGTCAAGCAACATTTGCGCTGTTCTATTTTTTTTTTTGTATTTTTTTTGGGGTGTGCCTATTTTATGGCTTGCAGTTTTCCCACTTTGCGTGGGTGCGTATATGTATGTGTGTGTGTGTGTATGGCACTTTTATTGACTTCTTTTTGCGTATTTGTGTGCGTGTGCTAATTGAGTTTTCTAGTGTATACATGTGTTTGTGTGTATCTGTGTCTCTTACAAATCTAACAAATTTCACACACAACACTTTTGCAATTTACATCAAAATTCCTAGCATATAAAAAGCATAAAAAAATATTAAAAAAAATTAAATAAATAAATAAATATAAGATATATATATATTTTTTAAATATATCGCAAACAGTAAGAACTGTATATAATGCTGCAATACGATCAGGTAAATGAGAGCGACAATTTGTTTTATCATATTGAATCACATCACATCACATGTTGACGTCAAATCAGCTGCCAAACAGTCAGCCCTCTGTCTTCTGCTCTTCCCCTCCCTTTTAGCACCCACTCGCCGGCATTTGAATATGACCCAAATAAGCTTAGACTGTTGCCGCTTGCCTCTTGCCACTTCCCATTTGTCGCCTGTCGCTGCAGCGTTTTCCATAGTTGATTCAATTGCAGCTGTACCACAACAATTGCTGCACACGCCAAGCGGACGACATTCAGCTCCTTTCCTCCACCACCTTCTACACCCCCTTCTTCCTTTCTCTTTCCCTCTCTTGCTGCTCCTTGCCGTTCTGCTCTGTCTCCATTGTCATTGCAGTCGCTGAAGTGCCATTGCATACGTGTATGACGACTGTGATTAACTTTTGTCAGTCTTTTGTCTTGCAGTGTCTCTGTCTCTGTTTCTCTATTTCTTTTTTCTCACTCCCCCCACTTGCCCTGTCTCTGTCTCTGCCGCTGTCTTGTTTTTGTATGCGCTTTTTGTCTTTTACATTGTCCTACAGCCAAGGCAAAATGTTGGTATCCACCATAGTATTGTTTACACTTGAGATGCTAACTCAAGTTTTTGCTATGCACTTGAAATCTTTTATTAAGCACTTGCCTTGAGAGATAACTGCTACTGTGTGTGTGTGTGTGTTGGCTTAGATGTTGTCTAGTCTAACCGACTTGGAGCATGCTCAAACATAATACAAACTAAGCAATGTTTATAATTTGTTAAACCTTATTAGCCACGTCAATCTGCTGCTGAAAACAAGGCCAATATTAATTTATAATTCAGTGTGTAAATTTAATGTAGCAAAATAAATTTGATTAATATTAATAGTCTTATTTATTAATTAATTTTACGATATGAGAAAGTCAAACAGAATGTCTATGGAAGTAAATTCTAATAAGTAATAATAATATTTTTAATTAATATTAATAATATCCGCTTGCTTCAATAAATCAAGGCACACTATGACTATTTTAATAATAGGGAAATATTTTAAATTAGTCTAGATTGGAAATTGAGAGCCAATAGTTCTATAATTTATTACATTCTTTGGGTGAAGAAATTCCTCATTTCTACTTAAACTCAGCAGTCTTTCATAGCATTGGCCATTGTAAAGTTGTACCAAAAAAGCCCCCAGATGCGAATGCCACTTACTACTTATAACATTTGTTAAATTTTAAATAAATAGGGTTTTAGTATTAATTTATTTTTATTTTAAATATTTGATTTGTACATTTATCTAGGACACACTTTAATAACAGATAAGCTGTCATCTACAGCAACTTTTGGCCACCTCTCCCTTGACTGGCCACAATTATACATAATCTAGTTCATAACTTTTTTACACCAAAACTTATACCTTAGGCATTTGTCAGATCTGGCACCTGTCATACACACACACACACAAACACAGCTGTAGATACACTTACTCACAGTTGTTTGTGCACATAACCCAGAAATGACGCACAACAGTTTTTGTATTGTTTTTGCATTGCAACTGCTTTCCTTCCGTTTTTACTTAGTCCTGTGGCAAAGGACTTTATATAGTCCAGTTTACAAGTTTTGTGGGCCGCAATGTGACACCATTCAAAAAACACACACAAACAAACAAACAAACAAACAAACAAAAGTAAAAGTTTGCTTAAGTTATCCAAAAAGTTTTGATTTTGCTGAATCATTACACACAAACACTCACTCACACATACACACAGTGTGCCATAAAATGAAAATTATATCATTCCAAACAGTCTTTTATGAACACTCAATAAATCATTCGATTCGCAGCTGAGTCTAAAATTGAGCTTAGAATTGCCAATCAATGAAAGCGACTGAAGAAACCTGTTGATATTCGGGCATTGTTCTGAACTTGGAACTGGTTTTTCCTTTGAAGGTTGACAAGAAATTGTATATAATTTAAGTTTTAGAAGTTTGCTGACTAGAATTATATATATAATCTTTAATTTATGATATAAATAACAACTAGTTTCTTTAGCTAAAAGTGGGTAAGGAAACAAAGAAGATTAGTTAGGGATGGGGAGCTTATTTTGAGGCCTGCTTCATATAAAGCATAAGACTATTCTTACACATTATTTGTATATTTAAAATATTACCTAACTAACTGAATATTCTCTTGTCTCTCTCCTTTAATTGCAGCCACCTGAGAATGAATTACAGAAATCACATGATCACAATCCGGCCGCCTTGAGCGAGCATCAGTTGCGGGTGCAGGCCTCGTTGCAGCGCCTCAATATACCCGACTGGTTCCGACAATACAATCAAAATGCTGCTAGGTCGCCAGATGGCGCCAATGCCGGTGCCGGAGCGACCTCTGGCGGCTACAAGCCTGGCAACTTTACACGAAAACGCACACAGGACTCGGGTCGCTGGCAGGGTCTCAACTCGAAGACGACTTCGCTCAGTTCGCTGGGATCACAGCGCTCCGATCGTAGTCCCCTGCTGTTGAGTCCCTCGGCGCACAGTCATCATGGCGGTCAGAGCAGCGGTGTCGTTGGCTCAGCAGCGAGCCATCATCATGGTCAAGGGCAAGCACAAGGTGTGGGCGTGGGTGTGGGTGCCACACGATGGTCCACCTCACACCTAAACTCCACACAAACGTCGCCAAGTGTCTCGCAACGTGGCAGCTTTGCGCGTGGCGCTCCTATCAACAGCAGCTTTATGTCGGTGGCAAGTGGCAGCAGTACCGGCACAGGCGGTGTACTGAGGAACTCCTATCGCCAGCCCTATCTCGGCTGGCGCAGCACAGAGAAGCTATCACAGCGCACGCCACACGAGCGGTAAGCTTGAATATAGATTCCAACAGAGTTGTGAATAGTAATGCAATAATCTAAATCCCTTTCAGACTGGCCAACTCGCTGCTGGCACAACGAACATCGCCCACAACGGCAACGGCAACAAATGGTCTGCGCACCGTACAGCCAGTGACTCCAGAGATCCAGAGCTCCATCAAGGAGGTCACCTCGGCCATTGTGCACTATGTGAACGATCAGACACAGGCGCAGCACTTGCAACACCAACAACAACAACGCAGCCGCTCGGCGAGTCCCAATTCGAGGTAGGCAACGGATTCAAAATCACAAAAACCGTTGCACCGAGCCACAAATCTAAATATATATCTATATATACACATTGAGCTTCAGTTCAAGCTGTAGTAGCAGTCGTCTTCTATATATCCCACAACAAAAATCTAAAGAAAACCATCCCAAACCATCTGTGTGTAGTTGTTATCATCAATCCAGCTATCTACTTTCATAATCCTATACTCATTTCTATGCTCCACACCATTTCGTATCTTTCTCGTATTTCAAAATTTTCATTTCTCCTCCGGCAACTACACAACGCGTAGCTACCTGTAAAAGTCACCCAGTTGCACCAGCACCTGCCTGAAACTGCCGCACACGCGGTCAGTGCAGTTCTCATCGATGTCCGTGCGAGGTAAGCGAGCCCCCTCACATTTCCCATGTTGGGCTTTGTCATCCTCATCAAGTCAAGTCGTCTTCCTCCATATGATTAGTATATATGGCTAACCACAGTGACTAATACAATATCTAAATGTCATTTAGTATCTATAAATTTTACTATATATATATCTATCTGTATGTTTGTGAGTTCTGTAAGTGAAAGTCTGTGTGTGATTGTGTTTCTGGCTTCTACTAAAACACTAAACAAACTAAAAACAAACAGCATTTGCCTCGAAATCATGCTTTTGGATTGTTGCCAAGTATTATGTGTGTGTGTGTAGCTGGCATAATTGGGTTAGGTCAGGTTAGGTCAGGTCAGAATCCCATGTTTATGCAAATTGACAATAGGCCAAGGGAAGAAGTCTCATACAAATGGAAATACGACTCCAATCACAGCTATAAATCGCCTTAAATTATGAAATCTACAACTTAAAATAGGGTTCTTTTTAGTTTTTCATGGAAAAGAGGCATAACGATTTATTGTAATCTAGCAACAATATCCCTATTCTAGAAATTATCTTATCAAAATCGGGTTTAAGTAAGCCAGATTCGTTTGGTATTTTTGTTATATTTTACGCACTTTTTAGTGTATTTGATATATGTATATTATATCAAATTAAATAGTATAAAAATCAGCTAACTATATGAAGCGCAGTGTTTTTAATAGTCAGCTCATTCTTTTCAACTCTTATAATTATTATTATTTTGACCACAATTAACCGTAATTTTATCGTCAGTCAGAATCAATTTACAGTTTACACAATTACCAGAAAGTCAATCAGATTGAAATTGATTTCATTTCACTTTCAAATGGAAGCTTTATGTGCAACCTTTTCCCGGGGCTATTAATAAGCCTCGACAAAAGAGGCTTTTCCATCCTTTTATACACTCTCTCTCACTCTTCCCCTTTTGCATGGCATTTAAATGTCAACAATGCATTGAGAGGGACGTCTCTACCTCTGGCTAGTTCCAGGGTATGTCTGGGATGGCTATAGCTGGCCAATCATCGGCTGGCACTTGTACACGTTTCGAGTGGAGCCCACTTTTGTCCTGCGGCAGTGCCAATCATTATGAAAATCAATAATATTAAAGTAGAGCAAATTTTGTACAGGGTGCTATGACTAAAATGAATACAATGTAGGATACAATTTGTACAGTAGCGTTAGGCACTCACGACCTTATAGACAAGACGATCCTTAAATCAAATAACCTATAATTTTCATACATTTTGGTCATCTAAAACTTTGGGTAGCTTTTTAAAGATTCCTTTGAGTTTTCATTGCCGAGTTATAAAGTAAAGTAAAAACTCTCCTCAGTTTTCTTGCAGAGTATCTAGTGATTCTTATGCAAAAGTTTGCAAAACTCTTATGTGTTCTGTAATCAGGCCGCCAGTCAGGCGCCCCTAACAACCCTCTACAACCGCAGCAGCCAACATGGCGTATGCTTTACTCGCTTACGCTCTCTCGCTCTGTCGTTCTCTGTTGGGGCGTTGTCGGGCTCACTCACACGTGCACATAGACAGAACAGACATAGACACCACCCCAACCGAAGCGAGCACCCGTTTTATGCTCTCGATCCCACCATTTTGGCTCTGGCAATTTCAGTGTCCACATATCCATTGACGTTTCATTTTCATTCGTGTGCCACGTCTGCTTCCAAGCGCTACACACACTAGAGCTCTGTGCCACAAGGGAAAATAATTATATAAAAATCATATTTTGAGTCGATTATCAAGTGCAGTTTTTAGTTGGGTTGAGTAATCAAATCTACGAGGCATAACAATCGAAAAGTTGTCAAAGGTTAGTGTCCTATGCTGCTGCAACTGCAACTGCTGCTGCTGCTGCTGCTGCCACAAGTGCAGTGTGAGTCACACAGCTGCCGCCAGTGACGTCACATATTGATTTTACTACCTTGGTGTTTTGTTGTTCTATATACACACACTACTATAAGTTTTCATTGTTATTTATAACTAATCTCGTATTGTTTAATTATTGTTGACTCTGCAGAAAGTGTTGGCTGGAGAGCAGTTTTGTTGGCACACGGCCGCTGGACTCACCGCAAACACCCATCATCGATAGCAGCCCGACCACTTCCCAGCAGCAACATCCTCAGCTGCAACAACAGCAGCTGTATCACTTGGATGCCACAACAGTGGTTGCCGCTACACAGCCGCCATTACGCATGAACGGACTTAGCCGAGTCGGCGGCGGTGGCGGTGAGTCCACCATATATATCTGATCTGATTCGTAGCACAGCGCAATAGGACAATAGCAATAGGCGTGCTTAGATATTCTATACACTGCTCTCACTCCCACTCTTGCATATATATATATATATATATTGTTTTTATTTTTTTATGATTTTTGTAATGTTTACAAAAAAGATAACGTAGCACAAAACTGAGAAATGCCTTATATATATATATATATACACAAATATATTACATATGCTTAGTATGTAGAATCAGAGAGATTCCCGTTATGATTTCATAGTTGCACACTCACACACACATATACACACCTACACACACACAGATGTAGCTTGAAATGCAATTTTTCTTTTTTTTTTTTGTATTTGTATTATGGTTTCTAATTTTGATTTTCTACAAGAAATAAAGCAACAATTTTAACTGCTAGGGTGCAAAGTGCAAAGTGCATTTCGACTGTAAAAACAATCAAAAAAAGAAAGAAAAAAAAACTACACAATTTGACAAACGAAACAAACAACAATTTGAAAATAGTTAAATGTGAATGAGTAATACATACATATATTTTTAGTGTTTACAAACTTATTTTAAAGTACTATTTAATTTTATAATTAATTTTTAATAAATACACACAGCTATGGCATACAGTTAATTATAAATGTATTATTATTATTTTTACCAATTTTATGCATATATTCACACACACACACACACACTCACACAACCACAACCATGTTCATTAATTCTTTTGTTATTGTCAATTCATAGCATACTTATCTGCGCATAAGTTTGCTATGCAACATTCATTGGCATTATTCAATTTTTAATCATTGTTTAATTCAGTTCAACTCTCATGTCTTCATTTTGGAATTTTCTATTTTAGGCTTGGTTTTTAAAACTAGAAAAATTCACGTACCTAACAAACAATAAACACACGAAAAACAGCAACATACAATTAACTGACAAACTGACAAACAAAACGGAATAATTTAAAAACTAAGCGTGCTATAAATTTAAATTCTTTATATACATACAAAACATTTTATATATTTATACATACATATATTAATAACGATGTATTATTTTTATTACAAAAGCAACGAACGATTTGATCATGTCTTTTATTTCGATTACTTATCTACTTTTAATGTTACAATATAATTTTTGTAAAAATTATTTTTTAAAATTGAAATCGATATATAGTAGTGTGCTTTATATACAACTGTCGCTCAATTTTGGGCAACCAATAAAAACTGATTTATATTTTATTCAAAATGTTATGATTTTTGTAGTTTCTTTATTTGTTGTAGCTGCTGCTTCTTTTATTCTTTTTTTTAGCTTTTTGCATATGTAAATAATACAAACATAACGTTTTCTCAGTGTAATTGTTATAAACTAATCCACACGCATTTAGTTATTAAGCAGAACATTTATTACTGCGCTAAACGTATATTTTTTATTCAAGCCTAACAACAAATTTGTTTTTGTATTCCTATATTTTATGCCGTGCATTTTTATCACTTGCAAAAAAAAACAAAAAAAAAAAACTACTTAAATATTTAACAAAATTTGGGCTAATTAAAAAAAAAAATTAAAACAAAACAAATCAAAAAAAAAGCGCCAGAACGCTCGTTGAGCAGCGCATCGCTAGAAGATGTCCTAGCTTCACTTTTAGGACTGCCAACTACCTCCTCCTCCAACAACAGCCAGAACACCAATTCCAACAAGCACAACAGCAACAACATCAACAACAGAAATCCCAATCAAGCGACAACAACGTCTACAATTGCAGGGTCCTCGACGACAGGTATGAACCTGTAAGTTTTTGTTCCAATATAACCGCTACCCAAAAATCTAAAAAAAAAAAAAACAAAAACCACAAAAAGATAACAACAAAAATATGTTTGGACTATAAGAAAAAAAAAACAAATGATGAAGAAATGGGTATAGGAAACAAATAAACAAATGCTCATAAAGCGCTTTATAATCGTAATTATATACATATATATTAAATACATATATATTATATACATATATGCTCTTATACTCGGCCTACTTATTACTCAGTGCTATGTGTTCTTACTCCTTTTATTTAATGAATAATACTTCAAGTTTATGGTAGTTTTGTTCAACAATTCTCATCAAGCGCATACAGATTTCGTTTCAGTTATTGATTTCAAAACTAACTAAATTACACTGAGAAAAATGCATACATACAAAAACAAAAACCAAAAAACATATACTGATACTTTGAGCTGCGCTTGTCAAAACACTACAACAACTACAGCTACAATAATAATAATAATAATAATACCCTATCCTCATTATTAGTGCTCAGCATGTGAGATAGTGTATCTCAGTTACCATTGTGAATGCTCATTGTTTGTTGTTATTGTTGTTGTTGTATATATTGAATTTGTTAATTGGAACTACAAGTTGTTTATATCGTAATATTTATCTAATAGATACAACAGCAGCTAGTCGTCGTCAACAGCTGGAGGTGGAGCAGCAGCTGCTGCGTCGTCGCAGCGAGGGTGACGCACCCAGCACACAGCAGAAGTCACAGCAAACTCAGTCTCAAACCCAATCCCAATCACAGTCTCAATCCCAATCACAGTCTCAATCCCATTCACAAGTTGCAGCTAATGCCAGCAATCGGCGAGTGTCGCTGGGCGACTCCAACTGCAACGCGGAGAAGGGGCACAGCAGCAGTAATGGGGGAGCAGGGTTCGTCATCGATAGCCAGCTGCAGATCAGGTGTCGCAACACCAAGTGTGAGGCCAGCGCCTCGCCTGCCGATGCCAAGAAGCTCTACAAGTCATGCCACAATTGTACCCATCTATATTGTTCACGTGAGTGTCGGCGCGCCCACTGGGAGAAGCATCGGAAGGCGTGTCTGCACTCGCGTGCCTCCAATCTGTGCCGCCAGGTGTTAGCCACCTGCAAGGACGACCTCGACTCGCAGCGTCACCTCAGTCTGTTGGCCCGCAAGGGCAGTCTCTCCCAAGGACGTGGCGTCGTACGTGTGCTCTTTCGCAGCGCCGAGGCAGCCGAGGGATTCATCAAGCATGGATTTCAGTGCATGGGCGAGGCCTCATATGTACGCTGGCCGGATCTAATGCCAGCCGAAATGGGTCTGGAACTCTATTCGGAACTGCTCAAGCTCAGCACCGAATACAAACCCGAATCCAAGATGCTCATCTATGTGGCCATTTGTGTGGTCTCCGAGGCACCGGGCATGGGTCAGGCCCCGGTGCGCTGGGAACGCCAGCTGGTCTCCCGTTGCGCCAAGCTCAAACTCTGCAAGACCGTACTCGCCGAACTGGAGCTGCAGCAGCAGGCACTGCAGCAACCGCTGGCCGTAATGGCTGTGCCGGAGCGCACAGAGATCCTAATACTCACCTTCAATCCGGGTTTGCGTTCGCTGCCTGGCAATCGGGAGCTCATACTGTCCAACATATTGGATATATTGTCGCGTCGTGGCGTACTGCTGCGTAAGCATTATCCGGAGATCTATCAGCGCCTGCAGACCTACACCGAGGGTCAGACGGACAAGTTCAATCCGGTGACGCTGCATCCACGCGACTCGCAGACCGGCCAGAGCTTCGTCTGCATCATCATGCCCGTCCACACGGACAGTGAGTTCATCAAACTGCCCTCGGCAGCCGATGGTGGCGGCAATCGGGTGACCACCATCGATGTGGGTTCACCGGCTGCTCTGGCCCAGCTGGATGATGATGAGCTGCTCACACGCACCACCCAAGCGAGTTGATTGAAGGACAACAACAACATTCGCAGCGGCAGCGGCAGCAGTAGGCGTAGCGGCAGTGCCACGCCTCCGCACGCCCTCAACGCCTATGGCGATGCTCTGGGCTCTGGTCTAGAGAGCACGCGCATGTGAGCGAATCTCAAACGCTTCTCTCTCTCTCACACACTCGCTGTCTCGCTCTCTCTCTCTCTCTACTCTACTCTAAAATATACTCATGTTAGTTAATCAGCTGTTCTGTTACTTCGATTAACTAAATCTAAAACTAGTTACCAGTTAGTGGGCATGTCAGTCATACATATATCAGTAGAGCCCTCGAAATCACACTCGTTGTTTGGTACACCATTAATATGCTACTTATATTATGCTACGTTCACACTAAGTCACAGCAAAGTGAACGTAGCATAACTTTCGAAACTTTTAACACTAACGGTAATAAGTCAAGCTTTACTAAAATACATATACATATTACTGAGCTTACAACGGCTTGCTACAGACACTTGCAAAAGCTGCATGCTATATAACAGCAATAAGAGTCGTACGTGCGTCGAACGAAAACCATATAGTTAAAATTTAGTTCGCTATGGAAAGCACTGTGAAATTTAGAGAACCCAACATATATAATATATACTTATATATATATATGTATCCTGCAGCTTCCATACAAATAAAAAAAGTAAAACACAATTAATCAGATAAGTTAATGCATCAAGCAAACAATTTCCTATATAAGCTGCTGGTGCAACTCGAAGCATAACCTCACTTTTTATAATGCAATTCGACATAATAACAAAACACATCACAAACTACAAACTATAACTACAACTTTATATTAATACAAATACAAACTAACTACAAATACATATTTACTTACCACCACATACATGCATTAATAGTTCTATATAGTATAAACATGCATATATCTTCTTCTACTATGTGTTAAATGTAACAAAAGCAAATCATTTGCTTTATGGCCTTATTTAAAGTTTGTTGAATTTGTTCTGCCCCTCCAAAAAAAAAAGAAAAAATACAAAAAGAGAAAGAAAAACAAAAACAAGATGAAGTACGTCACATTTTGTAGCCTTTTTAAATTAGATTCTTAATTTATGTGTAAGTAAAAGTGCAAGTCTAGGTTAGCTGAAATATATATACATATATATATATCTATTAGTTAAATTTATGTACTAAATACTAGAGTTGAGAATCAAAACAAAATTTATAAATTTTATGTATTGCCCAATATACATTTTCGAAGCTCACAAAATTTAGCTAAAATAAATATTTATAGATCGTAATTTCTTCCCGATCCTTTGCTAGTTTCAATTGCTTAACTAATACACATACACACACACACTCAATACAATTTATACATTTTTGTGTAAATAAAACTCAAAATAAACAACTGCATTCATATATACTATACATTACAGTTACAGTTCTTTCAGCAGATTCATACAAATATATCATGTGTCATTAGTTCTCAAAAATACAAAAAAACAAAAATGAAATCAACAAAACTGTAAGTTGTTTAGTACTTGTAAGAAGGACTTGAAAAACAATAAATAAAATGCATTCAAAATTATTGAAATAACTTTTGGAGTTTTTTTTACTGGAATATATAGCATGAGAGTACTAAAAATTGTGTCAAAGATGCTGATCCCCATCGATCTATCGAATTAAATAGCTACTCCGGGTTTTCTGTTTTCAGGACAAACTTTCTGTGGAAAATTTTTCGGTAATATCTTGGAAATCCCAGAAAACAGATCGATGGATATGTGGAAGTACTAAAAGTAGCGCCCTTTAAAGATTCGAAAGTAATTTAAACTTCGCCCAAAAGTATGCAATGAAAGTTGTGTAGCTTGAAAAATGTTTTATTATAAAAATCGCATAGATTTTATTCAAATATGATTTATTTATTAAAGTTATAATTGTTTTTGTATAATACTTATTTAGATTTACATAAATTGTATTTAAAATGTTTGTTTTGCCTTTCACTTAATGTTAATATTGTTTTTAATCGAATTAATGTACTAATCCATATATATATCTGTATAATGCATATACATATGATGTATATGCATTTTGGATGTATATATATATATATTACATCCCTGCGTAGATTCCTTACGTATTTGCTTTTGATGCGGCTAAACGCCTGCCTTTTGCCTTCGTCCTGCCTTTCCCTCTTCTATTTATTTGTTTTTTTTTTTTTTTTTTTTCTTTTGTTTTGCTTATAAATCCGTGTAAATTACAGCTACAATTTGTATACGGAAATAGACTATAACACTTAAATGTACCACACACACACATTGCTCCGCGCCATATCTATGTTACACTCTATGAATAAATTAGGTTCGATTCGTTTCGTTTGATTAACGTAAAAAAGCGTTTATGGCGGCACCCTTTCGAGTGCCCCAAAGCCCAATTCAAGGAGCCCCTTCTCTTCATCCTACAAGAAAACTACAATAATTAAAAAAAAAAAAAATAAAAAAATATAACATTAATGGTGCCTAGCTGGTAATGGTAATGGTGATGATTACACGATGACAATGACGGTTACGATTACGATGCTGCTGCTGCTTCTCCTACTCCTACTCCTCCTCCTCATTCTCCTTTGTTTATATACAGGCGCCACGCACACTCAGTACCTGGATGATGCATTAAAGGGGGCGGCGCCTTGGTGCGGCTGCTCTTCCTGCCGTTGCTGTTGCTGTGCCGTTGGCAACTGATAGTAATAGCCTGGATATGGCTGTGTTGGAAATCCGGCTGTAGTGCCTCCTGATGGATAGGCTGCTGCTGCTGCCGCCGTTGCTGCCGCTGCCGTAGTCGTTGCTGTGCTGGTCGTCTTGGCATTGGCTTTGGTTGCTCTTATCTATAAGCCACCGATGATCACCTCCTGCTGCGCATCGTCATCCATGTCGGGTAACTCTTGCTTGTGCACCACCATGCCATCACCAGCCGGCTGTCGTGGCGCTGTTTGTCCATACTTCTGGTGAATGCCACGATGACGCTTCAGCGCAAAACGATCGGCAAATGCTGCCGAGCATATTTCACACTTGTACGGCTTCTCGCCGGAGTGCACCTTGGCATGGTTCTTCAGATGTGCCGCTTGCGAGAAGGCAGAACCGCAGATTTCGCATTTATATGGCTTCTCACCGGTGTGGATGCGTCGATGATTCCACAGCGTGGCATGACGTGCAAATCCCTTATCGCAGACGCCACACACATACGGACGCTCACCGCTGTGCGTACGCTCGTGATTCTTCAGATGCGGCGATTGGGAGAACTGCATGCCACACGTTTGGCATCTGTTTTTTTGGGACAAAATGATTAGCAAATGGTAAAAGTTAAAGACTGCAAGCTCGCTTACTTGTACGGCTTTTCGCCCGTGTGTATGCGTGCATGATTCTTTAGATACACGGCCTTGGCAAATGCCAATCCGCAGATGGAGCACTTGTAGTTCTTCTCGCCGCTATGCAGCTTCTTGTGCGACCACAAACTGGAGTAACGTGAAAAGAGGCCGCCACATATATTGCAGCTGAATGGTTTACTGGGATTTCTGCAAAGCAAATCAAGGATAAAACATTAACTGATATATTTAAATAAAAGCACAATAGTTACTCACTCGGTCTTGACTGTGACAGAGTTCTGTTTAATAGATCCACCCGGACCATGCGTGTGTGAATGACCCATTAGCACTACACCGGAGCCATTGCACTTCTGGCACTTGGTCATTTGCTGTGAATTGCGCTTCTTAACAGGATGATGACCCGATGATGAGCTGGGCTCACGTTTGGGCGTCGTGCCGCCAGTCTGTTGGGCCACAATTTGCTGGAGTTGTGCTTGCGCTTGTGGTGTAGTTGATATGATTTGCACGGGATGAGCCATTTGTCCTATAAATCAATTAAACAATTAATTATAATAATATATGTAGTGTCTAGTGTCTCTAATGTGTCTCTTACCATCTACAAAGATTTGTTGCTGTGCTGCCTGTTCTGCCTGCATGCAAGATTCACAGCGCACCTGTTTGGGTCCCTTGCGCTTCGACTGCTGATGAATTGCACTGCCACAATTGATGCATTTGCTCGACTTGGAATTGTCATGCTGCTGCTGCTGCTGTTGTTGTTGCTGCTGCTGCATAACTGATTGCTGCACTGGATCCATATTATCAGAGGCTACAATCTGTATCTGACCCATCTGACCATTGCCAGCGAGTATGTTCTGTGCCTGCACCATTCCCTGGGCATTTACCACCGAAATCGAATCACTCGACTGCTGTGAGTTATGTTGCTGCGGATCTGAGCCATCGGTGTGCATGCGTTTGTGGGCATTGAGCAACGCCAGATGCTGAAACATCTCGGAGCACACATCGCACTTGAAGCTAATGTTCGATATTGTGTTTTGCAGTGGTGAAATTGTCTGCTGCAAGTTAGAATATTAAAAAAACTACATTAATATGCAATAACAGACAAATTTTAGACAATTAAACAAGTGATGATACGGCGAGAAAATCAATTCTAGCTGCCCTAAATCACATTGCGAAAGTTATACCCTTGCAGAGAGGGTTTTTAGTTATAAAAAGCAACTTGGTGCGTTTGTCTGTCCGTCCGTCCGTCTGTCTGTATATGACCTATATACTATAGCATACAGCTGTCATTCGAACGATAAACTTAGCTTTACAGATTGTCCAGATTTGCATTTGAAAAACTGTACTAAGCTGTCTAATGGAATAACCCTTTTGCGGTTTGCTTTAGAATCGGACTACTATACTGGCTGTCAGTCGATTACATTTAATGAGCTCTGCAAGGGTATCAAATCTTCGGTATGTTTTGTGTTCCGAAGTAAACCTTTCGTATTTGATAACTTACAGCTGCTAAGGGCTTGTTCTGATTGACAATCTGTATGCGTCCCTGTGCATCCACAGTGGCAATTCCCAGAGCGGTGCCCTGGTTTAGTGGTACACCATTTACCAATGCATAATTATAGCCGCCCACTGGCTGTGCAATGTAGCAAGTCTTATTGTCTTCTGTGGTTGCCAACTGTGCTAAATTCACAGTGCCGGCATTTCCCTGTAAATTGCAAATTTGTATAAATATAGAGTAGTGTTTAATTGTTTACATTCCCCCCACACAACATCTATGCCCAACACTTACATTTGTTGTGTAGTAGAAGGTGGGCTGTTGTTGATCCGATTTTTGTCCCTCGATTTTGGGTTGTTTGAGGATGGTGCCGTCTGCGGTTTGGTATTGTATGGTCGCCGGTTGTCCGTTAATGGCGTTTGTTGTGAATATTATGTTCTTGGTGAGGTCTTCCATCTTTTGCGGACGTCACTGTAAATGCTATTTTAATTTTTGCAAAATTTGTATTATTTATTATAACGAAATGCGAAATTTGTTTGAAATACAAAATGCACAATGCGCGTTCTTTTACAACACTGTCGACGACGCCACACCAGAAGATGGCTTGTGCGAGCGGGATGGCTATGTTGTACACACGTCAGCGAAAAACGACTGATTAAAAATGGCGACGATGAGACAAAAAATATGTATGCGCTGCACACACATCACAAACGAATACAAAATTATAACTTTAATTTAAATCTGCCGCTGGCCACTGGCCGCTTGGCAAATATTCCACACATTTTCAGACGCGTTTACAATAATTTAAATAGCACGCACATAGCACAATTGAGTACAGCTGTGCTGGCACACATTATTTGGCGATTTACCTTTTACGCAACCAACCACAAAAAATAATATTTCTGCTGCGCCTAGCACGCCCAGCGCAGCACACAAAATGCTGTTTCAATTGTTATTTAGCTTGGCACAGTTAGGTGAACGGCTTAGATACGGCCGGTTATCTATTTATTATCCACTTAATATTTGTTTGGAATGAAAGCAAAACTTTATTATTGTTTTTTCTTTCTCTAACAAATTAAATTCCAGCACAAAAACCTTCTGCTCGTTTGTTCTTACGTGCGTTCGAATGTGGACTGCTGAAGAGAGACGGAGAGTGAAGAAAGCCAGGGAGAGAGCAGTAGCACATTAACCGTGTCACTTGGGCTGCCAGATTGCGCAAAACAAAACGAACGGCCAGACAATTGGCTTTTTCTGCCGCTCACATAAAATGCAGCAATTCAAATGTACTTTTCTAAATTAAATGCAAGTTAAAAGCGTTTTAATAATTAATTTTGTTATAAGTGCAGTGATTTGAGCAACAAAACCAATATACATAAAGTCTATCGACTTATCGATATTTAAAAGTGTGACCATATTATTGATACAGCAAAGTGGCCAGATCTGTACAATAATACTGGTAATGTCAACGTAAAATGCGAATGGCAGGAGAAAGTTTGGCGCCAATTTAAATTCGTTGCATGCTTTAAATCTGTTTTACAAACACGTGGATAAAGAAAACACAGCCGGTTTAATGCCAGCCGCACACCACCTACACCGCCTACACACTTTGCTTTGCATTGAAAGTTATAAACTGGCTGCCGTTGTCTGATTTTCAGCTACCCAAAAGTCCAGCAACAACGTGTCGCCGTCATAAATTACACTTTCAAATTATTTGCAACATTGCATTTTGGAAAAGCTGTCGGAAAATTTAGGTCAGCCGCAGCTACATGTATGTGTGTGTGTAGTCAGACACGACGTTTACAGCAGCCTTCAAATTAATGCTCATTTCCATTATATTTTATTCATTTGCCTCAAAATTAATTGCTACAATGGACGTTGCTGATTTTTTGGAGCGCAAAGCTGTTGCAAGATGCCAACACGAAAAAGAAGAAGAATATGTAGCTGAAGAAGAGGCAGACAAAGTGGATGCCCACCGCAGCGGTAATTAACTGTACAGCAACAGCAACAACAACAATAACAATAATAACTGCCGTGTACTTAGAGTATTGCGAATTCAGTTTTTGGTTCAACGTTCTGCTTGGCCCAAACAATATTTTCATGTTGCACGCTTCGTTGCACATCATTGCATTAATTTGTAACTTAAAGTCAAAAATGTTTTCGAAAAATATTTCAACATTTGTTGCGGCGTGGACGACGTGGACGACGCTCTGCCATTTGTTAATGTAATATTTCTGTACGTCTGTCTGTCTGTCTGTAGACACGAAATTTGCCTTTGCCATTGGCTTTATCTTTGTTTAGCTGCTATTATAATTAAGTTCATGGCGTGCTTCCATTTGCCGTTTTATTTACTACATTACATACTTATATATGTACATACATTCGTACGAATTGCTGTAGCACTTTCAAAAAGCCCATAAAAATTGTAGCAACGCAATTGTCTGACTAAATAAAATCAGCGCAAGTGCGTGGAGAAATTTTCACTTCACACAGTCTCAAAAAAAAAAAATCAAATAAAGCTTAAAAAAACAGAAACTAAAAAAACTGTTGTAATAGACAACTACATATGTACATGCAGATGTACATACAGACATATGTATGTATAAAATTGTGCTACCCTGTTTAGCAGTAAAGGCTGCTCGCAGCTGTTAAAGACCCTGTACCTATTCTCAGCACACACATTTACATTTGGTACAAGATTTAGCGATTGGTTGATTTTGGCGGCATAAAGTCTAATAAAAAAGCTAGGAGCTTAATATTAATAAAATATTACTAATATTTTACTTTAATTTCGGATTTTTTTGGACCACACCTTGATTTTCCGCCTCTTTATAAGCCTGGAATGCTACAAACTTTTCCATTTTTTTAGAATTAGCATGAGAAAAAATTAAATTAAAACAAAGCAAAGCAAAAAAAGAAAAAAATAATATTCTAAAATGTTTTTTAAAATATGTCTTAATATTTCACCATTAATTTTACGACTTTATGCCACCCATTATGCAAAATCGCCCATAGTGCACTCAGTCTATGTAAGGGACGAAAGCAGAAGCCAAAAATATATATCACATAGACATATAAAGAAAAGTTTCTAAGTGCCAATGGAATTTACTTGATTTATTCTACAGCTTTTAAACCTCCAACTGCTTATCATTTTACAGACCCTTTCACACATCTTAAGTGCAGGGTCTAAAATCTACATAACTTCCAACTTGTAGACGCGTGTTGCACGCATTCAAATGAGTTCAACTTTTGTTGTTATTGTTATTATTTCAAGAATTGTAAAACTAAGTAATAGCAATTGCAAAGCGTTGCGGTGTGCCGCAAAATGCTGTGATGTGATGTGATTTGAAGTGATGCGAGTTTTCACTTTTATTCATGCTAAATAGACTTCTCGCTATCGCTTTTCATATTTTGTTTTTTTTTTTTACAGTTTAGAGTTTATAAGTACAGTTAATTTATGTATGCCGGTAACGAATTTTCACTCTCGCTATTTTTCCGCATTTTTAGACACAGTCTGGGAAAGTGGCCATAGCACATAGACAACTCGACGTCGCATCCGCCAAAAGTAAGAAAGAAAAAAAAATAAATGAAGGCAAAAAGAAAAAACGACACAGAAATGAAAAGTGCGCCTTTAAAAATAGCAAAAAAGCGAAGCTACTCGTTGCCTTCCACGTCCCCCAAAAGTCTGAGCTCCAAAATGTTGTGGACGAAGAGTGAGAGAGAGAGGGAGGGGGGGGGAGAGGGACGCCAAGACACAGACGGCGATTGCCAAAGCTTGTGGGTTAGATTAGAAAGTGGTTGCTATTGGACTCATCGGCTGCTCCATCGACAACTGCAGCAGCAGAGATTCTTTGTGAAAAACTGTGCCGGCTTCAAGTGCAACACACACCGCACACACACACACACATGGGACTCACCCAGACACAAACACACAATGTTAATTGGCATTTTTGCATGCGTTGTGTAGCTGAAAAAAACCGGCTGTCGACAGTGTTGACAGAATATGGTCGTAAATAGCTAGAGGACAATATTTTAAAAAGCTAAGAAAACAGTTGCTTAATTTATTAAAGATTTTAGATTCTATAATGTATTAAAAAGAACTAAGTGTATTTATTTTTTAATCAATAAAATTTCTCATTTATATTAAAATACTTTTCAAATACAAACTTAAGTCTTCAAGATTCTTTTAAATAATAAATATCATATATTAAAATATTAATACGGAAAACTCCAGAAAAGATACATTTGTATCTTCAAGAAACCTATGCATATATGAGAAACTATTCTGTATCTCTTTTATGCCGATATAATATAATATAATATATATATAATATATATATTAAATATATGTATGTAGGTCCTTTTGTATAAATAAACAAACATAAGAATATAGCTATATCGACTCCGCTATTGTTGCTGATCAACAATCTATATGCCATATACATATATTTTACAAACCTATTATACCCTGGACGAGTTATAAATATGGTCTGTTTTTTTAATCACATTTTATAGTTGCAAATATAAATCTAAATATTTCTAAATCTAGCTACAAATTAACTAAAATGGCAACACTGCAGGCTGCAGTGAGTTGCTGTTGCTGTTGCTGCTGCTGCTGCTGCTGCTGTTGTTGTTGTTGCTGCTGCTGCTGCTGCTGCACGTTGCCAATGAAAGAGAAAATTGGCCCCAAATCAAGTTCACTATCATTGGCCGTCGGCGTCGCTGCACTTTTTGTGCAAACTAATATTTTAAAATTGTTGATTATGATGACTTTTCATTTCGTTGGTCAAGATCTGGATTGCGCATCAGCAACAGCATCAGCTTTGGAATCAGCTTTGGCATCTGCATCAGCAGCAGCAACAGCAACAACAGCAGCAATAGGCAACCAAATTGCACTTTTAAAGTGTTATTTTTTGTTTTAATTTGACGCTTGGATGCCGCTGTTGCTGCCATTCCCACCGACGCCTCTGGCGGAGATCATTAGCCAAGCAGACGGACTGCAGCAAACAACTTGGACTGCACATTAAGCATACGCAGCATTGGCCAGTGCAGTGTGGCCCCCAATTGCCTATTACTTAACGTGTATCTTTCTTTCGAGTTGTGGCCAGCAAAATGGCAAACAATATTTCACGGCACATTAAATATTTGGCCACATTTTTCGCAATGTTCGTCGAGTATCCATCATATTGCCACATGCCGCACCCAATAGGCAAACCATCAGGAAGCAATTGCCACTAACCGACCACCTGGTGAAGCTTTGCTTTGGCTTCAAACTTAGAAGAGTCATTACTCACTGTGGGAGTATTCCCTATACTCCATAGTTTAGATAGGTGTATTTCTAGCCCAGCCCATCCAAGTTCTTTTAGGTGCAAATTACTGAAGCGTTGCAACAAATTTGTTTACGCGCAACTTTGTGCCACATGTCTTAAAGGTTAAACTGATTGTGTGCCCCAATTGTGCACTGAGGCAGGCGAATTACCCAAAACCGATAAGAATCCAAGGCAAGAGCGTTACTATTTGAAGCATTTGTATGGGAAACTTAGCTAACACTGTACTTACGGAATTTTGTACCCAATTTGTTATGAGAACTTCAGTGCGAAGCAGTAGGTATGTAAGGGGGTATTCCCCTAGTTTTCTGCTTACTGTTACATAAAATGTTAACACAAGTTTTAAAAAAAAGTAATTAGCGTTGAAAAATTTACATTTTCGTATTCAACTCTGTAAGCTTAACATGACATTAACAAGTATATCAAGAGTATGCTGTTAAGTTGTTGTTTCTTTACAATGTTAACGCACTGTTAGGACAACTGATGGTGTACAATTTTTTAAAAACCTTTTAAAGGGAGATCTTGAGATATTTACATCAAACATACATGTTATGCGCATGGCTTCATTTTCTACATCGTCTCCAAATTTTCTTAGAATCAAACAACTATTTCGGTTCTATATCAAAGGTTTTTTACATATCTCAATTAAATTTTCAAACTTTGTATTTGCCAATATTCTATTGTATTCAGTCCAAAATCTATATACATCTGTATAATGATCAGTTGTACAACTTTTTGTGTATCATTTGTATCATCTTCCGATTGCTCCCAATTTAAACGCATAAATCTTATCTTGGTGTTACGACTTTAAGATTATTACGCCTTTTGTTATATGTATATCAATAGATAAGTATATGTAGCTTTGTATATCAAAGCCTTGGATGTGCGTAGCATTGAGTACTTCCTTAATTGCGATCCCTTCCACATGGTCTCACATAATCCCAAACATAATTGGGGATTACAGCTGCCTAATGCTGAATCATTCTTTGGGGGTATCTGATAATTTGAGCAAAACCCATAGAAACTCTGCATTTAGCTCTTCTCTGTGGTCACTTCACATGGCAGACAGACAGACAGACAACATGATCTGTTAACCTTCGCATCACAAATCAGAAATCTGAAAATTGTTCCCTTTTCTTGTGTCTTGAGTCGCCAATGTCTATCAGCATATTATTATAGCCCATTTAATGTGCATTTGTGGGAGAGGGAGGCTGGGTATAAATTTCCGTTGGAAAGCAAAATAGAAACTATATAATTAGTAATGGCTCTAGGTACGCCCCAAGGCGTTACGTTTTCTAAGGCCATAATAACAACAACAACAACAAAAAAAAGCTTCAATGTACGCAAAGTGAGCGCAAACGAAACTGAAAACTGAAAACTCTCACACAGCAGAGGCCTGAAGATGATAGATGACAATGATATATGGGATTCTTGAAACTGAAATCGAGCTGAGAAGAAATGAATATATTTCGAATACTTGTAGTCGTATCTTTCTTTTATTTTGTTGAGAGCCAACTGATAGCCGTAAAGCAAAGACAACTGCAATTGACTTTCGCGCCAGATGACACTTGAAGAGCTCATGGTAATGCTGCTGACGATGACGACGACGACGATGATGATGATGATGATGGAACATGCCCAGGAACAGTACACCAGAAACTGGCTAGAACCACTTTCTACGTGTCTTCCTCCTCCCTTGCCACATTCCGCTGCTCGCTTGCCCCCTTTCTTTGGGGGCAAACGGGCAAACAAAGTAAAAGTCAATTTCTTGAGCGGCTGTCGCATTTTTTTGGACTCGCCACAAAGAAGATGAAGAAGAAGACGACGTTTTAATTTGTGACTTGTTGCTTTTTCACTTCTTATTAATTTCTTTTGCTTCTTCCTCAACTTTGTGTTTTTTCTTTACTTTTTTTTTTTATGCTTAATTACCGCATGAAAATTGTTAACCGTTTTATGTGTTTTAAGGGCAGCGGAACAAAAGTCTTTGGGCAAATATGATTTACTATATATGCAGTTATATAGATGTTTGTATGTATGTCTGTCTCTCTGTCCGTTGCTGTTTCTTTCTATTGTCTTTTCACAAAGGAAATGGAAAATTATTACGAAAATAATGTTGCGCTGCTTGGGAAATTGGAACGCACAACGCAAAAAAAATATAACAAACTGGAACAAAAAAAAAGCTTTGAAAAACAAAAGACTTAAGACACAAACTTAATGTGCTGAACATCTGCGCCCGCATCGAATTTGAGCAACAAATTAATTACTAACAAAGCACACAACAACAATATATAACATGCAGCACAGAAACTCAGGCAGTTGCTGTCTTCTGGCCAGTCGCATTAATTATGCCAAACACAAAAACTAAAACAACTAAACTCAGCGCGGGCGTCAACTGTGCACAGTGGAACTAGGCCAGACATGCAAGCAGCTACCAAAGTACACACAGCTGCAATTAAAATTATAATAAATGAATATGTAGTGTGCAGTCTATATAATCTATATATAAATTATATAATTTAAGCCACTGCAAAAATTATTAAGTATTAAATAAAATTATTCCGAAACGAAGTTCCGTAAATCCCCAATTCCAATTCTTCTTTATAACTAAATAGTGGCCTGAAATCTATATTATATTTGTTTAAGACTTATTTGAGGGGGTTTTAAAGATTTCAGTTGTGATTTTGTAAACTTAATTCAGTAATCCACTGTTGAGATCATCAATAAATAGGGCTATCAACGGAAAGAGTAAAGGTTGAAAAAGTAGAGCGAAACTTTTCTATAAATATACTTTGCTATAATATCAAGGGTAAAAAGATATTTAAATACAAAAAAAAGAATAAAAACATTAACAAATCTTTGTGCGAATATTGAACATAGTTTTATTTAACAGTCTAAACACTAAGCCCCACTGTGCGTGCTATAGCAATATAGAAGTAGTTCAAGACAAAAGGGAAAGTTAAACATGTGTATTTTAGGAATTAGAACATCAATTAGCTTTGTGCAAATATTCTACATAGTTTAGAGCAGTGATTCTAACGCTTTGCCCCACTGTGTGGATGGCCATCAATAAGTAAGCGTAAAGTTTAAATCTCATTGCTGATGATTTGCATAAAAAACTGCGATGCGATGTGATAAAGTAATCAACCCAAATTCGGTGCAAAGATTCGCACGGTTTCTTGGCGCAGCCAACGCTGAAGGCGGCGCCAACGACGAAGCCAGCGTAGACGCCAACGTCGCAGCGACTGAACGGGATTTAAGCGGCAATAGGAAAGTTCCAGCAAAAAAGCGATAGCTATAAGAATTTATAGGTATAAGTATATGTGGAATATACGATTGGGATATGAGTCCACCTGCTGTTAGGGCACCCACGGCGAGACCAATGAAGGCACCTTGTAGCATTCGCAGATTGAGAGCACTGATCATCTCATTGTCCTGGGCATGTTGTGGTGGCGATTTTGCCTCACTGCTCTTGGTGTTCGCATTGGCATTCTCAGCGGCGGCCAGTTCCTTTGACTGCTGTGCCTGATCTTTGGTCATCAAACGGGATTGTGCCTCGTATTCATCCATAGTCATCTTATCCAGAATACCACTCTCAAACATGATCATTAAGCTGGAAAACAAATAACTCTTTAAAACGGATTCATTGTGAAACATGTTAACCTACGCTGCATTGAGGCTGTCCAGAAAGGAGCAGCCAATCTGCACAGCCACCGCCGAGTAGCGTGTGTAGAGCTTATGGCTCAGCTGAAAGTTCTTGGCTCCATATTGCTGTATGTTAAAGTAGAGAGTCTCCCGTCCACCGAGCACCGCCTTGTTCTCCCTGCCATCGGCTATCAGTTTGATGCCCGCCTCCACAGAGTCAATAAGGAATGCTCTGTTGTCATCCGGCTGCTGTTGACGCATTAATGCATAAAGCTGTCGGAACAGCTCTGTGCCATTCTCTAGCATTTCCAACGAACTGCTCTCCTTCTCCACATACAGACGATAACCATCCTGTTGCATGACCACCTGCAGACGTTGCAACGTATTGATGGGTGCCTCGTGCGCAGGACGTGCAAACTGTGACGTCAGCTGTGCGGAGTATACATCGGCCAACACATACGTGGCAGCTATCCAATAGACAATGGTCAGGAACTTGGCACGATAATCCTGGCACAACTCATGACATGCTGCAGATTGGAACCAGAAAAAAGAAGATTTAAAGGTAGAAGATTCAAAGGACTTCACTCACATTGCTTGAGAAACAATCGAAGTGTAAACCAAATGCAACGTCCAAAAAGCTGCGGTGGCAGCTCATACATTGGCTGAAGAAGTCTGGGGCTTCTACGACGTCGAATCTTCAGCACACATGGTGTAATCTCCTTTATGTAAGCCATGTAGATGCACAGATCTCCCAACTTCTCCACATCCCAAACCATTTGACGACGACGCCATTTGTAGGGCAACGCAATGATGATATAGAAAATGGGACCTGAGAACACAATGGTCAGTATAAGGTAGGGCCAGATGTCCGGTTTAAAGGGACGCATTATGGCCAGTGCCTCGTTCAGACGCCGCGGGGCGTGTGTTGCAAATGCCCCCGAATCGGCTAGAGTGAAAAACGAGAACTCAATGGCCTTGCGACGTTCCCAGCTAAGACCCACATCGCCCAGAAAGAAATCCGCCAGCTGCAAATAGAAAAGCATAAAAAGCAGTCGGTGTAGATGGTCTAAGGAATACAGACGCCACTCTGGAGCAATCCTATGCCGCCAGTGAAGCTATCGTTGGCCTCGCCACTATCATCTGGAGCACGCAAGGAGCCTTGGGTTCTTCCCGGTGCCTCAATGTAAACGAATTGAAAGTTCATATGCTGCGCCAGCAAAGTGAGCAACCGATGATCACGTCCACCCGTCACATTCACCTCATTGTACTCCAAATTCTCCAAATCCTCTAGAGTTGATTCCTCGCTAACATTGCTGTTGGCACTGCTGCTGTTGTCGTTGCTGTAGCTGACCCAGAACCACGGCGGTGACTGTAAGAGTTAAAGGTTTACCAAGTCTGCTTTCGTAACTCTAGCTACTCACGTGAAAAACTGGCACGCGGAAAACGCGTCCCTGAAAATTCGCATAGACCTTGGCAGCACTTGGTAGCAGCGGAGTCTTCTGCAGACCCAAATTCTCGGCATCATACCAGTTGTACATGCTCAGTTGACCGGTGCCCTCGGGTGTTTGCTGATTGTAATAGATGCGGAATGCCTTGGAACGGGGTCTTGTGATGACCACCGCACGCATCGGTTCCTCGAACCGAACTTGAGAAGCATTTGGAGGATGTTTGGCGCCCCAATAGAAGATGAAGAGACTGAGACGATGGGCCAGACGACGTTCCTGGATGCGTGTTGATAGCTCAGCGGGTTCATGGAATATCAAATTGACAGACTCAATGGAGCCCAACAGATTGGCTTCGATGTACTTGAAGAACAGTTCCAAATCGTAGAAGATGACGGATTTGTAGTACAGCCGATGCGTTCGTTGTATAAAGTCATCCAACTGTATCGTATCACTGTTATCACAGTCTGCTCGTAGCAGCCTCGAGTTGGGCAGTGCCAAAATGGCCAACTGCCTTGGCTTCAAACCATTAATGATCTGCGAAAGAGCTGCTCACAATTGTTATGATATTAACTTGGTGGCAAAATAATCTAACTACCTATTGATACATCCGATTCATTGCACGGTATATAGCTGAGTTGAGTCCAAGCCAGTGGACACAGCAAAAGTATAACAATTGCGTTCCTTTCCTGCATATCGAATCCTGCAGTTAGAGCCTACTCACTTCCTTATATAGCCACGCATGTTGATAACTTTTTGATGTGCAATTATTGCATCAGGGCTTAAATATCATGTGTCAATTTTGTGTTGCAGTTAAAGTAGACAGCGGACAGCAGACAGCTGGGACAGGCTGTGGAGCTGGTTTGAAATGCGAACAGTTGCTGACAGCTATCAGCTATCAACTATCAACTATGGATTATCGGTTATCGATTCTCATAATCATCATTAGCAGCAGCCCTCACTCACAATAACGATGTCGTGTCGCCCATGTTGAATTGCCGACTTTTAGCCCAGTTAACAAAAGCAAACTAAGAGCTGATGGGCTAAAGCAACTTTTTATGTCAGTTAACCAGTTGCCTTTTTCGGATTCCAAGATTATGAATCTACAAATTTGTTGTTTAAACTGGGCATCCACAAGTTGAGCATCTCAACTGCAGCTTTCTGACTTGACTTTTTTCTTTTAATTGTCAGAAGTTTGTCATTGCCGTTTTCGCTTTCCCTCTGCTCTGTCTCACTCACTTTTCAATAGTTCTCTCTCTCTGTCTCTCTCGCCCTGTCTGTCTATATCGATGAATCGTTTGATCTAACCATGAACAACGTCTGCCAGTTGCTGCCATTTGTTGTTGTCGTCAATCTTCTAATACTGTTGACATTAATTCCGTGTTGTGCGCATTTTTCTTTTCTTCAGACACATCGTGTGTTGCTGCCACTGCCACTGCCATTGCCACTGATGCTACTGCTGTTACTATTGCTGCCACTGCCTCTCCAACTCTTTTCAACTCACATGTCAACGCTCTACTTTGTTGCGCCAGTCAATGATTTATCGCAATCACAGCAAACTAGGAACAACAGCAGCAACAGCAGAAGCCGCATCAGCATCAGTCGAGATTACAAATGTGGACGGATACTTAACTAGTTTGTGGGCTGCTTTCTGAAGTTCCGTGATTCTAATACGAATTAAGGACTCGACTTGATATAATTGGAGATATACAGATATGTAAGCATTAATACCCTGTAATTATTTAAAGTGGAAAAATATATTTATATATGAATAGGCTGAATAAGATTCATAAAACGGCGTGTTAAGAACTTTAGTGCTTTACGCACTGAAAGATATTAAATTTAGCAGTTTTGTATTGCAATACGGCAGACTACAGTCTAAGCTAGTAATAATTTTAGACCCTTTACTAAAGAAAAACATCCAATCACTTTATTTGCAAAAATACTAATAATCCAAAAAGTAAAATCTACAATAATATTTAACCCAACGTTGCATTACTAGAAATTATTTCACAATTTCGGGCATAAATATTTCTAATAATTATTTGAGTCAACGAAAGTCGGACTTAAGCCGTTTTGTTTGACCAAATTGGTGTGCGAGATTGTGTGTGTGTGTGTGTGATGCCAATTTGGGCGATAAGCTGCTACAAAGGCGTCGCGACACAGAGCATTAAGAAGCGAATGAGAGAGAAAAAAAAGCAAAACAAAACGATGACCCGATTATGATATGAGAGCGTATATAATTGCCATATATGTTTATATGTTGTATGTATAGATATGCATGTCTAACTGTCTGTTTTCATGTGATTTATGCCTCGAGGGCAAAAGCAATGCCGCAGAAGAAAAAAAAAAGCTAGTAGAGCATCAGAGGGCGGTTGAAACGGAAACTCAGACGTTGCCTGACCTTTGATCAATGCACGCATAGAAAAGAAGAGTGTAGACTAAGAAGAAGTGGAAGTGTGGAGGGGGAAGGGGATGTGTAAGTGTAAGGAGGGGATACTGGTATTATAGAGATTTGTTAAATCCAACTCTGTGGCTATTTATAAAGCCAAGTCGGCTGAAAGGAGCAAAAACAAATAAACCCCGCGCTCTGCGTTCGACAACTTGTTAAACTTCAAACTGTCTGCAAACGCGACATTGTTTGATAAACGACAACAGCAACAGAAACAGCAACAACAACAACAACAACAACACGAGGTGCAACGTCCATGCTGAGTGGGCAACTGTCTGGCGATTGCATCTGCTCTTCCTCTGACTCTAACTCTGACTGTGACTCTGATCTTGGGGGCCAGGATGCAGGCAGAGGCAGCACGCCAACACTTTTTGTTTCAACGCGCACGATAGTGAAATGTGGCCCGGTTCAGCTGGATTCAATTGGGTTCGGATCAAGTCAGTTCAGTTCAGTGCAGTTCAGTTCATTCGATGGACTTGGCCCTTCGATCGTAGCTAGTGCCACTACTACTACCAGATGGAGCAGACAGCCTAAGTGGATCGTTGCATTGCTGCGTTGTTGGATGTTGCTTGCTTTTACCTCAGATCGAGTTGAGATGCAGATAGAGATGGAGCTGGAGATGGAGATGGAGCACGTTTAAATGCACTTTATTTGTTTTGCGCCAGAGACTCGTGAGCCGCCCTCTCATCACCATAACGAGCTGTCAATTTCCGAAGCTCTCGCATGTAAATTACTAACTGAAGTCAACTCAAGACACACTGGTCCGTCCCAATAGAGTCGCATAACACTTAGTCGAGGGCTTAAAGCAAGTATGTAGATCAACGCAGACCGTTAGAAGTAAGCGACTACTTGAAATATATTAAATGCGAACTATTGAATCATCCAAATCGATATTAGTTATGGTCTTAGATGGTATTTTTGTAAAAATATAAAATAAAAGTCTTTTGAAAACTTGAAGCAATTTTAATGAATAATACACATTGTAAATATTTTAAATAATAGAACAAATATAGTTTGAATATTTAAATGGTTAAGTAATATTATGCTGAAACTTGCAACATATTGAAAAACGTGTTTGAAGAAATATTTTGTTTTTAGTTGAAAATTAAAATAAACCGAAAATGTGATCCCATAGACAACAGTCATTATATTTGTCTTTCTTGTCCTCATTATCCAGTTCCTTGAGCTTTTTCCTTAAAGCTCTCAGTAGTTTCTCATCGTTAAGAATGGCATTCAAGACGCCCGCAGAGAATCCGTCATAAACTCCGAGTCTCTGAAGAAGTCGAATCACACGTTCGTCAAATGCAGAGAGCGTGTCATTATTGACGACAACTTGACGAAGAAATTCAGGCTTCACTTCCGCGGATGTCTTTATAAAATTGAGCAACTTATACTGTAGTTGTTTCTCATCCTCGTTCAGTTTCTGATCCTGCCCCTCACCATAGCTGCGATATGCACTGAAAGCTTTTATCTTCTCATCCAATTGATAGATCGGCAATGCTGCTGCCACAGAGAGTCTATTATAGTGTTCTAGGAACTCTCCATTTCGGGATTGATTTGTTAAAGGTTGATCCTGCCTTAGGATGTCATTGATCCTGTCCGTAACTATATCGTTCAGTTTCTGGAACGGCTTAGTAGGCTGCTCCGACATTCCGTAGATGAACTGCATCAGCAGCATAAGGAATGAAAACTTCAGGGCTTTGATTAGTACAGACATGACTTCCAACTGGTAACTTTCAGCTTGTAACTTTCAACTGGAAACTTTGACTGATGACAGTTTGTGGGCATCAAGTGGCTTTTAAAGCGTTACGAGTCTTCCGATAAGCCCTAGAAATGGTTCGACAGTAATTATGTTTTAAAGGCTTCAGACCAGCATATGTTGGGAGGTCAATAGGGCTTTAAAATGTTATCTACTTATGTTTTCTAATAACTTAAGTGACACCCGTAAATAACTTTTATTTATTTTACTTTTATGCTTACTGACCCAGATCTTAAAAAAAGCTATAGCAAAATATATTACTAAATTACTCTGTTAAGCTACAAACTCTTTATTCTTAATTCTTTGATAGCAATTGAAAATCTAAAGTTTTTGCCTGTTTATTATTAATGCAATTGCATATTAGTGTATATAACTTTTTTTAAAATTTACAATGTCAAATTTAGAAACGGCCAAAAATCATAATCTGAATCTTCATCGGATTCAGTGGTATCTTTATAGGGACACGTATCACTATAGATTTGCAGTTTATAGGCCTTTAGGGAATTGGGCTCACTGCGTGCTTGATTCAGCTCCTTTCTCTGATTATGATAGAATACTTTGCACTCATCGCTAATGTCTTCATTAAAAAAGTAGTTATCAATGACTGCAATTCGACTGTCCAAATTCCCCTCCAGTTTCAGTCTCAGCGTGTTATAGCTCACAAACTTATCATAGGCGTGTTCCTTCAAGTCCGCAAAGTTCGGTTCCAGATTGCCAGCGAGTCGAAGAAGTGTCGATTGCTGATCGAATTCAGTATTGCCTGCGTAATATCCTGTCTTAGATGAGGCAAGGACTTGTTTAATTTGGAAATTAAGCTGTTCATTTTTATTTTTATTCTGTAAAATGAGAAACTAGTAGTTAATTCGTAGCAAATATTCAAAGTCTTACATTTGGTGGCACTGTTGTAGTTGTTTTTGTTATTGTGGTCGTCGTTGTTGAATCTAAACCCGATCCATCCATTGGCGCAGCAGCCATTACTGAAGAACGCATTTATAGAAAAATTTAGATATCCTTTTAATGATTTTATTTTTAAACTGACTTACCTGCTATGCTGAGTAACAGACAAATGGTTACCATATAATATTCCATATTTTTGATGTTTTTGGATCACCTTCACCGTCGCAACTGTTTGAGAATCTAGGTCTTGCATCTGCTTTTTATATACACTGGTAGTACTGTATCTTAGATAAGACTTAATTGAAAGTGTCTAAAGTAAAGCATTTAAAAACATTCCTATAAATATTTGAAATTTATTTTTTCTACATATTACTTCCTCATATTTTTTAAGGCTAGAGTATCGTTAATATATTAAACTATCCCGGACAAAAATCAAGAGAGTTTTGTCATTTAAACTACGATATCTTTGCTAAAACCGCAGCTAAAACCGTAAGCGAAATGCCGTTTTACACTGTATTTTATCACATAAATAATTCTGTATCTAAAACTCAAGCTTTTTTGGAACTTGATTTTTTTTTCAAAAATTTCAAAATTTTCCATACATACCCCTTAGCATTTTTTTGAAAAATTAAAAAAAAAATTTTTTTTATTTTTTTTTCACAAAAAGTATTCAGATCAATTAAAAATTTTGTGTAGGCTAAGAATATATATAATTTAAGGGGTCGAAAATGAGTTTTTAACTTGTAATTGGCAGTTGAAGTCCCGTTATCACTTCATTGAAAGCTTTAAACTATGACAACATCTTGAAACAGCAGTAACTTTCGAGCATTTGATTCCATTAAGAGTTTTATAATTTCTTTTTAAAATTATTGACAGTTTCTTTTTTTTGTAATTTTTTAGAAATACTCCTTTAAATTTTGCGACATATAGAAATCCTGAAAGTTTTTTTAACGTACTGAAGAACTAGCTTTTGGCCCTAAGGCTTTTATATTATTGTCAGGGTCTGGTATTTCATTATTTATCAGAAGTTAATTGAAACTGACAAACACGAAGTGTACTTTATGAATTTTGCCGTATCACCTTTGTTATAATTGCTTACATAGCTACTAGCTTTCTTTGTTAGTAAATGTGCTCGATATTGTGGAAGTTTTAAAGTTTAAAAAAGTTTCTTTGGGTTAAAACAACAGGCAGCAAATGGTAGCACAGTCTGTTAAGTTTACGTTAATTAATCGTCTAATTAACACAAAAATAAGAAACAAATTTTTAAATATACATACGATTTCTTGTAAGCTACAGATATGTATCGTATATTTATTAATATCAGATTAGCTCGGTAGCTTTTCCGTTGAAATGCAAACGAGTTCGTATTCAACGTCTTTTTCAAATGCGTTCCACAACGTGTGGAACCCAATGCAGACTAACAGCTGCGGCCAGACAACAACACGTGAGCACAGGTGAGAGAGAACAGTGACAAAGAGAGTGAGAGCGCACGATCCACAACAATAACGATGACGATAGAGCTATGACGATAACAACAACAACAATAACAACAACGTCTTGCTGGTCTCTCTCTCTCTCTGCGAGTCTTGCAGTTGATTTTCCACAACTCTGTTGGTTTGATTCAGTTCTTGAACGACTGCTGGCCGTGTTGGTAGCACAAATCGCGAAGCGCTGCGCTGCTTTTATTAAACGTTAACGCCGGAATTGAGACTTGCAGGCGGCACACGTCGACGTCGACGCCGCGTTTGCGTTTGTGTTTTTTTTCGATTTGGTTTTGGGAAGACGTTACTGCTTTTGTGGTTCGTGCAGCTTATGGACATTTGTGAAATGCAAAACAAAACAACAACAAAAAACATAAACCAAAAACGTAAAAAAGCAAAAGCAAATCGCACACATAGATCAACAAAGTGAAATTTAGTTTTGAATGCGATTTGAAAATTAATTGGGCAAAAAAAGGCATAAATGATTGCAAATTAAGCGTATTTTATATAGAAATCGCCGCAACAAAAAAAAAAATAAATAAAATTAAAAAGTAAGAGAAGAAAATAGAAACAAGTTTACAAGGTGCAAAACGAAACTAATAATATAATTGAAATCAATAGCAAAACACAAAGTGCAAATTAAAGTGTGTAAACATAAATAAAAGGATAAAGCCAAACAAGGTGCAAAGCTTTTACAAGGTGCGTAAAATAAAAATATTAAAAAAATAAAATAAAAATAAAAACAGCTGAGAAAATAGTAATATATGAACTATGCTAATAGGAACATAAATATAAACCTTATCAGCTGACAAAACATAAACAACAGAATTGGGGAAATGGAAAATAAATGAACAGAACAAAAAAAAAAAAACAAAGCTATGAACTTTTCAGTCAAGTTGTTTGTTGTTGTTCCTGTTGTTGTTGTGGTGTAATGCAAAGTTTGGTGGCGCAAAAATAAATACAACCGTAATCTCCATATACAGACAGAGTGTACTATAGTATATATGTACATATGTATGTGTTGCAGCAGCAGCAACAACAAGAAAACTGTTAAAACCAGTTTTCAGCAAACGACGACAGGCGGCGCATGCGCCAAAAAGCAACAACAACAAGCACAACAAGCACAACACCAACAGCAGAACAGCAGTAGAAACTGGCCAGAGCAGAAAAGTTGGTAGGGTTCTGCCGAGTCGAATCTTTGAGCAAACTGTGAAGAAGCCGGCCCCAAAAGACGTACAACATCTGAAAAGGAGGCGCAACAGAAGCTGCTTCAGCTGTGAATTCAGAAACTGAGAGAAAGAGAGACACAGAAAGAGACAGAGAGAATTGAAAATGTTGGTTAGAAAAGAGACTACTTTGGGTCGCTTGTAGTAGCCAAGTGAAGGGCAAGGAACCAGCACGCTGAACTGCAATACAGTTGTGCAAACAAACGAAATAAGTCGGAAGATAAAAAAGTTATTTACAATTTTTTTTGTATTTCAAGGCTAACACAGCACACTCCACTTCACCCCATTCCCAGCACCTTATAAGACCCCTTGGCACTTGATATTGTATCTATTCTATGCTATTTCCACAGCAGCAGCCAAGCACTTCAGATTCATATCTGTTATCTGAGCTGGACAGCTTAAGATACAAGCGTGTGAGCTGCAGCGCCAGATAACTAAGATAAGCGCAAAGAAATGCCAAAAAAAGAAGAGAGAGAGAGAGAGAGAGAGATAAAAATTAATACCAAGCAGATCTGAGCATCTCAGACAGTCGAGCAACACCTGCCACATGCAGTTGTTAAAAATGAGTAGTATAAGAAATCCCCAAAGGGACGCTACAAGCAAACTCTTCTCTGGCCTCCGGACACCGTCTATATACCCTCTAGAGTTCGGAGTTCTTTTTATTTCTTGGCTGTCCATTGTCCGTTTGTCGGCCTCTTTTGGGATTTATTCATTCATGCATTTCGTGTCCGTTCCATTTACTCAGTTCTCTTTCTCTCTCTTCCCTACTCTTTGTCTTGCATGCAAATTTTTGCGTTTCATTTTCTTTTTAAATCGTGAAGGTACAAACAAACATACATATGTATAAGTAAATAAGTGCAAATACAGATACGGATATGTACATCCATTTAAAAGTAGAAGTACACCTATATAAAGCTGTAGGTAGAATTACGTTGACTGTGCATATAAGACAAACACAAAATATGAATCAAAAAACTCATTTAGCTGATGCACTATACTTAAATCTAGAGAGAGAGAGAGTGAGAGAGAGAGATTCTGATAAAAATGGTCAAGATACCCTCAAAACCTTTCGTTCTTACCAATAAAATTATTTAATATCTCTCTTTAAAATGGTATAATATCAGTCTTTATATAGAAATTTGTGCTGAAATTTGTTATATTCTTACAAAACTTGATATAAATATAGAAAACCTAAAAATCTCGAATATAATGCTATAATTGGTGTTCAAATTAACTAGCTGAATGCACTCCAAATCGTCCTTTTGTTACAAACGCTCCTCAAAGCTATAATAGCCAAATTGGTCTAACCTCAATGGATGTAGGGTAGCAATAACCATAAAGAAAAGAAAAGAAACAAACCGCATAAAGATCTCTAAACAATTCCTGAAAATGTTCGGTGTTTTGTTGTTGTTGCTGTTGCTGTTGTTATTGTTATTGTTGGCCGTGTTATGTTGCCCAGGGTCATGCCAAGTCACAAGTTAAAGCCAAAGCCAAAGCGAGCAACTTTCATTAAAGCCAAACCCACAAAGGCATACCAACTGGCAGGCATTATGTTATATATATGTATGTATATATTTATGTTTTTGTCGATCTATAACTCCATTGAGCCCACAGTGTTCAATCAACTGTGTCAAAGATCACAGCGGCAACAAACAATTTATGATTATAATTAAGCTCAGATACCAGTCAACTCCACCAACTTGGCCATTATGCAACACCCTCACTGTCTTGCCTTGGCTAACAAAATCACACTCACACACACATAGTTAACCAATAGACAAGTTTGTTCTAACAGGGCCACTCCCCCAACTATGAAATTTGCAATTTGTTTAATGTACATATGTGGTATTATTAACATTTCAGTTCAGTTTTAATTTAACTAAAAGCGGAAATAAATTTTTGTTCGATTTCGCAAGCAAGAACAATAATGTTGTTCTTGATAACATAATGAGAGACTTCCTTTAAATATTTCTTTATAATAGAAAATGACTATATAGCAAGGTTAGTATTGCGCAGCAGTCTACGCTAGGGACGTAGTTCTGGGATGTTTTCTGTGCTATTTATTTCAAATGTTTTTCAACACAAAAATAATTGTCAGAAATTTCCAGGTTTGAATTTATGCAATTTATATTGACTCATCATCATATTTGATTATAATACGAGTATAATGTTTGAATATAAAGAGTAAATTGAAGATGCTGCAAAAATTACCTTGGATCTCACATCTTTTCAAGTCTATCTTATCACTGTCATACACCATTCAGATAAGATTTACAAGATTAGATCTTATAGCATCTTTTTACTTACTATAGTTGCTACATATTATAATCCTGCTTATCTTTAGATCAATTTGGTAGCCTAGCCCAACACACAAAATATAAAGAAACTATTTAATAGCTGTCATAGAAACATTGACAAAATCTATTTGTTTATGGTCGACAAAACTGGTTCCATTCTCTTTCTGATTGATATTATCGTGAGAACAATTTGTAGAAAGACTTTGGAGTAATGCATTGGGGTTCGCTAGAGTACTTTTGTGTCACCCTTTGGCTATGGGACTCTGTCACTGTCCTTGAGGTGTCGGCGCCCGCATGGACTTGCAAGCCGTAATTAACTGTCATTGGTTAACTGTTTGGCTCTTGGCTGTTTGGGCTGTCTGATTGTCTAACTGTTTGGCAGTTGGCTCATCGCCTAATTAATCATTTGTTCAAAATGCCAATTTGTTATTTTTAATTTTTTGTTTTTTTTGCTCGTTTCTTTTCTTACAATTAAGCAACTTTTTTGTGCAATTGTATAATAAAAACGGTGTGCTCGTTTGTTTTCCGATATCAAAATATTGTTTGCTTTGTGTATTATTTTTTGGATATAAGTTTTTTGCTTAGCTTTGGCGAGGTTAAACTTTGACCTAGTTATTTAATTTTTGAATTGTTGCGATGTCGTGTGCCGCTAATTCATCATTATGTTGCAAATGCCATTTAAAATTGTGCAAATATTTGACTGATTTCATTTTAGAGTCTACTTTGCGGAGTTGTTCACTTGAAATTCCACAACCAAAACTAAGAGTTTATTTTTTTGGGGCTAGAACTTGGCTATAAATAGCGAACAAGCGAAAACACTTGACTTTACACACGCCAAAAGACAAACAAAATAAGTTATTAATATATTAGATATTTAAACAATTTGCAGAGCCAGACAAAAATAAAGAGTATGTCAGAAAACAATAAAAAATGAAAATTAATAATAGCTATGAAGTGGCTAAAAGAGGTTGAAAGGGGCTCTTAAAGCTGTCAACGATCAGCGAATTTGTGATCTATGGTGGGCGTATGATTTGCTAGAGATGGAAGTTGAAAGTCAGGGATAACTATCGGCAGAATAGCTTAGAAAGGTGCTGAAATTCAGGCTCTAGAGTCTACTCCAAGCAGTTCAGCTCATTTTAAACTTTTATCATTAATCATGAGTACATTCACATTGTTTAGACCATCACTAAACGGTCAAAGCTTCAAGTTCCATCGATTGAGTAGTTTAGAGCAGTTTTTCTGAAACAGCAGGCGTCTCAGCATGCACTCTTCATAGTTCATATTGCCGAATTGAGGGGATAACCCTCAGATGGGTGTTATAATATGCTACAACCTTATATGAACATATGTATAGTGCTCGAATATCGAAGCACGTACATATATTTGTATCTGTCTGCTCGTACCATTTGCGGAAGCAGTAATCAAACACAAATGTCGAACGTAATACAATTTCACGCTTGAGACCAGGGCCAAGTCTCTTTGGTCTCTTTGGTATCTTTGGCTACTGGTTATACATTGTGGACTGAACAATTAGCCAGCAAAATGTTTTGATTTGGTTTTGTTTGAAACGCCACTTAATAGATCAAAATGGAAAATAGCAAACAGATGCTAGAGGTCAATTCATATTAACTAACATATAAGAATACAAAGCCAAAGTCAAGGCAATAAACTGTAACAGCTTCTGGCCATTGAAGTGTATCTAATTGGATTTAACAGTCAACTGATCAGTGTGTGGCTAGAAGTCGATAGGTAGATAGCTCTAGCTAGTCTTGGGTTGTAACTGTTGTTTCTTTGGGTAATTGGGTCACTTGATGTGACAGCTGTGCCGTTATTTGTTTATATATATGTATGTGCGCCTTTCCATGTCATGTGGAAATTATGTCACACAAAATTTTGACAAACTGAGGAAATGGTGCTCCAATAAAAGACACTTCAAAGCTCCTCCGACTACTACTACGAACTCTCAAGTCTTGTGGTCAAATGTTGCAAAGCGGAAAACAACGCTCTGGAGTCATAATCACAAAATAATAACCAAAAACTTGGCAATCCACAAGAGTTACAACACATATAAAAAACTACAAAATTTGCCCTTTCTGCGGAAATAGCGGGCAATAGCGGGTTTTTGAGGTCTCTCTCTCTCTCTCTTTGATTTTCGGGGCTGTTGGGGCTTTCCAGCTAGAGATAAAGTGCCATCATAAACGCCATTTAATTGTACGGAGCGATCATGAACAGTACCATACCAGACAAGTCGGGGGAATGCCTCGCGATAAGCAGACAGCATTGGACAATTGGATGACCTGGTTTCCACTTCATTAAAATATACTGTGGTGAGCGGGTGGCTGATTGGAGAAGGCAGCAAGTCAGGGAATTGAGGGGTTATGTAAATGAGTGCACTCGTGAGTGCACTTACCAAAATAACTTAGTTCACAACATTGAAATTTGGTATTAATTTGAATTTGTTTTGCTCTGCAGACAAATTGGGGAATATCAGCTATAAGGGTAGGCTATAGGATATATAGACTTAAGAACTATAAACGATATCACTCGTCAAGTCCTGATATAGAGTATAACATAGCATATTTTTAGAAACTCCGAAATTTGAAAAGACTTCATCATTTGTTGCCACTTAAGCCATTATTTCTTAACTGAAATCGGAAATTTAGAATTCTTTAAATAACTTAATTTTTAATAATTACAATATAAAATAATATTTTCAGTATTTAAATTATTAAGAAAAGTTTAAAATATGTGTAAAATTATCTGCTTCAAAAATGTATTGTAGTTTCTTCTACATTTATCAATTACCCCTCAACTCATTTTGTAGGGTATCTACAGTTTGTCTTGTTAAAAACGAAGAAATAATATTGATAGTCTGTTATGCGATTTCATTCGCTTTGTTGATGTTTAATTTGCCAGTTGTTGTTATTGTTTTTGTTTTTGACCAAATGTGTTTGAACTGCTTTACATGCCAAACACACACACACACATAGTCGGACATTTTAGTATGGCCCAAATGGGTCAGCTTGGCACGATTTTCGGTGTAGTTCTTAAGCACAGTGTCGTGCCATGAAATGCAAACAAATAAAACATATAAAAAGCGTTTTTAAATCGTGCTGCAATGCTACAAATATTTGTTAAATAAAGCAATGCCAAAGCGGAACCTGCTCAAAGAGCCAGAGGCTAACCGAATGAGAGACAGCCAAAAAGAGAAAAAGTGAGGGGCAGAGATGAATGAGATGAATGTGGCAACAAGTTCAACCTGTGCCACTTCCCAGAGTCGCGTTGCTAATCAAACAAACCAAACAGACAGACGGACAGACAGACGGCCAGAAGACAATGCGCCGATGATGACGACAATGAGAAGCAGGCAATAAAATACAAATTGACAGCCAAGAATGAAAGTGGTGAAATTTATTTATTATTTCTTTTGCTTCTTTCTCTTGCTATTGCTCTTGCCTAGCCGGCAAACAAGTCCGTCTCCATCTCCGTCTCGGTCTCCGTCTCCGGTTTGCTTCTAGCTGAAAGTGAGCGACAAATGACAGGCCACTGTGAACAGATATTAGACCAGGTCCGACCCGACCAGTTCAGACCAGACCAATTCAAAAGCCATAATTCTTAAAAAGCAAAACCGAAACCGAAACGTGAGAGCGACTTTCATTGAGCGCGTTTTAAGACGCACACAAAACGCTCACAGCTGCAGAAAGCGCGTCGAATTACAGCAGCACGCCGCACCGTGCCGGACCCGGCTGTAACTTCGACCCGGCTCCAAGTCTATAGCTCTTACACAGCTCTTGGCACACGGCACTTTTTCTAATGAGCTTTCAGCTCTAAGCGAAATTTAAACGGTAGTTGACAGGAGCAAATTGGGGCCAATCGCATGGATTGTGTTCGTGGCGCCCTCTATCGCTTACCTTCAGGTCATTGGCTGTAGTTACGCTACAGTGTCATAGCTGTGAGCTTTGACCTGTAATTAAACAATTGTGATTCGTCACTAATAAAATAATGAGCAACTCTCAGTCATAGTTTTCAAATTATGTGAATTTACGGCTGTCAAAGATTGGCATGGACAATAATATAATAATAAAAGTTATGAAAATGATGATTTTGCAACTAATTAGTCATAGCTAATAATTTTTGCACTTTTAGCTCTTAGTGTGAATGCACTTGTAAAACACTGTTTGTTACCTAATTAACATAACATTCGATTGGAAAGATTTTAATTAAAATATTTGAATACCAAAAAAAAAATATAGCTCTTTCTACTGTACTACAAAAAAACGCACGTTTTTCACTTTTTTAAATATTTTACTATTTAACTTTTATGTACGCTGACAATTTCGTGCCGCTAATTAGCAGTTAAGTTGTTTGGCCTGCCTCTATTTTATGGGCCGAGCTCTTTGCCCCATTTCCCTCGCTAACTTGGCCAGAAGACAGGCTGAACCAGAACCTGAACCCAGAGCAAGAAATATAATAAGTTATGCAGAAACGTGCAGTTTTTTATTTGGTTATCTCGTTTGGTCATAAACCTTTCGGTACCCACCAAAACATGGCCCATGGCTCATCCACAACCTGGGCCTGACACATAGCGGTGATCAGTTGTTTGGTTTAGCTTGGTTTTTTGTCGTTTGTCTTTTTATACCCTGTATACTGAAAGTAGTATAACATTGTGAAAGTTCATTGTACAACTAAATAGTCATGTCTTGATTCTATAACTTCTGATTTAAACTGATATGTTTCTTTTTCATATGGTTACTTTTTGGGTAGCAAAATAAAATTGTGATCATCAAAACACATTATTGAATATATATTAAAGAGTATCTAGGGTATTTTGTAGTCAATCAAAACGCACAGACACTGCCTGTGTTTTATTGTTTAAAACTCTCCCAGCTTATTGTTGTTGTTTTTTCTCAATTGTTTCCCTTTTTATACCCTCTGAGGGGTATAATGGGTTTGTCAGAAGTATGTAACAGGCAGAAGGAGGCGTGGCAGACCCCATAAAGTATATATATTCTTGATCAGCATCAACAGCCGAGTCGATATAGCCATGTCCGTCTGTCCGTCTGTCTGTCTGTCTGTCTGTCTGTCTGTCCGTCCGTATGAACGAAAGGATCTTAGAGATGGTAAGAGCTACAAGTTCAAACTTGGTCAGTATCGACCACATATTTAGTCAGTCAATACAAGTTTGTTTCCTTTTTTTGATGCCACGCCCCATTCGCCCACAATAAGCGAAAAACCAGACCTACCTCGGAAAAAATACATGTTTTTGGCAAATATCTCGGTAATTATATAACCTAGGGACACCAATTTTGGCATGCAGGTTGCTATTTGCAATATAAATATAATGTCATCAAAATTTATTGGATGCCACGCCCCTTTCGCCCACAATTGAGTTGAAACTTCGAATGCTTCTGGCTCACTTATTTCTTATCGTATGCTTTTGTAACTTAGTGTATAATTAGAGACAAATAATATCAAACGATTGTGAAAATTTCATTAAAATCGGACCATAATTAAAAAAGTTTCTCAAACAACGCAAATCGTTCCTTTCAAGCAAGGCATAGCCACGTGCATTGCACTGTGCGAGCGAGATAGACATACAAATATGTGTGCATGTTAAGCTCTTGCAGCAGCTACTCCAATTTTAACTCATATTATTGAAAACGAAGCTCAGAGGGTATTACACGGTCGGAATGCCCGACTAAACTTTTCTTTCTTGTTTTACTTGGTTTGCCGAGGCAACTTTAATGGCTTCTGTGTGACGACTACAAAGAGCTGGAAGTTGGATGAGTTGAAGAGTTGAAGTCGGAGCTTGGAAAGCGTGGGTAATTTTCATTTGGCCTGACAATAAAAATATAATTATGGCTGCGTTATATGCAAATATACACAAACATGTAGTTGTGTATATGTATATGTATATTTAGTATGTTTGGCAATTCGCCAGTTTGTGAGAATGATGTCGAGTCACTTCACATTTGCCCAAGGAAGTTGTGCAATTTGTCTGCAAATACCAATTTACCTTCACAATACAGTCCCAGACAGCACCACAAAGAAAGGATGGTGAAAAGAGAAAAGATAGCTAGGATGGATGTTGGTTGTTCTCTTTGGCAGAAGAGATCTATGGATGACTTGGCGAATTGATCAAACAAAAGACTTTCGGTTTTCAGTCCAATCGCTTTTGTTCCACATTTTACAATTCACATTTCACATTTGTGCATTCTGATGTTTCCTTTCTTTTGGGTTCAACTTCAGGTTCGGAGGGTTTAGTTTTATTTTTCTTATTTTTGTTTTGTTATTTTTTCCTCCTTCACTTTTTAGTTTCATTTGTGGGCTCGCAGCAAAACTCGTTTAATGTCAGGCAGGCGTATGGCTAATTAGGTGATTTTTTTACTGTATCAGCTTCTTCTTTTTGCTTGAGTTCGAGCCAGTTTTATTTATTATGATTTTTATTTATATGTGCACTGAAAGAAAAAGATGTGTAATACAAGTAAAGTATAAGTTTAATACAATTTAAATTAATTATAATTTAAGATGGGGATTTTGAAAATGAAAAAAGTTCTAAAACACTTGAATAATATTTGAAAATACCGTGCTTGAATCAAATATTACCCACACTTCTGACATATTTTCCTTTTGGTTTTTGTTCAAAGTCCCAGATAATTTTCTCTGTGTATTGTAAATTGTATGGGCATTGAGTGTAAGTATTTACTTCAGGTGGGCGCTTGCCTCAGATCGCCGTCGTCGTCTTCGATGTCGTTGTCGAAGCAATTACAATAAAATCAGCTTCAGTTCGTGCTCTTGCATTTTCAGTTTCCTGTTACCAAAAATAAAATAAATTGCGATGACTTCACTTAATGAATTGCGCCCAGCACCACGTCGATACTCTTTTAAACCAACAGCACGTCTTGGGCTCTTTACTGATTAATTGTGATAAAAAAAAAGAAATATACAAAACAAAAATACAGAAAAAAACAACCCGAAAGAGACTGCGAGCGAAAGAGAGATGGAGAGAGAAAGAAATATGATATTTGTGCTGTTAAATGAAGTTGCCTTCCTTGTAAGGCACTAAATGCACATGACCAAATCGAGTCGACTGCAGTCAGTTCGAGGATCGGTTTTTGGAGCCTTTCGGAAATGTCAAAAGCGCCATTGAGCAATAAAAGTCTGTGGGATTACGACTCTAGCGAGCATATGGACTTGTGTTGTAACACAATATTATAGCACTAAATATAAATAATACACATTGAATGATTATTAAGACTGAAAAGTCTTAGCTTGCATCAATCTTTTTTTCATAATATTAGACTTGAATAAACTGCAACTGTAGAGTGGGCCAAATGTTAAAGAAGAACCCTTATATAAAGTACCCAATGTCAGAATTTAAGAGATGTTGGATTCGTGTAAGAATCTCCAGCAAAAACTTACCTTAAAATTGTATCTTTTGTTTTATCATTTATAACTTAATTTTAATGACACTCACTTCCTTGGTAGGTCATTAACTGATTAACCTTTCTGAAGCAGTTGAAAACACAAATCATTTACTATCTACTATCTATTCTATAAGCTGCAGTTGACGACAACCATTAGCTAGTTATGGTATTTGTTCCGCCCATTTGGCCCCAAACAGTGTATGTTTGCCCCAAAGAAAGCCCGTTAACTCCCTATTTATAAACCTTTTTCCGGTTCTAATGACATGACTGACTGTCTCAAAAGCCAAGCCCAAAAAGCAACAAGTCTACAGTGTCTACATTCGTGTGCGCTCACATTACAGTGCACAAAACTCCATTAATTTCGAATAGCTATATAGACAACTTTCAGCCATATATGGAAAGGAAATAACAACAAAGGAACCAAGAACTGAAAAACACAAACAAAATAATTCTTATTTTGCTGTGTTTGTCTTTGGATATGTGTATGTATTGGTACTGAGAAGGGGCCGCTACTTAGACCGACTCCCCTACACCCTCCACTCTCCACCTTCCTCTTAGCTTGAGTCTGAGTCCAAGCCCGAGTCCAAGTCAAGTCTTTCGTTGACTGTGACTCATATGCACTTTGGAATTGTTCAATGAGCTACAAAGCGGAGCTCAGAAGTGGGCCGACTAGAGACACGTGTGTGTGCTTCCCTCCTCCTCCTCGTACCCCCTCCCTCTCTCTCACTCACTGATGTATGTAGATATAGTGCTGTCTAGAGGCCCCCCCATAAAGCGGCTCTGTTGTCGGCAAACAGCAGCCCACATCGCTGTATGTTGTGTGTGTTTTGTGTGCTGTATTAGAAGGCTCCATATACAAAATGGACTTGCAGTTCATTAATTTTCATTGTCAGCCATTTTCGGGGCGGCAAATGCAAATGTCAAAACTTTTGAGCGCTCAAGAAAAATGTCACAAGTCGATGACTCACATTCAGAGACCAGATGCGATACCAGACTACCCAGATCTCAGCTCAGTCTATCTCCCTCTCTGTCTGTCTTGCTCTCATTGAACTGCATTTTTTACGAGTTTTTGTGGGTCGATTACATAAGTTGCTCACAAGTCTCAAGTCACAGATCCCTGCGCTGGGCATAAGTTTTAAATAAATTATGTAAATTTCATGATGGAGCCTGCATTGAATAGCTTTGTATTGGTGACACATGCGGCATAGTTCCAAGTCCCCACTCTGTTTTCTTTACCTACATCAAGAACTCTATGTGTGGACTGATATTTGATTGTACTTTTCACCATTCCCTTCCCCCATTCCACATTCTTAAGTTACCAAAAAAGTTTTGGCTGTTTCCCGCCGCGTTTTTCACTTAAATTGTTTGCTTTTCGGTCTCGTTTCAAAAAATTCTTTAGCTTTTGTTGTTTGTTGTTGCTCTTTAATTAGTGGAACCCAGAAAGTTTCATTTACCCATCACAACGGGTTGTCATCACATTTCCCATCACATCACATCACCTGTCAGACACTTTCTAAGCAAACACCTTTTGACTCAGATAACAAGTCAATTAGACCTGGACACGAAGATGTCCAACATATGTGTTAAACGGAGAATATGTTCATAATCTATTAATGATAAAATGAGAGAATATTTTTGATATGATGATAACCAATTATTTTCAGACTTAACTTCATAATTTACCATTAAGTTTATGCATAGTTTATGATAAGTGCGTAAAAGATTTAATTCTGGTTTATATTATATATTATATATTATATATTATAGTATAAGTATTAGAAAAAATTTATTAAAATTTTTGAAAAACTTTGAAAAATATATTTTCACAATATTTTGAATAAATTTTAAAATTTCAATACTGTAATATAATATTTAATTATACCAAGTTTACAATCTCCCACAATATTCAAATGCATAATTTCAACATTTTGTGGCCAACCTTTTTGAATCAACACAATTGCTGTTATATTAAGATCAATTGCTTGGATTAGGAAACCAACTGACTTTTGATTAAGTAAGAATTAACTTTTCGATTAATCAAACATCTTTTGTGGCGGCCCTCGTATTTTCAACATTTACATTCCCACCTCGATAAGCAGCAGGGGCGTAGTAATAGGAATAGGTGTTTTTTTGGGGGGTGAAGGGGCCCCAGAAATGTTTAGTGAAAAATTGCCTTAAATGAATGCACAAACGTAGCATGTAGACAGATGAAAATGTGTTCAAAAACGCATTGAAACAAAAGTGAAAACTTTCACTTTTCAATCGTCTTTTTGTGTGTTGAGCGAATGTGTTTAGTCGCTTTTTTATATATGTACATATACAATACATACTACACGATTTAAAATCTGACTGTTATTTCTTTGATATTACCATAAATTTGAATACGTTTACATCATCACGTCTCAAGTGTAAAGAATTGTGTGGTGCGGGGATCAAGACAGAGTCAGAGACTTGAGACTGGGGCTGAGGCTGAGACTGGGCCTTTCTTTGGGCCACGCCATAACACACAAGACGCGACACGTCGCGACGTGTTGCCTTTTGTTTGTGTGTGTATGTGTGTTGTTTAATGCGATAACTTAAAACTCTTTCGCTTTCATTTCGCTTAAGCTTTGGCTATTAATCAGTTATGAGTCTCAGAGACTCGGACTTGGACTCCATTCAACGAGACCAATGAAGAGCTGAGACCTTTTTCCGAATGCCGCCAACACACGAAGAATCTCTGCAGATGTACAAATGATTGCACAACCAGACATCAAGCCATTGTATTGGCGGCATTGTCGGCATTGGCAACCAAGGGGGATCCCCCATTTATCTTACAGTTTTTTCAATTAAACTCTGCCTATTTCACTCCAGCTCTGTCGAGTCGACTCGGTTACATGTCTTCACTCTGCATAGATAACATTTTAATTTTTCGCCTCAGACCTTGTGTGAACCGGGCTAACATGCATGCCAAATTGTTCAGATAAAAAGCACATTAAGTTGAAACGTACACTTTGCGGAAATACACTTACTTACCTAAGTACAAATGAGCAAACATGCGGGCAACTGCGAGTAATGTCTGAAAACGTGAAAAACCTAATAATTTGCTAGAAGTTCGCGAGAAATCAGTTTTTCGATCTCTAGAAATTCTACTTTGAAATGGAACTGATATATCGAAAAGAGTACTATTTTTTTACGCATTTCAATTCTACTTGAAGATTCGCAAAAAAGATCTTCATTCTGAACTGCACACATAACCCAGTTACAAAAACAATGACTATTTTTAGTAGACAGCCCTCGAGACAGTTGGCAGTTTTGGAGCATTTCAATGGAATTTCTTTCGGAATGACACCTTCAAAGGCCCCAAGTCGGGGCTAAGAGCAACCAGTCAACAACAATAGCCCTGAACTTTCGTTGAGTTGTTAACTTGTTGCAGTTGTTGTTGTTGCTGTTGTTGTTGTTGATGCATTCGCTCCACATGTGTACAGCTGTTTTTTAATTTAAAACTTCATTTCGAACTGAAATGAAACTTGTTTTCCAGCATTTTTGTGTCTTTATTTTTGTGTTTTGTTTTTTTGTTTTTTTGCAGTGGGTGCAGTTGTCGTTCCGACTGCCTGACTGTCAGCCTGCCTGTATTATATTAAATTTTGTTGCCCCTTGAAATTTGTTTTATTTTTGCACTTTACGAAAAAGTCAGAGAAATACATATAAATTAACCAGCGACATTGTTGGCATTAATTTACATTGGTCGCGAAACATGTTTAATGCATTTCATATGCATTTTTTTGCTCAACTTTGCATTCCCTTCCTATCCCAAAAAAAAAGTGTTACCGTCTCTCTCTCTCTCTCTCTACTTCTCTTTCTCATTCTCGCTCCTTTTTCGTTGGCATTTTTGGTGTTTATTTATAAGAAATGAATTTGTTGTTATTTGCCTCATTTTCTTCAATTATGGTATTTACTTATTTATGAACACATTTTGTCTCTGTCATTTGTTGTCGTTTATGTATAAATATTGAGGGATTGAAACTGCTTATTGCAGCTTTTTCATTGTTACCAATATTCGTTGACCACCAAAAGAATTTCAGAGTTGTGTAATTTCAATTTCATTGAAGTTTGGCTAAAGCAAATTTTATTGGAATGGGTTTTGGCACTAAAGATACTTTCAGTTTAGTGTAAAAACTGCTATTAAGCTATCAACTTAAGAAATTTAGTTGTTATATATGACAATCTTAGGTTTATAGATGAATTTATGTGTAATATATTCGATATATTATGTGTACTTTCACGTGCATGTACGATAAATTCATATTTGTCTTACCCAGCTATAAATCATCTTGTACTTTTTCGTTTTCTTTACTTACCATCTTTATGTTGACTATGATGATATATGCCCAGCTCTTCTTGGGATCACATGATCTATTGACTGAAATTCTAGTTTAAAATGCAAGACACACCACTTTAGCTGAGTTGGAATTGGAGTTGGAGTTGGACCACAGCTAATGTCTGAGGCAATAACTGCAGGAAGTGCTATTTGTATTTGCTCAAACACTTGGCATGCCCATGAGCAGAAAAAGAAACAGAACCAGACTTAGACTCAAACCCAAACCCAGTACCAGTACCAATACCAGTATCAGTCTGGTCTCTAAGACTGTGGTGCAATGTGGTGCTCTTGGTGGTTGTAGTGTCATATCGAATGCAACGGGCATTGGGTTACCTCTGCTGTTGCTGTTGTTGTTGCATTTCTTGTCGCTTGGCTTCGACAATATTTAAATAGGAAATTAGGGTCGAATTCTCTGTGTCTGTGTCTCTTTCTCTCCCTTCCTCTGTGTTTCCGCTTAGAAGAAACGCCCTGGTGCCAAGTTCTTCGCTGTAAGACAAGCTCCAAGGCGCTTTCACAAGGTTTCCCGCAGGTTGGTTAGCTCAGTCTATAGAATTTGTATTTGCGGCATGCTAATTAACAGCTAAGTTGTGTACATGCACTCGTCGCACTTATTTATTTATTGCTCCCAGTCCAAGACTCAGTCCAAGTCCCAGTCTGAGTCTTAGTCCAAGTCTCCGTCTCAGTCTCAGTCCCCATTTCAGTCTCTGTCACGGGTTTAATTAACTGTATTTACAGTTGAAGCTAAACTGGTGCAGTTTAGCGGTTTTTTGCACATTAAAGGATGCAAGACTCGTATCTCGACTTAACTCTAATGTTTATTATTTTTCACTTTTAATTGCAGCTCAACGGCAATTCTCTCAGTGTGCTCAACAACACAACAAGGAAGCTCATGCATGAAGGTAAGCAACTTGCTACCAACGGGACTCCCAGTTGGTCAATTGTCGTTAAAGTTAAATAAACAAGTTCTTGACTCGGCTAATTTCAGCAGTTTGTGTAATTATGATATGAAAACAAACATACATATATTTCACCATACAAAATATTAATAAAGAAACTCAGACAATAAGAAATGACACCATCAGCAGCAGTGACTAAGAATTGATCGCAACGGACTCATTCATACTCATGGCCTATACCAAGTATATCTCCATATATACAGTACGAATATATAATTAAGTCTATTGTGAAATTTGTGGAAATTGCAATGATTAGCAATGGGTTTAGCCTGCGGCGGAGAATGTATTATGCCTTGTATACTGGAGAAAGGAGCCATTGGGGGCGTGGCTGTTGACTATTTGAAGAGTTCAAATTTGGTATAATTTTGTCATGGACTTTGAATTAGTTCGTTTAGGCTCGCTGTAAATACCGGTTAATGGAAAGTCGCATTAACCGGTTTACTAATCGTTCTGGCCAACGTCTTTGTCTTTCACTTCCAAATTGGCTAATCTCTTTGCTGCTTACGTAAGGGTTAACATTGTCGTGAGTTCAACGTTCTCCAAGATCATCTTCATTTCAAACATTTTATGATGTCAGCTTTTCATGTTTTCATAAATGTTTATTCTTGAGTAATCCGTCATTTTCATATTTGTGCATATATTAATTCATCATTATTTCTAGCATTGATATTATAAATATTTTTTTAAATTTAATTTTAATTGAGTATCATTGATAAAAACTATGGAATCTTAAGGAAATGTCTATTAATATTAAATACAAAATTTTTAACAGATTTGCAGAAATGTTTAAAGTTTGACATAAGCTTTAAAAAAGGTTCAACATTCTTTAATTTAACCTAGTTATTTTTATCTCTAACGAGCTAACGAGCATTCTAATTGTTAATATTTCATCACAGAGATGCCGTAACAATCTGATGGCATAACATAACATAGAATTATACGACTCTAACTTGTCTAATTTCCGTATGGTCAGCTGTACTTTGATTTGCAGTTACGTGTCTTTCATCATCAGGGTTTTTTGTTACGTTTTGTAAGGTTCCCGCAATGCTCTATAATTGGATTAGAAAAGGGGGAGAATCTAACAAAATGCGCATAATACCCGTTGCTATTTTTCGCACCGTTCTTGATGTGCTTTAATTTAATTAGGAGGTCAATGTACCTCTCTCACTGCCGTTTCTTACAAAACATATTTTGAGAAAATACTCGACCACAAGAAAAAATTAAAAAAAAAATAAAATAAAATATAAAGCGTACAATAGATTTCTTCATCAATTTTTTGCGTTTATCCATTTTTTTCTTTTTTTGTATTTTTAGCTGAGAATTCTACAATTAGTTGGTCAGGAGGAGGCATACCGATAAAAAAAATGTTGTAGATCAAGTTTTTGCATTTGATATCTGTTGGGCATTTTGTGAATTTTGTTATTATTGTTTTTTGTGTGTGTGTTTTCTTTCGAGTGTTGTTTAATTCGTAAATTTAATTTGCATGTTTGAAAATCATTAATTCGCCAGCTATTAAAAAATTGCTGCCAGCGAAATTTTATACGCTGTTTCATTTCTTGTTTCTTTGTTGCTATATTTACTTTTATTTTGTATTTGGTTTTGGTTTTTGTTATTATACATTTCGGTTTAAACAACAAATTAGCCGCGATGTGAGCAACTTATTTGCATTTTAATTTTGGTTTCCAAGCATTTTGCTGTGAGATACCAGCATTTTAATCGCATGTTTAGTCAAAGTTTTGGCTTAGTTTTTTTTTTTTTGGTAGTTTGAGTGCAGCTAACACGGCTAACAGCTCGTAAAATTTACGCTAACTGAATTGGAGAAATTCGTAACGCCACAATGCACATTTTACTTTCGTTTCTTAGGTTTCCCCCAATAGTTTTCTATATGAAAGTTGATATTAGTAGTAGGGTTGAAGTGATTACACAAATAAAGCTGACAAGCTGGAAAAACTAGGTTACAAACATTTCCCAAAAACCTTCTTTAGTTTAGTTGGTTGACAACGATAATTGGCTCGTGCTAACAAAATTTTATTTCTGAAAGTTATTGTAATGAAGATTTGTACTCGTTATTTACTTCCCTAAGCAAATAGCGCAATTTTCTAAGAGATTTATGAAGAAACACAGCAATGTGAAAGTCGAAAATTATCCTAACTCCATTTAGTAACTACCATAACCAATTTGGAACTTCTGCTAAAGAAAGTTAGCTCAAGTTTACCTCAAAGTTTTAAAGAATAAACTGAAGTAATTTAAGAAGTAGTATATCACTCAAGCCCACAATTTAGTTGCAAAGTTATATATTCGTGTAAAGCAAGTATGTTTAAAGATGTCTGACTATTCTTGTTAAATAACTAAACCATAGACAGGCGGAAGTCAGTCACATACAATGGAAACACCTCTCACAAACACACGTCAAACACAAACTCCCTTTGGCTAATCAATCACGCGGCAAACATTCACGAGTCTTTTGCGGCATGAATGAAAGTAATTTGAATAACGTTTGTCGGCGTGGGCTTTGCAGGTCTGCTATATGTTATTTACCTGTGTGACAGGTAGTTACAAACGCATTCACACTTTGCGAACACTCGTCAGTCAGTCAGCCAGTCACTCAGTTACTCACTTCAGTCACCCAGTCAGTCAATCACACCGTTTGTCAGTTTGTCAATACTCCACGTTGGTTGATCGATTCGTAGCGCTCGCTGCACGTGTCAAGTGTACAAAAAAAACGCAAGAAATTATATGAGACTTGTTTTAAGTGAAAAAGAGCAATCCCTGGGAGACTTGTCGCTATTGTCCACTTAAGTACCGAGCACCTTTTGCACACTTGAGTCGGAGTTTTTCCCGAACTACATAGTTGATTTCGTACAAACTCAGCGGTCAGCGGTCTCCCAGTGGGTTCCGGGGCAATAAACCGTTATGCAAGATGATGTAGGGTCTGGGTCTAGAAAAAATAGTCCGTTTTTGGGTTTAGGCTTTGCCTTTTTTTATGATTATTATTTTCTTTAGCTTTGTCACTTTGTCAGTTTTCAGCTTTTTGAGCTTACTCCATAAAATCAGGTCACAGTTGTCAGAGACAGCGACAATTTGTTAGCGCATTTTCCCCAACATTTGAAATGAAAATGAAGATCGATGAATGTCTTGAAAAGCTGACAATTTAATTGCCATCTATGCTTGACCCATTTTCATAGCATTTACCGTTCATTGCATCATTTTCAAGAACATTTCAGTTTAGTTTTTTTTTGTGTTTGTGTTTCTTTACGATGGTCTCCCGCATATGCTATACTATATGTACACTATGTATCGTTTGTATTTCATTTTCTTTTGTGTTGTGTTGAACCCCCACTCTCTATATGGCTATGGCTGTTGTTGTTTTGAGGGGATCATTAAGGTCTACGATCGTTGACTTTGATTAGAGTTGAAGCTCATTTACATTTTGAGCCCAGGGGCTGCGATCTGGCTAGGATTTTCATTGAGTGAATAGTGAATTCCAAACGAGAGAGAGAAAAAAAAATCAATGGTCACTAATTAATGCCAACACATCAAAGTGTCAAACCTTGAAATTTGACTAGCCAAAACCTATAGACGATTTAGACGATAACTAGATACTACTACCTGTATGTGAACACTTTAGAAACTCACCATTTCCAAGTAACTCAAACACACACACACCGTGTACTCAGGTAGTTGATACTCTAAGCATTTGGAGTGTTATCTTAGAGGTTTTTTCTTTTCTTTGCTTTTTTTTTTGGTCCTTTTGTTCCGATATTTATGCAATGCCCAATATCGGTCTCTTTGTTGTTGAACACACACACTTATATATATATATATATATATTTGAGTTTTGATTTATTTCTTTGATTATACCACGACCTTCATCTAATGAAATTTCAATGTTGCAATGGAAATTTTTGTTGGACGTGAGTTTTGAGACGCCACCCAAGGCGACATTTTGTTTCGCTCGGAAAACTGTAACATTTTTCAATCTGATCTGCATCCCTGTGGAGGCTTAGACGAAGCTGTCAACTGTTGGCACGTCCCGCATTTGGTGACAATAAGTGCCCGAAGGTGTTCTGCCACACCATGTTGCAAGTAGAATACCACTCTAGCATTAGGCTTTCACTTTTTATCGGCCCAGCAGGAAGCAAAAGGCATCCTTTGCGCCTATAGGTGGTCGTTGCAGATTAGTGACCTACCTGTACAGTGAAACAACCCCTGTAAGCCTGTACCTGTTTGCCAGCCCACCAATCTCTAATCTCGAACAAATGTTTGTACTTAAAATGCTTCAGTTTGGTAAGTTTTGGTGCGGGGGCGCGGCTCGTGTACTGTTTGTTTTAGCAAATCCTACAGATTTGTGGCATTAACGGGATTTTAATATTTTGCCAAGAACCAAAGACATGTGTACTCATAAGACCAGAGACTCTGGTTTCTTCGTAGTCGCACAATTTGATTAGAAGCATGAAGCATTTTGTCGTTGCCGGCGGCAAACGGCAACGAATCAAGCCCAAAAATGGGCAGCTCTTAACTCATTCGTCTTGGCCAATTAAGACAATTTGTTTAGGCTCGCTGTTGGTCGGGTTAGTCGATTGGTAAGTCGTTGGCTTTGTGCCTGTCAGTCCATCAGTCTTTCAGCCAGTTTGAATTTCTAATAAATCTTGTTGAATCTATGGCCAACTAACTATTATTATTGGCATAAATATTGTCTGGACAGATATGGTCATTTCTAGTTATAGACAAATATGCTTAGATGGCAACAACTGTCCATTCTATGGGCATCGTATTGCGATTTTCAAATGCGATAATTGAGAGCTTGAAGTGCATAAATGTTTAACCCAAAAGCCAAACTAAAATAGCTAGATTTATTTAAACAATTATTAAGAAAAGCTGAACAAAATATAAAGCTATAAAAGTAGCTCACTTACGCAGACTTTTATATAAAATATAGAACAGTTTTACATATAGTTTTTAGATTATATTTATTTCGCTTTTGTGATAATTTTTTATACAACTTCTAGCTTGGCAAATCATCACTTGCATTGCTAAAGCTAGCTATAAAATAGCTAAAATAACAACACTGCCGCAACAATAAAGTAGAACTTGTCATAAAAATTGACCACATTTTACCATAAATATGTTACAAATGATATCCGATACAAATCGTATGAGAAAGCTACTTTCCATTCTGATCATTAGAATATTTTATAATAATTCATTTTTCATGTTTCAAACAGATTCAGTTACAGCTGAATACCGAAAGACATCAAATTATGATTAGCTGAATGATTTTGTGGAATTTCCGAGTGCTTCGAAATACTATTTTGGGCAACTTTCTCACAGGCGCACATTGAGAAACAGAAATGCTCACTTTTAATACTTAATTTGGAAATACTTTTTTTGTGTTTTTTATTTTTGTTGAGCATTGCATTATGATCGGTGTGCAATGATCATTGGATTTGTGTTTTTTTATTGCCTTGAATCACGCGCAGAAAAAGGAAAAGCTACACTGTCCACTCCAATGACTGCGCATGCGCAACGTCTCTGCTACTGCCGCAGTTGCCGTCGCAGTTGGCAGCGCTGCTCATTTTCTTGGCGATTTTTAATTGGCATTTCTTTACAGCTCATAAATTAATGATCATAGCGTAACGAACTGCCAAAAATGTATAAAGAACAATGCCAGTTACTTAACTAAGGTGTCCAACAGTTCAAGTTGCAACACATTTGAACTTGCCACAAATCATAAATTCGTACGTAATAACTAGTTTACTACAAGAACCTTCGACAAGGTGCCATATAATTTACCCAAGCGCCCATTTCAAGGTTGCATTTCCAATAAAACAAAACCCCAAAAACCAAAAACAAAACCGTCCGTTGATAGCGTTGATAGACCTATTGCTACTTTATACAAACCATACCAATACCATTCCATGCCATATACCATATATCAAATAAGCACACAATAAACAACACTTTGGACAGCCCCAAGAAATTCCCAGCTGGTCGACAATGAAACAATTTTCAGCTCATTTGTTCAAAAATTAATAAATAAATGAGCTATTGTTGTAAATTAATGTTGACGCGACAAAACAAAACCATAAAAATTGATAAGCACAAATGAGTAAATGTAGCTTAATACCAAAAACAAAAACTCAATTCATTGACAAAGCTTTTAATGAAAGTAAGATTTTACTATCAGCTATTTAAAGAATTGGCGTAGTAAGAAATGTTATCATTAGGCGCTTTTACAATCTATTGTGAAAGGTAAGTTAGCCGCAATTGGAGATAAAGACAGTTAGATTGGCTTTGTGATGTAGTTAACTTAGCTTTATCAGTCATATTATTACCATCAACTGATAACACTCTTTAGAGTTTGTAAGCATGACAGACAAAGCTTGCTGAATTGCAGCTTGTACTGATACGCGTGAAATACAAATAACAACAGCTACGATACTGAAATTTTTACTTAAAGTACTAAAGCTATATTCATTCAGATTTCACGCTTACCAGATCATTCTTATATGTTTCAAAATAATTTAAATTAATTATAAATTGTGAGACAGCTTTTATTGATACATTTGCTGACAGTGAGAACTTAATTCACAACCGACTTGATATATTCTTGTACACATGACTGGGTTTATCAATAATTAAAGATAACAATTGAGTTGTATAATATATAAAACGCGTGAAATATTTCACATATGTGAACGATTGACGGACAAATGCAATGTGATAAATATTTCAAATTGCCTTGACAATTTAATGGTTGCAACATCGCAATTGATTGACACATTATCGGTGGCTAATTAACTTGGTTATTTCATAGTACCAACTATATAAATTACATGTGCAATGGAAATGGAATTTAAATTGTCATTTCGATGCATAACTGAATTACTTGTTATCGCTTCAAATCTATTTATAAACACATAACTACTTAAGTGATTGTCTAATCATTGTTTTTCTTTTTATTTTCAGCGCTTCAACCATGAAGATGCCGTTGTTTAGCGCCTAATCCTAGCCTAGCCTCGCCAGCCAGCCAGCAGCAATTCTTCAGTCAAAACAAACCCAATTCCTGGCAATATGTTCAGTCTGTTGAGCAGTTCTCAGATCTATGGACTTCCGCAAGCAGCAGCAGCAACAACAACAACGGATCAGACGATAGTGCCGGATGACAGTGGCACTAATCAGAAGAAAAGCAATAGTCTTCCCCACAAGAATCACAAGCAACAACAACAACATCGTAGATCAACTAGCAGTCTCAGTGATACGGGTGGCAAATTCTTTGCCAATCTAAGCGCCAAGTCCCCCAGCCAATTCATTGAGAAATTTATTAGGAGCGAACTTCTCAACGGTTACGATACCCTCAAGTGTCAGGGCGGTGGCAAATCTCCAACGGAAAAGGACAAATCTACGGCAGATAGCAGTCCCCTTTACAGTAATCTACCATCGGATTGGACAGGTTTCAGTTGCCTTCAAGGCAGCTATCGCAGTCACGGTGACACCGAGTTTTATGAGGCCGTGCAGGTCAAATCTTCCAGTCCTAACAACAATAATAACAACAGCAACACCAACGAAATAAATATGCGTTCCAAATCGTCAAACGGAGCGGCTACCCTACAGCATTACCAGAAACTGCCGGAGCCCAGTTTGGAAGTCAATTATAATACCCAAGCTGCTGGACATACGCCTGCCTATAAGAAACTTGGATTCGGAGCGAGGCTACAGAAACAGAATGCAGAGCAAGTAAGTAGAAAAGTACGGGGAGTAAAGGTATCTTTTAAATATAGACTATTTAACACTAAGAAACTGACTTTCTTCAGCGAAGATTAGTTAAGATAGTAGCAGATATTTTCTTCTATGATAATAACTTTCATCAGCTGACTTGCGCTTTATATAAAGTCATAATCTGCATCTTAAAAACACAAGTCTTAGCTAAACATCCGTCTGATTATCTAACAGATACGAGCGTGTGTTAGGGCTTTACTTATCAGTGCAAAGTTCTCGTAATAATAGACTGATTGCTTTCCTTTCATTTTTCTAATGGCCGCGATAAGTCAATGAGTGGAAATGGGGGTGTAGTGAAAAGGGAGCAATGTAATTAGCCTCGACATTAATTGCATTACTATTACTGGCGGAATCAAGCCAATTAAATGTTTCGCATAGCACACGCTGCATGAGTAACGGTATCTGCACGTACGTGTCTTCTTCAGAGTTCGCCAGCTGCTACCATAATTCCCATAGTTGGTCAATAGCACGCAGATGCCAACTGACTTTTTGGCCAATGGCCTTCGATGTGTGTGGCTGATGACTCGAATTTAGTATCAAATGGCCAAGCGAATAAACAATAACAAAACAATGTCATAAATCTTCCCACTTTGAGCTCATACTAAATATATTTCCCTCTCAGTCTCTCACTTTTTGGTCACAAGCCAAAATAGTTGATAAGATAGGGGCAACATCAAATACTGTCTGTAGTTTGTGAACTCTTTGATGCTCTTAGAGCGTCAACTGTTTAATCGATGACCTGTTAATTTGGGTTAAAAATAAAATTTAATTGGATTACAATATTATTTATAAAATTTAGATACGCAGAAATTTGTTGCATACTTTAAGGCAACGCCAAAAAAAGATGTAAATAATTACCATGGTACTTTCTTTATAATTTCCCTGCGCTTTGCATCAACAATTTCCTTAATCCTTTGACACTAATTTGTGTTGCATACTTTCAAGCTCAAGCTAGAATGCGCCAAGCCTTTCTTGGTACTTTCTTTTCAATTTAATTCTGTTGCATGCTTTCAAGCGCAATGCAAAATGTTGTAAGCCAAGCTTGGTACTTTTTTGTGACAGCTTCAAATGAGTTTCCTAAAATTGTTAGATAAACGAAAGGCGGAAGGGTTAAATGGATGGATACATTAACTTTCCAAAAACAAGCGCCAATCATTAAAATAGACAGGATGTCCATATCTTTTGCGTTGTTAGCAACAGTGCCGAGATGTATAGGAAAACACATGTTCCCCGGACGTAAAAAAAGACACAATGCGATTACTCGTAGATAACTTAACTTGGCGATCAACAGAGCGGTCGGTGTGCGTCATTTTAATAAAGACCCCATCGCGATAAGGTGTCGCACTACACTATCAATCAGTAGTAGCCAAAGTGCCGTCGGCTGTTTTTGGGGCGAACGTCCAGTTGTCATTCGTTGCTGACCGAGCAAAGTGCACACGGCCGGAGAATGGTGGGAAAATGGAATTTCGGGGGCCATTTTCATTTGCTGGGGCATCAGAAGGTCTTCCAAGGTTAAGCACCAGTCAAGGACTAAAAAAACTAATTACTGTCTATTTTTTTTAAACAGAACTCGGACAACTCGCAATCCTCGGGAAACACACGCAGCAGCAGCGAGGTGCAACGCAGTTCCTCTGGCTCCAGTTCTTCGGGTGCTCCCGTGGCGACAACGGCCACATCCCCAGAGCGACTGCAACGCCGTCGTCTGCTGCAAATGATCTCCAACTACGATCAGCAGAACAAGCAACTGCATCGGGAGCTGGCCAAGGAGAAGCGTCGTCGCACCGAGGAGCTGGCCTGTGTGGTCAAGTCACTGCTGTGCTTCGAGTCCAAGCTGAAAAACGACATGAAGACGGTCAATCAGCGCCTATTGGATCGGGATGCAGAGATTTGTCGCTTGCTACGACAGAATCGTGCACTGCGCAAGCGTATGTCGGATCAGCAGCGGGATGAGGGCATGGTTGCCGATCAGGAGGAGGAGCAGCGGGTGGAGGAGTGCCTGGTGCTCGAGGCTTTGCAATGCAACAATTGCCGCAAGCAATTCTATGACATTGAGCTGAGAGCCAGCGGTACACAGACTTCCGCCAAGGAGCTAGGCGTCAAAGGTAGGAGCACAGTTTAGTTAACTCTCGAGTATTTCCTAATCCCAATCCCAATTCCTATTTTATTTGCAGCTGAGCACTGCTCTTCCAGCGATGACACCGTCTCATCGTCGTTCTATGGCGCCAGGCGCAGTGTGCGCTACACGAGCAAACGCACGGCGGGCACGTTCCGGGATTACATGCGTTCTCGGGCCATGCACATCGATGATGCGGCCCTGGAGCAGCAGTCGGAGGAGAATACAAGCAGCATTAGTCGCGAGGATTCGCAGACAAGCTACGAACAGCTGCACAACTATGCCAGAGCCATGGAGCGCATGCACGGTGTGAAGGCAACCCTACAGGATGGCGACTACTCCGAGCACAGCAGCCTGGAGCTGGACCAGCAGCAGCAGCAGCAGCAGCGACGACGCAACAGTTCCGCCTCTAGTCGCAGCAGCAAGACAACATCATCAGTGGCCGCACAGCTGGAGGAGGATGATGGCATCTTTTCGCCCACACAGGATGACGAGGATTTCGATGAGCTGGATCCGGAACAGGAACAACAGCTAATGTCGCGTGGTGCTATCAAAATTGTGCAACGACGCTGTGCCGATTTCTCGGAGGCATCGCCCAAGCAAATTTATGAGACAACCACAGATGATTGGTATGCCAGTGCCTCGGATCAGGAGGAGCTCAGCACGGCGCCAACGGGTGCCAAACCCTATGGACAAGGTGCCGTCAATCCAGTGCTGGAGTGCGTCAATCAAATACTGCTGCAGCAGTCCATGGAGGAGACATTGCGTGAACCCAGCACGCCCAAGTCCGCTATGGCGCCCAAGGGTTCAGCGAGTCTGCCGCGCCGAAGCTCCTTGAGCGGACGCAGCGGCACAAATGGACGCAAGCGTGTACACTTCTCCACCAAGAATAGTATGGTGCATGTGCCACGACACGAGGACGTGGAGGAAACCCAATTGATCTCACACTATCATCCAATGGCCGCCACTACAGTTGCCGTCTCAGTCTCCGCTACTCCCGGCGACACCTTAAACTACGAGAGCATCTACAGCAATGAGTATGAACCCATTGGCTCTGAGCGTGCCTCAAATCTGTATGTGGACATGGCAGCCGCTGCAGCAGACGGTAGCGTCGCCAACACGAAGACATCACAGAAACTGCCGCCTGCCTTGCCCCCGAAGCCCGCAAATCTGTTGAAGTTTAAGAAATCACTGCAGCAGCTCGAAGAGATTGAAGATGAGGGCGACTGTGCTGTGTCCACCACAACCACAACCAGCGAACCCGATTACTGTTCCATTGCCGAGGTGGGCGTAACAAGTGTGCAGATTGTCGCCGATATACACAAGGCGCCCGAATCGAGCACACCCACCGAACCGGATAGGGAACAAGAACGAGAGCGGGAACGGGATCGGGATCGGGAACGCGAACAGGATGATGACAAGACTGAGGAAATCGAAGAGATTTTCGCCGACATACCAAAGTTACCGAATGTGGCGGCCATCATAGCGCCCAAGCAAACCGCTGACTATCTGCTGATGGCGCCCAAGACACTGCGCCTCCAACTGCCCCTAAACGGCACCAGCACACAGTCGATGCCGTCCCAGTACAAGCGCAAGCATGTGCCCAACATATTGGCGGAGATTAACAAGCGCATGAGCTTGCCCAGTTCACCGACCACGCCTACAACGCCCAAGAGTTTGCCCACAACGCCCACATCGAAGTCACTGCTGCAGCTGGCGGATGCAAGTGGTGGACTGCCGCTTCAGGCCGAATTCGATTGGTATAACCTGGATGCGGAGTTTGACAAAAGCCACGAGGCGCCCAAGAGTTCACCAGGGAATGAGGGAATGCTGGAGGAGATTAGTGAAGATAACGAATGCTTGATTACCGCAGCCGATGAATATAATCTCGATGAGGAGTTTCAGCTGCAACCTGAACCGGAGGACGAAGAGCAGCAACTGATGGAGAAACAGGAGCAGGAGAAGGGACAGGAGCAACAGGAGGTGATGCCACACAAACAGGAGCCGACAAAGGTCAAGCAAATGCAAAAGAATCTGGCCAGCTTTGAGAAATTCATCGAGGGATCAGGTTTAAGCACGAAACCCTTGCCGAGCAAACGCAAAATCTACTTTAATGCGCCGTTCGTCTAGACGCGTTTGCTAATTCTTTAAACGTTACCCAATACTAGTTGCGAGGTACATATATCAACCGATATATCGAGCATAAGTATTTTTTGTGCTTAACGAATTTAAGTTTTTTATGTGTTCCGTCTTTTTGTTTAGTTCTTAAGTTGGCAAAGTATTAAAATGTTTAGAGAATTTTCAATTGAATAAATGCAAAAAATAAAAAAATTTACGAGTTTATTACTCTTGGGACGAAAGCAGTACGTGAAAAGAGACACAGACCTTCAGTTAGTTAATCAAAACCGACTGCAAAAGAATTTGTATTTTTTCAGAAGTAATAATATAAAATATAAAATATTTGATACTTCAATTATAAACAAGTAACAAAGGTTAACTCTGTCAGACCAGGGACTTGAAAGCCATGATAATCCCATATGTATTTATACTTTATCGATCGATATTCTCTGCCTTTAAAGTTACACATATTTTCCCTAGACAAATAGTAGAATATCATATTGGGAGACTTTTCATAGCTTAACAAAAGATTCGAAACAAGCGAAATACAACGTTAACTAATTGATCATTTATTCATCTATTGAGATTAAGTTGTGCAAAAACACAGGCGGTGCACTTTCTTTCGTTTCGTTTACATAAAGGAACAAACTTGCATCTTACATCATACATATATATAATAATTTACCATTTGAGCAAATGATACACAACTGGGCTACATTGAGAAACAAAAAAGTTATGCGGAAGCTTAAATTTAAACCTAAGAAAATAACGCACACTTATTTTTGTTAAACTTAGACATAAACATTTAACATAGATTAGAATGTGAATGCAGCTACAGCTACTTAAACACTATGGCGGAATTCAATTTGAATTCCTAAAGCATTTTTCTGCTTAATACAAACTGGTCTTCTTCATGATGCGAAGGAACTCCTCCTGATTGACCTCACCATCGTTGTCCAGATCCGCCTCATCAATCATTTCACGTAACTCCTCGTCCGTCAGTGTTTCGCCGAGTTCGCGTGCAACGCGTTTTAGATTTTTAAATGAGATTTTACCCGTCTCATCGTCATCGAATAAACGGAATGCTTTCAGTATTTCCTCCTTGGTATCCTTTTCGGCCATTTTCATGGTCATCAGGTGTAGAAAGTCATTGAACGCAATCCGGCCGCTGCCGTCCTTATCGATTTCCGCTATCATACGCTTGATTTCCTCCTTTTTGGGCTCAAACCCCAATGCCCTAATGGCCACCTTCAACTCCTTAACCTCGATGAAACCCGTGCATTCGTTGTCAAACAAATCGAATGCCTCCTTAATGTCCGACTTTTGTGCTTCGGATAACTCAAATTTGGGTCCAGACTTTTTGCGGCCTTGTTGCGTGGTTCGTTTAGGATTTGGTGCTGTCGCCGTTGCTGCTGCTGCTGCTGCCGCTGCTACTGCTGCGGCTGCATTAACGGGATTCGCTGCTGTAGTTACGCTTGGCTCCATTTTGCTAACTGATTGTGAGATAAACTGAATCAATTTCACAAATAAAGTTTCTGTTTTTGTTTCTGCTTCTGTTGGTTTTGGTGTTGCGGTTTCAAATACTTAGGCCGTCAATAAATCTAATTTCATAACACACGCAAATGTCACGAAATGAAGACGTCACACGTCCGCTTAGCGCTCTCTCACCTTGACTTTGACGAGCCGAATTGGTCACTGCCAGTAAGTCGCGAATCCTTGCACTTGCGGTCGGTCGGTCGGACGGTCGGTTGGTCGGTCGGTTGGTCTGGTTGCTTCCAATTACGACGCCTGCTACACTCAACTACACGGCCTTTGGGGGTTGAGAGTTGGCTTGCTGTTTTCCGTTGCTGTGTGTGTGTGTTTTTGGTGGGTGGGGGTGGGTGGAGGTGCTGCTTGTTAAGTTCCTGCTGCTGCTTCTTCTGTTGTTGTTGTGCTGCTATAAATAAACAGCTGCAGTTACCGTTGCAACTGTTCGTGTTACTCTGGGCTACGCAAATTGTTGCCCCTCAACTTGTTTGGCATCTGGCGCAGTTGGTTTTCTTGCGGCACGCCACTTTTATACAAAATTTTCAACAATTATCTTATTTACCAGCAGTGCCAGCCGCTGCACACAGGTTGTGGCTGCTATCGATAAGTCTATTGGGCTCGATAACAATTGTAGCTATGCGATAGTTGCTATCATCGTTTGGTAATTTTTAGCACATTTTCGCGGGTTGCCAGCTTTTTATAACGGCTATTCAAATTTGGATTTGAACGTTTGAGATTTTTAAATAAAGTTTCAGGTTCTTGACGCAAATTATTGTTTTTTAGGCCGAATGTATTAATTACGTTTATTTTTGCACCAAACCCGAATCATTTATCATTGGCAGCCACTTAATGTTATCAAAAGAAACTGTCAAATGTATGAAACGAAGCAACCAAAACAGAACACATCGTTCATCCGTCAGTGAAATTAATTACAGGCTGACAAGTCAACAGAAGAACTGGACCAGTTTCTGTTGGCCATTGACATCGGTAGCTCTGCTAAACTCCTCTGGCAGCTGGCAGCACTGATTACCGATTGCCGGTTGTCGCCTTTTTGTTTTTATTTCCATATTCGCACCAAATGTGACAAAGACAAAAAACAGGTAACGCTTTTGTTTTGATTTTTCTCCCCATTCATTATGCAAATTTCTTTTGACGCTGTTTTTTACAGCATAGCCCAGGGGTTATATGGGTTTGTCAAGAAAGTCAAGTTTACCAAATTAATTTAAATATTTCTATAATCCATTTTTTGGCCTATAAAACTTTTAATATTATTTGTTTAGTTGTGTGTATATTCATTTGGCTACACAGAGAGAAAAATATAGTTCATTTTTTTTAATTTCATTGTGGCAGACATATACATATGTATATATTAAAGAGAATATCTTTAAAAACAAGTCTACTAACATTTAATAACACCAAGTAATTATCATAAAAATCTTATATTGTATATTATGTATAATATACCAAATCTTTTTTAAATAATAGAATAATAAAATTAAAATAGTTTATTTTGTACATAATTTAGTTTTCAATTCGAAAATTACCTAAATTGTTCTCTGTGTATTGAACTAATTTCCCTAATTTCATCGTTAAACTATTCATATATTATATAAGAGCATTTGTGAGGCGCCAAATCGAACAGAACTTGACTTTCTTCTGACTGTAAGTTTTTAGAACGCAGCTTTGAGGTGTTTTTTATGTATATTTTTTTTAGTTTTATTTCATTTTTTGTCGGCACGCTCCAATCGTGTATAAATAGCGGCGTCCTCAGTGCGATCGCCAACAGTTTCGTTTCGGGCGCGCATGCGCAAAGGTTCTCGCAGAAAAGAATAAGAAAAATTTAAAAGTTGTTCAACTTTGAAGAAGCCAACACACCTACTGAAGTAAGTGAATGAGTCAAGTGTATTCAAGTGATAACTGTGCTGTGTGGTGCTTAAGAACAACGTGGACACTTTCTTTATAAACTTTTTTAACTGTGCCGATCCAATCCGATCCGATACGATACGATACGAATGCGATGCGCACCGATGTGTGTTTCAACAGTAAATGAGTATCAAAGTGCATATAAAGTGGAATTATTCGGTGTGTGTACGTGAACTGCCTGATGAATTTGGGTGTAGTATGATGAGTTAACACGAGTTCGAAAAAAAAAGAATCAAAAGCCCGCTCAAGTTGATGGCTTTTTAATAGTGTCACATAAAACGCTACAAACGCCCACAATTCTTTTGTTCTCATTTTAATATCAAGTTGGAATTTAGCACAAAAGACACAAAAGTATATTATATAAATAGAATTATGAATCTTACAAGTTTGAAAGCTCCACGCAGGCAAGTTGTTTTGCCCACCTTTCACTGTTGCACAATCTCTTTTTGGCTGTTGTTGTTGTTGTTGTTGCCACATCTTAAATATGCAGACAGGATCTGTGGGATCTGTGCTGGGGTTCTTGGCGTTCAATGAACCCCAAATGAAAACCTAACCCGTTCTTTCTTTCTTTCTCTCTGCAACTACTGCAAAACTTGCCCAACATCTTTTCACAATATTTGCCCATTGGCGTAGGATTACATTTCTTTTGATTACCATACATAATATCATGCATAACTATGCATATGTGTACATATATATTTATATAGCCGATGTTACGTCTGTTCCCGCTATCGCTCATTATTAGCCGGCGACATTCAAAACAACAACAAAAACCGGTCAACATCATAAAGCTCTTAACCTAATTCTGACAACGGATTTGCATATTGGCAAAACCGTACAGAAGTTGGCAAAGCAGAGCACATTACGTGTTTTTAAATGAGCCTCAGTGAAAGACTTTTTCGCTAGCGGCAAATAATTATGTATGCATATTTAAATACTTCCACATAAAACCTAGAAGATGAAACCAACAAATGAAATTCATAAATAAAGTATTAAAGAATTACCACAGATTGAGTCACAGCACTAAGTTTCCCATAGGCGCAACAGTTACTTTGTTTCTTTGTGTTCGCAGCTAAAGGATTGATCACGTAAAGAAATTTGTAATCAAGGGTGCCCGACCCGAAAATACCCTGCTTTATGTGATAACTAGATTCTATACTAATTAACGCAGAAACTTATTTTTATATTTTTGCCAGTTTACTTATTTAAAAGAAAATTTCCTTTAAAGGCAATTTATTCCCATCAAACTATGTATCTGCTCAAGCCCATGAAATTCGGGCAATATTGAACAGTTACCTTCAATTGATAAATAATAATATTTTATTACCTTTTAAATTATTTGAAATATATAAATATTAGCCGAACACAAACCAAATCACCATATAATTTATAAGCCAGCGGCAATTTCAAACGCATTAATTGAAATTAATGTAAAGTATATACAAACGCGATTTATGCACTTAAATTGACATAAACAACTTTTGGCAATTAAATGGCAAACATTTAAACAAGTTGCGTTTAACTAATTTATAACAAATTTTGTTAAAAACGATGGGAAAGAAAGCCTGTTTAAAGTATCCCAAAACCAGAAGTTCTTTACATTTGTTTTGAACGTGTTTCAAATTTTAAAATTGCTGCGCCTTTTCTACAATTTTTTAATGTTATCAATAGACATTTATCAGTTACAATCAATAGGCTGGCATATCAACAAGTTCCGGGCACAAAAAAAAGAAGAGAAGTAAAACAAACAATTACTTCCCAATTTGTCATCCAAGAGCATAACCTCATTAAAATGTGCGACGCATTGTCGCACGTAATGCGAGAGGACAACGCTGACAACGTGATAATGCTAATATCTGCCTAAATAAATCATATACAAAAATATATCTTATATTTAATAGCAGGGAGACATAATCATATTTCGTTCTAACTCAAGCACAGTCATCGAATACTGGAAATGAAACTATTATTGAAAAAAAAATAAAAAAAAAGAAATTTTTTATTGGTTTAATTTTTTTTATAAGTAGTAGTGGCTCTACCTCAGTGAAAGAAGTATATGTGCATTGGTTCTTTAAAAAAAAAAACAAAATAAATTTTTTTTATTTTTTAAACTTATTTAGTGTTGTTTCAGAAATATAACAGTTTTTTTTTTCTTCAAGAAACTTAAAATTTTTAACAAACAAATTTCAATTCATATGAAATAAGTATAAGTGCAAAATGATAAAAGTAAAATTAAGAAATTTTTAGTTTTATCCAATAAATGTTGCTATTTAATAGTTAAAAATTTTTTCCCTATTAAGATACATTTGATTATCATTATATAATCCATAAACTAAGGAAATTTTCCGTAGTCTAAAATACTCTCTTAAACGATAGTACTTTATATAATATAGAGTAGTACAAGTAAAAGTAAAAGAGAGCATGGAATTTACTTCTCTATTAATTCAACTTTATATTCTTTTGCAGCTTACGAGTAGTGTGACAATAAACGAATTGCTAAAAATAGGAATCTTCTAAAATGCGTAGGGGAGCTACGCTGGACAGGCTGCTGGTAAGTCAACTCATCATATTTATATTATATATAAACTATAACATTCCATTTACTTTAGTTGCTCCTGCTGTGGGCAACAGTGGCGCTGGGACACATTCGGATCGAGGCACCCGAGGTGCATGTGGCGCCTAGCTACAAGCCGGCATTTGTGCGTGCCGCAGTGGAGAGTATGCCGGTGGAGGATGAGCCGGGTGCACTGAGCCGATTCAGCATTCGACCCACATTGGGTGACACTTTTCTGCCGCTGCGCAGTGCTGTGGAAAGCATTCCCAGCATCAATGAGAGGAATGCGGCGCAGTTAAGGGAATCCTCACCATTGCGTTCGTTTGTCCGGGATTCCGTTGAGGCGCAACCGAGCGATGATGATGACGACGATGAGGATGACGAGTCCGAGTTGGAAAGCTTACCCATCAACTATGTGCGCGATGTGACCGAAGAGAAGCAGGAAAAGCTAAGTCAGCTGGTGGAACCGGATCCCTGGTCGGTGTCCGACAAATATGCCGCCTTCATAGCACCCAGTTCGAGTGATAGTTATCAGCCTCAACCATATAGATCGGGGTCACCGCACCAGCAGCTTCTAAAGGCGGTGGACATAGAGCAACTGGAGCACATTGATGAACTGGATGGCTTTACGGAGCAGCAGTTCTATGGCGCACTGGCCCAAGCTGATCTCTCCAAGAATGACGAAGCCTATGGAGCTTTGTCCCAGTTGAAGAATAAGAACTACAACATGGAGCCCAAGGTGCTCTGCTACATGTCCAACTGGGCCTTCTATCGCAAGGCAGATGGTCACTTTGCACCAGAGCAACTGGATCCCAAACTGTGCTCCGCCATTGTCTACTCGTTTGCTTCCCTGGATCCGGATCATTTAACTCTACGGGAATTTGATCCATGGGTGGATATTGAGAATCAATACTACAAACGTGTCATCTCTCTGGGTGTTCCGGTGCTCATTGCCATGGGCGGCTGGACGGATTCGAGTGGCGATAAGTATTCCCGTCTCGCCGGTGATGAGATCAAGCGAAAGGTGTTTGCCTCCAGTGCAGTGGGATTTCTGCAACGCTATGGCTTTAGTGGTCTCCACTTGGACTGGAACTATCCCAAGTGCTGGCAAAGTGATTGCTCCAAGGGACCCGCGAGCGATAAGCCCAATCTGACCAAGTTGATGCGACAGATTCGCAATGAAATGCAACGCGTGAATCCCAAGATGCAATTGGGTATCGCCATCTCTGGCTACAAGGAGATTATTACCGAAGCCTACGAACTGGCTCCCCTCTCGGAGATTGTCGACTACCTGACCGTAATGAGCTATGACTACCATGGCGCCTGGGAGGGACAAACCGGCCATGTGAGTCCACTGTACGGGCGACCAAAGGACAAGTATCCGCAGTATAACACAGACTACACCATGAAACTGCTGTTGGAGATGGGCGCACGCAGTGATAAGCTGATTATGAGCATTCCCTTCTATGGCCAGAGCTTCACCCTTCAGCACAGCAGTCAGCGGCTGCAGGGCGAGGGCGTGGCATCCAGTGGACCCGGCGAGGCTGGCGAATTGACCAAGCAACCCGGCATGCTGGCCTACTATGAGATCTGTCGACGCATTCGCAAACAGAAATGGCAGACGGGCAGAGATGCGGAACGGAAGAGTGGTCCCTATGCCATGTCGGGGGATCAATGGGTGGGCTATGAGGATGCGGACAGTGTGGAGGCCAAGTCACGTTATGCCGTGAACAAGGGTTTCGCTGGCATCGCTGCCTGGACCATTGATCTGGATGACTTTCAGAATCGTTGCTGCAGTGAATCATTTCCACTGCTTAAGGCCATCAATCGTGCCTTGGGACGTCTCAATACGGAGCCACCAACGAAGGGCAACTGCGAGCGACCAGCTCAGCCGATTACTCCAGTGCCACCACAAATGACGACCATAAGCAGTGATGGCTCTGTGGGATCGGCACAACATGATCACACCACATCCTGGCCCAGCTGGGATGCAGCAAGTAGCAGCACCACCACCACCACTCGCAAGCCCAGCACCAGCAGCACCACAAAGCGTCCAAAGAGCACCACCAGCAGCAGCAGCACCACAACCACCACAACACCAGCATGGTGGACAACGGCTGCTCCAACAACAACAACAACGACAACGAAACGTCCTTCGAAACCGAAACCCAAGCCAACTAAAACAACTGCTCGACCGGCACACACGACGCTACCCGTACCCGCCTTGGTCTATCCCGTGGTGCAGGCTTCGAACTGTGAACCTGGTGAGTTTTATCCGGATGCCAAGAACTGTAATGCCTACTATCACTGCATCATTGCGGGTGAATTGCGTCAACAGTTCTGCCCAGGCGGTTTGCATTGGAACACCGAGGTCAAGGGTTGTGATTGGCCCGCTTCGGCTCAGTGCACAGTGAAGAAGCAGCAAACCACTAGTTCGCCAAGCATCATCCACACTAGAAGCACCACAACTATGCGACCACCCAGCTCCACCACCAAGAAACCCAGCAGGACAACGACCTCATCCAAGCCGAGTCGTAAACCCAGCAGCAGCACCACCAGCACCACCAGCACCATCAGCACCACCAAGCGACCAAATCGCACCACACGACGACCACGTCCACGACCACCGACATCGGCACGTTGCAACGAGGGTGAATACTACACGCATAGGAATTGTGGCAAGTACTACATCTGTGTGAATGGTGCACTCATTCCCAGTGAATGTGGTGGTGAGTTGCATTGGGATGCGATACGAAAAATATGCGATTGGCCACAGAATGTGCAGTGTGTGACCAGCAAGAAGTATCTGCGCATTGTGCAGTCCAAGGCCAGTGAGGAGGATCCATGCAATGGGGAGGAGCGAGTACCGTATCCCGGTGATTGCAACAAGTATTTGTTTTGTTTGTGGAATCGTTTGCAAGCAGCCGATTGTCCACCAGGATTACACTACAGCGAATCGTTGGGTAACTGTGATTGGCCAGCGTCAGCTCAGTGCAAGGAGGGTGGAGCAGAGTCCCCTGGAGGTAATCCGGCCAACAAACCGAAGCCTCCTCCTGCTGCCGCCAAACCAGTGCCGACAACTCAACGTCCGAGCACCACAGCACGACCGACTTATCCCACAGATAAACCGGTTTTAGCACCACTTGATGGTTACTACAAGGTCGTGTGCTACTTCACCAACTGGGCCTGGTATCGCAAGGGATTGGGACGCTATACACCCGACAATATTAACACGGATCTTTGCACCCATGTCATTTACGGCTTTGCCGTCTTGGATTACTCCGAACTGACACTACGCACCCACGACTCCTGGGCAGACATTGATAATAACTTCTATACGCGAGTCAGCGGTCTCAAGAGCAAGGGCATCAAGGTGAGCCTGGCTCTGGGCGGCTGGAATGACTCGCAGGGAGACAAGTACAGCCGATTGGTGCGGAGTGCGGCGGCTCGAGCGAAATTCATACGACATGCCTTGGAATTCATTGAGAAATATGGTTTTGAGGGACTCGATTTGGATTGGGAATATCCGGTGTGCTGGCAAACGGAATGTAATAAGGGTTTCCAGGATGAAAAGGAAGGTTTCACGGCATGGGTTAAGGAACTATCGGAGGCATTTAAGCCACGTGGTCTGCTACTCTCCACAGCTGTTTCGCCCAGCAAAAAGATCATTGATGCGGGTTACAATGTGCCAGAATTATCGCATTACTTTGATTGGATTGCTGTGATGACCTACGACTTTCATGGACAGTGGGACAAGAAGACCGGACATGTGGCACCATTGTATCATCATCCCGATGATGACTACGACTACTTCAATGCGGTATGTAATGCATTGAACTCCATTATAATATCTAATGAGATTTCTCTCTTTCAGAACTATTCACTCAATTATTGGATAGAGAAGGGTGCTCCATCCCGTAAAATTGTGATGGGCATGCCACTCTATGGACAATCATTTACGCTGGAGAATGCCAACAACAATGGACCGAATGCCAAGGCACCGGGACCTGGCCAGGCTGGTGAATTCACCAAGGCAGCCGGATTTTTGGCATACTATGAGGTTAATTCCATCACCAGTTTTTAGATGAACAAAAAGGTTCAACAATTTGTACTTACAGATCTGTGAGCGTGTGAAGCACCAGGGCTGGGAAGTGGTACAGGATGAACGTGGACGCATGGGACCATTTGCCCGCAAGGGCACCCAATGGGTCTCCTATGATGATCCGCAAATGATACGCAAAAAGTCACAATTGGTTCGTGCATTGGATTTGGGTGGCGGCATGGTGTGGGCTCTGGATTTGGATGATTTCCGTAATCGTTGCGGTGATGGTGTACATCCGTTGCTGCGGGAAATTCATGCCGTTCTTAAGGATCCACCCAGTGGATACGAGCCGACTCGTAAGTCCAACAGTTGGAATTGTTTAGACATAAATTAAACCATTTATTGCTTTGCAGCTGGTCTGATTCCCGCCGAAGCGGAATCTGTGGAAGAGCAAGCCATTTCTGGAGAGATTGGCACCGCATCCGTTGAAAGTGAACCGGAAAAACCAGCTGAGGAAAGCAATGAAGCTGAAGGGGAGCAGGAGCAAGAGCAGGAGCAGGAACAAGAGCAGGAACAAGAGCAAGAGCAGAAGGAGAAGAAGAGGAAGTGGTAGCTGTAATGGCGCAGCCTGAACAACCCGAAGAAGTTGAATCCTCACAGGAAAACGAAGTCGATCCCAATGAGGACACCGAAGAGGGTGACTTTGAAATGGAAGCCGGCTATCCCGTAGTTGGCACCGGAACCGGAGACGCCAATGACTACAAGGTGGTGTGTTATTTCACCAACTGGGCATGGTATCGTCAAGGCGGTGGTAAATTCATGCCCGAGGACATCGATGCCGAACTCTGCACCCACATTGTCTACGGCTTTGCGGTGCTAAATCGGGAGAAGCTAACGATTCAACCCCACGACTCCTGGGCAGATTTGGACAACAAGTTCTATGAGCGTGTGGTGGCCTACAGAAAGAAGGGCGTTAAGGTCACCGTCGCCATTGGTGGCTGGAACGATTCGGCGGGTGATAAATATGCCCGTTTGGTCCGAAGTGCTGCAGCTCGTTCCAGATTCATCAGCCATGTGCTTAACTTTATCGAACAGTATGGATTCGATGGTCTCGATTTGGACTGGGAGTACCCGGTGTGCTGGCAAGTGGATTGCAAGAAGGGCACAGCCGATGAGAAGCAAGGATTCACCGATTTGGTACGTGAACTATCCGAGGCATTCAAGCCACGTGGTCTGCTGCTCTCCTCCGCCGTTTCGCCCAACAAGAAGGTCATCGATGCGGGTTACAATGTGCCAGAGCTGTCGCACTACTTTGACTGGATTGCGGTGATGGCCTACGATTACCATGGACAGTGGGACAAGCATACGGGTCATGTGGCGCCCATGTACGATCATCCGGAGGGCACCGCCACATTCAATGCCAACTTTTCCATCAACTATTGGCTGGAGAGTGGCGCCGAGCGTAAGAAACTTGTCATGGGCATGCCCATGTACGGCCAATCCTTCTCCCTGGCCCAGTCCAATGATCATCAGCTAAATGCACCCACCTATGGCGGCGGAGAGGCGGGCGAAGCAACGCGTGCACGTGGTTTCCTGGCCTACTATGAGATCTGTTCGTACATCCAACGACGTGAATGGACTGTGGTGCGCGATGCTCGTGGTCGCATGGGTCCCTATGCCTATTCCAGGGATCAGTGGGTCTCCTTCGATGATGCACCCATGATCCGGCACAAGAGCGAATATGTGCGTGCCATGGGCTTGGGAGGCGCCATGATCTGGGCCCTTGACTTGGATGACTTCAAGAATGATTGCGGTTGCGAATCTTATCCACTGCTCAAGACCATTAATCGTGTGCTCAGAGGCTATAGAGGTCCACATCCCAAATGTCTGCTGGAGAAGAGCGAGAAAACAATGAGTAAGTTTAGGAAATTTAAAATAATATTAAATAACATACAATTAACATCTATGGTTATGTAGTTGCTGGTGACAAAGGCTCCATTGTGTCGGCCAAACCCACTGTGAATACAGTAATGCCAAGCACGGCAATTGCGACATCCCCAAGTCCTGATCCTGGCAAGCCTCTAGACTGCAACGGACGGAATTATGCAGCACACGAAAGGGATTGCAACAAATACTACATTTGCCAGTACGACGAGCTAATCGAACAGCGGTAAGTTCCAACAAGAAACAAAATGTTAGTCGGGCATGCCGACTGTGTAATACCCTCTGAACTTCGTTTCCAATTATGAGTTCATTTTGGACTGCTTACAAGCAGTGCACTGCGTAAATTTTATACAAACAAGCAGTGCACTGAGTAAGTTTTAGATACATAAGCACTGCTTGTGCACTGCTTGTAAACACTGCAGCGTAAAGGAAAGCAGTGCACTGCTATTGCGATAAAAATTTAAGTTTGTATGACAAACTTTTTTAATTATAGTCCGATTTTAATGCAATTTTTACAATCGTTTGATATTATTTTTCTGCAAGTAAATGCTAAGTTACAAAACTATACGTTAAGAAATAAGTGAGCCAGCCGCTTGCAAAGTTACAACGCAATTGTGCTTTGGGTGGGCGAAGGAGGCGTGGCATCTAAAAAATGTTGATGGCATTGTCTTTATATTGCAAATAGCAACTTGCATACCAAAATTGGAGACACTTGGTGTTATAGTAACCGAGATATTCGCAAAAAACCTGTATTTTTTTCCGAGGTATGTCTGGTTTTTCGCTTATTGTGGGCGAATGGGGCGTGGCATCAAAAAAAGGAAACAAACTTGTATTGACTGACTAAATATGTAGTCGATACTGACCAAGTTTGAACTTGTAGCTCTTACCATCTCTGAGATCTGTTTGTTCATACGAACAGACCGACAGACAGACAGACAGACAGACAGACAGACGGACAGACGGACATGGCTATATCGACTCGGCTGTTGATGCTGATCAAGACTATACTTTATGGGGTCTGCCACGCCTCCTTCTGTCTGTTACATACAAATCGCCTCTGACAAACCCAATATACCCCTAAGAGGGTATAAAAAAAAGGCAATTTACTACAGGGTAAAAGGCTAAGCATATCATTATTAACCTCTTTTTTTTTAATTGGCAGTTGTCCCGCTGGTCTGCATTGGAATGAAAACTACTGCGACTGGCCGAATAATGCACACTGTGCCGTGCGAGCGGATCAGACAACACAGCCACCGGTGGTGCATAGACCCAAGCCAACGAGCAGCAGCAGCAGCAGCACCACCAGCACCACAAAGAGCAGTCGTCCCGCGGGAAAACCCACCAAGAAGCCCTTTACTCCACCCAACAAGAAGCCAATTGGGCGTCCAAAGCCAACACCATCTACTCCACTGGGCAGCAATGAGGATTACAAGGTGGTGTGCTACTTTACCAACTGGGCTTGGTATCGTCCGGGTCAGGGCAAGTATGTGCCGGAGGATATCGATGAGAATCTCTGCACGCACATTGTCTACGGCTTTGCCGTGCTCAATAGCAACTCGTTGACCATCAAGACCCATGATTCCTGGGCAGACATTGACAATCGCTTCTATGAGCGTGTGGTGGAGTACAAGCAGAAGGGTCTCAAGGTTACCGTCGCCATCGGCGGCTGGAACGATTCCCTGGGCAGCAAATATGCTCGTCTAGTGCTCGATCCTCAAGCACGGATGCGCTTCATCGAGAGCGTGCTCAATTTTATTGAGAAATATGGCTTTGAGGGCTTGGATCTGGACTGGGAGTATCCGGTGTGTTGGCAGGTGGATTGTGCCAAGGGTGCAGCTGCTGAGAAGCAAGGATTCGCTGCGTTAGTACGTGAATTATCCGATGCATTCCGTCCGCGTGGATTGCTGCTCTCGGCAGCCGTATCGCCGAGTAAGATGGTCATTGATGCCGGCTATGATGTGCCACAGCTGGCACGCTACTTTGACTGGATTGCGGTGATGACGTACGATTTCCATGGCCACTGGGACAAGCAGACAGGTCATGTGGCGCCACTGTATTACATTGAGGGCGATGCGAATCCGTACTTCAATGCCAACTATAGCATACACTACTGGCTGGACAAGGGCACACCGCCCAGCAAGCTTATCATGGGCATGCCTCTCTACGGTCAGTCCTTCTCGCTGGCCGACCAAAAGGCACGCTCCCTCAACGACAAATCGATTGGACCTGGCCAAGCGGGCACCTATACTAGAGCTGGTGGTTTCCTCGCCTACTATGAGATATGCGAGAAGGTCAGCAACGGCGGCTGGACTGTGGTGCGTGATGATCAGGGTCGCATTGGACCCTATGCCTACAGTGGCAATCAATGGGTATCCTACGATGATGTTGCGGATATTCGCCGCAAGTCGCAATTTGTGCGCAGTCTGCGTCTTGGTGGCGGCATGGTCTGGGCCTTGGATCTGGACGATTTCCGTGGACGCTGCGGTTGTGGCAAGCATCCATTGCTGCGTACTCTCAATCAAGAGCTACGCGGCATTCCCGGACAACGTGCCAGCGATTGCACATAAGAATATGTGACTACCTAAACATATGCATTAATTTGTGCCAATCCTCATTCCTTTGCTGCTGACTGGGCTCGCAATCTGTTTTCAAGATTTTTGCCAATTAGTTGTAAGCACACACACTAAACACTAAATACGACATACGAATTAAATAAACTATTTAAATAAATGTATTTGAATTTGTGATTTTATTTAAAAGCGCGGCGCGCATCAAAAAATACTAAACGAGAATTACCCACAAAATCAATGTGACCAGCCTTCAGCAAATAAGTGGAGGCCACACACGTTCATGCACACGTCTGCCAGCTGTCTACTTGGAACGTTGTTTTCTATTGTTGCATTTATTAAACTTTAAGCGGTTAAATCTAGTAGCCATTGCTAACCATAAGATATTTAATGTTTATAATGTATAGTTGTATCTCAGTAACACACTTTTTACACTATTAAAATAAAATTAAATGTATGAAATATTTTAAAATTTAAAAGTCTTTATCACTGAAAATATATTAAAATCTATTAAATAGTGATGCGACGGTCAGTCGTTGCGTGTGTGGTAAGCATAAATGCAAACAACAATTAACGTGTGTGGGCGTCCGAACAGCTGTTTTGCTACTAGAATTTCAGTCGCGAAAAGTACCTTGTAAAGTTTAGTGAGAGCGAGAGCGAAAAAGCAAAGAAGTTTAATACCCAAAGCTTTAGCTCAACGTCCGACTCGTCGTCGTAGTCAACATTGCCTTCGCCTCAGTCGAACGGGAAACGAAGTTTCATACGCAACAAATTTTTTGGTCTGCGGGTCGCGGCTCTTGAGCGTATTTGTTGTTGTGCGTGGCAAAGGCAAAAACAAAGCCAAAGGCAAAAGCAGAAGCAAAGGCCAAAGCAAAGCTTGTGTTTTTGTTTATATTCACGGACGCACACACACACACTCACATATAATTACGTACAAACGCGACAACATAAATAGCAATTGATAAATGCAAATTCTTAGCGTGAGCGCCCAGTGACGTCACAAACTTGATACCAATACCGCAAAACTAGAAATATTTTACACTTTTGACGAAAACAACAACAAAAACAACAACACGAAGATGAGACAACAATGCCAGGGCGCCTTTAGTTTATTGGTGCGTCATTGTCAGACGCAGTCAAAGATAGCACCAATGATTGCCAACAGCAGCTGCCTCCGACGAAGACTCACCTTCATGGCAACGACAACAACGTGCAACAGTCACAACAACAACAACAACAGCAGCAGCAGCAGCCCCATCACCAGCAGCAACAGCAACAGATACTCAAGCAGCAGCAATGTGCGACTCAGATTAGCCACGGCGGAGAGCCGAAGTTACTCCAAGTTTAGCCACCATCTGAACACTGAACGCGCCATGGAGCTGCTGTGCAACTTGGACGAGGAGGAGCGACACAATCTACGCGATGCAATGTTCAAAATGGAGGCGGATAAAGTGAAGAAACATTTTGAGAGTAAGTTTTTAAGAGAGTAGCAATTAGCTAAAGAGAACTGAGAAACACAAATTTGATGAATCAGATCGTGTGCGCTGTAAGCTCTCTGTTTACACTGAACGCCGTAGTGCGACTGATCTATGACCTATTAGCTTGCTTCGTTTTTGTCTCGAGTGAACAACCGAACGTCACTGTTCGTCAAATACACGAAGAGTGCGTTTGCTCTGCTAGCGTCAGCAGAGATCAGTGTTGTCGAGTTGCTCTAACAGGACCAAAAGTTTCGTCTCTGCAATAGCAGTTTAACTAGAGATTTAGCCAATAGATTGCTTACTTTTTTTTGACGCTTTACTGCTTATAAAAATCAAAACAATTATAATACATAATGCATAATTAAGAAACTAATATAATCGGATTCATGGGGATCTCAAGTTATCGCTTTGGTCACTACATGCCTGGGTTTGTTTGGTCAGCTGCCACTTGTAATGGATATGTGGTTCGTTATGGCATTATTCCATGAGACCACGCTTCTCCGCCTCCGTTTTGAAGCACTTGCCGTAGGCCTCAGCAGCCTCGCAGTGATCATCGGGTACACTGAGAGCGGCACAGATATCACCGATCTCTAGAGCCAACTTTAGCTTTTCGGGATTTTCCCCCGTGTACATCTTGGCCTTCTCATGACCCTGAGCCTTGTCCAGCTTGCCATTGGCATCCATCAGATTGAACTTTTTCATGACACAGGCTCGCAGGCATTTGCCTTCATAGTTGGAAGCTGCGACATGTTTGACAGCCTCTTCCAAGTCGGCATCGCTGGCACCAACTTCGGTCTTGCAAGTTTCGGCCAACTCCATGAACTTGGCCATGGCAGCCTTCTTGTCAAAGGCATCCACCAAAGCTGCTCCCAGCAGTGCGATCAGTGCCACGGAAAGTACACAACGTTGCATCATCATCATGTTGAATTGTTTAAACTGTTTGCTTTGTTAAACTGTGAATAAAACTGTTGATGATTTGCTGGAACTGTTGGCGTTTTATAGCCAAAGTCAGTGTATAAATCGTAATCCGTCAGCTGTGAAATTATGGAGTTCAATTCATTTCGTTAACAATGCTGTCAATTAATTAGCCAATGTAAATAATTAGTGTTATTAAACGTTTTTCCCAACCCAAGTTTGAGCAGAGTAGCAGTTACACCCACCGAAAAACATCGGGTCAAACTACACGGTGAGAAAAGTACTATATATATATGTAATTGACCTTGAGTTCAGCATGCATACCACAATTAAGTACAGATTATTTGAAGTAAGCTAAGAAATTCTTAAGCCAAGTTGGAAATAATTAGTTTTTTTAATAGTAATTCTGCTTAAACTGAGTTTCAAATTCATAAATTTTATAAAGAAAGCAGTAAAATTCACTGACAAATACAAATACAGACATCAGGAGCAACTAACTTTGAACTTGATTCATGGCAAAGCTTTTTTCTTTTTCCATTTCTGTTGGTTTTTGTTTTTTGTTTTTGTGTGTGTTTAGTACGTGACCAAAGAAGGAAAACACATCATGAAATCAGCGCACAGATTTGCCATTTCCTGAGTGCTCAACCTGTGCAGGAGTCAATTCACTCACTCTCTCACTCACTCTCACGCTGCTGTTTGCTATCCGAAATCATTTATTTATATAATGCAAATTGTTTGATTTGTTTGGGACGGCCAAAGAGATAACGGCATTTCCTTGCCATTGCAAATGTAGTCCAAGCTACACTTTGGCAAATGTTGACAGCAAATGTTGCTAAGCACTGCTGATCGACTGTCACTTTCAACATTACTTAGAATGTTGCTAAAGCAGTGTACATTGAAAACGCAGCCTTTAGAAATTTAAAGCAAAAACAAATGTTGACAATTCGGCATTAGTAAAGTAAACAAACTATGTACATACATATATATTTAAATTATGCGCATCTATTTGTATTTGTCTATGTAGAAGTTTGTTTGTAGCATATGGCACAAGCAACGCATTTCGATTTTGTTTTCTATTGCTTTGGCTGCTCATTAAAATTTCAACAGCAAACAACAACAAAATAGCAACAACTTTGCGCTGCCTGCAGCTAGTTGGAACTTGCCGAAACTGCTTTACACGCACCAAGCACAACGTCAACGCTAGCGTCACAGTCAGCGTCGCTGCTAGTGCTGCTGTTAAAGCTTTTTAGTTTAACTCGCACACTTTCTGTCAACTCTTGAAATCCCTTGCAGAAACTTTGTTGATTACATTTCTCTTTTCATTCTTTAGTAGGATTTGAAGTAGATTGGTTTAGCAAACTGCACTATTAACTAACTATGTATCTCTGCTAACTAACTATAATGTTCAATTGATTAAGCTTGTTGGGGCTGGGGGGGTGTTTAATCAGCAATAGTTTCACGAAAGTTTGCACACGTAACTTTGCTTTATGATAAGAACTTGTTGAGTCGTTTGATAAATATATTTAGGCAGAGACGTCGGTAGAAGGGGGAAGAATGGGAAAATTTTAGAACTGAACCGAAAGGGTTTACCGAATTTACTTTTGTCGGTATAGATATTTATTTTAGAGAATTATAAAAGCATTATAGAGAATTAGAGAATTATAATGCCCACAGCGTATTATTGAAACGCAATCTAATGAAAATATGAAAAAGAGTTATTTTTAAAATTGGTAGCTATTTATTTAGCTATTGGTAGCTAAGCTGCTTTCCGAATAGTTCTTGAAATTGGTCGTTAAATCTTATTGTATGCATATTTTTTATCCAAATACTGTTTACTTAGTATATTACGTAATGCTTATATTCGAAAAATCACTAATATTTCTTAAGGTAAACATGCTACGTACCACCTCTTCAGATTTCTTTGAAAAGAATATTCTTAAGATGTTCTCGCTTCCTAAGAAAGACTTTATCAACTTGAATAGCAATAAAATGTGTTAACCTAATATGCTTTCAATTTTCATTGAAAAAGCGATAAGATGCGCTAAAAGAAAATCCCCAGAATTTGCCGGATCCTTTTTCAAACATGCTGTGAAAAATGAACAGAACAAGTTGGGTATTTGAAACTTGATTCTAAAAACTTTCAAAGCAATATAAGCTCCTTAAACCGAGTTGCTAACTGTTGCTTTTGTTGAGAGCACACTACTCCATAGTATAAGCAGTAATCAAAGATGCTTTTTGCACAGTTGTAAAACCTTGGTACTTGAGTAAAGCCAAGTTAATCAAATTAGCGGTTGGTGGGCAGCACTCAAAATGCCAAAAGCATTTTTGAGAAACATCAGTAAAGTGGAATGTCGCACAGTCTTTCCCTACCCCCTACCCCCAAACCCTCCACGAAAACCCGAAACCGACAATTCGTTTGGCATTAGGGGTGGTTGCTCCTTCTAGTATACCTACTGGTTCTGGCCAAGTAAACAACCCAGAGCCCCGCCCAACTGCCGCCCATTTGTCTGCTTAAGGCAGCTTCAAGCCCCCAACCGTTTGCATCCCCCCTTTCGTCCTTGCTTTAAATGGTGTTCATTGTGCTGTGCAAGAAAAAGTCATGAGCCCTAACGGTAGCATCTGTTTCTACTCCCTCATTTCATATAGGGGACATGTACATGAACGGGGAATGTGAATTGTATTAAACGTTATCTGACCTCATTTGTGAGCTAACTAAGCATGTTTCAAACTTGACTAGGACTAGGACTAGCGTTGGAATTTCAAAATTTATGCTTTAGAATCAAGAACTTCATTTATCAGCATTAAGCAAAATGTACAGCTGCATTATTTATGATGCCGACACACAGGGGAATTCACCTACTCAACAACGAGCTGACAAGAGAAGCAATTGAAAAACTTCACACTATAAATAAGGCAAATCAAAAGAAAAATCTATTTGCAAAAATCTGCACGTACAACTGAATCGAAGTTGATGCAAACTTTTAAAATACTTTCTGTATGGAAAATATGAAAATTGCATGAATAATACACAATGAATTTAATAGCTAGCGAAAGTGATTTAAAATATGAGTGCATTTAAAATCGATTTAATGGCAAAATTGGGCAAGTTTTGAAATAAATGTTAAATGGTACAAAGTTATAATATGTAGTCTTGTAGAAAACTAAAGGAAAATACTTAGGAATGCGAGTGAAGAAAATTCAATAAACACCGAAAACTAGTCATTATTTGGGTAGCTATTTTACAATGCCTTTTTTGACATACATAGCAGAGTTATAAATTGCAAACTGCAATACAATCGCAATTTTGTTGCTCTTATTTCGAAATGGGAATATTGTGCAGCTTCAAAAGAGACACTTTTAAGAGTCAAATGACAAAGAGACACACACAGAGAGAAAATAATGCTATTAAAAAATATGCACAAATATATGTATATGTACGTCCAAGTGGCTGACTGGGATTTTAAAGCACTTTCTGTCCACATGCTGAATGCTGTGCTGTGTAATGGAAACTCTACTTTAAATAAGTCATTTATTGCGCTGCGCTGCAAAGTATGCAATATAAAAAAAGACAAGCAAGTTTTTCGGTTGCTTTTGTAGTAATTTGATTCAATTTGCAGAGTTTTTTGAAGCACGTGCCATAGTGTGTGTGTGTTTTTTGAAGAGCGTCTTGAATTGGCCTCGACAACTGAGACATTGTTGGAGCATCTAAGGCAACAGGCGGAAGCAACAGCTGTGTATAACAAGCACACTTTGTGTGCTTTTAAAGTCATAAAACAAAGCAAGTTCAATGAAGGCACAAAGCAAAGAACACAGAAGCAGCAAAGCGGGTATAAGCAGAGGAAACGGAAGCGAAAAAGAGATACAGAGAGAGAGAGAGAGAGAGAGAGAGAGACAGAGACAGAAAAAAGCATAAAAGCTGAGCGATAAATTGAAAACTGTGCACGTTAAGCTCTGAGAGACTGACGAGGGGCCAAAAACAGGGCCACAGCCCGGGCAGGTGTACATACATAACTAAATACGTGTGCGTATATGTATATATATATAAATATATATATATATCGGTATTCGTACATATCTAAACACACACACACAAATATAAGGCAAGCTTACTTTGGTTTTTATGCCCTCTTTGATTGTAACACATTGCGGTTACTCGTTCCCAGGATTTCTCGAGTTTACACAACAACAAAAAAACAAAAACCAAAACAACAGAAAGCAAACAAAAAAACCAACAAAAAACCATAAAAACAAACACCAAATTGGCACACAAAAATGTTTCAATTTAGACAAAGTTAACAGCAAATTTATAAAAAAAAAACTTTTACTTAATTTCTGACGTTTACCGTTGAAATCGCTGTTTGCTAGAATTTCATGAACTAAAACAAGTTAACAAACAAAAACAAAGGCTAGAATAAGCTTCAAGCAACTAAAAAGTGTTGAAAAACAAACTATTTGAGCACTTTCAGCTTTAAAAAGAAAATAAAAGCAGATGAAAGCTTTATAAATCAAACAGAATATTTTTAGATTTTAATTTATTATAAAAACTTTTTAGTTTTCAAAATAAATGGCAAGTTTTAGTTAACATAAATATATATCTTGGGCCAAAAAGTATTTCTGTGACTGTTTTAAATCTTAAATTTATTAAAACAGCTAAAATGGCATCACAGTTTGATAGGCAGTAAATTAAATATTCATGTATATGCAACACAGCTGTACATTGAATTTTAATTGCTCTTTAAGTTATCAGAGAATCAAATGAAAAACTAAACTAAATTAATTTTAGCATTGCTGAATTTTAAATTAATTTTGGTCAAACAAAAAAAATGCCAAATATTTCATCACAATGAACCCATTAATGAATTATGCAGTTGAGCTTTGAATTTAAAACGCTCTTAAAGCCAACAAAGTGTGAAACATATTAATTGAAACACTGACAACTGTTTTGCAGCTAAAATGTGTAAAGATGAAAGCAATCTGACAAGATTAAATCATTCAGTAGACATTGCTATCAATTTCAGCATTAAATATTAGCTATAAATGTTGATTAAAGCATATAAACTCTTTGATAAACTCGATGAAAATTAAATTTTCAGTCATCGCCAAAGTTATACATTTTTGTTGTGTGCTTTTAGGCTGACCCCGAATTTTACTTGTGCAAGGTGAACTGCTTGCCTTAGTATTGTTTAAAAGTCAAGCAGGGCAAGGCGTAGGAGTACATTAACATATGTATGTTCATTCATACAAACATATATTTTTACCCACAGTGGCAACCAATTTAAATGCTAAGCAGAAGAGTCGGAGTCGGTCTCAAAGTCACACCGTTTCTCACAGTTACCCAGCCAGCCAATAAGCGCTACTAAATGTTATGCAAATTGGCTGCACACACTCGCTTGGAAACTCATACACATATGCATGCATGTACATATTCGCACAGTGGCACTATGTGCGCCAAACACAGTGACACACTGTGTGTTATATTCTAACTCTACTAGGTTGTCAGCAGCTGTGAGACACGTCTTCCTGTTGCTTCCTTTATGGCAAGTGCTCTTCGTCAAGATTGCTTCGGGCCAGATAGGAATATGCTCTGCCTTTTGTGGCCCCATAAACAGCGAAAGATATAATGAATTTCTTTGTCACGAAAATTTGATGCCCTTCATGGTTATAAAATAGGTTTTAAATGTCAAGTAAAATTAATAGATAGATTATTTTTAAAAAGTTTTAAATTTCAGATATTTGTAGAATATATGTATTTACCTCACTTATAAAAAATAATTTGAAAAAACACAATTTCTACTTACTAAGGTTTATTTTTAAATTAACTTTTATTACTTAGCTATTTATTAGCCATATTTAGCAAGAGTTTAAAAATAATCTAGTTAATATAAGCTAATATTTATATTATATAGTATAAAAATAGTGTCATACAAATGTTATAACATATAGATAAGTGTAAATACCCTGTGTGTGTGTAGAGGGCGAGAAGCAAGCAGTTCGCTTTAAGTGCGTCTCTCAGATTTCAGTTTCGAGTTCAATTCAAGTGCTGCCTACTTTTAGGCGCCCAATTCAATATACGCTTGCCTCCTCGCTGTTTGCCCAACAAATCAAGGCTTGCTTGTGTTTGTGCACATATTACAGACTGAGCGCAAACTCAGGACAAAGGACACGACGTAAAAAAAAAAAAAAGAAATTGGCGAGGTCAGTAGTAGATTGCCCATGTGGCCGCTCTATAGCCATGCAAACACACCCGTACTTATTGGCTATTCGGGGTATACTAAATAGCTTTTATTTGATGTCAATTTTAACACAGCTTTACATGTAACGAGTATTTTAATAGTCAAGCACTCGCCTAGCTCGTTTTCTTTGCTGACTTGTACACGGTGTTCTTTTATGATTCGTTGAATCAAGTGAGGATTTTATGTTTAACACTTAACCGCCAGCTAAATGACATAATTGCCCTGAAAATTGCTCCAGGGTCCATGCATAAAACAAGACAGACTGAGACTGGTTTTGGTTAGGTTTTTATGACCATGTGTGTGGGTGTTTTGTAGCACAGAAACACATAAAGCTGATGTGTGACAGACTGCGGCGAATGGCGACCCAGTGGGACACTGATTATACCCAGCATAAAACAAACAAAAGCTGCTGCATTCACTCATGCTGGCTTAGCAATTGTTTGACAACTGCAAGTCTGTGTTATAAATGATAGTAGTATATATTTTATGTAAATGTAGTATTTATTTTAGCAGCGTTTACATATTCTAAGCGGTATATGCATAGTCGTTGTTTTTATCGAGTGTTTTTTTCTGTACTGCCTAAAAGCAGGCAACACATTTTTAATGTCCTCCACAGAGCTCTCCGGAGGCAGCAGCACCAGCAGCAGCAGTTAATTAATTGCGCTCTTTGGGGTCTTGGCATTACTGATAACACACTAATGCTAATTGTCAGAGCTCTCAATTTGCCCCACTGACCTACGCAAAACGAAATGTTAAACAGTTGAGCTGTTATTGTCTATTTGCTGCCTCGCCTGTTGCTGCTGTGTTGACACTCACAATTTTAAGCGCAATTATGACACGTTGCCTGCTAATGGCACGAGAGGTCACAAAGTAGCGATAAAATGCGACGTTTACAAACTTAAACACACATAAAACACACGTTCGCATATAAAGCACACACACATCGCATATACTATAATAAAAAGTTTGTTGTAGGCGCACGACTGTTTTTGCTGCGCGTGAAAGTATGCAACGATAAAATGACGACATTTGAGGCCATTGCAAAATGTAATTGAGTTTCACAGCAGCAGAGAAATGTAGTAGAAGTGCGCAAACATACGCACACATTCGAGTGCACTCACCCTCGCACTCACCCTCTCACTCACCTTCGCACTCACCCTCGCACTCATACTCGCACTCACCCTCGCACCCACATATTCACACCTACAGCAATTTCAGTTACTTTTTGTTTGTTGCCATTTTGCAATTTTAATGCAATTCACAAAGTGTGAATTAAGCACTGACTGCAAAAGGGTAAAGCGTAAAGGGGTGACTTGTGGGTTGAGAGAGGTTAGAGGCATTTGCTGCTTGCATAATGCGACGGGCTTTTATCCTTTTCCCCTTTTTTTTAATTAGCGTGGTGCATGCGAAAGCAGAAATGAAAACGCTGACGTTGAACCCGCAACATTAAAAATATTTCAAAACACTTAATGACTTTTGTATTTTATGGAATTTGTTTTGAAAATGTTTATGACTTGCAGCAGTCTAAATAAGCTGAGTTAGGGGGTATATTAAAAAACAAACAACAATTTAAATAATTTCGTAGTCTTTAAACAGTCATTTATACATATTTTCATAAATAATCCTAAGCTTTCAGATAACTCATCTGTTTATGATTGAATCTTAGTCAGTTCTTTGAATCATCTATGGTTTAACTATTATACCCGTTTTAAATTAAATCATAAGCTCATTTATTACTCATACGTATATTTAAGAACAAATCATAGTCCTTTGTGTTTTTGAGTACATAAATCATTTGAGTATTTAATCATAATCTTTATCAGCTTATAGAATTTTAATCTTTTAATCATCATAGCATTTTAATCATCTAGTTGTCAGTTCTTTAACTATATTTACGCCTCTAATTAAGTTGAAATTTTTAGTGTGTAATTGTTTTAATATAATTGCAGCCATATAATCATAACTAATTATTGTATTTGTGTTGTTTGTTATTATTGTTATTATTTAATGACAACATGTAATCTCTTTTTATTTGCATATATATGAAAACTTCCTCACATGCGTTTTGATTTTGAATAATCGCTACACGAACTACACACAACAACAACAACAACAACAACCAACCACAACCAAACAATCAACGAACAATTACACTGTCCATCAAAAACAAGGTCAGCTGGCGGTTGGCAGCTGGCGAACCCGTTTCGGAAGACTCTCCAACAAGACGCCACTGGGCGCTGTGGATCCGTCCGGCACATTTTGTGCCGTGCCCGATGATTGGCTGAGAAAGAAAATGGGTAAAATAAAATGAAAATGAAAATGCAATAAACGAATACAATTAAGGGTCAACCAAAATGAAACCAAAACCATAACAATACTAACAACAAATTCGGCATTCCAATTGCAGTTGAAAACTAATTTTAATTATTTTGTGTCCTTCATTCATTCTCATACACTTTCTCTTCTTCCCCTCTCTCTCTCTGTTGCAGTGGAGGCAGCGGAACCACCAACGGCAGCACAGTTGTACAGCAGTATGTAGAAAATTCAATATATATAATAATTTTACATCAAATTCAATTTAAGCTTTTAGCTCGATTTTCATTTCGATATTACTTCTTGTTATTTAAAGTTTTCTTTGTGAATGCTGTGCCCTTTGTTGCCTTTGGGTTTCTGGACAACTTCATTATGATCATGGCGGTAAGTAGTAATATAATCTATGGAAAACATATAATATAATATAATCTAAATATATATATTTTATAGGGCGAGTATATTGAAAGCTATTTGGGTCACTTTATAACGCTATCGACCATGGCGGCTGCTGGTTTTGGTAATACCATCAGTGATATTATTGGCATTACTACCGCATCCTATGTGGAGGATCTTTGTCAGCTGTTGGGTCTGAAACAGCCTCGCATGACGGCAGCACAATTTGAGTTGAAGTCCAGCAAACGAGCCTCCAGTTGGGTAAGCAAAAAACATATCATATATAATACCCGCATTTGATATAATATATTCTATTTCCACTTTCTTAAAGGGTCGAATTTTGGGTATAACAGCTGGTTGTTTAATCGGCATGTGTCCACTGTGGTTCACATCCGATGAGGATAAGCCGAAGGAGTAGACTGGGAGGAGTACCTTGTAATATATACTGTACAACTTAACTAGTTCAATTGTCAATTTTCATGGAATTTTCAACGAAAAATATAAATTGTTTGTTTCATTTTTAGCATGGTTCTCTATGTATTGTATATGTAACATATAAAATCAAATCAAACTATATTGTGACACTCAAAGTACCTACTGACTAATGCTACTACTATTCATATTGTTTATATGCAATCAATTAGGTTTTACATAAATATGTATTAAAATAAAATTTCCAGCACTGATTCCGACTGCACATTGTAATAACATAAAATTTATTTTTAAAAACCGCAATTCTTGAAATGTGCTCAAGATCAGTTGAAAAAGCAATGAGAAACTAACTACTGATATTTGTTAATTAGGCATTATTCACTAAAACGATACAATTCGATACAATCCAATGATATACAAAGAATATATATATATATATATAGTAGCTGCATTAACAAAATAAGATAACGGTCCAAAAGTAATGCTTAAATCAAAATAGACAATTTAGCTGAAAATTCTTTTCGAAAAAAAAAAATTACAAATATTAACGACAACACCAAATTGTCTATTGTTATATTGGCATATTATAGTAGTAAAATATCAAACTCCTTAGGAAAATCAACCATTAAAAAATCCCTATTAGTATCATAGAATCGAATTTCGACTATCGCTGTTTTGAAACTCGCCACACTGTAAAGTGCCTATGAAATGCTTTAACTGATGCACTCAATTCTTGAAGCTCTTCGACCCCATAACTCTGAATATAAATACATACTATACTCTATATATATGAAGCGGCTTTATATTTAAATGCAAACAACACAAATCATTAGTAAACAAAAATTAACATTATGTTAAAGTCCAAATAGTAGAGAGCTTACAAAATAATAAATAAATCAAATTGAAAAGTGAATGTCTTTTATTTACATCAGCTGGCACACAGTTGTGAGACGCCACTGTTGTTGTCTTAATATGTGGTACATTCAAAAGTGAAAGCGCGCGCATGTTACAATCCACAGCAAAGTGAACGTGTTCCACTCTGAGTTTGCATATATTACAGTAGCGTACAACAAAGTTTACACAGCGTGCATAAAACAGTGGAATGTGAATCGTTATACACAATTGCAAAATTTAATAGCTATAAAAACAGATTTAATAATAAACAATGTAGATTTTTGTATTGTACCTGATTGGTTTATTTCGTAATTCTTTTTGAAAAAATATAATTTATGTTTAGTCAGAAGAAAAGGGATATTTTTAAACGAATTTATCGTTTCATTCTAATAAAACGGGAACATACTGTAGTGCTTAAAACGTTTGCTTTAGATTAACTTTGGCCACAGTTCTGGCCAGCGTACTAGAAACGATTGATGCGACATTGCATCGCTGAGCAGTTGCCAAAAAACGGATGCATTCTGATTCCAATTGTGTTGCTGTTGCTGTTGTTGCTTTCGATCCAGGTCATCACTATATTGCGATTTAATGTTGAGCCAGTGCTGCGTATTATCCTGAGGCGAGCTGGCAAATTCCAAATGAGGGGAAATGGTCGGAAGCAGGGATTTGGGAGGTTGTTCCAAGCGTCGTCTGCGTTGCAGTTCATCCTTCAGTCTTTCCTCGGCACAATATTGTTGTTCCAGTTTCAAGAGTTCCGCTTCCACGTTCAGTGCATTGCAGCTTTCGTTGCGTATGGAATTCTCGTCACCAACATCACGAGCGACATCAGTGGGCGTGGCAATCGAAGCTGTGCTGCTGCTGCTGTTGTTGTTAACCGTTGCAGTTGCCGTTGTGTCTGCAGGACGATGCCACAGCGTGCCCGGCACTTGGCTAGCAATGAAAAAGGCGCCAGCAATTGTTATAACACTGGCGGCATAGCTCAATGCCAGCATAGCAAAGTTGTTAAGCAAAAAACTCATCAACGTAAAGTCGGGCAGCAACTGCATCAGCTCACTGTAGGTCAACCAGCCGCGTCTCAAGCCCTCTCGCTGGGCCAGCGTGCGTTCCACACTGCTAAGCTTCTCAAAGAATTGCTCATTCGATATGTATATGTTCCAGTCCTTAAGATTAAGGGGTTATAAGTTTAAAAAAATGTTTATATAAATGTAAATACTTTGCACACTACATACAATGGCAGTCAGAAACTCAATTTCCATTTCCTTAAGCTTGTCTTCGCTCATATTGCCCTCTTTAGCCCAGTCTGACAAATAGAAGCTTTCATCGTGGCCAGCATAGAATTTGGTAGAGATCATCTGTAAACAAATTAATGAGTATAGTGACGTCATTGCAAATGAATTATGTAAAAAAACAACAACAAAATCAAATACAATATATTGCTTTATCAGTTGCTGCAGTTGCCAGTTGCCATCATTCAATTTAAAAATAAAATCACAGCAATAAAAACAAAAACAACGCAGACAGCAATAATTGTGAGAGAGAGAGAGAGAGTGCAATAAGAACAGGCAACAACAAAACTACAGGTGATCTCTCTCTTTTATATTTAGTTACGCTCTTTGTTGCTGTGCGCGCATGTACACACTCACACAAGCTTCTCTGCTTAATTGCGTTGAAAGCACATAATCAATCAACAGGTTTTGCTTTTGTATTTATTGTATGTACTCACCAATGACACAACAAAGAGTTCCTGTGGCGTGATTCTATAGCCATAGCCCGGATCAATGACGTTTAAACGATCCAAGTATATCAAAGCCATTATTAGAGAGCATGGCGTGGCATGTGTTTTGCCAGCCGCAATTGAGCTTAAACGATGCAAAGAGTGACCGCGATGTGGCTCCGAGAAAAGATCAGCTGCATACTCGGCAAATGGCATGGAAACTTCCATATCCTCCTCCGTTGTGTCCACGCCACCATAGTAGAGTGTTTTACGTATGCGATCTATAAACTCCCCGTGCTGCATCACCTGCAAATTGGCAAAGTTAAAGTTTTACAGTGATGACAAATGTGTAAAATATGCGTTGATTACCTTTTTTGGCGTGGAAGCGACGAATTTACTTCGCCCCATCGAGAATTTGTTCTGCGTTTTGCTTTATTAGCGTGGAAACGAATGACGACTGTGAAGAGAGAATGCTGCTTAAAGTTGCCCCATCGAGTGAATTCCAATTGCTTTTGTCATTCACACAAAACGACTACACGGTTAAACGGGCAGGCCCAAAATTTGCACACCTACCGAGAATATTAGAAAAACTTACAAATGCATATACACACAGTAAGATATGTAGACTTGTATTGAAATGAGTAAAATTTTGAAATAATATTTTTGTGAGTGTAAAATCATTTATAGACAATAAGAATTGTTGATTGTTACGATTCAACAAGCTGTTTGGCAATCACATGTAAACGAAATCGCTATCGGAGACTCAAAAATGCTATCGATAGTTGGACACAGCTGTAATTCATTGTTTTTATTAAAACGCAAAGAAACTAGAAAAGATTAGCAGACATGTCGCGTTTTAGCGGAGCACTGCAGTTAACGGATCTGGACGATTTTATTACTCCGTCACAGGTAAAACAAAAGATTGCGGTTATGATTTAAAAGAAATTACCTAAAATATCAATTTAGGAATGCATTAAACCCGTGACAATAGATAAGACAAAGTCGAAGACTGGCGCTAAAATTACTGTGCAGGCAGATGGATACTACGAGGAATCCGATGTGAGTTTTATTATCAAATAAAATTATACGAAAACTAAATAACCCAACCACAGAGTGGAAAGCAAAAGCTACAGAAAGTTGAGATCACACTGCAAGATTGCTTGGCATGTTCAGGTTGCATTACCTCTGCCGAGGGCGTACTGATTACACAGCAAAGTCAGGAGGAGCTGCTAAAAGTATTGCGTGAAAATCAAAAGCTTAAGGCCACCGATGAGTCCAGCGAGCCAGCACGCATTATTGTGTTCACCATATCCACCCAACCATTGCTCAGTTTGGCCCATCGCTATCAGCTCAGTGTGGAGGAGACAGGTCGCCATTTGTCCGGTTATCTGAGACAACTTGGCGCGGATCATGTGCTGTGCACCAAAATTGCCGATGATCTGGCGCTGCTTGAGTGCCGGCAGGAGTTTGTGCAACGCTACAGGGACAACGCGGAACTGGGCATGCTGAGCTCATCGTGTCCCGGTTGGGTTTGCTATGCGGAAAAGACACACGGCACATTTATATTGCCCCACATTGCCACAACGCGATCACCGCAACAGATTATGGGTGTGTTGGTCAAACAGTTGTTGGCCGAAAAGCTGGGAGTGCCAGGCTCACGGATCTACCATGTCACCGTCATGCCGTGCTACGACAAGAAACTGGAGGCTTCCCGCGACGATTTCTACAGCGAGGTAAATGAGTCTCGGGATGTGGACTGTGTAATAACCTCAAGTAAGTGAACAAAATATGAAATTCCTATTCCTATAATTCCAATAAACCCATCCTAACATTTCGATTTCCAGTTGAGTTGGAGCAAATGCTGCAAACGGAGGAACAGACGCTGCAACATTACGAACCCGCGGATTTGGATTGGCCCTGGACGGAACAACAGCCAGAGTGCATGGTGTGGGCACATGAGGCCACAATGTCCGGCGGCTATGCTGAGCATATATTTAAATATGCCGCCAAGGAGCTGTTTAACGAGGACACACCGAACGAGTTGCAATTTAAGACGCTACGTAATCGGGATTTCAGTGAAATAAGCTTACAAAAGGATGACAAAACGGTACTAAAGTTTGCCATTGCTAATGGATTTCGTAACATACAGAATCTGGTACAAAAACTCAAGCGTGGCAAGACACCGCCATATCATTTTGTTGAAGTCATGGCCTGTCCCTCGGGCTGCATCAATGGAGGAGCACAGGTGCGTCCCACTACGGGGCAACATGTGCGCGAGTTAACCCAACAGCTGGAGGAACTGTATAAACAGCTGCCACGTTCTGAACCTGATAATTCGCACACCAAGCAGATATATTCCGATTTCTTGGATGGTTCGCATACGGACAAATCCGAAGAGTTACTGCACACCAAGTACCATGCGGTGGAAAAACTAAATACGGCGTTAAACATTAAATGGTAGAACGATTTTGTAAAGTTCTTTATTATTGTTAGCTGTTCATGGGGCAATATGTACACAAATATAACAGACTGTTGGTATAAAAACACAAAATATGTTTAATTAACTGTTGTTTGCATTTCGGAAAACGAAAAATAATTTGTTCATTTTTTTATAGAAATAAAATATTATAGAGAAAAATGACCCTAAAATGAAAGCCAAGAGAATAATGGTAGAAATACAAATTCTAAGCGTCCTAAGTATTTTATAAAAAAAAAAAAAAAACCTTAATAACCGTTTAATATGACTATTTATCAAAATTCCAACTGAATCTCATGTATTTCGTTCATCGCTGCAGGCTGCTGAAAGCTTATATCGATACTTTTGCTAACATTCGGCCACCCCTATTTCTATTCGCGCATTTGCAAATATCGATAAGTCGATTGGTTTTCAACAACCCTAAATGAATTACACGTAAACCATAAACGCAGGGCCGCAAAAAAAACATAATAATATGCGATTGAAAATATGTTTTGTGCTGTCGCTTTTAATAGTTGCAGCTACTGCCATCGATGATCCACAAAAGCAAAAGGATAAATCCACAAAATTGCCACCCTGCAAGGCATGCACAGTGCTTGTGGACTCCTTCAACTTGGGCTTGGAGAAAACTAAACGAGGCAAACATGCCGGTGGTGATGCGGCCTGGGAGCAGGAGAAATTGCGTGCATACAAAAATAGTGAGGTGCGATTTGTGGAAATCCAGGAGCAGCTTTGCACCGAAGTGAAACGGGGTCAAGATCACTGCCATACGCTAAGTAACGATCACGAGTCGCTTATAGAGGATTGGTTCACACACAAGCAGGACGAGGAACCCGACCTGCATGCCTGGCTCTGCATTAAGGAACTGGCCGTCTGCTGTCCCCCCGATACCTATGGACCGACTTGTCAGCCATGTGTCGATTGCAACAAGAATGGTAAGTGCAAAGAGTATATAAGTTTGAAACATACTCAAGACAAATTTAAAACAGGCAAATGCAAAGGAAATGGCACTCGCAAGGGAAATGGGCAGTGTTTGTGTGACAATGGATACACTGGCGTCAATTGCAATGATTGCGATGAGCAGCACTATGAATCCTTTAGAGATGCCACTAAGCTGCTGTGCACCACGTGTCATGCTGCCTGCGGTGATGGCGGTTGCACTGGAGCGGGTCCCAAGAGTTGTCGCAAGTGCAAGGATGGCTGGCGTATGGACACTGAGACTGGTTGTGTGGACATTAACGAGTGTGTAGACCAACAACAACATCAAAGGGCTTGTAAGCCACAACAGTTTTGCGTTAACAACGAGGGCTCATACACATGCCTGGAATGCGATCGATCATGTGATGGCTGTGATGGAGATGGACCAGATATGTGCAAGAAATGCTCAGCTGGCTATAAGCTAAAGGATGGCAAGTGTCAGGGTAAGTTTATTGCTTGTTACAACCAGTGAGAATACTGCAATTAATTCTATAACATTTTCTGTGTTCATAAACTTGCCTGCTAAAGATGAGTCGTCGCAGCAACGCGATTCGTATGTGAACCTCACACGATTCCTCACCTACTTGGGCATGTGTGTGGCCACGTGCGTCATCTTTCAGAGTTCCACCCATATTGCCTATATTGTTGGCGGAGCCGTTGCTATCTACATAGCCGCATCCGAGTATTGGTTGAATTCAACGGCTCAAGGTGGCCAAAAGCCTGAAATAGACACTAAGCAGCTAGAGGATTTGATTATGAAGTCATTATAAACATAAGAGCAGAAGAAGAAGATTTGGAATTCCGTTCGCTGGCAGAGCGTTTATTTTATTCTGTGAATAATTCGTACATTTAAAACATGCAGTATTTTGTTTTCAAACTGTGTTAACATTTTAAAAACGCTTTTTTTATTTTTTGTATATTTTGATTTTGTTTTACAGTTGCATTGCAAATGGACAGCGATAGCGCTTCTGTTACGGAACGCGAAGAACTATAACGCACAGAGACCATAATAAACCATAAACAAACATTAGTCAATTTTTAATTTAATTTATATGTGTACTGAAACTGAAATACCAAAATTGCCAAATTATGAAATTCGTTTTTTTGTGTTTTAATTTATTATCAGCTTTACACAGTTTGAATGGTAAAAGTAGTAAAAAAACAAAATTTTAATATCTGAAAAACTAGACAAATTGATAAAAATTTGATTTTTATATAAAATTCAGCTTGTCTACGGGCATTTGAATTCTGAAAAATAACAAGAATGATACAAATTATAAAACTAAAACTGTAGTTTTTATTAGAAGCAAGACAAAAGTCTCTGCAAATATTAAGAATGCATTTAAAAATTTGAAGTAAAGCGCTAACATTCCAATGCACCGTATGTATTCTATTTATCATCGATATTTTTACACTCGATATTTTAAACATATGTTTTCGTTTTATTTAAATTACAGGTGGTGAAATTATATTGTGGGTAATAATATTTTAATCTCTAATTTGGATTTGTTTGTTGAACTTATTTTTTCAGCTTATTATTAAAAATAAAACGCTTGTTTTGAATAGCGAAGCCGGCAAGAAAAATCAAAACAAGCTATCGATAACAGTTTCGTCTCTGTGCAAAAAAACATATGTTTAAATATCGATCAACGGTAATTGGACGGTTTGAATAACTTTAAAGCCCTCATTCTTCTGTGGATTAAAGTCGAACTGGAACTCAAAAATTTACAAGTTCATTTGCGTTTTAAGATATAAGTAATGTTTTGGTTGACCATTGCGCATGACTAAATCTTGAAGTAGTTGTTTAGTAATTTACAAGGTTACGTATACGTTTCGAGATACCTTTGCTATGAGTATTTATTTTGAATAAAGCTAGACGGCATACGTATTTATGCACATGTGGAGTACCTCAATTTTAAGAAATGGTTATATATATTGAATGTGCATAATATTCGGAATTTTAATTAATTTTAAAATAAGCAATGCCCTGAAAATGTACCTTGTTTAATAAGAAAGATAGAATGTACCAGTGCATACAAAATGTACCATTTTGTAGCAGTACCAAGCTATAGCAGTACCAGTATCAACTGCGGTGGAGCAAAGCGTACAGAACTACATATATAAGAGTGTTGGGAAATGTATCAAAGCCCATTACCATAGACAACAACAGCGGCTGGAACACTGGAAAGCGGCATGTTACTGCAGCTGAGAACGAAGTAGCTAACCAGAAAGTACATTTGATTTTAGTTTGAGCTGTTAGGCCGCATAGAAGGTCAAGCGCTCGCTGCTATTTAACAAACGTCAGCGGCGGTTAAAGGCAAAAAATCAATGTGCTGCGTAAAGTGTCCTGTGACAGCGTTGACATTTTTAATTAAGGCAAACGTTAAACGTTACCGTTAACATTTCCGCCATATAAAATCAATAAACAGCAGTAGTAGCACTTTTACTTTTTTCCTTTTCTTTCTCTTTTTTTTTTGGCACATCCTTTGAGCTTTGAGTAGGCTTTTGCGTAACCAGGCAAACAGCAACAACAACAACAACACATACAACTTGCTTGAAGTAAAAACAACACTTAAATTCTAAATAACGAGTTATTTAAAGACAACAAAAAAAAAAAAAATTATAAATGCTTTTTAAAAGCTAAAATGTCCTCGCCATCGTCGTCTACACATCCATATGGCCTGTGTGCGAATGATTTTGCCAGTGAGTATCGTCCAAACTACGGCGGATCAGCTGGCAGCAGCAACACTTCAATGACGAGTCCACGACAGCAACAGCAACTTCAGCGGGAACAGGAGCAGGATCGGGAGTTGGAACGTGAAGATGCTCTAGAGTATTTCATCAAGTTTCCCAAGCAAACGGCGGACAATGATTTTGTGCTTGTCAGCGGCAATGAGGAGCATAATAATGTTCCCATCGTAATGCTTTTGGGCTGGGCGGGCTGCCAGGATCGCTATCTTATGAAGTACTCCAAGATCTATGAGGATAGAGGGTAGGTAAAACCAATTAACCTAATCCAAGGTATTTCTTAATCGTTTTTTTTTTTATACTCATAGACTCATAACTGTGCGTTATACGGCACCGGTGGATACTTTGTTTTGGAGACGATCCGAGATGATACCCATTGGCGAGAAGATACTAAAGCTTATACAAGATATGAATTTTGATGCACATCCCCTCATCTTTCACATCTTCTCCAATGGAGGCGCCTATCTTTATCAGCACATCAACATGGCGGTGAGAAAGCACAAGTCACCGCTGCAGGTTCGTGGCGTTATCTTTGACTCGGCGCCGGGAGAACGTCGTGTCCTTGGATTATACCGTGCCATTACCGCCATCTATGGGCGACAGAAACGCTGCAATTGTATTACAGCCCTGGCCATAACACTCACTCTGAGTCTTATGTGGTTTCTCGAGGTGCGTTATATAAAAACACATATTTATTATATTAGTATTCTTGTTTATGGATCTGAAATACGCTTTTTAAAATATGTTTTTCAAAACGAATAATTTGCTTTGCTTTTAATTATACTAGAAATCTTACTTAATTATAATTTCTTTTGTTTAAAATATCTTATATTTATTTGTAAGCAGTTTGATTTTAATAAAATTTAATATTTAATTAGTTCTAAATTTTAATTGAGGTTAAATTTTCCAAATTTATTTTTCAAACGGAATACTCAATTTATAACGTATAAAATCTATATATACACTGAGAAAAATAATTCAGTTTTTAATGGAGATCCTTCAGTAATTTGATAAAGAGAAAAACCCGTTTTTTTTAAATAATCTGATTAAAAACTAGTAAGATTTATATAAAAAAAGAACCGGAAAATAAACTATTAAATATAGTTTGGAATTTTTTATTATGTATGTATATATTTTATTTAATTACTTATATATCATATATCAAATATATAGCACTCCAATTAATTAATTTGTTTTGTAAGCTATATTTAAATAATGTTAACATTTTCAATTGTATAAATTGCAGGAAACTTTCGTCGCCTTTAAGAGTTTGTTCATGAATTCGACTCCGTTGAATGCGAGTCCGTTTTGCGAGCTCAAGAACGAGTCGAACAAGTATCCGCAGCTGTTTCTGTACTCGAAGGGGGACGTGGTAATACCCTATAGAGATGTGGAGAAGTTTATACGATTGCGACGGGATCAGGGAATTAATGTTTCATCGGTTTGTTTTGAGGATGCAGAGCATGTGAAAATTTTTACCAAATATCCAACACAATATGTGCAGTGTGTCTGTAGTTTCATACGAAACTGTATGAATATGCCCAATTATCAGGTGACTGCTGATATTACTGGATCCCACGATTCCATAGAGCAGCAACAACAACAACAACAACAGCAACAACATTCTGGTGGCAATTTGAAATATGATTAAAAAGAATTTTGATTATCATTTAATGGGACAGGAAAACGCATCAAACGCATGTGATAGGCAGCACAACTACTATTAACTAAAACTAAAACTACTAAACTACAAAAACTACGATTTGCAAAACATAGTTCTGTATACATATATATGTATGTATGTATATATTTGAAAAAGATATGCAGAAATTTTAAACGTAATTATTAAAAAAAAAATTTAATGCTAGCGATCGCATGGCGTCCGCTGCCGCTTTAATGTAGCAACGAATTTAAGAGTTACTCAATCTAAACGTGCATTCTTATATTTCACCTCCCTACTATGCGCAGTGTGCCGTAAATAAACGATTATCTATTAAAATGTCTATGAGTTTTAATTATTTTTTGTTTCTTAATTTATTATTTTGAAAATTCCAACGCACAGACGACAGCTGACTGCTATGTCACGCAGCCAGGGTGGTGTGCAACTATCGAAATGTTGTGGCGCAATCGTTTATATTCGATAAATTTGGCCAGTCGCCATCTTGGAATGTTGCGAAGAAGAAGAAGCGAACAAAAAGCAAGCGAAAAATCTTTAAGCGTATTTATTTAAATGTATAAATTGCATAAATCTATATATTTATTAAGACCAAGCACATATATCTAATGCTCTACTCAGCAATATAAAAGAAATCCCAGCACAGCTGCCACGTAGCGTTTTCCCCCCCAACAAAAAGGCTGAGCCACAAAAAATCGAAATCTCCGACGGCCCGAAGGTATCTCACACTCAAACACACACACGCACACACTCACATACCACACATCAGTGCAAGCAAAAAGAGGCAGAAGAAGCAGAGAGAGAGGAGACAGGCAGAGAGTGTTTGCCAGCAATTTCTGCCAAAAGCTACTTGGAATTGAGGTAAATAAAACATCAGGCAGAGATTCACTGCATATTAAGAAAAAAAATATAAAAATAAAAACATATAGCATATATATTGGATAAAATTCTGGCGCCGACTTCCAATAGCCGCCGCAGCAGCAACGCACGCCAAAGCTTCAGTGCGCGCGCGTTTGTGTGTGTGTGCGCTCAGTTAATGCAAATTTAACATTGATCCATTTAATGTTTTGTTGCAGCCGCCGTGTTTGTTTGCTGACTTCTGGCCAGGCACACAATCGCCCCCTGAGAAGCAGCAGTTTTGTGATATAACGAAACAACAACAACAGCAAAAAAATACAAAATCAACTACTCGCAGCGGACTATGTCTGACTATTTGCGCCAGCAGAAACCACAAGAGCACACATAGCCATGGCTGCGACGAGAAAATTGCAAGGTAAGCACATTTCTACTCCGCATTACATACATATATTACAACTATGTATACTTATCGATATATATTTGCTGGACAGGGGAAATTGATCGATGTTTAAAAAAGGTAGCCGAGGGCGTTGAAACGTTTGAGGATATTTGGAAAAAGGTACACAATGCAACAAATACCAATCAGAAGGTAAGCAGTTGACCAATTAAACGCTTACATTATTATAAATAATTAAATATATCTTTAAAAATAATCACTCTGCCACCATTTTCAGCAAAAGCATCTGCAGGAGAAATATGAGGCAGATCTCAAGAAAGAAATTAAGAAACTGCAGCGATTACGAGATCAAATCAAATCATGGATTGCATCCGCCGAGATTAAAGATAAGAGTGCGCTGCTCGAGAATCGAAGGCTCATTGAAACGGTAAACATATATACACACATTAATAATGCTTCCTCTTAAATGTTATTATAATTTGTTAAATTGCTTTTTTTTAATTTACTTTTCTTTAGCAAATGGAACGTTTCAAGGTTGTGGAGCGTGAGACAAAAACAAAAGCGTATTCCAAGGAGGGTTTGGGCGCAGCACAAAAAATGGATCCAGCGCAAAGGATCAAGGATCATGCACGCAATTGGTTAACCGGCTCAATTAGTACACTGCAAATCCAGATTGATCAGTATGAGAGCGAAATTGAATCGCTATTGGCGGGCAAAAAGAAACGCTTGGATCGCGACAAACAGGAGAGAATGGATGATTTGCGTAGCAAATTGGATCGACATAAATTCCATATAACCAAACTGGAAACATTGCTGCGATTGTTGGACAACGATGGTGTCGAAGCCGATCAAGTGAACAAAATCAAAGATGATGTCGAATATTATATTGATTCGTCGCAAGAGCCCGACTTTGAGGAGAATGAGTTCATCTATGACGATATCATTGGTTTGGATGAGGTCGAACTGAGTGGCACGGCAACAACGGATAGCAACAATAGCAACGAAACGAGCGGTTCACCCAGCAGTGTCACCTCAGGCGGTAGTCCACCACAATCGCCAGTTACAGTGCAGCAAGTGCTGCCATCCTCCTCCACCAACTCATCCACGCAACAACAACAGCAGGTGTCAACGACGGCAGCGGGTGCGACAACAGGCAGCGGCGGTCCCGGTGGCACCAGCGCAGCAAGTGCAGCGCAATTCCAGCATTTGCAGGCAGCAGCAGCTGCGGCAGCGGCGGCGGCAGCAGCAGCAGCAGCGGCACAGCAATCGAATGGCAACAATGTTGGCTATGCGAGCGATACAAGTGCAGCCTCATCCTCAGCAACAACGTCCACAGAGGCGACAACGGGCGGCGGTGGCGGAGGCGGAAGCGGCGATAAGCGTAACAAGAGCAGCGAAAGCAGTGCCAACAGCAGCAGCAGCAAAGCCAAGGTAACTACTAATCCTTATAAAAAACCACCTTGTTGTTTATAGCTTGTTGCTTTTTATGTAAAACAGAAAAAAAGGGTTATTTTTAAAACTAAAAGCTACAAGTTTAAAGATTATTAATTCTTGCTTTTGGAATGTCTCAACAGCTTGAGGCCTATGTTATAAAGCAAATGCTTTAATTATAATTTTTTATCTATAAACTAAAATATAATTGTTGCATCCCACCAAACATTTGTAATCATACTTGAGTCGCTTTAGAGTCCTCTTGCTGATTAAAATAACCATAAATGAGCTAATTTTCTGATCATAAATGACTCCATCGTCGGGAGAGAAAAGTACCCTACCCGCGACTCTTCTTGAGGAGTCGCCTATGACTCCCTTTTCTAATCAGTTTCGACTCAATTTCGAGTCATATTTTTTAAACATACGCGACTCGTTTTTTAGACTTCCAATGAAAACAATCGCGTTTCAATCCCCAGTACGATCAATTGGCGATTGCTGTGCATTTTGTTGTTATGCTTTGAACTAATTGCATTTTAATCATAAAGGCGACTCATTTTTTAATCTTCCCGGGGAGCTAAAAACGACTCGCCAAAAATTGAGTTCTTACAAAATGATCTCCCAAATGCTAGGTGGATAATACTTGTTTTGGGATGTCTTAGGTCCGTTATGGCATTTTCTAAAACTATGAACTAAGATTAAAAATAAAATCAGAACAGTTTAAGGGCTATGCTATAAAGCAACTGCTTTAAATATAGTTTTTTTAACTTAAACTAAAATATAATTGTTGGTATGCTTTTAAAAGAGTTAAAGAGAGTTCCAAGTAATACATTAAATGCTTAAAAGTTGCTTTTATAATAATCAAAAATATAAATATGTCTTATAATAATAGTTGCATTTTTAAAGCATCTTGATTATTTGATATCCATCTGCATTCGATTAACTCCAATAAATTATCGTTTTAATTGCAGCAGCAACCTCAGCAGCTGATCAAGCCGATACCAGTGCGTGCAACAACAAAAGCGCCCGCGGGTAGTGATAGTAAGTTTTTAATTGAAGCAACAATGTTTGAAATGTTTAAACTAATTTAAAAATTTGTATTAGCAGCTCCAGTCAATAAGATTGTCAGCTCAACGCCCAGCAAAAACCAGCAACAACAACAACAACAGCTTCCTACGGCGGCTTCAGTTTTGGCGTCTAGTGGGACACAAAGCAACAACAGCAGTAACAGCAACAACAACAACAACAACAACAACAGCAGTAGTAGCAGTAGCGGCAGCATTGTTGCTGCCAGTGGTCACAATCCTGCCGTGCAGCCACATGCTCCAACGCCCGTTGCCGTAACGTCCAACGTCGGCACAGCAGCAACAGTTGCAGCGGCGGCGGCGGCAGCAGCAGCAGCAGCAGCGAGTAACAGCAGCAACATTCAAGGCCAATCTGTGATTCAAGCGACACCAACAATTGCATTTGCAGCGGTGGCTAAACACAACACATGTATGTCTCATTAATGTTTTTAACTAATTTGTTTTCTATAACTAATTGTTTCCTTGTTTCCTTAGCACTACTGGAAAACGGACCTGTGCTGCAGCAGCAGCAACAACAACAGCAGCAGGCAACAGCACCCACGGTGGCTGCCATTGTGAGCGCCAGTGCACAGGCCCAACAGCAGCAACAGCAGCAGCAACAACAACAACAACAGGTGGCGCAATTATCCAATCTTCAAACGAATTCCTCACATATGCAGAACGGTCTGCCCGTCTCACTCAGTAGCAGCAGCGGCAGCGGCGGCAGCAGTAGCAACAACAACAACAACAGCAGCAGCAATAATAACAACAACAACAATAGCAATGCTGTCGATGCGATTTCATTGAAAACCATGGCACAGGAAGCCATTAATCGATCCGTGATCGAACCCAATTCACTAAATCAACAACAACAACAGGCAACTAATCTGGATACGAGGCAGCAGCAGCAACCGCAATCGCTGCTGCAACAGCATTTTAGCACTGAAACAACTGCCAACCAGCAACAACAACAACAACAGCAGCAGCAGCAGCTGCAGCAACAACAACAACAACAAGCAACAGCTGTAGCCCAGCAACAACAACATAATGCAGCAGCAGCAGCGGCAGCAGCAGCAGCAGTTGCTGCAATTGGTACAATCGTTGCAGCAGCAAGCAATGGTCCCACAGCTGGCAGTGGACTCATGAATCTGGGAAATGCTGCCGGTCAGACGAATAGCGGCAATGGTGGCGGTGTCGTTGTCACAGCCAATACCAAGACGCATACACCACAACAACAACAACAGCAGCAGCAACAGCAGCAACAACAACAGCAGCAGCAACAGCAACAGATTGCAACAACAGAGGCGCACATACCGCCTTTGTTGGGCGTAACGCCTTTGGGTCCAACGCCACTGCAAAAGGAACATCAGCTGCAATTCCAAATGATGGAAGCCGCATTTTATCACCTGCCACAGCCAATTGATACCGAAAAGCTGCAAACATATTTTCATCGCTCACCGGTGCAAACGCCAGCGCACTATCCACAGGTGAGTCAGGTACAATTGCAAATCAAGTGAAATCCAACAAAAAGTCTATAATCATAACATACTATCCCTGTTGTTCTTGTCTTTCCTTTTAAACTCAAGGCACAGCTGCCCATCTACGATACCGTTGAATTCTATCAGCGACTCTCCACGGAGACACTCTTCTTTGTATTCTACTACATGGAGGGCTCCAAGGCCCAATATCTGGCTGCAAAGGCATTGAAAAAGCAGAGTTGGCGCTTCCACACCAAATACATGATGTGGTTTCAACGGCACGAGGAGCCCAAGATTATCAATGATGATTACGAACAGGTGAATAAACTTAACACATGCATAATTATTAATAAATGGTATAAACTAGTATAAACTATAAAAATCAACACTATCTATCAGTTACGTCACAAATTAAAATGGCAAAGTTTTTGAAAATTTGCTTTTGTTCTGTATTTATTTGTTAACATATTCAACAGCTTTTGTTGAGATTGTAAAGATTAGTTGATTCAATTACGTTGTATTTTTATACGAGCTACGCAACAATTGACCACTGTTTAAACAAAAATTGACATTATCATAAATAGAGCGGAATGTAAGGAATAGATAAGCTTGGAAAAACGCCACTGGAAACTTTCTAGCACATAGAATTGTTAAAAGTGGAAATTGCATTATGGAAATTCTCAGTAATTGCATATAATAGATTTAGATTGTTAATTTAGCTGAGTGATTAAATATTTTAATGTAAAATGTATAGAAATCTTAAGACGCAATTTAAAATGGAATTGAATAAATTAATATGAACATAGATTAAATGTCCCGGTGACTGTCGCAGCTGCAAACATTTTCAGAAAGAGACAACGAGAAAAATATTAATGTGAGAAATTGTTTCGCCCAACGAGTAAATGTTGCAGTTGATTGGAAAAAGAGGGGTGTAACAGAAACACCCCTCGAATGACTTGACTTAAAATGCATATGCTAATGATATATTTTTGTATCTATTTTTAGGGTACGTACATCTACTTTGATTATGAGAAATGGAGTCAGCGCAAGAAGGAGGGATTCACCTTTGAATACAAGTACTTAGAAGACAAGGAGCTGAATTAAATTGAATACTGCGTTGTGGTGATGCGAACGCGTCCAGGCTGCCTAACTAAACACACACAACTTCCCCCCTAATCCATAACAACAACAACAACAACAACAACTACGACATCTACAACAACAGCAACAACAACAACAACACCAACAACAATAAAGAATTAATAGAATACAATAATCATACACATAGAAACTCAAAACTAAAAACACTCAATCACCCAATATACACATCCCCAATGGGGATAACCCATAAACAGATACAGAAAAATCCATAAGTAGAGCATAATGAGAGATTCATGTTTAAAACAGAAGAGGATAAAAAGCAGCGATAAAGCGATAAGCAAGCAAAACAAAGCAAGCCGTAAGCCTAAGTGAAAAGGAAAGGAAAGTTATGAAGATGATGTGAAGTAGTTGATACTTGTTCGGAAAATGCATGTAAAAAAAACATATGCTTTTTTATATAAATGTTTAATTGTTTATTATAATTATAATTTTTTTTTTAAATATGCTTTCCTACACGTAACAAAATTGAAAATTGAAACTATGAAAACAAAAGCAGTTATGTAAAATTGTGTGCTACAAATTGAAATTTGTGGCAATCGCTGCCAAGTCGCCTCCTCTTCCCTATCCATCCAAAACTTTAGAAGTTTCCTTTCTCACCCTCATCTATATATCGCTTAGCGTCTCTCATATCCCATCACTCCTTTCATTAAGCTCGAGTTACTTCCTGTCCGCCCCCAAAAACCCAAAAAACCCACCCTCACGCATCCTCCGCACTTGCATCATGTATAAAGAGCGCAGCAATTTGTGCAGTAAATACTTTTAATTGTAAACATTTAGTGCACCGATTTTTTTGCAATTGCGTTTGCCTAGAAACGTGTTGCTAACAAAAAAAAATTGTGAGATAAAACAAAAACAAAACAAAACAAAAAAAAAAGAAGAAAACACACACAAAAAATGATAAACTTCAGCTGATCTTATTTAAATTAAATAATGTAATTACGATTACTAAGATCATTGATTAAGTTGAGCATGATAATGATGCTGAAAGGCAGACAAACAAACAAAAAACAACAAATTAATGCGTAAAATACCTTTTTTTTAAATGTAAGCAAAATAAAAACAAAAACGTGAGTAAATAGTTGAAACAAAAAAAACAAAACTCGTTTAATGTTATTTGTCTTTTACTTTTTTATAATTTCATTTCTGTTAAAAGTTATTCTTGTTCCTTATTTTTCTTTTTTAAATCCGTTTTTAGCCTGTTTGATCCTCAGATCGTTTTGAGCCTCTTTTTTGATCGTTTAAATGTTAAGAACTTCATATAGTCAAATGATATATATAAACAAATGCATTTTAGAATGTTTTTGCGTAAATATAGCATTTTTGCTAAACGAAAAAACGAAGAGAAGATAATTTAACAATTTTACAAGAATAGTTTTAAACAAAAACAAAAAAAATAATGCATGCGAAAAAAACGAAAAACAAAGTAAAACATGGAAAACATTTTAAAAATTATTAAAAAGAAATGCATCAAAATATATACATACATATAATTATTAGACGGCTACGGCGTTACTTGATTTTTTCTTCTTTCTTTCCATATCAATATAGAAATTCGATAGTACAAGGGAAAAACAAAGCAGGTGAGTCACCTCAAAATACTTAGGTTTGTTGTTGTAAATTAAGTCAAAAATAGATTCCACTTTTAGATAAACAAAGCAAAGCATATTATAAATAATGTTTGTTTATTGGCCTTGTAAATTTGTGGAACGCACAAACATTTGCACTTTCTTATAGGAATAATAGGGTCCACGCCAGTCCCACCAAGTAATGCCTCGAATACCGACATCTTGTGTGTAATTACCTCTCAAATACATGCCGAAAAGATGGCTAAAAGAATATAGTATATAGATATGTTCTATAGAATACTTTTCACAATTTATACCTGTTATTACACCAGTTATACCACCAGGCTCCCATTCGATCGACTGCACAGTTTCCATCGGCATAGCCGTCATTATCTTTATCGTAGGTAGAGAATTTCATATTCAAGTGATAGCTTAGCGAATCACCAGCATTTCCGGTATAATTTCCCAACTTTTCCATGGCATAGAAATTGGTTTCGTTGCCTACCAGAAACTCATCATATTGCGCGTACTTGATTGTTCCATCAAAATCCTCAAGAGTTAAAAGCACTTCCTGAACTCGCTGTGCTGTTATGGCGTGTAGCTTCTCCAGTCCTATGAAGAATTCACTGGAAATTTTACCAAAACCAGTTTTATAATCCTGCCAATCGCGATAGAAATTCAGCTGGCCATCAAAGCGATTTAGTATCATCGTCCAATTGGAACCGCATGGAATCTTTCGGGGCGGTTGTAGACCGAAAAGACCATTTTTAAGCTGGCTGGTTTCGCTTTTGAGTGAGTCTCCTAATTGTTTGGGCCAACTCTCCCCTTCCGGCCAGACTTACTAGAGCTATAACCAGTGAAATAGCCAAAAGTTGCCATATTATTCTCATAGCTACTCTTAAGATCGGGAGTACCTTTGTACTGATCTGCAGAAATTGGTATTGTTGAAAGCGCAAGTAAAATTTAAGTGGCTACATTTTTTGACCACGGAGACTTTTTATTGTGAAACGTACCCTACTTGGAAATGGGGTATAACTCTTTAAATAAGTAATTTGAGTCTTTTGGCTTTTAAATTACAAAATAATTCATATTTTTTTCTTAAAAAGAATCCAACAGTAGAACCATTCTTTTTTTAAAAGCTATTATATCATCCATAGTACTCGCAAATTTAAGTTTATCTAACTTCTACCATAGTAATTGATTTAAAATTTCTTGAATTTTAGCAAGGTATGTCCAATTCGGTTACGTTTTAAGTCACTTTTCATTGATATCCTTATCGTGTAGCGCTTTAATAAGTTTTATTTGAGATATACATACATATACAATCTATAAAGATTGTGTTTATTCTACTGATATCAAATGGTTCATAAAGCATGAATGACCGACAATACTTGATTCCAATCGCATTTCATTATAATTTCGTTATTTTTAAAGATTATTATAATGGCTTTATCTCGAAGAACTTAATGATACTACTGTCGAATAGTACTATATAGTGATAAGTGCAGGGACTTTTGCGGTCGGGCCCCCACCCGAAATTAAATTGCCCTATACAAGTATTATAAATTAATATTGATATGGATAACTTGATATAATTCTTATCGTATGCACATCAATCATATTTATTTTCATAGTAGCAATAAACTTAAGGCTTAGCTTCTGAATTTATCATAGAAATATGATTAATTGCGCTGAAAATAATTACTTAAAATAAATTTGGAATTACATTACATACCTTTAATATCTACATATGAAAATCAGAAAATTCGTAATGTGTTAGATTGCAATATAACGAAATATTTTATTTTTTAAAAATGAGCTTTAATTATAAATATAAAATAGGTTCATTAAAGAAATTTGTTCGCTCCAGCTTAAAGTTTTGACTCATGTCAAATTTAAAGAAAGCTGAAAAATTTCTTGCATTACTCTTGGTTTTTGTTTTTAATGGTGGAGTTGAAATCTCTGTAAAATTTATTTGATATATGTATATATAAAAAAAACATAATATACAATTGATACGCGGCCCAAGCGTATTGGAATTTATTACATACCGTCACGAATGTTTAGATACAAATATGTACAAAAATGTACTTTAAGTTGGGTAAGAAAAACATGAAGTTCTGAAATTCTAAAATTCTGAAACTCTGGCTAAGCTGAAGAATTCCTACGCTTAAATTACATGGAACAAGAAGTGGCGACGGCAATTGAGACTAACATATATATTTATATTTGTGTATATTTTAAGTAGTATAACTAGTTTTAGATTGCGACAGTGGACTCGGTTTCATTGCTGCCCCAAACGACATCATCTTCATCGTCCTGATCATGACCCCAGCCCAGATCCGCCTCGGCATCGGTGTCGTGTCCATTGGCGCTCAATGTGGCAGCCGCCGCAAAGCGACTGGCATCCACTTGAACAATCTCAGATTCATTAGCTAGTGCCTTTGAGGAGGCAATGACCGGTTCCATGTCCTTAAAGAAATCAAATTCAGCCGGTTCGTTGGTATGGCTGGGTGTCTGCAGTTGTACCTGAATGTCCAGGGCGCTGAGATCATCGATGGGCTTGCGGTTGTTGGAATGTGGCGGGATTGCTTTTGCGGTGGTTGTGGATGTGGAGACGGTGGAGCAAGCGGTGCGGAATGAATCGGCTATCGACGAGGGCTGTGTGGCCTGGGTGGAGGTGCTGCTCTGGGTTTCCACATTACTCAGGTTGAGCTCATCCAGAGCCTCCTGCTTGACATGCAGTCGCTGCAATTCATCGGTGTTCTCCCAATCGGACCAGGCCTCCTCCTCATCGTTGACCAGCGTCTGCTCGTGGGCAGCACTGCCGGAACTGGTGGAACTATCCGAACTGCTGATATCTGCTGGACTGCCACTTAGTTCCAGTGGTTTCTCATTAATGTTCGTCAAGCTTTTATCATCCTCACCGCCGTCGGGACTCAAGCGTAATGCCATTGGCGCCGCATTGCTGTCCACTGGCAACGGACTGCCAGAGACCATATAATCCACAGCATCCACAGCGCTACCGTTCATAAGCGGCGTAATGGAACGCGGTTCCGTCCATTGTGCCGTGCTGTCTGTCGAAACGGCGGCATGCGGCCGTCCGTCTGAGAAGCAGCGTCTGCGATCCCCGCCAAGCACCGTGGCTGCACCCAAAATGGGCACTAGATCGGCCAGGGAACGTAATGTCTTGGCCACTAGAATATCGTTGGTATCGTTCATTCCCATCTGTAAATGCGGAAGAATTTCGCTCAGCAGCTGCTCGTCACTCAACAGACGCACATACTCCATGAAATAGTCGAGCAATATGAGTCGGATTTGTGCATCCCGCAGCCGAAACATCTTGAGCACGTGGGGCAACAGATATTCCACATAGGTCTGTGGCGAGAACAGAGCGGTGGCACCGTTTTCTGTCTTGGTGCGCAGCACAAACGGTGTTACACAATGCTGGGCGGTGGGATCCAGCAGGACCATGCGAGACAACAGATCACTGGCCAGTTGGGAGGCCACCACCTGCTCGTCAAAGCAACGCAGACGCTCGATTAGACTGCTAAAGAACTGTTGGCGTTCCGACACCGACTTCAGTGGCAGCTCGAATAGAAACGAATGAATTATAACGAATTCATGATTGAAATAAGGATGTAACAACACCGCCGATAGTTTCGGACGCATCTCAGTGTTGTGATGCTTCAAGTGTGTGGCACAGTAATCCCGAAATTCTTGCACATGCGGCGTGCCACCAGCTGCTGCGGTTGCTGAACTCTTTTCCAGAATTTGTTCACAGAGTGTGGCAAAGGCAAACTGTTCCACAGCCTGCTCCATGTTGGCCTCATCAATGGCCAGCGGCTGGCGAAAGCTGTGCGCCAGTTCAAGCAATTGTTTGTTCAGCTCCTTGGCCTTCCATACGTACTCAAACCCGGCTAAACGCCAGCTCCCTTTGTCCGTCACATAAACCGACTGTGTGCAAATGTTGAGATGTCGCGCCTGAGCCTTTTCGATCAAGAAAATAAGACTGCACAGTATTGTCCGCAGTCCGAGGCACACTTCAATGTCACTTTGCTGGTCGAGCACATCGCTTAAAGGCCGTACACGTTCTGTGGCCAAATGCTTTTGACCCGATTGCTCCCATGTTGACATATATTTGAGTATGTATGGATGGCGATAGATCATCAGGTTCTGCCAGACACAAATGCATCAGTTATTGCACACTTTAAAAGAGTTTGCTATTATTTACCTTTATGGCACGCTCCATGGGCCCCTGGGCCACCCATAATTGGCCCTTCACCAGCACCTCTCCCTTGAAGATGGAGAGCAGTTGACCAGCGCCTCCTTCCTCATTGCTTGTTGTGGGTGATTCGGCATTGTAAAGTGCCCAAAAGTCATTTACTTCGATGGCATTTTGATCAATAATTATACCCTTTAGCTTGCTGCCTTCATTGCCCATTTTTTTATGGTTTGTTGTTAATTATTACAAAAAAAAAACAAGTGTGGAAAGTGGCAAAAGTTAACATTTTCGGAAACTGCTATTAACAGAGCGCAGTGCAGCAGGAGCTTAAATTTGCGTGTAAATTTTTTTTTATATATTTTTCAAGTTATTGTTAAATTGGTAAATTGGCCAATTTTGCTGTCAATTAGTTACAAACCCCAAGTTTGTTTGATTTGCAAACAATATTTATTTTATTTAACCGATTACCAGCTGAAACTTAACAGCTGCTGTTAGCAACTCTGCACGTTAAACAGCTGAGCTACTTGTTTTATCTAACTTTTGCTTTATGAAAGAAACTTGCCCCAATATTAAAAGTTGTTACACATTTATTTTCTGTTAGAGATTTTTTTTTTTAATAATTTTTAATACGTAAATAGACAAGTGGCAAGTGGTTTGCTAACTTCGTCCGCGCCATGTAAAAACAACACTGGCTTACAGCGCTGTTGCTGCAATGTTAACGATTTTTAGTGCTGCAAAACGCTTGTGTTTGCTTTATTGTGCAACACTGCAGTACTTTTATCAGACGAAAAGTTTTCGTTTAATATTTGTGTTTCCCGATGAATAAATCAAATAGAGTAAAATAAGTATAAAATGGATTTATACGACGACATAGACGCGAAGCCGCGAGCCAGCCAAATGGATGGCTGGTCATCGGGCATAAAAATGCTGCAGACACAGCTGGCAGTAAAGAAGGCACAATTACCCAAACCCAAACCAAGACCAAGGGATCAAATCAAGAAACCGGTGGGTACAAATTTCTAACTGCTGCACAGATTATAAATATCACATTAATCAAATTGTATATTGCAATGGGTAGCTTATGACGCCAGTGGTTAATCTACGCGCCAAACGCACCACAGATTCGGATAGTTTTGTGCCAGTGGCAGTGGCTACCAAGACAGTGACAACATTGGCGCCAGCTCCAGTGTTGGAGAGCATCAAAACCGATGACTGGGATTTTGTGGACGAGTATGATCCGCAGTGGCCCAATGAGTATGAGAAATTGAAGGATAAGACTAAGAGCAGTGACAAATCTCGCAATGTCGGCGGAGGAGGAGGCGGCGGCGGCAACGTACGTGAAGAGCGCGATCGTGACAGAGATCGGGATCGTGATCGTGATCGAAAGCGTAATCGTAGTGCACGTAGCCGCGACATGCACAATCATGATAATTCGCCACCTACGGCTAAATTTAGTGGCTTTAGTCAGCGGCAGAGTGACGAGGATAGATATAGTCCACCTGCACCAGGCTCCATGGCCAAACAAGGTGGTGGAGCAGCCATTGCACCACCACCTTCACTTTCTATCGAGAACGGTGATGGCAGTTCCAATGTAACCATACCATACACTGCCAGCTCGGTGGCGGCAAAGATTATGGCCAAATATGGCTTCAAGGATGGCCAAGGTCTGGGCAAATCGGAGCAGGGCATGTCTGTGGCACTGCAGGTGGAGAAGACCTCAAAGCGCGGTGGTCGCATCATTCACGAAAAGGACGTATTTTTACCACCACTCGCTGCACCATCCTCACCTCCTCCTCCTCCTTCGACTGTGCAGCTGCCAGCTGTGAACGCTGCAACGCCAGCAATCTCAAGTCCCACAGCAGCCGCTGCTGCTGCTGTGATGCCACCGCCACCATTGCCAGGGCCATCAACATCCACACCATCCACAGCCAATGAACCGGAACCGACTATAACCGAAATCATGAAGGCACCCAGCAAAGTTGTGCTGCTACGCAACATGGTGGGACCTGGCGATGTGGATGAGGAACTGGAGCCGGAGGTGAAGGATGAGTGTAATACCAAGTACGGTGAGGTGACCAGCGTCATCATACACGAGGCATTCGGCACAGTGCCGGAAGATGCAGTCAAAATATTTGTCGAATTCAAGCGCATTGAGAGCGCCATTAAAGGTGAGTTTGTTTAACATTATTTAACAATTGTTTAACAATTTATCTACTTAACAGCTGTAGTGGATTTGAATGGACGTTTCTTTGGTGGACGGCAAGTGCGAGCTGGATTTTATAATTTTGATAAGTTTAAGAGTTTTCAATTAAATTAAGCAAATAAATATTTGTAATGTAAGATTTGTTTTTATTTTGAGCACGGCCGCAACTGCTTTAACAGCAGCCAACCCACAGATGGCGCTAACAATGAGTTATCAGTGCTATCGATAACTGCAGCAATAAGAGTGCAGTGGCAACTCTATCTCAACGAATCAAGCATACACGCTACGACAGTTCTGTTGTTTTATGACCAAAATAAAAGTAATTTTAAATAATTACACGCGTTTAAAACACACTTGATGGTGTCCGATGTTGTTATTTGTTCAAACCAACATTAGTTACTGCAAATAAAAGCTTGCACAAGCAAAGTAAGCGTGTGAGTTTTTAGTGACAACTCACAATAGCCAGTTGTATCGTGTCTAGTACACATATGTAGACTAGTGGAAGAGGTTTGGTTTTTGTTGAGAACTAAAAACAATTATCGCCAAATATATATTATTCGCTTTCGCTGCCGTTGTAAAATTGATTGAACAAGAACAACAGAAAAACCAAGGTGAGTTCCACACAGCGCTGCGTGTGTTAACATTAATAAAGTTATTGATTGTGCATTCACAAAACGGCGAAAAAACAAAAACGCGACAAAAATATAAGAATTGTGTTGTGCTGTTTTTTTTCTTTCATTTCTTTCCTTTTGCGCGAATACATAAGTCAAAGCAAACGAGCAGAGAGCAGAGCAGCAGCAGCAGCAGCAGAACGGTAAATTCTCCAAATGTCAACGACACACACTGGTACTGGTGGCAGGCACTTGTAATTAAATTCAATTAAGCTGCAGTGCTAGTACTTAATTTGTGTATCAATTTTCATGCATGTGAAAAAGAGCAGAAGAAAATAATAGCTGAAACAATACGAGACGAAACGCCACTCCAGACCTCGCTCTCTCTCTCTCTCTCTCCCGCTGACTCTCTCCGCCCTGTTCCACGTTAAACTCGTGCCCAGCCACTGCGCGCAGTAGTATTAGTTGTTGTTGTTGTTGTAAATGCAGTAACGACGCAGCGCAGATCAAATTTGTTGTTGTTGTTGGACTCTGTGTGCTCCATGTCAATCAGCAACAAAAGTTTTGCATTGTTCGCTGCTTTCCCCACACGCCCACCGCCCTTCGCCCGTCGCCGCCCAACAACTGAGTGAACAGCAACTATAGTTAACATATCCAAAGTAATTGTTGTTGTTGTTGTTGTGGTTCTTGTTGCTATCGTTGAGGCCATGAGCAGCCTGCTATCATCACTCTTCTTCTTCGCTGCTGCTGGCGCAAGGTAAGGGGCTGCCCCCTCCCACTGTTGTTGTTCGCCTCCTGCTCGCACACTCAGTTTATTGCACTAATATTTCAATATGTAGCACATATTTATATATATGTTATGTTATGTATATGTTATTTACATGCCTCTCTATATTTCCCTGCTTCTCTCAGTTCTTCTCTTCCTTTCCAATTTGGAGCAGACGTGAACCGATAAAAAAAAAAAACAGCAAACTGTTTTTCGGCAGTCCCCTCCCACACACACAGAAACGCACATAAACAAATGTACGCACACACAAGTACTCACATTTGTTGCTCGCTTCTTCAATTATATTTTTTTTTTTTTTTCAAAATAATCTATTTTTACACCAAACATTATTTTGTGCCTGCACTGAAGTATATTTTTTGGTCGCTGAGATAAAAAAAACTGGGAACAAAACACGATTCCATTGCCAGAGCATAAGTAAATCCTTAAAAACATTAATTCATTAAGGTTTTCGGTTTTTAAAAATTAGTTGCATATTAATTAAACATTAATTGCTTGCTAGCAATTTTTCTTATTGGAATATTCCAAATGTGGCAACGTTGCTATTAGATTTCAATTGCACAGAAAGCAATGAAACGCAGTGTGACCGTTTCACATCTTTTGTACCAATTGTCAGCTGCATTAAGATTTTGTCGAATTTTATTTGCTAATTATAAAATTAAGAAGCTTAATTTAAAACAAGCAGAAAATTGTAACAATTTTAAAGTAAATTTTATGAATTTTCTATACTTGTATTATAAATATTTACATTGAAAAGTATTAGTTTTATATTTGCTAATTAAAAATGTAGGTTGGCCTTGAGTTCAAATTCTTCAGTTTTGTTTCTATTATTTGGTTTTCTTTTTTTTTTTGGATCACACACACATCTACACACAATAAACAAAAATTTTAAAACATTCAAGTCACAAAATTATAACAACTACAACAAATTTCGAGAAGAATCAATTAAACTTAAACTAACTCTGTGTGATTCACAATTTTGCAGTTATGGTCTTGGTCAGCAACGAATGGCAGAGTAATAAGGATGACGATCACAAATCCAATGTGGCAACATCAACAACAACAACAGCAGCAGCAACAACAACGACGTCGACGACGACTACAGCAACACCGACAGCAGCAGCAGCAGTAGAAGGAGGTGGAGGTGGAGTTGGAACAGAAGCCACAGCAGTTGGTTCCACTATAACGGGTTTATTACATTTAAACTCATCGGACCAGGAACTAACAGCACGTCCAGGAACTCACATACTCGCTGGCATTCCCACTGTCGATATTTCGAAGCGTCAACAGCAGCGTATCAATAATAATAAGAAATCTCTCAGCATTATGGAGCTAAACCGAAAAGCCGAACAGCAGCAGCAGCAACAGCAACAGCAGCAACAGGAGCAACAGCAACAGTTGCTGCTACGCGAAAAACATGAGACCGAAACTTGTGAATCTGTGCTGCCCACAGAGAACTTAAACAATAGCATCAACAATAGCAATATAATAAACAATAGCAATATCAATATCAATAGCAATGATGCCAACGACAATCTAGAGAATCAGGAGAACAACAACACAACAATGGCAACAGAGAGCTGTGATTCCAATACAAATACATTGCAGGTAAAATTAAATTTATAGAAAGAAGCATTTATAGGATTGCTTTGACATTTTTGTTATAGTTTCTAGATTAGTTAAAATCTTCAATATAATCTTTATGTAATTATAAACCTAAACTCTTTGCAGGGTCATCTGGCACAGCAGCAGGTGCAGCTGCATCTGGCTCTCAATTCGGTGATAAATTCCAATAATACGCCAGCAATGACAACAGCAATGACAACAGCGACGACGACGACGACGACAAGCAACAATCTATTTAGCTCCATGGGTGCCTTACAACTGCCAAACGAGTCTCCGCCAGCGGCAGTGAACCAAGAGATGATGGTGCCGGGCGAGGCAAAGATTATATTGCAGTGTGAGGGCAAATCGCACAAGTTTGAGACGCGCAACATTTCACTGGCTCCGAATCAGGAGTGCAAGGTGGGTCGACTGATTGCCAAGAGCAAGGCGAGCGAGGGTAATGCCATATTTGATTGCAAGGTGCTCTCACGCAATCATGCAGTGCTGTGGTACACAGCCGACGGACACTTTTGGGTGAAGGATACCAAGTCCAGCAATGGCACCTTTATCAATGACAATAAACTGGGTAATGAGCCAGCCGAGCTGCACTACGGCGACACTGTTAAATTTGGCGTCGAAGTCATTGAGAATTTACGGCAGGAAGTGCATGGATGCATCATAGCACGCGTCACACTGCTGCTGCCCGATGGACGGGAAGCGATCTCAATAGATGCCGATCAGATGCAATCAGCTGGACCGAATCGCATTAGTTTCGATGAGATTCAGCGTCTCAATGCATTTCTCCAGGAGGCCTCACAGCGCGAAAAGATGCTCAAGGCGAAGCTCAGTAATTTGCAGGGTGTACTCGATTCCACGCGCAAAAATTCGGCCATGTGCTGGCAGAGCATGATCACTGAGGATCAGTTAATACATAAGATTAATCTGCTCGAGAAGAAGCTGCAGATGATGGAGAAAAATGTGCCCGAAAATGCGTTGCGTAATGAGGTGAGTATCAATTGGGTTTTTGCCAATATTTGTAGCATACTTTTGAGAGCACTGCTAAAAAGCGAATTGAAATCTTTTGGAGAATTGTTTATTTAACTTGAAATTTCAAATATTCTGATATTTCAGATATTTTACTATTGTAAAACTTTTAATTTTTATTTACTTTACTTGACAGATTGTTAAATTACTGGATGACAAGACCACGTATCAGTTAACGGCCAAAGAGGCACTGCGCAAGGTCTATCAGGATCGCTGTGATGCCATGCAGATGCTGTCCAAAATGGAGATGGCATACACAACGTCGGACAATGAGTGCGGCATATTGAGGGCACAGATAGCCAGCTCGAAGAATGCGCTGCAAGAGTTCAATACACGTCTGGAGACACTGCAGCTGGAGTACACCGAATACAAGCAGGACACACTGCGCCAACAACAAGAGGCTAAGGAACAGGAGGAGCAACGATTAGAGCAGCTTAAGGATCATCTGAATATGCAGGAATTAGAAATGGAACAGATGCGCCAACAGCTGATGCGACTGCAGCAAACAAAAGCTGAATATGACAGCGAACAGGCGCTGCAGGAGCAACAGGCGCTGGAGCAACTGAACGCAGCTGTGGAAGACGATGATGATGATGACGACGATGATGATGATGATGATGACGATGACGAAGACGACGGTGACGACGATGGCGATGATGAGGAAGACAATGACAACAAGAAAGTAGTAGCTAGCGAACAGGAAAAGGAGCAGGAGCAAAAGGATAATGAGAAACACAAAACAACTCAAAGCAAAATGAAGGCGGTAAGTTAACAATTTATTTATAAACAGGATTAAGGATTATTAATTGATGTTCTGCCGGTTTTATTTGCAGAGCAAAAAGAGCAAACGAGTATCGGGATCAAAACACAAAGTGGTGCGCAAGGACACAATGATGCAGTGGTTAAAGAATTCGGATCTCAATAAGGGCGCTGATGGCGTTGGTGTTTTGAATGCCATATGTAATACTGCCGACGACTCTGGCGACGACGATGAGGGGGCGGTGGATGAGGATGCAGAGGTGGAGCAACACGTGGGCACGTCCAAGCTTTGTGCGGGCATCAAGCAGGAGACGGAAACAGCAATGGCCAGCGATGAGTTTTGCCATCGCAATGGTAACGAAGAGACAACAACGACCACAAGCAACAACCACAAGCTGGAGAATCAGCTGACATTGGTGCGTGAAGGCTTGGAGGATGCTGGTTTGCCGGCAGAGCAAGCATTGGAAATGCTGCAAGAGGAATGCACATTCTTTAAGCAAAAATCGGAAACACTAAACGATGAGATCTGTTCACTGCACGAACAAATGAAGGCGCTAAAAGAGCAGCTGCAGCAGCAGCAACAGGAACAGCAGCAGCAGCTACCGACTGCCGAAAAGGAGCCGCAAATTGCCAAGAAAGCGGCGGATGAGGATGCCTATGCGGATGTTGATGCAGATAATGGCGAACTAATATCCAGCTGGCGGGATGAACTCAATACCAGCAACGATGAGGAGCGTGAAGAGGAACTGATTGTGTACAAGGAACGCTTGGAGCAATCCGAATTAAGCAATCATCAGTTGCGCGATGAGATCTCAAAGCTGCGTCTCAAACAGCACAATGGCTATGACAATCTGCTCTATCGACGTGCTCTGCCCTTGGGCGCCATGGTCCTGGCTGTAATTGTCTACTTCCTGACCAACCGAATATAAGGCACAACAACACACAACAAACATATAGTAGTTATATACACACATAATACACAAAACGTCGTACCTAAAAAACAAACGAGATTCAATAACCATATATAATACCATACCATATATACACAACATACAAACTTACAACGTGTTACGTGGATGGGGCAAGTAGTGGGGGCGTGTGGATGATGTGGCATAATGAAACTGGCTGGACGCAGAATTATACAACAGTTGCATATATATATATATTTATAATCATATATATATACTTATACCTTTATAATCGAGCTTTACTCGCCATAATTTGTATTCTCTGTTCTTTCCCGCAATTAATTATTCGGAGTGCAAAATTGATAGTCGTAAATTATGAAATGAAAATGAAACGAACAAAAAAAAAACAACGATAAAATGTGAAATAACTAAAAAAAAAAAATGCATGGTGTTAGTTAATTTCAACGTAAATTATATTATTAAAGATAGTCGCCTCTTCTGCTGCTGGGTGCTTTGGCCTGTACACAACTGGGAGAGCGAGAAAAGCGCAGAAAGCTTTAGAAATTAGCTGGCGATGAAGAAGATAAAGAAGCGATATAAGTTTAGCATTAAGTTGCAATTATTTACCATTTATCAAGCTATGTTTTATACAAAACCTATATTTACTTATTCTAAATGTTGATTTATGTACCATATATCTATATATGTATTTGTATATTTAGTTGATTTTATTTACGTCGTCCCGAATTGAAACGAAACAAAAATGAAGAAAATGCTTGCGATATCACAAAAAAAAACAAAAATAATATATATATAAAATGCGAAAAGAAACACTATCAATGTATATGCAACAATAAAACAAAAATTAATAAACAACAAATAAATTCAATTTAGCGTAATTCCATTCAAATCATATTTTATTAGCGCCAAACTTACGTATGTGTAAAAAACGTAACGTAAGCCATCGTTTTTTTTTCGTGGTATTTTATCGATAACAATATCTATCGACATTGCATGCAGCCACACTGTTTGCTTGTGGATTTCTACTTTTACACGACGCAGTCACACCCAACAGTTGTCGGTTCGGGTTTTCTATGGTGCGCACGGTTGTTGAAGCGGTGCATTTTTCTATTATCTTTCACACTTAAACAAGTACATAAATTAAATTGTGTGTAAAATAGCATTAATAATATTTGTGTTCGCTCAAACAGGCGCTCAGTGTTAAATACTGAAACAAGGACAACAAAATCAATCAATTACTGTGTGCTGTTTGAAGCTAGAGGCGGTATTGCGACACATTGAATCACTGTGATAAATTGCGTGTGTCTCTCCTTTCTTCACAATTATCGGTGACAAATTTCGTTACTAAAAAATTTAGTTAATTTCGTGTTTTGCATTTCTACTTGTGGCCAAAAGTCACAGTTATACGATTTAATTCGCTCATCTCTGGTGTGTGTGTGAGTGTGTGTGTGAGGTGGGCGTGACGTCTGTCGGCCGCTAAAAAGCACAGTCAAAGTGAAATGCATATAAAAAAGACGGGATTAAATACAGTAAAATAAAAGCGTTGCTTAAGCTGCAAGTATTGTTGCAAAATTGCATGTTCTCTATCTCTTTCCCTCTTTCTCTCTCTCTTTTGTGTTTCCAGAGCTAAAAGGCCAACAAAATCGCAAGTTGTGCAAGTGTGTGTGTGTGCGTGTGTGCGTGAGCATGATTATTGTGAGTGAAGAGTAACAACAACAACAACAACAACAACAACGAAAGAGAGCGCAACTCTGACTCTGCCTGCAGATGTTGTGGAAATAAGTAGTCGAAAAAGCATAATAAGAAAGTAATAAGAAAACAACAACAACAGCTACTACTACAAAAAAAATTGCTCTGCTGGCTTAACGGACTTTTTGACGTCGTCGTTGTTTCTATTGAAAAAGGTAAGAATACCCCCCTATAAATTGTATTGAATGCATGGAAAATATTGCAAAACTTGACATTGCTGTGTTGAGCAGCACAATAACAACAAATGTGGGCAGCAAGAGCAAGAAAGCAAGGAAATGAACGTGCGCGTGTGTGTGTGTGTTATGCAGATAAGCCGCATTCTCGCATTCTCTGATAATAACAGCTGAATCGAAGTTTGCGTGGTCGAAAGACAGTGTGTCATATTGACTGACGCGTCAGCGCAGACAGAACTGCACTTGGTCTAAAAATAAAGTTGGGTTTTTTATTCTTACCCGCAAAATGTCGATAGTTTACCAGCTGCTACACTTATCGATAACAGCATGTCTATTATGTTAATGGTTTGCACAGTGGTGTAAAAACTGCGATACATCAATTTTAACTGGTCGATGTAATGCAAATTATTGTAATTTTGATTATTATTAATAAAAACAATCGATTATGTAAACACATTTGTAGGTGCAATTAATTTAATGTATTTTTTTATTTATTTTTAAAAATTTTAAATTTAAAATGCTTATTTTTAATATATATTTTGTTTTGCTGCTTAAGTCGCTTAATCGATTATCTTATTACAACTAAATTGGAGTTAATAATTTCTGTGCTTAAATAATCGATTACTTTTGCCATCCCTAGTTTTGCCCAAATGACCAACAAAAATTCTGCAGCAGTGACAGGTTTTTTTTTGTTTATGGTAACTAACTTGTTCTTGCCTTTTTAAAAATGCGCCACAGTCGTGTCGGGGAATAATAATTAATTTATTTAAGCTATCTTATTTGCAAAGTATATAAATATTTTTTTTTTTTTTATACATATTTTGCGGCACTTATCAGAAGTAAACATTCGACAAAAGTCCACTCTCTCTCTCTCTCTAGCTTTCTTGCTCTCTTGCTTTTGTTGCTATCTGCAAAACAGAGACGTCGCTAGGTCTTCTCTCTTTTATTATTCTCTGTTCGCTACACGTTTAGCGCTTGTTGCTTTGCGCGTATCTTCTAATTACACAGCGCAACTTAATGAATTCTTTTTGCTTTGTACAGTTTTCTTGATTGTGTTATTCTATACCGGCTATGATTCATAACGGTTAACATGCTTACTATTTCTGTATGTGTTATTTTTTTGTTTGTCAGTTCGTGGTTTTGTCGCTAGAACTGCGTTGTCAACATTGTTGCTCAGCATCTCATGTGGGCGCCGTCTTTGGCTACCGCAAAATGCCAATGAACTTTTCTCGCCAAAAAAACTTTCACTAGCCGCCCCATGCCTCTGTTGAGTGGCTGTTGAGATAAATGGCCTTAGATAGCCCCGCTGCCAATTGGCCAATATCCATGACGTGCCACGCACACACACACACACACAAATGCAGCCCCCAAAAATCACAGAAATAAATCGAAACAGTCAATTAAAAATGACAGCGCAACGATTGCGAAAAGTGAAAAGCAATCAAACACTAAAATAAATAACAAAAACAAAAGCAATATAATGAACTCAACACATTAATATTGTTTATAAAAACACACCCACACATTGATCAGTCCTCAATATGTGACGTCATAAAACAACAAACCAAAATTGGCAATTTGCCAGCAACATTTGTACAGACACGAATGCTGCTAAGCAAACTGATCCAGGCAACATTATCAATGTTTATATGCATCTGTGTGACTAACAGCTGCTGCAATATGTTGCTGGGTCAACAACAGCTGATGACAACAGACGACGAACAACAGCAGCAGATTAGTGAACACAAAATACACATGTGGATAAGTTGATGAGAGAGTTCAAGTCTTTTAAGTTAATCTTTTGTCATTTGCAAATTTGCAATCTTGTTAGCTTTGTGCTGAGCCACAAATTTAAATGTGTTGCAATACACTAGCAGATAGTACAGCACATGACGTCACTGACCGCGCACAGTTCAATGGCTGTCCCCAAAGCAGACGCTTGGCTGCCTCGCTCTCTACTCCCCTCTGCCCCTCTCTCTTTCCGCTCTGCTTTGCTCTGCACACTGTGACAAAGCGAACACTTGAGTCTCTGAGCATGCATTAAATCCAAAGCGAATATCAAATGCAAAGAAGCAGTAAAATAAAAAGAGAAAAAAAAAACAACAAACAAGCAAAAGCATTAAAAAAAACAATGCCAAGTGTGTGTGTGGTGACTTTTAGCATTGATTGTTTTGGGTTTTGGTTTTCTAACAAGCAAAATGCTGCACCATTATTGTGTAGTGCACTCAAGCACACCGCTACCCTACCCTACCCTACCCTACCTCTTGCCTTCCCCAAAAACCGCTTCAAATTTCAATGAATTGCAACTGTTTTGTTTTATTTTTATTTTTTTCTTTTTTGATATTTGTTTACTTCTCATCAGCCCTTTTTTGCAACAGCTGCTTGCTGCTCATGTTGCAAGCCCACACACACACAAATCCATAAACAGTCGGACAGATGGACAGACAGACGGACAGACACAGTAAGCACTCGGTTATGCGCCACGTGTCAACTTTCACTTAAAAATTAACAGCTCAAAACAAAATTTTACTTTTAATTACACACATTACTCTATTTCACTTCCCATTTGGCACCCAAATTTTAATGCCAACAATTTTATTAAAAAATACCTTTATTGGAAAGTTTTTATAATAGAAAGTCAAGAGACAGACTGATAGACAGAATGTATGCAAATGAGTAAGTTAATTCAAAAATGAAATAAAAACATGTTTGATAGATTCGCAAATTCCAAACAAAAGTGGCAACAACAAGCCACCAATATTAACCGTTAACATTTAACGGCAAACATCGAATTTACAATGAATTCTCTTATCTTTAAGATAAGTTTATTTACTTTTGTTTAGTTTTCAGCTTGATTTTAACAAGAAGACATTGTAGAAATGCATAAGTATTGATAATAATAATAATAATAATGAGTAGCCAACAAACTACATAACTAGTTCCGTTCACTGAATTTGTTAATTAGCAAATAAGTCCATTGTTTAAATAAGCCACAACTTTCTTTACTATAAAAAATATTTAAGTACATTAATATATATATCAGAAAGCAATTACATACTTGTAGCTTGCACTGTAGACTCTAAAGGGACTTGAGTTTTCATTTCTAAAGCTAAGATATGTATTAAGCTCGATTTCAGAAATGAATGTGATCAGAAATTTCCTAAAATATGGGTTATTCCATGTTGTTATCAGATTATATTAATTTGGAATTACGATGTGTCATTGACACCCATACATATTGTGTTTCATTTGCCCTAAAATCGTAGACTAAAAATATTGGTAATTTTGTTGGTCCCGTCTTATTAGCTCAGTTCTTGAAGGGAACAAATGTATCTCAATTTGGGAATTTTTCTAATTTCAGTAATTCTTAGTTAAACCATGGTTCAACTTATTGATTTTAAGGGAACTAATGAGCTAATAATATAATTATTATATTAAAAATAACCTACTCATCCAGTATAATATAATATATCTTTAGCTCTTTTATTTAAAAATATATTAATAAATAAAATAAGATACATTAATGTCGATCAATTTTTAAATATCTTTTGAGACTCTACTTGCTTTACATTATTCTACATAAACATATAAGTTTATTTATTGATCCAATTCGACTAGTGTAGAAAGGAATGCAAGAGAAGTGGCCTGTTAAAGATATCGAGATTGGAGGCGATTATAAACGATAAACGATAAGCTACTGTTTCAAATAAACAAATGTCAAATACATACGTTTGCACACAGATGTTTTATTTTTTTTCGTTCCAATCTGTTTTTAGCTTTCCCCAATTCTATTCCTGCATTTCAAATATGTTTTGCTTTGGCTTATCAGCAGCAATATCGTTAGCAACAACAACAACTCTAATCTGCTTTTCATATTTGGTAAGCAAATCAAGTGGGTAACATTATTATTATTATTATTATTATTATTATTTGCCATTTTTGACGACCTTGCGATAATGGAAGTGAAACTGGAACTGAAAATGAAAATGAAACCCAAATAAAATAAATAAATACACTTGCCTGTCGTGTGCTACGCATTTGTCTGCTAATGAATTAAACATGAAAAGCTGCCAAATCGATTTTCATTTGTTTAATAGGTCACAACAGCAGCAAGAGCAACAATGGTAATGAATAAATGTGGATACGACAAAGAAGCACGCACTTTTCAGCAACATGTTGAGGCAACAAGCTTGAGCAACATTTAGTAGTTTGCCTAACATTATGTTAAAGCTATGTTAAGAGCAAATAATGTTAAACTCAAGATTACATCCTACATCTTTATTTGCCTTATTTGGCAAAGTGGTTGCGTTTCAAGTTAGGCAAGCTCGACTGTACTGGCCAAAAGAGAAGACAAGTGGCAAGAAGCAAGCAAGTAGAAGCAAACCGGCCCAACCACTTGATACAAAGTTCAAGGACACTATATGTTGTGTTGCACAGCACAAGTTGCAAGTTGCGTGAATTACACTCGTTGTCGTTGTAGTTGGCGTTGTAGTTGTAGTTGTTGCACTTTTGTAGGCGACTCGTGCAACTGCTTTGTGTTTTTTTTAGCCAAGTGAAAACTGTCACTTGGCAAAAACAGTCCCAGAGGGCCACAAGACGCCACCCGACTTTTTTTTTTAGCTAAGGGGGCGCTGTACCCAAAAGTTTAACTTTTACTTTTACTAGATGTTAGTTTCACATATTCTTGTTCAGTGTCTATATTTAGCGTTTTAATTTGTTAGAAGAATTGAAAAGTTTTGCACATTAAATTGAAGCAGTTTGAAACGCGCAATGTAACTGAGAATTGTTTAAGTTAAGAAAATGTTGAAAACTAAAAAAATATGTAAAAATATTCACAAAAAATATGTTATTCCTTATTAAGCTTTAAAATTTCTTAAAAATTATTTAAAAATAATTATATCTTTCTTTAAATACAGATATTTTATGAGATACATTTTATTTTTTTTAATACTAAACGTGTTAAAAAAAATCAAAGTATTTAATTTGCTTGTTTTGTAACTCTTAACGTAATATGAAGACTATATGCAAAAACTTGCATTTATTTATATGTTTTTAAATTTGATTAAAGTGTACGTTTTAAAATCAAAGTAAATCTACAACATATTTGTAAGGAAGATAAAATGTAGTAATTTTAACGCTAATAATATATATTATTATAGTTTTATATGCAGAGAGCTAGGAAATTATAGTTCAACATTTTTGTTGTGCCAATACTTTTCGTGTTCCCTGTATCTAGTACCACTGTGCCTAAACTAATCACAATGCACAATTTACATTTGCTTTGTTCCATCCCTGTGCATTTTGTTTGGTTTTGTTTTGTTTCGTGTGTTTTTTTTTCCTGCACTTTCGTGAAGTGTCAGGTGTGCGCCGAAAGCTCACGAGCATTAGCTTTGTCTTTCTTTCCTGCTTTCCTTCTTTCCTGCTTCTTTCTTTCTTTCTTCTCGCTTGTATGTGTTTGTTTCGGTGTGTGCGGCTTTTAACCCTTGGCCCTTGGCAGCGGTAAACGCTAACGGTAACGCTCCAGACAGCGAGGGTTGCTGCTGCTGTTTCTTCGATTAAACTTTGCAAAAAAAAAAAAAACAAACGCTCATAAATCTCTCGCATTTGGCAGATGCGAATTGGGTGCGGATTGCATCCGAATGTTAAATGTTGAATGTTGTCGTATCTACTACTGAAGCTCCTTTGTTGCACGGTTCCGCATTTAAGGGCGGGAGTTGAAGCTGAAGTGTCGACGCCACTTGAACACATGGTGCACGGGGAGAAAATGTTGTCCACATAGCCCCTTTGTCGTCTAGCAATCCCATGCTCACCCCATTCCATTACCCCCAAACAGCTGTCAAGTGTCGGAAGTCTGAGAGTATCTTTTAGCCCTTGGCTCTAAGGCGGACGGGGGCGGGTGGATTTGGCCTATCGGTCTGTCTCACCATTGCCAAGGGCAACTGTCACGTTGTGGGCTCTTTTTACCATTTCTCTTTGTTGTTTGTTGTTGTTGTTGTTGTTGTTTGCTCTGGTAGCTGGTTTCGTTTATAGCCTAATCAGCAAACTAAACACGTTTGCGGCTTTCACAACATTATGCTGGGCTTCCAATTTTCATTACAATTACCTGAGGCCTCCACAAAAAATTCCCCCCTGCCACGCCCTTTGCTTGCATTCCTGCCTCTTTTTTTTCCATTTCTCTGGCCATTTTGTTGTTTGTTTTTCTACTGACTTTGGCCTATGTTCTTTGTACAAAGTCAAATATTGATTAATTTTTTCACTGAAAGTAAAAAAAACCTATAAAAAATGCAGAAAAGGTTGCATTTGAGTAAGATAGACTTTTACATGCCCCGTGTAGAGAGATTTTGATAAGCCTAGGATCGAGACAGTCAGTTTTTTGGGGAAAATCATTTGTTGTCTGACTTTGTTATTAACTTTGGGATCATAATGAAATTTTTAGAACAGTTAGAGAGCGCACTAAAATATGTAAAAAACCATTTTCTTCTTAAAGATAGTTGCTAAAATCGATTTTACAATCAGAAAGCTCTGCCCTATCATAATAGGACTGTTATACGCGATATTATAAAATACTTTTGCACATTTTCCATTTAAAAAGTCTGAAAAGATGCCAAGAAAAACGTTAACTACATATTTTCTGCGGTCAAGTATGCAATTGTTGGCAGAAGAAAGAAAATTGCTTTCCAATATCGCATATAAGCTAACACTGTTCAGCAGCCTATTAAAGAGTTAAGTAGTATGAAGGGTCTTTCTAGCCAATTGGCTTATTAAGTGTATAACTAGTATAACAGCTTAGCTAGGCTTTACTGTAAGTGCATGTAATCATTTTGTGGATCATTTCGATTGCGTGGCAGTTTTTTAATATTTTTCCGGCCTCGTTTTTCACTTGGTCGCTCTTTTCCAAAATCTGTTTTTTTCGCTGGCGTATTTGGTTGGCCCATTAATTTGACGCTTGAGTGCGTGTAAATCTTAATTAAACAACTTTTATGAACTACTATGTGGAAAAATTGGCAACAACAACAGCGAACAAAAATATATATTTAACACGATATGCCATAACTTTTATGACGCTTTTTTCTTAGCAGTTGTCTCTCTGTGTTTTTTGCTTTGGTGTTTTTTGGGTGCAACAACCGGTGGAGACACTGCTTTATACGGGGGCGCACCTGCTTGTTGGCTAGACAAAAAAAAAAAGCTAAAAAAAAGAAATAGACAAGCGCGTGCCCCTCAGCTGTCTTTGTCTCATTCGCCTCATCGTCTCCCTCTCTCTCTCTCTCTCTCTCTATTTCTCTCACTTGCTTGTTGTTGTCAAGCCAAGTTTGGCGCGTGTGCTAAAAACCATAATAAATAAATAGTTGGATTTATTTTGTGCAACCATTTTAGGCAATTTGTTATTGTTATTCATTTGCTTAACAAGTGAAATTCAATTATAAATGCAACTTTTTTGCTTTTGCTATTTTTGCTACTTTTTGCTGTTAGTATAACGAGTCCTCAATTCAAGTGGGTAGCTCTAGATTGGATTGTGCTATATCTATAGGGTGTCTTCTCTATGTCTGTATGGCTGCGTAGGCAACGTTAACTGATATGACAAATACAAATACAACGACAGCGACAACTTGAACAACAAAAGAGCAATTCAATGGAGACGCCAACGCACATATTTCCTGTGACGGCGGCTTATCGATTTCTAGTTTGACGTAGTAACATTTCCAATTGCTATTATTATATACACTTTTATTTATTCAATTTGGCAAAACGTTATTTGGAGTAGAGCAATTAAAAATATCGATGAATGTATAACATACGTGCAAGAACAAACTTCGATATATTCGATATTTAAAACGAAATTTCAATTAATGTGAAGTTTTATATATAAGAAATTGTCGCAATCGAATTTAGTAATATTAAACTTACGCATTATTTATAGTTAATGAACAGTAATGTATTATGTATAATAAAAATATATATATTTTTTTATAGTTGCATATAAATAAAGACTGTTACTCATTTAAAACTATCGATACATTAATTTAAACTTCAATCATCAATACAAAATCGCACTAATATTTTTTTGAGTTAACACTAAATTTTATAGAAATTAAAAACAAGTTGTTGTAAGCTAATAAACCGCAAACATAAAGCTCTAAGCTCTAATTGCGACTCGTGATGGCGCGTGTAAATTGATCTAAATGTGTGCTAGTGAATCATAGCTAAAATAATATTAAAAAATAAGAAAATAGCGAAACTGTTCTAGCCTTGGCAACTAAAAACATGGATACACTCTTTATTAGCGTTGTTGAAAGCTTTATATTTTCAAATAGCAATTTTAAACTCCATTTGTGCCACAATTTCAAAGAGAAACAAAATAAAGAAACTTTAAACATTATAATATATTAAATAAAACTAAAAAAAATCAAATAAATATATATAGTCAAACAATCTTTGTTTCTGCTCTTCCGCTCTCTGTTATCTAGCAAAATTCGTCGTAGATAACAAGTATAAGTTTTTAATGAAACTTTCCAATTATAGCTGATACGAGTATCTGCTGATTGCCTAAATCAGAGAGCAATGAAATCCCAATTTAATTGTTATTGTAACTCTAAAACTATTAAAAGTTTGAGCGAAAGAAAAAGAGTTGAAAATTCCATTAATTTTAGTGCCAAGTAGCTGTTTAATAGTTAATGAAAAGAAAGTGTTTAAATTGATTATTACGCATTGTTATTTTAAGCCAAACAGCTTGTAGTTTTTCCCACAATTAGAAACGCTCTCTAAGCTCGAAGGTTGTGTGAACAGTTGGATATTTTTAAGTACGCTGTACCTCAAAAGCAATTAGTGAACACCCCCAATGTAGGCGACATTGATTTGTCATAGTTTTCCCATTGCATTTGCAAATGTCATCGTTTGTGTTTCCAATAATTTTCGTATGAGATTTTGGCCTCACACACATAACACACACACATACTCAGTAAAAAAGGTCAAATGGTTTTTTTGACGTCGTCGTCGTCGTCGTCGTCTGAGCAACCAAACAAAATGCCAAATGTCATGCTCAATGGAACAAGAAAGAAAACAACTTGGGAACTGCTGCACTTGGTGCCTAGTAGTTCTGACTAGCGCTCGCAAAAATATCGATATTTTTAATCGATGTTTTGGTAAAGTAAACAGATATTAAATTATAAGAAATATTAAAAGGGGTTTCCCACTACCGCAATACTGCAGCTGCTTTTGAGCGAAATAGCATTTGATTCTGCAATTGATACCATTATAATTTCTTTTTAATATTTTTATAAAATTTAATTTTTAAAAATTAAAAATTTTTTATAAATAAATTTAATCGGTAATAAAATACAGAGGATATATAAAATTTTATTATAAAATTAAATTAATATTGCTTGCGATGGTTTCTTTAGCTTAAATAAATTGAGAATTTCATAAAAGTATCGAAAGCACCAATGTTTAGTACCCAGCTCTAGGTTTGACCCACTTGGCACTGAGCACAAAAAAATAGAAAACTACTCGGCATTAGGCCAGGCCAAGATAGAGGACAGACGAATTAAGTTAAATCACAAAAACGACGCTTTTTAAAGATGACGACAGCGTTTTTGCAACAAACTAGCGACCGCAAGCAAATGCGAATACGAATATGAGAGCCTGATTCTTTAGAGGATTGGCTTCTGGCGGTAGCGACATTAATTAACTTAATTACCTGTGAGCCTATGCGCATTTGCTGTCGGATCTGGGCATCGCCCTCCTCCATCCAACTCAAGTCCTAGACACGCCTTCCACCTTTAAAAATGAAGGTGGCGTCATAGCAACAACAACAACAACAACAACAACTCAACAGTCCGTAATGAGGTAATGGAGCAGTCATAACTGCGGGGCATAAATTTCCATTTGGCAGAGAGAAAGGCAGCAGCAGGCATAAATGTTGCTGCAACATGCCACAGCAACATGGCAACAACACTACACTAACAAATATCGTAATTCAAATTTATGGCCTGACACGCGAATCCCCTCGAAAAAAGCACAAGAAACTGAACGTCGATCAAGCTTAAAGTGTGTATAAGTGTGCGAGACTTGGCGGAGGCATAACACAACGCAATTCAACACAACACACGTCTTGTGTATAAAACAAAAGCTCAACTAAAAAAAAAAAAAGAAGAGAAATAAACAAAATTATAGCTTGTTATTGTGCATACAACCGAAACTTAGATACACTTTTTATATGCGATAGCAAATGATATCGTAATATAAGGCATTTATCGATATTGTGTGTAACTTGACGCGTGGTTGCGACATTAGCTAATAATTGCACACAACATTGGTACATTTTGCATTGGTACATTTGGTATTTGCCAATGGTACACAATTTAATTTAAAGCAATTAAAAGTTGGTACACTTCAAGTTTTGCTTTGAAAACGTGCAATCAACCAAAGCTTAAAAAAACTTTAATTGGAAATATATAAAAAGAATTTTATTTTTTATAAAACAAAATACTTTATTCAAAAAAATTTTAAATATATTAATATGTATATTAGAATAAACTAAGAGGCTACTTCTATTTTTGTAAAAACTTTAATAAATCAAAATTCAATATTAAATGATGCATTAAACACGTAGCATTATATATTCTTATTATTAATTCTTGTATTTTTAAGGAGTTAAAATTTAGTATAGAATATATAAAATAATTAAATAGCCTTTTATTTACCTGAACTAAAAGCCAAGGCTGAAATATCCCCAATGTTTTATCAGACCAAAATAGAAATAAACTTGACAATTATTCATGATTTTGTGTACAATAAAACAGCTGTCAGCTGTGTTTAAACTTCGCTTTGAAGAGTATACAAAACCCGGAAACGCATGACGGAAGCCGATGAGAAAGTCTTTATAGCCGTACTGGGTTAGGGTAGTGTACCCTGTACAGCAACGGCTTGTGCAACATGGGGCCGACTGACAATGGGCAAACCCGAAACGTGCCAGTGAAGAATACAAAAAAATGATGGAAAAAAAAAAAAAAAAACAAAAACAAAAATACTTTTATACAAAATCATAAACGAGCTTCAATCAGCCAAGAGATATAGAGAGATACTCATACTTATGGAGGCTCTGACATAACGCAACGTACAGTTTTGAGGGGTGGAAAAAACAGGGGGTAATGGGGATATGGGAATATGGGGGGAATCAGAGAGGAGCAGTTGACTCATGGCATTGCTATGAAACGAGGAGGATGGTAAACCAGACAACGAACCAGAGGCGTAGTTGGAATTCAATTGGCAATGATCGCTTAATGGCCACAACAACAACAACAGCAACAACAACAACAGCGATTTCAATAATTATTTACACAGTGTCTGTGACGTGGAATGTGATGTGTTGCCGTTGTGTTGTGTAATTGTTGTTGCCGTTGCTTTAAATGACTTGAAATGAGATGTGAAAGAGCTGCAAATGAACTTGACACTGAGTATAAAGAGATTTTTTGATTGCTTTAAGCGACTATATAGCGTGACAGCCAAAGCGATATATAATTCTATATCCATAACTGGCAATTTAACCTCAATCGACACCTGTTCTTCTCTCTTCATACACCGTGTATAATTTATTATATAAGCGTAAATTAACAAGTTTTGACATGGTAAATACCATTTGATAAATCTTTTAAACAAAATAATTGATTACTTTCGATGTACCATGAAACATTTGCCATATTTAGGAGGGTGAACATTTCTCAGAACTCAATATTTACTTTTTTACTTAACGTCAACTTAAGGCAGCTGCGAAAAAAACATATTTTTATAGTGCTAAAAACAGATACTAAGAACCAAGACTGTAATACATTATTTAAATTTTGAAAAGCAAAGACTACAAAGAAGCTTAAAGTTAAATTGGGAAAAGCGCTAAGAGATATATATGGAATATTTTGGAAAATAACAAAATTTGCTTGAATAAACACATTGCACCTATGAAAAATAACTGAAAAAATTTGTAGCGCTTCTAAAGGCCGAGGCTGTTGTAGTCAAGCAGTTCTGGAACAGTTGGATAGCTAGGATTATCCTATATAAATTATATAAAAGTTCCTAACTTTAAAAAAAAAATATATTAAAGATGAGGCGATTCAAAAGAGCTGAAATGCTCCTATCCTATTATAATTGTATCATATTATTGCCAATTGATGTAGAAAAGTTTATATATAAGTCAAGTCTATATAGTAGGAGTGATGAACAGCTAATATCGCCTACAAAAACTAAATTTTTATTGCATATTTTAAACAAATTTATCTTTACATAAAAAGTATAAACTTTTTAGCAAATGAATATAACGTTTCACTTATTTCTAACAACTTGACAATGCCATAACTTTCGGTTGAAGTTGTCTAAATTAATAGAGGTCGCTAAGCGAAATGAGCTCAACGTGTTATGGTAGACACGGATACGCTTATGCTTACGGGCATGGGACACGCCCGTTCGTTCATGTCCTGGGTGTGTCAAAACTAGGTGCTTCTACACTCTACTCTCTCCCTGCCACCACTCCTGGAGGGAATTGAGTGAATGGCGTCATATCAAAATTGTTGAGTTGTTGCTGACTCCATATAGACACTTAATACGGTATATCGGTATGGTGTATGGTGTACAGTTAACGGTAAATCGGTCAACGTCGTGGGGTCATCATTGGAATCTAGTGCACCAAGTCAGCGAGCCAATGTGGAAAATATGTGGTTGCAAACAATTTACGTAAATTAGCGCAATTACAGCTGGCATTCTGACTGCTGACTGACTCTGACTCTCCGGCTCGCCATGTACGTACGTACGTACGTGTGTATGCTTGTGTATCTGTCAGATACTTTCTAGTCTACTACAAGCGAAGCCAATGGAAACCGGTTTCGGTTTGTCTTTTAGAGTTTCTGTTTCTGTTTCTGATTTCTGTTTACAGTTTGCTGTTGTTGTGTGTAACTTTTTTTTTGTAGTGTTGATACCCTGTGTCGAGAGTATAATGAGTTTGTTATAATAAATTCTGCTAAATGGGGGAATTCAGAAGAGCTGAGAACTGTAAGTTTTTTTTAAGTACGTGCAGTAATAGTTTATTTACAATTTTTAAGGCTTTATTCCAATACAAACAGTTTTTAGCTAATTTTAGTATGTATTTCTTAATGGAACTTCTGAAAATTGCTACGATAACTAAAGAACAATATTGTTAAACGATCTTGAAAATTTCATAGAGATCGGCCTATAAACAGAAAAGTTGAACATATGGAAAACTGTGTGAGTGTGAAACTGTGTGTGCGAGCGCGACAGTAGAAGCCTGGGAAACAGCCAAAGTTACAAAAACACTAATTGCAAGCAGGGTATATTTCGTTTGGGGGTGCTCCACTGTGCTTTTCTCAGTTTTTTTTTTTTGGTATTGTAATCGTATTTTGCTGGAAACGTCAGCAGAACACAAACATGTACTTGGTTAATCCACAAACAATGGAGAGAGAAAACAATTTCCATAAGCAGCAGTTGAACTAAACGTAAAAAACTTCAATTACAAACATTTTTCAAACAAATTGATTAAGCATAAATAAAAAAGAAAATATAAACTAAACAACGCATTTGTGTATTGAGAACTGGACAAAATATATATTTTATTAAATAATTAAAAAATTGTTTATGCATATATTTGTGTTGCAGCATGGAAGTCCAAACCGTGAGCAGCCTGCACAGCACAGCCGCACTTTTGTCATCACTGCAGGTAGCCAATAGCGCCAATAGTCCCAATGGCACGCCCAAGAAGAAGGGTGCAGCAAATGCGGGTGCCTCGTCCGCCAAGCAATCATCCACAGAAGCGGCCATACTCGAGCAGCTGACCAAGCAACAGACAGCAAACAAACAGCAACAACAACAACAACAACAACAGCCAGAGTCAACTGAATCCGGGACACATACAACCACACGCGACTGTGACAGTCCAGCCAGTTCGAATTCGGAGCTGGAAAAGGATTTCAATGAGTTGCAGGATCTGAATGGATCCCTTACCCATCACAGCAGTGGAAGCGTTGGCAAATCAAATGGCTCACTCAGTGGTGCCTCATCGACTAATTCAGCACCGCCTGGGGGTGTGGCTCCACCTGCCAATCTAAATGGCAGTCCACAGCCACTCAATGCAGCTGGAGCAGCACAACAGCTCAAGAAACGCATCTCGAGCAGTCGACAACCGACACGTAAAGCACATCGCATCAAATTCTATCGGAATGGTGATCGTTTCTATCCCGGCATCACCATACCCGTTTCCAACGAACGCTATCGCTCCTTTGAGAGTCTCTACGAGGATCTGACACGACTGCTCGAGGAGAATGTCAAGATACCGGGTGCTGTGCGCGTCATCTACACCATGTGCGGCAAAAAGGTGAGTCTAACACCCAAGAGAGCTTCATATATGAATTACTTTGTTTTATCCTGTTTTTAGATCACAGCCTTTGATGAGCTGGAGGATGGTCAGAGCTACGTTTGTTCCTGCAATAATGAGAACTTCAAGAAGGTGGAGTACAACACCAGTTCCCAGCCACTGGCCAATCTAACGCTGTCCAACAATGGCCGGACAACCAATCAGCGTCTCGCCAAGCTGCAGCGTCCCGCCTCACCGCTAAAGAATGGCGCCTTGAACAACAGCAACGGCGGTGGTGGCGGTGGCTTAACAGCGCCCAATGGTGGTAGTGGAGGAGGAGCTGCCAGTGGTGGTGCCACCAATGGCTGTTCGTTGAACACATCCCGTTTCAGTGAACGGGATAGCGTTGTGCATCCACGAATTGTGACATTGATTCGGAATGGCACAAAGCCGAGACGAATTATGCGATTGCTGCTGAATAAACGCAACAGTCCGAGTTTTGAGCATGTGCTGACTGCCATAACGCAGGCGGTGCGACTCGATACAGGGTATGTGCGCAAAGTGTTCACATTGTCGGGTGTGTCGGTGGCTCAGCTGGCCGATTTCTTTGGCAAAGAGGATGTATTTTTAACCTATGGCACGGAGCGTGTTAACACCGCCGAGGACTTTAAATTGGAGGCTGAGGAGCAGCGTGCTATCAATGCCATACGCAAGACACTGCGCACAGCGGGCACCACCTGTAAGGGTCCCAAGCCCAAGATGCCTGTCAAGAGCAAAAAGGTTTATCCAGCGGAGCCGACACGGCCGCGTGATGGACAAGAGGGCGATGCCGAGACCATTGACGAGGATGAACAGGCGTCGCTACTTAATAGCACGGGTGTAGAGATTGGTGATTTACCCGTCGCCATACGCGATAGTTATACGCTGGGTAAAATGATTGGCGATGGCAACTTTGCCGTTGTGCTAAAGATCAAGGATCGACAGACGGGTTTGCCCTATGCCCTCAAGATCATTGACAAGAGCAAGTGCAAGGGCAAGGAGCACTACATTGATGCGGAGGTGCGTGTAATGAAAAAGCTGCAGCATCCGCATATCATATCGCTCATCATGGATGTCGATCAGACAACGAACATGTACCTCGTTTTGGAGTATGTGAGTGGTAAGGAGTGATTCATCTTTCGAGTATTCACTTTTTGTCTGATTATTGCTGACGTTTCATTCAAGGCGGCGATCTGTTTGATGCCATCACGCAGGTGACTCGCTTCTCGGAGAGTCAATCCCGTATCATGATCCGCCATCTGGGCTCGGCCATGTCATATCTACATTCCATGGGCATTGTGCATCGCGACATTAAGCCCGAAAATCTACTCGTAAGTGCAAAAAAACTAAAATACAACTGGCGCTATATATTGCTTCTTAGGTTGAACTGGACAAGCATGGCAATGTGGTGGAGCTGAAGCTGGCTGACTTTGGATTGGCCTGCGAGGTGACTGAACCACTGTTTGCCGTCTGCGGCACACCCACCTATGTGGCGCCCGAAATCCTACTGGAAGTTGGCTACGGCTTAAAGGTAATCCATTTATTGGCCTGGCCACTGTGTTTGGAATTCAACTTAATCTCTTGTCGTCTTCTTCTTCTTTGTAGATTGACGTTTGGGCCGCTGGCATCATATTGTATATACTGCTGTGCGGTTTTCCGCCATTCGTTGCACCCGATAACCAACAGGAGCCACTTTTCGATGCCATCATCTCGGGCGTCTATGAGTTTCCCGATCCCTACTGGTCGGACATTGGCGAGGGTGTGCGCGATCTAATCGCCAACATGCTGCAATCGGATCCGGATGTACGCTTCACCAGCGAAGATATACTAGATCATTTTTGGACAAGCGAAAAGTGGGAAACGTTTTAAGCAGTTGAGAATCCTGATGCCGTCTCTGGGGGGGATTGCTATCCTCATCATGCGGTGATAGTTTTTGTATTATGTAATTTAGCGCTATTCTATAGGCCTTAATTTATTATTTATACATATTAACACACACAAACACATACGTATATATATATATATATCTTTATATACTATGCTACAAAAAGGATAACAACAACAACAACAACGTGACTGGCAAACGCAAAACGTTACAAACAGTTTTCAAACAATTCCAATTTGAAATGAGAAAAACCCGTTAACGGTTCCCACTACTTTACATATTATTCATATTAAACGCAGATACATATATATTTTTTAATGGAAGGTACTTGCATACATATACAAACATACATATATTTATATATTTTATTGGTATTTATAAAGTGTTTTTTAATTAGTATTTTAATTGATTATAAATTATGAATAATAATAAATGCATATTGTGTATATTTTGATGAACTGTTAATTATGTTTTCGGATGATTTTGATTTGTTTAAAGTTTTAACGTATATGTATGTTTTGCTAGCACTTGTAATGTTAACGATAAAACGCGATAAAAAAACAAAACAAAAACATAATTATTAAGCGCATTTATACAAACACCAATAATAAAACTTTAGAAAATATATCAATGTTTTTAATTTACTAATGCGTTAGAACAAAATGGCAAAGCTCGTGCAAAATATTTCCACTACTCAGTTTTAGGCATTTGAAGCGCTAAAGATTGCGCGGTTGTTTTATCGAATAATCGACTACTAGTGCTGAGTAATGCTTGAAAGCCTGCAATGTTGATGGTCACTTTTGCCAAAACAGCTGTTGAATGGTAAAGGTGGTCACACTGTTACAAAGATGTTTTGATAAGCAGGTGAATGCAAACGAAACTTTTTTTTCATACAATGGCCGAGACTTTGCCAATTAACAGCGTAAGTTGTAAATTTTAAAATTGTTGAGCATCTGTCTCAAATGTCCTTTTGCTTGTCTAGGACTCTGGCACAGACGAGGGAGAGGAAGAGGAGGACGAGGAGGTGGAGCCAAAGTTCAAATACCAGCGAATAGGCAATGATCTAAAAAATATACTCAACACAGATGTTGTTACCTGCAGTGCCGTGCATTCAAAGGTAACTATTGGTTTAATAGGAATATTATTTGACATACTTGCATGTATTTACCATCCAACAGTTTCTTATATTTGGCACATTCCGTGGCCGAGTTCATCTGGTGGATCATCAGGGAAACTCGGTGGAGTCCATGTTGAGCAATGGCGATCGACACTTGCATTCTGTGGCCGTCAATCACATCGATGTTGATCCAAAGGGCGAATATGTGGCCACCTGCTCCAATGACGGACGTGTGAGTCATCGAATGGGGCGGGAACAGTGCAGTAGTATTAATAGGGGCTAATTAACTAATTTTATTTTATTTATATATGCAATTGCAGGTCAACATTACGGGTTTGTTTAGCTGCGAGAACAATCATAGCGTTAGTTATGCCAAATCCATAAAGACAGTGGCCCTGGATCCCGAGTGCAAATCGGGTGCACGACCCTTTATTGTGGGTAAGTTAAGGTCGATGCATTGAAGGAGTTTTGCAAGTGAGTCACAGTGCCAAAGTTATACATGAAAGGGATGCATTCATCAGTAGATTCAATTAAAAAGACCTGATAAATGCCCCTCCCCCCATTTATGTCTAAAAATATTGTTTATGATTTTGGTTTATTTTTCGAATTATTTACAGGCGATGACAAACTCACATTGTACGACCGCAAAATATTGCAGAGACTGAAACCCCGGGAATTGTGTGCAGTGGAAGGAAACGTACTGGCAATTTGTTGGCAGGGAAACTTTGTTGCCTGGGCAAGTCATTTGGGTGTCCGGGTGTACGATTTGAGCGAGAAATGCTCACTGGGATTGATGAAATGGGAGGTGCCACCGGAGGCACGTCTGGATAACTTTAATTGCCATCTGCGTTGGTCCAATGATACTACTCTACTCATTGGCTGGGTGGACACAATAAGAATATGTGAAATAAGAAAACGGAATACCCTTGATGCCTCATCCAGTAATCTACCCGGATATGTTGTAGATCCAGGTAAGTGCATTACTCTCACCCCAGTTTATATAGAAATTTATAAACATTTTCTTTTACTTTAACTAGTCTCAACATTTCAAACCTCATTCAATATTTGCGGACTGGCTCCGTTGGCTGTCAATCAATTGGTTGTGCTGGGCTATCGCAAAGAACGTAGCGCCAACTATAAGGCACTACGTCCAGTTCTCTGCGTCATTGAATACAAGATGAACACCTGCGAGGAGGTCTGTACAGATAGCCTGACACTGCGTGGTTTCGAGGAGTATACAGTGAACGACTATAGTCTTGGTTGTATTATCGAAGAGAATCGTTACTTTATTATTGCGCCCAAGGACGTTGTGGTGGCCAGTCTCATTGAAACAGACGATCGCGTGGAATGGCTCATTAGGCACAAGTAAGTTGCGTTTATTTTACAAGTTTTTTTTAAGCAAACTTTTGCTAAATTAAGTTAGATTTTTTTTTAAATCCCAAGATTCACTGTAGACTTGGTTATCCCCATAAAAAAGTATAGTTTTTCTGTAAAGCGATAAAACTTCCAAACATTTTATTTATATGCTTAAGCTCTAGCTGAGAATTGCTGCCATAGGAGCGATTAATATAATTATATAGTACCATTATAATAGATCTTTTAAAGAATTATAATAACTTAGTCTATTTAGCTTTGGCGAATGTCAGTCGGTGTTTCCAGTTGGTTGGCATTTAAGCAACAATACTGTCGCAACATTTGTCCGCTGGCTTGGTCCAATCGTAGTAGTAGGATACAAATACTCTTTGGCCCAGATGCTCTTGGTGGGTGCATAGCTTGCCGGTGTAAAGATCTTGCATTAGCTGCGGACTACGCTTGTGCAGCACAAGATGATAGGGTCGGCATTTGGCGGGCATATAGGCCGTATCGAAACGTGCATCATGCCAGCGATAGACATGACGCAGTGGCGCCAACCAAGTGCCAAGTGAAGCATCTTCCGATACGTATGTGGTCAGCAGTTTAGAATTGTTGGCCACATATTCACAGAGTTTACGGGAAATTAGGTAGCCACCACCCAAGGCATAGTTAATGTAGGTCTTGCTTAAAAAGTAATTGGATTCCCGCCAAAGTCCCTTCGTTTTGATGTTAGCTCGTCCATTGAAATAGCCCCAATACAGTTCCGGCAAAGGTTGGTGGGCATAATCCGCTCTGCGGCGCAACAGTTTGCGATCGTAGGAGACGAGTTCGTTGATTAAATTGTCCAGCTTCACATAGGTGTCGTCATCCACTTTCAGCAGATACGAGAATTCGTAATTTTGCGTTATCGCCACCAGTGACTGCAGCAGCTTCTCGGTTAGATTTCTGTAGTCATCGTGCAGCTTTGGTAAGAGCAGCAAATCATTGTGTTCCTTTTGCTCATGCTCCAGCTCCAGACGTAGCGTCGTTCCCAATTGTTGTGCCCCTATGGCAAACACATATTTCATCCTAATATTGCGATGCACACGTGGTTGCTCCAATTGTGGCAACTGTTGTTGCCAGCGTATGTATTGTTGTAGGCGGTTTGCCTGCGACGACACTGTTTCCACTTGCAAATGACCACCACTGTAGCTGGGCAAATAGATGTACTCCTCCGGATAGTATGGTTGCTTCAGCGATTGTCCCAGACGCAGCCATGTCTCGCGCATCGCCTCTCGCTGCTCTGTATTTGCCGGAGCACTGAGCACGAGAATCACAAGAAATAAATCCGGATGCGGTTCAAGTTGTGGCAGACCGCTTCGCTCCGACGGACACTTATCCGCTATGCTCAGTATATGTGTAATGAAACTACCAAAAAAGAATGCTGTTATGGCTGTGAACAGCGTAACCAAATTATTCATTCTACGCATATTGAACTGTTGTGTTTATTTCACTTTAAATCTTGCTACGACTAGAACGGCACAAAATATTTGCAATGTTGCAACAAACAACTGTCAGCTGTTACAGCGATACTTTTGCAGTCTATCGATATATCGATACCATCGGCTTTTATAGCCCCGCTGCCAAAGTGGACGGAACGAACTGTAATCGATTTAGCTCAAATTATTATTTTAAATTATTTAAATTGATTAATTTTATTTACAGTAAATTCGAGGAGGCCATGGAAATATCGACGCGTAGTGGCAGTGGCAAAACGCTCTCCGTAGCCAGGTAAGAAATACTTTAAATTAAGGTACATTCATATAAGTGATTTATTAGTATTTATAAAGTTCTTTATTTGAATTCCCCCGGACTAAGGTGTGTTTAAACATTAAATGTGTCCCTTGTTCTCTTTAAATAACAATCTTTAAATAAATTTGCTACGATATAAGGTATATAATATTCTAATTGATTAGGATAGTTTTTAAAGCGTAAATTGCTTCTTTTTTTGGCAAAAATATCTTAATTCAAAGTTTTAGAAAATGTCATAACGGGCCTTAAACTGTGCATAAAAAGATTAAATGTATATTTATTTATTATCGACACAAACTGATTAATAGACTTGTATAGTTTTTGAGAATAATGTACAAATTTTTCTTGTAGAAAAATATCAGTAGACAGTAAGATGTTAAAAAATATAAATTTTCCATATATAAAAAATCTTCTTGATACTGTTCGTTTTTCAAATCGTTCGAATTGTATTTTGCAGATCGTATATTAATCATTTGTTGGCAAACAAAAAATATGAAGATGCTGCCAAGCTCTGTCTCCATGTGCTGGGGAACAATAAGACGCTATGGGAGGAGGAAGTGATTAAGTTTATCAGGTGCCAGCAATTGCGGTGTGTGAGTGCGTATTTGCCCACATCGGAGGATTGTAAGCTGGATCCGCAAGTCTATGAGTTGGTGCTGTATGAGTTTCTTAAATTCGACGTTAAGGGCTTTCTCAATCTCATCAAGGAGTGGCCACCTCACCTGTACGATGGCGTAGCCGTAATCAATGTTGTACGCGAAAACTTTCAGAAACAACATGCCGATGAGTTACTGGAATCCCTGGCTCTGCTGTATTCCTACGAAGGCAATTATGAGGGTGCTGTGCGCATTTATTTAAAGTAAGTTTTGATATTCCCTCTTTTTTTTTTTGTATTAATTAAGTTTGGTTTTAGATTGAAAAACATGGATGTCTTTGAGCTTATAAGGCGTTTTGAGCTCTACGATTTCACCTCCAAATTAATCATTCCACTCATTGAACTTGATCGCGAGCGTGCCTTTCAAATACTGTTGGATAAAACCAAAATAAAACCCGAAGTGGTTGTCAATCAATTAGAACAGAATCAGGAGTTCCTCTACTGGGTAATTTAGTTCTCAAGTGTTTTGAATTCGTTTATTAACCTTTTGTTTTCCACAGTATTTGGATGCCTTGGAGAAGACTGACAGTAACGTCGCATTCCACCCGAAACTTGTTGTGCTCTACGCCAAATATGATCGGTCGAAACTATTGCCATTTCTCCGGCGATCGAATAATTATGGCATGCAGGATGCGCTGGCAATCTGCAAACGTGAAGGTTTCCATTCAGAAATGGTCTTTTTACTGGGTCGCATGGGCAATGCCGTGGAGGCTCTAGATATAATCATACATAGCGTAAGTGAGCAATTATTACTTCGATACACACACATTTTTATAATAATGATTTAATATTCTATTGCAGATAAAAGACATTGAAATGGCAATTGAGTTTTGCAAGGAACACAACGACGATGATCTGTGGAATAAGCTCATTGATGAGTCTACCCAACAACCTGATATAGTAACCAAAGTTCTAGTTGGCATAGTGGGTAAGTAGTAAACTTTATTTAATCCATTTCGATTTATAAACAATTAAACAATTGTGTTTTGTAGACTATGTCAGCCCGGAGTTGGTGATCAGCAAGATCAAGTTGGGTCAGAATATACCACATCTGCAGAAGTCTCTTGCCAAAATGCTGTGGCACTACAAGCTACAGGAAGAAGTGACGAGTTTGGCCCATCAAATCCAATTGACCGATTGCTTTGACAGTCACGAAGAGGTTGTAACCATGCAACGACGTGGACGTAATGTCACCTATGACCAGGTCTGTCCAGTCTGTGCTCGTCCATTGATCACATTCGACAATGTGCCTCACAATGGTCTGATCATATTCAACTGCGGGCACATTTATCACCAATCCTGCTTGGCTGACAATCGGTGTAACGAGTGCTTGGACTGGGACAGTATTTTAAAAGAGAGCTAGACGGAGAGCCAGTCTGTCAACTCGTCACTCAAAATTCACGGAAGTCTGAACGCAAAGTACCCCCCAATCACTATGTCTCTTCAATTTTCCGCCTTGGATATCGAACGCTATAAGTGCTTTCTATTTTCTATTCTCCTTATTTAGTCTTGAGTTTAATATTTCTAAACTGCAGCGTTCACACTTTTTGTTCACTAAAAATGTTAATCTTAAGCTTTGCTTGTATATTTATTTATTTTTTACATTATAATTAAAATGCAGTAACTAATTATGCTCGGAGTATTCACAACTAAACTGTTAATATTGGATTTTATATTGAAAAAGGTTGAGCAATGACAGGCTGGGTTTTTGGCTCTAATAAAATCCCATTTATTTGATGCAACCCACCTAACAGGAGTTGCCAGCACAAAAGTAACCGTCAAATCAATTTCAATCAGCGAACCGGTTTATCGGCATCGAACAAATGTCGCAGCTCGCAAGCATTCATCGATAACAAAAATGTTTTTCCAACAAAGTTATCGGTCGTGGAATGTCTTATCGCAGAGCGATATTAAATAAAAAAAACGTGTGCTCTTTTTAGTAGAAACTTACAAATAAATATGCATGATATATTGGCAATTGCTCTTATTACAATTGTTTCCGTGTTTTTATTTTTCTTTCACCCCAATACACAAACTCTGCAAACGGTAGTCAAATGCACTTTAGGCCTCTGTCTCAGACTGAAGCTTAGCCACATAAGCGGCCTTGTGCTCAGCAACCTTGGTCTTGCGCTGCTCCAGTGTCAGTTTCTTGGCGTTCCACCTCTTCTTGGCAGCAGGTGCCTTCTTGGTGGCAGCCTTCTTCTGGGTAGGATCCTTGCGGATGGCCTGATGGGCTTTCTTGTACAGCTCCTCAATCTTTAAGTATACAAAAGTAACAAATTGATTAGATAAATATATTGATAGTAAGAAAGATATTTAGAGTAGTGTGCAACCATAAACAGGAAGTTTAACCCATCAATTAAAAGGGTTAAACCACGAACGCAGGTTCCTCAATTTCAATGTGGTCCACATTTGGCACTGCCAGCGTTGTGGGTACAAAAACGCAGCGGTAATTTTGAAAATGGACGTGTATAGATCTCAAAATATTAAAGGCTGTAAAATATACGCCTGGACTAATTGGGGTTTTTTCTCGATAATACCGAGCTTATTCTTAATATTATATCTTTTAAAATGAGTTTAGTTGTTAATTTTAAAATAAATAAATAATTAGTTATAATGTGCAACCATAAACAGGAAGTTTAACCCATCGATTAAAAGGGTTAAACCACGAACGCAGGTTCCTTAATTTCAATGTGGTCCACATTTGGCACTGCCAGCGTTGTGGGTACAAAAACGCAGCGGTAATTTTGAAAATGGACGTATATATATATAAAATATAGGATAATTAAAGTGTACTCACATCATCAGCACGGATGCCCAACTTAATGTAACGGCTGAACTGACGCTTGAAAGCCTCCTCATCCTCTTCCTCCAAGCTGCGCATATAATCGGCAACATGTTGGCCGAAGATGTGTGCGCGATGCACATCAGCATTGAAGCTCTTGGCCTCAGCAGAGTAGCCGGGGAAACGCTTGACAGAATGGGGGATGTTCAGACCACCATCGACGGCACCCTTCATGGCACCAAAGACACGGGCACCGGTTGTGGTGCGTGCCAAGCCAACATCCAAGTAGCAACGGAATGCACCTGGTCCCTCATCGACGGGCTCCACGTTGAATTCCTCGCCAGTGACCTCAGTGCAGCCAGTATACAGACTGTCCAGGCCCAACTTGTTCAGCAGACGGCGAGCGACAAGAAGACCGGTGCAGTAGGCAGCAGCATAGTTGGTCAAACCCACCTGTAATAGTGTATTTGTTGTTGTTGTTCATTAATTTATGCATACAAAATAGCACTTTGCGTTGTATTGCTTACTTGAATGCCATAGTTGGGCAGCTCGTGCGAGTAAGCGGAGCAGACAACGCGATCACCTTCGATGCGAGCGTAGGCGATTTGGGCGGTGATGTCCTTGTTGGACAGACGGACAATCAAACGGTACTTGGGAGTGTTGTACTTGTTCTTGTCCTGGAAAGTGAGACGCTTTCTGGCATAGTAATCGGTTTTGCCCTCACGACGCCTGCGGAACTTAACCTGGTACCGCTTGAAGTACTGCTTGTTCTTGACTACCTTGACGAAACCCTGTACAGAGAGAGAAAAACACACACGCACATATAAATACACAAGTTTGCATTAGTTGGTTGCTCTGGGCATATAACTTTAATCTCTCAATTATGAATGCATCAGTGTTGGATTTGGCATAGTTTTGTTACATTTCACTTGAGTACATTTTAATTGAGCAGTTTGTGGTGTTATATTGTTGATTTTGCTCACCATTTTTCACTTTTTTATGAAAATCAAACACCAACGTAAAATACGCGATGTCTTCACACGTAGGTGAAAAAGAAAAAGGAAGAAGCTGACAGGCCGCTTAGAAGCAGGGTCGTATTTTTCGTTTCGTTTTGACAATTCAAGCACGCCCAACTTTGCGTTCGCTACAAAAATGCGACAGATGGCGCTCAAGTGCTTACGTCACATGGCGCGCGCGTGTTATGGCAATTCAAAAGTCGAGTATGTAATTTTAAAATATTGTATTACGTAGTGTATTATATTTTAATAACAATGATTCTAAATGTATTTTTGCATTTTCATCAAACTCCTCAGCACTTTGCAAGCCATAAAATTGTTCGATATTGTGTTGTAGTTTCTACAAAATACAAAAAAATAATAAAAAGAAAATTAAAATAAATACAAAGATTTTAAATTATTTATGTTACATTTACCATGACTTTTAATTGAGACGCTTTCACTGGATGATCTATACTTTCAAGCTCTGAATCCACATTTAAAAACAAATGCTGTTTAATGTGATATAAAGTCGCAACATCTTTACTTTGTAGTGTTAAAACGCGTTGATTATCCTCCTCAATGTTGGCTGTGATGTTCAACTTGCTGTTTACAAAGTACAACTCAAGTTTTTGATATTGAATTCTGCCGCTGGCATTACATATGTCTGCTATTTGCTCTAAATTGAGACTGCTGGGTTCTCTTATCTTTTGTTGTATCAAAAGTTTAGAACATTCTGTTCCAATGCTTTGGATTAACATATCTTTCGCTTGAAGTTTGTTGTACAGATTTAAAGCGTGAAGATTTCCACTAAACAATGCTTGGTACGTTTCACGATTTCTCTGCACAACAACAGGCAGCAATATTGCATTAATTTGACTTTGCAGTTCGAGAAAAGCAACAAACTTTATAGTGAATTCAGGCAGTCTCATATTAGCCATCGTTTTCAGTGGTATTACAATGCAACACTTTCGGCTCAGTAGCAAATCCGTTGGCACACGATGCACATGTGCCTCATGATCATGATAGACGAGCAATTGCCAGTGGCTGCTATGCTTTAATAGCTGGTTATTCTGCACATTCAGTTGTAAGATAGCATAGATGCCACAGCTATCCAATTCCACCTGTCTGGCTGTATGCAATAGCAGCACATCCACTCCATAGACTGGCAGCTCTTTGCGAAACTGCAGTGTTGCCTCTAAGCTTCCATGTTGTAGCCAAGCCTCGTTGCGTGCAACGGCCACAAGTTGTTGCTTCTCATGCTCCCGCTGTATGGCTGCCATGAGCTGAGCTGGCTGCTGTTCATATTGCTCCAGAATCTGTGCATTGCCACGCAATCGCTCAATAGCTGTTGGTGTCAGATCACCGAGTGCATCGCCTTTTCCAGCTTCTCCTGCTGCCTCCGCCAAGCTAAACGCAATGCGGTAGAATATGTTATTTTCACTCAGACAGACCAACTGTTCAATGTGTTGCACCCAAGTGCAGGCCTGCATCCCAGCTACGGGCTTGACACAACGTTGCACCTGACAATCATCCAGTTGAACATCGTATTGGAATCTCAACCGCACCAGTTGCTGCCCATCCGTGTAGTAGAAGTCACCATTCTCGCTGCTCACATCGTAGTCCAACCATTCTCCACCAGTAAAGTGCATCTGCCGTTGCTTAATGCCCAGGAGTTGGGACATATACCACATGTCCACACTGCCGCAGTTCAAATACACCAGACACAGATTTCGGTCTGGCAGTAAACGCATAAAATTCACTGATGTCGCATAAATGCATAACAGTTCTATATTATATTCCTCCTCCGACTCTGAGTCTGCATTTGGAATTAGCACAAATACATGACCAGCTATGCTAAAAATATGCAGCTGTTTATCCCTGATTGCAGTGGCGCCAAATAAGCACTGCATAAACTTTTCATGCTGCTGGCTCACAGTTATCGATAACAACGTATAACTATCGTTCTGCCAGTCGCACTGGAATATGTTTTGCTCATCGTATGTAATGTCGTAGCTTTGCTGCAAGGTGCTCTCTCCCTTGTCCAAACTAGGCAGATCCATGTACACCTGCAGCAGCAACTGTTGCGTTTCTTTACTGTAACGTATCACACTGAATCCCGCCATGGATCGTGCAAAGGCACGTACTCCCTTTAACCAGGATATATTTTGCAGTGATTTAATGTCTCTAAAGCAATGAACTCGTCCATCAGACATGAGCAACAGTGTGTTGTACTCCAGCATATGAATGCTGCGCAATTGACAGCTGTTGTTGTCCTTGTTGCTGGGCAGTGGAATGCGCACCTTGGTCATTTCCATCCGATTCGTTTTGTTGGACTTTTTAAAACGATAGTTGATCAAATAATATTCATTCCAGGTGACGAACACGGATTTCGTTTTATTGTTGCTTGACGACGAGTGACTTACGAGTCCACATGGCTGAAACAATGTATCATCTTCAATAGACCACAGCACATCTTCATCTTCCACTACATCTTGATTCCTTAATTCGTCGATTTCCATCATTGTCCAAAGAAAAACAATTTTCAAATACTATGCACAATAAAAACATCTGATCGTTGCCAGTGTGACCATAGTCCACAGCATTAAAATTCTATGCGCTCTACTAAATATACTAAATAAATACTATGAAAGGTGACAGTATGTTTGTGGTGGCTCATCTTTGGTTGATTCGTAACGACTTTGTCGATTTTTAGAATTTAGTTTTTGTAGATTTGCTAATCCAAAACAATCCACTATGGCTTTTCTTATACGCCAGTCTCGACGAGCGTACTCGACTAAACTGAAAGATCACCAGGCTGCTTTGATGGCTCGCAGTCTGCCAAAGCGTGAGCCGCTGCCAGGAGTGAAGAATGTAATTGTGGTAGCCTCTGGCAAAGGAGGCGTAGGCAAAAGTACCATAGCGGGTAATGGATATATTATAATCAATTACTAGCCAATTATTGTTATACGAACGCATATCAATTGCAGCTAATTTCGCCTGCAGCTTGGGCAAATTGGGAGCAAGAGTTGGCCTGCTGGACGGTGATATTTTTGGTCCAAGCATACCGTTACTGATGAACGTGCACAGTGAACCACTGATAAACGAAAAAAATCTAATAATCCCGCCACAGAACTATAATGTTAAATGCCTTTCCATGGGCATGTTAACGCCACCGGATGGAGCCATTATCTGGCGTGGTCCTCTGGTCATGTCAGCCATACAGCGTTTACTCAAGGGTGCCGACTGGAGTCCATTGGATGTCCTGGTTATTGACACACCGCCCGGCACTGGAGATGTCCATCTATCACTGACACAGCACACTCCCATCACAGGCGTCTTACTTGTCAGCACACCACACAAAGCTGCTGTGGATGTGACAATACGTGGTGCCGAAATGTATCAGAAACTCAATGTACCAATCCTTGGCTTGGTCGAGAACATGCGCTACTCCATCTGCGATAATTGTAAGCAACATACCGAGTTCTTTAAAGGAACTACTGAAAAGTCGCCAAAGTTACCAGACACAATTATATCATTACCATTGGAATCACATATTGCCGAATGCGGTGAATCTGGTGTTCCTGTTGTTATAAAGCATCCACAATCGGAAAATGCAAAGCTTTTTGGACAGCTAGCTCAACATATTTTACGAATTTTAGAGGAGAAAAATCAGACAAATAACTCATCTAAGGAGAGTTAAATAACTTGGTTATTATTATATATTATATGTATAAGACTAGAATAAACGGTTGCAGTTAATTGGTATAGCTTTCATCACTGATAAGACAGAAATTCCTGAAATGTTAACTCATTATTTGGACATTTACACTATTACTCACAAAACAAGTTCATAAACAAATAATATATATTTAATATAGCCCACATTTCAAACAATAATAGTAACATTCTAAAAGCCCAACGTTTATTTGCGTTTCTTAAGTTTTTTCATCTTTTTCATGGCTTTACGATGAGCATATTTGTCGGTACGTTGAATCACTTCTTTGTACTTTCGCTTGTTGAACTTCTGGAAGGCCTCATCGGCCAGCAGCTCATCCACCAGTGACTTTTTCGTCTTGCGATTATGACGCTCACTGTAATGATCGAGTGGCGAGTGCTGAACTGTGCCGATTTGGAAGTACTTGGGCAGCACCTTCAGATCATTCTTCTTGTAGAAATGTTTGGGATCCAGCACAGAACGCATTTTGATGATCTTCAACTCGTTGCGCATTTCATCAGTGACTTCTGTGGCCGGCAAATCAAACCAATCGCTGCCCTTTGTCTTTGCACGTTCCAACTGCAAGAAGATTAGAATTAAGAGTTGTTAAATGGGGGAAAACTCATATATCAGTGGAAAGAAACACAAAGCTAAGCAATCAGATTACTAAAGACGTCGTCAATGTGGCAACAACACTTGCCTCAACAACTGCTGTGTTTTTGGTTCGACAATAGCATAAAATGTTTCATTGTTTTGTTTTTTTTTTTTTAATGGATTGTACGCCCACGCCTAAATTATTTGTCTTAGTCTCTATGATAAACAACAGTCTAGCGTTAAATGGCTTTAATGTTCCGTCGGCCTTACAGCGATCGCCACAAGCTCCGAGACGATCGCTAAGATTACAACGGATGAAACAGTGATTTTTGTGCTATTGTCGAGCCGTGAGTCTCATCTCACAGCAGTCGTCTCAAGCAGCAAGAGTGTGCACTGGCCACGCTCATTTGCGAGCGCAGCTTCTGTTGTCGAATATTTCATCATGGATAATACTAGGCAAATAACCTAGGGTAGTTTGAATTTGTTCTGAAGTTTAATCGTTTGCAACTTACCCTATTCAATACGGGCTGCTTTCGTCTAGATACTGTGGGCAAAGCTTTCAGCTGCTCAAATCCTGGCGTTCGTTTCGTGCCTTGCATATCTACATCGACATTCGCTTTACGCTGCTTTTGGTTCTCGCTGGTATCATGATGCACATCGATGTTGTGACGCTTCATTAGTTTGTGACTGCCAGAATGTGCTGCTGCCTCGTTGACCTTTTCGGTGAGTTCAGCTAGCTGTATAGCTACTTTGGACGGTGCTTTTAGTGTAGTTTCGTGTGCGGAGGACTTTACCACTTTGCTGACATCCTTGCCGTTCAACTTGATGCCAAACAATTCCATTTCTCCCGCATCCTCGTCATCCTCTTCATCGCTCTCAGCGTTGACAGCATTTAGCAGGCGATCTTTAACTGCGTTACTGTATAATGCACCAGTGGACTGAGAACCCTCGGCAGCAAATAGCTGTTGGTCACCAGCAGTGTCCAACATAAATAACGAAGCCATTTTTATTTTTGTGTTCTTTTTTATATTGAGACACAAACTAAAAACGCGCAACGCATGTGGCTTCGTTTGTAATGCAGCCTGTTCGTTGTGACTGTCAAATTCATAGATATGTATGTTATCGATATATTGTGTTTTCCATCGATTGGCGAACGAAACTGCATTGCATTTGGTTACACTGGGCGTATCACACGTGTTTTGATTTCAGCTGTGAGCGTACGTTAGCAAAATATCAGCAAATATACATTGAAATAAGCAAATATAATGCCAATTTTCTGTAATACACAACTCTTAGAATATTATTGCTGCAGTCTAATTTATAGAACGTAGATTCGATTAGATAAATCGGCAGTCAAACTTTAGGATATACTAAGTTTGCTATTGTCGAAAGCGTAATTGCGTATTATTAGGAAATACGAAATTAGACGTCACAGTGTGTCTGCCATGTCTATCTACAGCAGCAAAACGGGCATTACGTCCATCTTGAAGTCATTCAATAGTGCAGATCGTGAACGTGCCAAGACAGCGGCCCTTAACAAAGTGCGTTTCTCAACGCCCAAGGAAAAAGGCATCGTCGAGTCGGTGCGTGTGGCATTGGAGGAAAACAATTTCCATTTGATCCAGGAGTTTACCTACTTTCTGCGCGAGGCTGATCTATGTGTAAGTATATATATACAACTGTAGTTATTATTGCAAGTACATCGATACATACTTTAATTCACAGGATGAGGAGATTGTAAACATAATGAGAGATGCCCGTAAAATCGTGCATAGTTTGACCTCAGATTTTGCGAATCTGGTTGAAGCCCTTCTGTCCGTCAACTGGAAGAAACGCAGCACGGATGCCATTCAGGCTTACTCTGAATTCACAGTGGATGTGATGGTTGCGCACAATGCGTATATACACATTGGCATAAACAAGTTAATTTTAAACTGGATACCCAGTGATCAGGAGTCCACGGAGTGGATCAATGGTTCACCTTCGGAGCGTGTGCTTGCTGATCTGCAGACAGTACATGGTTTACTCAATCGCATTCTGACAGCGGTGCCAATGGCCTTTGATGTGGTCGTCGATACGATTGCTCACAAGTTTCCCTACTTTAAGAAACCAGCTCATGTCACCGCTGGCTATATACACAATGTGCTGTGGCTCATGGACTCCAAGCCAGTTTATGAGGAGTTGCTGCTGCAGCTGGTACTGCAAAAGTGAGTTGTTCTATATATTCTCTATAAAACCTTTTACTACATTCAATGCTCCAACAGATTGCTCATACTGGATGTGAATGCGCCACGTGATGATATCGAAGAGCTCAGAGAGCAAGTCGATGAGGAGGTCGATGATGCTGATGCAGATGCTATGTTTCAAATGGATGATGTTAACACTGAACATAAACAGCCACGAGCACTTGATCATCCTATTGGCCAAATGTTGGATATATGCTTACTTAAGCTTTTCAAGTTCCTTGACGACAAATGCCGTCCACTTCTTAACTCTAGCGATGATGAGCGTATGAGGAAGAACCGTTTCTTCAAGACTCTCATTCATATATTCGATGAGATTCTGCTGCCAAGTCACAACACACATCATGTTCAGTTTGTCATCTTTCATGTGTGCAGCATTCGACCTGCGTATGCGGAAGCCTTTCTTAGCTTCCTCTGGGTTAAGGTGCAGAATCCAAACGTATCTCCGATCATACGACATGTCGCTGTTAGCTATATAGCCAGTTTTCTGGCACGTGCCAAGTTTGTGCCGTTGAGGTGAGAATTTCTATATATTTTTTCATTGAAGTGAGTTTTTAATAATTCTACTGTTCTGTTGGCGCAGCACCATCACCAATTATCTCAAGGAGCTGAGTAACTGGGCCAACAATTACATCAATGACTCAGATGAGTTTAGCAGCAAAAACTGTTCACTTAAAGCCAACATGGTATTCTTCTCAGTATGCCAGGCCATGTTCTATTTGATTGCCTTCCGAGCTCGTGATTTGACTATTAATCAAAAGAGTAAGTTACTGCTTAAATAGCTCAATAGCTGATTTTCTAAATTAATTAATAATTTTCCTTTCTAGATTTAGCATTGCTAAACACTCTGCAATTGTCCCGACTGGCCATGTGCCACTTTAATCCACTCCGTTACTGTCTGCCGCCGGTGGCGACTGCTTTTGCGGGTGTCACACGTACGTATCAATTAGCGTATTGTCACACTGTGCTGGAGCGGAATGCAAGACGCAAACTGGCCACCATCTATGGCCATGAGAAGCTGATGCCAGAAGAGACGCTTGATACCTTCTTTCCCTTTGATCCCTACATTCTACCATTGTAAGTCTGCACAAGCTACAAATAGTTTCTTTCATCTAAAATGTAAACTTTAATCTTTTGGGCAGGTCAAACAAATACATTGAGCCAAACTATTTGGTCTACAAGGTGCATGAGTTGGAACTAGATTCACCAGTCGATTGTGTGCCAACCACAGAAACGATGCGTCGCAAGCGCGGCGATTCCGAGATGGTGGAGGAGGATGACTTCATACTGGCGGACAAGCGACAAAAGATTACCGAATTGTCCAAAAGTCAACTGTTTGATAAGCAGTTCTACTATGGCACCTCACCAGGATTCAATCAACAATGATCTTCGCATGATGTGTGGAATATAATGGGGGCATAGTTGTAATAGTATTTATATAGAGTATATATCAAATATATATAAACATTTATATTGAAATCTATATTATGAGCGTATTATTTTGCTTACATGTTATCAACCAAATTAAGATTGCAAATATCATAAAATGCTGTGAGTGGCTTTTCTTCTAAATGTAAACGTAAACTTGGATTGCCTCAAAATAAGACTCGACACACTGTGCACATTGGTTGGACAACAACTTGACCCACTGCAAACGATTTCTATTCGCTATGCACAAATTGAAGCTGTCGGGAAACATCGAGAACTTTGAAATGTAAATTTGAATGCTGCTTAAGTTTCAATAACAATTCTTTTAACTATTATTATTGTAGCCCTGCGTCTGCAGCTATGCATTCTTTTCCCCTCCTGATTAAACGAAAAAAAGAACACACACAATTGTTTGTTTGTTTTTTTTTAGCAATCATATAGAAATCAATTCTATTTGAATCTTAGCTTAGAATCAACCAATCTACACAAATTGTAAACAAAACACAATCTTTAGATTTCTTTCGTGTTGTATTTAGGCAACGAACTCGTATGGAATTGGCGCCAGGGCGATGGGTTCCTCCAGTTTCTTGACGAAATGCGCCTTCTTGGGCTGCTCAGGCTGACGCTTGAGATTCACCCATTTGCCCTGTGCCTTGGCATCCTTAAGCAGACGCTCGTTCTCCTTGACGCGGCGCAGGAAATCCTCACGGCACTTGGAGTGATGGACATGCTCGATGCGCACATTGATACGCTTGGCCAGAATGTTGCCGCGCACACGTTTGTTTACAATGACACCAACGGCATGTTGTGTGACATTGAAGATGCGGCCAGTCTTACCGTGATAGGCCTTGTAGGGCATACCCTTTTGAACAGCACCGTGTCCCTTGATGTCAACAATGTCGCCGTTCTTGAAGACGCGCATGTATGTGGACAATGGGATGACACCATGCTTGCGGAAGGGGCGAGAGAACATGTCTCTGGTGCCGCGACGGTAACCCTTTGAGTTGGTCATTTTGTTGGCTGTGGTTCCCTGCAAACGAAAACAAACACTTTTAACAACATTTTCTTATCAAAAATATATGTGCACGGCAACGCGCATGAATTTTGCTATTCATTTCAATTGAAATTGATTTGGTTTTATAGCAATTTACACAAAATATCTGCTAACCTTTTACGTATCGACGTCCACGCGGTCGTGAAGTTGGGGAAAGAAAGAAAGATGGCTACCTGCGTGGCGTTGCCAGACCCATTACGGTCTGACGTATTCACAGGGTTGCTTTTGCCAAACAAGAAACTAAGAACCCCTGGCATCAGAGTTGCTTTTGGCAATTTATCGGGCGGCTAAAAGTTTTCAAATCATAAATTTTGAAATGTTATCAGTAGTAGCAGTTTATGTATTTCATTTTATTAAGTTAAAAAAGTTTTACAAATTCAACAGAAAACTAATTAATATTACATTTTTGCTTAAGTTTGAGCACTTTGGTACGCACACACATAATAGTAAATGTCATTTAAATATCTCGTTACATATAATTTATATTTTAACTATCGTATATAAATGTATTATATAGGCATATATATGTGTTTTTATAACTTGTCCGTTTGTCTTCTATATCAATATATATATATATATCTAAATATGTATTTAAATAAGTTTTTTCACAAAATTCTAAGAATGTGGCGTCATTTTGTATTCAATTATTACATGATTGGAATATCAAAGCACAAAACTATTAAGTTATGCGGGCATTTTTGTCAAATACATGATAGATTATATATATATATATATATTTAGCTTATGCTTATGCATGTGTACGTATATGTAATAAATATATTGTAAATAATTTTATATGTAACTCATATAGGCAAGTGTATACCAAATATTATATATATAAACAGCACATACACTTTGACTTGCACAAAATCGTTGTAAACATAAATTTTAACATTAAGTGTTGCCTTTATATTAATTAATAATTTAATTTAGTAGATTATACTTGTCTCGCTTCGTTTCGTCTCGATTCGTTTGGTTGGTTGGTTGATTGGGTTTTCCTTTTTTTTTGTTTGTTGCGTTATTATCAATCATATAGTATATTATATATTTTTATGTTTTTGCATGTATATTATTGGCTGTTGTTGTTTTTTTGGATTTCACAAATCCCACTACAAAAGCAGTCTCTCAAACTAGTCCACTACATTATCTTTTCTCAATCTCAATTTAAATTTCCTGGTCATGCGATAATACATATAAAATCCATTTCGTTGTCAATTGTTAATTTTTGAAATTAAGCAATTTAATATATTTTTGCTTAAGTTGACTCCTTTTTGTTGTGCCCATTTTCTAGCGGTCTCTTTGGCAAGCTGGAGCAATTGCAGTTGCTATCGTCATTGGGAGGCAGTGTCGTGGATTTTTGCTTTTGTAGCTTCTGCTCCAGACGAGTTTTGTACGTGTATAGCGACTGCAGCGGCACATGGAGCAGCTCCACAATCTGTGTAAAGTTCAGCTCTACAAGTAATTAAAAATAAAAAGTGTTAAATGCAAAGCTTGTGATATTATTTCGGTTGCCATTTACCATTTTCGGCTGTTATGTAGCCATGTCGAATTAAGAAATCAATAACCACCGGTGCTGATGTTGTCTTGAACTCTGGCGTAAAGACACGCTCCACACACTCGTTAGCTGGAAGCAGCTCGAAGGCCTGAACCTCGCCATCGGCATTATGTGGTGTAAAGTCCACTGGTAGCTCCAAATCAAACACATACTCTGTGTTGGGGAACAGTCCCTGATCGCTTTCAAAAAAGAATGAGACACAGCCGGCTGAAACCAGATTCTTGACGAGATCACTGGGAATAGATGCCTCTTCGGCTGCCTCCTTAATGGCCGTCTCCATGATGCCATAGCCAACAGATAGCCCGCCGCCCACCATATTATCCCATTTGCCAGGCCAGGTCTCTTTGGTATTGGAACGCTGTTGCAGCCAAATGCACAGGCCATGCTGCGGATGCCTCACATAGCCATTGATGTCCACACCATATTTGCGTACACCAAACAGCGGCGTCGCCGCTCGCTCCATCTTCAGCAGCGCCTTGTGCTCGGACTTCACCTCGAAGTACTCATCCCGCCAGCCTTGCAAGGCCGAGAAAGAGCCATCGGTGCGCAGTTCACGTAATACTTTCTCCAATCGTGCGGTACGTTCATTGTAATCACGGAATGCCGGATTCAATTCAACCAATCCCTGCAAAATACATATGTATCTGAATACGTTAGAGAGATGATGTAATATTTGTGGGTTATTTTTGTTTTTTTTTTTTTTTGTTTTTTTTGTCATTTCGACGTCTGTTCGAAAGGTATTCTCACCTGCTTCGTATGCTCACAGTCACGTATGCAGAACACTTCAGGATACTTAAGCAGCTGCTTGAAGACATCCAATTTAATGAGGCCAACTTGTTGTCCCTCAACCAGAAATGGACGTATGTCGCCCATATGAAAACCTGTGTGATACATTTAATGTTAATTAGTTTCAAGTGCAATTTTCCGATAACTGTTGTTATTAATACTCTTAATTGGATATAGCAATATTACATTGAATCCTTTTAAAACCAACCAATTAGATTGTTGCCATATATATTTTGTTAATATATTGTTTAAAAAAACTTTCTAATGAGTCAATCAATTTTAAAATGAAAGCGGAAATTTAATATTCAAAATTACTCATATCTATTTGTTGACGAAGTATTCTACTACATGGCTTATGAAGATTTCTTATATATTAGAGAGGCTAGAGACGAAAGTAAAAAGAACATTTTTAAGTCAAACAATTAGATGCGATTAGATTGTTCTTTTATCTTTTATTATTATATATGCTTAACTTCCGCACACTTTACAACGTTTGATGATTAATGCATGCTTATATACAAGACTATACCATATACATTATATTATATTAAATATATTAGAGACTTAGCTGAGAAATTTTATATTTTTAAAATGGTCTCTTATCGCATTTTATGTGTAATTTGAATATTGTTGTCCTCGTTTTTTAAACCCAAATAAAAAGCTTTACTAATTACTACTAGTATTTCCCTTTAATGAAATATTAAAGTTCATTTTGTTTGCTGTTCAATTGGAAACACGCTCAAGCCCTCCGATTAGATATCGCAGCAATCTAATAAGAGCAATAATTAGCTGACTTAAGTGCTTTTGCTTGAATCGAATTCAATTGGTTTATTGTTTATATTTGCAACATTTTTCTTGTGTGTTTATCAAACAAAGGAATTAAGGCAATTTTTTTGTTTTATTTTTCATTATTTTGTTTTGTGGTTTGCAGATCAGACTTTTTAGCTGGATATCTGATACGACGACCTATGTGGAGGCAATAAAGCATTATTCCAATTCAATGGCGAGCAGCTGTTTTGTTATCTATATTTATAAACAGTTGTTTTTTTTATTTTTTATTTTGCCACATTTTGGAGTTTTTAAATAAACTCGTCTTTTGTACAATTTGCCAACTCAAGCAAATTTGAGTGGATTGTCCACGTACATATAAGTATATCAATCATTAATCATATCTGTAAAGTATGCTTGTTTAGAAACTGAGTTGATAGTGCGAAGCGGTTTGTGCCGGTTTGCGAGATCGTCGCCGCTTGATATTGGCCAACTCAATTATTGCTGTATTGGTAGCACTTGAATAACGAACGAAAACAGAAAATAACAAATCAGCGAACAAAACATAAACACAAAATTCCAATTCACTTCATGATTCTAAGCCAAACAACACATAAAAAATGCAAAAAAAAATAAATAAAATACATATGTATATACAGTGGCTGACAGCAAATTGTGTACAAATAAGCTGTGAGCCATTGTATATTATATATTAAAGTATGTTGTGTTGGCAAGTGTTAATCAACAATATAGTGTTTAAAAATACAGAAATTCCAAGAATTATTAAAAACCTATATCCCAAAAGATTTACTATACAAAAATCGCATTTCTTATCAGCTGTGGCGACAAGTTGTCAAGCACAAAGTACAACTGTGAACTTGAAAAATGCAAATTTGAATTCAAAACAATAAAAACAAGAAACTTTTTTTGCATTAAGACGAAGCAAAAAAAAGACACAAAAAACTTGAAATAGTTGGGAAGCAAAACAAAATACAAAACAATCAAAATAAACACGTCAGAGAGAAGAAAGCGCGCATGCCGCTTATCAGCAGCGCACATATGTAGATAGATAGAGAGAGCCAAAGAGTGATAAATAGAGATAGATGAAAACACAGAGAGCAGCAAGAGAGCGGAAGAGAGCAAGACGACATTCTCATTAAGTGAACATATGTGACTTTTTTTGCACTTAATTAAACCATAAACATTTATCTCTATATTTATATGCACATATAAATTCGTCTATATATATGAGATGCTTCAGCTGTTGCTACATGTTGTTGTTGTTGTCGCTAAAATAACAGCAAAAAAAAGCAAAGCCAAAATACTGCCCTCAAGGTGAGATGAGATAAAAATCTTGTTACAACAGCAAACAACAGTGACAAATAGTTTTGTAAATTGTGATGCAGCGTTAAGAACTTTTATGAATTCGAATTCGAATGAATTAATCTTATTGGCAAATCCAGTGGATCATCATATGTATGTAGGTATCACACTCTGTTCCATTGCCATAAGCAAATTCCTGACTAACTGTATGTTTATGTATATCGATAAATTATAAAAATGATCTTGCATAATAAGTCGCTTGTTGTTTGTTTGTTTTTAGCAATAAATTATGTTTAATTGCTGTTAATGCAGAACCAATGAATTGCGAATTGTAATACGATACAGTGCATACAGTGTACACTGTACAGCTGTTATTATTATTGTGAAATGCTAAAAACACGAAATACGAGGCAAACAATCAAATAAAATTCAGTATCAGATTACGATGAATAAGTAGCGGGCAAGCAGCGCATCAGGTGAACTTATCGACCAAAGGTGGAACGAAACGGAAGTTGATCGATAACAAATGCAATAAAAGCGCACACACACAGACGCAGCAACTACATAGATTTCGAAGGACGATCTTTGCGCAAAATAGCTGGTCATAATAGAAAATAGCCAAAAGGGAAATTAATTTCAATGTCAATGCAGAGAGATGATTGGATGCTGCTGCGAACTGACAACTGGCAATGGCAGTGTTAGCGACGTCAGCAGCAGCAGTAGTCACAATAGCGGCAACTCACTCACTCACACCATGCAAGTAAACAAACTAATCGATAATTCGCACTCTCTCTCTCTTGCTCTCGCTGCTTTGCTGCAAATTGCAGTAAACTGTGCTGTGCTGCACCCATAACATTGGCGCCCAGGTCGCCCACAATATATGTATGTGTATATGTACGAATTTACTGTACATCGAGGGTCAGCAACGGCCAAACCCATTTTCAGGGCCAGAGGGCGACACAAAAAAATAAACATGCAAAAAACAAAAACAAAAAGGAGCTGACGAATTAAATTTTGCGTTTACTTACCGGTCAGGTAGAAATTATTAAACAATCGAGCAAGTTCTAGCAGACGCGAATTCATCTCGGTTAACGGCATTGCTCAAAGCGCAGAGAGAGTACAGGCTCGGCTCGTGTCGGTTCGTCAGGCCAAAGTAAATACAAATACACTTTAAACGCCGGCTACCTTTTCTCCCACACTCCACACTCTCCGCTTCCTCCTACTCCCACACACACAAAAAACAATCTTTCAGCACAAAGAATGTCGATATTGGTATGTTTTTTAAAACTTTTGTCTTTATGGTTTATTTGTGGTTATTTTCTTGTCAGTGGTCTCTTCTTATTTGCTGGCTGCACAACGTACTTGTTGTTAATTTGAATGTATTGCAATAAGGGAAATATATATATATATATATGTATGGACAAGCAGCGTTAAAAGGCAACCATCAAAACACAACCGCACGCAACGAAATCCACAGCCGTAGTGCTGCAAAATACGCATACAGTTCGATGACGATTGGCATTTTAGTTCAAGTGTTGCGAATTTTGTCATCAACATCAGCTGATGGTAAAACAGCTGTTTTTTTTTTAGTATTTTCTTTCATACTGAACAAAAAAGAGTGTTGTAAAACATATAGTTAGTGTGTTTAACAACACACGTGGGGCACAAATGTCACGCTGACAAGAGTACAAAGTTAGAAAAAGTTAGAAACATAAGCAGAACAAGGGGAACGCATTCGTTTCCCATTTGTGTTTTGTAAGCTACAAATAATTTGGCAGCTGATTGGCCGTAAATTAGTAAACTACCTTTGCAAGGCACGCGATAAAATTCCAAAATGAGCGACGACTACTTAAGGAAACCGTTTTCGTTAGCGCCCGCACCAGCCGGTAAGCAGACTCTCCATACATTACGCAATGTGACTGTCGGTTACATGAAATGAAATTGTATTGTTGAATGAGAATTTGTGTTTAATTCGTGTATATTTGTTTGCAGTCGATGATCCACAGTCTTCATCAGCATCAGCATCAAACTACACACCGGCCACAAGCACATTCAGCAATGCTCCGGTCTCGCCATACCTCAACTACGATTCACGTTTCCTGCGGCAAGCACAGCCCGAGTTTATATTCCCGGAGGGAGCAAATAAGCAGCGAGGTAGATTTGAGTTGGCCTTCTCACAGATTGGCACATCGGTGATGATTGGCGGTGGCATTGGTGGACTGGCGGGCGTTTACAATGGCTTTAAAGCAACTAATGCGCTAAATCAGACGGGGAAGCTGCGTCGCACTCAGTTAGTGGCATATATATGACACTCAGTTAGTGGCTTAACTAGTTGGTTGTACTAATAAGCGTATTATATCTTATCTAATAGGTTGATCAATCATGTCATGAAACAGGGTTCTGGTACGGCAAATACCTTGGGTACGTTGGCAGTGCTGTATTCGGCGTGTGGAGTGTTGCTGCAGTATGCTCGTGATCAGGATGATAATGTGAATACTGTTATTGCTGGTACTGCCACTGGTCTCCTATACAAATCAACAGGTAAAGCAAAGGCTTTAGCTAATACTCTTGTTGCTTGTCATTGATTTTAATTGTCTTGGCATCATCTTAAAACCATTTCAGCTGGCCTGCGAAAGTGTGCTCTTGGTGGCGCTATTGGATTGGGCATATCGTCGCTCTATTGCTTATATCTGCTGGCGCAAGAGAGCAACAACACAAACTCCTCGAGTCCTAAATTCCTGTAGGTGAGACGGACGGCTGGAATAGCTTGAATCATTGCTATAGCTATAGCTGCCCCAATGGACCGTTCTACACAACACATACAAGCTGTGTAGTCGTTGTTTCGATGCGCTTAACCGTCAAATATATAGTTTTGTTTTATATTATAAATACATACTTACATACATATATATATATATATATGTATATACATTTAGATTTATCTGGACATAATAAGAATTTCCTTTTAGTTAAACGACAATGTACACAAAAAAAAAAACAAAAAAAAAAAAACAAAAGAAAACAAAAGAAAGAAAAAACACCAGGCAAGCATACCAAAATTCTTGTTGCTAAGAAATACTATGAAAATAAAGTTGGATGCTTTATTTGCAATTTTGCCATCAAAATAAATACCTAAATGAAATCAATGGTCTACTGGTTACTAATAATATAATGCTAGTAATATTTTTATTTGTGCATAAACCATTTAATGTGTTCTTTTGGATAACAATTTAATAGATTACGCGTGCAATTCTGATCTCGTTTTCTTTCTCCTTCTCTTGAGCATTGAAGTTGTGTGGATCTTAACGTAAGAAATACAAATAATAATAATAATTTAAATAAAATATTTAATACAAATTTTGCAGTGCACTGAAATTGATTTTACATTACATTAATAGTTTAAAATTGTTTTTACAATATCGTGTTATTAAATGGACTGAAATTTTGGTCATATTGAGACTTTTGGTTAGGTATGTCAACTTTTGTTTGGCGAGTTTCAACGGTGATTAAGTCTATATTAAAATATATATATATGTATATTATGATAGTGCATTAGTTAATAGTTTCTTTACCTCACCTAGCCACTTTTTGGTCTAATCAGCATTTGAACTTGCTTTAAGGATTCACCCCTTTTCCACGTTGCCCATCCAATGCCACCTCTAATGTTGTATACTCCATTAAGATTACTAAAAGTAATTATTAGTATTAATATATATTAAAATTTTACTAAAATATTCAATGCTTACCTCATGAAGCACTGATCAAACCACCAGCCAGAATTGTAAGTCTGGGCGCAATCAATTACATGTCGATCGTGATCCCTATCTGGTGTTGAAAATGACATATTTTTATGTACTGTCAATGAATCACCAGCATTTCCGTAATATGATCCAACGGTAATCAATTTGTATAACTCCTGCTCGCTGCCAACGGCAAAATCAGTATATCTGGCAAATCGTACTTCATTTGCAAAGTCCATTAGAGCTATATACAATTCATATGGTTGCGATTGCGTAATTAAATGTAGTTTCTCAAGACCAATGAAAAACTCTCCATTTAGATTACCAAAGCCTTGACTATACTCAATCCAGTTTCGGTTAAAGTTTACCGATCCATCAATTCGACGTTGAATCAAAGTCCATCCTGAAATCCAGGGTACGGGAAATGGATTCAGTCCTGGAACTTTTATTTCATATATTCCACTCAATTTCGCAATGCAGCTCGAAGGCAAACAACTTTCCGACTTTCCTTCATACTCTATCAGTTTCTGCTTAAGTTGAGTGTTTAATTGATCTTCGGACACAATCGAATTGTTATTTTCAATAGCTGCGTTTTTCTGCTTTTGAGAAGCTTCCTCACAAACTCCAAGCTTTAATATAATTTCATTATTTTTCTTTTCAGCAGCTATGATCTGTTCAGTCAGCTGTAGTTCTTTATTTTTGATGGTCTCTTCATACACTCTAAATTTCTCTAAAGTTTCTTTCTTATATTTTTCAAATGCTTGAAGCTGTTCGGTCAATTCTAGTTTCTCATTCTCAATGGTTTCTTTACAGAGTTCAAGTTTTTCTGCACTTTCACTTTTATACATTTCTAAAGTTTGTGTCTGTTGTGTCAGCTGAATATCTTTGCTTCGAATAGTCTCTTCTAATATTCCAACCTTTACCTGCGAATCTGCTAATTTACTCTCCAGATTTCTTAAATTTAAACTTTGCTCCTGAAATTGTTGTTCTTTAAGCTGAATGTTGGCTATATGTTTCAATACCGGATTTACTAAATTAAAACAATACGCACTGCACTGATTCTCGGAATCGTTGATAACACAAAGTTCCTAGAATAATCGTATATATAAAACTATATAATAAATGTTATACGTTTCCATTTTTTCACTTACTGAATTACAAAATTCATTTTCCGGTTTTATTGGCTCCGAACACAGAATAACAACGAAGGTTAATATGTATATTTTCATTCTTATACAAAATTATTTTAAAGCCTTGCTCGATCGGTTGTTTTTTTTAACTGAATTCATATTCAAGTCTTTTATATGTTTTTACTTATCAGCTTGTATATTAGATGTTTTTATACCATTGCAGATTGTATAATGTGTTTGAATTTGAAATTATATATATAATCTGTCTTATTCGAACTAATGATAAGAGTATTTGTGTTTTGAATTTTGAACATTAACCATAGAAAATGTCAGTCGGGCATCCCGACCGTGTAATACCCTCTAAGCTTCGTTTACAATTATATGAGTTTAAATTGGAGTAGCTGCTGCAAGAAAATTTGTACGTCTATCTCGCTCGCACAGTGTAATACACGTGATTATGCCTTGCTTGAAAGTAACGATTTTCGTTATATGACAAACTTTTTTAATTTAAGTCCGATTTTAATGAAATCGTTTGATATTATTTGTTTGCAAGTATATGCAAAGTTACAAAACTATACGTTAAGAAATAAGTGACCCAGCGGCATCCAAAGTTACAACAAAATTGTGCTTTTGGTGGGCGAAAGAGGCGTGGCATACAAAAAATTTTGATGCCATTGTCTTTATATTGTAAAAAGCAACTTGTATGCCAAAATTGGTATTCCTAGGTGTTATAGTTTTTGAGATATTCGCCAAAAACACATATTTTTTCCGAGGTTTGTCTTATTTTTATATCTTATTTTTTCTTTTTGTGGGCAAATGGGGCGTGGCATCGAAAAAGAAAGAAAAGATTCTTGTATTGACTGACTAAATATGTGGTCGATACTGACTAAAACGAATATTGTAGCTCTTAACATCTCTGAGATCTGTTTGTTCATACGGACAGACAGACAGACAGACGGAGAGACGCACATGGCTATATCAACTCGGCTTGTGATGCTGATCAAGAATATATATACTTTATGGTATCTGCCACGCCTCCTTCTGCCTGTTACATACTTCTGACAAACCCAATATACCCCTCAGAAGGTATAAAAACTCAAAGTCAATAAAATAATACCGAATGGAATGGGCAAATTCCCAGTCAGAAATTTCGGCCCCAGCAGCTCCGAACGCTCACCTGATCCCAGCACTCGCGTTCCTGGAAATCAATGATAATAGTATTTGTGTTTTGAATTTGTTTAGTCAATTTATAAAAAACCCAACGTCAATAATTCAAAACTTAATTCGAGTGACCATTTATATAAAATATATAATAATAATATTGTAATTTTGCTTTATATGCAACTTGCCAACAAAATAAATAATTTATTGAAATGAAAGGCGTCCATTACACTGCATTGTCACTACTAGAAACTACAACAATAAGATAGTAAGTACACTTAGCTAGTTGTAGGGATTGGGTTTAGTAGTCGATGGCATCGGAGTTAACGCCAGTTAGGGTCAACACCTTGAAGGCCTTGTCATCGTCCAGCTCATTGTTAGTGGGTGCCTCGCAGTTGGTGTCCTCGGTGGAGCAGGTCTGACAATGGCAATTGATGGCCTCCATGTAGTTGTATTTGCGTATATTATCGCTTGCCTCGGGATGACAGTTCTTGAGTATGGCCACGGAGGGTTGGCGTTGGGCATGGACACAGACCGGATGGAATGAGCGTTTGTAGGGGAATTTCCAGTCAGATATTTCGCTAGAATCACAACGTCCCCAGCAGCTCCAGACGCTTACATGATCCCAGCACTCGCGTCCCTGGAAATCCGCTTGGGTTACTCTATAGGTGTACAAGCGGCGATGGCAGCCGAGTGGAGCCATTGTTGGTCCACTATAAACTGGCTGAAGTTCCAACAGCTGTCCACTGATACCTTGCAACAGCCACGATACCAACAATACCAATTGAATTCTATCAAAAGTAATGCTATATATATATATAATTTTTTGGTAAAATCTTAAATACTCACGATACTGCAACCATTGTTATTAATTTTTATAGGTTTATTTTAGTGATTTATCTTTCGGTTGCTGCAGCCGTTGCAGTTGGATGTGTTGTGTGACTGGCTCAGAATAATCCTTTCTATTTATAGTCCTTGCAATTAGGTTGTCCAGGAGTCTGCGCACACAAAAAAATATAACCATCCTTTTGCCTTTTATATACTAAAATAAACTTGCTGATATTTAATGATTTGCATTTTAAATGCGACAACAATTTGAATTCACAGTTAATGCCTAGCGTTCATTTCATACAAAAGTCAAAAGTGTTAAAAATAGATTATAAATTTATTCAGAAATTCAAAGTTTTACATATTTATTGTGTACCTAAAGGAATTTGAAATTTGATAAATGCAATTGTTATGTTAAATATTTAATATTTACACTTTAAATTAAGACTCCTGGAAATGGCTACTCGGGTTAGACGACTGCAAAAGACCCTGCAATATTCGATTTAACAGCCTGTAATCTGCTATTCTGTAAAAATTTCAATCCTGTGCCATAATCAATCTTAGAAGTAAAATGTTTTTTAATTTTTTTTATTTTTTTATTACTATTGTGTATAATGCAAAGAATTTAGTTAAATTACGAAAATTTTGAGAGTGGAATTTAGTTTTGAAAATTTAAGAAATAAAATTTAATAATAATCAATCTTAGAAGTATAATGTTAAAGGTAGAATTTTTTTTAATTTTTTTTATTACTATTGTGTATAATGCAAAGAATTTATTTAAATTACGAAAATTTTGATAGTGGAATTTAGTTTTGAAAATTTAAGAAAGTTGTGCTAAAATTTAAGACGTTCCTAGAATTTGTGTGCGTTATCGAAAAGGAAAAAAATAGAAAAATTAAAACGGTTTCTATATAGAACGTGGGCCATGCTGATGCTGGTTGACTACTGCTCCGAAATACCTTTTGGCCACGCTTACGCATCCTCTGTTTGGGTTGAAAGTGAGTGAATATTGTGCTAATTGGGCTTGGACTATGATTCGGGATTTACAATTGAGATTGCTTGAGTGGGGGGGAGGGGGGCTTAGATCAGTTCCGAGAGTTGCGGCTGTTGCTTCGATTACGTCGTCTAGGAGCGACGACGTATTTCATGATGCGAACTATAGCGCTGATTACGCAGCTGCATTCGAAAGCGCCGATTGTTATCGGGAGCGCGATCCTCATTGATCTGACGATTGATATGGAGGGCCGGTGGTAATGCAGCAGCTGCATCAACCGCTGCCGCTGCAGCCGCCGTCGCTGCTGCTACTGCTGCAGCTGCAGCAGGCGGTATGCCAGGTGCTGGTGCTGGTGCTGGAAGTGGTAGTGCCACCTGCTGCGGTAACTGCAGCTCCTCACCATCCACATCCACATCCTCATTGGGACTCTCGTCATCCATATCCACATCCACATCCAGCTCCATATCATCTAGAGTATCAGTGTTGTTCTCATTCAGTGACTGCGATCGATTCGTGCTGACCACATCCTCTCGAGCCATTGCCGTGGCCATCAATCGCTGCCGTCGCTCCTCCATTAAGCGATCCCGCTCCTTATGGATGTAATCCCGTTTGTTGGGCAATCCGGCAACATTGTTGGCCGACAGAGCGGAACGTACAATGTTCATGTCCGTTGCCTCCATCCACTCATCCGTTTCGGCCACATAGCACTCGGTGTGCGAGATGGTGGAGACGCCATTGAAGCCGCCAATGGCAAAGATCATGTCATCGATGATCTCGAGTCCGAAATTGCTGCGCGAATGATTCATTTGCCGAATGAAATGCCACGATTGTGTTTCCGGGTCAAATCGTTCGCCCGTGGACAGACGGGAGGTGCCATTGAAGCCGCCAATGACATACAGCTGATCCCTGAAGGCCACACAGCTAACGCCCGACCGGCGATGATTCATATTTGGTATACGTGTCCACATATTGGTCAGTGGATCATAATACTCGGCGCTATCCAAGCACTCCTGACCATTGAATCCGCCAGTGGCATAGATACGTCCACGCAGCGTACAGGCACTGGCATCCGATCTCTGCATATTCATCGGTGGAATAATCGACCATTGATTCGTCTTTGGATTGTAGCGCTCCACGGTGTTGAGGCGATTGTGCCCGTCGTAGCCACCAATGGCATAGATCATGCCCTTCAGTTCCGCCACACTGACATAGCAGCGACGACAGTGCATGGGAGCGATTTCGTTCCACCTCTTCTTGACGGCATCGAAGACGCGGCAGGTGTTGAAGTACTCGACGCCATCGTAGCCCCCAATCGAGTAGATCTTAAAGCCCAGCACGGCGGTGCCATGATACGCCCGGGGTCCGGCCGGATCCTCGGCATTGATGTTGACCCAGCGATCGGCACGTGTGTCGTAGGTTTCGATGCAGCCTTTGGAGGTGCCACCACTCCAGCCGCCAATCGCAAAGATGACCTCGTGCGGCAATCGGGGCATCGCCAGCGGCGGTGTGGTGAGCTGGGTGGTGGGTTGAAAGGGCAAATCAAAGGGCACGTATAAGTTGCTGCTGCAAATGCAGAAAGATTTGGTTTAGTGTGTTTTTTGTGTGTTTGTTTACCTCTTCGGCTTGTGGGTTAAGAAAGTCCAGGTCATACATGAATTTAAAGGTATCGACTATCAATGGTTTCGCTGCCTCACACTGAATGACATAGGGATGCTCCTTGACCTCCTCCATAAAGCACTGTGTACAACCAAAAAAAAAAAAAAAGAAAACCAATCAATTAGTGAGGCGAGGATTATGTTGGATTTACCTTGGGAGTCATCAGACCAAGGCGCACGCCCGTCATCAGATGCGCCACATGTTGCTTGCGATTCTCGGGATCTCGGTCAATCCACTTGACGCACAATTTCCATACGTAATCCTCCTCACGTGTGTTCAGCTCGTCATCGCTAATAATGCTATAAAAGTCCTTGACATTCAAATCCAATATGTCCGTATTGCGGGCAGCCACATCTGTGAAGTATCTAAGCGTATAATTGCGCGCCTTCACATACAAATCCTCGAGAAATCGAAAGCTGTTGGAAGTCAATTAAAATGGGATTAGAGATGTACACCGCACTGGAGTTCAGCCTCCTCCTCCCCCCTCAAAACTAAATACACACCGCGCAAAACCCATGATGCTGACACAGTTCTCCGGACTGAGTGTGCGACTTAAATAGTCCTTGCATTGTTTTACCAATCCCACCATGCCCACATAGTCGGCACAGATGAGCAGCTCATGCACGTTATCGTCGCCAATGTTTGTCTTCCGCAGATAGGCATACTGTATAACCGAGTTCATGATGGACGCACTGATGCCAGGTATGTGCACAATGCGACTCTCCTCACTTTCTGCTCCTGCCCGGCTGTTGAATCCCGTAAACTGTACGCTGCCCCAAGCGGAAGGTGTGTGTACCAATTTTAGCATTAGCTCTTCATTAGAAGTGTATTACGTTGACTCACCGAAAATAGGAGCTGCAGGAGCACATGATGGCACGGTGCACATTAAAGGACTGCTCTCCAACCGAGATCTGTGCATCGCACAGCAGATTCGCTTCCCGCAGTTCATTGACAACGCCGAAATCATGATCACTGACAATATGTGATAGGGATTTTGAGGATGACTTGTGTGTGGGATTGTTAATCGTATTATCCAATTCATCACCTTGCAGATCACCATCCGTATCCATGTCCATCAGCTCCAATTGCCCCTCATTCATGCCGTGCAAATGATTGCTGCCGATTGATTGTCGATTCATCTCGTTTTTAGCGAGCCAGTGATTCTATCTCGGGAACGTCTCAAATCCTGGTCCTTGTCTATACAGTTTAAGGATAAAGTGATATACAGTTAAGTAAAATGCTAAACGACAATTACAGACATTTGAGACTAGAAACTAATTGGATTTTTGCATACCAAGGGAAACGCGTTTTCTTGATATTTTATATTTTTGTGGGCAGTTTTTAAGGAGAAATCTCTCCGTATTTAACAATAGGAACAGAAATAATGTTTAATAATTAAACAACAACAACGAGACAGTTCTCGTAACGCACAAAATGAGACTACTAAGTGAAAAAAATACACTGACAAACTAAACGCACTCTAAACTGCTTTAATTCTTAAATAATTCCATAACTCTTTAGATCTAACCTATTGGTAATTTCATTGGATTTCTTAACAACAATTCATGGCTATTCAAAACTTGCTCTCTTTTCTGGCAGAATAGTAGCAAATAAATAGGACACACATCTAAGGTACAGATCGAAAGTATTTAGAATGCTTTGGCTTTATAAAAATGCCAATAGAATAATTCATATATATATATCCATACATAATTGAGTAGTACCAATATATCATAATAAAATAAAATTACAATAATTTCCCAAATAGTTTGTGTTTTATTCAAAATCAACATCGGCCCTTGAAATTTAACCACCCTATATATTAAGAGTTGTGCTAGAATTTTTATAAGATTTTAAAGTCGGGTTACTGGACTTGTAAAACTAATACAGATCTTAGTTCAAGGTGTATACAATTTTTCGACCCCCTTAAGTATTCAAGTATTCTTAACCGACACGAAATTTCAAGTTAAGTAGAATAGTTTTTTAACACAAAATAAAAATTATAATTTTTCAGAATTTTTGAGAAAATGTCAAGGGGTAGGTATGAAAAATTTGCAAAATTTTTAAAATTCATTTAAAATCTAGAAAAGCTTGAACTTTCGATGCAAAACTAATTACACGGTAAAATACAGTGTAAAATGGTACTTCGTACGACAATTGCTGCATTTTTGGCAAATATATCGTAGTTTAGAGTTATGTTAACGTTTTATTCGTTTTAGGAATCGGGCAAATAGTTATAAATGCATTGCAAAGGCTTTTAATACTTAGGAACAATAAGGTAGTTAGTTTGAAAAAAATGTACTCGTTTATGGTGTTAAAAAGAAATGAGAAAAATGCAAAACATCATTAAAAATAGATTTAAGTTCTTAGGTCTTATATTCTATGTATTTTTGAACTTCTTAAGACACATTTAAATCCGAATATTCAAACATTAAAAGATATGCATGAATATTTAAGGAAAAATAAACTGCCTTTCCTTTAGACCAATCCCTCCCTCCCATGCCATATTAAGTGCACACCATTGCCTCTACTGGCCGTTGCCTTTGCGCAGTCGTCGAATTTTCCCTCTGGGAAGGAATATAAAATGATGTGATTTCTGGGAGTTTACCAACAGTTGAATTTGAAGCCTTGACAAGATGAAGTCCCTATCGCTTTTGTCATTCATCTTGTGGCTGCTGCTCTGCTGCTTCTTCCTGGCCAGTGAGAGTAGTTTGGTGGGAAAGGATGCATGGTTGCGTCCTGGCTGTCATAAGGTTGGAAATACGCGTAAAATCTCAATACCCAACTGTGTGGAGTTCTCACTTACAACCAATGCCTGTCGGGGCTTTTGTGAATCGTATGCGGTGCCAGCGGTTTCATCTGCTATATCCGGCTTGTATCGTCCACCCAAACCTGTGGTATCCGTGGGTCAGTGCTGCAATATGATGAAATCCGAGGAGGTGAGATCCCAACTACGTTCAACACTTTCAAAGGAAAAAGACCCTTTAATTGAATCTCATTCTTTTTTTTTTTGCAGATTCAACGACGGGTCCTTTGCATCGAAGGAATGCGCAATGTGACCTTTTTGAGCGCCCTCTCCTGTAGCTGCTATCACTGCAAAAAGGACTAAATGAACCATTGAGAGATTATTAAATATTATTATATTCAATTGCCTGAGCCACTTAAATAGTTATTATCCGTTAGAATTCAAATAAATTGACATTATACAACCCTATTTGCTTGTCGATGAAAACAAAATAAATTCAAATAAAGAGGGCGCGAGAAAGCGATAGAAATTTGCCGATACCTCAAAGGCCGCGGCGACTGGCTCATGGTTCCCTGGTGTGGTACCGGCCCTGGCTCTCAGTTCGCGCAATCGATATAAATATCGATACACTAATAAATAGCAGCAAAGAGAAAACGGCGAGTAAAAACAGAAACTAACCAGAGGAATGTAATGCATTTTGGTTTTAAGGGGAAACAATTAATGGCAAATAAATTTATTAGGTTGAAGATTCAACGACAACCTGTCTTTAATATCACTGACAAATGTAAAATATCTCTTTTGTATGTAAATAGTATTCAGACACTACAACTTGGACTTTGGTTTGTTGGCCTGTGGATCCTTGTTGAGAACATCTTGCATTTCCAGGAAAGTGTTCTCCAGTGCCTTGGCATACTTGTCAGGATCGGTGTCCTGATTGGGTCTCCACGTAGTAATGGCCACAATAATATCCTGATCCCGTGGATTATAACAAGCGGCATAGCCATCATCAGTGGCCGGTCCGTAGCCCATAAAGGCATCATACATAGTGGCCACCTGCGAAGTTGATACGCGGAAATGCATGGACTTGGTGTAGCCAGGCGAAGAATAGAACTCCGGTACGGGCAAGTTGTTCTCTAGTGCCATCAGCTTCAGGCCCAGCAAATGACGATCCACACCAACACCTTGGAGAGCCAGTCTAGCATATTTCTGGTGAGCAACAACTGCCTCACGCAACAGACGAGCCTTCTCCTCCACCGAGGACTTGGCATTTGTCATCGCTTTGCAGAAGGCCAGCGATTCATTGGAGCAGGAGCGTATGGTTTCAGTGCGTCCGTTCTCAAAGATACGCAAATGTGCGGATTCATATTGGGCAGCGGGAACCTGATGCAATCTACAATGTACCCAAAACATTAGACTGTAAAATAGACTAAAAGTTTAGATTTGTTATTTACTTGTAGAAAGCCAACTGCAAGGCCATTTGGACAAAGCTATCAGGTCCCAGCTTCTGTGTTTTGATGTAATCCTTGCCAAATCCCTTGAATTTAAGAACATTACATTGCAGATCCTTAACAAGCTTATCAACATTGTTCTTGGCATAGAACATCCATTGATCCAGAGAGGCAGCCGGTGTGGAAAATGAAATCTTCTCTGGTTCACGACTAATCTGTGAAGAGCCGACACTGCCATAGTTGCCATCCTCGTTCCTAGAATTTTAAGCAGCTTTCATTATTACCAATTGAAATTATTTAAATTTATAAGCTTACATTTTCTTCACCACATAGTCCATCATCATGGCAATGGGTTGACCCTCAGCTGGGGAATGCTCGTAGGTGAAGCCGACGTTTCCGTTTGGATTCACCACCAATTGAATGGTTTTGTCCATCCAACGATTGCCACTGTTAACTTGGCTGCCACCGCCGTGAATAAGGCCTAAGATTAATTGATTTGTCTCCTGACCAGACTCAAGGCTAACATTTTGATCCAACGAAACGGTGAACAGAGCACCCTGTATGGTCATTAGAGCTTGACAGTTTTCTGTTGACTTTGCCAATTGCTGATAGGCCTCGGCCCAATTGTCACGTGAATCAGTTGTTAGAATGCCGTAAGGAATACCAAAATCTTTTTCAGCTGCCATGATCTTATCCAGCTGCTTAGCCAATAAACCGGCGGACAGTACGTTGCCATCGGCACCATACAAGCCCAATTTGTAAAACTGTTGAATTGTAAAGAAAAGTATTATAATAATAATTTGCAGAAGATCATTGTAAGAGAAGACTTGCATGATTTTTGTAGATGACAACAACATAGATTGATGTGGGATTGTAGACAATGCGATCGGTTCCCTCGACCGGAATGCGACAGGTGCCAAAGACTTTGCCAAACTGACTGTTGTCCAACTCGTTTTTGCCCATTTTAACAATTGGAATCTTGCCAGCATCCACGATACCCTTGAATTCAGCCAGGCCAAATATGACTTTAGCCGTATAATCGACATATTCTCGCGTATTTTTAAACTTTTGATGTGGAAATGTCATGCCGGGACTAACATAGACGGTGACTGGATCGCGATACTTCATATAGGCATTGGTCAGCCAGCGATGCGCTAACCAGTTTCTCTCCCGTTTCCCCACCTGCTCCAGGAGACTCTGCAACTCGTTGCCCTCATTGTTCTTGAATTTTTCAGTTATTTCCTTTTGCTTCTCAAATTCCTTGGGCGTCAGCAGTGGTTGGGCGGTAAGCAGAAAACGTTCCAGGGTATCATTTAGGGGCAGTACAGGGTATCTTAAAAGATTCTGCTTGGCTTCCAACTCCTCCAACTTGTCTTTGGCTCCAGGGGAAGACTGACTGCTATAACTGGCGGGCATCGCTTTGGCCAGAGCATTTGGACTCTGATTGATGGACAGTTTGGTCTGTTTAAGATATGTTATCGATTGATTAATCGTCAGTTTTAACTGATTAATTGAACTCTTACCAGATTCCAAATGACTTTTCCATTGCTCAGTAGTCTCATCTCAGAGGTGGGAGGAGTTTTAATTGTTCTCACAACGGGGGCGCTGCAAAGCGTACGAGAATATGTGCACAATTTTATGTTAATCCAAAGGTTAAACATTTAAACATTGTATGTGTATTTGTGTCTTTCTTGTGTGTGTGATAGATAGCGAGTACAATTGTTCACCTTTGATATGTGTGCATAATCGGTTAGAATTGCGTTAGTTGCTGCGTTAAGATTAACGCTGATTAGCGACAAGCAACAAAAAACAATTGGTATATATTACCGAAAGGAGAGTTTAAACGGCCACTAATCAATTAATTTGTCCACGTAGACACAACTGCAGTCAGTCTCTGCGGTTGATATCAAGAAAACGACGACCGGTTTCGATACAACCGACTGCCAAACTGTGCTCTTGCTGCCTCTGCCTCTGCTGCCTGCTGCATACTTGTTGCCGCCGCTGTTATCGGTGTTTGCTATCGCTGCCGACGTCAACGACGTTGTCATCGAAATGGAAAGTGAGAGCGATAACAAGAGTGGATTTAAAGAGAGCAGTCGCTGCAAAAGTGGGGAAGAGAGTCGCCCTATTCATTGTTTATTGGGAGATGCAGACGTTTTTAAAATACAATAACAATTTTTGCACATTTTGTTTATCTCCATTTAACAATAACAATTGCATTAGCATACATATGTTTGCTTTTTCATTTAGTACGAACGAAATAACGCTGATCGTGTCACGACAGCACTGCAGCTAAGCTCTCTGAGCCCTCAATTGCTTTCTGATGTGCTCCGCTGCTTTATATTTACCGCTGGAATTGAAAAATATATCCATATTAAAAATGCTATTTCTGTCCTTTCCTGCAATTGTAAGCACTCTCCTGTGTTGCACTGCGTCCGTCCGTCTTCATCATCAGTTGTCCCATGTCAGCCAGGGCAAATTCAATGGCCCTAGCATAGTTTGTGGCGCTGATCTTTGGCTTGAGGTTCCACGAAGAGATGGCAAAGATAATGTCAGACTCGCGTGGATTATAACAGCAGCCGTAACCCTGCGAATTGTATGGTCCAAAAGCCATGAATCCATCATTTGGTGTCGCCATCTGTGCGCTACGAATTTGAAAATTTGTGGACTTCAAGTAGCCATGGGAGCAAAAGAAATCCGGCAATGCCATGGCATGCTCCATTGCCATCTGCCGCAAACCAAACAGATGACGATCCACGGCATGTCCTAGCATGGCCAACTTGGTCTGCTCCTGGTGGTAATCAACTGCTGAACGTAATGCCGCCTCACGTTTTTTTAACGAGGCCGTCTTCGAGGTCATGGCGTGAACAAAAGCCAAAGATTCAGTGGAAGCGGAGCGTATGGCTTCAGTGCGTCCACATTTAAAGATGCGCAGATGAGCTGACTCACACTGAGCGGGGAGCTCCTGATGCAGACGATAGAATGCCAGCTGTAGGGCCATCTGTATGAAGCTATCCGGCGATAAGGTCTGCCTTTTGATTAGGCTCTTGCCGTAGCAGGGAAACTTGAAGACCTCCAGACATAATCTGCTGCAAATCTTATTGATATTTCGACGAGCTGCTGCCAACCAAAAAGCTAAGGATTCATCCAGTTTGTTAAAGTGTAGAGGATGCGGTTGTTCAAATACCTTAATGGATCCACTATCTTTGCATTCAGTAGGATTCATGCTGCAATATTAACCATGATAAACCCATTAGAATCTACCTATTATAACCATTTCTTTACTTACATATTTGCTTGGACAAAGTCCATGATTGTTACCGCCGGCTGAGGATCAGCAGGAGCATTCTCAATGCAAATACCTGCCATGCCATTGGGATTCACAATAAGTTGCAGAGTTTTGTCCATCCAACGATTGGCGCTGTTCTCATTAAAGCCACCGCCATGAAGCAGTTGCCCAGCCTGTATGGAGCGTTCCTCACTTTTGCTTTGCATCTGTACATACTCATCCAGGGAGACGGTAAAGAGCGACCGTTCAATGCACTGCACCACTGTGCGATTGTTTTCCTCGCTACACAGTGCTTCATATGCTTTAGTCCAATGATCCCGCGTTTCGTGGGTGAGCAGTCCAATCTCAGCACCTGGCGATCGGTTGCTTTGTAGAATACTTAACAAATGATTTCGCAACTGATCGATATTCAGTATACGACCCTTGGTACTGTAAACGGGTAGCTTGTAAAACTGCGAAAGGGGGGAATCACGTGATTTATAAAAGCTGTAACTGGGGCTTAAGATCCTTATGTAGTTGTTCCTACTTTTATTTAAAACTTACGTTATTTTTGTGTATGACAACAACGTAATCGGAATCGCATTGCTCAATAATATCGCAGCTACGTTGAGGTTTGCGCACTGTACCAAATACTTTGTAATACTGACTGTTGTCCAGATCAAAACTCTCCGCTGTATTACTCGGAATACGATCCAACTCCAGCAGATTCTTGAACTCACACATGCCGTAAATGGCTTTAGCAGTGAAATGTGCAAAGTCAATGGCATTGCGAAAGTCCTGTTTGGGAAAGGCCAGACAAGGACTCGAGAAGACGGTGAGAGGAGCACGATTTCGCAGATATTTTGATGTGATCCAACGTTCTGCCAACCAATTGTTCTGCTGTCTGCCCGCCTCCTCTAGCAGCTTCTGCAAATCTGCTCCCTTGTTGTGCAAAAAGTCGTTTGTCAGCTCCTGTTGCTTAAGGAAAGCATCACCGGTAAAGAAGGGACGCAGGCTGTTCAAATAGCGTTGAAGTGTCTCTTCCAGCGGTACCACTGGGTACGATACTTCCTTCAGCGGTAGAGTAACAGTTTGAGCCTTTAGTCGTGGCCCAACTGTGCTCTCAAATTGCTTGACATCAATGGGTTGCTCAAAAGAAGTGGATATCTCTGCTGGACATACTGCGACTGAGTTTGTGGAATGCTTTCGGATTGTGAGTTGTTTGCTTTTGCCCTCATCCTCGATGTGTTGCGGAGCAGCGGCAGTTGTAGAACTGGGCGCAGGGTATGGCTCAAATTGTTCTGTCCAAGTTTTGAAATAGTTAAATACCCTATGAATAAGACGATGCTCCTCAATGGGCGATGCTTTATTGGACTTGTTACTGTAGCTACGCACATTGCTCAAGATCATTTCACTCCCAAATACAGCACGCATAACGAAATTTAGTTAAATATCCAAAAAAAGAAGAGTAGTAAAAGTGATTTCGAGTTTAGTTTTAGCGACTTGACTGTTAAAAACAACTAGATCGATCCTTTTTGAATAGTTTAAAAGCTGTATTTAATATCACTGACAAATTTAAATTATAAATCATTCCGAGACTATAATTTGGACTTTGGTTTCTTGCACTGTGCATCTGCGTCGAGTACATCCCGCATCTCCTGTAACGCCTTCGTTAAGGTATTGGCGTACTTGTCGGCATCGGTTTCAGCATTACGCCTCCATGAGGCGATGCACACAATAATATCGTGATCCCTTGGATTGTAACAGGCGGCATAGCCATCATCAGTGTATGGACCGTAACCCAAGAAGGCTTTGTATACGGTGGCCACCTGTGATGTTGACATACGATAGTGCATGGACTTTGTGTAGCCAATCGATGAATAGAACTCTGGAATGGGTAAGTTATGCTCCAGAGCCATCAACTTGAGGCCAAGCAGATGGCGATCTACTCCAACGCCTTGCAACGCGAGTCTTGCATTTTTCTGATGTCCTGAAACCGCTTCACGCAACAGACGAGCCTTCTCCTCCACCGTGGACTTGGCATTTGTCATCGCTTTGCAGAAGGCCAGCGATTCATTGGAGCAGGAGCGTATGGTTTCAGTGCGTCCGTTCTCAAAGACACGCAAATGTGCGGATTCATATTGGGCAGCGGGTATCTTGTGCAATCTGCAAATACACAAAACATTAGACTATAAAGCAGACTAAAAGTTTAATTTGTTATCTACTTGTAGAAAGCCAACTGCAAGGCCATTTGGACAAAGCTGTCGGGTCCCAGCTTCTGCTTTTTAATGTAATCCTTTCCAAATCTCTTGAACTGTAAAACGTTAATGTGCAGATCCTTAACTAGCTTATCGATATTTTTCGTCGCAATGAATATCCATTGATTCACACATTCATTTAGCGGGGCGAATGAAATCTTCTCCGGATCACAACAAATTTCAGATGAGCCACAACTGCCGTAGTCTTTATCATTCTCCCTTGAATAGAACATATGTTTAATTATTAAAAAAACAGAACTATTGTTTTCCTAGACTTACATGTTCTTCGCCACGAAGTCCATCATCATGGCAATGGGTTGACCTTCAGCTGGGGCATGCTCATAGGTGAAGCCGACGTTTCCATTTGGATTTACCACCAATTGAATGGTTTTGTCCATCCAACGGTTGCCACTGTTTGCTCTGCTACCGCTGCCATGAATTAGGCCTAGCATTAATTGACTCATCCCCTGTCCTGGTTCAAAGCTAACACATTGATCCAGCGATACGGAGAACAGAGCACCCTGTATAATCTTGAGCGCTTTACAGTTTTGCGGTGACTTTGCCAATTGCTCATATGCCTCCGCCCAATTGTCCCGTGTGTCTGTTGTTAGAATGCCGTAAGGAACACCAAAATCTTTTTCCGCTGCCATGATCTTCTTCAGCTGCTTAGCCAATGACTTGGCAGACAATACTATTCCGTCGTAGCCGTACAAGCACAATTTATAGAACTGTTGGGTTAAAGACAAAAAATAATAAACATAATGCATAGAGGATAGAATTAAAAAGATCAAGACTTGCATGATTTTTGTAGATGACAATAAAATAATTGGAAGAAGGATTGTAGACCAAACGATCTGTTCCTGGTACTGGAATGCGACACGTGCCAAAAACCTTTTCAAACTGACTGTTGTCCAACTCATTTTCGCCCAATTTGACAACCGGTATCTCGCCGGCTTCTACCATATCTCGGAATTCTCCCAGACCGTAAATGCATTTGGCCGTATAGTTGATAAATTCACGCATATTTTGAAAATTTTGATGTGGAAATGTCATGCCGGGACTGCTATACGATGTGACTGGTTCACGATTAGTCAAATAGGCATAGATTTGCCAGCGTAATGCCAACCAGTTCTTCTCACGTTTCCCCACCTCCTCCAGGAGACACTGCAACTCAAGGCCCTCTTTGTCCTTGAACTTTTCAGTTATTTCCTTCTGCTTCTCAAATTCCTTGGGCGTCAGCAGCGGTTGGACACTAAGCAGAAAACGTTCCAATGTATCATTTAAAGGCAGTACAGGGTATTTTAAAAGCTTTTGCTTAGATTCTGTATTTTCCTCATCACAATCAGTGAAAGATTTTCTGCTATAACTGGAGGATATCAATTGGAAAATGACATTTGGTGTCTGTTTGCTGATGGACAGGTTGGTCTGTTTAAGAAATAAATCATGAAGCATGAATTGATTCTGACTAACTTGATTTCTTACCAGATTCCAAAAGATTTTCCCATTGTCCAATAGTTTCATTTTGGAGGTGGTGGGTGTCTTAGCTATTCTTTAACTGGGGCGCTGTAAATGTTATGTTAAATAATCCATGTATGCAACTGTGCAAGAGTACAATTGTTTACCTTTTGGCATGTGTGAAAAGTTGTTTAAAAGTGTCATAGCAGCTGTGTTAAAATGAACGCAGGCAGTAATAAGCCAAAATAAAACAATTAACATATTGCCGAAATTAATATCAATTATATATAAATTAATAGACCACTTCAAAAGAGTGCTCTTGCTGTCGCTGCTTGCACTTGTTGCTCACGCTCATGTCGATTTGTTATCGCTGCCAATGCCGACGTCGCAACGCGTCGCAGTTGACATCGGCATCGATATCGGAATTAAAAGTGAGAGCGAAATAAGAGATATTTTTTTGCAATTTGTCTTTTTGTTTTGGTATCGAGGGTTCAAAGTTTATGCATAAATCTTTGCTTACCCTGCAGCACTGTGCTTTGCAGACGTTTTACGGCAGCTGGGTTTAATTCCCTTCCAGATGATTTAGGGCTACAATAAATTTTGACGTTTTAAAAATATACATATGATTTGAGTATTTAAAACAGTAACCTAACTTTGATATAACGATCATCCATTATACAATTTATTTAGCCCATATATCACCAAACTATTTTCAATTGTTAATGAAAAATAGTGCAAAACAAAAAAATATTAACAAATGTAATCAAATCACAAGCTTCAGTGATGAGCAATACTTTTAGTCAGGCCATACGTGAGGAGTACATTATATTAAATGGTGGAGCAATTGCTGTTAATTGTGCGGTCCGTTACAGAGTAGAACAGATTTAAATGTCTTGGCGAAGGTGGAGTAAATTCAGTAAGATTAGCATAGCACTTTTAACGCAGCAACAATAAAACAATTTTAAATTAAGTGTAATGCTGGTAAAAATGTTTATGTATTTTTAGAGTTCTTTTAATTAATTTGCAAGTGACAACAAAAACCCAGAAAGCGCATACCTCCCACAAAAATGTATCAGTTACCATACTAATGATCCAATGTAGCAAAGCTCCTAAATGTACCATGTGTTACAACAAATGTACCAAGTGTATGAAAAAATGTACCACATTTGGCAAACATGCGTTTTAATGATATTTTTCTCTTGTAATCTAAATATTCAATGAAAACAATTAGGAATTAAAAGTTTTTGATTTTTAATTTTAATTTATTTTGCACTTTAAAAGCTAAAATTACATGTTCTAAGGCTAAGATAATGTATAAGTTGTCTTGCGAACGCTTTATGTGCAATGCGTTTGCTCATAAATTCAGATTCAATACAAAAATCACAGCAATTCTTAGCATAGTAGATTACGATCTTGAAACTACAATTGATGTGCAAATTTCTTTTCAAGCTTTCATCATAATTTGCTTTAATTCATAGTTAAATTCAAATTATATATGGGGAGGCACCTCATGGAGGTGACTTGTTAACTAAATTTATGGTATTATTATTATATCATATATAGCGAACAAACCTTACAAGCGATATATAAATAACTCCATTCAAATGTTTTTGTTTAAAGTCAGGACTTATTAGTACTGTTTTTACTAAATATACTATATACAAAGGATATATGTATGTTGGTGTTCTAAGTTTTTGTTTCTTTTTTTTTGTTTTTGTTTTTTTTTGTGAGGGGACAACAATTATCGGTATTTGTTTTTTTGTTTGTAAAGCTATCACAGTAATAAAAGCAGCAATTAAATGGCTTTCATATTATTTACACTATATAAAATGCTATATAAAACCAAAGCGGCGATGCCGATGCCCAACCGAACTAGCACACTAAATTCCATACATATATCATACATCTTCATCATCTTCATCATCATCATCCTTATCTTTATCATATGGATACCGACAACCTAAACTAAATGTTAAATATGTTAGCTGACTTAATGTTAAACATGCTTCGTAGCCGCCGCTGTCCCGCCAAATTGTTCGGGATGTGCAAAGGGTGTCCAACTGTTACTGCTACTGTTATTGGTGCTGTTCCTCTCTCTCTCCCCGCTAACATTAACATGAGAGCGGGAGCTGTTCGCCGATGATGGAGTCGAAGCAAAGCCGCTGCTGGCCAAACTAACGCCCAGCTGTAAATGTCAAATAAGAAAAAAGAAAGCAAATAGATTTATACCAAGCTATAAAAATTAATTAACATATCAATGCTATGAGTATTAACGGCAAAAGTGTGTTTGCAAATCTCCTTAAAAGAATCTACACGCGTGAGAGATTTAAAAAGTTATGAGGTTTGCCCCGAAAACGAGTTTTGTTGTGTGTCGCCTGTTGCCAATTGCCTCCAAAACTTAATCAATTCCATATAACGCACTCGTAAATTTTGACTATAAACAAAAACAACATAATGAACGTAAACTCCCGCTGTCAGACACGTTAGACAGCTTGGCGTCGATTTCCTGACGCACTCTACACATAGAGCTGGGCAAAATATCGATGTTTCGTGGAAAATAAAAAACGACAAGAATCGATAAGTTACATAACATAGCGTTATAAACAAAAAGGCGCATAAATTTACTTTAAAAGTTTGGAGAGAAATAGGACTCAGCTTTGAAACTGAGGCATTAGAAAAATGGTCTGTTAGAGTGAAAATAATATCGAACAAATCTAAATATCAAATACAACTATCGAACGATGCTCTCCCAGCTGAACAACTTAACCAGATCATTAGATCGAGTTTTAATTGGAGTCAATGACTTAAGAAATTAAAAATCCAAGTTAATTTGTAAGTTGTTTTACCTGTTGCTTCGCTCCAGTGCTGCAACGACCAACTGCCTCCAAATCCACATCCAAATCATGATCCTCGAAGCAACTTATGCATATCTCTTCATCATCAGAGCAAGGATCAGCTTCAATGCATGAACTGGATGCGGTGGAATTGCGGCTCAGTGTCACAGTGTCGCTATCATTGCCCTCATCGCTGCTCTCCATCTCGGCATCGGAGGAGGAGGAGAGTGCTGGCTCCAGTTCCAAGGCGTACGCAGATGGACGACGCTCCTGGTAGGTCGCACCGCTGTCGCCTTCATCATCACCACTGTTGCTATCACGTATTATGACATGCTTCGTGCATCGCGCTGGCATATCGTCCAGCAGCTTGAACTCACACGGATTGTACACCTGATTGCCACTGGGCACAACTGTGACTCCGCTACCGTTGAGATTTTGCAGTAAATTGACACGCACATATTTGCCATCGGAAATGGTCGCTTGCCGCGTAAAACTGGACATGTGGAGTGTGGCACGAGTTATGGCATAAACCAGCAAACTGACGCCCAGTATTAGAGCACCCCAGAAACCCAGGGGATTCACCAGCGGCAAGATATTCAGATAGAAATTAAAGCGTGTGTCCAGCTCATCGGGCAGTTTGGGCATCATCTAAACAAAGCATTAAATATATGTACATAAAGATAAAATTATCGAATTTAAATAAATTATTTGTTTTAAACTTACAATTTCGAACCACAGCATGGGAGCGGTCAGATGACTAAACTGTTCAACTTGTTTGTAGTTGTGTAAGTCCTTGAAGTGCATGTTGATTTGCACTTTTACGGACAGCGACAACGGCAGTCCGGATTCCTGGAAAAAAAACAAAAACCGAAATATGCAATTAATTTATGAACTATGCGGTAGTAAGGTCTCATTGATTGCCATTGCCTGTCGGCTACACTTGGCCTAATTTCATTTAATTGTTCGGCTTAAATAATGATATAGGCCTGGTGCCAGTTGTCCTTAGGCTATCGTTTATGTTTCTCAAATATTTCGAGTATTTCCCACTGAAACTGGTAATACTTGAGATGAAATTGCTACAAATTGACTAAATTATTTGATTGATTTGAGCGATCGGTTTTTAATTGTTTTTATACATAAATTTTTACGCTTTTAATTGCTTTAGTTTTGATTTAATGGGACAAGCTGCGGGTAGCAACAAGAATTTTTGTTAAATATGCCAAAAACAACACTTAAATCAGAAGTGTACCCAGTTTTCATAAAATGTACCCATAGCACTAAACTATCAAAAAGGGAAGAAATATGCTTGCGTACTGTTTGTGGGCGAGCTGTACAGGAAATATCGATAAGCGATAATCGCTAGTTGGCAGTTGGAAATTGTACAAACAAAATGCAATTAATTTGAAAGTTACAACGGAAGCACTCAACATAGAATTTAGCTAAGATTTATGCATGCCAATAAAATAAGCTAATCTGACGCGCACTTAAAATCATATCAATTTCCTGCTATACAAATATACATATAAACAAACGTACATACATTACACATATTGTTTTATTTTTATTGATCTTGCCTTTAGGAAAAAAACAGTTTGATCGTGACTAACTGCATTTACGGTTAACTTAATTAGCCGGAAATGTAAATATTCAAAACTTGAGCTGATATTTAATGTAATATCATGTAAAATCAATTTCTAGAAGGTAAACAAAGTTTATCATCGGCTGACAGCTAATACAACAGCAATAACTAATTGAATTTTTTAAACAAGTTAATTGTAACACTTAATGTGCATTTTATAATTTCATTTTCATTTTAGATTGCCTATATTTTCGATCGTTTAGTTGATTGTTTTACAGATGCTGCAGTTGTTACTCCTGACACTGATTGACAAATTGAAAGTTGCTGCCATTAATGCGACATTAATAACAAGAGCAACTGCAACAAGGTGATTTTTTTTTATGTTTTGTTTTTTGAACTACACACAGTCAAGGTTATTTCATAAATTTATATGTATGTACTACTTACCGGTTGGATGACAAATGCTGTGGAGTGCTTTTCAGGATCAGGCTCCATGCCGGTAACATTCTCCACGAGTCCAACATCGCCATTCATAAAGTGTGGAAAACTTAGGGAGATGGGGAAACCGTAGTAACAATCTGTGACGTCAATCAAGCCAACCGGCTGACAATCACCTAAAAGCAGCAGCAATTGAGAAAAAAGAGACAACAACATTAAAACTTTAGTAATCTATGGTTTTAGCCTCTACACTAGTGTCTTTTACTATATTTCTATGAATTGAGAATGAATTATGATTTATAACCAATATAAAAACTTATGTTCAAAATTTAGTTACAATCGATTTTAAGCCAGAGAAACAAGCAGTTCTGGTTTTTAATAAACACAAAAAGTTTTCGAGATTTTGGTTTTTGTTGACGTTTGTTTAAAGTATAATGATTAAGTCAAACGCCTGAGAAAGCACGAGATCAGTTCGACTATGGCTTTTCAACTTGTTTTTCTAGAGGTTAAAGTAACGGAAAAGTTTAACAATCGATAGTAAAACTCAGTAACAAAAAAAAAAGCACATTGTGAGACTCCCAATTAAGGCAATCGATTGCGTGTCAAAGATTCTGACGCGTAGTTTAGCGAGTACTAAATAATACCAGTTGTACGTATTATTACAGGCTTTAAAGTTAATGCGAAGTGAATATCATGGTTAACGTCTACGTCATATCGTTTATGGAATATTTTTTTTTAATTTAATCTGTACGATGCCATAAAAAACACTCACTGATCATATCATTAAGGAAATGTTTAGTATATCACATGGCAACAAAAGCTTCAAATCAGTTGATATCAATAACTGTGTTCCATTTTACCATAAAAATTACAAAATTTTCTATTTAGCAGGTATTGTATGCCGCAATTTAAAAAGCAACGTTTAAAAAAAAAACAAGAATTTGTTGTGCTTTGCACTGGGCAATTAAGCCCACTGACGTTGGCTATAAAGATTGAGACGTAGGTCGATCGATGTTGTTGTTGTTGTTGTGCTATAAAACTGTTGCAATAACCAGCCAGTAAAAGCAACAAAGGTTCCAGAAAGTTTTTTAATTGTTAAAGTAATTAGTGCGAATCGAGACTGGCATTAACATTTATTACCGTAGTTTATGACCTTAATTATTGATTGAGTTATAAGCAAGTTAATTAATTACTTACCTCTGCGACAGAAACACTTGTTGTTCTCATTTATTACACCGTTATCAAAGGCATTATCCTCGAACACATAGTTGTAACCCTTAAGACTGCCAAATGTGCGCTCTTCCCCAACACGATACTAAAGAAGTTACGATATAAAATTAATGTAAAACTTTTTAATATAACATTTATTACTTACCAAATTGATGGGCCTGCACATGCTCTTTCTGAAGAACTTGACCGTATCATTGGGTTGTATGAAACTCCTGAACTTGGTGCCATCCGAGGCATACTCAATATTACTACAATGATCACCCTCCCACTGTGGCAGTGTCTTCTCTCCGCGATAGGTGTCATACAGGCCCGATATTGCCGGATCTGGCACACCCGTATAGAACGTCTCGAAGTCAGTTGAGAAGTCATACATGCGATCGATTAATCCGACTTTCTCGAACGATATCCAATTGGGCAAGAAAGTGTTGCCCAATGTGGCAAGGGCCGATGGAAAGCCAAACATAAACTCCTTCGCTGTCATCCGCACAATCGGTTCCGATTTGGTACTGGCAAAAAGTCCTTGCAACGGCAGTCGGACAAAGAACAAATTTGAATCGGCAGTGAGATGAGAGATCGCCTGGAAAATGGAAGGAAATATTTATATAAAAATGAAATATGATAAGTATGGTATATTATTATAACAACAGGGTAACTAATTTTCAGAGTTTATCTTATTAGAAGGTTTGCTTTAGTAAATCCCCTGTCAGGATACATAAGTCATATTTAATGAGTGTATATCTACTACTGGGTTTTTTCTGTAAAGGGTGTCAGCCTCGGGTGCCTATTATTGCCGTCATTACAGTCAATAAATGGAACACCTAATGGCCCAGTAATTGCATACTTCCTGTGTAGCTGTTTAGTTAAAATAAAGTCAAGTGACAGACAGACTGACATGTTCTAGATATTCTAGGGCCCCAAATGCATTATTTATAATTTTGTTCAGATTACATTGCACCCGGATACGATTGAAACGCAATCAAATTCCGTTCAACATGTGCTAACTTTTTAGTATACTTCTTCTTCTTCTTCATCTAATCTAGAAAATTGTAAGAATTTGTTTAGTTATTTTTTTTTTCTGCTGCCTTTAACGCTGTTTTATTTGGCATAAATTAAGCAAGTTAATTTAATTGCATTTAATGCTAATTTTAAATACTTTTAATTGAAACATCATAAAGTCAACAATTAATTATACTTAGTTACATATACAAAAAAAAAAAAATAATATAAAATAAAATAAACTGTGCATTGATTGAATGTTGCATTGAAGTGTGATTTGTTTACGATATCAAATGCGATATCGTCATTAATCAGTGAAAATTGCTGACAAAAACAAACACGCCCACAGACGGCAGCAATTATTATTGTTGTAATAATAAATACGGCAGCAACAACAGCAGCAGCAGCAACAACAGCAGCAGCAACAGCAACTACTAAATCATCGTTAGAGCAAAACTTTCGAAAACTTAAATTGTATATGCGTGCAACAGAGAATGAGAGAGGGAGATAGCTCGTAAATAACGGTTGCAGTTACGTTGGGCGCCAACTTTTGGCAATTCTCACTCACAATAACTGACTGTTACTCCTTCTCTTGCTATTCCTGTCGCACCCACAACTAATCCATCTATGCAACTTAATTGCCAAACATTTAGTTAAATCTAAATTAACCATTTTTTTGGCTAATTTAAGCGTTTTACTGTTGTTGTTGTTGCTGTTGCTAATTTACAACGTTTATTGACCTAAGCTGCAGTGTAGTTGTTGTTTCAGAATTAGCTGTTTACATTTTAATAACTTTTACAACTGAGAAACACCTTAGAGTGAGTATGTTAAGTATGCTTTTTGGCAGATTTTTAGCTAGAAATTTTAAACTATAAAGAAACCTTATTTGAAACAAGTTTGCTCTAAAATATATTTTAAAAAATTTAGTAATATTTAGAAACTTTATTCAAATCTGTTAACTTTTAACATCCCAAACTATGTACTATATAAAATAGCTTTTAGGGTATTCCAACTTCGCTTTTGCAAATATATATTATTTGCTTTAATCTAATTTGTTGCCTTTTGTCATGTTCGTGGCACGCGATACTTATAACTATTGTTTACAGTAAGTTAACGGAATATTGAATAGTTATTTTCCAGCAAAGGAAAATGAAATGAACCTGGTATGTCGTGCAGCTGGATTGACAAATAGACAATGATTATAGACTAATCAGATAAGACTAGCGTATTATATCATTGAGATTGCTTTATAAATGGGTGTGCAATCAAAGTTCAAAGAACAGTTAATTAACAAACTGCAAAGTGTAATTAACTGCTAAGTACTACTTTCCAGTTGGGAAATACCTGTAACACGATTTACTATTAAACTGTTTGTTGTTTTTTCTATAAAACGTTTGTGACATTCCAGATGCTATAGAGTACTATAGAGTACTTAAGTACTTACCAGCATGGCTATGTTGAGCATAATGACCTCGTCGTCCTCGCGACGTCCTTCAGACAAATGCTCCTGCCAGACCAATGGATGACTGGGTGTGGTGGACATGGTGTTGTTGTCATTGAACGTAATATTCTCATGTGTCATCAGCTCCCTATGAATAAAGATTATATTAGATCAGCTGCTCTAAAGTGTTTCAAGCATCGCACTTACTTGTAGACATAGGGCCCGACTTGCTCTACTTGTAGCTTTTCGCGACCCGCGAGAAAGGCTTCGGCATTTGTGATATTGAATAAGTAGATTTTGATATACAAATCGACTGGTGGCTGGGCCCAAAGATTGAATATCTCTCCATTGTCGGCCATTACCAATTTCTGCAAGAATTCATAATAGATCATGAATATAAATACAAATAAATATGGAACGTTCAATGGCAAGCCAAATTGCAATATAAACCCAAAAACGGAATGCATTTATGAAAACTATGTACGGGGCGCTACGTGTTTATAACGAAGGCCCCATTGGAGGGGGAGGTGGATGGGAGAAGGTGTTTGCTTCGGTATAGACCCCGAGAAACGCATAAGTGTTTGACCATTTAGCCGAAAGGCTAAGGACGGCAGTTAAAATGAGCTTTACTTTCGGTTTATTGGACTCACTTACCCATTTGAATATCAAATCGTAGGGTTGAAACACTTTAACCAGCACCGCCGTTGTTATAGCCAAAAATCCAATGGCCAGCAACAAAAAGGCACCTGCAAAAAAAAGCGTAAAAGAAGAAGAAATATGATAAAAATAAGTGGTTGTATCGTCGAGTACATATAAATAACCTCATTAAGTTAATTAAGCCACGATTAATTAATTATGCATAAATAGTTAAGACTGGAACTGAGGGGTGTGTGTGATTGTGTGTGTGTGTTAGACACGCGAAAATGAAAATTGACTAACAACAACATAAATTTGCATATTCTAAATGATATTCTTATCATTTGCGGCACACGAAATTATTGTATTTCAATACCTCCCATCAAGAATCTAAATATAATTCATTCTTTTTTTTTTTTGGAATACGCGTGTTTGAAGAATTAAAAACTTTGTCACGTGGCTTGTAATAAGACTTGTGGCAACTACTAGTCCATGTGAACTGGGTAACACGTGGAGAAATTTCTAAGAAATTTTGTGTATGCAAAGCATAACCAAGGCGGGCTAAATAGCGCATACTGACCCTGAGTAAATCAGTAAGTTAAGTATATTAATCGAGATGGAAAGCATTATGTCTGAGCACGACAGGGCCGAGACAGCTTAGAGACAACGCAAAATCAGGCGATTAACTCGTGAGTAGATTGAGATGCATGCACAGTAGTAACATATAGTGAGTATATGTATATCCACAAACTCAACAAGTTATTCGCAACGTAAGTTATTCGCGATTCACGGACCCGGCATACTATATTGTCACCGCCCCGATGCGATGCGACAACGGCTACTACTTGCCATATATGCGTGCATATAAATATCTTCATTACGACAACAACAACATTAGCAACAACAACAACAGCAACAACACCAGTAGTAAGAACAACAGCAACTGAGCACAGTGTTAACACCGTCAGTAATCAATTATGAGTGTTAACGTTGTGGACTTGTCAACTTGTTTTTCTCGTTGTATTATTGTTTTTGCTGTTGTCCAAGTTGCACTGGTCAAGAACTTGTCTATTGTGTGTTGCACAGATATGTACATGCTTCTATAGAAATTGTGCTGCAATGCGTGGCAGCGACACGTGAATTGAAAAATCCCCCTTCGCAGATGGTATCGAAAGAACTGGTTTCACTTTTTTTTACTTCAATTTTTATCACAACCAACGATCAGCATTCAAATACTAATTTAAGTATGTTGTCTTTCCTCGCTTCTGCCAAGGAATAGAGGAATATTTCATACTAGCCTCAGTCTCTTCTCATGCTGCAACTTGTTTGGCTCTTAAAAACGGGGTTTACTATTGCATTGCAAAAGGCAAAAGTGGTTTAATGTTATTGTCTTAAGACTGGGTCCTATTTGTGGAACAACAACTTAAAACTTCCTTATATGTGATAGTTTATATACACTATAACTTACTTTACATATCTCATATAATATCTTATTTTAAATTAATTTTTTCTGGTGTGGTAAATTTTTAAATTTAAAATACTTATTTGAAATCCAGCTATAACAAATATTGGGAATAGACTGTAAACTAGTTAGGTATATGACAAATGTATGAATGAGTTGCAATAGGAAAATTTCAGTTATGTCAAATACTATGAAAGTAAAATATCTAAATACTATATGGAATTGAAATACATATTCAGTCTGAATAAACTGCTTTACCGCATTTAATGACACTCATTAAATCACCGCATTTTCCATAATAATCAACAAACAGCAAGCAGACAAACAAATCTATATAAATATTTATAATAGAATTATCAGTTTGTATCGGTTACTGCACATCTAAAACACACACACTTTGAAATTATTGAACATTTTGTTAATGATCATTATGATTCACGCACGACGTTAGCAGTTAAGCTGATCTTGATCTTGATCTTGAGCTTTAGGATTTAGGAATTAAGAATAAACCGCATAGCGCATATCGACTTCGTTGCGACCTTGTTTAACGTATTCTTGTTGCCATTTTTTTGCCATTTTTTTTTATTGTTGCTGTTGTATTGTCTCGTGCGTTTTGTGGTCATCATATGCTGACATTGAACTTGTTCTTTGTGTCTGTTGCTTGTGTTGCTTCTTCCAATCCTGTTGTGTAACCTGTTTACAGGGGATTTTCCTTTCTTTCAATAGCAGTTGGGCAGCTGCATCAAGCGATTGGAATTCCTTCTTTTATGGCACTCTTATTAGCCCAGTTTTAAAAGCAAGCCATGAGCTTATGTTGTTATGAAAACAGTCTTGAAATTTGGGAACAGGGAATTAATTTAAATTTTTAACCAAAAGCTTTGAGACTGAGAAAAAAAGTCTGAGACTTTTGAAACTAGAACCCTTTAATTGAAGTAAATCCACAAGTCACTAATTTAATCACTGTCGATTAACAAACACAAAAGTTTTTTGAATTTGCCATTTGATGACGTCAAAATGGGAAACCGAGCTTAAAACGGTCTATCACCTCTAAAGCAAACCTTCTTATTTGCTTTTTAATGGGCATGACTAATATAGTGTTACAAGCATATGCTTATATTTATAGAAACGTGAACTATAAAATCGTATCTTGGGCGTATCGAATGTTCTTAACTTGATTTCTAATTGGATCTTACACATCAGTTGACGGCGATCTTGCAGCTGTTGCAAGTGTCGCAGCTTCTCGAGCGAGAAGCGGCGATGCGAGTAGAGTGCACCGAGAAAGTCCTTCAAGGACTGACGCCGCATACGGCGACGCACCACCGTCATGCTGTTGCCGGGAACGTGGTGGCTATTTTCGATTTAACTGTTAAAGTTGTTGATTTGATGTGATCGTTGCAAAGTCAAAGCCAAACTAATTGTCGTTAAATTGTCAAGGGTCCGATGTACCCTCGGCTACTTTCATTTCAAGCTCAAGCAGTTATTAATTGCTTTCAATACGCTTACAAAGGGTATAACAGACTAGTTATGAGCCGCTAATAAACATATATAATAATTCACCATTTTAAACTTTGACTTTAAAATACATTTTAGCCTCTACTAATAATTGAGTTTATTAAACGTTGCAAAGTTCAAATAAAGTCTTGTTTATGCAAATGTAGTATATAAATTAGGTAGCTTAGAGTATTTAACGTTCTTGGTGTCAGCAGCTGGTTATTTTGATTATTTTCGATTGGTTTTTAATCAATCGTTTTGTATGCAGTGCTGGTATGTGAATTTAGTGGTTAGGTGCAAACGACAAAGTTATGAACAAAGAGCGTTTGTCTATATTTAAATGTATGAAATCTTGATTTTTGTTTTCTTCGCTCGATTGTTGTTTCAATTTCAAATTTTGAATGCAAAAGTTTAATTGCTTTGTTTGTTTTGCCAAAAATTAGATACATATATACATTTGTATGTATTTGGCTTACATAGAATTGTATTCGATTATTCGATTATGTGTGGCACGTTCGACTGGTGCGCTTGCCACCCACATAGATTTGTCGAAGAGCTCGTGGGAATGTGCCACTAATTCGCAGTTGAAGCACGCAACGCACGCGTACAGCAACAACCATATCGAAAGTGACCACAACTACAACAACAACAACTGTCAACAACTGTCAAGTTCGTGTCTTAAGTCTTTTGTTTGCATTTCAATATAAATTTGGACTTAATTGAAGAAAAACAGGAATATAACACAAACAAGATTCTTTTCACAGTTTAAACAGCAGCAGCAACAATTGTTGCGTCATTTTAATAACTCGCTAATAAAGAAACAAAAACAAAAATGAAGGGCGGTATTTTAATCAAAGCTCAGAGTTGCGGTAGAACCTAACGTTCAGTTAGATCTTCAATTAAGATTATCTATCGTAGCCTGTAGGGCAAGTTGATTTCGTTAAATTGATTTAATCATCAGTTAAGACGCATAGCATATTGATTTATAATCGTGCCAACAATTGCTTTGTCAGCACAAAGAACCTGATCTCTATGTGATATACTCAATCTATTATATGACGTCATTTGAATTAAGACTCCGGCACTAAAAGGTGACTGACCAATTTCGAGTTAACTTAGTATTTGAAGTACGTCGAAATACCCTATGACCAGCATTGGTATTTCAAACTAGTTGTTAAATCTACAGTTGAGCTGGGTGACTGTAAAAGACCCAGCACACATGTATTGTGAGCTTGATTTGTGTACTTACAAAAAATTAGAAACCTAATAACTGGTTTAGTTTCCACAATAAGTGGCGAGTTATATGCTGCTTTATTGACCCATTTATTATTGGATAAGCAAGCCAAATTGATAGCTTTACTTGCTGTTTCCATATGCTAGGCAATTTCTCTTGATCACTGTTGGCCTAAACAAACAGTAGACAGCAGACAGCTGTTGAATATGCTATGTGGAATATGGGCATGAATCATTGCAGTATCTAGCATTTGACGATATTTATTTGCTCTCAATGATTTGGCAACTTTCGTTTAGTATACTGAGACTGAGACTGAGACTGAATGGCTCTGTCTCTGGCTCTGTCTGTAGCAGAAGGGGAATTACCTAAATAAGCAGATTGAAAGCTATGCGAAGAGCTTCTATTTTGAGCCATTTGGTTGTGGTTGACAAGTGTAAACAAAGCTGTAGCAAATTGATTATGCGATGGGGCGACGACAGGCTAAGTAATTAAACTGCATGGTGATTGCAACATTTCTGCAAAGTTTCAGCAACATGTTGCCAGCAACTGCAGACAGCTACTGCAACTTTAGCAACTGCAACTGCAGCTGGGCAATAACTGCAAGCCAGCATTTTTAATGAGTTTTATTATTATTATTTTGCAAATATTGCCTAAAAAAGAAAATTACAGTGAGTGGTAAAAGCTGACGCCCACCTTGTCTGGCACTGCATGTTGCAAGAGTCTAGTTTGGACTTTACAAGCAAAAATACGAAATTGTAGACATTTGGTAATGTGATTAAGGTAAATATTATCTGTGGTGTATTTAAGAATTGCTCAAAAATATGTGACTCCAAACAAGATATGGCCGTTAATACCGTTTAATATTCATTTAACATACCGTATCAATTTCAATGAATTGATGATTTGCGAATCAGACGAGATTGTTATAAATAGATACAAAAGTATCTGTAGTATGCAGATGCCTTAAACTCGTTTTAGCACTTAAGCACAGCTCGTAAGGCTTACAAAAATCAAAGCTCCCAGTTAGAGAGCTTAAGATTTAGACATTCTCTATATATGATAAATAATGAACAAACGTACATTTTACCTGTTCAAGCTGATGAGCTGATGCTGACGATGCCGCAAAACACTAAATTCTTATGTGGATTGACAGTCGTTTTTTTTTTTGGCTTTATCAGCAATGAACCGCTTTTTTGCATAAATAATTATTGCAAATAAAAGGCACAAAAAAAGAAGAAGAAACTACCACAAACAAAAGACAACATACGAGAAACTAAATATATATATATATATATTTATATTTGTAGTATAATCAAAATACATAAAACGAACGCAATCCTGTTTGACCATGAACAGGCACTTTTTATTGTAATTATTTATATTCGCTGTGAATATTTATTGTTGTGTTTGTGTTGTTGTTGTGTTGTTGTTGTTCTTGTTATTTTCGTTGCTCATAATAAACAATCGATATTTTTTTGGCCACTTTTTGGGATCAATTAATTCGAGCAGAGTGCGAAACTTGTTCAGTTTTTTTTCAAAGACAATGTTGGGCGTTAAGTCTCTGCTCTTCTTCTAATCAATAACTGTGCAGCAATCGATTTGCTAATTCTTTTGACAATGAAACTCGCCTGGTTTTGCCAGTTTACCAGATGTCAAGTAAATAAATTCACAAATTTTTTGCTACATACGTAGAGAGTGAAAAAGCATAAATAAATTCTTAAAACTCGTACGTGTATGTAGCAATCATATATTTTAATTACTTGCATATCGAGCAACGATTATTTGTATTTGTTTTGTTTTTTTTTTTGGCATAATTTATATATTTCATTATAGTAAGTACAACCAGTATATTTATGTTAATTTTATTTTCGACACTTTATTAGCCGCACGTGTACACTTTTATTTGGTTTTTAATAATGCTTTGAATTTTAAATAATTTGATGAAATTGATTTATGATATTTGATCATAAATAAATCAATCACTTTTCTATGGTAAAAATTATGCACATTTTGACCAGATTTGAACTTTAAGCGCTGCCATCGCTCGTGGCTCTAATTAGAAGCAAAACCTTTTTATTTGCACAGTAGTTAAAAAAGCACTTTCACCACTCAAAGGTGACGATTCACAGTTTTACACAATGTTTAATTTAACACTTGCTCTAAGCACCAAAGTTTCAAATACAAGTTAGATAATGTCAATTAAATATATTTCAAACATTGGTGGCTCTTTTTTTATACACTTTTATATCAGTTTTATTTTAAATTAATTGAATTATGTATTGTTCAATTTTTTTGACATAATAATATATCTTATTATTTAAAAATATATTTATTTTATTAAATTCATACAAATTAATTTGCTAGCGTATTAAATTGTCGACTTGTCAAAATTAACTATTATTATTTATACAAAGTGTTTAAACTGCTTCCCCGCTGCCAACTTCTAACTCATGCTCACACATCCAAAAACAATTTATATTTATTTTTTATTTATTTTATTTTCTATTTGTATGTTTTATACGGTTTATTGTTCATAATTTTATTGAGCAACATTTATAAGGAAGTAGATATACTATACAACAACAAAATAATCAACTAATTGCGTTCGATTACTTTTAATTTTATTTATGGCTTTGCACACAGCTTGTATTTATTTTTCTACATAGAATTTATTTAAGATTATTTATATACAAATAAAATTTGTTTTTTTTTCTTTATCATTTTTGGTGTTTCTTTAGTTCTCGTTTCATGTGTGCTGTGTAGTTTACTGTGTAAATAAAAGCAGCGGAAAAAATGTGCGAAATTCGTGTTGTTCTTGACTTCTGAAAAAGACGCTCGCAAAGTTTTCGTGGTATTTTGATTGTATATATATTTCTACATGTACATATATATGGCTCGATCGGGGTGCTAATGAAGGTGATGCGGCAACTGAAACTAAAGTCTTGAGAGTAGAGGTCGCAAAACAGTGCGCGACATTCGATGCCGGCCCGAAAGTGCAGCTATCGGTTTCCAAACTGGGAAATGTCAAATTCGCCAAAAACAACAATAACAAACTTAAGAATGAGGAAAACACACAATAAACTTGTATTGCCTGCTTCAACTTCTAGGCTTATAGTATGTGAGTATGTTTGTATATGGTGGAGATATGGTCAAGTTCAGGGTAAACGCCTATAGAAATCGCGTGCAACCAAGTCGCGTTTTGTGTGCATTTATTCTTTCATTATTTGATTCGAGTGTCTGGTTTCATTTTTTTTTATTTTTATTGACAGAGAGTTCGAGAAGCGTTGACAGCGGCTCTAACTGGCCCAAACTGTGTCAGTGTCAAAGAGTTGGCTAATCAGGTAAATCGAATAAATAAATAATATAAAACAACAACACACAACATAAAGTGCTATGCTAAACCAGCGATAATGTTTGTTCCGTGTGGCGTCTTTTTTTAGCGTTTTAAAACGCGACAAAGCTGACAAACACACACACACACACAATAGTCTGCATAATTAATGCAAAGCAAAGCAAAGCAAATGAAGCTGCGTTTTTTGTCTGTACGTTTTGGGCCATAATTGATCAATGATTAATGAATTAATTTTGGCTTTTATGCCGAAACTTCGAGAAGCACTTCGAGAGCTACAAAATGCCGAAATCACTTGATAACTGGTAATTTAAGCTGTGCTAACTGAATAATGCAGAGCAATTTGTTGTATGCAATTTGTGGTATGGTAAGATATTTGTGAAATTGGTTTTTAAACCCAGTACTTAAAAAATTTAAAAATTTTCTTAAAGCAAAAACTTGCTGAAATATGCTAATAGTTCTGTTAAAATTTGTTTATATAAAATTTAAAATATCTTCGTGAAGGAAAATTGCTTTTTAATATAAACATCTTTTAGATTTTTCTTGATTAAATACATAATTTGTATAACATATTATATGTTATATGCTCATAATCTGAGAGCTATATCCATTAGATGCTATAGATAAGCTCAGTATTTAGTAAGAACCAAAAAAAAAGTTTCACGGTAATTATTAAGCAAAATTTAGTGTATTTTTTTTTTTTTAAATTTCTCAAAAAAAAATCAATTTTTTAAGTTATTACTTTCGTAGCACTGATTCTAATAAATTTAAAAAATATATATTGCACACTTTTAGTTATAAATTCGTAATTTTGTCACTGTATTTTTGTGTTTGATCACTTACGTGTAGGCGAGCGAGCATTGCGTTTGCCATGATGCTGTTCGTTGAAGAAAGTGTCCAGAATGTCCATGGGCTTCATGGATCGATTTGCCTTGAGACTCTTGCGACGCTGGGCGCGCTGTAGCGCCGCCAGTGTGGCTGAGTTTGAGGCAGGATCTGGCTCGGGCAAGGATACGGCTGAGTTGGCAAACGCAACGGCTGTGGCTGAACATTCCCCTTCGCCAACTGTAGCTAGTGTAGGGTTAGTGGCATTGGCATTGGCGGCTTCCTCATCGCTGGCACAAACGGCACTGTAGCGACGCGTAAACATTTTGCCAAAGTCCTTCATAATTGCATTTGTATCTAACGGTTACAAATATCAATTGTATCTCAACACTTGAAACGCACTTGTTTTATCTTTTTTTTCTGCGGCACTTGAAAACTTTAAAGGCGCTTTCGCTGCGGCAGCTCCTTAATAACAATAATGTAATAATCACTAGAATGTGTGGACGAGTTCATATGTATCAATCATTTAATAACTTTGTGTATCTTTCTTAAATTTGTAGCTGTTTGCTGTATCTTAATGTTTATCTAAGAATCTATTTATCTTTTGTAGCTTGTGGTTGGCCCAAGCGCGTTTTGCGTCCGTTCGCTGGCGTTGCTCGCTTATGAATGAAAACCCGGACGTGCGACAGTCGCACCAGGTAAAGTTTACGGCTTTCAATTTTCACAGAACGCGCTTAGTACGAGATCATTTACCGCTCACTCTCTCTCTCTCTCTCACTCTCTCAGTCTAGGGTTCGCTCTCGCGCTACGTTACAAGTTATGTTACGTTACGTTATGTGCGCTTACGTCTTGCTTAGACGCGCTCAGCTGTTGCTGTTGTTTTTAAAGCCGGTCTACAGCGCTTCTGTCTTCTCTTTCTTCTACTTCTGCTCGCGCACTTGACTCTCTGCTCTTAGCCAAGTTTCAAAGATAGTAGTAGTAAACCCGTTTGGCATACGGCTACGACGCATCGCATTTTGGGGAAATACCACTCGCCATTTGATCGTAACGGCGGCTACCTCAGTAGTCGTTTGCTCACATTACTCATTCGACGCGTGGTACCACACAGCCAAAAATCATGGAAAAGTTTTGATTACTGTTTTTTACATATTTACAAACAGATTAACGTACATTGATTTACCGATAGAGCTGTGTTGTGCCAGTGTAAATACGCAATTTCAATCAAGTTTACGACTTGTTGTTATTCTTGCTCTTTCCTATAAAAATCTACGTAGACGAGACAAATTGTTGCCGACAAATTGTTGTCTACAATTCTGTTGTCTGTTGTCTTGATAAAAAAAGCTATACAAAAACAATACAAAAACCGAATCACCTTCAGTTTTGCATGCAAGCGTCAAAGACGTTTTATTTATCTTTTTTTTTGTTAAACATTTTAGTTTGAATACATATATCTTAAATGTTTTGGAAATTTCTCGAATGATTTCGTTAGCTTAAATTAATAATTAATAAAAAAAAACGGACTAGTAGTTAAAGCTACAGCAAACTGACTGGCAAAGACTCTATACTTATTGTGAAGCAGTCAAACGATTTACTTTCATCTCTTTATGGAACTTTGTATTTCTATTAAATACAGGGTCTATCAATGAGCAAATCCACCCACTCCTACACCGTGTCTTTGCAAATATTGAAGTAACAACTTGTAGCAACATGTTTGCGATACTACATACTTTTGATTGAGGGGCTCGACAACACAACAACAGTTGTTTAGCACTGTTTAAGGGTTTGCTAATCAATTACCGCAGCTGATAAAAGGCCCGACTTTGGCGAGTTGTGAGAGAAGCCAAGCGACACTTCCTGTTTTTTGACCAATAATACTCGGCCTCAATACTTGACAATAATTAATGTAGTCATTATTTGAATCAAGTTTTTCAATTTGTTGACGGACAATAAGTGGGACAGCAACAATTGAATTGGCCAAGAGGCAGAATTTTAATTTCAGATTATTAAGGTATATTGTTAGATATCGGTATTCGAGAAATTTGGAACACCAATACATTCTAGAAAAATTGCTCCAATACCTAAACTAACTTTTATTTCTTAAAATTGTATATAAAAAATGCAAATTTGGCATAAAATTGTATTCGCAGGAAATCATAAGAAATATCATTAAACTTAATTAATTAGCAATTCAATCTAAATATATATTTATTATATTTAAAGTCATTAGGATAATAGAATTTATGGTTTGAAAAAATAGTTAAGGGTCTACAATAATTATATTAACACTAAAAACTACTCGTGTAAATTATGAACTATTAAATTTTAATTTATCAATAAAAACAATAAAGAAATTTCAGATAAAATACAATAAAAATTGCTTAGCATACATTATTAAAAATATTGTGATTGTCAGCTAATTAATGAAACTGTAAAGTGTAATTGCAATTGTTAATTTTATCATTGAACTAGACGTTTGCTCAACGCAAACTATAATTAAATTACTGTTATGCATGAATATTGAATATTCGTAGCCTTTTTGTCTCTCAATACTATAATTGTTATAGATAAATTGAAACGAGTGATGGGGATGCCTTAATAATTTCCGGATTGACAAAATCATTTGCCGTAAATCTTAGACACACAGGCAACAAGACTAAAAACTAATAAACAATAACAGCTATAGCAAAATGGCAAGTTTGTTAATCTGTCCCAAAAGAGATGTCAATTCATTTCCATTGTCTAATGTCTCTAGCCGAATGACCTTGCCGAAAGGCTACTGAACTCGCTCTTTGACACCGCAGACCGAGCAGTTGAGCGTAGAAACCAATACAATACTATCAATAAATTAACAACATTTTGAACATTTTAAACAAATTGTGTGAAGCGATTTGTGGGTGTCATGCGTGTATATTATGTGCATGACAGACTTTTAAGTACCCTGTAAAGTCAAAGATGGGTGCTGGCTGCAAACAAGTTTTAATACAGTTGAGAAATTAAATTTTTTAAAAATCAGAATATTTTAAAAGATTTATTCAACTAACAGATACACTACAAATATTCAAAATTTATGTATTTCTTAAACCCAGTTGCTCTATCGAAAAATTTACATTATTCTTAAAATTTTATATTCAGTTTTCCCATGTTTTTTTTAGCTTTCAATTAAATTTATTGAAAATCATTCAAAAAAACTGTAATATTTTGATTACAAACGCAATGTAAGCGTGTTATTTTAATTTTAAATTATAATTATAGGTTATCAAGACAATTCCTAGAATTGTTTATAGTTATTGCTTATAAATTGACTTGGCCATTTGCACAGCCCAGTCCAAGCCAAGTTTGAGATCGGAAAACATTAACGCAATCGCTGTAGCTTTTGTTGTTGCTGTTAAACCAAACAGTTAAAGTTTAATGGAATGAAATGTGTTATTGATATGAGTTGGCGTTAATTGTTTTGTTGGCAATATGTACATCGGTTAATTCGAGATCAGAGATCCCCGGATCTCAGTTCCCGGTTCTCAGTTCTCAGATTGTTAATTGGCCCCAACTTGTATCTGTCCGATTCAATCTAGCTGTAATTTGCTCACTTTGCTGGCTAATTCGCACTTGATAATCACAGGGTTTTGCTGGTTTTATTTCACTTTGATTAATTACCCATTACATTAGCCACGTTTCTCAACACGAACTGCAATTTCAATTGCAACTGCATCATCTGTAGGGTTCAGTTTGGGTCAAAAGCTATTATTGTATCATTTGTAATATTATTATCATTATCATTAGGTGCTCTCTGTCGTCATTGCGCCCCACAAATAATAGATAGATTCGTGCACATATGTCTCAAATTTGATTTCGAGTTCACGATTTTTGGCTCATGTTTAATTGATTTGAATGAAGACTTTGCCATTCAATCAATAGTTGCCAACAGTTTAGTTCCAAAGTAAAATTTACATTTAATTTGGGCACATCTATTATACAAAAGTTCACTTGTTCATTTGAAAGTGTTAAGCAGACAAGTGCAATTTAAATGGGGACACAAAACCCACAAAATAGCAAATAAAAACAAAATAGAAAACCAAAAAAAAAAGAAAAAACAAAACAAAACAAAACATTAGAAATGAAATCAACAAATAAAGACATCACAATAAATTTGGGTTAAAATACAACAAAATTTTCTATGTTGAATACATATTTTACAGGGTTTCATAGTCAAAGTTAAACGAATTTTAAATTTATATTTAGTTTTATTCAGAACAATATTACAATCTGTGCGAATGACTATTGATCTAAACATTTTCCGGAATTTGTTTTCTTTAAAGCGATCATAAAATTAATTTCCTTCAAGGGAAATACATTTTCCATAAAATTATAGTTAAGTCTTGAAGGAAAAATTTTTTTTTGTTTTATTGTTCGTCTAGGTTTCCATTCTGAACTATGTCACTATGAGTTGATAAATTTTGTATCTTATATCAATCATTCATCACAATAATGATAAATAATATAAATAAATCAAACTGAAACAAGAAAGAACAGTTCAGTCAAGTAAACCCGACTGTATAATACCCTCTGACATTCATCGCTTTAAATAATTTTAATGGAACAAAAATTTTAAAATTGTTTTAAAAATATTTCATGGGTCAAAAATATTAAAAAGAAATTATTAAATTCCTAATACTGTCAAATGGCATGAGTTTAAGATGCAGAACTAATATTTTAATAGTGATTAGTTGGTACCGTCATATTAACCTAGTCTAACATTGTATGATAAATTTTTGGGGTTATCCCGACAAGTCTGTTTAAAATTTGAATACTACACAATTTTATTTCTTAAATATTTTATGTTACCACAATTGCTGATTCATTGCTTATATTTTAATGAAATCATCGCTTGTATTAGTTTAAAATCAGCTTAAAAAAGATTTTATTTATGCAATAAAACCCGTTTGTCTGTCATCCAAATTTTGCTCTATAAAAGGATCGGTATTCAATAAAATGATGATTGAACTTCGAACTTCTAGCAGCTTAGGCTGCTCGCAGATTAGTGGGTTGAGTCAGTTAAACAAACGGTGATAAACTGATAGTTGATAACACTTAGATATCGAGAGGAATTTAGATCTGAGAAATGGGCGATACACGTGCTGCTAATAATCACTCATGATCTCTGCTGAACTGAGCCATATACTAGTTTCTGTCTAGCTGCATCTGTTTTTGTAAAATGTAATTATCGATTAATGTTAGTTTTAGTGTCGATTCTTGATTTGTCTTTTAAGTACAATCTTAATTAAAAATTCTACGATGTTGTGTGCACCCGGTGATTTTTCTTCAAGTTGAATTCCGTTCCGGTTTTCCGACTAATCAAAGTACATCGATCTAATGCGTGACGCATACGTATGTAGTTGCAAAGATATATATCACAGATACAACGGTATTGTAGATGCATAGATTCATTAAAAACATAGTTAATTGAGCATTATAGTTCATAAGTATATGGGTAATTAGTCAGCCCGATTTCACGTGCTCTTCGATAACCTTCGTTTCGATGTCAAACACATGTCCAATCCAGAGATCAGTTTACAGTCATCGTCCACAAATCTGTCGAGTCATGCCGGTGTGAAAGAAAGAATATGAACTCAAGACAGGCACAAGAGACTCAAGAGTAAGAAACAAATAAATAACATTTAAATTTATTTATGCATATTTAACACAAATCTTAATTATAATTGAGCAACAAGAAACAACAATAACAAATTACGAAATGGAATTTCACAATATTCGCATATGAAACTTGTTCGTTATTCGTATTTTTTAAATACATACATATGTATGTAAGTATGTATGTATATGCTTAACTACACCTATTTGTTTTCATAGGATCGGACTCTGGTCGGGCCTCTCAAAGCCGTCATCATGCGCTATTTTGACTCAGCGATTTCTTTCAACAGCTCTCAGACTAATAGACAAACTTATGTACATGTTTACGTATATACCGATGTATTTATAAGTGTAGTTTTTTTTCTGAGTTATTGGCTTAATAATTTATAAATGGTCGAAAATATTTTATAGGAATTAGCACCAAATTTTGTTTACAAGCTATAAAAATTTGTATGTAAATAGCAATCAAATGTATTCTATTCTCCTTCCTGAAAATTTCACAACGATTATAGATAAATTTCAGTAGTTATACAAGGGTATCTTGAAGTCAAACTGTATCTTGTTGCATTTTAAATTCCAATTGGTAGTTTAATCGATTCTGAAATCAGTTTACGAATTGTGTTGAAAAACATGTGTAAAGATGGTGTAAATTAACTACAGATATCAGGCAAAAGATTAATTATACTTTTAGCATAATGGTTCTGCATTTATTGCCCGAAAGATTAATGATTCATATACCATTTATCGTAACTATGCTCAATCAATTATTTCGACTTTAAACCAGCAGCAGACTTTACCTTGAAAAGGTTTTAGCTGAAATAAGTCAAACATTTAATATTGACCGTTACTAATGATCTATCTGTGATACGTACATATATTGCAATCAGAGTTGGATTCAACGAACTGTGAGTCGGACTATCGAGTGCCGAGTCCAAAGATCAATTTCAGCTGACGACAACTTCCCGATCAATATCGTTAGACATTAAGTACTAATCATATTTGTAAAGATTTCTTACACATGACGTTGACGGTTTCGTTACTTGCTTCCAGTTTTCCCCTTTCATTCGGTTGCTAGTCGACAACATCCTCTTGATAAAAGCAAATGCTTAGCAACAACAACGAAAATACACTTAAAATAAACGACGCACATTTTTTATGTTTTTGTTTTGCTTTCGAATCCCAATTCGGCACCTAATCATGAATTGGCACAAAATCTTGAACGGTTTGCGAATTATTTTTAGCAAGTGAATCAGAATTAGAACCGAGAAATGGCAGGGAACTTCTGGTTTTTAAATACTCTTTTGCAGTGGGTATTACAGTTTTAGTAAAGTAAAGTTTAGAATGTGAAATTATATTTATTTTTAACAAAATATTTTTGCATTGCACCAAATTGTTAAACAGCTTAAACGCTATAAAAAATAACTCTCGCATTTATTTTCAGATAGTGATAAAATTTTCAGAATACATAGTTTATAGTTCCTACATAAAGTATAAACATAAACAATGTACCTGCTCCAGGGAACATCTTTAAAATCCAATATGTTAATCTTACCAATGACTGTTATTTATAAAGGGGAATTGGAGGAGTATAAAAGTAAAGTATATGCCAGACGAACAGTAAAATCGTAAGACCTTGTAACACTTTTGTTCATCGATGTTGTCGAATTTTTCATGACCGAAACCCAAAAGTGTGTGGCAAGTGGCTTTCGGGGTATTATTATTAACACTCAAGTATACCTGTGTTCGTATGCGTGTATGTTTATGCCCCGCCCAAGCTCAAGTTCAAGATCAAGATCAAGTTCGTAGCGTACTAGCATACATATTAAATCAATTATGAATATAATCAAAATATTGTAAAATATTGTATACGGAACATGCAATTTACAAGCAATTAAAAGCCCATAACTAATCAAAAATATATGTTTTATTAAACAATTACGCGTTGGATACAAAATGCTCAACATAATGAAGACATTCAGCTGTTAGGCGCCTATTAAAATAGCCATAAACAATTTAAAGCACCTGTAATTATATGGCAACGGCTTTAAATGTGTCGCTTCTCACCCCTCGTTTGACACCTTAGCTAAGCAAATTAACAAAGTCACTAAAATTAGCATGACGAAGTGTGAGAATATATTAAATATTTGTTAGTTACATATTGTTCTTTTGAAAATCCAAATCAGTTCTTGAATTTCTGTTCATTTTGCAAAGTGTATATTCTTCCATTATTTTATGGAATAATAACAGCATCTTTATGGTCAGACAAGTTTTTTAAGACATGAAATGCATTTTTCTAGTTCTATAAAATTGTAGTTTCTTTTAATAAGCCTCAATTATGAGATCATTTGAACAAGTTGTTGTAAAAATTAGCATTTGCAACTATGTATAAATATTTAAAGTTCACTTTCATGATTTTTTTTTCTCCCGTTTTATAAGCCACTCGAAAGTCCACAACGAACTTTAAGTTATCACCTCATTAATAAGAAAATCAAATGTTTAAACAGTTTATTGATTTTTTTTCCAATCACTTATATTATTTATTGCTTATTTATTGGCATAGATAATTTTTGTGTTAAAGATTTGGGAATTAGTTCTGTTTAATCTTAATTCTTCATAATTTCTGTATTTTCTTTGAAACCCCTATAAGACAGTCGTCACTTGATTTCGGATATGTGGAATACGTGACTCGCCGTTCACATAACATTATTTTGGTTTATTTGCGCGATTTCAATTCGTCACTTTAATTGTTTTATTTTATTTGTCTTAATGTTTTCTGGGATCAATTGGGTCATCACTGATTTGCACTCAAAAAAAAAATACAACAACTGTGTGAGCACATTTTGAGATAATTATAAGATGAATGAACTGATAACTGATAAAATGGGAATGCACAAAATTACAATGTACTATATGTAGAGCAGGAAATTGGTCTAGCATACATTTGCTTAAACATGTTAAAAATTATAATATGCGTAATAAAATCTACAATTAAATTATAATTGAATATTAAAATGTAAACAATGCATTTCAGCTTTAGAAATATTTATAATATATATATTATTATATTATATACATTATATATATTTATAAAACTCTGCTAATATGTTATGTCTAGAGTAAAATTAGGAAATTGTGTTATTCTATATGCAAATAGGACTTTTGATAAGCCCAAAGCAAAGCAACTGACTATATGTACTATATTATTTATTTTTAAAATTTTTACTTTATAATTAATAAAGTTATTAAATGTGATAAAATAAGAAAACAATAAAAGTTGTGTTTATTAGTCTGTAATAAAGTAATAGTTAAACTTTGTTAAATGTTTACATAACTAAACGATTAATGTTTACAGCTTCGAATTGAATAAATATTTAATTGCTAAATTTATGAACTCTAAAAATAAATTGCATATCTAAGCTGCCTACAAGTTATTTATAGCTAAATCAAACTCCCACAATTTTATAGTAATCACAAAAGGAAATTTAATATTTAATACTCACATTTGGGTATTGCAAACATATTGTCTTCTGGGTGGTACAAATTTACAAATAAGTTTTTGTTTTTTAAACGTCTTTAAAATTTTTAGGTAATTTTTAAAAAAATTTCAATAGATCGAACGTTGAAGCTGGCAAAGAAGCCAGGAATCAAATGATTTTAAATAATTGAAATTCACAAAATGCTATTATTTAATTTGATGCACAACTGTGTTTGTGTGTGAGTGTGTGTGTATATACTTATAGCAGTAAGTGTGTGTATAATCTGCAATATGCAGCGGCAGAGGCTTTTGGAGCAACGAAATGGAACGTCATGTGTCTTATCAGAATCAAGACGGAAGATTACTTGATTCAAACCAGACAGACAAACGAATGGCTAGAGAGTGTGAGAGAGAGAGAGAGAGAGAGAGACACAGACAGAGACTAAGAGAGAAAGAGAGACCAAACACAAACTTTTTGGCTTGGATTGAACAGCTGTGAAGTGCCGATTGAAATGGTATCAAATCGAACCGCAGTCACCTCCACTATTCAAGTGTGTTTGCTGTAATTGAGTGCAGCTTTAGTATAGTAAGTTAGTTAATTATGTATTTGAATGTTGTTGTTAATCAGCTTTGTGGCACATTTATTGTCATTTATGTTTTTTTTTTTTTTTGCTTCTTTGTCAGTTCGCTGTAGTTGTTGAAGTCGTTGGCCCAATTAGCCAGAGCCCTGAACTATATACAACAATTGAATTTACTCCATTTACGAGTATAATTCATTTACTATTTATAACAATCATTTTTTAATAGTATATTGTCACACACACACATTAACACGAACATAAACTCTTTGCTTTTGCCTTCGCTGTGGCGAACTAGACGAGACCGACTAACTTGGACTAACTTGGGTTGGGGGTTACAACGAAATAGTTTAATCAAAATAAAATATCCAGCTGAATAAGTCGTTGAACGCTGGCTGGCAGTGCGTCGTGAAAGAATAGAGAATTGAGATGGCAAAGAAGAAGGGAGTTGAAACCGAATCGAAACAAATGGAAATTGCGATAGCGGAGATCCACACACAATCGCCGAGCATTTCAAGAAGCAACTGTTAACTGTTCTAGCCGCAGCAGTAAGTGGTGTATGCTGACTACAACAATACCCTATAATAAACACAATACCTCTAAAATACCCTACAAATGTATTACTGAAAAAACCTGAAAATAAACGTAAAGATTTAAAAAAGAGTAATTTAATACCTATAATAATGCTTAAGTACTTTTAAAAATTTAAAAACAATTACTCAGTAGATTCTTTTAAGTATGTAACTAAAATTAACTAATTTCTTTTGCTGATTTTGGAACTATATAACCCTTCTGGCATATTAAAACTCTAAAAAAAACTCTTAAGGCAAGCTGATAACACACATGCGTAGAGCGGATGCCCATAGTAGCTGCCCAACGACCCCTATGACTGAGATAAAAACAGACTTTGCTAAAGCTATAAGACTCTAAGCAAAGATTATAAGTATGTATGTATTTATATTAAAAGTTACATAGTTAAATGGTTCATTAGCACGTATTTAAATAACTGTTTAATTTATAAATACAAAATATTATTTACTTATATTATAAACAGAGAAATAACTTGACTACATGTGTAAGCAAATAAATAGGTTTTGACCACGTTTAGTTGGGTACTTGAACACAGTAATCCGGTAGCTTAAGTACTTAGCGAAACCCACAATTATACAACATGGATAGGGGAAACATGAGGGATACGAATCAGTTGTAATTAAAAAATAAAAAATTATACAGAACAGAGTTGCTGTGGAAACGAGCTCAAATGACGCAAATGGGCAGGAAAGTGAAGGGATTTGCAATGTGCAGCATGCCATGAATTGAGAGCTAAGAATTGAGCTCTGATCTGATCTCAGATTGGATCTGTCAGCACCGAATACAAAGAAACCAACCGTACATAACCGAACAGGAGAAGCCACAAAGTGTTGAAATGCTTCCGCATAGAAGTGCTTTTCGCCTACGTCACAAACTCTGTAAAGAAGAACGAAAAGTAACAGGCGGTAGCATCCTCTACAGTTTTGCCACTCACCAAAACTGGAAGGTCATCACGCATCACACTGTTACGCCCCCCTGGCAACCCTATTGTAACACTTCCAGTCTACACACGTGATGCTGCCTGGCATAGTCTTGGCGCCAAAGCAGTAAGCTTCTCAGTTGCCCTCGAGTTACGCACACAGAAACCAAACCCACATTTTATTTGTTCTTAGTGTTTTTTTTTTCGCTGTCGCCAAAGGTTAAAGGATCACGCGGCTTTAGTTTTTTGCTTGTTTTAAATATACCTACGAGATATATATTTTTTATTAAAAGTTTACGCGTTTTTCATTAAGCTATACCTGTTTAATGAGACTTTATTTTTGATTTTTTTTTTACTTGTATTTGTTTAACTATATTGCAAAATTTGTCTAAAGTTCAAACATAATTTGAATTAATTAATACGATTTGTAACATTTCAATTGCCATTGCTGTGCTTGTGATCCCAATTTGGAACTTGTGAATTTTTCGTGCGATTTGGCCTATAAATTCCACATGTGAGTACTATTTTCTTAAGCTACAGTGACACAAAGTTGCTCGGTTAATTATATGCATAAGAGTCCAATCACTCAGTGCATCAATACACGTGATTAATTAAGTTTCATAAGCTTTTATAACTTGTGTAAAAAGAAAAAAATATATGTAAAGCCGAAAGATTAGTGCCCTAATTGAGCGAAAAAGATAAAGTAATTGTAAGAAATTTTTTCGTTTCAATAAATATTTTTCTGAAAAACTTTTCAAAAAGTTTTTTTTTCCAAAATTATTAATTTTTGTTCTTTAGAACCCTTTCCTTAGCCTTTAGACTGTGGACAAATAAAGTTTTTAAAGTTTAAGAACAAATTAAATAATTCAAAGAAAAATTTCTTTGATATTTGAATCAATATAAAACTGTATTTATCAAACCCTTAATTTTTAACAAATATTTAATGTTTTTACAAAGACTTTCCTTATTAACTGTTTGAAAATAAAAACAACACTTAAAATTCAAGTAATTACTAAATTAACTACAATGTACAGTGTGTTTGCTATTCGATAGCAATAAATCGTTATGTAAATTAGTTGCAGTATTGCATTTAAAGACACACTGTTGCCAGTCACTGAACCAAAACTCGATCTCATCAATCAACTATATGTTTGTACATGTATTTATAGCAAATTCAATCACTAACTGGTCTCGACCCACTGTACGGCTAACTGTAAGTGCAAAAATCTACTGTTAACTGTGCAAAACAAAAGCCCAGTGGAAAGTGTCGCATTTGCCATTAGTTTAATATGTATTTCACGCTCTCGTTCTCGCCCTTAATTCGCGCTCTCTCTCTCTCTCTCGCTCCCTCTTTCTAACGCTCTTCTTCTTGTTTCTCCATACATTGCTTTGCCGGTTATTTATTCTAGTTTCTTATTACTATTACATTTTATTGATGTTCACATGTAAATTGTTTCATGTTAACATTTTTATTGATATCTGCAGTTCGAGACGATTAATTAATTAAAAGTTTTGCATTAGCTATCATTTTATTTAGTTAAGACAACAACATCTACATAATTGAAATGCATATTCTACAATATGTAATAAATAAGTTCACATTCCAGTAAAATAGCAACAGTGATTTCCATAAGTACCAGGCACCGATTCAAAAACACTTTCGAAATCGCTGAATCATAATCAAGCTATTAAAGACGACGATATGAGCGAACGATCCTACAGGTAAGTCAGTTTATATATATTTAAAAATAATTAAAATTTATTTGAGCATAAAATCTTTACTCTAACAAATATGGTACCTAGTAAATACATACATTCGAGTTTCACAAAATCCACACCTGTGAAAAAATTCTTAATTAAACATTTTTAGCAACAGCTTTTGAAATAATTTCAAAACTAATTCAATTAAATGTAAACTAGTTAAATAAATGTATATTAATTTTTGCCCTTGATCACGTTAAGAATAAAGGCGTATCGGTGCTTCCCCTCGTAAAGCAAAGTTTCCTCTAAGTTATAATATCTTATATACAGTAAATAATTAAGCTCCTTAAGTAAATACTAGCAAGTTGATTGTCAATTACTTAGACAGCTGATAAGTTAGTCAATTCTTTAATTTGATATTCTATAACTACTTACTTAGTAACTCATTGAGAGTGTCTATTAGTTAGTCAGACTGTAATTCTACTAAATCTACTAAGCGTTCACTTAGTCAATCATTCATTAAGTTTTTCCTTAGGTCAGTAAAGTTGCACAAATACACAAAGAGAAAAAAAGGCGTCGAATTATATTCGAATCAACTACTATATATACTATAGTTTTGTAAAATAGGCATACATTTATTTATTTAATTATACTCCTAAACTTTTTTAAATATTTCTGACTTTAGCCATTTCAAACATATTGATCATACAAGTTTATAAAGTGCGCTTTTTAGTGTGATTGCTTGATTATTTTTCTCTCTATGTATGCATTTTTTATGGGTTGAGTTGCCCTTGTTTAACTGGTTTCTTCTCTGTGTGCATCTTAATCTGAACTTCTTTTCAATCATCACTCACTTTCCAGCTGGCCCTGTGATGGAGGCGTTGATCCTGCTGCTGCTGCTGCGTATTTTGCCGCTGCCCAAGGGCCAATTTATCCATCGGTTTTGCCCCCAGCTGCGCTGCTTGCTGACTTCAATAACAATTCAGGTGTCGGAGGCGGGGCAGGAGGAGGCGGTGCGGTTGGATGTATTGGTGGTGGTGGTGGTGGATTGCGTTACTTCAATGGATTGCCCGGTTATATGCCGCCACCAGGATTGCTGCCCAATAAGTATAGCGGACAGGCGATGCCCTCACACCTGGAGGTGTGTCAATATGCTCATGCGAATGGCAGTGCCTCTTGCTACAATCGCAATCGCTATATGCCCTATAATCATAATCGAGCTTGTGCAACGGCTGCTGCCATGGCCACCATTAATGGGCATCCTCTGATGGGTCAGCCGGTCGTCTCATTGAGCTCCGCCGCATATCCTGGCTATCAGCCAACGTTTGCTCCTATTTATCAGCAGTCAACACTGCTGGCCACGCCCAGCGCGCTGCCACCGTCGACTATCAACTCGGCCACGCCCACGGCCAGCATTGCGAGCAGCAGCGCAGTGGACTTTGGCTACACCAATGAGCTAATCAACACCATGGCACCCACTTCGGTGTCTTCCATATCCTGCTCGGGCGCCAACTCTTCACTCTCCACGCTCTCCTCCCAATCTTCGCTCTCCACTAACAAGAACAACAACAATAACAATAGTGGCGGCAGCAGCAGCAGTTCGGCCGCTGAAGCCAATGCTGGAGGACATGGTTATGCCAGTGCTGGAGCTGGAGCTGACAGCAGCAGCGATGCTGTCACTTTGCAGATCACAAATCTGGATTACTCTCAGGATGAGGCCAGTTTGCGCCAGTATCTCATGCATCAGTTGAAGCCCATTACACCAGTCATATCACTTAACTTTGAGGGCAGCTCCTATGCCAAGGTCACTGTGCCGGATCTCTATGTAAGTACAGAAATCTTTGGCAACAGAGGGACCCTAATAAATCTAAATTAGTTACAGTAGTAGTACATACAATCGGTAATTATAGGAGTGATCAAAGTAGTAGCTGGTAGTAGTACTAAAAATATTAAAAGAACAAGTGGGAAATATAATGGTACAATGGCAAATATAATGATAGAAGAATAGAGTTTTAAGCAGCATCCCAGCAAACATTTGTGATCATACTCGAGTCGCTTTAGAGTCCCCTTGCTGATTAAAATAGTCATAAATGAGCTCATTTTCTGATCATAAATGACTCCTTCGTCGGGAGAAAAAAATACCCTAACCGCGACTCTTCATGAGGAGTCGCCTATGACCCCCTTTTCTAATCAGTTTCGAATCACTTTCGAGTCATATTTTTAAACATACGCGACTCGTTTCTATCCATTTCAATCCCAATTTCAAACTCCAGTACGATCAATTGGCGATTGCTGTGCATTTTCTTATTATGCTTTGAACTAATCGCATTTTGATCATAAAGGCGACTTATTTTGGACGCTTTTTTGAATCGCTCATAAGATTTAAAATTTTGTAATCTTTCCGGGGAGTTAAAAATGACTCGCCAAATTCAGTTCTTACAAAATGATCTCCCAAATGCTAGGTGGGAAAGAACAAGTAGGAAATATAATGGTAGTTGTAGATTATAGTAGGAGTGAGTTTTAAACAGCATGAAGTAAGAGTTAAATTTCCGATATCACCTTTTCTCAAACTTTAAGCTACGATATCTTTGTTAAAAATACAGATATTGTCGAGCAAAATACCATTTTACACTGAATTTTACTGCAATTTTAGTCGAAAATTAGTTTTATACTTGGTATGGGCAGTTGAAGACATGTTACCAGCTGATTTAAAATTTTCAACTGCAAAAAAATTACACTTTATACCATAAAATCGGGCATGAAAGCCAGTCTGTACTTTATCTTGTTTCTATATAAATCTATATTAACTGTTACTCACCCATTACTTTCTACCCCTCCTGTAACTGTTCTCTGGGAACAGTTTGCCAAGCAAGTGGTGTCCAATTTGCATCGCAAGAAGAATGGACACAAGCGTATGCTGGTCAGCTATACCCGTGACTCCTCCCTCACCGAGGTGAACACTTTGCGTTGTCAGGTTGCGGGACTCTTGAAGGTTAGTTTAAACAAGCTAATTGCAAAGAGAGATGTTATTTTGATTTTACCCTTTATCTACAGGATGTTCCGTATTATACACTACCCATGTATAAATTCCGTGAGCTATTCCAGTCCCGATTCAAGACATCGATCAGTGTGCTGGATTTGTATAAGATGCAGGATATCTGTACGATTAATTCGGACAATAACGAAGATAAGTTCATAAGCCTGCAGCCAGAGCTGGTGAATACCCTGGAGAGTTCACCCCTAATGGAGGGTCTGCAGCACAGTGTGCCCTATTGTACGGTGCACTTTAAAAGGGAACAGCACAAGGGTTGGGCCGAGCAAGAGATTGAACCTCTGCCCAATGTGTGCATGACCATAGCTGAGATCCAACAGCTCATCTATCCGCTGCTAAAGCATCATCCTGGTGACATTCCGGTGGCCACATTGCTGCACTGCATCGAGGGGCAGTTGAAGGTGCAAATCTCGGCAGATGAGAGCGGCGTCAATCTGGAGCATCTCGTGTGCTGTGTCCAAGGCATTCAGATTCAAGTGAACAACTTTGGCATTAAGATTCTGGGCTGGCTGGAGCTCAACAAGGATTTAGTCGGCGGCAACGGAGGCAGCAGCTCCATTAGCTCCAATGTTAGCCTCAACTCCAGCGATCGTGCGAGCTCCACAAATGGTGCTGGTGGTGGAGGAGGTGCGGGAGCTGGCTACTTTAAGAACTCTGCGGCGGATCCACTCTTTCAGATCTCGCGCGAGGTAATCGAGCTGGTCAAGATGTCACCCAAATCCACCATGAAGTTCAATCGCTTCATTCCGGCCTATCACAATCACTTTGGCAAACAATGCCGGGTCGCCGACTACGGTTACACCAAGCTGATCGAGCTCTTTGAGGCACTGTCCTCGGTGGTTCAGATCATGGGCGATGGAGAGAACCGTCAGATAACCCTCACCCATCGCACCCAGATAAGACGCTTCACCTCGGATCTGTTGCGTGTGTTGCGTGCACATGGCAATAGCTCTGTGCTTCTGTCCCAATTGCCCGGCATCTTTGCCCAGATTCAAAATCGCACCTTCGATGTCACCGATTATGGGGTTTGTGACATTGTGGATATTCTAGATGGTTTGGTCAACAGCAATATTGTGGTCCTCAACACTGTGCAGCAGGGCAAGGATATACTTATATCCATGCCGAAGCGTAAGCAGACCAACAGTGAGCTGGAGAAGATCTGTGTCTTTGCCGGCGAGATGGTTGAACTCTTCCAGAACGCACTTCAATATAGCATTTTGTTCCAGAAATTTGTACGCTCCTATCACTATCATTTCGCCTATCAGTGTCGCCTCAGTGACTATGGCTTCTTCAAGCTGGCCGATCTAATGGATGCCATTCATGGCGTCGTGGAGCTGGAACAGAACAACGAAGAGGACAGGAAGATAATGCTCTCCCCAAAGATGGCCAGACGTGTCTTTGCCGAGCAGTGTGAGGATCTCATCCGAAATGCCACGGGTAATTCAACCAACTGCATGAAACTGGAGCAAATCCTAACGCTGCACAAGAAGAAGTTTGGCTATCAGATGCAGCCACAGACTCTGGGGGTGAAGGACCTTGCCTCTGGTCTGGAGCAGCTGCCCTATGTGGAGGTGATCTACAAGCAGCAAGCCACTTGGCTGATCTGTCACAACAATGACATGGACTTCCGACAGCTTTGCTATCGTGCCTGCAAGCACCTGCTCCAACGGGAGCAGCCTTCAGCGAAGGAGGAACGCGACAACAAGCTAGAACCGTTGAGTCGAGCTCAGTTCTTGGCCGACTTTAATGAAAAGCACAAGCAGCAGCTGACTGACTCGAAGCTGTCTGCTATGCGACACGCCATCGAGGTGAGTTTATACCTTTTAATTATTTTAATCCTATCCTAACAGTTGTTGCGACTTTTAAACACTTAAAGTTTCCGCTCCGCCAAATGATTCTGTAACAACGACTGCTTGCACAACTTGCACTGCGTTTGTGCTTCTAAAACTGTAACATCTTTACATGCAACTTGCACTGCTTGAAACAATACTAAAACTACACTGCAGTTTTCACTCTCACACCATTTAAAGTCACGAATTTACTACTTATTTTGAATGCTGCGTTGCCTTCATATACATATATATATGTTTCTTAAACTAGAAAGTAAATGTAATTGAAGTACAGCACCAAAACTGCAGTGCATTTATTACCCTCAAACTGTAACAAATTAACATGCAAATTGCACTGCTTTCAAACCAAACAAAACTAAACAGCAATTGTAAAACTGCTTGCGCTGCCATAGACACTTGACTCTCAAACTGTTACAATATTATAGATCACTGCTTGTGGGCCTGTACTACGCGAATCAAAAAATTCTGATAATTTGGTTTTAATTGCGACACACAGTCATGGAACTGACCTACCTAAATATTTGTGGGGTCAGAGTATAAAAAAATTTAAATAAAAACGAAAAAAAAAACAGTGAATGATAAACTGTATACTTACTCGGTATAAATTTTAAATTTTTTGACAGCGCTTTTAAGAATGCAAATAAATAAGCCGTTATACACGATAACATTAAATAAAACAAAATATTAAGAATTTATAAAATGCGAGAAACGTTGTTTTGAATCTTAAAAAATTTAATTTCGCTCAGCTCTTAAGAAGCTTAAATATTTTTAATGAAAGAAACTCTAATTTGTAAGCAATCTTCTTCAATTATTTGCTAACTTATTTAACTTATTCCATCAGTTATAAATGAACATATATCTTTTGAGTCTCTTCAATGACTTTTTCTTGACTCCACTCCACAGATTTATACCGAGGCGGATCAACCTTGTGTGCGTCTCACTGGCTTCATGCGTTTCCTGATTTCCCTGGTGCGTCTCCTGGAGCAACGTCCCAGCATGTATCTGCACGAGCTGAAGACAGCCTTGGATTGTGGACTCAGTTCTACATTTAAGTTTGGTTTTCCCAATCTATATTCGGTGATTGTGGCCCACGAGGATCTGTTCACCATCAACAATGGACCCACTCAAGAACGCAGCGATGTTGCTCTAAATGTCAACTGTGAATGTGAGTAGATGGAAATTAAAAGGAAATATTAATTGAGGAATAGATAATAAATATTTAAAATTGAAACTGTTACGATGGTTAAATTTAGCAATTTATTAACTTCGGTTATATATATTTATTCTAGTACGTGCCAGCACTGGTGGAAGTCAACAGCATTTGTTTGGATCCCTCAAGTTGCCCTATGCCAAGCACAAGACCCAGCGTCCATCTCGTCCAGCTCTTGTGGAACACAATCGTCCTGCACCAGCTCAATCTCCGCCGCCGCATAAGACCCGTGCTATTGCCAATGAATATGCAGATGCGATGGGCAGCGCTGTGGGCAATATGGTCTATAAGCCACAGGTCAACAGCTTCCAAGCGTATCAGGAGCATTTTGCTGCCGGTGCAGTTGCTCCTGTTTCCGTTACCTCCTCAAAATACTCACCACCTGGTCTGTCCAACTGTTCCGTGATGTCATCCACTTTGCTCAATAGCTCTACATCGAATTCTGGCTCTGCTTCGGCGTCTATCTCTGGCAGTGGCCTATGGAGCAACTGCAGCAACAAGGAGAACTCTTTGAACAATTCGCAGCAATTCTCACACAACAGCAGCTACAACAACAGCAACAACAACAGCACCTTTAACACATCCTCGGATCTTAATGGCAGCCTCTGTGTGGCAGATGTTGCCTCCAGCACAGCCATAACAGCGGCCACTTCCTATGATAACACCAGCAAACTCTGGTATCGTCGCCAGACCAGCTTCGGCAATCGCCAACAACAACAGCAGCAGCAGCAGCAGCAGCAAGAACAGCAGCAACGTCAACAGCAACAATCCACATTGTTGCAACATCAGAGCTCCTTGGAAGCTGCACGAGATTCGTATGAGGCAGATGTACTATCCACAAGTGGCGTCTATGAGCCGCTCAAATACGAGACGCCAACCACAGAGGTGAGCAAGTGGCAACTTTGGTAGCTCTAGCTCTTTGCTATTGAAAACCCTAAATCAACTTTTATTAGACAATTCAATATTTAATGCTATCATTTCTCCATTAGAAGCTGCCCTACTGGATCGATCCCATTTGGAGTAATCAGCTGGAGGAGCCAAAGCAGAATCTTCTGAACATTCGTTTGCCGGAACTGAAGGCTTTCAACGTATTACCCATGTTTCTATCGCCCTATACGATTTCAAAGCACAAGAACATGAAACGGCAATTTTTCAATTTCGATAATCATGATCGTAAGATAGTCTAAGCGCAGCAAAGGCGACCTCTGACCTTTGCAGTAACAGTGACTCCTGGAGAGTCACAAATTTGTTACAATTTGATATCTTTCCGATAAATATTAAATCTTTATTAAATTCGTTTAGATGTAAGCAACATTTGTTAATGCCAAGTGCATACATAAACCTATAAACAAAAAAATATAAATACTATTAGTTGTAAATTTTTATAAATTGTTACACAACCAAAACAAAAAAACATTTTGTACTTTAGCTATAAGACCAAAACATGTTGAGTCTAAACAGAGAATTATTATTTTCATTTACTTGTAAATTTTTTTTTTTTATTTGCACCCTTTGCTTGTTATTATACACTTATTCAATAAATATTATATATTGTTTTGTAAATTGTGTTGCTTTAATTTAAAAGTTGGGTGCAACTTGCCGGAAGAATGCATTTGCGAGCTCAAGGCCAAAGAAGGTAGCCGCATTGGCGGGGAAGGCCCGCAATATGACAGGTGTAAAGCCACTGTAAAAGATAAACAGGAATAAAACTAAATACTAAAATATGGTTAAATCTTTCGACCAACCGGTATAAAGCAAAAATGCCATCGTTCTTCATCAAATCCACAAACACGGCTCTGACGCCATTGAATTTGCCCTCAGGAGCTGAAAAGTTATGAATATATTAAATAAAAGTTATTTATGTATATGAAAAAAGTAATAATATTTTTGTAGACTACACTCACCACTTTGTAGTCGACTCTTGAGCACATCGGCCGGCATACCCCCAATCCAGTAAAATATACCCGCCAATCCACCCGCTCCAATGGCCGCAATAAGGTCCACATTGGGTCGGTTAAAGCGTCGTTTGTAATCGTCTGTTAGCATCTCATAGGCCAGAAAGTATAGTCCATTGGCTGGTATATCTATAAATATGATATAACTTAAGTTTGCATTTAAGTACAGTGGAATAGGTCCATTAAAGTAACCGCGTCGTAAACAAGTATTTACAACTGCACTGATGTAATCGGCCTTTGAAATGTGATAATTGTGTGTCGATAGCGATTAGAACAAAATACAGAGCAGCTATTGCGCAATCATTTATGGAACAATTACAGTATCCGCGGCGGCTGCAATTAAATCGCAGTAATTAAATGTAAATATCCGTAAACATTACGAGTAACCCCTTTAAAGCGCATACTTTGCACTTGTTTCACTCGCACAATTGTGACTCTCAAACTTGCTGACAATGAAATTACTCTTAAGCCCTTTGTGACGCACTGCTTGCTAGACTGCAACGCTCAAAAGTGGCTTTAAAACTGTTGCAAACTGTAAACTTGCTCTAACAATTTAGCAACAATTTAACGCAAAACTTTATGCAGTAATGGATTATTAAAAATCGATGTTTATTTACAAAATACACTTTTATTTTATTTATCTACATTTTGACTCTTAAAACAAACATTTGAATAAATTCATTGCACTCTCTGGGATAGAAGAAACTACAATTAATAACAATTCTTGTTCTAGAAACTAGAAATTGGGAGTGAAATGGTTAAAGAACTTATTGGCCAACTCAATGCCAAAGAAGCAGGCAGCATTCGCTGGGAAGGCGCGTATCATAATGGGCGTTACGCCACGATATAAAGCCAATGGACCATCCTTAACAATCAGATCCTTAAACACGCTACGCACGCCGTGCTTATAAGTGCCCTCAGGAGCTGCAAAAAAAGAGTCCAAATCAATGTAGTATATTTAATGGATTCATGTGGAAGGTGTTGTCATACCCGATTGCAAACGACTCTTTAGCACATCCGCGGGCATTCCCAAAATCCAGTATGCCATACCCGCTGCGCCGCCAGCGAATATCGTTGAGGCAGTGTTAATCTCTCCGGTCTTTGATTGCGCCTTAGCCACATCCTGAATGTACTCATAGACCAAGAAGTACAGTCCATTGGCGGGCAGATCTATAAATATATATTGCAGAACGAATTTAGTAAATGCGTAAGTATTAATTTAATATATTTAAGGACTATAAGCAAATGGAACTACACTACTTTGAATACATGAACAACTTTTCTTATCATTTACTCACATTTTATGAACTTTTATTCTCTGACAAAGCAGCAACAATCTTTGCTGTATAGAAATTTCTTGAATTCTTGACTTCTGGGATTCTTATATCGCTTTCGAGCACTGTGAGAATTTTTTTCTTTATCAAAGAACTATAATGGAGACTACAAAGTACACCCATTCATAATTTACCCCGCTTAGAAACTTTTGTTAAGTTTAAAGAGGTTATGAGATCACAATATTGAAATAAATGGCATTTTGGCAAATATAAGTTGCATAAATACCGAATTTGCGAGATCCTTATAAAGAATATTTATATTTTATGGAATTTAATATGCCTTCTTCTGCCTATTACATACTTTTAACAGATTTAATAAAGCCTGACAGTGGATGAAAAAACAGCGGCGACTTCAACGGCGCCACATTTATCTTGTTTATTGTTTAATAGAAAAGCCCTAATGAACTATATATGTATTTGTTTACTACCAAAAAAAAAAACACAGCTGGACCACGAGATACCCTGGAAGCAGCCAAATGTTAAGCAAAGACTTCTATACATCTACTTTATTAAATGCCCAAAAGACAAAAGCTAGCATATGAACACTAGATGGCGCCACTAAATCACTAACGTGTCGAATTAAGAGCTATGATATTATAGAAAAATATCAATATAAGCTTGAGTTTAAATTAAAAACATAGTACAGGGTATACAAATAATCTTTTTGTGTGTGCGTGTGTGTAATGTTTACAGAAGGCCAAAAGAACATAAACAAGTTACTCGTACAGTGGTTGAATTTGTATATAATAAACAATTTAAATATCAAGATGAATTAAAATAAAAACGTAAATAAAAATTTGTAAAGTGAGCAAAAACAAGTTTTCAAAAATAAGACAAACAGTCATTATGAATTAACACAATGTACTGTTATCTAATTTATTCATATAAATATAATCGATTTTGTATAGATTTGCTGAAAAAAACTTAATTAATGCCTTCAACTGGTTTTACAATGCGTAGTTTCATGTGAAAGAAAACTTTTGTATTATTATACAATAAAGAGTAGAGAGAAGTTAGAGGAAATGCTAGGATATATTTATATTTATAATTTGTCAATAAACAAGTGTGAATGTATGATGAAAAGATAGCTCCAAATCTACACCGAAAGAGACTGAAGTCGACCTTGTTCCCAAAATGTTCTCTCCAGACATATAGACGCCCACTGCAGTCAACATGAAAACATATTAACAAATGTATACCATTCGTATACTACAAAGGGTTGATAAACGGGGGAGGATGCCGGATAATCTACTCGTTTCCTTTATGATAAGTTATTATAAGAAAACAGTGAACAGTGAACAGTGATATTTCGCTCTCAGTTTGAGACTAATCATGAAGCTGACTTTTAGTGTTTTAATGTATGCCGAGGCAAGCGTGACTGCTTGTAAGAAATCCGGCGTCGGAAGCCAAACTAGATAATACTCAGCAATAATGATTAAAATGAGCAAGATAACGATTATGACGTTGATGAAACTGCTAATTGTCATGTTGATAGTGAGTAACTAAAAAAAATCCTTAAAAATTTTTGGCAATCTAGCTAATTTGACACTCTAAAAACAGCACTGCCAGCTGCATGCTGCTATGCCACATTTAGAGGCAGAGGCAGAACCAATTATCGAACAGGATAGATCCAGTTGTCCCTCGAGCTGCAGTTGTCAATATGCTGCATTCAATGAGCTGCCCATTGCACGTTGGGTGAATCATATGACCAGCGTTAGTGATAACGATGAAGATACCAATTATGATGATACCGATTTCCTTATGCCCTCAAAAATCAAACTGGCCACTTGTCTCCTACAAGACGAGAGCGAGACTCAAGTGCTGCTCAATGCTCTGCCCATCGATCTGCAGGCATTGATTCTGCTGCGTACAGGCAGATTGGACAGTCAACTCACATGTAAGTTACAAACAAGTAAAATAATAAATTATTGGAAGTTTTGAAACATTTGAAAAGCTCATTCATTTCCCAGCATTTATTAATGAATTTTTATTTTTTTTTTTTTTTTTTTTTTTTTGAGTAACGCATTAAGCAAGTTAGAAAATGTTACATTCTCAAATACACAAACTGTTAAACATATGCTGACACAAACTGTTAGGACATATGTTAAAGAGCTAAAATGTTACATTTCGATAACAGAAATTACTAAGCTTCTCTAATTTAAAGCTCTGCGCAAACTGTTTTTAAATGAGACAAGCAAGCTTTTGATATTTTGGAAGCTTTTCAGACGTCTCAGTGTGCTTGAAATGTAATTAAGATCAATTCTATTCCCACAATCCCTTTTACAGTGAATACAAGCAGTCTGCGTGCACTGAACCAGCTGATGACACTGGAAATTCGTGGCACTGGCACCACAACACTCATCATCGATGAACCTCTGGAGTTTCTGCAACATGCCAATTTCGAAGAAGTGCTACTACGATCAAGCGATCGCTTGGAGCGTCCCAAGTACTCCAAGTGGCCCATCGATGACTACGAGTACAAGCCACCAAGTGATGTGAATGCTGGGAATGAGGTGACACCCAAATATCAATTGCAATTCGAGGCAGATGCTGCCGTGGAAATTATGAGCTATGAACAACATGTGGAAAGATTGAAACAGACACGAATGCCAAGTTTCTATGGCTGGAGTCGATTGGAAGTGTTGCGCATTCACAGCTGTCAGTTGAATGAGTTGAACTGGCAAATGTTTGATGGTCTAACCCAACTACATCATCTCAGTCTGGAGAGGAATGGCATTGTGGAGTTGCAACCATTTGCCTTTTCGGGTGCTCCACATCTAAAAAGCCTCTCGCTGGCCCACAATGCCGTTACACGACTGTATTACTTGGGTCTAGCCGGTCTGCTGGAACTGGAGACCTTGAACTTGGCCGACAATAGTTTGGAGCGTCTCAACGAATCCAGTTTTCCGCCTCTACCACGGCTGCTGAAAGCCGACTTGAGACGTAATCCCATAATGTATATATTACCAGCGACCTTTTGGGTCATGAACGATACCAGGGAACTGCAGCTGGGCAGTGATGTGGCAGCCCTCGAGTTGCGTAGCTGGAACAACTATGGACTCTTCGATTCGCTGCACAAACTACGCACTCTCAGTCTGGGAAATGTGAGCACAGTCAGCTTGGAGCAGGGAGTCTTTAAGGTAACAGAAATAACAGAAATTCCTCTGTATTCAGTTTATAACATAAATTTGTATTCTATTTAAATATTTCCAACTGACTTTAGGGTCTGCAATCTTTGGAGCAGTTAACACTGCGTGGAAGCATTGCCAGCATACAATTCGATGCATTTGCTGGCTTGGAGCAGTTAAGGGAGCTGGACATGAGCCACTGTGGCATTGTGGAACTATCGATGGACGCACTGATGGGTGTGAAACGATTGCAGCTGCTCAACTTGTCGCACAACAATTTGACATATGTGCCGAATGGTTTATTGGATGATCAACAACAGCTGGAGATGGTGCAACTGCAGGGCAATCAGTTAAGCACGCTACCCACAAGTTTCTTTCAACAGCCACGACTGCGTGTGGCGCGACTGGATCAGAATCCATGGCAGTGCAGCTGTGACATGAGCAACTGGAAGCCACGATTCACAAATGTGGTGCGATTGCCCAGCGTCAAGCGTTGTGTGCGCGACATTCAGGATCAGGATATATCCTGTCGACATGTGGTGGCCTATGAACCGGACAAGAGTCTGGTGCCACGTTGTGCCAACTATAATGGACGCAGTGTTTACTATGTGCTGCGAAAGCAACTCCATTGTGGCGCCATGCTCATTCTGGCTAACACAAAGGCCTCCAGCACACGTGGCTTGCCACATTGGCGCAAAGTGGAACTGCAACAACAGCAGCAGCAGCAGCAGCAACCACATTTGGATCACACCAAGAAGCCGAAACATAAGAAGAAATCATCCAGAAGACAACACAAGCGTGTTCATTCAGCAACACAACACAACAGCTTGGAGTTTGTATTGCATCAACAACAGCAGCAACAGGTGTCACAAAATGAGGCATCCAAATCAGAGCAAATGTCCAATGAGATTTAACTGTCAACACTCGTGAATCGTTAGTTAGTTTAGCTTTAAGTTTGAATACTATGTTTAAAGAATGTTTAATGTGACAAATTAAATTAGATTAAATGAAATATATATTTACGCTTACGACTGAATATCGTATACATTTCCCAAGACAACTAAAGTAGGTTTTTAAAAGCTAACAGAATCCTACATTTTCAGTCTATAGGGACTCGGTTTAAGCTACACTCGAGTAAATCAAGTTCTTATAGAGTTATATATTGCAGAACTCAATAACTCAAGCTAAACTTATTTCAATTAAGATATTCCTGAAGAACAAAAAATATAGCAACTATATGGATGACTTACCCCTGAGCATTGTGGCGCAGCTGCCTTTGAATACACTGCGCAGACCGCCTTCCTTGTACAGTTTCTTGCCACAATCGATCATGCCTGTGTATTTCTTTTGGCCATTGGGACCAGTGCCTTGGGTTTGGAGCAACACTTTGATACGCTCACCGGGTGCCATAATGAAAGTGGAAAAGAGACCGGAAAAGGAGCCGGCCACAAAGATTTGTGAGTACGTTAGCTTGGCATCTTCGCCGCGCTGCTGGAGTCGCTTGCCAACCGCATAGCCAGCAAAGCACATGGCAAAGATGGGCGCCACACCCGTTAGAGGCGCCGACATGCCCCTGTATAGACCCCGCACACCCTCCTGGCGTATGGTCTTGGCGGCACAGTCGAAAGTACCGGTATACATGGGTTTCTCACCAGGAGGTGGTCGTGGCATTGTTTGCAAACGCACCTAAAAAGGGAAATGGGTTAACAATATGTTTGCTTTTGATCTAATTCAACTCACCTTAATGGTGTCCAAGGGATGTCCTGAGAGCACATTGCAAATGCCACCAAAACCGCCAGTAATAAAGGATTTAATCGGATTTGCTTTACGCTCCGCAGGAGCATTCTCCGCAGCTGCCATGTTGCGAGAATTTGTGTAGTCTGCAAATGAAATTTGTTATTCAATTATAATTTATTCAATAAAATAATTATGTTAAATCAATGTTAAGAAACAAAATTTCTTAACATTTGGGCAAAAAAAGGAAATTAAGTTTATTTAGAAAAGTAATCATAATATCGTCTAGTGTATTTAACTTTTAACCCACATTTTAATGGCCGCAGTGTATAATATTCAATCTAAATATTCATTTATTTATATAAAAAGAGCACGACTTTAAAACACTCTGCCAAAATTTTTTATTGAAAAAATTCAATCATCTATTGAACTATTATAAAAACATATAAATATATTCAATATATTTTAAAAATTTTTTTGTCAAATAACTACAAATTGAAGATGATTTAATTTTATAATCAAACCTATAATGTTTATATGTTTCTGATATTTTCTACTGTGAACTGATAAAGCACTTAATAATTTTAATAGTGACCGAATAGGTTAAATTTTCCCCCCACTCACCTATTATACCCTCAATGTCTGCGTATAATATACCACTAAAATACACAAAATATAAATATAATTTCATTATTGGAATTTGCACCTTGCCCACAGACATTGCCTAATCTATATAGTTCAAATTTGCTTTAGCAGATAAGGATTAACGCAAATTACAATAATGCGTAACATGACGATTGTTACGCCATCGTCTAAAGGATTTCCTTGAGGAACTCTCTCTCTCTCACCTATTAAACAAAATTAGCAGATCAAGATCTTTAACAAAGTGCTGGCTGCGTTGGCAGTGATCGTGGCAGAGCGCGTCTCAGAACCTGTTGCTGGCAGCAGCGCAAAGCTCGGACTGATTTGGCTTCAAGGGCAGCACGTCTGCGAAAGTGAAGTGAACGGGTTTCAGCGTTATCAATACATTGAAAATTTTGACATTTTAGCCAACAAAAAAAGAAGAAGAAATGTTAACACGTTATGTTGTTATGAACATACCAAAGAAGAAGTGAATTTGTGTGTTAGCTGCGTTGCTGCATTGCCGGTACTGCTGCTCGGGTTCAAAGTCCGTTGTTATTGCCTGCAGACTAGTGCATCTATTTTTGACATCAGCAATCTGCCGGCAGAGCACTTATTGATTAATTATATTTTCAATAGTAACTTTGTTTACTGTCTTATCAAAAAAAATGTAAAAGAAAATAAATAAATTCGTACCCTCAGATGCCAAAGCAAATGTAAATATGTTATGTGTTAACGCTACGCTGAGTTAGAGAGGAGCGTCGGGCATAACAGACACTCACGAACAAACACGAACTATTCAATTGGCAAATGCTTGTTTCAGCTTCATATATTCATTATTTTCACCATTAAATAAAAAAAATATAATTTTTATAATTTACAATTTTATACAGTATACTTGAACCACTTATAGAACAAAATTGAATGCGTGTGTAATTAACACGAAGTTTCCATCTGAACTGCTATTGGAAAAATTAGTGCTGCCAACCTGCTTAAAAACCCAACAGCTGTCAGCAGATTTTGGCGCCAATTGCAGTAGATTTAAAAATTTTCTACCAAAATAAGATTTTTATTTTATAACGTACACATACACTAGATATAACAGTAAAATAGCATCTGTTTGGCCAAAATCATAAACTTACATCTAGAAATTCATTAAATCGTTGGCCAACTCAACGCCAATGAAAACCGCTGCCGTTGAGGGAAAGGCACGTATTAAAATGGGCAACACACCGCGATATAAAGCCTTCGGACCCTCTGTGGCCATTAAATTTCTAAAAACACTTCTAATACCATGTTTATATGTGCCCTCGGGTGCTATAGAACAAAAAATAACCAAATATTAGTATTAGAAAAACATAGAAAGTAAGTTTCAAGGCTACTCACCCGATTGTAGTCGACTTTTAAGTACATCAAAAGGCACGGCCAAGGACCAAAATACAATGCCAGCCGTTCCGCCGGCAAATATTGTGGATGTCGGTGTTATATGCCCCGTTCGTCGTCTTGCCAAGTCCTGCAGGCCCTCGTAGACCACAAAATACACACCAGTGGGTGAGTCTGAAAAAAACAAATGTTAAATTTCAAACAAAAATTTGATGATTCACCATCACCATCAAAGCATAGCAGATTTCAAAATCCGAATGCACATTACAGCATACGCTCAAAAAAGCGTGTTCTGCAGTCGGTTCCACTCACCTCTCAGCACACAGGCACAGGTGCCTTTGAAGAGACTACGCAGACCGCCCTGTTTGTAGAGCTTAAAGGCCGTATCCATCATGCCATTGTACATTAGAGGACCAGCGCCGTTCACTGGTTGTGTTTGCAGTAGCACCTTAATACGATCTGTGGGCACGGTGACTAGAGCGGAACAAATGCCAGCACCAACGCCAGCCATAAAGATTTGTGTATAGGTGAGTTTGATTTGATCGTCCGATTGAAGCAGACGTTTGCCTGCCGCATAAACGGCAAAGTCCACTGCATAGATGGGCGTAACGCCTACCAGAGGTGCCGATATGCCTCTATAGAAACCCCGCACACCCTCGGTACTAAAGGTTTTCACAGCACAGTCGATAATACCCTTGTATCTGGGTGGTTGCCCAGCAGGCGGCAGTGGCATTGTTTGAAGACGCACCTAAAAAAAATATTTTTTTAAAATTAATTTAATAGAATATAAAATTATTATAGTTTACCTTGATGGTGTCCAGTGGATAGCCGGTGAGTACGCTGCAGATGCCACCAAATCCGCCAGCTATAAAGGATTTGGCGGGATTTGCTTTGTGATCCATTGGTGGTGCTGTTGTTGTTGTTGTTGTCATAATGCACACAAAATATTTACGTAAACGAGTCCAAAATATCGTCAGACACGCTTAGCTCAGCTTAGTGTTGCGGTGCGGCGCTTAAGTAATACTTGATTCATGCACGTGTGATAACTGTTGTTTGTGTTATGTTATCAGTGAGTCGAAGTCGCGTTGCCGTTTATTTATGCCAACAATTTGAGATATTTCGGCAGCGAGCTCAATTTCCATCGCGTAAACAGTGTGTTATGTTAAAGCAATCATATGTTCTTGCCAGCACAAGTGCTAACAGATTGTTCGACTGTTAGTAACAGCAGCCAATAACGTGCCTTGTGTTGGTTGCCTGTGTAATTTTGCATTACAGCACATGCAAACTAACAGAATCCTCTGATCGCTGCTATTTCATTAAATATTTACCAATTTCGTTATTATTTTGTCAAGCGTATTTTCTCTTGTGTACTGTTTTTTTTTTCTGTTTACATTTTTATAAACAATAATTTTGATAGACTTTCAATTTGAACAGAAATGTAAAAGCTTTTTTTCAGTAGTTAAGAACGTTTAAACATAAAGTAGAACAAATGTTAACTTTATTTACCACACCAATGTTAGTTACATAAGTTAACTAAATAGCTGAGAGGAAAATTGGTAATTCGCTTAATAATATTTGAATTGTTTCATTGTTAAATGTTATGGGCCTTCAGCTGTTAAACAAGAAATAACAATTTCCGTTTTATTTGCAATTTATAATTTTTGAAAATAATGGTGTTATCGGTATACCTTCCATTCGATTTACGATAAATGTGAAATCGACATTCACAGCCATTTTTATATAATTTTTAACAACTTTTAAAAAAAAAAAAAATATAGTTCTTATATGCAATTAATACATACAAACTACTTATTTATAATAAGGGAAATTCCCATAACTTTCAGTGTCCAGCTTCCACATGATAGTGCACAAGTTGTTGCTATCGTTAGATTTATATCGATAGTTTGCTATCGCAGGGCTGCCAACGACAGACTGAGCGAGCAAAATTGTTGCGTATGCGTGCGTGCGTGTGTGTGTGTGTGCAAAGCATATGCATCATAGCATATTTCATTGTTTAAAACAATCATTTTGTGCAAAACGGTGTGCAAAATCATATGTAGAACTTATGTCTGATACAAGTGCGAAGGAATTATGTATCAGTTGTAGTGCGAGCTGCAGTAGCAGACGCAAAAGGAGGAAGTGAAGCAGCTGCAACAACACCAACAACAACGACAACAACAATACAAATTTTGTAAAACAAAAGCGAAAAGAAAAATTACATATATATATAGATATATTTGTACACAACCGCAACGCACACGCAACGTGCTCTCTTCGCATCCCAATTAACTAAAAGAAACAAAAACGAATCCAATTGCAATGTCCAATGGTGACGATGTGCTAGATAACTGGGAAGAAATTGACGAGGCAGGCGTGAGTATTAATCAACACTGGCAATATGACATTACAACAAGAACAAATATTGTAATAATTCCCTAATAAAAAAAACTCTTTTTTTCTGCAGCTTTGTATGACGTTGCAAACAAAACTGCAAACTGCCAGCGACGACACAAGTAACATTTCAAAACCGCCCGCCTCAACAGTTGAGAGCAAAATGAAATTGCTACAACGTCCACAGTCTCTGCAAGAAAGCAGCGGCGGTGGCGGCGGAGGTGGCGGTGGCGGCACTGTCACAGCAGCAACCCCCAAGCAAATAATGATTGCCAAAAAGCCAGCGCAAACAACGGCAGATGCTGATCTGACAACAGCACCTGTTATGATGGTGTTGCACAAATCGGCCAGCGAATACGATGCGGCCAGTTATGCCAATCCCATTAGCAATCAAACGGTCAAGATATTGCGCAGACCCGCCCAGTCAGAGGAGAGACGTGATTCAAATGGCATACGACCCAAGCTGCCTATCAAAACGTTGCAGCAGCGCGAACAGGAATACGCACAGGCGCGACTGCGCATTCTGGGCAGCGCCAAGAATCCCGAGGATGATAAGCCGTTAGTATTGCATAATCTTTATCATAGTAGAGTCTTGATAAACAGAGTGCAGCAGAGTTTTCTTAGCAGCAATACTGTTCTGCTCAGTTTTTATCAAACTAATGGACAAAACTCTTTAATTAAGTCGGTTTGTTAATTTCCCGTATTATTACTAATATATCTAACATTTCCTATATGCAGTGCCACGCCCACAACGCCAGTTAGCAATGACAGCACGACAACAACAGTGAATCAAACGCAACAGTGGCAAACGGAAACACCGTCGTATGCAGCCAACTATAATAACAACAATAATAACAACGTTAACAACAGTGGAGGAGGTGGTGGTAGTGGTGGAGGAGGAGTCGGCGGAGGTGCTGGTGGTGGTGGTAATGCAACTGGCATGCACCGATCCAGTTCGGCGCCCAAAATGTCGCAGTCAGCAACGCCAATGTACAATTATAATAACTATTATCAGGCGCCGCCAACGGCAGCTGCCATGAGCTATATATACTCAGCACCGCCGATGTTTCAGCACCAACGCATGCCTCCATATGTTGCAGGACCAGCGGCAGCAGCAGCCGCTGTAGCCGGTGCTGCAAATACGCCCAATTCTCAGCAGAGCTGGTCACCGGTTGTTGGTGGCAGCGTTTCGGCGGCACTTCTACGTCAACAGTCAATGCATTCGCCGACGGTCCAACAGCAGCAGCAGCAACAACAACAACAACAACAACAGCAGCAGCAGCAACAACATCATCACCAGCAAGTGCAACAGTCGGCGGCGCCGCAAGCGCCACCACAATATGGACATCCGTATAACGATAATGTATTGCGACTGCCACGAGGTCCTTGTCCCAATGGCACCATTGGTTTTCAAATGCGTCGGTAACAACAGGCGCCTGAATGCAACAAGAGTGATTTGATTTCCACTTAATTCAATTTATGTCCCACATGCCACCATTGTTCTGTTGCATGCATTCAAAATTTTGTCATACTGAGAGAGATTGCATTAAGAGTAATATTATTTACTTTCTTCTTGTTGTTGTGTTTTGAACATTGATTATCATTTATTATTTGTGGCGCCGATTTGATTGCTGCAACACAGCCAACAAAAACAACAACACCCACTTTGTAAACAAATTTGTGACGACTTTGGTAGTTAACTTGTAAATTTACAACAACAAAACACAATTTTTTAATGCCTACTACTAATAAAATACAACAAACAAAACTGAAATAAAGTAATATTTTACAAAAACAAGCAAATTTTTAATGGTTAGCTGGAATTTATTTGATTAAAAATAGGATTAAATGTATAGCCAAGTTAGCTTCTTTCGCAAAGATCTGACTATATTGTTTATATCCAAAAATCTGTAATTCTCATGGTGTTTGTGTACATAATATTAAATTTTATTTACTTATGTCGAATTTTGTAGTGACATGGTTTTTTTTTAAATACTTTTTAATTTATTTTCTTAAGAAATTTACGCATACAAGTTTCGTGACTTATGATTGAATCTACTAGAACCTTGAGAACTGTATGAGTAGCGATAAGAACGACAACAATAAATTAATTTAAATTTATGATAAATTTAGCTATTGGGTTATAGTTAAAAATTGAGATTTTTGCTTTAGTAAGTATTTTTATAGGATTTGTTTGCATATTAGCTTATGTATTTACTGAAATAAATAGAGATAATCTGTTTAAAGTCGAATATCGCTTGAAGTTAAGAAAATGTCTAAATTTCAGATTTTAATTAATCCAGGTTTTTGAATTTCAAAGATAATGAATCATTTATCTCGAGTTATAGAATTTTATACCTTTTGCAAAATAAATATGTTCAAAAATAATAGGTGAAGAAAAATTATTAAAAAAAAAAAGGTTAACTATATATATACTATGAATATGGACATCTCTAAATTTTGTTGCCAACTTTTATTAGAAATATTTTTAACACCCAATTTGTTGTTCCAATTCCATTTTTAGTATTTATTAGCCCATCTGCTAAAAGTTTGGTATTTTTCTAAACACAAAAAATGTGTCATTAGATTTTGTGAATCCCAGAAAAATGTTTCTCTGTAGTTTTGAAAGTGTCTAAGTTATTAAAGAAGTTTACTAATAATATATAAAGAAATCAAGTCAATTGAGCTATAAAGGTTCAATAATCTCGAATTAAATGCATATAAATATTTATTTAAATATGTACACTCAATTGTTTCCTTAACTGATTTGAGTTAATTAACATTCCATGACGTGCAATAAATTTATTTTACTGTCTGCTGAATTCATGAGATTTTAATTATATAATAAATGTCCGAATTAGACTGCATAAATTCAAAGACTTTTTAATTACTTAATTGTAATAACAGTAATATCTGCTCTTAGATACAACGCTTGTAATAAAGTTTATTTCGCGGAATACCCGTAATGTTTGCATAGCTCAACTGTTAGCTGCAGTTGCATTTTTTATCCCCACGGATGCAACGGTTAAGGCCCCAAAAGGTTATCATCGACGATGTGTTTTCGTTATATTTCGCCATTTTCCACAACAGCGAAAACAGCAACTGAATGCAATGGGAGCAAGTAGACCGACGGCAACGCCAACGGCTTTTCAATCCGTTTTCTTATCAGCGGACAGCAACACAAAACAAGGTAGAATTACAAAGTAGAGTACCGAAGTACTAATACCCTATCTCGCTTACACCTGTTGAAGTAATAAATGCTTAGAGCGCGTCTTGTAATGCTAATGTAACTTAACACGCATGCGTTAGACTGAGACAACAGTATTGACAAAGCTGCTGGCACTGCACTACTTGCCGCCTATGTAATTGCAATTCGATGTAGATCAGCCGTGTTTAAGGGTATTATAAATCCAATCAACGAACGTCATGGATCGTCTTACCTAGGGACAGCCATTTGGATTTTTTGCTACACATAAAATATTCAATTCAATTCAGTTTCAGTTGTAAACGCGTCGTCGTGTGGTACGGTTTATTAAGTGCTTAAAGCGCCCCCATAGTATAACAACAAAGCTAAGAAGAACAACAACAACTCTAAAAGCATAACCCAAAAGCTACGCTCTCTCGGTCATTGGCTCTCTCGCTCTCTATTTCTCTCTCTGTTTGTTGCTAGTGTGCGGTGTGCGTGCGGCTCTCGCGATTCACTGTTTGAAACCAATTGATCGCCGCTCAACACGTGGGCACGAGTGAAAACGAGCAAAAACAAATTTAATAACATTTTGTGTATAAACGTGAGCAATTTTTGATTGTTTTGGCATATAAAAAAAAAGAAAAACAAAAAAGAAAAATGTCTCATAGCGTGTTGGTCATTGGCAGCGGCGGACGCGAACACGCCATCTGTTGGAAACTAAATCAATCACCACAAGTGGCGCAGATCTATGCACTGCCCGGCAGCTTTGGCATTTCTCAGCTGTCAAAGTGCCAGAATCTTGGTGCCGATGTTTTAGATCCGAAGGATTTTGAGGTGAGTGCAGTGCTCTTCAAATGAAGCTTGTGTTTTTGTGGTGTTTCCAATTGTAATCTGCCACTTTGTGCGTCCTTCACTTAACCTTCGTGGCGAGCTTAAAGTTACACAGCGACAGACTGCTAACAACAACAACCGCGCAAGACAAGACTTTGCTATGCAGCTGCGATGCAAATTTTCATCAGTTTTTTTTATTACACATAATGTTTTTTTTTTTTGTAAGGCCGTCTTTTTTTCGTGTATTTTTATGGTGCTCAGTTAATTTCGTTTTAATGTTAACCGGGGCTCATAAATGAATCCAATCAAAACCATAACAGCGCCCAATCTTTGCAATCTCTATCTGTGTGTAGTATTTGGCATGCCTTAACCCTTGTGCTGCGCGTGGGGTGAAATAAAGCACTTGTGTTCTTATCGTTGACGTAAAAACGCAACGCTTCGACTAAATAGATTGTGAATGTGATGCATTATTTAATTATAAAAAAAACACAGATTCATCTGTTGATAACATTATTTTTAAAAGCGAGTCTGTATAGTTTGCTATTTTTAATGGGAAGTCGTTTGAGTTATCAGATTTTCTTAAACTTTTTGTATGACATTATAAAATTATGTAGTAGTATTAGTAGTAGTATGATTAGTAATTTATGTAATTTATTTAATTTAATAAATGTGATCTTATAAATCACTGACAAAATAGGTATGAGCTAATTTTAAGCACATGAAAATACCGCTTGTCTAGGAATTTAGATACCCTAACCTACTCAGAATTGAAAATACAAAATTTATTGCTTTTGGATTTTCTTTGGAGTTTAATATTAAATTAAATTTATATAATAATCAACAATATAATTTTAGTTAAATTTTTTGTATTTATCAGTTCGTTAAATAAGTTTGACAAGCCCTGGAAATATAGTGTAATATGTATAATTGTTAACCCCTGAGAGCGACACGTTTATATAACATAGTTATAAAGACTGAGAGGAAAGCTCAACACGAATGATACTGATCAAGCATCAGGGACCCCATTAATTATATCTGGGACCCCATAAATTATATATTAAACATTAAAAGCCGATGTAGTAATTTTGTTTTGTTTGTCTTTCTATATAAACACCTAGATCTTAGAGATTAAACAAGCCAAAAACACAAAATTTAGCATATGGAAACGCCCATAGAAAAATTCTTGAGATATCTCAGCCAAACTCTGATTCATGTTTTATATCCTCAGCCCATATATCATTTAGTAGTCATAAGAAAGATCGGCTTTTTTATTTTTTAAGTATCTTATAAGACCTTCATATCTTCAGTGAATGCTTCAGAATTAGTTTGGGATCTTTAAAAGTTCATAAATAATATCTATCAAAAAAGGTTTTATGCACAACTTTATAGCTTTATTAAAGTTTCATATATTTTTGTAAATCACCTTATATCATGCGTATTTTATTTCTCATATTTGTAGGCATCCTTAACTCATACAACGGGTTTTTTTTTGGCTCAGTTTGTTTGAAATTTCGAGCTCATTTTTAATTCCGTCATAAATTCCGTTACCCATTAGCAAGTCCAGCTCTGTGTAAAGCCCCTTTTGTCTCTCCCTCCCCCTTAGCGCATTAGCTTCATCCCAGTTGGCGCCTGAGAGATTGAGACGAGTATAAACAATAACAAATCAGACTAATTTTTTATATTTTTTTATTGTTTAAAGTTATGTATATATGTATGTATAATTTTGTGCTTACTTTGCCTTAACACTTCTATTTATTGTGACTTAATTAATTGTTTAGATCAAATTCACAGTTTGTGTTGCCTTGTCTTCCTCAAGTCATCCCGCCCGTTCCCCAGTCCCACGACAAATCCAATTCAAATGGATTGCATTATCTTCGGAATTGTCTGCTTAGCAACTCCGTTGTGGGTGGATGCGTTAGATGCACCACTTTTGGTGTGGTGCTGGGTCGAGATCGTGGTGTTGTCGGCTCTTGAATGTTTCGGGTGTAGACCTTGAAGGCCTCCGCATCGTGGGCCACTGTCTTCACTTCGCCCGTATAATAGTCCTTGACTTTATAGGGATGATTACGTATATACTCCAATGATCTTAGTATATAATCCGGCACTTTGGGTATATGATCACCGACTGGATAATATCCTTTCTCATCGGCCACATAACTGATGCTAATTGGTATGCCCTCTGGTGAGGTCCAACTGGAGCCGCCTTGAATGGCCACACCGCCTAATCCGGATTGGGTGCCAACAATGCCATTGGATGTCTCGTAATCATAGCGATAACTGCCATCCGTTTCCACCTGCAGATCATTGTGCACTGTATGGGTATTACGATCCGAGTCGGGGACATAAACGGCCGCCTCGATGACAACCATCATCAAAGCCAGTTGAGTCTTGAAAAGTATTAGACGGGGGGGGGAGGGTTAGTTTAATTCCATGAAGTTGGCCTCAAAGAGACTGAGAGAGATACATATGTCTGATTTGAACACTTACAAACAGATTAAGCCACATTTTTGTTTTATAATTTTTATAATCACTTGAGATAATAATCTTTATAATTTTGTCGGGTTAACTCCTTAACGCGTTCCGCGGCTGTTCGTTCTAGCGCTTTAAATCGACGACTGTTTGCTTGCTTTTGGCATGCTTTCGTTTTTATATCCAATCCGCTCATCGTGATTATTTTTTGACATTTTTTTTGTGTGGTTGTTGTTGTTTCTCTGGAAACCCAGTTCCGAAAACCAAACGGAGTGCGGGAGCGGTAGTGTGGTGTGCAAACGGAAAGGCGAAGGCGTCGTCGTCGTCGTCTTCGTCTTTGCAGTCGTCTGGCACTCGTCAGCATCTTTGAACGGCAGTCATAAATTAAATGATTTTATTTTATTTTTATTTATCGCAGTTTGTTTTTTAGTCTCTACTTTTTTTTTTTTTTTGTTTATAATTATTATTTTATATATCATCGCAGAATTGTTTGTCGCTGCAATTCCTGAAGATGTGGGCCGTTTAAGTTCATGTAATCGAAATCCGGATCCGATTCGGAATCAGAATTGTATGCCCTACTTGAAGGTTGTGTGGCACTTAAATTTTTTGATATAGTATTTACATATATGTGCATATATATTTTATTCGAATATTACCTTGCATTCCATATTTTTTGTTGGCTTGCAAGGCAAAGAATTCATTGAACTTTAACTTGAAATTGGATTCATTTTTGAAATGATTTATAAATAACATACAGAAAATGTAGGCGTTAAATCAAATTTAATTTATTTTTTATTAATTTTTAAATTTTAATTTTATTATATTTTGTGATTGAATTGGTAGAATTAAAGCTATCTGACTTACTTCTTTTGATTTAATATAGGCTTTACTTTTTTTTTTAATAATTTTTAAATATTTCTTTCATAATTTTTATTTATTTATATTATATTTCTATTTTATATTGGTTTTTATTTCTGTTAAAAATTTATATACTATACATATGTACATCTTAAAAATTACTATACTTATTCCAAATATACCTTTTAAAACGATAATTTGAAAAATTTCTCAAAATTTCCTATATTTTGTTTGTATTTATTTTATTTTTTTTTAATTCTTCTGATATAATCTTCTTAACATTTTGACATCAAATATATAACTAAAATTATAAGATATATATATATGTATTTTGTAATTTTGTAGAATAACAATTTAGTTTAACTTTCTATTTAAATTCTTCAAGAACTTTTGTTAAAATATTTGATTTTATTCCCCTTCCTTTTTATATACATATATTTTTTTGAAAGTATTTTTAGTTGCTACTACAAATATATTTATTAGTATAGTTTTTTATTCGGTTCTGTTAGCTACGAGAGTTGTTTAAACTATTTCCATACTGAATGCTTAAAGTAATCCAACAAAGCGTAACTAATTCTTGAGATATTCGTCATGACTGTCATGATCGTGATTTTGGTCAACAGACTAAGTTCAACTTTGCTCTGTTCCCAGTTTAAAATTTGCATATAGTATGCAATAAAGTAAATCATTTGAGAAGAAGATAAGGACACGAAATGTTCTCGCACCAAATTTGGAAAGTGGTCAAAAATTCCGAGACGAAGCAACAACAACAACAAGACGCAGTACAATTCCCAATTCGTCCCACTGTTTGGTTAGATGGGAAATGGAAATCGTTGGCCGTATTGCCAAAAACGGTGACACCAAATGGCAATACGTATACGTCATAAGCAGCTGACTTCCATGTCATTCCCGAGCTGATGGCAGATGAGTTCAATCATTGAACGTACTTGAACCCAATCCCAGTGCTGAGGAATCTTTGGATGTGCTAAACAGTTTGGAGCTCCGATTAAACCAATTTCGCCAATGGCGCCAATTCGATTAGAAGACAGACTAAAGCGCAGTCAGACTCCAAAAAAACCGGATCTTCAGGGCCCGGATTTTGTGGGTTTTCTTATGGGTTGTTGTTGTTGTTGTTCGATTGTTATTGTTAATTAATCTGGGCATAGCTGGCAGTTGAGTCAGGTTCATTTGGTTGCGTTTCGACATTCACCAATGGAGACAATGCACCCAGCGTTTTATTTAATGGCAAAACAATTAGGAAGGAATTTCGTTGAATATTCTCGACGACAAATTGTTATTATCGTACCGGCTATAGATAAATGATAAATGGTTTAAATAATTATTGGGCTTGTTCCTAAAAGCACATTTACATTTATGCAATCTCTAAGAATCTGCAAACTTTTGCGCTATAATCTTTTCCAGGCCATTGCCAAGTGGTGTAAACTGAACAAGATCTCGCTGGTTTCCGTCGGGCCCGAAGAACCACTAGGGTTGGGTCTGGGCGATGTGTTGCGACAGGCTGGCATCGCTTGCTTTGGACCCGGAAAACAGGGTGCTCAAATCGAGGCGGATAAAAAGTGGTCCAAGGACTTTATGCTGCGTCATGGCATTCCAACCGCCCGATATGAAAGTTTTACGGATGTTGCCAAGGCCAAGAAGTTTATACGCAGGTAATAACATGGCTTTAACATATTTTGTTAGCATTAACCTTTAAACTCGTTCCCAACTCTTCTCTTAGTGCACCCTATGCCGCTCTGGTGGTCAAGGCCGCTGGTCTGGCTGCTGGCAAAGGCGTTGTGGTTGCCGCCAATGCCGAGGAGGCCTGTCAGGCAGTCGATGACATTCTGGGCAATCTTAAATATGGCCAAGCAGGTGCCACTTTGGTGGTTGAGGAGCTGCTGGAGGGCGAAGAAGTGTCGCTGCTAGCCTTTACCGATGGCAACACGATTCAGGCCATGCTACCGGCTCAGGATCATAAGCGTATTGGCACTGGCGACACTGGACCCAATACTGGTGGCATGGGCGCCTATTGTCCCTGCCCGCTGATCAGCAAACAGGCCTTGGAGCTGGTGCAACGTGCAGTGCTGGAACGTGCCATCAAGGGATTGGCGCAGGAACGCATTCCCTATCAGGGAGTTCTCTATGCCGGTCTCATGCTGACACGCGATGGTCCACGTGTCCTTGAGTTCAACTGTCGCTTTGGTGATCCCGAAACTCAGGTGATACTTCCTCTACTGGAGTCCGACTTGTTTGAGGTAATGCAAGCCTGTTGCAGTGGCAACCTCGGCAAACTAACACTGCAGTGGCGCCACAATCTAAATGCCGTGGGCGTTATTGTGGCCAGTGCGGGTTATCCGGAAACAGCTACCAAAGGTTGCGTCGTCAATGGTAAATATGAAATGTATTCTTAATGAGTAGAAATTTAATTAAGCAATAAAACTATTGTGTTAGATTGATGAAAAATAAGAAGAGCAAGTTCGAAACTGTCTATTAGACTCTTCAAAAACATTTTTAGAAGACATTAGAACTGCCCATAACAAGCTAGAATTTAATTTTCGACCCCATAGACTATATATATTCGCAACCTACACAAATTTTCTAATCAATTAGAATAGTTTTTGGGAACAAATTAAAAAAAAATTTTTTTTTTATTTTTTAAAAAAAATTTAAAGGGGTATTTATGTAGAATTTTTTAAATTTTGAAAAAAAAAAAATCAAATTCTAGAAAAGCTAAAGTTCAAAACGCAAAGCTAATTGTGCGTTAGAATACAGTCTAAAATTGTATTTCGTTATTAGTTTTGGTAAAGTTATTTAAGTTTAAAGTTTGGGAAAAGCTGATAACTGGGTTTAAACTACCCTTTACACGTTTGAATCTAATTTCCGACCCCAGAAAACAATTTTAGAAGACATTTTGACTGCCCATAACAAGCTTCAATCTAATTTTCGACCCCATAGACTATATATATTCGTAATCTACACAAATTTTCTAATCGATTAGTATAGTTTTTGGGAACATATTAAAAAAAAAATTTTTTTTCATTTTTTTAAAAAATGTAAAGGGGTAGGTATGAAAATTTAAATTTTGAAAAAAAAATTAAGTTCTAGCAAAGCTTAAATTTTAAGCGTATAAATAATTGGTAAAATACAGTCTAAAATGGTATTTCGCTTGACAATCGCAGTAGTTTTGGCAAAGTTATACTAGTTTAAAGTTTGGGAGAAGGTAATAACTGGGCTCAAACTACCCTTTACACGTTAGAATCTAATTACCGACACCATAAAGTGTTTAAATTATAAAGCTACACAAACTTGCAATCAATTAATATAGTTTTAAAAAATAAAAAATAGTTTAGATTAGAATACAGAGTTACAATTAAAGAGACAGCTTAAGCAAACTGACTAATTTTGATCTTTTGACAGGTTTACCCGTTGCCAATGAAGATAATCGATTGATCTTGCACAGTGCCTTGACCCTAAATTCGGATAAGAAACCGATAACGAATGGCGGACGTGTGCTGATTGCGATCGCATTGGATATAAGCTTAAAGGAAGCGGCAGCTCAGGCCACCAAAATGGCATCAAAGATTAGTTTTGAGGGTTCGACTACACAATATCGCACGGATATTGCACAAAAGGCATTTAAAATGTAATTTACTTTCAATAAAGCAAAGTGAATATATTAATTGTGAGGTTATGTTTGGATTGTTTGAGTTTCCAAATTTTATAAAATGGAAAAAAGACAAGTGTTCACTTGAGAGCTCTTAGAAATTATGCTCTTATTCTCTTCCTCTCTTTGTTTCTGCTCCCTTCCTCTCTATCTCTGTCTATTCTTCTTGTTTGCTCTCTTTTAGGGCACCAGCTCCTTCGCTCAGCTACAAGGACAGCGGTGTGGATATCGATGCTGGCGATGCTTTGGTTCAACGCATCAAGCCACTATCTCGTGGCACTCAACGTCCCGGTGTTCTTGGCGGTCTGGGCGGCTTCGGTGGCCTGTTTCGCATCAAGGATCTGAGCTACAATCAACCCTTGATTGCGGAGGCCACTCAGGGTGTGGGTGCCAAAATCCAGTTGGCTTTGCAGCATGAACTCTACGATCACATTGGCTACGATCTCTTTGCCATGGCAGCCAATGATCTGCTAGAATTTGGTGCCGAACCGGTGGCATTCTTGGACTATATAGCCTGTGGCAAGCTGCAGGTTCCACTGGCCGCCCAACTTGTCAAGGGCATGGCCGATGGCTGTCGGGATGCGCGTTGCGCTTTAGTGGGTGAGTTGCAATCGAAAGTGTTATCGAAATTTAATCGAATTTGAAGATCAGTAGATTAGTTTATAGCTTAATCGTTTATCGAAAGTGTTATCGAAATTCAATCGAATTTGAAGATCAGTAGATTAGTTTATAGCTTAATCGTTTATCGAAAGCGTTATCGAAATTCAATCGAATTTTAAGATCAGTGGAATAATTTATCGCTTGATCGTTTATCGAAAGTGTTATCGAAATTCAATCGAATTTGAAGATCAGTAGAATAATTTATCGATTGATCGTTTATCGAAAGTGTTATCGAAATTCAATCGAATTTGAAGATCAGTAGAATAATTTATCGCTTAATCGTTTATCGAAAGTGTTATCGAAATTTAATCGAATTTGAGGATCAATAGATTAATTTATAGCTTAATTGTTTATCGAAAGTGTTATCGAAATTCAATCGAATTTGAAGATCAGTAGAATAATTTACGGATTGATCGTTTATCAAAAGTGTTATCGAAATTCAATCGAATTTATCGCTTGATCGTTTAGCTATATTTTAGAAGAAATAGCTTTACCAATTGGTATTTGGGAAACTAAGAACCCATCGATGTATTTCTAAGAATTCTAGCATCTTAGAATCCTACATAAACTCTTCCCGATCTTAGTCTAATTCGCTCTTCCAATTGCTTGCAGGTGGTGAGACCGCAGAGATGCCCTCGCTCTACAAGATCGGTCAGTACGATATGGCTGGTTATTGTGTGGGTCTTGTGGAGGAATCTCGGCTGCTGCCACGCTACGATCTCTATAAGCCGGGTGATCTGCTTGTGGGTCTGCCATCAACGGGACTGCACTGCGCCGGTTTTAATGAGATCTTGACTCGCCTCAAAGATGTGAATCTCAAGGAATGCTCTCCGGTCGCTGGTGGTCGTCATGGACTCAGTTTGGCTCAGGTGCTGGGCACACGCTCTCAGCTTTATGTGCAGCAATTGTTGCCACATCTGCAGGCTGGTGAGATCAAAGGTGTGGCACATGTCACACACGGGTTGCTGCACGATGTGGCACGTTTGTTGCCCCAAGAATTTGAGGTAGCACTGGACTTTGGGGCAGTACCGGTGCCGCAAATCTTTGGCTGGCTGGCGGGACGATTGCAGTTGAGTGCGGAGACATTGCTAGAGCGGCACAATTGTGGCATTGGCATGCTGATAGTGCTGCCCCAGGAGAGTCAGCTGTGGCGTCAGTCCTTGCCGGGTGCCAAGGTGCTTGGTGTGTTGCAGCAACACACGGAAGGTGCCACAACGAGTCGTCTCTGTGTGCGCAACTTTAAGGAACAACTGGAGAAGTTGGCTCAGCCATTTGGTGGTTTGGGCACAACCCAATTAGCTGCGGAGGGCTTGGAGCTAACCAAGCAATCCTCGCCAGCAACACGTGCAGATTGTGTGGTGAATGCAGCGGGAAAACGCCTCACACGTCTGCCGGAGCACTACAAGGATCCCATACTCATTCTGGGCACCGATGGTGTCGGCACCAAGCTAAAGATTGCCCAGCAAATTGATCGCAACGACAGCGTCGGCATCGATCTGGTGGCCATGTGTGTCAACGATATACTCTGCAATGGCGCCCAACCCATGAGCTTCTCCAGCTACTATGCGTGCGGCAAGTGGCAACAACAATTGGCCGATGAGGTTGCAACCGGCGTCAACGAGGGCACTTTGCAGGCCGAGAGCAGCTTTATAGGTAAGTGATGAGATCATCAGCATCAGCCGAGTCGATATAGCCATGTCCGTCTGTCCATCTGTACGTCTGCCCGTCCGTCTGTCCGTATGAACAAACAGATTTCAGAGATGGTAAGAGCTACAATATCCGTTTTAGTCAGTATCGACCACATATTTAGTCAGTCAATACAAGTTTGTTTCCTTTTTTCGATGTCACGCCCCATTCGCCCACAATAAGCGAAAAAAAAGACATAAAATACAGATTTTTTGCGAATATCTCGGCAACTGTAACACCTAGGGACACCAATTTTGACATGCAGGTTGCTAGATGTAATATAAAGATAATGCCATCAACATTTTTTGAATGCCACGCCTACTTTGCCCACCAAAAGCACAAATGCGTTGTAACTTTACACGCCGCTGGCTCACTTATTTCTTAACGTATTATTTTTGTAACTTAGCGTATACTTGCAGACAAATAATATCAAACGAATGTGAAAATTTCATTAAAATCGGACTATAATTAAAAAAGTTTGTCATACAACGAAAATCGTTACTTTCAAGCAAAGCATAGCCACGTGCATTGCACTGTGCGAGCGCGATAGACATACATAAATATGTGTGCATGTTAAGTTCTTGCAGCAGCTACTCCAATTTGAACTCATATAATTGGAAACGAAGCTCCTGACTGACATTTACTTACTTGTTTCTACTATTCCTGCACTACTCACTTCTCTCTCTCTCTCCCTCTCTCTATTCTTAGCTTGCCACACAGCCGATGTGCCGTTGCTGTATGAACCGAAGGTCTACGATCTCGCTGGCTTTGCGCTGGGCATTGCGGAACGAGCTGGCATCTTGCCGAAAATGGAGGATGTGCAGCCGGGAGATGTGCTCATCGGATTGCCATCGTCGGGCGTGCACAGCAATGGCTTTAGTCTGGTGCATGCAGTGTTGAGGAGCGTCGGTTTGGGCTTGAAGGATCAGGCGCCCTTCAGTGATCGCACGCTGGGCGAAGAGCTGCTGGTGCCGACCAAGATCTATGTGAAGGCATTGGCGCCGCTGCTCGCTCAGAGCGGGCACGGAATTAAGGCGCTAGCTCACATCACTGGCGGCGGTCTGACCGAGAATATACCACGTGTGCTGCGCAAGGATCTTGCGGTGAGGATCAATGCCAATACATTCCAGTTGCCGCCAGTGTTTGCCTGGTTGGCAGCAGCAGGGAATATAACACCAGATGAACTGCAGCGCACCTACAACTGTGGTCTGGGTCTCATACTGGTGGTGAGTCCGTTGCAGGTGAGTGCGGTGATGCAACAGCTACGCTATGCGGAACGTGCTGTGGTTGTGGGCGAAGTGATTGCTCGCAAGGATGCCAAGAAGCCGCAGGTGCAGATGCATCATTTCGAGGAGTCACTGAAGCGCAGCCAGAAACTCTTGAGCCAATCCAGGCGACGTGTGGCCGTGCTCATCTCCGGTTCGGGCAGCAATCTGCTGGCACTGGTCAAAGCCACCCGGGATTCGGCTCAGGCGGTGCACGCGGATATTGTGCTGGTGATTAGCAACAAGAAGGATATTCTGGGCTTGGAACGTGCCAGTCAAGTGGGCATACCATCGTTGGTCATCTCCCATCGCGATTTCGCCAGTCGCGAGGATTACGATGCCGAACTGACGCGGCATCTGGAGGCGGCACGTGTCGATCTCATTTGTCTGGCCGGCTTTATGCGTGTCCTTAGCGTGCCCTTTGTACGCCACTGGCGTGGTCGTCTCATCAACATTCATCCCTCGCTGCTGCCCAAATATCCGGGTCTGCATGTCCAACAGCAGGCACTCGATGCCGGCGAAAAGGAATCCGGTTGTACGGTTCATTTTGTCGACGAGGGTGTCGACACCGGCGCCATTATTGTCCAGGCTGAGGTGCCCATCCTCGAGGGCGATAATGTGGATACGCTTACCCAGCGCATCCATCAGGCGGAATACTGGGCATATCCACGTGCTTTGGCTCTGCTTGCCAGCGGCGCCGTTTCTCTGCCTGCTGAGGGCAAATCCCTCAACAAAAAGAACTAAACTCTGTCTCATTCCCTTAAATTTGTTTGTGAATACCCTAAGTTACCATATCTTTTTCTTTTTTAAATCTAAACTCACATTTGACCAGGAATCTTTATACTATATACTGTTGAATTAGACTGGAGAGTTTTGTAATTAACAACGCAGAGCCCAAACCGTAAGAGCTACAAGGCTGAAGTATTGTATGACAACTCTTTTTTATACAAATAATGCAAAACTATTGTCAAACATAAGCATTTAAGAAGAATGTTCTTAAGCGAATTTTTTAAAATAAAAATGATTTGTAAATATACATAGCGTTATTCTTTTTGAAGAAAGAAAGAAAATGTCAGTCGGGCATGCCGACCGTGTAATACCCTCTGAGCTTCGTTTCCAATTACATGAGTTCCAATTGGAGTAGCTGCTGCAAGAACTTTACATGCACACATATTTGTATGTCTATCTCGCTCGCACAGTGCTTGCTTGAAAGTAACGATTTTTGTTGTATGACAAACTTTTTTAATTACAGTCCGATTTTGATGAAATTTTCCCTATCGTTTGATATTATATGTCTGCAAGTATATACTAATTTACAAAAACATACGTTAAGAAATAAGGGAGCCAGAGGCATGCAAAGTTACAACTCTATTATGCTTTTGGTGGGCGACGTAGGCGTGACATCCAAAAAATGTTGATGGCATTATCTTAATATAGCATCTAGCAACCTGCATGCCAAAATTGGTGTCCCTAGGTGTTATAATTACCGAGATTTTCGCAAAAAAACCTGTATTTTTTACGAGGTATGTCTGGTTTTTCGCTAATTGTGGGCGAATGGGGCGTGACATCACAAAAAGGAAACAAACTTGTATTGACTGACTAAAAATACAATTATTTATAAATATTTTTATTAAAGTACATTTTTTATTTTTGCATTTTCTAATCGATTTTATGCAGTATACATAATATAGTTAACTACTATAATGAGGTCTTTAAATATAGAAATTTAACAAAATTTTAAAATATTGCAACTGTTGTACATATCTTTCCGATTTGGTTATACCAATAGTTTATTAGTCTTTGGTATACATTTTCTTTCCATTTCTACATAACTAATATCACCAATTATTACAAAATTGTATCACACTGCGATCCTCTATAGAAATCCAATGGCTGTAAAAAAGTTCACCATGAAATTTCTTTCTTTGACGGAGCTCTCATTAGCACTGGACTTGCTAGCTGACTGAGGACGTGGGCGATTGCGTGGCAGATCAGGTTCTCGAAAGACACTCTCAGCCAGTCTATCCAGATGCAGGCGAAAGAATTGATTTTCCAAAATTGGCACAATCAGATTGTATTTATCGATGAGTTTATTGATTTGCTGCACTTCCTCTGCCTGCGATTGAACAAAGGATGACCAGGCTGCTAGCTCAGTGGAGCTGGTCAATGGCCAATCGCCGTAGAAGCTACGCTCCGAGCGCACTAGCTTGCGGAGATTAGCAACTGCCTCACGGATGTCGCGGCTTAGTGTTATCCATTCCGGAGTGAAGCCATTGTCGATCATTATTTTGTTTAGCTTGTGCGTGGTAAAGTCCAGGTAGGGATTCTGCATTTGGGCGGTGGACAGTGGTTTGCCAGCACCATTTAGATTATTGAAATCCCCCTTGGACATGGCCTCCTGGATGAGATCCTCAACGACACGTTCAATGCCGTATTTGGTTTTGACGGCATGTTTGCCATAATAGCTGCCTCCTCCTCCGCCGCCTGCTCCCTTGACCATTACAGTTGCTTCACCCGCCTGCGCCTTGCCAATGCGATGCTCGAGCACACGTTCCTGCGCCTTCATGGCACGCACCTGTTGATATTGCTTTTGGCGCTGAAAGGGAGTGCCTATGCCAATGCCATCATGCGACAGATACTGACGATGCTGTGGTGCTGTATGCTTGATATCAAACTCCTCCACCTCTACCTCCTCGTCGCTAATGTTTCGTCTGTCCTTGGCGAATTTCTCCTGCAGCATGCGAAAGGCTTCGTCCACTTGTTGAAAGCGTTCGCCACTTGCCTCATCCGTGTCAGCATCGGGATGGACGCGTTTAACCAAATCCAAATATGCCAGACGCACTGTTTCCTGATCGGCAGATTCATGTACTCCCAAAATGCGAAAGCATTGCTAAAAATTGTTATAGTTTAGCACTATTAAATTAAGTTTTATTACAAACTCACCTGGTACACTTCACGTCTCTTTACATGTAACAATCGCCAACTGTTAACAGTTGTTTGGCGCTTCAAAAGCAATCCGAGCAACATTTTATTACAGCCAAGTTTTTCGGGCACACTGGCAAAGCAATGAATTGTTAGCACTTGTACGTACTAACTAGCATATTTGCAGCAATCCAACGCTTGCTTTTGTTTTTAAAAATTAACTTTATTTACAATACAAACGTTAAAAATCGTAACACAGCGTCTTACATAAATGTTATGGATAGCACTGTTATTAACAGCACTGTACTGTTAAGCGCCGAATGCTGCACAGTGTTTGTCAGACAATAATGAGTTGGGACTCAATTTGCATAATATAATAATTTTATTTTATTTTTAATATGCAGTTAAATAAAGCAAACTCTATAATAGTGATTAGCAAACCAAACAGCTGTTTGCCGCAGAGTACTTATTTAATATACTTCACACTGTTAAAATTCAAAATGTTTAGCCTTTTACTCAAAATGGCACTGCTTTTGGTGTCAGTTTCCAGTGTTGTAACAGTTGTGCACAATTTATCTAATTGCTATCGGTCTCGTGCGTATATCGGTGGTGTGTGACCAGTTTTGCGTAATGTTAGCCGAATTTGCGTGACCAGATTTTGTTGGTATAGGAAACAGCTGTTGAATTTTTCGTGCACTTTGGTCACACAGTAAAATAAAATAACTCGTTGCACACAACAGCAAAACACGCAACAAAAATTACAATTAATTCGATTTAAAACCAAACGCATTACAAATCCAAATCAAATCAAACAACAATGATTGCCAGCTAAGTGCCTAAACTGGCCGAACATGTGTGTTACTAATCAAACAACAATGTGCAGTGCAATTAGCAATACAAATTGTTTAATTTAGGCTCTAAAAAAATATTTTTTCGTAAGTGTCGCAGAATTTACTAGTTGCTGTGTGTGCGTGCCCCAATCGTGTGTGTGTGTGTAAGTGTATGCCCGTTTGCATGTGTATATGTATTAGTGACTTTGACTGCATTTTGCGTACGTTTTTTTTTTGTTTTGTTGTTGATTAAAATGCAATAAAAAAAGCAAATACAATATTGAAATTTATAGAAGGCAGCAGCAGCCGCCCCAAACACAGCAATAGCAACAACAACATCAACAACAAATAATAATTCGCTGCTATACAACACTACTCATTTGGTAAAAGAGAAACACAAAAAAAAAGTAAAAAAAAAAATAGCAGCATGTCGCATTATTGTATGTGTGTGTGTTTGTGTGTGTGTCTCGTCACAGTCATTGCATGTGTGAGTGCGTGTGTGTGTGTGTGTTGATTAACAGTTTATGTGTATTGTTAAATAATGTTTAAATGTTTAAACATTTTGTTTTTTATTTAATGCGTTTTGCAGTTTCCACCACACAATACGGTGAGTAACGTTAGTTAATTGTTTTAAGCTGCCGACTATAGCAGTCGCTCGCTTCAGCTCCCTCTCTCTTTCTGTCGCTCTCGCTCTCTTAATTTCTTTGCGCCCAAAATACAATTTTTAAGTGTAAATTTTTTTGTAGTTTTGCTTTTTTTTTTGTTTTAATTTAAATTTTGCTATGCGCGATTCGCGCGCTTATTGCGCAAAGCACACACAAACAAACGTCAAATGTCAGACAAGCCGCTCTCTCGCGACGCGTCTCTCTCTGGAGTCTCTCTCTTACTCTCCCTCTTTCTGTGTGTGTTGATTTGTTTTTGTACAATTTACTTTTTGAACGTGCAAAACAACAAAAAAAAAACAACAGCAACAAAAAAAGTAAAAACTCTTGTTAAAACACGAAAAACAACTCTGCTTGCAGATCCTCCTCCTTCTACTCTTTCTATTGATTGGTTTTTCGCTTTTTGATTATCTTTTTGTAACACACACACACACACATGCACAACACCTTTGGTATTCTGATAAGACTTTTAATTGTTTGAAACAGACATGCCAATAACTAATACAAAAAAAAAATAAAATAAAATACTTGTGGAATTTGGAATTCTATAAATAAACCGTGTTCCAAAAATATAGAAAAATTTTCATGTTCATAGAAAAATCCTAAAAAATATATTAATTATAAAATATTGTTTAAATTAATTATATATTTTATATAAATATTAAATAATTTAGAATTCTATGAAAATACCGTGTTCCAAAAATATAAGAAAAATTTCATGCTCATAGAAAAATTCTAAAATAAAAGAATATTAATTAGAAAATATGTTTAAAATAAATATATATTTTATATTAATATTTTATTGTATTTTAAATTCTTGTTCCAAAAATATAGAAAAATTTCATGCTCATAGAAAAATTTCAAAATATAAGTATATTAATTATAAAATATATTAAAAATAAATATATATTTTATATTAATATTAAATAATATTTTATTGATTTTCAAATTGTAATCACAATTACTTGATGCTTTAAATCGTTTGCTATATTATTGAATTTTCAGTAGATTTATTTTTAATAAAATATGAAGCTAATTAGCTATATTTTTCAAACTGTCTATAACTACATATGTATATGTATGTCGATATATACAGATATATGCATATTTAAAGGTGATTTCCCTATTATTAAATGCATTTCTTATGTGAAATCAATTAAAACTGTTTCAAGTCATAATATTGCAAAACAACAACAAACAGAAAAGAACAACAAATGTTTGAAATGAGAAATTAAAACAATAGGCATAATAAGAGCATTTAATGTTTGTTGTTGTTGTTGTTATTTGCACGGTTTCAAATTCCAATGCATTGGCAACACTAACATTAACTAGCAACAACAAACACGCACACACACATCAAAAGTAACAACAAACAACAGGCGAAAACGTCAGGCGCGTTCTCGCTCTCTCTCTCTCGCTGTTACTTACTCTCCCTTGTCGCTCTCAAATATATTCATTCACAATTTAATGTCGCCGCGAGCGAAAGAGCGCACAAAACGGAATGCGCGGCAAAGCATAGCAAACATATGTTGTTGTTGTCTGTAATACATATATGTACATATATATTTTCCTAATGCTCTAAGCAAACAACAAGCAATTTAATTCAAATTTTCAAACTAAAATACAACAACAATTGTAGCAGTAACATAAATACTATTGATCTTCGTGCAATTAGTTTGCAAATTATGTTATTGCTCTCTGAGTAATTTCGCTCTCGCTCTCTCAAGGCGAACTTTACAGCGTGCGAGCGCCACCTGTTAAATAACATTGCCTTAACATGCACAATTTGAGTCAACATTGCGCTCTCTCTTGCAATTTAACAGACCCGGTTAGCAGTTGGCGCCAGTGTTAACAGTTTTTTTGGTGCGACAGTAACAGAACGACGTCGCGCCGCATAAGATGTACAAAAAAAGCGAGTAGCGAAAATCGTACATTTTTTTTCCCCCATCTGTACCCGCGCCCGTCAAATAAAACGCCATGCTAAATAAATAAATAAATTATACAAAGAAATAAAAGTGTGTGTGTGTGTGTGGAAATTGTTATGAAAGTGCAATAAGTGAGAAAAAAGTTTAAGTTTTAAGCATCATAGCCAAATCAAATGTAAATGTAAATGTTAATGCAAATCCACATGCAAATGCAAATATCTTAAATCAAAATCTAATACGTAAGTTGTGTGTTTATTAATTATTTATGACAAAAGAGTAATACAAAAACAAAACGTCACAATTGCCGTCGTCGTCGTCGGCGTCGTCGTCGCGGTCGCAAGTAGAGCAAACGCCGCGTTACCATCGCCTGCCGCCTGCCGCCCCCTGTTGACCAACGGGCCAACTAATCGCGCATACACACACTAACACACAAGCACATGCGAATTATTTTTATTATTATATGTATGTAGCTCTCTCGCTCTCGCTCTCTCTCTCTCACAGACTTTGTCACTCTGTTGCGACTTGCAAATGTTATGCAAATTAATTAAAGCAATAGAAAACAACAGCAACAACAACAACAATTAATGAAATCAACAGAGCAGCCGTCGCCGTCGTCGTCGCTGTCGCCGCATAAAATACAAAATTTCGCTTTCGCAAAGACAATAACAGCAACAGCAACAGAAAAGTAAAAAAGATATGTATATATATAAAAAGACGGTATAGAAAAGTGAAATGCGCATTGACTTCAAAGTTGGTAAAAATTTTCAACGGCACTTGGCGCTCAATCGTGAACTCTCTCTCTCTCTCTCTCTCGCTCGCACGTAACGGAACTGCCTCTTGTTGATGTTGTCGGTGTTGTTGTTGTTGTTGTTAGGCACGAAAGCAAACGCCAAAAAAAAAAGAGAGAGAGAGAAAAACGGGTATGCGTGCGTTGCCCTTTGGCTGGAACAACAGCAACAACAACAGCGCACAACATAATGAATGAAATATTACAAAAACAACAACATCAGCATCAGCATAGGCAATTTACAGAGCTCTCTCTCACCCAAACACTCATCATAAGAATTTAGCGTATGTGTGTAACTTTGAGTACATTACACATTGGATCGATCATTTGACTTGTGTTCTCTTCTTATAGAAGATCTGTTGTTGTTGTTGTTGTTTTTTTATTTTATGATTTTTATTTAACACCTGCTGTTTTCTCATCAATGCAAAGTCGCAGCTGCTGCTAAGTTTTAAAAACGTTGCCAACACACAACTCGTGTCGTACTTCAAATTTAGATGGCAACTCTGTCATCGTAATGTTACTGCAATTGCGATCAACAGCTGTTAAAAACACAGAGAGAGTCAGATAGAGCGAATGAGAGAGAGCAAAAGAGTGTGAGAGCGCGTAATGAGAGCGAGAGCGTAAAATATCCTGTTGTGTTGTGTTGTTGTTGTTACCTATGCCTACATGTAGATACTCTTAATTTGCCGAATTGGCAGCAGATACATGCATAATTATTTGTTGTACTTGTGATTGTTGTAATTGTTTTAGATGTTGTTGTTGTTGTTGGTTTTACATTTTGGTGTTTTGTGAATTGCTTAAATAATATTTAATTTTAATGTTAACAAATTTCAATTTACAGCGAACGAAACAAATTAAAAGCGCCTCAACAAAAAAAGAAAGCAATAATAAATAATATATATATATAACACAAAAGTAGAGTAAAAAAAATCATAAATAAAACTGCAAACATATGTATATAAATAATTGAATACAAATAAATTTATAACAACAACAAGTAGCCACTAGCTTTACAACAAACAAAAATAACAAACGCATAACAACATTTATGAGCAGCAAACTTATAAAGCCTACAAAAATACGCCTTCCAATAGTTATTATTCATATACATTATACGTATATATACAACAAACATACTGTTATATTGCACACAGATAAAGAAGAAGCTAACAGTAATGCAGCTAAATGCAATCAAATCTTAAATTAATCCATTAATTAAAACTTATATATATACATATACAATGCCTAATATAACAACGAAAACTAATAATAATAAATTATGATTATCAGCTTTGCTTACAACAACAAAAAATCAACGCAATTACTTTAGCAAATTTACTTTAAAACAAAAAAAAAAAAAACATAATAATATATTAAATAGATTATAACACAAAAGTGCATATTCTAAAACTTATTAAAATTAATCAAATCAAATTATAAATACAAGAAAACACAATTTTCTATGCGCCCAAAGTGCTTAAGCAACAACAACGACAACAACAACACAACCAATAACAACAACAACTACAACAAAATGTAAAAACAACAAAAAGCCTCAATCAACACAGTAAAACGAGCAATATTACTCATACAACTTATTACAATTAATTGTTAAATGTTAACTAAACAACCACAGAAACAACAACAACAACACCAAGAACAACGCCAGCAACCTGCCAACAGCAACAGCAACAGCAACAACAACAACTACAAGAAAAGTAACAGCAGTATCAACAACAACAACAACAACAGCAACTCATGCGGTGCTCCAAAGTCATCGCCGACTTTAATCCCCCCGCCACAGCAGCACAACAACAACAACAGCAGCAACACCAACAGCAGCAGCAGCAACACAAGGCGACAGAGAGCAACGGCGTCTCTTGCCGTCTCTCTCTCTCTCACACAGTTGCTGCTGGTTTCGCATTGGATTAGCCCATAACCTTTCTGCTAAGAAGGAGCTACTCATGTAGGGGAAAATACCAGAAATTGTGCGACAACAACAGCAACAACAACAACAATAACTACAACAGCAGCAGTAACGGGACATGGATATTCATATGAAAAAACTAACAAAACCACGGTAAGTACAGCTATCATTTACGGTATATACATATTTGTATGTACTATGTACTTATATTGATTTTGGGGGAAACCCCAGCAAGTAGCAGAGAATCAATGAATTTTCCCTAGAAAAATGTGAGTTTTCCTATGTAGAGAATTGTTTTTTCAATTTGATTTGATAAAGAACGATATATTTAATAATCGATAGTGGGCGATAGTGTTTTTCAAACCATCGATAGTCTGAGATAGTCATTTTCCCCATTTAAATTAGACAGTCAACAAAAAGCTAAATTATTAAAAACTATCGAAATCACTACCGATAGTACTACAATGTAATATTGCCATCGATAGTTCTCCACTTCCAATTTGAAGCCGTATGTGCCTTTGATTTAAAGATAAACCTAATTGGTAAGCAGGTTGTTCATAGTTTTCAACTCAAAAAATGCCCTTCATTGTCAGATACATAAGTTTGAGTTTTTCTCTGAATGTTTTTTTGAGCTTTTCAAAAAAAGCCCTTAAACCCTTGTGAACACTGCTTCATATCTCAGTTTAATAGTTTGGTAATCTTTTTGGTGTTTTAAAAACGATTTCCACATAAAAAACAAAATAAGCCAGCATATTTGGCTGTTCAAACCAAAGTCCAAAAGTAGTTTAAAAAGATATTCAATATAAATAAGACACAAGCTGTTTTTATTTTATACGTATGAGCGAGATAGAGAGAGAGAGAGAGACAGAAAGTGACGCGGAAATTCGCAGACACTTTGCTTAGCAAGTTGCCATTTTCATTGCTTTTGGGTTTTCCGTGTTAAAAACTTTTCTCATTTCTTCTGCGTATGGGGGGGGAGGGGGGAAGCAACCCCCCTGCAACCCTTTTTATTGTACTCCTTATACTATATAGTATATATACATATATGTGTATGTTTGTAGGTTCTTACTTTTCTTCAATTTACTTTTTCTGTTATTCTCGCTCTTCTTCTTGACTGTCATTGAGCTGTGGCGACCACTAAAATGTATAATTGAAAATTGTACGCCCACATTACGACTTGAAATCCTCAAGTTAGAGTGGTAGAGTGAAAGAAAGAGAGAGAAACAGAGATGTGCTAGTACCAAAAGTGTTCCCAAGTTGCTTTTAGCGCCATACAATAAACATGGACAACAACAACAACAGATAACAGTAAGTGGAGAGGGAAATGGTAGAAGCGCATTGCCAAGTTTTGCGGTTTTCTTGACTACCAATTTTATCCACATGCTCCCACGCTCCCAGAATGTGACCACCTTGACCAAAGTAGGAAAAAAATCTGAAAGTTTACAAGCCAAGTTTTCCCAAACGAACTTAAAGATAGACTACTACTGTTTGTGTGTCAAATTTACTAGTAGATATCTGAAAGTGCTGTAACGCAGATCAAGTTTTCTATTGGAAATTCAAGGGCTTGAAAAAAAATTTTCAATTGCTTGTTAAACTCGAAAGTTATTTCGCATTTTAGACATTTTTCTTTGTGTGGATAGCTGGCTAAAAGTGGCAACTGGGCTTAGACTAGTCGAGCAACCTAATTGTAGCTTTTTTACTTAATTTAAATATAAATTTCAAACTATCTTTTATTTAATAAACTTTGAAAAAATTTCGAATTTTTCCCATTTTTTTCTATGAAATTATTTGGGACTTTTCCTTTATTTATTTTATTTTTAATACCTGCGTATACTTATGTGCCAACTGAGCTTATAGTAGTCGAGCACCTTCGTTGTAGCTTGCTTAAATATTATTATTATTTTTTTTTTGCTCTACGTAAAAGTGTATAGTATATTTTTGCCGGCGTCGCCACGCACTGTTTCGCCTTTATCGCCATCGTCTTCGTCTCTTTTTACTCTTTTACTTTTTTTCTTGTTCCCCCCATTTGCTTCTTATAAATCTACTTCTTGTGCTTTTTCTTCTTCTTCTTCTTGAGCGACATCGACAAACCGCGCAGAAAGCATTGTGTGCACTTTTCGCTGCAATTTGTCGAAAAGTTTTACAGTGCTCTAAAGTTTAACCATAACAGATTTCTTTTTCTGTGTTTTTCTGCTTTTTTCTGTTGTTTTTTTTTTTTCTTCTTTTGCTTCACCACCGTCCATTTCTTGAGGGCCAAAAACTTGCAACTTCTCAATTTGACTGTCTGCCCAATTCTCGCCGACCTCCCGCCCTCAACAAGTTTTTCACTCGTTTTATTTTTTTTTTATATATAATTTTTTGGGGCCAGTTAACAACCGCATAAACCTGCATACCTAATTTGATGAGCTCAACCAGTTTCATTAGATACATTTTCATTTGTAACGAAACTTCTGTTTTTTGTGTTTTGTTTTTCTTTTTCTTTTTCATAATCAACAGCTGTTGCTGTTGCTGTTGCTGGACGGCTTTGTCCGTTGAGGCTTTTAAGTAATAAGCCAAAGTTAATTGATTAATTTTAGATTAATAGATTAATTCAACTAGCGCTTATAGCTGGGTTTATGTTAATAAAAATAACTTTAAAAATTAAAAAATGGAATTTTTGACAAATTTAATCATATTTACATGGAAAAAGAAACATTATTAAATCGTAAATCTATTATAATTTCAGAAAAAGTGGGAATATTTCTTTTATATTATTTTAAGTCAGATATTGGCATTTAACTCAATATTGAAATTGCTGTATTTGTAGATATTTATTCGTTACTTAAAGATACATATTTATAAATTGAAATCATTCTCAACAAAAAATTCTGGTTTGAATCTATAATATTAAACAAAAATTCTTAAATATGTAATATTTAATTTTGCAGAATTTAACTATTGCAGCATAATAATAATAATAAGTTTAATCGACTTAATTAACTTTTGGCTTACGAAACTCCCTTATCAATCAAATTTGTTTAGAAGTTGTAAAAAAAGGGAAGGACATAAAATGAGTAGAAAACAGATAAAATTTTAATTTTTTCTAGAATTGAAATTTTAATGTGTTTCTAAAGCGCAAGTTGGCCGCAATCTGCGTTCACCATTCTGCCACCACTCAAATCGCTCCCTCTCTGTCTAACGCTCAGCTACCTACCAACATCATCCCTGGTTTCACACAGTCACGGGCAAACGCATACCAATGCACGCACAGACAGGCGACTGCAAGTTTCTGGTTTTTGTGGCTTTTCTCTCTTGTTCACCTCGTCTCTCTATCTCTCCCTCCCTCTCTCTCTCACTCATTGGCTAAAAAGCGAATTTCTTTCGTTGAATTATTTAAATTTGTCGGCATGTGAGTGTGAGTAAGTGCGAGTGAGTGCGAGTGAGTGTGTGTGTCAGTTATGAATAGTTAAGTGAGTGCAAGTGCTGCCTGCAAGAGCTGCCTTTTCATTTTCATTTTCATTATATGCAGGCCCCAAAGGGCCAACAAGCGGGCCCCCAGATGATAAATGGTAATATATCATGGATCCTAATAACCTTTCATCATATTATGAATGGAACCAACTGAAGCAGTAAGAGTTTTATAACGCTTACCCCTAAAAAAAGTCAATTGAAAGCTTTAAAAAATACGTTTAACGCTTTTAACAGTTTTTATTTATAGAAAACTTTAGTTGTTAACCTAAAGAAATGCCTAATAGTAATTTTTATTAATACTTAACCTTTTAAAAAGCTTCAAAAGTGCATTAAAATGTACTTACGACTAAAATTACGTTATTTTAAAGCTTATTTAAAAAATGCACTTAATTATCTTTTACAAAATTCGGAATATCAGTTAACGTTAGGGACGAAAACCGAATGCAAACGCTTTCGTCCCTAGCTTAAGAACCTCGTTAAGGCTTTTAATCAGCCTTTTAACGCTTTCACAACTAAAATTGAGCTTTAATGCGCTTGCAAGCTTTTAAAGTTGCAGTGGCGTAAGCTTTATATTTAAACATAAATGATTAATAATCACTTTAAAAAGTTTTGACGATTAATTGATGCATTGTTTGCTGCTTAGCAGCTTTTCATTATTAATTAATTGAAAGTTGCTTAAAGCTCAAACATCATTAGCACTCGTTAGCAATTCCTTTGAGTTAATGAAACGTCGGTATCATTTGGTGGCTCATTGTTAATCAAAGGGAGAATGTACAAACGTATCACATATCATTCATACACACACGTCTGTCTGTATGTACAAAAGGACACACAAGTAAAATTGCGAATCCCTTTTGCAGGAGGTAAAAACCCTTGAGCAAAGAAGCAACAAAAAAAAACCTACATATAAATGTTAAGGGAAGTGATTTACTTTATCGATGGACAGACACATAAAACAATTTGGCAGGCAAACTGAGTGTATCTCTCTCGCACTTACCCCTCTCGCTCTCTCTCTCTCTCTCTCTTTCTCTGTCTCATTTCTTTTTATAGCTCTCTCTAGCATCCCTCAAGTGGCTGTAGAACATCTGTCATGGCGGTTTGTCCAAAAATCCCCTGTTTTTTCTGGGTGCAGAAATCTAACAGAAATGTTGTGTCGTTGTTACCCGATTTTATAAGGTTTGAAAATTACACAGGGATAACTGAGACAGAGATAGAGAGAGAGAGAGAGAGAGAGAGAAAGAGATAGAGAGAGAGAGAGAGAGAGAAATGTGCCTGTGGAGTATCCTTAGCAACCTGACAGAGTCATAAAACTTGTGCTCTGCTCTCACCAAAGTTTTCCACACTTTCCACAATATAACTGCAAAACTCTACAGCTTTTCTTCTTGACTTTACCTTGTTCCCTTGTTCAAACTGTTGCTGATTTATGATCTAGTTGGACGGTAAGGGAAGTGTGTAGGGGTGAGGGAAGTAAATTGACTGTTTAGTTTACATTCTTCTCTTCAACTTTCCCAAAGGCAGAGAGAGAGAGAGAGATAGAGCGGAAGAGCAGTGTCTTTTTGTGTAGCATTAAAATGACATAATAAAATGTATAATTTCGACATAAAACTGAAATCCCCCAGAGAGTTGAAGTCTCTCGCTCTCTCTCACTCACTCAAAGGACTCCTATTTGTCTCCTCCCACTCCTCCGCTGCTTGTGTCCACTTGTCCGCCTTTTGATTGTTGACTCTACGTGCGGCATATCAATTAGGTGTGTAGGTCAATAGTTTAAGTGTGTGCCACAAAAAAAAAGAAGGGGAAGAGGGACATATTAAAGGGGAAGAGCTACTCGAATTGGTCTCGGCCGTCTCGGGGCTTGGCAACCAACAACATGGCCCAAAAAGGGATTTCGTGGGATTGGTTATTTGAACTAGAAATTGCACATGAATCATGAATTCGGTTTGATATGTTATGTAAAGTGAAACGGAAAGATGTCCGAGTGATTGCAGAGTGTGTGTGTGTGTTTGAGTGTAAACTCATACATAATGAATACAACGAATACCATGTGAATACGAATACACGAATAAAGCCAATATTAGAGCTATTTGTTGTTAAATTTGTAAATGAATCATTTCGCTACACTCAACAACTCAAATTCAATTGAATGACATTTGGCGTAATAGTTTTGAATAAATAAGATATTTGAATATAAAAAAAATTGAATGTAATGAAAGAGTATTGATATTCCAGTATTTCGGCACGAAAACTGAAATAATAATTACAAGATATATCCAGAATTATTAAAAAATAAGTAAGTAAAGTTTAGTCAAACAAGCCAAAGCGTGTTGTATCCCTTATTTCTTTAATTTCCGATTGTAGGAATTAAAATCGGTTAAATCTTAAATAGTCGAGACTTCAACTGCCCATAACATAACTAAAAACTTATTTTCGACTCCTATAAACTATATATATTCGTTACCTACACAAAATTTTAAATCGAATAGAGTAGTTTTTTGAACACAAAATTAAAAAAAAATTTGTTTTCGTATATTTTGAAAAAAAAACGACAAGGGGTATTTATGAAAAAATTGGAAATTTTTGAAAAAAAAAATTAATTTTTAAAAAAGTTTTAGATTTAAATGTAGAATTAATTATGCGGTAAAGTGCAGTGTAGAGATGGTAATCAGCTCGTAAATCGGCTCATTTTTAGCAAAGATATGGTAGTTTAAAACATACAAAAGGGACTTCAACCTAACCTTACTGCCGAGTATGTCCGACGGTGTTATACCAACGCATCCCCTTTATATATCCTTCAGAGGATTCTTACTACTAACTAGAAAACTTATTAAATTAAGCAATTTACTTTAGTTTCACCTTTGATATCTAAATTTTTAAGTATAATTATCGTGTTTATAATGTCATTATGCCTTTAACATTCATGACTATAGTTGCAGATTATTCTGTTTATATTGAAGTGTTAAAGTGTGTAATCCTTTTTAACTGAAACGCTACTCGATGTCGACCTGCTTTTTTTAATGGCCAAGTTCTCACTGTCCTCTGTCTGTGTCTTTTGACTCAAGGTGTCGACTGAGTTGCTGCACCTTGCCACACACATCTATATATATATATGTGTATATATGTATATGTATAAATGATTAACTGTTGCATGCGCTGCTTGGCACGCCCCTACGCTACGCCCATCATTCAGCTGCAGTTGAGTTAACTGAAGGACACAAAACAGGACAACGCTTTAGCCAACAGAGAGAGAGAGAGAGAGAGAGAGAGTGCGTTTGTGTGTGTATGTCTGTGTGTGGCACAAGTGTTTGCCACTTTAAGCCCACAACAACTGCAACTGAGACGCCGAGTAACCGAGTAACTGTAACTGTAACTGCTTCTGCTCCTGCAACTGCAACTGAAACTGAAATGGCTGCCAAGTCTTTAGCTGCTCTTTGGCATTTGGTTTTTAATACCCTATGTGCTGACTACACGTAATGGGTATATTTAATAACCATTTCTGTAAAAGAAAAGAAAGTTTTTGTATTAAAATTATTTACATTTTAATAGTTAGAAATAGTTTTAAAATATGTATGTAATAAAGAGATATTGTATTGAGATCGGAAAAAATTTATTAAGGTAAGGCATAAAAATAATAATTTGAAGAAAATTCGAAATAATGGGATATAAAATGAAATATGAAACATATCTTAAATTGGTAATATAATTTATAAACTCAAATGGTAAGCAATCTGTCTATGATAAAGTGAACCAGTGTCTAAAAATTGGCATAGAAAAGGAAACACTAAAAATTTAAAAGAATATTTAAAGAACTTTATGCCATGAATCACAGATCAATTGATCGTTCATCTGCCCTGTATTAAAATAGAATGATAATGTATCATTTCAATAACAAGTGAGACACAAGACAGAGAGACAGAGACAGAGAGATGTTTAAGTTGTCCTGTTGATCCAGGACATATATATTTATATTGCGTGACAAAAAAATAAAACACCCACAGCTACCAAAAGAAAAGTCTATATGCCTTTTAGAGTAGGGAGAAAGAGGAGGGAATTCTAAGGTAGTAAGACAGTGGGGAAAAGAGTGTGGAACTGGAAGCGTCTTCAAGGCTATCAATATGAATATAACCTTAACTGGAACTTGCCCATTGTTGCTTGGATCTTACTGGGGTCTTTCATCTATTTCACCCCCACTACACCCCCCTCCCCACACTTGAAGAGAAGGAAAAGGACACGGAAACAGTAAATAAGTTGCACTTTTCCGCTGACAGGGAAAGCGACGCTGCCAACTAAACTGTTAAAGGAAGCAAGATGGGGAGCAGGAGGAGGAGGGGTAGAAGGAGGAGGATTTGGCCAAGTTAGTGTCCTTCGTGGCTTGTGAACTGCAAATAAAAACAAAAAACTTATTTGCCATTTATTTGCAGTTGTCGTTTTCTGCCTCCTTCTCTCTCGCTCTCTCTCTGACTTTGCTTCTCTTATTAATATTGACAGCGAAAGGTGGGGTGTAGGAGCAGCAGAAGTTGGAAGTGACTGGTTGGGGATGGAGGGGGCAGAATGAGCTGATGAAGACTCCAGAGAAGCCTTTGGGGCGATTCACTGTTGCTCTGCTGTTGTTTGTTTGTTTTTGTGCTTAATGCGCTGAACTGGACGCCGGCTAGCGATTCGCCTTGAGGGCGACACGCTCTCCCTTACTCCACTCTCGCTCTCTCACTCTCTCTCAGTCTGTCTGTCGCTTCTTTTGGTACACTCAAGCACTTCCGGTGTAGGGATAAATTTGTCGTGGTTGAAATATTGTAACCCGAAGCTTTACTGAAGGACTTTTTAATGAATGTTTATTTTTGATTGTTGAAGCAACGCGTTGAGGAAGTTGTGTGGTCCACCAGTAACTCCATTACGCTCTTCCTTTCTCTCTCTCTCTCTCTCTCTAGCTTGCTCTCTCGCTCTTTCTTAGCTTGCCGTGAGAAACGCAAGAATCCTGGAAATAATAAACTTGTTTTCCACTTGACAAGTTCTCAACTGCAAAGTTAATTTCAACGTTAAATTATCGTTGCTACTGATTAATCGAACTTATCGATATTATCGATGAACCATGAGTAAGCAATAAATTGAAATAAGTATTGCTTATAAAACACGAGTATTCATGTAGCACTCAAGAACCACTTTTATTAAACCTTTCTCAACCCTTGTTCTGTATGTTTCTTTACCTATCGTTTTCCCACCATTTCTCTCTCTCCTCTCTTTCTCTTTCACACACACATACTTTGTCACGCAATCGGTTAACTTGGGAACTTTTTTGTCAATGGTTTCATTTCTTTTAACCCTTTTTCCTGCTAGCATTTACATTTGAATGCTGAGTATACATTTTTCATAACTGGAAATGTGGCACAACCCTCAAAAGTCAGTCATTCATTGCCAAATTGGGAATACCGAGTCCGAATTCGAGCTCAAATTTGAGTTTTGAGTGCATGCAGTCAGGTTAATAATTGTCTGCATATTTGTAATGCGATAAATTTTTAGTTCATGGTTGTTATCTATAATATATTTAAATGTTACATATGTCATCTTGTTTAACTGAACTTTTTGTTTGGATTGACACGTGCGAATACAACTCTAATATCATAACTTGAAATGAACAAATAAATTTCATATTAATATATTCATTTTTATTGAATTTTTTAAAATTATAATTATCGTAAAATTGAATGAAAATTATCTAAAATATGTTAAATGTTAGAGGACATAGTATATAGAGCAACGTTTAGCAACACTAACCAACACTAGTTTCGATAGCAGCAGCGTCAGGAGTATCGATACCAGCAGCTAGCAAATAGCATCTACATGAAGTTAGCATCAGTAAGACAGTGAAGAGGTGTAGAAGAACAGTAGTAGCCAAAGAAATCGACGTAAGATATAAAATGGAAAGATCTATTGCAACTATTATATCAGTTGTATAACCTTTTTGTCTTTTTTTAGTAATTATTTCTTTCACTTAACCGATCCATATATAATCTGGGGCTTCAACCAAAACCTCCTTTCTTATATAAACCTAAACTTTAAAAACATTTTTCTTCAAGTCAACTACAGAAAACCTAATATACCAATCATATTGAAACTAAAAAGAGTTGTTTTATACATAAAATCGGGGATTATGCTCATTGAACTATCAAAGAATTAACTTTAATTGTCTATTCCTTCGATCCAAGAGTAGTTTAAACATTAATTTTACTAAATAATCACGCCAATACATAAAAATAATAATAAAATCAAATTTATAAGGATTTATAATAAAATCGTTTAATATTTTGCAATATCAAAATATCTAAATTGTATTCAATTAGTCTTTTCCCTGACAATAACCTATTAACCCCTTAAGAAGCGCATCTTTCGATTGTCAATCTCTTACTCTCTCTCTCTCTCTCTCTCTCTCTATCTATCTTACTCTTCCCCTCTCTCCTTGCCAGTTTTGGTTCTCACAATTGTCGACACAATTGTATGCCACAATTATGTGTTAATGCAACATTTTACAAAAAGCAGCACCCCAACAGCAGCAGCAGCAATAGAAATAACAAAAACAACAACAAAAATGAAATATTTATGCAATGCATTGCATATGAAATATTTATGCATGTATGAGTGAGTTCAGTTGAACACCTAGCAGCAGCAGCGCTCTCTTGTGCTCTTGCTCTCTCAGTCAGTGTTGCTGATGTTGTTGTTGCTTTATGCCAAACGATCGATAAACTGTCGTCCAATGTCTACGTCTACGTCGACGTTGACGTCGCGCCGCTGCTCATTGTGCGCTTCCTGCTGTGTGTGCGTGTGTGTAAGAGAGAGAGGAGAGTTTGTTGTTATTGTTATTGTAAGCACATGTATTTGCCTGTGGATTACATTGTAAGTTCTGCTGCTCCATAGGCAATAGAGCAACAACAACAAAATGCCGCAATGTGCAATCGTTCTTGCTCTTCTCACTTCCCTACATCCACACACACACAGTGTGTCACGCATTTGCTTTTGTTTTTGTTTATTTTATTAGTTGAGTGGCTTTTAGTTGAAAATTGTTGTTACGTTTTTGTCGTTTTTACGCTTTTGTTGCTTTTTTGTTGTAATGTCTATTGATTGCTGCTAAAGGTGGCTGTGTTGTAGAGTGTTGGGCAGGGGGAGTGAGGAGGTGGGAACTTGCCACTTGCCAGCGGTAAATCCCCATTTTCTAATATTTACATTCGTAAACATTACACATTTTACGTACTAAATAATAATTAATATTAAAATGTTGCAATGTTTACATTTACTTTGCGTGCTTTGTTGCTAATTTGTTGATTTTGATAAACTGCAATTATTATTAGTTTTAGTAGATATATTCAAGTTGGATACTGTACACTTAAAAAGAGCAATAAATTTTATACTGTTATGTATTTTTTGCGATAAAGTTAAACAAATGTTTGTAGCTATTTAGAGATTAGTTATTAAAATGCTTAAATGCAGCTATAATTTGGCTAATAAACCAATAACAGCTTATGATCATTGAACACTATGACGAAATCATGTTACCAACTGCACGAGTGAATGATAAAACAACACTTTTAGTACAATAAAAGAATAAGAAGCAGAGGCAGAGGCAGACAGACGAAACAAAACAAAAACCGCAAAGCAAAAAGTGGGTTAAAAATAGCAAAATTGCACAAAATACGACAGCAATTATAAGGCCATAAATTGTGGCCACAAAAATATTATGTTTGTATGTTAGAGACAAGCTAGTGGGAAAGGCAACAGTCAAGAAAAAGACCCTGTACTTTGATGCCAGACAGACAGACAGACAAACACCTGATGCGTTTTGAGCCAAATTATTATTATGTCTCTCTAATAATAGCATTAAAAACTAAGCAATTGTTAAAAATAATTGATGAATAAAAATGGAATTGAACAATTTAAAAATAGATACATTTGCAATTGTTGAAACTCGACTTAGAAGAGATTGAGATTCGAAGTGATTGGTGTGCGCTCTCTTTATGTCGTCTGGCTATCTTAACAGCTGCTCTCGCTCGTTCGCTCTCTTCTTCGTTCTCTCTTTTTTGTACGCTGCCTTTTGTCGTTGTCTATTTTTGATACCGCGTGAGCTGTGAGCAGCTTGTTGCCGTTTATTTATAAAACAACCGCCGGCACAAACAACAACTAGATAATGATGCAGAAGAGGAAGACGAAGAGCAAGAGTAACAACAACTTCGGTACAGCAACAACATGTGCTGTGTGTGTGAATGATGCTAAATTTACTTACACACATGTGTGTATGTCTTTGCGCGTATCCATTTGCGTTAAGTGGGCGTCGCTGTCGCTGTCACTGCGCTGCCGCTAACTCTGCTGCTCCCGTTGCTTCTGCTGCTGGATTTTGTGGAATTCTCTTTTTTTTGCCATTGAATACGAATTTGCATTGAAATTAAATGCGAATAAAACAGAGCAACAACAATCACACACATACAAACAAGGACATTTGTACACGTGTGTGTGTGGGTACATGGGTGTGGGCGAGGGGGAGAGGCAGGAATGGGGTTACTTAGATTACATTTATAACGGTTTCCATGGAATTCAATGAGAACAAGTGTAAGACAATATATAAAAAGAGTAAATAGGAATGTAATTAGTTGGCTTTGTATATATTTCGATAAATAGCAATCGATATTTATCGATATTTAATACAATAACAGATTATATTTAAAACAGCCAGTAATCGAGTTGTGTTAAATACAATTAACTAATAAATTAGTTTCGATTGTTTAGCTATCGACAACCGATAAGCGTATTAACTACCAATTAAAGCAATTTTTATGTACTCAACACTTTCTGAATGCTATTGACAGCCGATTGTCAGATCAATATTATCGATTAATTAGTTATCGATAATCGATAAGAGCATTAGCTATCAATTATGGCACTTGGCATTTTGCCTACACTTTCTAACTTTCAATGATAAACGATTGTCACATCGATTGTTATCGATAAATTATTGCTGCTTTGTTTATAAACTCGCTTGTTTATCGAAACAATTCTCCAAGTTCTCAATTCCGTTATTGATTGTTGCAGCGAAATTGAACGCAACGCTGAGCAGCAGAGAGCAGCTACACACGGCTGACGTTGACGCCGACGTCGACGATGACGACGACGACGTTCGGGGTTTGGCTTGGCAAATGTTTCTAGAGTTGGTTTTTGGGGGTTGGAGGGCAAATATGACGTTTATGGGATTTTTATGTTGGCAGTTGCCATTAAAACTAATGCGCATAATGCAAAAACATGTGAAAACGTTTAAAACTAAATAAAAACCAATAGACATTTTGTAAAACGAACACATTACATGCGAGAGAGTACAAACATTTATTTGTACATAAATATTGGACAATAAAGAGTAAAGCACACTCAGACACAGTGCAAGGCCTGGGAGTGAAAGAGTAAAAAGAGAACGTCTGAAACGCTGGCGACGCGTCGCCGTCGGCTTCGACGCTAACTTGGACGGACGCTTCAAATGGCTGTTTTGCTCTGTGGGTGGTGATTGGTTGGTTTGTTGGTTTCTGCTGTTGCTGTTGCTTTTGCTTTTGCTGTAGTGTTTGCTTTTGTTTTGACTGCTGCTGCTGCTGCTGTTGCTGCCTCTGCTGTTGCTGCTGCCTCTATGCGTTGACATTCATGGCGCACATGCATCGACACGTTTTTCACATTCTTTCTCGCTGTTGTAGTTATGGCTCTTGTTGTTGTTGTAGTTGTTGCTATCGCTGTCGGTGATTGAAAGTTTTTGCATGCAAAATGAAGTGTTAATCAGCATGTTGCTACCGTTGCGTGTGTGAGAGAGAGAAAGTGAGAGAGGGTGGGAGTGAGAAACAGTAGCAAGATAACGGATAAACTTTTACCACAACTTGATCGAAACTCTATGTGAAGTTTCTTTTGCCTTTAAAAACAGCTGCAGAATTTGTATACTATGAGTTTTAAATATTTGAAAATTGAAATGAAGAATGCAATCATAAACACTATCGATTAGAGCTCTTTGCTATCGATAGTTTTCGGTTGCTTGCACCAAATAAAGCATATTTAATTTATATTCTCTCCACAAATTTGTGTAAGAAAGAAAAACAAATCGAAGAGTTTAAAGAGTAAATTTAAAATGAAAAATAAACTATCGATCGTTGCCTCTAGTTTGAATTGGCAAATGGACAGCGTTAGACAGAGAGAGAGAGAGAGATAGCAAAAGAGAGAGAAAGATACGCACTGTCTAGCTGTCTAGGTTGGACATATTTTATTTCGCTTACTTTTTGTATTGCAATTTTATACTAGGAAATCCTCATGCACGCACACACGGTTGCATACAGATAAAAGTATTGAAATATCGAGAGAGCACGTGTGTGTGTGTGTGTGTGTGTAAGCAACTCACGCGTGGGCGTCAGGTGAAACGTCTGTCACGTTCTCACTGCTTGTCTGCCTTTCTGTCTCTCTCTCTGTCTCTGTCTCTGTCTGCTTTGCAATGTGCAGCTGTGGAGAACTTTGATATTTTATTAAATTACTTACCCGATTTACAGTGGGGCAAAACTGAAAATTTTTAGGTAAATAACTTGCTAATTTATTGTTGATTTATTGACAACAGTAAGCTATATTTTTTTGTATAGTTTTGTAACAAATTAAACTTTTATTCGCTTAGCAAGAGCTTTAGTTTGAAAATATTAAAAGTTATCTGTGATTTTTTGTTTAAAAACCATTAAAGTTGTTACTAAAATTTCGCTAGTGAAGCTTACATGCCCACTGTGCGTTCTTGTAGCTACTCTCTCCACGCTCTAGACCACTCTCTTGTTGCCAAAGGTTGCCAGTGGCTCCAACTTTGTTACTTCCTCGCCCTCTCGTTCCCGTTGACAAGAAGTAAAATTGTGTTAAAGTTTTTGGTTTGCTTTTTTAGTTGTGTGAGTGCGAAAGAGAGAGAGAGAGAGATGTGGAAGAATGAGTGTATCGTCAGGTGAAGTATAATGTTGTTAATAAAAATAAGATAGGTTCTGTGGCAAATTGCTTATCATACAAAGTGTACAAGAGAGAAAGAGAGAGAGAGGAGACGCTATGTCCATTGAATTGATAAGAAATGCGATAAAGATCTGATTAGTGCTGCAAGTATTCGATTTATGTTCATAACTTATCGATTACTCGCAATCGGAAGCAAACAAAACAGATTCAATTAAAGTCAGACAATAAAGTTCTCAAGGCAAGAGAATTAGAGAATGTCGAGAGATAGCGAGGGAGCAGCAGCAGCAGCATTGATAAAGATAACAATGTCAAGCAACAATGTAAATGAGATGAGAGAAGAGTCGAAAGAGACGAGCAAAAGAGAGAAACGTGCAAAAATGTTGAAAGAATCTCTGGGCAATAAATATTTCCACAATGATGTAAGATATAGCGCACAAAAGGCGATGCGAAGCAAGTTTTTCCCTCTCTTATCAGGTCAAAAACTCGAAACTGTGTGCTTATCAGTGCTACACTCTCCTGCTGTCTCTTGTCGCTGTCTCTGTCTCTGTCTCTGTCTCTCTCTTGTCAACAAATTAATCAGCGTCAAAAGTTAAACTATCAGGCTGATGAAACGTGCTACCTCAGAGCCCTGCTCATGGCTTACTTAGTTACTTACTTATTTTAATAACTTGGCTAACTTTTTGAAAGAAAATGTGATTTCAATGTGCCAAAAAGTTTAACAAAACGAAGTTGTTTAACGGGAAATATATATATGTTACTGATTACCGATTACCTATTATGCTTATGATAAAGCTGACACACACACATACAGTGCACTGCAAACAGTTAATAAGATTCTTGGCCAAAAGTAGCGCAAAGTGACTGGACACGTGGGGCAAAGTTTATGGATAATGTGTAAATGACTGGATTAACGTGAGTTTTGGAATAGAAGTAGATATATGGGTATTATGGGAAAATGTATATATGAGTTGGATAAATCGATTAACGTGTATTGTAGCGATACAATAATCGATAGTACTTAACAGTAAGGTAGAGTAATCCAACTATTCGATAACAACATATGAGAAAATAACTGCAAAATTAGAATAATCTTTATATTTTACAGAAAAGCTTGCTATAAACTTTAGATTAAAATTGAACTTAAGATATATTCTATCTGAAAATAAAATATCTAGATAAAGACATGAGTTTTGCTTTTAAACTAGGTGAAACTTTAGTTATACTCCGTAATATTGATAAAAACTATCGATTACCAGTGAGATAAAAGACGTATAATAGTATACTGTTTATCACTTGGTTATTACTACGTAGAAAGAAAAGTAAGAAAGTGGAAAATTCCGTAGCATTTTTCTGTGGTGGTGGATTGGGAAATGTGTCTTATCTCTTGGCTTGAAGTACACGCTCAATTAAAGGACCCAAAACCGAAGCGAAACTGCCGCCAATGAGGCTATAAAATATCAGCAGTCAAGCGACTTTCACATAAACAAAACTTCAAAGGACCCCAAAGAAAGCCATGTGGGTGGAGTGCAGAGGGGAGGGGATGGAAGGGGAGTTTTATAAGAAAACCAGCAAGAAGAGGAGTAGCTCTCTCAGTGTGTAACATGCCGAAAAGAAAACTGCTACTTGATGCGAAAAAAACAAAAGGCAGTGCAATGAAAGCACAAGGAAAGCAGGAGGCAGAAGAAGGAGAAAAAGAAGGGTGAAGTGTACATACAAACATATGTATATACATATAGATATATAGAGATACTATATATATATATATATAGTATATATGCTGGCGAGGACAACTTCAGCGTCAAGAAGGACGCAAGCTGAAAAGCAATGATGATTTATGTACGAGGCCAAGTCGGGTAAAGGCAACCACCGGACTTTGTGGACGAAACAAGGAAACCAGGGAGTAAGCAGAAAGTGTAGTAGGAAAAAAAGAGAGAAAGAGATAGTAGCGAAAGCAGCGGAAGAGTATGAAGCATGGAGGGTAAGCACTTGAGTATTCATGCAATTTCTGGGTTATAGCCGCCATTAAACTTGCCCCTCAAACTAAGCGTTGAATCGTCCTTCCTACTCCTTTTTTGGGATGAGCAAGTTAGAAGGCTACCAGACATGTGTAGTCGACAGTGTAATACCCGTTAATTAGATTGTAAATAGTACGGTCTTTGGAATCAAACCTGAACCTGAACATTAGAATCCTGTATACCCAATTTGGTCCTTCATTGGGTTTTTTTGGTCTTTTCGCAAACTTACTATTCCCTCCGAACATTTCATTAACAAGTTTACTGCAATACTTTGATTAAAACTCAGACTTGAACTAGACAACTATTTGTTAAGTGTCGACTGTTTATGGCTATCATACCCTTGTAACTCTGTTCTGCTTGCCGGGTATGAAAAGAGACACCAGCAAACAATATGCAAGCCTTGGAACTTGGAACTTGTAGAGATGCAAAGTCTCAACTCAACTAGATTCGAGTTGTGGCAAGGAGTTATGGTGCCGATGGACGACTGTATAAGAGGAGCGGGGCGCATAGAGTTGCCACTTTCCAAACCCTTTTCCCCACACCCTACTGCCCCTACTGCTGCTGCAGCAATTGAAGCAGTCTGCTGTCTGTAGGCTTTTGCTTAGTTTGTGATGTTGCATTTGGAAATTGCATGCCAAATGCAATGAGGATGTAAAAGGCAGTGCCGCCATAGAGAAGGGGGGGTGGAGCAGTGGCAGTGCCAGTAACAAGGGCGGCGGCGACAGTGTGGCAGGCAAGTTAAAAATGTGGGTTGCTGCTGCTGCTGCAACACAAGCAGTTGACAGTTCAATGTTGCATTTCAAAGTAAAAGGAGGATGTGTGTGTGCGTGTGTGTGTTTGCAACTGAAGCGTTTTAGGCGCTCAACTTAAAAGCGAGTGTGTGTGTGTGTGTGTGCAGCCGCATTAGAAAATGCACAAAAGAAAGTGCAGATGGAGGCAAAAAGCGGAAAGCGGAGTGTGGAAAGGGGTCTGTAGCAAAGAGGATAAAGGATGCATGCGGCAAGCCTGGCTGCCGCAAAACTAGCACCAAACGAGCCAGTCAAGTAGAGGATGTTGTGGCATGCAACAAACACACAGTCATGTGGGCAGGAAAAGACAAGCAAAATAACATAAAATAAAACAACTATTTCATTTATTAAAAATCCTTTTAAACGACTGTAAACATATATTTTATGTACATGTAGATTTTCATTTTTAAAATACAAATGTTATGGCAAGCTATGAATGTTAAATTTAAATAGAACAAATATACTTAATGTTACCAGTAAGGTTTTTATGTTAAAGAATAAATAACATTTTGTACAAAAAAATTAGTTTTCATTAAAAATCAAATTACTTATCAGTCCATGTAGCATAACAAGAACTAGAAAATAAATGTTTATTATTGAAAAAAATTTCGCTAGTTTGGGATTTTAGGTCTCTGAACTTTGAGGTCTTTGGTCTACGGTTTAAATACTAGTACTGTTTGTTGGACAAGAACATAGTTTTATAAACATAAACTTAATTTTTTATTATAATTTTTTATTAAATAAAGATAGGTATTTTAGGTGAATAAACTTGATTATAACTCTGATACTTTGTTACAACTGAAGCTCACTATTTTTGTACATAAATTTATTACGCTTTATTAAGATACGCTTGAGTTTTATTTTATTATTTTAGTATTGTATACAATCTGCTTCTTCTCTCTCTCTCTCTCTCTCTCTCTCTCTTTCTTTCTCTCTTGCTCTGCTGTGCTGTTGCGCTTCATTAAACACGCTCTGTTTGTGCTCGACACACTTTGCTTAATTTATCAATACCAATTACACTAACTATTTGCATCTCAGTCACTTACTCCGTCTCTCTCGCTCTCTCTCTTTCGCTCACTGTCTTGTTGGGTGCGCTTTTAAAACCGCTTACATTGATTGATTACCTCGGAGGCGCGACTTGCGTTGCGTTTTTACACGCGCGCGATTTAAAACGCGAGCGCTTCGCCCAAATGTGTGTCTTAGTGTATGTGTTTTTTTTTAAGTGTGAGTGTGTGTGTGTGTTTGTGTTAATTGTTGTCAAGGTTGTTTTGTTGTTGCTTTAAGTTTACATTGCTGTTGTCGTCGTCGTCGTCGCCGTCGTCGACGTTGCTGTTGTCATCCTCGTTTTGTTGCACATATTTCTTGTTTTTCTGGCTTTCAGCACTTTTTGCTTTCTTTATCCCACTTTGTTTTCTTTTTTTTTTGTGCTGCTTCTGCTTCTTTGGTTTGTTTTTTCTTCATGCTTCAAAAGTTTTTAGCTGTGATTTTGGCTAATGCAATTTGGTAGCCGCTTTTGTTTGTCTTTGGCCTACATTTCCATTATATTTTTTCTGTTTTTTTTTTTCTCACATTGTTTTTGTTTTTGAGCTCAATTCTTGTTGTTTTCTGTGATTTGATTTGTTTTGATTTCGTATTGTGTCTCCTTTTTTGATTTGTGAAATTCAAATGCCAATGAAAATGGGTCAATAAATGTTATTTTTATGAAGAAATGTTAAGACAGTTTGCTTAGCTGTGATAACAGCGCTGCACAGCGTAACATTTTTTTGGCAGTGTCTGTTTTACACTACCGAAAAGTGCAGCACTGTTATTTAACATGACCAGGAAGTTACTCACTGCTATTTAACAGAGCACAATCTTAACAGTGTTAATTAACATAATTAGCAGTGACCTGCAGAGCACTAGACATTTCTCTTAAGTAGTGCTGTAACTAAACATTCGAGTTTAAAGTTATCGAGTTAATTGTTAGATATTTAAATATTTTTAATATGCTCAACTATTTTACCTTGAAGTAATTTCTAATCTCACTTGCAAATGCTATCAACAGTTTTGTCGACAATTCTACCGAACGGTTAGTTTTATTATACCCTCTTTTACATTTTTACATGAACTATAAAATAATTGCAACGGATTTTGTGGAGCCTTTTAAAAATAATTTCTCACATTCCTTCACGAAAACACACACATATCAGCTTTTTAATTGCCTTGCTTAAGCCAACCGATTAAATGTTTGCACAGGGTATTTAAATGCCTTCCATTGACATACAGAAATTACTGATGTTTGCATGTTTTACTTTGCTTAACAGAAAAAAAAAATACATATTTTAAGTGAGAGTAAAAAAATAAACTTGAAACAACGCCACGACGCAGACGAAGAAGATAACAAAGAAGTAGACGGCAAAGAGGTGTGAAAGCAAAATAAATATTTTCATTAAAAAATGCAAAAGAAATTCACAGCAAATTGTGATCTTAAATTCCAAATTAATTTAAATTAAAAGAAAAAATTTATAAACATAAATTTAATTATAATCGCAACACTGTGACAGGAAAGAAAGTAATTTTTAAATAGATTTATTCAGAGAAACTTTAGTCGAAGAAAGTTTTTGGTATTTATTTACAAGAATTCAATTTAAATCAATTACAAGTTATAATTTGTTCTTCTAATCTACTTAAATATAAATTTTCTTGAACTACATATACACAGACAGATGGATGCCATGCAAACTGTTAAGTCTTGGAAATTCACAAGATTCTTGAGCAAGAGTAATACGTAGTATAACAAGAGTGCAAAAGAGCGTAAAATGTGATGAGTTTGTTGCTTTCCATTTCGACTGTGAAGTTGATTTGTGTGCCGAATGTGAATGTGAATGTAAATGTGGAATGCAAACGCAGTTTGATCGATATTACTTTAAAATAGAGCAAGAACATAAGCGACAAAGTTGGACAAGGGTGCGGACCCAAGGTCCTACTCACCACACCCTCTTCTCCTCTAAACTTAATAAATTTTCATGTTTGTCCAAGTTTTTCCTGTTAAACAAACACCTATAAGTGTGGCAACAGCGCCTGTAATTCAACATTTTGCAACGTTGCCAATTTTCACAATTAGAAGTATTCATATTGCATGCAAATCAAGTTGAAATCGTTGATGGAATATTGCCAATTTGCAGTTAATTATCTTTTAAATGTGAAAAAGTAGTTAAAATTCAGAATTGGGTCGCATTGAAGTCGAAGTAGACTCGCTGTGACCGTGTAAAAACAAAGTCCAAGGCATAATTTCGACTCTTTTTAGTCTTTCTTGAAGTGTGTGTGTAGTAATGTGTCTACATTTATAGAGTTGTGCGGTTGTATAGCTTCTGATTGTTTGCACTGACTGATAAAGCGACAAAAGATTGCAGTCCCCCGAGTCCCACGCGTTGTATAATCGCTTATCAGTTAAGGTTTGTGGCTCTCTCTCTCTCTTTCCCTCGTGTTTGCAGTCAACGAATGACAGAACTAAATTTAATGCTTATAATATTTATAATACATAAACCTCGTCAAGTTCACAAGAATTCCATTTCATTTTATTTCGGTTAACCGCAAAATTGTTCGGAACAATGTTGTATAGGAATCCAACAAATACAGCTGTGTATTTCTATTTCTTTTGTGACTGTAATTTTGGCACTAGTTTTATTTGGTTTTTGCCTAAAATGAGTCAGCATTTGTTGTTGGTGCTATTTTGGCTGCTTTTGCCTAAATAATTAGTCTAATTAATTAAGTGTTATCTTTATTGGGAAGCTCTCTCTGTGCTGTGCTGTGCTGTGGTGCTTCCTGCTATTTAGATTTTAAGTGTCACACTTAATTGTGGCAGGCGTATCCCAAGCTCATACCCCTAAGCTGAAATATATTCCAAAATGATGTCAGAAGTTCAATAAATTTAAATGTTTTAAAATCGTGCATGGAATATCACTTTATAGCTGTATCTTAATATAAATTGTTTGCTTTAGTTTGATATTTAAGATACATTTAGCTATTCAAGAGACAAGTGATTAAAATTAACTGCTTATTGGATTTATTTATTTAAATAATTTTCGAAATTGTAATTGAAAATGTCAAAAATTTAAACCTAAACTTTAGTTAAACAGCTGTGTTTACATTTTGCAAACAGTCTGGCAACACTTTGGGCATGTTGTTAAGTTGGCTGCAATAGTAAATGAAGGCAAAGGTGAATTCGATGCTCAATAGTTGATAGTTTTGTGGGGATTCGTTTCATCCATTTGCGTCACAATATTTGCTACTCCACTATTATACTACTACTTAAATATGCAACTTTTTTTTCTCTCTACTTTTGAACATAACAAATCGTTTGAAACTTCCTTTCACTAAAAGCGAAAGAAAACAGAAGAAGAAAAAACGCAAATCAAATAGATAAAATTCCCTATATAAATAAAAATATTTGCATAAACGCAAAAGTTTAGACATATCCGACTTTGGGGCTTGGGTCCGCGTAGAAACCCCCGTCGATAGATAGAGTCTCAACTGTTTTCGCATGTAACTTGTAGTTTAGTCAACAATGTAAATTAATTTCTCTCTTTCTCACGTTTTCTCATCGTCTCATTCTCTCTCTCTCTCTCTTTATCTCTTTGCAGGTGAGTCATGAAAACACAACGCAAAACGCAAAAATATTAACGACTTTCTGGCGTAAGTAAAAAGATGAATAGATAAATGATATTGTGTGTGTGAGTTGAATGAGTGCATCCTGTTTTATAGGGTATCATTCGTCAGTCATGCGCAAGTTATGTCCCTTAAAATACCGTTCCGTTGCGTGTCGCATTGATAACACACACAGCGACTTGAGTGAAAATTTATGGCCAGCTCACAAAAATCAGGCAATGGAAAATTACAATTTTAACAGCCTTGAAACGTGTGAAAAGTGTGATAAAAAAAAATAAGATCACGAAAAGGTGGAGACGGTGATGGCGGAGGGGGAGGAAAGCGCGCAAATATGTGAAAACTCTAAAGCAGGAAAAAATTTTATTATAGATTTCACTTTTACAATAACAAACAAAGCCAGTGAAAAGCTTGCAGGTTTACGAGTCGCATTTGTCGTCGTCTCCCAACGTTTAATGACATTTTCTTGACCCTCTGCCGGAAAAACTGACGACAGTGCTGCTTATTAAAAAAAAAAGGGTCGAGAGGGTAGTTGCTTCTGGTCGGTCAAACAGTCAACAGCTAACAAGGCTCCTGGACCTTCGCTCTTTTATAGCCTTGTTGTTGTTTCAAGCCGTTTTTTTTTTTGTTAACAACTTTGTAAGCAACAATTGAAAGTTGATTAACGATCTGACTTTATAGAAAGATTGAGTTTCAGTTGGGCTAAAAAAGTTTGGAGTGCTTTCGAAAACAGTGAGAAACAATTTTGAAACCTAAATTTAAGCATTACCAGAGTTTTTAGTTAAAGAATATTTGGAAAATTGATGAAAAAGTTTTGGGTATTTAACAAAGATTTGTTGCACTCAAAGTTCTTGCTACCATCTGATCATCGTTTAGCCCAAATGGTAAGAGCTATGCGCTTGAAATTTATAGACAACAAAGTAGCCCGATTTTTGAAATGAATGCAGATTAGTTTTAAATTAGATAAAAAGCATCTTATATGTAGGTATCCTTTATGAATGAAATCCAATACTAATCTGTATTCTCTTTAGAAATCATGCTTTAATGTAGTATGTATGTATCTTACAATCAATGTATCTACTTAGTTTAAGATACTTTTCTAACCTAACTTCCATCTTTTGTATACCAAAAAGAAAATCAAAAGTTGTTTAAAGCATATGAAATGTTATCTTTAGTTTATAATAAGCTTTCTTGTCCTCCATGTCGCACTTGCGACTACAACTTTTCGCGAATTTTGTGTTGTGTCATCAACTTTGACCTTTTCAACCAAAAAACACAAACCGTCTGCTCGCGCTCACTCTCAATTTTAGGCATTTGTCTCACTCTTTCTCTCTCTCTCTCTCTCTTTTTATTGTGTTTAATGTTCGTCAAACGTAGCAGACAAACGAAATAGTTTGACAGTCATTGGGTTTCACTTGCCACATGCCGCAGTCTGTAGTCTGCAGTTCGCTGCCCCTATCTCTGCCTGCCACTTGTTTATGCCTCAAGTTAACGTCAATTGTTGTTGTTGCCTCTTATTATTGTTTAACTGGCAATGATTAATGATGTCTGACAACAAAAGCAACAAAATCATTACTCTCTCTCCGTCTCCTCTCTCTCTCTCTCTCTCTCTCTTTTATTCTCTGTCTCTATCTCTGACTGGCAAGTAGACTGTCGTCACATTGTTGGCATTTCTGTTTTGCCAATGACCCAGAAATGATTGCAAAGTTTTTGGGCCAAAATCAGCTTTTGTGGCATGTGATTGGAAAATGAGGAAAATTTTTAATGTATTTCATGTTAATTAACGCGTCGATTAATCGATTAATACAGTAGCATTTCCATTGTTAGACTGCATATATTGTTTATTATATAATTGATGCGGTTTTGTAGTTTATTTAAATATTTGCCGTTGGGTTCATAAAAGTTATTACCAGGTCAAGCGATTATTGTAATCTATCGATTTTTAGCAAAACATCAATTTATAAATCGATAAATTCGATATTTGGAAAAAAAAACTTCTTTTTAACAACTTTTCTATAAAATAAATAGTTAATAAACTTTTCTTTTCATCAAAAATTAACAAGAATTTTGACTCAGATATATGTATGTAGAATTATATACTATAATATCCTCTAGCAATAAACTACAGTACTTATAGTACTATATATTAAATTTTTTCATTGTTTGCCTTTAGCCGTGCCTGTTGTATAGATTTGTATGCTTGTGTGTTTGAGTGTGCCTCATGTGAAAAACCTGCCTCAAGGTTATTGGCTTCTTTTTACCCGAAACCGAAACAAAAAAAAAAAAAAAACACGAAACGAAACGGTGCTAAAAGAGAGCGCAAACAAGAGCGTGAGCGAGCGAGCGAGAGAGACATAAACAAAACGAACAATTTCTCCATTACACAGACGTCGGCTCTGGTTTGTTGTTGTTGTTGCTGTTGTTGTTGTTGTAGCTGTTTTGCTGGCTCAGCTGAGTTCATTGCTGCTGACTGCGCAGTTGCTGCGCTGCTAAAATATAGACATACCGCAAAACTGAAACTTATCGAGTTCATTATCTTTTATGCTTTTTACTTTGTTAACGTCGACGGCCCCTAACATAATACCATATAATAATAAGGTCAAGGATTTTCATATTTTTCAGTGCTAAAACACAAAACAACAACAACAACAATAAGAAGTAGTAGTAGTAGTGGAAGTAGTAGAACACATTGTTGTTCTCACTGCTTCTGCTTTAGCTCATTCTCTGGAATGTGCAGTTAATTTACATGCACAGACTTGTTTATGCTTGCATATTTGAAGCAAAAGTGTGAAAATGATGATATAAAGATTGCAAAGTATCTCAGAACTGTATCTGTAGATGCTATATATCATTTTAATGCAATTACAACAGTCAAGTTGCCAGAGATTTAGAATTGGATGATGATGAGGGATGAGGGATGAGAGATGTATTAGTTGAGGGATATTAGATGGTTTCTCTCTCATTCACATTCTATGGCAGTTGAGTTTTTGTTTGCATGCAGAAACTTGCATAACTTTCAACAGTCAACAGCTGCTTGCAACTTAACTCCCTGCCCTCCTCTGCCCCCCTTTTTACTCATCCCATGCCATTCAAGTGTCCAGCTCTGACTTTTCAACTTCTTTAACCACTTAGAATCATCAACTTGTTTGGCCAGCTACCTTTTTTTTTCTCTTCTTCTTCTTCGTCTACTTCTTTTGCTCTTTTTCTACACTTTTTTTGCAGCAAACTTGTGCATGCCACTTTAATTTGCGCAACTGCCAACAACAACAACAACAACAGCAACAGCAATAAACAACGAGGAGAGCAAAAAAGTTACTATAGTTGGTCAGCATAACAAAGTTTACAGTTTTACAGTCACACGCACATGGCAACGCATTTATAATGAACTTAAGCAAAGTGACCTAAAGTAAAAGAGAGTAAAAAAAAAACAACTGAAAACCAAATCAAATAAAGAGACAAGCAAACGAACAGCTGGAGAACAACACTCATTTTGTAACACATTTTCAGCGGCTTCGAAAAAGACTGCGACGACGACGGCGACAGCGACTGTGGCGCAGCTCCTAAAGGGATGCCAATACAGCGGCGTCGTCACGTCAACAGCCGCAGAGACAGCAGCAGCAGCAGACACAGGACAGCAAGAGGCATGCCATGCTTCTCTTTTGCTTCACTTTGTGATTCATTTTTTGTTGCTGTTATTGCTGATTTTGGCTGGTCCAAAAACATTTGATTCCCCCACTCTCTGCGCTCTCGCTGTTCGTTCTTTCTCTTTACACTCGTGTGCCTGCTACAGCAGCTGGCCATTGCTCTTTTGCTTTGGTTTTATTTTATTTGTTATTTTGTTGTTGTTGTTGTATTTGACAAATGAGCAAATGACAGCGACCAAAGTCTGTTGCTCACAGTGTGTTGCTGCCGCTGCTGTTGACAGTTAGCCGTAAATAACAGCAAAGAAAAGAAAAAAAATAAAACAAATTAAGAGCAATATGTGGCGCCGTAGTCTCTTTAGATATTCATTGTTGGCAACACTGAGACAATTAGGTAAATAAATGTGTACATCTGAATATTACTTGGCTTTGATGGTTTGACAAGTTTTTGCTATTTCTATATAAGCATATGTACATATATATATAAACTTGTGATAAAAATGTTTTCTCTCTTTAGAGCTAACAAGTCCATGAAATATGTATACTCTATGTACTCAAAATATACTTGTGTGTGTATATACGTTGCAACCTTTTTGCTTGTACATCTGTTAAGCCTGGCTTTAACTACCGCATAAGTAGGCAAAAAAGACACGAGCAACAAGAACAACTACCAATTAAAAACTCATCAAATTTCTCTGCACAAAACTCCCAAAAGCGAAGGGCGCCCTGTCTGTCTCTCTTCACTCTCTTGCATATCCAACGTTTGCTAGCCACCCACTCATCAAAGAGCGGTGAAGAGAGAGAGAGTGGAGCGGAGTGGAGTGGAGTGGAGTGAAGTCGAGCAAAGGCAAAACATTTGGCAACCCAATGCGGCGACCTTATGTTGTTGTTGTTGTTGCTTAGCAGGCACGCCTCTCACTCCCAACAGCACACTCGCTCTCTGCCGCACACACGGCGCGCTCTTTAAAAAGAAAAAGAAGAAGACGAAAAAAAATTGTTATTGCTGGCAAAGAGGAGGCTGTTGCTGAAAGTTGTTGCTGTTTGCCGGCAGCAACATTTCGTCTACTGCTGCTGCCAAAGCTTGTTTCGTTCCTCCTCTCTCTCTCTCTCTCTCTCTCAATCTCTCTTTTGCTCTGCTGTGTGCATACATAGACAGCAGACTTTACAGTGCTTGCAGTGTTGTTGTTGTGCTTGTGTTTTGCTTTCCATTTTGTTGCTGTCCCTGCTGCTGCTGCTGTTGTTGTTGTGTGCGCTCTATTTGGCTCAAGTGTTGCTGTTGCTGCTGTTGTTGTTGCTATTGCTATTGCTTTCTTTTCAGCTGCTTTTACTGTTTACAGTTATTTTCTATTTCTTTTTGTTGTGTTGAGCATTAAAAGTTGCAAACGGGCAAATAAATGAAAATAAATATTGTGTGTTTTGTTGTTGTTTGTTTTGCTTTGGGGCGTCGGCGTCGGCGTCATTGCCATCAAGAGTTTAGTGACATTTACCAACACTTGTGGTAAACGGTATTCAATATTCAATTTGAATCCTTTGCAACACTAAATGTAATTAATTTCATCTGCATCTTAACAAGCAAATTTCGAAAAGTTTTGCTTGTTTACCAGCACTGTTATTGCCAATTTATTGATCCGTCTATATCATTCTCTCTCTCTCTCTCTCTGTCTGTCTATCTCTTTCGCTTTGGCACAATTAGCCAAAACTTTTTACACGTCACGAGCATTTGTGTCATTGTCATAGCAAAAACCAAACCCAAACGGTAAACCTTCATTTACTACATCTCCCCTCTCTCGCGCTCTCTCCACCCCACCCCGCTACTGACCGTTTTTGTTTCTAGGCCATCTTAATGATGTTTGGCTTGGACACTTGATTTAGTTGGGGTGTGGGGGGGGGGGGGGAGGTGGGGTATTAGAGGGAGGCTTTTGGCTTGCAGGAGTGTGAAATATTATTGACAATTCAGTGTTTGGGTCTGGGCTAATTCGGCCTTTTGGCCAACTTGATATGGGTTACCAGCCATTGTTGTTGTTGTTGTTGTTGTGTACTCGTCTCGTATCTGTGTCTCTATGCAGCATGCTGCACATTCTCTTATCGTTTGTGCCACATTTTGCGCGTCGTTTATATCAAGAGCTGCCCCGCCATATGATTCATATGATTAATGATGAGTTTCAACTAAAACTAAATGTACTATATAGTCTATATAGTGAAATAGGAACTTTAATTTAAAGCAGGAAATTCCGTAGCTAAACAGTGTTGTAAAATGCGATATTTGTTGTTTAAATTTCGATTGATGAGCATTTAAAATAAATCTTTATATTGGAGTACCAATTAAATTAATAGAGAAATATGAATAGAATCAAAAACTCTGTTTCAAATAAAAAAAAACCCATAATTTTATTGAATTTTCGGGTTAAATTTGAACGCTTTGTCAAGTGTTAGATAATTTTTGTAAGAATTTTTGAGTATTTATAGATTCTCTAATCTAATACAAACAAAAACTTTGTTTAAAAGACAATAAAATACAATTTAAGTGAATTTTAAGGTTAAGTTTAAACGCTTTGTCAAGTGTTGGATAATGTTCTTAATCGTTTCTAAGACTCGTATAAGACTTCAATCGTTAGTCATGGACAGACCAAAGGCACTTATGCATAATTATCAATATTGACTAACTGACTCATTTATCTGAGTCAACATATTGGAGTTTGAGTTTTCAAACACAAAACTGCTTGTAAATGCTAAAACCACAGCATTTAAAATTTATGTATGCATGTAAATTTACTTGTGTCAAATTCAAATTGTTTAACATTGTTGCAAAAGTTGAAATTGCTTAAATCAAATTGGTTTAAGCAAGTAATTTAACCAGATCATAATCTGTATACGAATACAGAATACAGTATGCTATAATTCAGTCATGTAATTAATGAGATCAGATGACATTTTTAATATAATTAGTGTATTATCTAGGGTATTTAATCATTCAACATACAAAACACAAATATTGTTTGTTGTTGTTGTAGTTGTAGTTGTTATTGTTATTGCTGTTGTGCATTTTCAAGTGAATGAACAACAAATAAGTATCTTTTTACAAGCAATTTCATTTCAATTGTTATGACATTTGATGAACGACATTTATTTCCTCAATGAATATTAAAGTTTTGTAAATTGTGCACATTTTAATCTGTAATCCGAGAAAATAAAATAAACTGACACTTTGAATTGAACATAGAGTCAAAATGAATGGAGATTGGAGTTTGAGGTATTTGATATTGAATGTTGAGTAAATTGCTTAAACTTTGCTTAAAAAATTAAATTGTAATAAACTTTAAAGTTAAATTTCTTTAAAGCTACATGGAAACTATTAAAAAGGTTTTTATAGCGTTAAGGAAGTTATTAAATGTATTTAGAAAGCTACAGTTAGAAAATTTTAATTCAATTTGTACTAAAAAATTTGAAAAAAAAAATAGTAAAACACTATTGCTACCTATATCAATAACTTACGAAATAAAAGCACAAATAGTTTAGAAATTATGCTATATTTATACTGTATACAGAGTATCTCATAGTCGGCAGTCAGAGTATTGTCCCCTAGATTGCATGTTGAGTTGCAATTTCTCGCGCTTTGATGTTACTATATATATATCGAACATAGTATATTGAAAAGCAGCCCACAACACATCGGAATTACAATTTTACCTTTTGGTTTTCATACTTTTCAGCATTATCATTTTTCACACATTTCGTTTTGTGCTCTGCTCTTTCAATTTTCTTTTTGATTTAACCAAAAAAAAAAAAAAAAAAAACTTTCCCAACTGTTGTAACTTTGTTGCCGTTATGTGGAATTCTGGAACTGAGGGAAAACTTGGGCACAGTTTCACAGCTGCACATTTAATGTCAACTTAAATCAATTGAAATGTCAATTACAACAACAAGAAAGCAAAACATGAAACGAATAACATCATACGAGTATAAAAGGCAAAGTAAAGTTTTTTGTTTTTATACCCTCTGAGGGGTATATTGGGTTTGTCAGAAGTATGTAACAGGCAGAAGGAGGCGTTTCCGACCCCATAAAGTATATATATTCTTGATCAGCATCAACGGCCGAGTCGATATAGCCATGTCCGTCTGTCCGTCTGTCCGTCTGTCTGTCTGTCTGTCTGTCTGTCTGTCCGTATGAACAAACAGATCTCAGAGATGGTAAGAGCTACAAGTTCAAACTTGGTCAGTATCGATCACATATTTAGTCAGGCAATACAAGAATCTTTTTTTTTTTTGATGCCACGCCCCATTCGCCCACAATAAGCGAAAAACCAGACATACCTCGGAAAAAATACTTGTTTTTTGCGAATATCTCGGTAACTATAATACCTAGGGACACCAATTTTGGCATGCAGGTTGATGTTTGCAATATAAATATAATGCCATCAAAATTTATTGGATGCCACGCCCCCTTCGCCCACAATTGCCTTGTAACTTTGCATGCCGCTGGCTCACTTATTTCTTAACGTAAAGCTTTGTAACTTAGCATATACTTGGAGAAAAATAATATCAAACGATTGTGAATTCATCAAAATCGGACTATAATTAAAAAAGTTTCTTAAACAACGAAAATCGTTACATTCAAGCAAGGCATTGCCACGTGCATAGCACTGAGCTGGGCACACAAGCAACGAAAACGAAAAACGTGCGAGCGAGACAGACATACAAATATGTGTGCATGTTAAGTTCTTGCAGCAGTTACTCCAATTTGAACTCATATAATTGGAAACGAAGCTCAGAGGGTATTACACGGTCGGCATGCCCGACTGACAGTTTCTTTCTTGTTTATTTTGTTACTTTGCTTTGAAGAAAGAGAGAGTTTTTTTTTATAGTGGGCAAAGGTAAGGGTTGGGGCGAGTAGTAGAAGTGGAGGTACAGGTGCAGGGCCTTGCATTTTCCCAAGTAATTGACTTGAATTGAAGGTGAGCACAGACGTTGAAAGCAACAATAACAACAACAACAACAACAGCAACAATAGCAAACAAACACAATGCACAGTGGTGTAAACTAATAAAAGAAATATTTTTGTTGCACGTAGATTTCATAAATAGGATTATGAGCATTACGTTTGACTAGATAAACAAGAGAAAATCTTTTTAAAAGTATAAAAGTAATTTTTTTAATAAAAAAGAAAATTTTTTTATATAAATAATAAAAATAATATATAATAATAACAAAAAAAAAATACATAATAATAATAAAAAAAATATATAATAATAATAAAAAAATATATAATAATAATAAAAAAATATATAAAAATTATTTTTATTAAAAAAATAGTTAATTAAAAAATATACAAATTGTGTTTATACGAAAAAAAAAATCATTAATAAAAATATAAAAATCGTTTTTATAAAAAAAATTAATTAATAAAAATAATATATCAGACTTTGAGCCAGCAAAACAGATTTTTATTAAAAATTGTTATAATCTCTTACAACTTATTAAGTAAATTTTATAGTTAATTCCAATGCTAAATTTAAATGCTTATTTTGGGAATTGTATTTGGAAGTAAATGGGGCATTACAATACTTGCAGCTTATCAAAATGTATGCATTACAAAGAGAATCGAGTGTTACTGAAATCAATTTATCTTTATTTGTAAAACTCGAGCACTAATTCACAGATTTAAATCGGCTTAAATACATATAACTTTTTCCCATTCTCGTTTTCACTTTAACTCTCAATTCTCCCTTTTACATAATACTTTAAATTATAATGAAAAACAACTTTAATTAAGTTCATTGAGCTTGTACCACTGTGCGGTAGTATGTGCACTGCTGTCTCTGTCTGTTGGGTAGGGGAAACACCTTTTATTTTTAGATACAGGTGGGCCAGCAGCAGAAGTAGCCGAGACAGTGGAGATGGTTAACAACATATTGGCTGAGTTTGCTCTGCTCTCTGCTCTCCTTCTCTCTCACTTGTCTCTTGCTCACTCTACTCGCCTCACAGAGATTCGCTTCAGTTGAGTTCCGTTCGGTGTCAGTTTGAAAACAGGTTGACATACAACTTTAGTAGTTCAAATGTCGTCAGCGTTAGTCGTTTGCTGCTTTGAGATCCTTTTGATACAGATGTAGATACAGATACAGCTACAGATATGGATGTTGAGATACAGATACAACTACAGCTATAGCTATAGATACATATACAAATTTCTAGCATAGGGAATTAGCACAGAGGGCAAACCAACTGGAAAAAAAGTAGTGAACAGACAGTATGTAGCAGAAGCTGCGGGGAAGCTAAAGATGCAGAGATGTAATGGAAAGAAGAAGAAGAAGCAGAAGACAAACAACTTCAATAACATCAACGAACTTGCAATTACAAAACTCTCGGGCAAGTGCAGAAAAGTTTGTCAATGTGTTTGTGTCGATTTGTTTATCAGGTTTTCTTTTGCGTTTTCATTTTATTCTTTCTTTCTTCTGTTTTTTGCAATTTGTGTAATCCCTTTATTTTCCGTCTTTTACCTTTGCATTTTCATATGCCCCTCCGCCGTTTAGAGCTGCGTCTTTTACCCTCTTTGTCTTTCTCATCAACTTCGTATTCGTTATGCAAAAAGTCATTTCGTTTTGAGGGGGGGAAAAACTCAACTCAGCAGCGATATTAAGTTGAAATTCTCCCCTTGATTTCCACTCGTTGTTGTTGTTGTTATTATTGTTGTTGTTTGCCTGATGAATTTTTCAGTTTACCAAGTGGCAAGAAAAATAAACAAGAGACGCAGAGAGAGAAAGAGAGAGAGGGAGAGGGCGTGTAATGAAAAAATGCACAAACTGTGGCCAGTAATTAGAAAACTAGCAAGTTGAGATTTCGTCCATTAATGAACAAGAGATCTTAAGCATTTTATGGGTTAAAATTATTATTGTCTTAAAAGTTAATTACATGTATGCGATTATATTAATGTTATATGTACTAGTAACATTGTTATTTTATACGTATGTTTCTTAAATAGGGGGAACTCCTAAGTAAGGTGTATTTAAACATCATTTTCTCTTTAAACTTCAAAAAAAAAAATCTTAAAACATATTTGAGACCACATAAAGTATAGTATATATCCATAATTTACAAAAACTAACTAATCGATTAGCATAGGCAACAATTAAATTTATAAAAAACTATAAATGAAATTGTAGAATCTTAGTTGAAAGTTTCAGAAAATGTCAAAATGGGCTTAAAACTGACCATACAATTAAAAAGTTTCAATGAAATTTTAGAACGCAGTTTAAAAATCTATTCCACTTAAAGTTCTATTCAGTTTTGGCAAAGTTTGCATAGTTAAAATGTAATAGTATTTGCTTTTGTTAGTTCAAAATAGGAACCCAGACTTGGAATAGTTTCTAGGAATACGTAACCTTTGTTGCAAAGTATTTAATTTACGATAACATTTGTATATTCGGTATCCTCGATTACTTATATATGCTTAATAAATGTATTGAGGCTGATTTTGTGTTATATTGTGAATATATTCGATAACATATGTATAATCGATATAACCGATTATTATTATGTATGTTATAAATTTATTACAGTTCCTTTTGTGGTCGCTTTATGTTCTAAGGTCTACGCAAATATGCCTATTGAAACACATTCGATAACTTTATATCGATTATATAATTTTTTAGAGCTTTTAAAGTTTGTCCAAACAGCTAAACTGTAATTCTGTTTTAGAATTCGAACTCCATTCGATTAGATACATTCGATAACAACGATAACTAACGAAAAAACAAATAGACTTTGTTATAAAAAGCAGCTCTTCATAGCAGTATCACGACAACTGTAATTGATGACATTAATCGAATACTTAAACCATTTCCTATCGAATGTACACAAAGTTAAATCACTGCAAATCATAGGTAATATTTCAACAAGCAAACAATTAACCATTTACCATTTAGCATTTAGCAAGCAAAAGCCCCAAAGCAGCACCCAAATGGTAGCCTGTTCGTTGGCTTGGCTTACACTCACTCACTCACTCACTCACTTAGCCATCAAAGTCAGTTAGTCAATGCCGTAGGCCAAATTACAGGGGGAAACCCAGGAACAAAGCATCACCGCCCTCTCTTTCTCTCTCTCTCTCTTTCTACCTTTCTTTCTCTCTCTTTGGTACTCGCCTGCAATACGTGTAATCACAGCTCATATAATCATAATTATGAGCGTTGTCCAACGCTCCTTCCTCCCCTCGCTCTCCCCTTGCTCTCGTTCTGCCTTGCAGGCAAACATACATACACGTCTAACGGTGCTTAGTTCTGGTCTGTTTTCGGTTCTCCTCGTCGTCGTCGTCGTCGTCATCGTTCTCTTTAGCCCGCATCCGTGGCGTGCAACGTGGCGTATGAGCAATTTGCTTGAAACTCAAAGTGAAAAAAGCGAAAGCATTTTCAAATGCCAAGCGGAGCATATGGTATAGCCACGCCCACCAGCTACCTACCACTCGCTCTCCGCCCTTGACATGTGTCCTACCTCCCTTCCACACCCCCCTCTAGCCGAGGGCTTGTGTGTTAGTTCAGTGCTCATTATGAAATTATGCAAAGATATATAGTGTTTTTTTTTTTTTATATGTTTTTAGCTACGCGCAAAAAAAGTGTGCAAAAAATAGATGATTTTTTTGCTCACTCACACTTATCTGCCCCGCCCTCGTTCCGCTGCAGCCCCCCTTTTTAGCTAAAGTAAAAATATTCATGCAATTTACACAAAATGAAGAAAAATGTTGCCAAGCCATGAAAAGCGTGTGTGTGTGTATATGTGGAAAGAAGTTTGTTTATCTCGTTTCTCTTTGGGGTTTTTCCATTTTTTTGCACTTTTAATATTCTTAAATAAAATGTGTAAATATTTTTGGTCTTTTATTAAATTTTGCATCTCCACCAAAACTTTTTCGGTGGCAGTGTCTGAAGTAGCGTTCAAGTTGTGAGTTGAGAGTTGTGTATAAACTGATTTCATGTTCTTTTGCTACTAGCCAAGTATTTGGCTTTGGCTTTAATCATATGGAATAATGAATGATTTTCTTTGATCAATGTTACTTAAGATTAAGGTTTAATCCTTTTAAATTTTTAGCGCAGTTTTGAATAATTTTAATTCTGGTTTTCCTGTTTCTCTCAAAGAAGGACCAAATTCAATGACAACAGTTCTTAAGAATTCTGGTGGCGTCCTCTCACATTCAATGTAAAAGCTTTGAAATAACAAAAGTTCATAACTAACTGAAATACTTGGATCATTCTAATCGGTTAATAAGCGCAGATGTTTTATAAATATTACTTTCAGGGTGGTTAATTTCAATATCTGTTATAAATTTTGGCAAATAAATGTTGAGTTACTGGTTTATTTTTGTCTGTACCTAAGTGATAGCAAAAGAAACATACTTACTTTAGTACAATATTAATTTCAACCCAATCACAGGGTATCTATTAGTAATGATTTCCTTTAAACCAACATATGAGATACTACTTCGTCTCAACGCAACTCAGTCACAAACTCATTACACTTCTCTGTTCTGGCAGCCAGTCAAAGTTTAAGTAGAAAACTCTTTTAGTCGCACTTCAACTAAAATAAGCGGCCTACATTGTAAAAGCCCTCTGTTTTCTTCCCTTCCCTTGACTTGTTTAACCCAAATTCGCAAAAATACGAAAATATCTTTAGCGAAAAGTTCAATAAATGCTCCCATTTTCCATTTTGGGGCTAACAGCAGCAAAAATTACGCGTCCATCAACCCAATTGCCAGCGAGGCGGGGAAGGGAATGGAATGGAATGAAGAGATGATGGGGCTTTTCATTTCATTCGCGAATCCCTCAATCGCTTGTACAAAACCAAAGAGCCAACTTCTTGCCCATCCATCCCATCCAACCCATCCACCCCACCCGTCCCATCCATTCATTCATTCATGCATCTCTCTCCCAATATCCTAGAAACGAAAGCAACGATTTCCTGACATCACTAAAACCGGAAAATTTTCTACTTCCTGACTGAAGAGTGACGACTGCACTGTAAAAATGCACTGCAAAAAAAAAAAAACATAAAAATAAAAATGAAAAGCGCAAGCAAAGAGTTGTGTCTTTGCAACTGATCGACTACTAGATAAGCTGTAGCAACAGAAATGTCTAGGAAATTCACTACTACTTGAGATTAGGAATTTTTGCCATTTAGCAGCAAGTGCACGACTAGCAAATACCCTGCCACGCATTCAAGTGCTAGAAATATGATTTAAACTACCCACTTTAACTGTTTTACAGGGCATAAATAACTAGTTGCAAGCAAAACCAAAGCGAAATGAAATGAAACAGCGAGTTGAAGGGTTACAGGGTACTCGTGTAGGCAATGGGCGGGGAGGTAACGAAAAAATACTCATGAAATGGGCCTAAAACCAGAAACCAGGCATATAACTATCGGGCATATCTATCTATGTTGCTGCGTGTGTTCTTTTTGGCCAACTTAAATTTTTAGTCCTGGCTGCTGCCATCTCTTTCACTCGCTTGAAACCCCTGCAGCTGCTGCTGCCCTCTCTCTCTCTCTCTTTCTCTGTCTCTCTCGCAGCTGGCTGCCACTCAGCGAGCATAAAACTCTTGAAAATGCTTTTGGTCGTAAATTCTGAAGCAACTGGCGAATGGTTAGAGCATAGCAGAGGCAAGGTGAGAGAAGGGAAGAGAAGGAGAAAAGGAGTGGACTGCAAGGGAGAAGAGAGCAAGAAGAAGAGTTGTAGATAGATAGAGATGGGGGATAAGTGGTGAAGACGGAACTGAAGTTGGGTGGCAGCCGCCAATGTGAAGCTGTTGCTACTTTTTTTTTTCGCTTGCTGCTCTTCTCTTGCTGCTGCTGCTGCTGCTGCTGCTGCTGCTGCTGCTGAAGGAGTGAGTGTGTAGTAAATGCCAAACGGGGTGCGAGGCAGTGGTAAGAGAAGAAAAGAAGAGCAAGGAAAAAAAGGGGTAAACCCAACTGGCACAGGACATTGCCGCAACAATTGTTGGCTTGCCGCCGTCGTCGTCGCAGCTGCATGCAAATTTATTTTCAAATGCAACCGAGGGGCCAACAACCAACTACAACAACAATTGTTAGATATATGTAGAGAAACAGAGAAGGATAGGGAGAGAGAGAGAGAGAGGTAGAGCGAGCCGAGGACTAAGAAAGAGTTTAAGAGCGGTAAACATGTAAAGGGGAGCACAGCTTAAAAGAAGCAACAGCAATAGAGAGTGTGTAAAAGAGAGAGAGAAAGGGAGATTGAGTCTCTTTGCACATATGGCGACATACACGCTGTTGCTGTCACCTTTCTTTCACCCCACTTTACTTGCTGCTCCCTCACATATTTTACATTTTATTTATGTACATATATATATCTATATATCTATTTTGATTTTTTTTTAATTTGTCAAACAATAAAGAAAAACGAATAGCGAAAAATAAAGAAATCAGCGTTAGAGTCTAAAGTGTCAGGACGACGACATATGACAAAAAAGAAAGAAAAAAAAAGGATTAATACCCAAACACACACCCTGATAGAGAAACACTCGCTGCTATAGCTATAGCTATATATATATATATATATATGCTCTGTTTGTCTAGTTATGTGCCTGTCTGTCTGTCTGTCTGTGTGTATAAATTGTTTTGCATGTTTTCGGCTCTGGCGCTTCTACTTCCCACTCTACGCTACGCTCTCTTGCTCTGCGCTTCTCTCTTTGGGTTATAACTCAACATCGAAAAGCTGATAAGATTATAGTTGAAATATGACTCTCTCTTTTCACACACACACACAGATACACTTGTGTGTTGTTATTGTTAAATTGTTTGATGCATTCTAAATGTGAATGTGCTTAAGAGAGAGAGCGAGACTCTGTGTGTATTTGATCACGTAGTTTATGTGCATTGCATAATATGCTTTGAACTTAGTTTTTGTTTTAGCTGCTTTCTTGTTTAAATTGACCATTGACCTTGTCATTTCACATTTGCCATGGCTTAAAATATTATCTTGAAGCAGTCATAAATTAAAAGCAATTAACAAGCAAAATAAAATGTACACAACTGACTCTGTGTATAAGGAAAATATGTCAACGAACCGTATGAAAATTGTGGTTAATTATTTCCGTGCGCAAAGCAGGTGACAAAAGAGAAGCGGAAGGCTACAACAACAACAACAACAAAAATACAAATATGAAGAAAAATCGCATTTTTCTTGCGCGCACAGCAAATAACGTATTTATTTATTTATTTTTAATTTATTTACTTGTTTTTACTGATAATTTACGGCCAAACAATGACGTCGTCGTCGAGTCGACAGCGCACATTGGCTTCAACTAGCAAATGAAGAGAGGGCGATGCAAAAGAGAAAAGTGCAAGTGAGAAGAGAGAAGAGAGCACCAAGGCAATTGTAATAGTTTGCAATAACGTCAGTGCTTCTTGATATATTGACGACGACGACGTCGACGATGACGTTGGTGGCAACACGCTGCCTGTCTGTAACGGCATTGCGTTTTGTTTTATTTTCGAGGTCGCTCAGCAAAAGCAACTCAAACAGCATTGAAGTGCGTCACATAATGAACAGTGAGCAGAGAGAGACATGCAATAAAGAGAGCATGTACTTTAATGCTCGTTTAATGTGTGTGTGCTCTTGATTTAAATGAGGCGATCAAGTATAGCTTCAAATGAAGAAGCTCTTGTAACGTTCTCTTAAACTTTGTAACAGATTAATGTGCATGACTCGCACAAACAGAAACACCTACATACACTCCTTACACATGCTTGTCATCAACTCTGTTACAACTCGCCTGCTGTCAACAGTGCACAGTGGGACCTTTTGATGGGTTAGGCCTTTTTGCAGTGACTCAGTCAGTTAGTCAGTTAGTCAGTTAGTCGGTCGGTTGGTCTGCCTGTCTGTCCGTCTGCTCGTCTGTCTGCCTGTCTTTCGGTTGACTGTGATGTCTGAGTATATATGGTTCTGACACTCCATTACTATGCGAAAAAAAAAAATAGAATCAAAACTGAAGGCAGCGAAACTTATTTAGGTTGTTAGATGAACGACCGCGCACACACATCAGACAGACAGACAGACAACCTAACCTAACCTAACTCACTCCCTCGCACTCCACTTCGCCTTCGACAGCCTACTGTCTGTCTGTGGCCGAAAAACAAGAGAAAATGTGTGGAATACAAAAATACACGACCGACTCCCAACATAATCAACGTTAAGAGCAATAACAATAACAATAACAATGACAACAAGTTTGTCGCATAACAGCAACAAAAACAACAACAACAAAATCATTCAGCACTGCTCACTCTGTTGTTGGGCACGTCAAAACTTTTAGCACTCTCGCTCATGCTGCTCTGCTCACTCATTTTCGCTCTTATATATTGTCTAAGCAGTTTTTTTTTTTGCAATTTCTGTACTCGCTCTTTGCTGCTGCTAAATGTGTGTGTGTCAGCTGTGAAGCCGCGACCACAGTCGCGTTATTCGGCGCTTTTTGTGTCACACGTTTGTCATACTTTTCTCGTTTTTGCATTTGCTCTTTTTTTTTTCCTCTCTTTTCTGTGTGTTTGTGTGTGGAGGCAAAAGAAGGACAGCAACCGCTGCTATTGCATGATAAGCGCAGCGGAAATGCAAACCACAAAAGCAACAAAAACACCAACAACAACAAAAGCAGCAGCCAAAACAAAAATGTGCTTGTGTGAGTGTGTGCATTAAAAATGCAATAAAAAAAGTGCAAAAAAAAAAATAAACAAAAATGTATGTAAAACCGAAATGAGAGAAAAAGTGAAATGTATACGGAAGGAAAAAAAAAGTTTGTTTTCTGTGAATGAGCAACAAAAGTGCAGTGAACGAATATGTAACATAACTAAGAAAAAGCGGTAGAGAAATCAACAATTATCTGAGATATAACAGTACAGTAAGGAGTACAGTATTAAGAAGTCATCTTTTTGACACAATTTTCAAATTTACAAATCACAACTCTTCGGAACTCTTTGAACAACTTTTGCTTAGTATTGTTTATAGTGTTGCCAACGCAGTCAGTTGATCATTAATTGTCTACTCTTCGAATGGCACAAGTAGAAGAGAAGATCTACAATTCGAAGTATGCTGCATGCAAAGTTCTTAAGAGAAAAGCGAATGACGAATGTGTATAACATAAACAGTTTAGTTTACAGTGGTTAACAGTGCGATACGACAACATGTAAATAAAATGTTTAGACTAATAAACAAATGTAAATGGATTTATATTGTACGTCAATCAAACAATGCAAATCTTTTGTCTGTCCAACTTATAGCAATTTAAATGATTCAATTGATATCAAATATCCACAAATATTGCACAAACTACCAACAAAAAAACGAAGAAAAACCCAACAAAAACAAGCAAACCACATATGCATTTCTATACATATTTGTCGGGGAAGGCGTGGCCTGCCAATTGGGTTTTCCTTTTTTTAATAAATAACAAAACAATTTTGGAATGTCCATAATTCCATAACTGCTCGCCTTTCGCCCCCCCGCAGCATCCCCCTTTATAGGGTTTCGATTTGTGTGTCGTGTGTGAAATAAGCCGTAAAAACAAGAATAAAAAAATACATATATATAACACGTGCCACGCAAAAATCAACAAATTGACAGGGTAAACGAAGGGACACAGAGACAAGTAGTAGAAGAGCAAAAGGGGGAGTATGGAAGGAAGGAAGGGATATGGCAAAAAAACAGACAGAGGCTATCAATAAAACCTAAATTACAAATACATATTCAAATATAAATATCGAAAACTTTTGCAAACACGTCAATTTATTTTGTAAGCGACGACGACAACAACTACAAAACAGAAAAAAAAAAAGAAATACAAAACAAACAAACACAACAATAACAACAACAACAACATGCAGTGTCCTGGGGCTATGAAATACTAGCTGAAATTTCATACAGAGATTCTTGGTTGCAGTGGGGAAAATGAAATGAAAAAATTGGGCAGAGAGAAAAAAAAACGAGTAGAGCAAAATGGGCAGGAGATGAGAAAAACCTGTTTGTGTTCAACATGCTGGCACGCAAATACAAAAGGGCACGTGTATTTTGCAAATATACCCTGTCTTTAGTGTACAATAGGGTGGAATAAACTTCAAAATAAACTTGAAATTTATAGTGCAGATATTAGGCTAGCATATAAGGTATATTTGTAGATTAGATTAGATAGATAGTTAGTTAAATAGATAGTTAAGTAGTATCTACAAATCTATAACTCATCATCATGTCTGCGACATTTTCATTGTCGTAGTCATCACCATAAAAAAAACACCTGCACCACATGATGTCGCCCCAAAAACTGAATATTATTTGGTTTTGATTGAATGTCAATCGAGTTGGTCGGTCTGTTGGTCTGCCTGTCGTGTCTATCTGTCGGTCTGTCGTGTCGTATCCTGTCGTATCGCATCCTGTCGGGACTATCTTGTTATAGGTTAACAGCGAATTATACGCTGAAAGTTAGGCTTTGCATTTGCCTCATTTCACTTTTGATTTGCTGCAACATTTTTTAGTGTTTCTTAAAGCTATAGAGAAACTAGAAAAGGCTATAGAATTGATTACTGCAGTTACGTAGAAATAATTTATATAGCTTGTTATCAATAGATAGATGTTTTTAAAAGTATCCACAGTGGGACTAAAACATCACTTATTTTTAGTTTCAATTAAAATTAAGTTTATATTATTCATATTTGATAAATGTGAGCAATTAATATATTTAAAGTTACGACACAATTGATATTTTTATAAATTTTTTTTAATATTTTAAAGATTTTTGCTGAATATTAACTTACAAAGAAACGATTTTTTAGTTCCCCTCTCGTACTAAAGATTAAAATTCTTCCTTAACTATTATTTAACTAAAAACTTTCTCCAACTAAAACTATGTTGGCTTTACAAAACTTCACCCACTGCTGTGATATTGGCTTGGGTATCTCTATGTAATTGTATTGTCATTATAGGAAAAGTGTATTTCTAGTGATAGAATTAGATACGCCTGCCTATGTTGATTATAATAGCTTCACAGTTTTTAGTTTAGTTCCACAACTGAGATGCTACACTTTTTGCTCAACATGATTCATTTAATTTGGTCCAATGCATGGCTATGGCTAAGCTGTTCCTCTTCTTCTTACCCATTGTCATGCCGCCTGTGCATAAATTATATGTCCTGCCATCACTTGTTGTCGCTCTTTCTCTGTCTCTGCCTCTCTTCCACAGTGAGTCGAGAAAGCAACCGAGTCACTTGCTTCTTCTCCACTCTCTCCTTTCGCTTCCACAATTTGCCACTTTATAAAGCAGCGTTGCTTCATTTGTTGCCGTCTCTCTGTCTGTCTATAACTGCACCACCCCTCACCCTCTCTCTCTCTCTCTCTCTCCCTCTCCTTCTCTCTCTTTCGCTCCGCATCTAAAGTGAGCAACAGCTGCTCGCACAGTCGGCAGTCGACGTGTCTAGAAAAAAATTTCAAAAATTTATTAAAAGTAATTTGCATTGCAAATTAATTTTATTTTTCTCTTCTCTTCTCTTTACTTCACTTACTCTTTTTTGCCTGTTTCTTTTTGTTTCCTTCTGTCGAAATTACTATTTTATTTAAGTGGGAGGAAAAAGCGAGAAAAACTAGAGAATATTGGGAATAACAGCTGATGGGGCAGGCGTTGCATGCAACAAAGTTTAGAACTTTAATTTGTAACTATTTTTAGCTTAATTCGACTTTAAGTTAAAAGAGATTTCGTAATTTTAAACAAAAGTTGTTATCGATAAATAATCGATAAATGTTACGTTGTGATATTCAACAACTGAGAATGTGTTTAAGGAAACTTACTTAAAATTGATTTATAGTACTCGTAAAAATCCAACACGAACTCAGCCGCAAGTCTACACTCGATAACAGAGGTATTTCGGAAAGTATTCCGTGACTGGCCACGCCCACAAATGCCATAGGCCTACTACCCCACTGCCCATTACACGGCAATCACAAACAGTTTAAGGGTAATTTGCAAAACTTGTAAGGTAGTTAAGCAAATACTTTATGTCGAGGTTTTAAGCCGATAAACAGTTATTTAACAACAGTTATTTAATGGCTTAAAACAATTGACTGCAACGAACATTCATTTGTTTAAGTTATTAACAAAAAGTTTATAAATTACACAAATGCAAATGCTGGGAAAATAGTTGAAGTAAACAAGTTAAATATACGCAAGAATTTATCGATTATTTTAAAGCACACGCAGTGACAGCGATAAATCCGATAAGTGTGTGTAATTTGAGTAACTTTTTATGCTACTTTAATGTAATTTTTATATATTTTATAGTCATTTTTATAACTTGGAAAAAAATGCGTAAATTTATGATGTAATTTACGAAGCTATTGCAACAACATTTGGATACTCTACTCTACATTAGAGCTTTAACTTTATCAAAGAGTATTATAGACAGAGTATTTGAATATCGCTTTAACAAACTTTAAGTCTGCTGAATTTTTCCAGCTTTTCCGCTGAGTTTTTTGACGTTTGAAATATTGTTATTGTAATAAATTTTGGTAGATAAAACAGAAATTTGTTTGCACCAAATAAAATGATAAATGAATTATGGCCAACAACTAAAAAACACACAAATCAAACAATCGGTCAAAGTCGAGGCGTTAATGAGAATACTATATATAAAAACATAGTAAAATACTCGACGCAAAAAATTTAAAGGCCATTAACAAAACGAGAGAAAAAATTAACAACAACAAATAAATGTGTGCAAACTAAATAACAATAAACAAGAGAGAGAGAGAGAGAAGAATAGCAAACAACAATAAATACAACAAGAATATAAACAAAATATATACTGTGCTGGGAAATGCAATTATTTGTATATGCAGCAGGAAAAACAATTGAAAACGGAAAAGCAAAAAAGGAAAAACCTAAATTATAAGCAAGAAAATGAAATAAAAATATTTAGAACAGCCAAGCGAGAGAGAGAGAGAGAGAGTGAGAAAGACAGAGAATGGCAAGGGGATTTCGTTAGTCGGCACGCGATGTTATCGACTATAGCCATTATATCATATTGTTATTAGGTAATGCTACATTAATAATAGTACTTAAACTGCTCGTATATTTCTTAATCACAATTAGGAACATGTTATGGGAATTCTCATTAGACAGCTGTAGATGGGGTTGTTTGTCAATTGGAATTTGTTTAGCAATTTGTAAGATCAGAGTGTAGAAAGCATGCTCTATTTTAATGGGGATTACATTTCGCTGAAATGTTAATTTTTATTTATTAAAAATGTTTATAGATTTCTGAAATATAAATATCATTTTTGAGTTTATTATTATTATCATTATTGCCCTCATCATTATTAGCATTAACATAAGCATTGTCATTGTCCTTAGTATTAACATTAGCAGAATCATTAGCATTAACATTAGCATTAGCATTTTCATTATTATTACTATAAATATTAGCATTAATAAACATTAGTAATATAAATAGGATTGATATTATCATTATTATTAGTATTACTACAATAATTGCTGCACTTATATATATATTTATACACATGGAAATAAACAATTCCGTTTCGCTTAAATTATTCATTGATTTCAAGTGCATTTGGCCATGTTAGGCCAATATGGCTTGGCTGCACCCTTGGCCAACCTCAAAGGCCTTCCTCTCATGCTAAACTCGTCTACTCAATACCCCCTCCGCACCCCCCATACGTACACCCCTCTCAGCGTGGCAGCATTCACATATATAATTACATTACTCACATTGTCAGTCTCGTTACGATTGCTAGCTAATAAATTAATTTATATTAAGTGCATTAACAACAACAACAACAATAATGGCAACAACAAATTTTGATGCGCTGCTAATTAAAATGCAGCCAAGCGCGCAGCCTGCGTTGACTGCGCCGCCAGCGTTAGCAAATAGAACTCAAAAAGACATTGCAAATTAATAATAAATTGAACGTTAAACAGCGCAAAAGCAAACAAACAAACATAAAGGAAATCTATAAAAAATGGCAACTTAAATATACACACAAGTACATACATACAAATGTATATATATATGTACTATAAAAAGCAATAAAAACCTCGAACACGCCCACTATTTTGCCATTAACCCCCGCTCAGCTCCCCACCACATTACCCCTTTCTGCACTAATTAATTACTTGATGCGCTGCTCTGCGTTTGATATTGTTGTTATTTGCACTGCCGGTTGGCTTTTATCACACTACACTCACTCTCTCTACGCTCTCCGAACGAATTCACATGCAAATGAACTGCGTGTTCGCTCTCTTGTCCTTGAAATTTTTAGTGTGAGCTGCGCGCGCGCTCTTTAAACTGCGTCAGGTGGGCCAATGCAAAGAGAACGAACGGCGTGCTCATTAAAAGTTTAACGCTCCTTAAACACACAAACACACACACTCCTCTCTCACTCTCTGTGTGTGTCTGTCACGTTCTATTGCTCTCTTGGTGCGCCGTTTACTTTGTTTTTTGTTTTTCGGGTCTTCTGAGTTTTGATTGGTTACTTGTTTGTCTGGCGCCTCTTTAGGCACTGCCATCGCTCTCTTCTGCTGACAAAAATGTATGCTTTTGTTTTTGTTGCTTTTTGTTTTTTATTTGATTAGATTTCAATTCAAGTTTGCCACATTTGGTTTAAATATTTAATCATCTTGTTGTTTATTTAGCATTTATTGCTTTTTAGACTTTAGCTATTATTAACATTTGCCTCAAGTGGTTCAATTTGTTTACGCAAAGTGATTTTAGTGTGTTTGACTTTTTAACAATTGTTAATGGGAATTGTTTAAAGAATTATTTTAAAATTGTTGTAGTTATAAGTGTTGAAATGCTTCTATCTATGCTGTCCTTAAACACCCATTCGACCTGTTTTAATGAAGTAATTGACCCCAAAAACCTTTCATCACAAATGGGCGTCAATTACTTAAACATGGAATTTTCAGTACAAAACATCGACGTTGTCCTTGTTCCATGCTAATGGGCAGGATGCGCAGTTCCAGTGTAAAAACCAAATACCAAAAACCAAAAGCTCGACAGAAAAAAAATAATGTATAAAATAAAGAAAAGCGTTAAACTGGCGAGCGACACGCGTGTTGTTGAGGTCTTGTGGTCGACGAAGGCGTGGCAGCTGTTGTGGGCGTTTTAATGAGTACAGCACACACACATACACGCCCACATGGCTTCTGTACTTAAATGTGAAAAAATTTCTACGCATTTTTGCGTGCGTACACTGCAAAAAAAATTGTAATAAATTTATGAACTATAATTTATAAAATATTATGAAATTATGCTTTAATTTAGACCATTTTAATAGTAAAATGTTTATAAATTTAGAACTATATTCACTTTAATCAGACTAATATAAAAGCAGATAGTGAATATAGGATTCATTTTGGAGCTGAGGGTAATATGAAATCGTAATGAGGTTATGGCTTCGTATCTCAGCCCTGTAGGATTAGAAGTATTTCGTAAACGATCTAAATTTAAGTAACTAAAAGCTAATAATTACTTAAACAGCTGTATTGCTTATTTTAAATAATTTGGTCTTTAAAATAGAACAATTTCGTTTTATTAACAATAAAAATAAACTATATAACCTTAAAAACTTAAGGAATTTAAAAAGTTTTTTAAAGAATTACATTTTAAAATGTATTCAAGTTGTTAAACTTTAAAGAACTAAACTTAGGAATAAGAAACTCGAAAGTTTTCTTCTTTTTTGTCAGTGTAGTTTTGTGTCATTATCGGCAGCTGCACTGGCATGTGGCATGTAGCGCATGTGGCACATGTAATACATATGTCCAGTGTAGACTGTTTGTGAGTGTGTGAGAGTGTGGGTGTGTAAGTGTGTGCGTGTGTGTCCTGCTGCCATTCTACGTGTTGCACGAAATGCCATTGCCGCTTGTCGCATTAATTGCCACACGCAGGACAGTTTTTAGACGCGTCTCTCTCCATCCGCCGAGTTTTCCTTCCACAATTTTCCAGCTCCTGCTGCTGCTGCCAATATTTTTTCGTAGGAAACAGCGGTATTGGGGGGAATGGAGGGTGGAATAGTTGACTTGTATAGCCATTTGTATGGCTAAAACAAAACTACGCTAATTGGTTGGTTTAGGCGAACATCATGCACGTTGAGTGCAGCAATCAGAGCTGAATAGCAAAACGAAAATGGATCGAGCTAAGGACTTGAATAAATACCGAATACCAAAGTGCAAACTTAAATTTACTGTTAATTTACAGTTGATAAAAGTACTTTAATTATAATTACTTGTTGTCTGGCATCAATAATTTTCCATCGAGGTCATTCAACTTGTATAGAATATTAAAAATAGCTATAATAATTGTTTTTTTCATTTTTCTTTTTGTTATCGTGAAAGGAGCAATAAACCCCAATTCAGAGACACGTGTCCTGGTCATTTGACACGCAATGTAGAGTAAATTTTATAGGATAATAGCTTTGACTGAGAGATACCCTTTAAATGCATAGTAGAGTCTAGAAATTAAATTAAATTAAATTTATTTAACAATTTGAGCTAAGGGATACCCTTTAAACGTAGGGTATAGAGTCTGGGATTTAAGAAAAAATGAAATTAATTTAACTGTTTGAGTTTGGGGAGCTAAGTGAGCCACTTTCTGCTTGTTGCTGCTTTAAATGTGATGCAGTATGAACATAGCATAAATTTCCTAACAAGTGTTTTATCAGCAAACGCTTCACACTGTTTGCACGTTTGATATCTTCTACTCACACTCTCTCACTCACTCACTCACATGCTTACATTGCTGCTCATAGCGATCACTCTTAATCGCACATCATACGCGTCGTATACGTAATCAACGCCTCAGCGCAAACTCTTGACAGACGCGCGTCAAACTCATTTGACAATCAATATAGAGGTGGCAACAGCAACAACAACAGCAACAACAACAGCAACACATGCTATGTGCATAGCAGGCAATATTTTAGTGCCCTCTCTTCCCCCCGCCCACCACACTCAAAAGTCGCTCTCTTATGCTCTTACGCGTCTACTGCTCTCACAACAGTGCCTAACAGAATATTTGCGTGTTTGTTGTTGTTCTTGCTACGTCTTCTGCTTTGTCTCATCGACAACATTGACGTTGTTGTTGCTGTTTGTACTCTTTTTGCTTGTCTTATTGGCTTGGCGTCTGTCTGCCTCGCGCTCTCTTCATGCTCCCCAGTTGTGTCTGTTGTTGTGAGTTTTACTTTGTCATTTCTGCTTCGCTTTGCGCTCTCGTTCTATTTATTGACTTACATTTGAAATGTAAATTTGTGTTTGCCCCACTGTGTTGTCTCTCTATTATCGCTCAATTGATTTAATTAATATTTTGTGTGTATAGAATAGAATTTTCATTGTGTAAATATATCAACTAATGTTTGTTTCTCTCTCTCTTTCTATCTACAGGTGAGTGTTACTGATTGAATGTGTTGATTTAATGGAAATCAAGAATACTATTACATTGGCAAATTACTTATTATTTATTTGGGTGAGTTTAAAAAGAATATTCTATATGAGAAGAGTGAATGAATAGTGCAAATGAACACTTGAAGTTTATCCATGCATAATTGCTTCGATAACTCTTTCTAGCTGACTCTCTTATGCTCAATGTGGAAATTAAAGAGAAACAAAGCATTTTCAATTAAAGTGTTGTTATCTATCTTACTACAACTAGTCAAAGGCCAAAAAGGATTCTTTTTACAAAAGTTTTTCACATTTTTTTTTTACACTTTAACTCTAACAAACAAAAACCGATTAAAAACAAAAAACCAGCGGCTGGCAAAGATATGACAAAATATGAAATAACTGACATAAGCCAACAACAAAAGGCAACTATGAGTGTATGTGGATGAAGGAGGGAGGAGGGAGACGAAACGAAACGAATCCAACTGGGTGTAGAGTGCATTAAACTGCGCCAAGTCAAACACACAAATGTTTGTACCAAATGCAAAGAGAGTGAACGCGCGACTGACTGAAAGAAGAGAAGAGAGAGAGCGACAGCACTTGTATGTGCGTGCGTGTGTGTGTTTGCGAGTGTAAGTGTGGGACTCGGGACAGTTAAGTCGAGTAGCTTTTGTCAAAGCATATAGACGATGACGACAACGACAACGACAGCGGGAAAATCCAATCCACTGGTGGATTTCAAAAAGCTCTGCAGCTGCAAGCCAAAAACAAACACACACACACACACATACATATGCAAGCACGTGCACACTCTCTTCCACTCTCACTTCCACTCTCACATACTCTTATAGAGCTGAAAACAATAATAAATCTCGGCAGCTCAATCATAAAAAAAAAGTAACAAAGGCAGCAAGGCCCATAAAAAGCGCAAATATCACAAACGAACCAAAAAAAAAAAAAGCAAAAAAAAAAAAAAAAACAAGAAACACAAAAAGAATAAAACAAGAAAAATATACTATGTGTATAAAATAAAGTAAAATAAAATGAAATAGTCAACTGTAGCTATAGCTGCTGGCTGGCAGCTGCTGTTGCTGTTGCTGTTACTGTTGCTCTCAGCGCGCTCTCTCTCTCTTGTTCGACCTTTTAGTAACGTATGAAATCGCATCGAATCGAAGAGAGTAGCAGATACAGATAAGAAGATAGTAGCAAAACTAAACTAATCAAGAGCTAGAAGCAAAGGAATGTTTTTGCCTGCTCTTCTTTGGAGTGACTCCCTAAATATTTCTATTATTCATAAAATTATCTTCTTTTGCAAAAAGTTAAACTAAATTCTATATTAAATTCGATTCGATTATCTATTAAGCAAACCAACAAAAGCGAATCTCCAAGATCTGCAATATACACTTACGTATCTGCATGTAAACAAACTACCATAACTCATAGATAAAATCTATAGTTGAATCTTCTAGAGTTTTCTATAATAGTTTACAGCATTTCGTCTAGACACATTTTCCAGAAAACCCCTCATTAATTAATAGCTTTGCAATTAAAGCACTTAAAATTTCAACCAACCTTTAAATCATATTAATAGTTTAACTTTTACTACTAGAAAATATTCGCTAGAAAATGAAATTGTTCAATCGCAATGAATTAATAATTCAAATTGATTTTATAGAACTAAAAACAAACAAGTCAGCTCTTGTTTTGACAAGTGCTTAAATGTTTGGCGTTGTTTTCACATTCCCGTTAGGAAATCCGCATAAAAACTGCAAACGGCTGAATTGCCCATGCAAAATGGCGTATTGAGGAGGCGGGTGGCGGGGCGTGGCCCATGGAAAATGTACTAAACAAAAAAAGATGGCTAGAATTAGAATGGTTGAGAGAGATAAAGGGAAAAGAAGTGGAGAACGAGTAAGTGAGAAAAGGAGCAGTTAAAGCAGGAAAGACACACACAGACAAATGTACATTGTTATACTGTAAAAAATTTACAACTCAATTCATTCGAATTGAGATTTTTAAATATTTGCCAATTATTCGTATGCTAAAAACTTGTGTTGAAGATTTTGAATATTTATGTTTTAAGAAATATTTTTAAAATTTGTAGTAACTAACTGCTGCTTAATTTCTTGCTGTGTATATGTATAGTTATTATACTTGCAACTGCATGTATGTGAGCCAACTCATTTAGCGCACACTACAACACTGCTACTACTACTACTTACAACAACAAAAACAACAACAGCAACAACATGAACAACAAAAGCTGCAACACAAGTTTGTCATTACACCGCACGGCAAAGTCCACTCACTGATTTTAGAGAATACTCCCTCTCTCTCTCGCTCGTTCTCTCTGTCTCTCCATGCACCACATTGTTCAACGGTTTACGATATAGAGGGGGTGTGTGTGGGGGTACGAGAGGCTTGCAATTATGACCTGTTGTTTGCATTGCTAATGGCTGGACAGCTACACATAGTTGGGCGTGGCAATTAAAGTACCTTTAATTTGAGGTTGTACTAATGCAGGGTTAAGATTTCAGCTGAGGCTGCCTAGAGACACGAAGAGAGAGAGCTCTCATTCCCACTGTAGATTTTGCTATAAAGAGATATATAGAGCAAATAAAAGTGTAACACAATTAAAGCATAAAGTTTCTAAACTTTATAAACTTAAAGCATCTGATGGTAAAATGGCGTTGATAATGAAATAAATAAAATATTTGATGCATTAAGAGAACAATTCAATTATTAAGAAATTTATAAGAAAATATAGAAACAATTCATTTTATGCTACTTTTAAATAACTTAAAAGTGATTCAACTTTTATTAACTTTGCGAATTAAACTTAAATCAGATTCGCAACTATGTGTTCCTTTCCTTTTGGTACACAGTAACTTTAAACTGCTTTTTATTTACCATTTAAACAGCAAAAAACATTCTGCTTATTATAAGTAACCTAGTGTAAAGAGATTTATGTATAACGTACTTACTTAAGATTGTAAACGCAATTAAATTAATCTGCATCTTTACATTTTATTATCTTACGCAAATCTTTTGCAATAACTAAAACTCTACTTAGATTACACGATAAAATAAAAATTTGTAATACATTCACAATCTCAATGACAAGTTGCTGATAAAGATGTTGACAGCATTGACGTAGAGTTGTGTAAAATAATTCCCCACAGTGTATTTAAGTACACTTCAATTGAGACACAGCTCTGGACAAGATGATGCAACAAATCCCCTTGCACAAACTACACCCCTGTAGCTTTTGTTGAATGTAATGCAAACAATGCTCGATTACAATATGAAAATCGGGCAATGAAAAGGAGTTTTATTATTATATATTTTTTGTTTTTTGTTTTGTATATACATAAATGCCTCTGGGCATGTTAGCTTCCTCCCCTCTTACTCTTCCGCTCTTACATTCTCTTTTGACAGCAGTTGAAATAGGGAATGTGAACAACTGAAAATCGGCAAATATTAAACGCAAACGAGATGGAGAAAGAATCAAGAGACAGAGAGTAAAGCAAAGCAAAGAAAATATAAAAATATCACAAATGTGAATTTGAAAAGAGTATTTATTTATGAAACTTATCAAAACAGCTGTAGATAAAGTATAAATTCCTAAAAGAATTAAGTTATTGAATTTTAATGCATATATATATATTTTTGTATTTATCTATTTAAATTTTATTAAGAACTATTTTTAAAAAATCTACATTAGTTTTAGGCCAATTCCTTGAGAGCATTTTACAGTCTTCACAGTCTTTTTTATAGTGAATTGCTTTCAGGTTGTGTATTGACTACTTAACGCTGCGTATGCGTAATGTGTGCTATTCGCTATGAGCTGCGTTACGCATACGCCGCATGTGCGTGTAAAATGACACATGCTACACACATTTCATACATTTTACGAATTCTCCAGCAACTATTGTGCAATGATTATTGTTGTTGTTACACTATGCTTTGTTGTTGCTGTTGGTTGTCCGCACAGCATTTGGTCAACTTGTCATACTAATTTCATGGGTTACCCTCAAAAAGCGCCTGAAGATTCCAATGTTTCCTGCCTTTTGTTAAGCTGTCTCTGGGCCAGTTTACAATTTAAGTTGTGTCAAGAGTCCTGAGAGTTGGTGAAACGCACTTTGTTACAGCAAATGTATGTTGTTGTTGTTGGTAGGTTGCCAGTTGAAGTAGTTGTAGTTGTAGTAGTAGTCGTAGTAGAGCAAGTCGAGCAAGCCAAATGCCTGCAGGTTGTAGCTTGCCTGTCTCTTTGTCTGTCTGTCTGTCTGTGTTTCTGTACGACTGCCTCTTCTACGACTGCTTGTCATGTGTGTGCTATGCTGCCTGCCAAAGCAGCTTCCAGCTGAGTGCACACTCACTCATACTCACTCACTTTGCTCAATGATCGACCACAAAGTGTGCTATAGTTTTGCTTGCCTTACAACGTTTGCCAAAAACTTGATTTGTTCACCATATGTTCACTGTCTGCTTTTGGCCACATTCCGAATCGAATTTTTTTCGTTTGTTTTTTTTTGTTTGCTAAACTTATTTGAACTTTTTTTTTTGTGTTACTTACCATTTAATTAGCTGTACGACTATTAAGTTGCAAGTTTGTTGAATTTGTTGGTGAACTATTAACTTTTACGATTCAGAATTTAAGCTATCCTAATCGATTTGTTAGTACATCTGTGTTGCTTAGAAGCTTATATAGTTTTTAGGGGGTCGCAAATGCAATTTGAGTTTGTTTAAATTCCGTTTACACGTTTTTTGTTAAAAAAGTACAGCGCAGGTCGAGCGAAATATCAAGCATTATTCCGCAGAAAAAAAGTATGATTTAATTTGAAATATTTTACAAGGATTTATCAGTATTTATTGCATGCTTCCTGGAACCGAAAATGAGATTTAAATTTGTTAAAATGATAATTGTATTAAATTCTGGTAAAATTTGTATTTTTATTATGAAAAGACAAAATTTGTGCTAATGCAAAATAGTTTTCTTTTCCATAGAATAATCAGATTAAAAACATAATTTCAAACTTTTTAATTTTTATGAATTTCTCGGAAAAATAAAATTTACAAAAATGGTAATAAAAAGGTATTAAATAAATAAAATTAAGTATTAAACTCTAATATGCATTTACTCTTTCACAAATTTACCCAACTACAAAGGTACTCAACTAAGAATATACCATACTATATAATAGGTATACTCAACTTTTCATTGAAAAACTGAAAATTTCATAAATATAGATAATCCCCTAAGCTCCTAGGGCATCTGCTTGTACAGCACTCTTTCTGTTTTTACACTTTTCAATTAAGATCTGCTAATAAACGACATCAATCACGAGTGAGAACTCAGTTATTGGTAACATTCTGTGAGTGTGTTGGCGGTAAATCAATCAGTTGAATGCTAGAAGCAGAGGGATACGAGAAAATTGACTTGGCATCGGAAAAAGAGGAAGCAAACGCAGCAAGAGCTAAGGAAGTAGGAGGAGAAGCGGGGCTAGAGAATGACTAGGCCTTTAAGTAAAGGTTATGACCACAAGGTTTTTGCCATTCCCGTTTGGTCAACTTCAAAATCTCGTTTCCATTTAATGCTTTTTACGCTGCAATTTTTAATCGTCAAGAAGATTTATGCGGCTTTATGTCATAATTCTAACGCGACTCTGAAAGAAGAGGCGCACAAGAAGGGAGGTGAGTGGTAACAGAGGAAGAAGTAAAAGAGAAGCAGGGATTGGCAAGTCAAGTTCCTTACTTTGCTCACCTTTAATATCATTTGTCCAGTCGCAATGTCTGTTGTTATTTCGTCTTCTTTTCCTACATTTCTCTCTCATTCCCTCATTCCCTTCATTCTACTTCTGCTACTCCGTCTTGTTGTTTTGCTCTCGGCCCTTTCCTAATGCCTTCTTTCTTGCCATTTGCCGGCATTTGCTTTGGCTTTATGCCTCATAAATACACCGTCCGAAATGTGGCTCATACCCTGGGCTCATCGGCTTATAAAGCGTGAGGAAGTGGAGGGGAGGATGGAGGGTAAAGGGGGTGTAGGTGCAGGTGGTCTTGTCATAAATGTACGAGAGGCCAATCACCAATCGCCATTCGCACATTCTCCTCAGCAAAGTTGGCCATTTAATGTTAGTCCACACGGTGTTTGGGTTTAAGCCAGAAACAAAAACAAAAAGTTATCGCTAATTTACTTGACTTGGCTTAAACAGTTATTAACGGATTTAACTGAGTTATAGTCGCCTTGTCTCGTCTCCTCGGCTATCAATTATCCAGAGACATGTACTAAAATGGAAAAAACTTTAAAGGTTTTTGTTTTTGCTACAAAAGCGAATACTACTATTTCTATTTTAGACACATGATTAGCAGTTAATCCCTTTCATTTAACAACTATTTAATAGTGTTCAATTTTTATTAATTAGTGGTAGCTTTAAGTATCTATTTAACAAATTTATCAACATCTACTACTAAGTAGTAGCATTGCTTACTATTTCAACTATCGTTTGTCACACTTTATCGCAATGCAACTATGTTTGCTTATATTTTAACTGAATAGCAACTAAATAACTATTGTATAACTGCATAACTATGTTATCAAGTATGTGAATAGTTTTACTGTTGAGCATTTTGATTACCAAATAAATATTCCAAACATATTTCTGTTGATTTCTTACTCAATCGTTTCCCAAGCATTTTCTTGCTATGTTGCCCAACATTCCGACTATTGTTTTAGCCCATTCCCCATAAACATAATCCCAACTCAACCTCAGAGTCCTACTCAACTTAACCTCAACACTCGGCACCCTTAGACAACCCTCAGTCAACAGCTCAATAGACTTTTGGCTACAAAGTGTTGGCCGATTCTCAGACAGGATGGAGATGGAGCTCTTTTTCGAGTTAACCTCCTAACTGAGCTGCCAATTATAACAAGCCACACACATACACACACACACACACCCACATACACTCTGTCGAAGTGCTGTAACACATTTGGCGATAAAATTTCATCAAAATCTGTCACGTACATGGACAAAATAGACAAATATATGAACACATTGCTTTGCGAATAGCTAGACATACACTTGTGTTCAGATAAATAAGTACAGCAGCATATGTTTTAGTATGCAGCTTAGCTTTTTTTTACCAAAAAGTTTGAAAACTATGCTAATCGATTAGTTAGTTTTTGTAGGTTATAAATATATATATTCTTTAGATGGTCTTAAATGTGTGTTTAAGCTTGTTAAATGAAGTTTAAAGGGAAGGTAAAAGGGAAATTATTTAAGGAAGTCTCCAAATATGAATACGCCACCTAACTCTAGTAATATCTCTTGGTTGTGGGTAACTATAGAAGAGTAATTTTAGCTATAAATTATAAGTTTTAAATTGAAATACTTGTGTATTATAATTAAGTTTTGAAGGTGTACTTATATTTTGGACAATGAATGTACTATGTTCAATGTCACACACGACACACACTGACACACCGGGGGCAACACACCCACACGATTAACCCGCTGATGATGCTGTCGGCGTCGTCGTTGTGTCTCTCTCTCTCTCTCTCCCTCTCACTCACACGCCTTTCGTTTCTGCACATTAATTTTGACAAAAACAATTTCATTTAACGACATTTCCGGCAGCGCAAAGACTGACAACAGAGGCGACAGCAACAACAACAACAACAACAGTTGCAAACATTTTAACCGAATAACCGAAAAGCGTCAACTTGAACCCCAAAAGGCCAAAGAGTCCAAACTCACCCCAAAAAGGCAAGCACACCACATCACCAGCGTATTACTCCGCACCACTTCTGACCACAGCTCATCACACCACACAACACCGCCAATTCACCACAAAAAGACATCAGCTAAATAACTACTCCCCTTGCGACCCTCAACTTGACACATTCAACGAAACGAGTTAACCAAGTTAACAGCAGCAACAACAATAACTGCCAGATGATAGCAGCTGGTCAATGCATTTCAAGCTGTTCGTCTGCCCGTCTGTTTGTCTGTTGCCACGCCTTTTTAAAACACAAACGCCTACCAGACTCATACAGACTCCACTCCAAATGTGGTGACTCTACCAACAGTCGCATCTCTGCCATTGTGTATGCTCAGCGAATATTCAGTTGCTGTTGCTTTTACTGTTGTTTTACTGGAGTTGATTGTATACTGATTGTTGCGTGTTGTTTGTTTGTTTGTTGTCTCTTTTTCAGTTAACTTGGCACCCAAATGGCGAAATAGTTGAAATAGTTATGATTAGATGATGATGGAATACCTAAAATTACAGTACTCTAATTTACTACCTTAGTTGTGTCTTAAGTTGATTGAGCAGACAACAATCATTCTTATTCTAGACTTGAAAGCTTAATGTATGTTGTGACTGCAAAATGTTTTAAGCCAGAAAACTTGATAAATCTGGAACTCATTGAGTTGCAAGTCTACGTTTAAGCTTGTTTGTCAAGCCCGTAGTATATTAATCAGTTGACAACTCTGTCAATCAATTCATAAATCAATCAATCATTCAAACACTTTGTTAGTTGGTTGATCAAACAATCAATCGGTCTAACTATAACCTACTTTACAAAGCACTTTGTACATCAACCTGTCGGTTATTCAATCATTTTGCAAAAAAAAAAATTAAAATTTAATCGATCAATCATTCCTAACAATCTTTACATTAGTGAAGAACTGAACCTTTAAACTAAATCAAGCAATAATTTTACAGAAAAATACTCTGTCAATCAATATTCAATCCAACTTCGAAGTATGGGTTATCTTTTCTGGATAAATCTAATATACAATTTACAAAAAGTATTAAATGTATCAACTAAGAACTTAAAATTGTTCTAGTGTTAAAGTTAAATCATTTGTTCAATCAATCAATCATTCAGTTTTACAATTCTTTGATAAATAATTTGTCAATCAACTAAATTTCGAATATCTATCGAGAATCTTACCCAGTTTTGTTCCCACAGAAGCTCGCTTAAAAATTTAGATTCATTGCACTCAAAATGTTTTCAAAACGTTGATTAAAGCAACTGTGAAATCTTCAGTGTGTAGTGTTGTTAAACACGATTAGTTGGGGAGTGGGGGATACACGCTGACTTTGTCATTTTTGCAACACTGTAAATTGCTTTTCCTTATTGTTGATTTTCCTTGCACATTTGCCAAAAAAAATTTGAAATTCTCATTGTGTGTTGCCAGTTTCCAGTCGGTTGTAGATTGTTGCCACCGAGTTGTTAGTGTAACGGGAAGTTGTGTCTAACACGCACGTACGTACGTCCATGACAGGCAATCCTCTGCCCCGGACACGCCTTCTCCGCCTCCCCAAATGCTGGCAGTTCATTCAATATGCCAGTCAGCCACTTGGCGAGACGAAACACTGGCGGCAGTTGTGGCCAAGAGAGAGACAGGGAGAGAGTGAGGGAGAGAGACAGAATGCGGTGAGTGGGAGGTTTAGGGGCAAGCAGAGTTCTGTAGACATTTGGTGAAATGATTTTCATATCTTGTGTTAGCTAGTGTAATGCTTACACACTCACACACGCACACACAAACCCAAAACATCTACTACATAATGCCTTGTTGACTTGCACAGAGCATGAGTGTGTGGAAAATAGCGTTGAAATGTAACGTCCTTTTCATCTATTCAAATTAATGGGGCGTGTCTCACTTATGCTTATGTGCTCATAGACTTCAGCCCGCTCTCTACACTTTGCCTCTCCTCCCTCTGCTTTTACGATACGATAACACACATCATCATCATCATTTTTTCCATTTAATATTATTATTGTAATTGATTATTATTTGTGTTGTAAAGTGCCACACCCTCCATTGCCTTCATCTTCCAGCGCCAAAAATCAACTGTTGCACTTTTCGAATATTTTGTGTCCTTGCAATCGTAAGCTGATTAAATACTCAGTTAATTAGCTTTATTTGCTACACAATGGGCTTACTATGGCATAAGTTGTGTGCAATTCTAAAAGGGAAATCTAGACAACTAATTTGTAGAAGAAGAGCATTAACATACAGAAAAAGTTTGTTAAAACACGTTTTAATTCTTATAATTTTAATAGTTTCACTGTTTACGCAATAAGTTTTATTAATCATTAAAAAAATACCAATAAAAGTAAAAATCTAATTAGTTAATCGCAATATTAAACAAGCAGAAATCTGCTAGTTAACAGCTCTTACTGTTAAGTTTGTTAACATAGTGTACAGCTGTTAACAGTTGCCTGTTAAAAGCATTGCTGTTAGCATAGCAAGAAATAAAGACCGCTTTTAAACTGTTTATTGTATTTAATTTACTTTTTGTGTTGCCCAAGAAAGTAAACAAATAACTGAGTAAATATAAGCAAAAACCAGTAAGATAAAGTGCGAGAAAGAGAAAGGAAAGACAAGCGGAACAATAAGCAAAACGAACGAAATTATTTAGCATAATTTGCGCGTAAAGTGCGAACAACAAAATAAATTCAAGGGAAATTAAAGGAAGTAATTTAGAGAAGCACAATGGAAATACTAGAAGATGGCAAAAACATAATAAGCAGCCAAATAGTTTAAAGTTCAAGCAGTTAAAGAGTTACTTAAACTTAAATTGCTGTTAATATACAATAGTTAAACAAGGTTAAATCAACACACACAAAGCGAATACTTGATTTTTGTTTTGTTTTCTGTTTTCGCTTCTGGTATGCAGAGAGAGAGTAATAAAGATAAAGAGAGATAGACAGAGACAGAGAGCTGCTCAAGTCATGCAGTCAGAGATAAGACAAAACCTGCTGATATACAGCTACAGATACACATAAAGATACAGATACGTTCGCACGTGTTGCACTTTGCAAGTGGCCAATTTACGAAGCAAACAGAAAAGAAAGAGCAAGAATTGCATAAATACAATAAAATTACTTTCATATCGCTAAACAATTGAAATCTACTCATAGCTGCAACTGCAGGGCGTATGAGTAATCAAATTTTAAATGGGGGAGGTGCAAAGGTCTTTTATTGGCTGTTGTTGTAGCTACTGATGTAATTAAAAGACCGCCGACCTGTTGGCCTGGCCAAATAGGCACCAAAACAGCAACAAAAACAGTGCACAAAACCAGCAAATATGCAAAATTGTAGTCATAAAGGATAAAGTGAGAGACAGACAGCGTGGAGGAGGATTGCAGAGAGAACGATGAAGTGTTGCAAGCACAGACGCATGACGTTAACAAGGTTACAATTAAAACATGTTGGAATGTTGCAAGCTCCAAGCAAAGTGCTGCTGTCAAAAATACCCTGTAAAGTATTTTCAAAACAGTTTTAAAAATTGTTTGTTTTATTGTTTTATTAAGATAGTTTACACATTTTAATAGAGCCAAAAATATAACAACTTCAGAAACTATTACACTACACTGTTATGTTAATTAACAGCGCGCATCTTTGCTGTTTACACGAACTTGAGCTGCCCGAACAAGCACGAGTTCGGTTCGGTTTGTTCAGTTAACGAGAGAGCGAGAGAGTGATCTCTTATACACTGTGCACTTCTCTCAAAAGCAATGGGTATAACAGCGACACACAGAGGACGAGATATAATTGCAGATTGCAGCAGGAACACAAATAGTTGGTAGTGGGAGTGGGAGTGGAAGAGTGAGTGGGAGTGTGTGGTTACTAGACTGTTAGACGCTGCTCGGGGCAATAAATGTATCGTAGTTTAGTCAGGCATTAAGGTTAGCTATTTTTCGGCTGTAAAAAAAAAAAAACAGAGTTTTAAACTTTTGCCGACAAACGGACAAAGATAATTAAGCGTGAAGCAAATAACGCAAGAGCAAAGAGTGAAAAGTGGAAAAGCGAACATTGCATTGCGATGCAAAACGTTGGCAAAAACTAAAATTTCAAATGGCAAAAATTTCAAAATGAGGTAATGAAATAATGTTGGTTGTGGAAGGCATCTGCTAATGGTAGCAATGGAAGCCACCGCACACTGTTCATTCACCTCTCTCTCTTTTACTTCTGCAACTGTTTTATTTGGAATTTGTGTACGCCTAAAAGTGCGTGCACTTTATATTGAATGCACAGATACATGTACTTCGTAAATATGTATATATAGATAATAGTATGATAGCATCGCATATAAATATATATCAAACTGGTGCGACTAAGCTCCGACAGACTAATGAATAGCGTTAAATGGAGCGTATATATACACACTATATGGTTTTATGCACAGGACTTTTCATTTCCAATAAGCTCTCAACAATGGTATCTCTCCCTCTAAATGGGTTTCAACTGCTAACGATTGCATTTTAATACGTTACTTTTACCCCCAACAATTGCAAATACTCTATTGTTTTCATCGTTGATGTATGAAAAAATCTGATAAAATGTTGCAAGCTAGTTCTGTTAAAACAATATGGTCTAAAACTATAAGTTGTGCACGCAAATCAAGTTTATTTTAGCTTGTAGCTACTTTGTTAATTAAAATAAAAAAAAAACTAAAAAAACACATAAAAAACACACTTAATTTTAAACCAATTGCTTTAAATACCTATGCAAACGAAAATAAAGTTGTTTACATTAATTTCGTACAGTGTATGTCAAGTTTAAATCTATTTTGTAGCTGTAATTTGAGCATTTTGCTGTTTTATTTTGTATTGAAAATTGGGTTTTGTATTACATTTTGTGAATTCTGCAAGTGATTCTCAATTCTTGAATTCAGGTTATTTGCTTGGCTTTCGACACGTTTTTGTGATTTTCACAATTAAATTGAATTTAATTGATTAAACGTTTTTATTGCTGTCATCGATGTTGTTGTTATTGTTGTTGTTGTTGTTGTAGCTGTCAGTTGCCAAGTTGCCAGTTGTTGAAAGTTTTCGTGGCACTCGATGAAAAAGCGAAACATAAACATACAAACATGTAGCTGTTTTCCACACAGCACATTTCAAGTAAATTGTGCGATAATTTATTAGCTGCTGCCACGCCCACTGGGCACCAATTCGCATGCCACACAAATTGAGGCAACTTGCGACTTTATCGTTTCGTTGTAATTATGCCGCAGCAAGCGACCCAAAGACAAATTAACACATCTTCTATTCTGACAGTGGCGCGATTTGTGGTCAACAAGGCAACAACAAACCCCCTCTTTACCAGCCCTCACTACCTACCTAGCAGCCCTTCTTCTTCTGCCTGCTTCTTCGGCAATTTCAGAGAAAATTTCCCTTTGAATTGCGTTTAATAAATATCATTAAATATTCAACATTTACACATGTCACGGAGTTCATTATTTATGAAACACTCAATAATCCAACGGCAGAGAAAACGTATAACGGAAACATACACTCACACGCATGCACGAACAGAAAAAGGACAGCAAGCTATCTCCCTTTCTCCAATAAATAATTTCCCCCGATAAACAGCCTATATAGTCTGTTATGTTATGTTATGTATGGCAACTGGGGACCAAATGTCAAAGAATTTAACTTTTGCCCAAATTTCACAAGTTCTCTTTTTCTATCTGTATCTTAGGTCCTCCATAACTCTGTCTCCCCTCGTCTCCCTCTCTCACTCTCTCTCTCTCTCTCTCTGTGTTTCGTTCTCAAGTGTCAAGTCAAATGCATATTTTAGTAGCTGTTGTTGTGCATAACTAAAGAGTTTTCATTAACTTAATTGATTTGCTTGCCTTTCTTTTTAAGGCTCAGACATTGCATAAGAAAAGGTTGCCTTTGGAGAAAGGCAGTGAGAAAACCTAAGGACATCTATTAAATTCTTGAATTACTTTTATTTAAGCTAGACAAATCGAGTGACCCAACAGTTAAAAGCCTAGTTTTGGTAACAAAGTACTTCAAAACATATAAATTTTATATTTATTAGACGTTTGTAATGAAATTTTAAGCGTACTGTGCCGATTCTGTAAGATGTTGGTTTAGCATTTCCCTTTTTCAAGGAAACTAGGTATAGTTTAATCTATGAAAATGGAAAGAAATTTAAGTATTTTAAATTTTCAAAAATATAACAACTTAATATTATTAAAAGTTTGTTATTATTATTATTATATATCAGAGTTTACAAATCAGAGCTACATAAATTATGGTTTATCATAAACATATTATGGATGTGGTATTATTTTGCATATTCTAACCAAATATTTTAGTGCCAGACAAAAGTTGATCATCAACATTTTAATTAGTTTAGTAATGTCAATTATTGAACTTAATTTGCCCTTTTCACACATAACAAAGTTTACTATTTGTAGTAGTAAACCCATAAAACCTAGACACAAAACTTTTATACACCATGTTACTTCCCCACCTTCCACTGCTACATATGTGAATCAATCAATAGAGAGCACAACAACCATTTAAGAATTGGTAACTGAATGAAAAAAGCCACAAATTTAATAGGCAGTGTCTGAAAGTGATGCAGAGAGCAAGAGGGAAAAGAGCTACGCATACGCATATGCCCAGACCCAGACAGACACACATACGGACAAGCAGACGGACAGACACACAGACATAGAGAGACAGATAGACAGACACATTCACATGTTGCCAAACGCAGCGATGAGTTAGAGAAATACAAAAACAGTTAACTACGCCGCGAAGAGAGTATGTGAGTCGGTGGGGGGGAAAGAGAGACAGAGAGAGAGAGAGTGAGAGGAAGACAAACAACTTTACACACGAGCGATGACGACGGCGACGGCAACAGCGACGTCAGCGTTGCTTTTGCACGAATAAGTTGTCAAAAACAGTGGCAGAGGACTGCGCAGCAACCTAAAGCGCCAAAAAATTTACCAACTATCAAAGTTGACTTTGAGTCTAAGCAGAGAGGGGGATGGGGAGGGAGAGGGAGAGGAAGGGAAAAAGGACCAGCTGGGAATGGGAAAAGGAATGTTATAATATAGATTACAAAAACATAAGCACACACACACCACGCACACACATTTAAAGTGGAATAGCAAACGCAAAAAGGCAGCTAAAAAAAATATGTAAAAAGGCTGTGACAATGTGTGTGTGTGTTAGAAAGAGACAGAGTTGCGCTTGTGTGAGAGTAGATAAAAGCACAAAACTCAAAACTAAACTTTTGGACACATTTATTTCAAATGTAAGCAAAGCAACGACGACAACGACGAGTTTGCAACAATTACAATTACAACAACAACAGCAGCAGCAGCAATGTTAACCAACAATGTTGTTGGTTGTTGTTGTTGTTGTTGCTACTGTCAATGCACAAAGTTCACTGAGGCAGTGCTAAAAGTTTAGCAAGCACTACTCTCTCGCTCTCTCTCTATCTCTGCATATGACACTTTTATTTCAAGCGGTTGGTAACTTTACAGTTTACAAAACCGCAGTGGCGCTAAAACTGTGACAAGCCTAAGACATGTGTTTAGTAAAAAGAACAACAACAATGCGATGCGTTACTAATGCTCTTAATTCTGTGCAATTAACATTTAAAGAGTTTCGAGTCTGTGTGTGATCGCGTCGTTTCTCTTAACTTAAATAGCACTCAAGAGTTAGCTGTTAGTTAAATACATTTAAATAGCAAACTACTCGCTACTTAACTCTCAAGAAGGAGTCTTTTTTTTCTCCCTTTCAAAATGATTATTTTATGAATTTACACTTCATCAGGCACAGCAACAGGGATCCAGAGAATTTACAGTAGATTCTGACCAAGCACAAAATGACGACGGTTAACCACAGGGCAGACGAGGAGGCAGAGTACTCCGTCTGCATCCCTCGGGCTCCCGTTATGTGTGTGGTTTAAATTGTGGGCAGCATTTTAGCGGTTGTTTTTGGCCAACACCGACACGTGGCCCTTAATCTTGCCCCAGCAGAGAGGAGAGGCAAGCAGTAGGGAGTTGTGAGTGAAGAAAAGACAGTTGGCTAGGCACTTTAAACCCACTAACCTTTTAGCCGTGTTTTAGGCCAGTTCTCGAAGGACAAACAGCTAGCCACAATTACACTAAAAAGAGGCCACTAACAAACATAAAAAAAATAAACTGGAGAAAGGCTAAAAGAATGCAGCAAATTTTATGCAATTTTATTAATGGAATTTTTATGTTGCAGTTATTCTTTTTTCCCATCTTCATCTAGTCCTTCTTGTTATCTTATTTTTTGCTCTTTAAAAATTTCCCAATTTGCGGCAAGGAAATGAGCCGAAGCAAAACGGGTGAAAAATGAAGGAAAACGAGGTCTCAGGTTGTAAAGGATTTTTCTTTTTTTCGATTGTGAACTGAGTGGATGGAAGCAAAGAGGAATAGAGAGACGTTGGGATGAACTAACCCACATCAATTTAAGTTAAATCCCAAAAACTATTATCATTTTAATCAAATCAGGCCGCACAGCAACAATAACAACTTTAAAGAACACCAGAGAAGGGCGAAATACACTATGGGATAGCATAGAATAGAGGAGTAAAGAAATTGAGAGAGTGTATCTAAAGTTAAAGTTGCTATGACTTGGAAAATACCTAGTTGATAATTGTATTTCATGAGAACTAAGAAGTTTTCTTTAAAATTTATAAGGGAAGCGTTTAATAATTGAAATATATACATTTTAAGCAGATTTAGATAAGGTATAACATGAGTAGTAGAAGGAATTATAACCAGATGTATACCATAGATAAAAATTATCTCCTTATAAAATGCTTTCATAAACTGTTCCTTCTTTTAAAGTAAAATTTTAAAGATTATGTTAATTGATTTCTATTAGAGTTTCGAGTAAATCAATTCATCAGTCAATCAATCAATGTCCTTGTGCCTTATCACAGGAAATGTTAAGTGATGTGTTTTACAACACTGGCCTTGTCGATTGAAATTTTGAACAAACATGTCTGCAGATTGTACAGTGTTGACTTTTAACGCTTATCAGCTTTGTGGTTAGTAACACAGGGTATAATAGAAAGAAATGAGAAATATGAAGGAAGAGCATATAGAAAGTCAAGCAAAAGGAATAACAAACAAAAAGTGACCGAGAAGGCAGACAGAGTAAAGACAACTGCAGCGGCAGAGTTTCTGGCCAGTGAAAACATTGACAGCGACAGCGACGTTAACTAGGCAGCTCAACGAGGCGGCGATGGGCGAAGGGGGAGTGGCAGATAGCAAAAGAGTGCAGAAGAGGGATGGACAGGATGACAATGAAGGCGACGGCTCGTTAAAAGCAAACGCAAGGTGAAATGAAACTCACAGCGTGGGAGAAAGAAAATAGAGAAAAACAGGAATAGAGGAGCGAGTTAGACAAGCAGAAAAAAAACGATAGAAAAAACGTATTGCAGTTTTTTTTTTTTGTAGACCCTGTAATTAACAAAAGGTAAAAGGGTTTATTAAAAACTGAGCCATGTTAAGTCTACAAGAGCTAGAGCTACCAAATTTAGCATGCATGTTCCTCTATGCTCCGTTCGTCAGTACACCGCCCAAAAATAATAAACTTTGGAAAAAATGCAGGGTCAATTACTGTCGGTTAGCTTGTTTGTAGCTTTTTCTAGTTCTTTTTTCAACTTAAGCATTTGTCGTGTTGCACGTTCTGTGTTGCATACTTTATGGCTGCGATGCTCGTAATGAAGCAGGAAATATGCGTCAGCATCAATATGTAGCTCAAGCAAAGAAACGTAGGCAAAAGACAGGTGTGACGAAAGGTGAAGGACTAGAGATAGACAAAAGAAGACGAAGCAGAAGAGCTGTTCAGGGAGAACAGATGGGATAGATAGATAGATAGATAGGCATATAAAGGATTACTGCTAAGGATAGGATGTTCGAACTTGGAGGACAAGTCCAGAAAGAGATATAGAGAAGCCATTGTAGCTACTGTTCTCCTGAGTCTTCGTAGCTGTTTGGCTAAGCAATGTTTGCCATTGCAGATAATTTTTAGATAAATGCCAGATAAAGCAGACACTTGCCACACAAACAGTAGCAGGACAACAGTTTGTTCTCTCTTTAAACTTTGTATGCAATTTAAGTTGATTAAAAATGGTCACTTGTAAGGAGAAGAAAAAGTTGGAACATTTGTAATTAAAAACATAAGGTAAACATAAAACTAGATGCTTAGCATTGAAAATTATGAGATAAACAATGCGAGCGCTAAAAAGTAGGCAATATACGTTTATTAAAATAATCTAAGTATTCGGAAAAACTAATAAAAATTATTAACGCATAATTTAAATGTTCTCTTTTGTTTTGATTTTTATGTGTGTGTTGATTCCTTAAATAGTAAAGTTTATGTTGCATACAAAAGAGATAAACTTTTAGGAGTAATAATCATATTTTAAGTATTCAAGCTTTGATTGTGATTTCTATTTAGATGCCAGATTGATTTTACACCCCACATTAAGACTAAACTCCAGAAATCAATTAAATTTAATTTGAAGCGGTCTTAGATGCGGGCACACCATCAAAAGGTAGGGAAATGAGCAATAGAGGTACAGTTAAAGAAATGAATTAACCAGACAATAATAAAGATAGAGATACAGAGCGAGAGACAGACAGAGAGAGAGAGAGATAGACTATCCAGGTCGAAATGGAAGTCGAGTCGAGTTGTGTCTCTGGCGCACTTTGCTGAAAGAAAGTTTAATGAGTGCCATAAAATTTGTTGACTCTCTGTGCGAAGGCAACGCACGAGGCCAGAAGGAATTGAAGTAGACGGAGAAATTGAAGGGAAAATAGAAAATAGAAGGTGCAATGGGAAAGTGGACGGGAAAGGGGGGAGCAGGAAAGAGCAACTCGGTTTGGAACTGTGGCTATGGTCGTTAGTCTATGGCGCCCATTTGATAATAAATCCTGTTCATGTATACAAACACATAGAAAGCACACACAAGCAAACAGACAGACGGACAAACGTACGGACGTACGTACGGACAGAGAGACAGCACGACAGACAGACAGACAAGCAGGCGTACTGTGAAACCATCCAGCAAGTGGCAGCTTGGGCAATTCCAGCTTTCTACTCCTCCTCCTCAGTCTCCGTCTGCTTTCTGCCTTTCCTTTTTCCTCCCCGTGCACACATGCTTCAGCTTTTGTTTATGGACTGCCCAACAAATCGTGACCTTAGAGCTGACACCGTGTTGTGTCACAAATGAAAGCAGTCAATCGTGTCTCTCAATTTTTTTGTGACGGTTTTTTTGGGTGTCTGAGTAAGCAATAAAACTATTCTCAGTATGTCTTATTCTATATTGAAGTAGAATTTCCTAAAATGTGCTTTCGTTTCACAAAGAAAATGTGTGCTACTTAAGTTTTGGTTTTTTTGTTAGAAAATACTTTAAGTTCGCACGTCTTATGGTTTAGTCTGTGCGGTGATCAGTGAGTGAGCGAGCCAGTCAGTGCAATAGTTGCTATACCGTTTGACATACTTTCTTATTTTAATGAGGTAGTGAATTCATTTCAAATGTTTTCTTTGAATTGTTTTGAAACTCAGATTTATTTGTTGGCATTGTGCATCTCTACGTTTTGCGCTATCTATGCTGCTATCTGGCTGTAGTTTTGCCCTCTATGTATTGCTATCTCTTTCCTACACTTTGTGCTATCTCTATCTTGTGTACGTTCGCTCGTTCAACACTTGGCGGCTTAACGTGGCTGCCTGCATGTATTTCCCATTGGGGAGTTAAGTAGACTTTTGTGTTATAAATTAGGCGTGCCAATGTGCATGAAGTCGTCCTCTTTGTCTGCCTCTCTCTCACCCTCTCTCTCTCTCTCTCTCTGTCTTTGTCTGTCTGTCTCTTTCTTTTGGCTGCCTGCCTTTTGGTTTTGCTTTTCACGTTCTCCTTCGCTTACCTAATTCTTTCGATTTTTCTCTGCTATGCTCTTACCCCCGTCTCTTTCTCTCTCTCTCTGTTTTTGTGTGTCTCTTGTCTGCTTACGGGACACGGTAGTTAGTCTAAATATGCATATGAATATGAAATTAGTCGCATGTGTTCTTGGTTCTGAATACTGCGTCCTGCGTCCTTTGTGCCATGTCCTGTGATTCCCCCTGTCGTAATAGTAATAGTAATAGTAGTAGTAGTAGTAGCAGTAGTTGTACATTGAATTGAATTAAATTTTGTATGTCGACAAGTTGGCAAGGCGGTAAAAAGGATTCTTATGCGTTATTTAATGTTTGTACAAGTTGTTAAATGATTCATGTTATAATGCTCCGAACAAAAGGCTTTTAAAAAAGGAAACTACAACAAGTTTTATAACTTTTGCTTGGCTGATTTTGTAATTTTTCGAATACTTACCTTGTTAAACAAAAGATGCAAGAGATATCTATAGTGCTTCTAATGGACTTTACGGTAATTAGTTTTTATTAAAGACTATTGTACTCTACAAATACAGATAATAATCGATTTATAACCATGGCACATATTAGCCTTAACTTGCTATTTGCTATTGTTTTCCTCAAATCATCATATGATTTGACTTAAATATTCCTACAAGTTTCTTATGAATATATAAAGATATATATCTCTGATAAATCGAGGCTTTAAAGACCAAACAAAAGCTTATTTAAATGTTTATTAAATGGTAAACATTGAGATAAAAAATATCGCACAACGAATCGAATTTTCTTAAACTTTTTGCATATGTGCCAGACGAGACACGATTGGTGAAGCTAGGGGTCTATATTTGAGGAGGACGTGTGGAGAGGAGGGAGGTATTGCATCTGGTGTGTAGGGAAATGGTAACGAGAGGCGTTTCAGCCCGAACATATTTGCATAAAATTCATAACGTATGTCCCAGTCTCAGGAAGGAGACTCTGTGGTTTGCTCCAAAACTCCACCCTATAAAATCATTCGGAGCCCCCATAAGTAGGCAACGTACAAACCAACGGAACCAACAGAACCTACAGAACGAACGGAACGAACGGTAAACAACTGCGGCACAGCGTCATCATCATATTTACTGTTGTTGTTGTTGTTGCTGCTGTTGTTGTTGTCTGAAAAGCAAAAGAAGGAAAACAAAATCAAAGTAAATAAATAGACATGTGTGAAAGTGGGTAAGAGAGCAGGGGAGCGAACGAAAAGAAGTAGACGGGGTGAAAAAGGTAGAGGACTCAAAATTGAAAATGCTTAAGCTCACAAGTTTTCCAGTAAAGTTACTCGATATAATTTATGTTTGGAAACGGCAAAAACCCATACGGACAGCTGAGTAAACGATTCTTTGTAGATTCAATCCATTCAATTTAAATACTAACGAGTATATGCTGAAATTAATATGCATAAAATGCATATAAAAATCAACTTTCATAGTTTCTACTTTTAAATTTTATCAGAGTACACGTACTTTTAAGATAAACCCATTAACCATTCTTGAAATACAGACGATGTTTAACTTGATTATAAAAAATTAGTTTATATATCAGTAGTTTCTTAAAAAGTTATCGAACAATAGTTATAAGGATTATCTCGAACTTAGAGGTTTTATTTTTAGTGAGAAGTTCATAGGTAAACCGCTGATACTGTGACTGACTTTGCAGCATGTTTTTGTATAAGTATAAAGATAGAATTTGTGAAAGTGAATATTTAACTAATTGACTATTTCTAGTAGCTGAACGCTCCCTGATTATTCTGTACAGTTTTCCCAATAAGACTCTACATTTTGTACTTTAAAATAAAACCTAACGAAACTAACAATAGATTTGTACTCGCTCTACATTTAAGACAGTTCCAGCAGTTCTTTGTACTAAACTAACTACTTCAATAAAGCAAAACGATGTATAACTGTACTCTATCCGGGTACTTTACCCTTTTTCCGTGCTGGATCTGGCAACGCCTTGGCGTATGCAGCACAATTTTATTTATGACTAAAAATGTGCTTTTTTCTTGCTGCTATGAAAAACGTGTCAGTTAAATTAATTTTCTGGTCACAGGACCCCACAAAAGTCAGCAGACGCACAATGTTGACCCTTTTTCTGTTACGCAGATGGAAGAGGGAAAGAGAAAGAGACAGAGAGAGTGAAAGAGTGAACAAAATGAGCGAGAGAGCGTGTTACAACCACAAATCTGCTGTTGGGATGTTTTTATGCTGCCGCTGCTTCTGCTGCTGCTGTTAAAATTTATTTGTCTTATAAATTTTGTTAGCATCTCCTCTCTTAGAAGTCAAGAGCCCAAAAACACAGCCAGACAAACATTTAATTATTTTATTTCTCTGGCAGTTTCTTCTTACTTGGACACCATTCATTCACACTGCTTACAAATAGTTTATGCACACATCTACAATACACAGTCCTGGATTCAGAATGAAGACGAGAGAAGCCAGAAACAGAGCAACAAATACAAATAAACAAACAACAAAAAGCTTGACAAACTTTTTAAATTGTGACTCTTTGGGATATTGCCTAATTTATATGTATGTTTGGCATCTCTATCGCACTCTGGTGTGTCCATCAGCTGCTGTGAAGCTTTTAATGTGCGGCCATTTAATCTAAAGCTACATTCATTTATCTTTGTGACTTTAAACTGTTGATTTGGGATTTATTTGTTGTTATTTTAAGTTTATTTCTGGACATTTTGGTTCTCACATGTTTCAGAATTCTATATAGCTAAGCTTTTAACTCTGGCTCATTAAAGCAGAGCTCAACTCTTTCACTTTTTGGCAACTTTCGGCCAGTTAAGTGAATTTCTATTTCTCTCTCTCTCTCTCTCTTAGTATGGCAGTGCAAGTCAAACCAAGTCAAGCAGACGCCATTTTGCTGTAACAGAGAAAGAGTAAGAGTAGGAGTAAGCAGAGTATGGGAGTGCTTAAACTTACGCTTGAGATTTTTGTTGTTTTTGGATAGTCGTTCAAATAAAAGTGGCTACGTGGGCAGCGTTACAGCGACGCCAAAGCAAAGCTCATAATCCCTGCTCACATGTGGGTGTGTGTCGCATGCTCTTTTGCTGTCGGAGCAACAGCATCATTATCTCTCTGTTCTTTTCTAAATTGCATAACAGAATGTCTGCATGATATGCTCTGCTCTTCTGTTAGTGCATACGTGATTGTGCAGGTGTGATTTAAATTTTAGATAGTAAAATATATAATATAACTTTCTTTAACATACAGAATGCAACTAATTTAATTTATTTTATGTTCTGCTCTGCTCTTTCCAGGTACTACAACTTTTAATTTGACATAACACACTTACACACACATACACAATACACATTGCAATCTAAAAGACTTGAAAAGTAAAAGGACAGCAACAGCAACAACAACAACAAACAAAACAGCAACATGAACAAGCAAATTGAGCATTTCAAATAAAAAGTCAGTTTATTTAATTTATAATTTGCCAAACTACAAAAGAAAAAGCAGTACTACAACTGCCAGTGCTGCCAAAACTGTGTGACAGCAGCGGAAGCAGAGAGCACAAGATCGAAAGGCAGCAGCAGCTTTCGATGTTTCCGAAAATGTCGCAGTCACAAACAACAAAAGCAAACACAAGCCAAGAATACCAGAACAACATTAGCTCTCTGAGTGGACGCCAAAGCAAAGAGCGCAGAGAGCGCAAAGAGAGCGAAGAGTTAAAGCTTGAAACAGATAAACTTTAACAAACACTTGCTGTTCATACCCCTCCTTGTCCTGCTCCTTGTGGTGTCCCCCTTTTTTTTTGTTTTGTTTTTCTGCTTGTTTTGCTTGTTTGAGTGCCAGCGAGAGACTAATTTAACAAATATTTGTATTAAGCGCGCGTAATGGCCCAACAGCAACCACAGCAACAACAACACCAGCAGCAGCAACAACAACAACTTCATCAGCAGCAGCAACTGCAGTTGCAACAGCAACAACAACTACTGCAGTACAATAACAATTTGTACAACCTGAATTATAAGTAAGTTTTAGAGACATTGCGTTGCGCTGTGCTTGCAAAACCTCCTCATGCACTCACCACCTCCCTCAAAATCATATTCGGTCTGTTTGTTGTTGATTTTAATAATGATGAAAACACGTGTAAAAAGCTAAAGTCCTTATGCAAATATTTATATTAAACATCTGTTCCATTTACCCACAACACACATTCCACATCTCTTACCTTCTTCAGCCTTTACCCTTTACCCGTTATCCTTTAACCTGTAACGCAATCCACATGCCGACATTTTGTTTATGTATGTTTGTGTGTACACTGTACACATGCCGCTCAAACTATGCTTGCGTCTTGTCAAACTGTTTAACTCTGTTTACACTGCACTATGGGATTAATAAGCAGTTTTTTTTAAAAAAATTGTATTCCATAGTGCAGTTTGAATGTTTATAATTTAAATATATAAAACATATAAAATATTAGCTGCTCGCTTGAATAACCAAGAGAAGTGCGCCGAAAGCACAGTGCATGCCAAACTGTTTACATAGCAGCAACAGCGCAGCGCATGTTAAACTGCCGTCAAGTGTTTGTTTTAAGCTTAAAATTATGGATAAAAATTATGTGTTGCATGCAGCAACATGTCTGCGTCACGTCACATCATGTTTGTTGTTGTTCTTGTTGTTGTTGATGTTCTTCTACTATTACTACTACTACTACTACATGTGGTTGCCTGTCATGTTTGTTTGTTACATATATATTTATGTTAACTGTTATATATGTATGTTAACTGTTGTTGTTGCTGCCGTTTGTAGCAGCGCTTTTAGGGCAATCATTTAATGTAACACTTTCCTTCCCCCACTTTTTCATAACTATTCGAACAGCATGGAGGATCCCGAGCGGCGAAAAAGACGGGAAAGAGAAAAATATGAAAGACAACAGGGTATACAGAGTGACGATCGGGAGACTAGTCTATTTGGGGAACCGCGTCGCCTCACGCCCGGCGAGGCGGATGCGGAAATAACCGCGGCCCTTGGTGAGTTCATCGATGCCCGGGACCATATGAATTCTTCCACGGTGGGAATCTATCGCCAGGCGCCAAGTGCCTCAAATGCTCGCTTGCAGGCGCCACCGAAGGGTTTCGGCGCCGCCTCTGCCTCCGTTACCGCCTCAGCCTCCTCCGCAACAGCCGCCTCCTCATCCGCCTCAGTGTCTGGCCAGCTGCCAACCTCACAGCAGCAGCAGCAGCAACAACACTATCAACAACAGCAAAGAGCGCCCACGTATCTGAAACAAGCGGACAATAAACCTCCCTACAATGGCCGAGGCGGTTATCCCGGTCAGCCGATGAAGAATGATATACCCTCGAGTAGTGGCATGGCCCCGCCTCGAGGACCGCCCAGATCTTCATCTTCCAGCAGCAACAACTCGTCCAGCGCCACAAACAATGCCACAACGTTAGCCTCAGCGACGTCGGCGTCAACATCACCGCTCGGTCCGCCCGTCTCCACCCAAATGCCCAATGGCCGGGAGAAATCCTATCTGGGACCACCGGCGCCGGCGCTGTCCAACGGTGGTCGCTTTCTGCCGCCCGGTGTCAGTGGCAAACGAACTTCAGGACTGCAGCCACCGCCACCGCCAGAGGTAAGTTAGCTCTAAACTTATTTAGAACTTAAGAAAACTACAGAACTTAAATATTTTTAATTGATAATAATAACGAGTTTAAACTATTATAAAATCCATTTTCATTGAAAGTTTTCCTATATTTTGTGATTTATTTAATTATAATAATAAGTTTAGTTTGAAATCTTGAGAATCAACAAAGATTTGTATCTAATAGTTAAATTTATTAGCCATAATCAATACAGAAATTTGAACAAGCTATAGGCAATTAAAAGTATAAATTTTATTAAATATTAATAGCATTTAAATTTGGTATCCAAAATTATGCCAAAATAGACGCATTGTAAAGAAATAGATGAGTTCAACCAGACCAAGAACACTGAATCCAAGATAAAGACCAGCAGTACCACCCAAGGAAACTAAATTGTGTTATACAAATCCTTATTAGCTAAACTAAACTAAACTAAAAGTTTGCATCTTAACTTTTATAGTAGATACATACCCAAGAAATCCGTAAAAGAAAATATGACCTGTCGTTTAAATTGATTCTTCGGCCAGAATTTGACTAGAACTGAACTGCCCAGACTGCGTAGCAACATCTGAGAACCTCTCATAACCTAGAAATGCATAAAACAATCATTTAAATATATATATAAAGTTTAAATATATAATATTCTTTTACGCTAGCTTTAGTTAGTTTTATGACAGAGTCCTGGCAATTCTGTACACATAGGCAATCTGGTATTTTATCGTGATGTCCGCCGTTTGCTTCGTAAAATTTCATGAAAAGTCCTGGAAATTAAAAATATTAAAGCTTAAGTTTTTTAACTATTACTTATTATAGTGGCTAAACTTACCAGCATGCTTTGGAAAACAAGTTCTCAGTACTTTATAGGAGCAGACACGTTTAGGTTTAGAAACTGTAAATCAATGGATATATAAAACTAATAATCAATATTGCTAGCTTATGTTTTACCTCTTTTATTGGGATAAAAGTGTGGTATGCATTTGCAAATTTTATGGGCCAGATTTAGACGGCACTCCTGAGAACAGGAGTTCTTTGTATAGAAAGGATAATGCACCAAATTTGTTTCATGACAAAATCTGCACTTTCGTTGAGATACCGATGTTGTTCTAAATTAAAGTAGAGAGAAAGAAGAAATACTATAAGCCTTATAGTTTCGTTTGTACAATGATCAGTCAGTGAGTGTCAAATGTCACATACTTTTCTAAATTTTTCTCAGTGGTGATGTGTTCAATCTCAAGTTCATAAGCCGAACCCTCTTCCGTGTATCCAAAATTATTATCTAATCTCATAACATCGTGAGGAGAGTGTAGATAAGTCTATCAATAAACATATGAAATGAGTTTTCTATTACATACATTCTTAAGAGTTAACAACACTTACATCTATAGCTTTATTTTGAAATCCTATGAGAGTAAAACCCGTATCCTTTTCGAAAAATGCGCCATGTTTAATGGGTTGCATCATACTTTCATTTAAGATTTCATTAAGTTTCGGATACTCGCCGAACAACATATAACTCGAACTGTATTCCAAACCCAGAAAAGTGTTGCAAACATAACATAAACCGAACTCTGTAAGAACTTGAGTGACTCGAATCTCATAGCTGCCATCGGTGCAACGGACGCGTCCTGCATCCGCATTGTGTGTGGCATCCCACGATAGATTATATATCAATTCCATATAGTTTTCCGGTTCAATGTGCAAAGTTCTCAAAGTTTGATCAACACTCGCGTATTCGGGGATATTTTCAAAATTTGTATACGTTGAGTTGGCCAAGTTTTCAAGAAAATCCTTGAACTCGGCGCGTTCTTGGCCAAAAATATTATTGGCACTAAAAAGTATGGTAATAAAAATATGGAATATAAGTATAAATATGAAAAACTTACACACAATACGCGCCAAATCGAGAGTCGTTTAGACGTTGCATTGGACAACTACAAAACAATTTTTAGTTAATAAATTTGATACGAATTATTTATTTACTTAATATTCACATTGTTATGCTGGGAAGGGAAACATTCCATTTGTAGGAGTTGCGTTCGATGCCAATGTGTGTGCTCTTGTAATTAAATCGATGCACAGAGGACAAACAGGAAACAACACAGAAATATATGGATACAATCAAAAGAATCAGCCACAATAATCTAAAATAAAATATTGACAAATAAGTATAAATAAGAAAAATAAAATAATAAACTATTTATGTAAGCTATTTAACAAAAGAAGTAGTAATACTTTTCACACGAAGTTTCTCTGCATAATTATGTTAAATTTTAGACACTTATCGCTCACCTTTCAAACAAAAGCAATACTTTTTGCACCAAATAACGAAATCCATGAATGCAACAATTGTTTAAATATAAAGCGATGAAATTTATAACCGATTTTGGCCATTTCCAATGGCTATAAAATTTTTGCGACATGATTGAAACGCTTATAAAGTTTTACTAAAATCAATGGGGTTTTAAAGCGCAGAAACAGAACTGTTTGAAATAAGAGTACGATACCATAGAATTTTGTATAAAGTGGGTATAACAAGTCGATTTAAGTCTTTTGAAGAGTATAATCAGAGACCAAATCTAAAATTGGCTATAGCTTTGTTTACCTTTAATATTTGTGTTACTAATTCAAAACCCTTTTCAAAAAATTTGCAGTTATTGTTTGTTTCAATTGATTTTTGATTTGTATATTTTAAACTTTACAAAAAATTTTAAAATCAGTATATGGTATCTAATAGTCGAGTATCTAAAGTTGAACTTGAAATAGTTGCGTGACAAATGAAACTAGTTAAAACTTAACGTACATGAAAAATCCATTTCCATTTCAAGTGAGTGAATAACGCGAGTAACTAAAAAATTTATTTGTAAATTTTAACAAGTACTTGACAGTATTATAATACAGTATTATAATAAACTTGATGATTCACTTAAACCTATGAAGAATGTACAAAAACCTCAAAGGTCTAGGAATGATGTCCCTAAAAAAACATATATTTAAGATATAGCACTCTATTATTTAAACGACATATGCTATGATACCTATTCTAAAAAGTAGACAAATAGTTTAACTTAAATCTAGGAACAGTTTTTATAGAACAAAGCTGAGCTACTACTATTGTTTCTATTAAAATATGATCGAGACTAGATTACTTAGTGCTTTTGTTTTTCTCTTTAATCAATTTAAAAAAATATATATAAATAGTAATGCTTAATTGTGCTTAATGAATTAATTTATTCATATTTTATTTTTCCTCCCTCTCTTTCTGTTTTTTTTTCTCAAATCTACAGCAGGATATTAGCAAAATGATCAGCGAAATGACAAACAACTTTAGTGTAACGCCATTGACCACAATTGCGGCAACGCCGCATGCTCCGGTGCGGGAAAACTACAATCTGAATGGGCCCAATAAGTTTAACTATGGTCCATTTGGTCCGGTGGATCCCATATTGCCAATCAACTCACCGCCAGCGGCGTCCAGTGCCTCCTCCTCATCCGCCTCCTCCGTCTCTGTCTCCGCCTCTGCCTCTGCCCCGTCCTCGCTGATGACGCCGCTGTTGACGCCAATAGCGCCAATAACATCGCCTATTGCACCGCTGCTAACGACGCCGCCACAAGCAAGTCAACTGCCACTTGTGGCACCCCTGTTGGGTGGTGCTGCCGCAACGGTGCTGCCATCTATGGCCATGAACTCGGGAGTGCTGCCCATTCAGCAGATGTCGCCAACGACGCCAAAGGCATTGCCCACGGCGCCAGCGATAAAACCGCTGAAAACGGAGAAAAACTACACGCTGGAAAAGCAGGATTCATGGTAAGAATATGGCATAGATTGAAATTGGTTTATTTTGAGAATCTCTAGATAATTTATCTAAGATAAAACTTCTAATTTAAATAATTAATTGATTTTTGTTTTGTTTTCTATTTTGCAGCCTAGAAAATGATCTTGAACTTTCCGATTCGGAAGATGAGCGTAAAAAGGATGGGTATGTATTGTCTACTTATAGTTCTATATAATTGATCAGACTAAACTAATGCTGTCTCTCTTCCACACAGCAGATCGGCGGGGAACAGCAGCAACAGTTCCGAGACGGATTCCAGTGAATCTGGCAGCGAGGCAAGCAGCAGCAAAGGAGAATTGCAGCAACAACAGCAGCAGCAGCAGCAGGAGCAACAGGCGCAGTTTCTGCAACAACAACAACAGCTGTTACTGCAGCAACAACAACACCAGCAACAACAACAGCAGCAGCAGCATCGACAACTTGCAGCAACGTCAAATGGCAGCAAAAAGAAATATAGTCAGACGATCATTGCCAGTGGAACGAATACAATCAGTGGCTTGCTAACCACCAGCGGTTTGGGTGGCTCAACCGGTGGTGCAGTCAACTCTGTGGGCAGCACAGTGGGAGGAGGCGGCGGTGGGGGCGGTGGTTCCAGCAGTTCCGGCATCGGCACCATGAGCAGCTCCAGTTCCTCGAACAAAACGCCATCGCCAACGGACAGCAATCGCTGGACATTGAGTCGCTTCTTTCCCAAACCCGCCAATCAGGCAACCACAGAGAGTGTCTCTCCGGGCGTAGCGAATGCGATGGGCAATGTGAGCATGAAGGTGCCGGGCATATTGCCAGGAGGAGCACAAATCATACCCGAGTCCATAGAGGTGACCACGGCCATTGTGAAGAACGAGAAGCTGCACGATGAGCCGCGGCATCTGCAGGATGATGATGATGAGGATAACGATGAGCAGCAGCAGCAGCAGCGCTATGGCGTCGCCTCGGGTCTCAGTGTCACCGTCAAAAAGGAGGCCATGGAGCAGGAGCAGCAGCAACTGCAGCTGCAACAGCAGCAACAACAGCAATTGGGCGCCTTGTCAAAAAACCAAATAAAACGCGAGTCACGTTTGTCGGACTCGGGCAGCAGCGGCAGTGGCAGTGGCAGTGGCAGCAACAGTGGCAGTCTCAGTGGCAGCAGCAGCTCGGACAGCGCCGGCGGCAGCAGTGAAGCAGTGTTGCCGCTGCCCGGACCCGGCGAGACACTGCAACTGCCCGGTGTGCCGGCAGCAATCACCACGGTGATGCGTGTGCCGCCAACAACACTGCACAAAGCGCCGCCAAATAGCGTCACACTGACACCAATTGGTCCATTGCCGGCGTCGCCAAAGGCGCGACAGAAACGTTCGCGCAAGAAGAAAGTGTCGGCGGCAACGGCGCCCAGTCTGGACTCCAGTGACGAGGATGATGAGCCTGCCACGAACAGCAGCAAGAAGCATGCGCTGGAGTTGTCGGCAACAGCTGCTGCAGCCGCTGCAGCAGCAGCAGCAGCATCGGTTGCTGCTTCTGCACTGCCTGCCACAGCTGCCGCATTCCCGCCAGCCATCAAGAAGGGGCGTGGCAGGCCGAGAAAGCAAGCACAGCAGCAGCAGCAGCAGCAGAGCGGCAACTTGAGCAGCGCCTCTGCCAGCAGCTCTCAGGCCAAGGGACCAACGTTGACGGCGGCCAAGAAGCCGCTGGCAACAGCAACGGCAGCAACAGTTGGTGCTGCTGTTGGGCGCAAGCGTGAACACTCCAGCAATAGCAGCAGCAATGGCAACACGCCTACCAAAAAGTCGCATGCAAGTGTTGCTGTTGCAGCAGCAACATCACTGTTGCCACCACCAGTATCGTCGGTCAGAGAAAGCAGCGATGACGATAGCAGCAGCAGCAGCTGCAGTAGCACAAAGTCCAGCAACAGCAGCAGCAGTGACAGCGATACAGAAACGGCCACAGCAACAACAACAGCTGCAGCCAGTGCGACAGCAGCAACAGCAACAGCAACTGCTGCTACAGCAACAGCAACTATAGTCAATCCTGCCAAGAAACGTATAGTCAAAATAAATAAACTCGGCAGCAGCAGCAGCAGCAGCAATAAGACAAAGCAACGCTACAGTGCAGCCAGCAGCAGCAACAGTAGCAGCAGCGAGACTGAGGAGCAACAGCAACAGCAGCAACAACAGCAACAACAACAACAACACTTGTTGCTACTTCAGCAGCAGCAACAACAGCAGCTGCAGCAGAAGCAACTACAGCAACAACCGCTGCAACAACCACAGCAACCACAGCAGCAACGCAATAGTCAACGCTTGAGCAGCAGCGATTGCAGCAGTTCGGCAAGCAGCGGCAGCAGCAGTCAAAGCAGCAGCAGCAGCAGTGGCAGCAGCAGCGATGAAGATGATCCGCATCATGGCAGTGGCAAGCGTAAAAGTGATAAGAAGAAGATCTCCACATTGACGCGCATCTTTAATCCCAAAGAAGGTGGTGCCAAGAAGAAGGGACAAGTTGTAATTATTGATCAATCCGAGGAGCAACAGCAGCAGCAGCAGCAACAACAACAACAGCAGCAACAACAGCAGCAGCAGCAGCAGGCAAAGGCGCGTGCCACGCCCATACAGGTATTGGGCGCCAATTTGGCATCACCAGCACGCACCACCACACCGCATCTCACCTCCCTCATGTGCAAAATCTCGCTAACAAAACTGGCACGAGTGCTTCCCGAATGGTATAAGAATAGCTATCGATTGCATGCAACCACTGAGCAGCAGCAGCAGCAACAGCAGCAGCAACATCACCAGCAGCAACAGCAGGAGAGAAAGACACAACAGAATGGACACCTGAGCAGCAGATCGGCAGAAGGAGCCAGGACGCCAAAGGATCTACAGGGCTATACGCCCAATGGTTATGTTGCTGGTGGTGGCGGTGGCAAGCTGCTTGTTGGTGGCGTCAAATTCGAGCATGGCGTTAAACCGGAGCCGGAGCTGGATGCCGGCTACGAGGCCAAATACAAGGCAACAAACAACAACAACACTAACAGCAACAACAACAACAACAATAACAATAGTGTTAAACAGGAATTTATGCTAAAACAGGAGATGCCCATAACGGGCAGAAGACGCAAACGCAGCTCCAGTTCCAGTTCGAGTCCCTACAAGGAGAAGAAACGAAAAAAGGAGAAAGCCGATCAGCATAGCAAAGAGTTGTTGCCGGTGCCAGTGTTGTTGCCCGCCAACAATCACGAGCGATTATCCCGCGACAAACTCGAGCTGCTGCAACAGGAGACCTCCAATGCCAATGGCAGTCCCACAAAGCTATCGCATCTCTCACGACATCAGCAGCAGCAGCAGCAGCAATTACAGCCACAACAACAACAGCAGCAACAACAGTTGCAGCCGCTTTCAACGGCCGCCACTGTGGGCGGAGCAACAACAGTTGCTGCTGGGCAAACAGTTGCGCTAACCACACAACTGCCAACCACCTGCAGCGAAGCGGTGCAAACGACACCACCACCTGTCGCACCACCGCCAGCACCACGTCTCATCTATCGCTCCCAGTTTGACAATGAGGAGGATCACGTCAGCAATGATCACATGTAAGTCAAATAACATAAACTAAACACAGAATGCTAACTTAACAGCAATGCCAGGGGTAGGCTTTACAGTATATAGTTTAGTTAACAGCAAGAGAGTGTAGCGAGAGTAAACTGTTAAGCAGAAATGTTATGTTAAGCAGCATAACAGCTAACGCAATTTGTATGTTAGCTTAACAGTCAGCATAATAGAATTTAACAGCAAGAGAGAGAGGAAACTGTTATGCAGTAAAACTGTTACATTTACATTTGTTAAGCGCTGTAAGCACTTGGCGCCAAATTTAAACTTGGAATTTCTTTTTATATACAATTCTCATTTAATTTTTAAAAAATAAAACTAACTTCTGTAATTTTCTGCAGGAAAAACGATCTGCTGCTGCAGGAGGCAATTAAACGAAAGCGTGCAGCGGATTCGGAGCGTGATTCCTTTAAGCAGATGACACTGTACCTGGAGGCAATTGTTTACTTTCTGCTGACCGCCGATGCCATGGAATGCCATGGATGCAACAGTGAGGCCACCTGGACCATGTACAAGGATACACTATCGCTAATAAAGTGCGTAATATTCGCAAACATTTCAACTAAATAAATTACAATAAATATTTCATATATTTTCTAGATACATTTCCTCAAAGAATCGTCCCTATCAGCAAGCAACAAATGGCAAACACGAATCGCACAATATTGTGGGCATACTCAGGTGAGTAGAAACTGAAATATAATACTTATTATGTTTAGCAGTTAACTAATAATTTTATATATATTTTGTAGTTTGCGCTGCCAATCGTTGATATCCCTAAAGCTTTACAAATTGCGACGTGTCAATTGTCGCGCCATCATTACCAGTTGTACGGAATTTTTCAAATCTGGCAGGGGGGACGTTTTAAATGGCAATACGCCATCCTCCATATCACCATCGAACTCAGTGGGCTCACAGGTAAATATACCAAAATATACTTTAATTACAATATAGCTATATATAATTTTTGTGTTTTTGGTTTTAAGGGCTCCGGTTCGAATACGCCGCCTGGCAAAATAGTGCCTCAAGACATACACAATCAGCTGTGCAAGCAGAATGAGTATCTCACCTATGTGAACAATGCGCATGAGTTGTGGGATCAAGCCGACCGTTTGGTGCGCTCCGGCAATCATATAGGTATGTTTAAGTACCAGAAGAAAATCCACTTACTGGTATTATTGGTATTATGGGTTTTAGTTTTTATAGAGAGAAAGAACTGTTATTTTAAAACGATTATTTCTCATTTTATTTGTAGACTTTATTCGCAAATTGGATCATGAGAATGGACCTCTGACGCTGCATAGCACCATGCATGAGGTGTTTCGTTATGTACAGGCTGGTCTCAAGACCCTGCGCGATGCTGTCTCCTATCCACAGCCACAGTAGCTATAACTGAAACAACAACAGCAACACCCACAACAACAGCAACAACAGGAACATCAACAACATCAGCATCATCAGCATCACCACCAAACGTGTCTAAATGAAAGTCAGGCCAAATTAGCAACTATTATTAGAATTATTTACGACAATTTTAGCTGTTTAGTTTAGTAAACCTTCCACATGAATGGCAAACACAACAACAACAACAGCAACAACAAAAGCGTCAATAATTGTTATCAAATAAATGTTTAAGTTTATTTTCTTATTAGACATAATACACACACACACACTCAACACACAACACAACACATGTATGCAAATCATTTACTTATTTTCCTTCCGCTCAATTGTCAATTGAATAAATAATTTCTTGTAGGCATTTTAAGCTTTATATTTATGCCTAGTTTTAATTGATATTATATATAATACTATATACATTTTTTATTATCTATATATGTATGTTTTGCTAGATTGTAAGTAAGAAAATAATCCCCGAAAATTTTAGTTGAATTTTGTTTTTGTTTATAGCACACAACAAAAGAATAATGGCTTTTTAATATTTAAGTTAGTTAAATCTATATATATATTTTTTATTGTTTTGCACATTATAAATTTAGCGAAATTCTCGCTGGCCAAAATTGTTAATATATGCGTCTCAGAAATGGAAACAGAAACAGAAAGAGAAACAAATCACATGAATTTTGTATATAAGAAGTATAGAGAAAAACATACATATAACACAAAATAACTATGTAGAGAGCATAAAACTAAATACTGCGCGAAGAACTTGATATACGAGTAAGTTATAGTTTTTATTATTATTATTATTATTCTACATATATAATTTGAATGGAAATTTTTACTGTTTCGTAAGCTATAAATATTTGAGTTAAACCACAAACAACAACAACAACAACAACAAAGAGCTAAACACTAATTTGCATAGTTTTAATATTATTACTTAAATTTATGTTTATATTAATAATTTTTTCTTGAAAAGTAACTACATTTAAAAACAAAAATACGAAAGATTGATGGAAAGTATGAGAGTTAAGAGCAATCACGTTTCTAGAACAAAAATTCATGAAAAATATAATAATATATATATATATATATGTATACACATATATAAAATATATTTAAAATATATCGCATATATTTGCCAACATTTGTATCTTTATTGTTTTATTTATTGTTGTATTTTATTTTCTGGTGCCTCGACAACAACAAACAACAACAACAACAAAACAGACGCAACAAATCTAATAGTGCAACAAATCTAATAGTTCTTAAACGAGCTCAAACTTAAAATGGAATTCTTAATAATAGCGCAGCAACTTAATCAATGATCAATAGACTTGCCTCTCCCCACTCCCTGAACAAATACTTATACACATATATATATATATATCCTGTACATATAGTCAACATATACATATACATATGCATAAACATATACATATATATATATTTTTAATATGCCAAAAAAAACAAAAGCAAAAAATCAAGTTATAGCCCTTAAGCAAACAAAGCAAAATTGTGTAAAAAGAAGAAAATACGAAGAGAAAGAGAACGAAATGCAATAAAACTTAAATATAAGTCTGTTGATTTCACGCCACAAAATGGGCAGCACTGTTGAGTCGCGCGAAATGAGCAGCACCGTTGTGTCGCGCAAAATGGGCAGCACTTTTGTGGCGTTTGCAAAGCGAAACTCGAAAATCAAAGCAAAATTTAATGATACAAAACTCAAAAACAAAAACAACTGCAAAATGGTAAACAGAGAAGCAAACAAAAGTAATATTGTACTAACAAAATATATACATACATAACATATATATAGCCTAACAACAAATATGTGGTTCTGGGGAAACAAAGCATTAACTTTCAAAAATGAGAACAAAAACCTAATATCTAAACTGTAGTCAAATTTTAAGTTACATTAACTACATAACAAACTAAATGCGAAATGCGGAAGATACGTTTGGCAAGCCGAAGTTAAGATACTATATACTTTACTTAACAAGTGTATCTATTGGTTTAACACATCAGTTGAGGAAATTGTCTGTACAACTTGAAAAATAATATTTATTTTAGTTTTATTGGTCTGCCAGGTAATTTAAGAATAACGAATTCACATGATAATAATGAAAACGAATCAGATGATGAAGAAGAAGAAGAAGAGCGCAATTTTATTGTGCAATATGAAATTAATTGTAATTATTAAAGTACATGATTAATTATGTATTGTTAGAACAAATTCCAATGCTGTAAATAAAAATGCAAATTTAAAGACACAAATACACACTCACCCAGCGTACATATACATACATACATAAATGCATACATATGTAGTTTAACGATAATTATATATACACACATGCATACATACATATACATATATATATATAAATATATATTTTTACATATATACAATTCAAAAGAAGATTACAAAAAAACAAAAATACCTTAAATTATAGTTAAATTTTTTCAAACGACGGCAACAACAAGCTTCAATCTTGCAATAAATAATACTAATAATAATTATAATTATTAAAATCAACCAACAACAACAAAATGAACAACAACAACAACAACAAAATGGAAACGAAAAAGCGCCTAAAAGATTTAAGAGACGGAGTAAAGCATAGTTAATAATATTATATTTTGTTAAGCGTTATTGTAGTGCAAAATATAAGCAACCAAATCGAACAGTAATAACCAAAATGAATTAAGTTTTAAGCTGGATATTCTAATAAACAACAACAACAATTGATAACAATGAACATGAAATTGTTTATAAACGTAGTAAAGGTAACAAGAAAATTATATATTATTATCAACCACAAAACAAAACAAAAACAAAAGCAAATATATATAGAAATATATATATATGTATATATATTTAAATATATATATATTTTGTACAAATATTATTAATGACAAACGAGTAAAACAAAAACAAGAAACAAAAAACATAAAAAGCAGCTGCAAAAACCAAGTACACTTATTAAACTTTAAGCAAGAAAGAAGGAAAAAATTGAGAAAAAAAAACAAAACAAAACAAAAAACAACCAATTTAATATGCAATTACCGAAACAGTAGTTGATAAATCAAAATAAAACAACAAAAACCAAAATTGTCAAATTTAAACAATTGCAGAGTTTAATTCATTTATATAAATTGGGTTTTAAGAAGTCTCAATTCTCAATTTCCAAACAAGAATTTTCTTTTAGTTTGTTATTTCCCAAAGTGGAGAACAACAAGTTTTCAGAGGTTCGTTCAGGTAAGTTCAGCAGTTGGAAAGTCAGGTTGTGCTATAATCCCATTACTAGCCTTTTTTAAACATTTAACTACTATGATCTTTGCTAAAATTGCAGCAAATGTTGAGCAAAATAGCAATTTTCACTGTATTTTACAGCATATTTAATTCTGTAACTCAAATTCTAAGCTTTTATTTTTTTTCCCTTGACATTTTTTCAAAAAAAAAAAAAAAATTTTATTTTATTTTTTTCACAAAAACTCTTCTAATCAATTGAAAATTTTGTGAAGATTATGAATTTATATGCTTTATAGGGTCGCAAATGAGTTTCAAGCTTATTAAAGGCAATTAAAGTCTCATTTTTACCTACTTTTAAAATTTTTAACTACGCGCATTAAATTTTACTACGTTTATATATCAAGTAGAAAATGTGAAAACTAAAGTATCAAAAGTTTCTTGAGTTTCTCGCTTTTTCGCATGTAACTTGCAAATAGCTAAATAGCCAAATATGAACGCAGCACTGTTGGACAACACTGGCTGTGCGTTTCAATAGAATTCGATGCTTTGCAACACTGCCAAACACGCAAAACTGCGCGGCAGAATTAAGCAGAAACATCGTGCTCTCTTTTTTTTATTTTTTTTTGTGAGATTATAAATTTTACGCACAAATAAGAATACAAGGTTTTAATTAGTACTACTAATAAAGTGAACAACGTTATTTGTCGGCCATTTTGAAATGGAATTTCAAAATCACGTTTTTCTGCCGCATGTAAACAATATACAACGACAGCACGAAAGTCTCCGTCACAGCGCAACGGTAAATGTTGCTTTTACGAGAACTCAACGACGCCGAAATCTGCGCAATCAGCAAAAACAACGTTTGGCACAGTGTGCAGGTGAAGTTGATGGTGGTGTGAATGTGAAGAGAGGCGAAGAGAGTGAAATACTAGTTGAAAGAGAAACGTTTGATCGTAGTGCGTACAAAAACTACAAACGTCAGAAGCGACGCCGGCAGCATAAAGCCAAAAGAGAATCATTACACGCAACTAATTCTCTAAGTTCAATGAATAATTCGGTATTATTTAATGTCGATGAATTAGAAAAGGAGCAACAAGTTCAACACAAATATCATCCCTCGCTGCGGACCGGAGAACCTTGGTCAATGGCATTGGAGACGCCTTGCACAACTGTTTTCAAGTTGCAACACCAGCAGCGTCAGTCGGTGCAGTGGACAACCGTTATAAGTGATGCGACGCCAGCACAATGTACCAGTCGCAGTCAGCAGAGCAACGGCTACTGCGAGCAGCAACAACTACAGTGCTACCAAAACATTTGGCAAGAGACGAATGCAAACACACTGCATACGTCATTTAACTTTAAGCACCAACACCAAAGTTATACCACTGTACAATGGCAGAGGCAACAAGAGTAAGGTAAGTGTGTCTCTCTTTCAGTGCTTTTAGTTTGAAAAAAAAGAAAAGCAATTCGCTCTTTCATCTTTAAGTAGGCATTACCTTATGCGGGTTTTAGATTCACTGCATGCAGTGTTGCCAACTTAGCTATGCTAAACTAGTGTTAAATTTCTACTTTTTATAAATATAGTTATATTATATAATATATATAATAATATAAATACAAACTTCTAATAATCTACATTTTATTTGAGCGAAAATTGGATTTTAATCGTTTTATTTGTATATTTGGATCTCCTTGTGCCTAAACAGTTGGCAACACTGGCATATCAGCTTACAGTTTTGCGAGCTCGTCAAGCTGCTTGCTATAAAACTTTGCCAGACTTTTTATTTTTGACAACTTATTAAACTGATATTAAAGATGAGATTTTTAGTCGTTAGTGCTGCTACTAAATAACAGATACATATTTTTATCTACAAAAAAAAAAAACTGCTGTTTGTAATTGTAACAACCGTTGCAGTAGCTACTAAGCTAGTATTACTAACCCTTGGGCATATGTACATACATACATATGTACATACACTGTTGGAAAGCATAATAGAACCAGCACTCGCAATAGCATTAAGTTAAATTGTACTTTTTCTAGTGTTACTTCCTCGGTTGCATTATTCTTTAAATGATAATAAATAAAAAGTTTTTTGTTTTTTTTTTTCATTAGATAAAGCTGATCCTTGTTGTTTTCTTAGTTTCTGTAAACAAAGTAAAGTTTTCTGCCGTTTCTATTATATTTTCCTCGAGTGTATGTATGTCTGTATGCAAGTATTTCTGTGTAAACAGAACAATAATAACAGCAACAAGGCAAGTGGGTGTGGGTGAGCTTGTGTGTGTGTGTATAGGAACAACTTCCTCCGCATAGAGTTCAATGGTCTTTTGACACAAATGATGTCAAGTTGAGCTTCTTGGCTGGTGCATTCGGTTGCTCCGTTGCTCGGTCGGTCGGTCGGTCGGTCGGTCGTGCACGACGTTTGCGCTCTTCGGGTATCGGCTTGTATTTAGCTGCGCTCTGCCATTGTTTGTGTCTGTGTGTGTGTGTGCTTTACGTTTGCAAATCCTGTTTGTGTCCGTCGGTTTAACTGTTTGTTTGGGTGCCGTTTTTGCATGCAGTGCTGCGCTCAACTGCGGCCGGCATTCTCTCGCGCTCTCTCTTTCGGGCAGAGAACCTACCACAATTTGTTTCGTGTTTGGCGTCGTCGTCGTCGTCGTCGTCACTTCTGCATTTCCTTGTTTATGTTTTTGTATTCAAATGTAGGGTATTCGGCTAAGTGTTGGAGAGTGAGAACACAATCAGTTTAAGAGAGAGAGAGAGTGAGAGAATGAGCTTGCAGTTCCGTTCAATGCAGCCGCAGCCTTTGCACTGCTGCCAGTGCTGCTGCTGCCTGCTGCCTGCTGTTGCTGTACCTGCGCATTTGACGCTGCATGCTTTTGTTATGGCTGCGTCGCTTCATTTTCCGCCTTTATGTTACTCCATTTCTGGCATCAAACTTTGCTTCACAGTGGAACAACTACATAGAAGTAAATAAAAGAGTAATAATTGTAAATTTTTTAAGAGATTTGTTTTTAAATTAGTAATTTATGTATGTATATAAAGTTTCAGGCTGGTTCTTATTTATACGAAGTTAATTTAAGCTAAAACTAATTAAAATGTATGCTTGGTTAATATCTCGAAGTGAACCACTGTATGCAATGCACAACAAAAAAAAAACTACGCAGTTTTGCTATAGCTTTTGCCTCATTCGTTCTCCCCACACCCCAATATAGGAAGGCAGTGAGTAAGAGAAAGAGAGAGAGAGAGTGAGTGGCTGCAGCAGTAAACTGCGCTTTTGCCGTTGACTGCGACGTCAACGCTGCTGCTGCTGCTGTCGTCGTCGTCGTCGTCCTGGCTGCATTTATCCTGGCGGCAATTGAACACTTTAATCATTTAGTTCTTGCACTCTCCGGCAGCAAGTTGTGTTTTTTCGATTATCGTCGTGTATCGTCGTCGTCGTCGTTTATAAATTGTTGTATATCGGTATAAATACACACATCTACATATATAGCATACTCACATAATTAAATATATATAGGATACACACATATACTACTGTGCGTGTGTGTGTGTGTGTGTGCAAATCGGTTGAAATCAAACATTTTGAGTGCGTGTAATTTTATTTGTATGTATTTGTATTTGCAACAAATAAAATTTCCAGTTTTCTTCGTAAGGAAGTGAGAAATACATATATATTTTTGCAACTGTCTCTTTTGCACTTTGGCAAATTAAATTAAATCAAAGTAAGAAAATTCTGTTGTTGTTGTTTTAGTTGCTTTTAGTTGCATGTACCGTTAGCTTTAGCTTTAGCTTTACCGTTAGCTGTAGTTGCCCACACCCATGGTCGATTTTTCGCATTTACATACATACATATATGTATACTAATACACATGCACACACCAACCAACGATAGTAAAAACTTGGCTCAATGGGCAGAACGGCGGCAGCAGCAGCAGCGATGCGACGCAGAACATTTCTCTACACTTTACTGTCAAATGCCGCCTACACACACACATGGACTGCCGGACTGCAGCGCCGGCTGCAGCCGTCATTTAACCTAAAAAACGCAGTCGACGTCGCAGCTTGCAGCCATGAGCCAAGAGCCGAGCGTGCACTCTCTCGAAGCCTATGTGATGAGAGCTTTTGCTCGAGCTCTCTTCATTGCATATCTTAAGGGGAGCTCAGCTGTTAGCTGCTGCGGCTGCTGCTGCTTCTGCCTGCAGTTACTCTCTTCCATTTTTTTGTATTTGTACTCCCTCTCTTTTATTTCTGCCGCACCCAAATGCAATGTAGCCTGGTCCGTTTTGCTGCCTACTTTTTGTTGTCTTCTCCTCTTTGCTCCATTGCACTGTGGCTGTTTTAGCCTTTTGCTGCAAGGTGTGTCACTTTTCTGTTTTGTTCTTGTGTTTTTCGCACACACATATGTATTAGTGTTGGACAAGAAGCTTTTGTGCAATTAACCGGAAACAATTTTAGACAATTTATGAATGAAAATTGCAGGTTTATGTTGCACTATTTTGGTGGGTGTGACTGTAAGGACAGGCAGACGCTTAGTTAAAATTGCATTTGGTATGTGTTAAAAGATAATAATTTTGAATTCAAGGGTCAGTAATTCGAATATAGGAATTTCTAATAGAGGTGACAAACTAGCTTTTTTTTAAAAACCATCGATAGTGGAAGTATTTAAAAATTCGATAGTTTCGTTTGTGCTATTTGTAGTTTACCACTTCTATTTTCTAAGAGTATTTTTAATCAATTGCTATAATTGCTGATCGAGCATAATACTTTTTAAATCGACTGTCAGGCGGTTTTACTATGCAGCTCAAACAGCTGTTTTCATGCCTCAAACTGACGCTGATATTCTTATTGTTTTACTATTTTAACAGCTGTCTTGGGCAGCCAAAGAGATAAAGCTTTTGCTCACGTAAACATATGTGTGTATGCATGTAACTATACTGTCATGTGTAATCCAATTAAAACACTTTGCTTTCTTCGCTCTCAAAACATCAACATGAGCTTTCAACTTACATATGTATGCTTCTCTCTCGCATGCCTGCATGCAATCGTGTTTGTGTTTGCTCTGATCTATACACCACCCGCCTAGTGCAGACTGTGCTCTCTGAGAGCGAGTGCTCTGCTCTGCTCTGCTCTGCTCGCCCTCTCAAATGTAGTTTACCATTTGCTTGCGCTCTCTCTCTCTCTCTCTGTGTATCCGCACTGTGTGTCGCTATATCTGGCCCCCATGGCGTCGCTGCTTTCTGTAGCTGCTAGCTGGCAGCACTCTTGATTTGATGCCGTTTTGTCTTTGACGGCAGCGTCAGCGGCGACGGCATAAAAATAATTTCCATGCCGCTCGCTGAATCAGTTTATTTCTGTTCTGTTGAGTTGCAGGAACGTGTTCTTTTTCTACTTTCTGTTTGATTTTATTTCCTTATTATTATTGTTCTTATTATTATTATTGCTCTTATTATTGTTATTATTCTTATTGCTTTCGCGTTCGGTTCGGTTCGTTTCGATTCAATTCGGTTCGGTTCTGTTCAGTTTGGTTCGGTTCGATTTGGTTTAGTTTTTTGCCGTTTTTCGTTAACTTTTTCAAACGCCAATTGTTTTGCATAAGTTTAGTGCTAAAATTGTTCGGTTTGTTTGTTTAATTTCCATTATTACAAAAAAAAAAAAAAACCTATACGCAATCCCAAAAGAAAAGTGTTTCGTAATCGCAATCCAAATTTCTAAACAAAACACAACAAAGACGCAACAAGTTTTATTTACATTTCACACTTTTGTTATTTTCGAATTGAAAAGGTACAATTTTCACATTTTCATTATATATTTACATAATTTACAAGAAATTTAATGATTTCTTTTAATGTTTTCGCTTTTCGTTTTTACGTGTCGCCACTTAACCTCACTAAATGCGTCGCAGCAGCAGCAGCAGTAGCAGCAGCAGAGAATACTCGTACATATGTCTCGCAGTTTTGCGTTTTCTTATATTATTTTTAAAAATATTTTCGAAAATATTACTCTTGCCACTGACTTCTGCCGGCTCTCATATGTAGATGCCGCCCCTAATCAACCCAGCCCAGCAGCAGCAGCTCCCCCCCTTCACTCTCCAGTTGTTTGTTTATTTTTAAAATATTAGTTTTTCGCACGATTTGCGGTGCGATTTTTGTGTTTCTGCGCCTCTGAAAATTAATAGAAAACATTTGCCAAAATACTGAAAAACAACAAACACACACAAAAGGTGAAATATGTTGTTTTTCTTGTTTAAACATTGATAAATCCCATGGAAGAGCAGCAGTTTGCTAGGTAAAGGCTAAATCTAATTCTAAATCTACTTAACTATAAATACCTGCATTCATTCATTTATTCAGGTATATGTATGTTTATAGATTGCTGCTGATTAATAGATCTAGTACAACTCTAGGAGAGATTTTGGTCTATAATACTCAAATCTTGGCTATTTCCTTATTAACAGAAGAACTACTTATATGCTTACATAGCAATGATTTGATATTGCTTTTTGCAGTATATTTGCATTTCTGTTTGAGTAAAGGGGCTTTAAAAACTAACAGATCCTAACATTGACATTATATTGTGATTTATTTTAATAAATATATTTTGTAAAAATGAAGTATATGCTATTTTAAACTTCTAACAAGATAAACTCGTATAAAAATCCACTAATAGTAACAAATAATGTTCTTTGTATAATTTTGCCATTGAATAACAACTTATTTACTAGTCTTTTATACCTCTACCTGTTCCCTCCAGAACTTATCCAACTTGTCATTTTAATTATATTGATTTTTCTGTCCACTTTCGAAACTGTTTGCCGGGCGAAATGGCCACAACATTTCTACGGTTTCATTAAAATTGTGGGCCATGTTTGCCATTTGGACGATTTCCGATTCTACAACTACTTACCAAAGCTACAACCTGCATATCATTTAAATTGAATTAAAATAATTGATTTTTATTGTATTTTTTATGCCGTCTCTCGTTGCAGTTACACTTTCGGACACATAGCTGCAAAATAATACCATATATAGTGAATACACACTCTGAAACTAAGGCGCACTTTGCCCGCGCTTATAACTAGGCTATCGTACAGTACATACTATATACTATATACTACATACATAAAAGCTATAGTCACCTATTCTCGAGTCAAAAACAATTTCTGTTTAACTTTCAATTCGATTCGCCCCATCTCTTGTGCATTGTGCGTGCGCGTCCAAAGGTGAGTTTAAGCCCAACTTTCGATTTCTGTTAACAATTTAATTAAATTTACCATTTTTATTTGCAGACTTTTGAAATCGAGAAACAGCAGTATTATTTAATAGGAAACTCTTAAAGCTTTCCGACTAGCGAATATACTTCGAGTCTATTTATCTTTTAATAAACCAAAAAGAAAGCAGTAAAGTTTGTCAACTTACTTTTGTTAAGATAACTTCTTTAACTTAATTTAAGCTTTGCATAAGATAATTTTTAATTTAGATCAGATTATATTTATTGATGCTATTAGCATAACTAGTCGCATTAATTAGTTATTTTAAGTGATTTTATTTTTAACATTTTAAGGAATTTATATACATTTTTTTTAATTACATTTGCTCATAAAAGTATTTAATTATAAAGGGAATTCAGATTTGATTGAACTTTTATATTAATATGAATGGTACTATCTATCTTTCCTTCACATAAGTAATTTACAAGCTTTCTGAATAGTTTTTCATTATTTTTGTAAACTCCCTCTACAATTACATAGACTACTTATATACTTTTACTGAACGATACTTAAATATTATCTTTTTTAAGGTAAATTTAAGAGCTCTAGTTGTTTTCTAACTAAATAAGAGGATAACTGACTCTGCCTAGAGTCCTCAACAGGGTAGCTAGCAGTAATGGGCACTCAAACATAAAGATACTGATGCCTTAACTATCCAAAACTATATTAACTAAGTTGTAAAGTGCAGTAAATTAGAATATGTAGCTTAATTAGTAACTGACAAGTGTAATTAAAATGAAAATATTATTTATCTATAATTAAAAAAACTCACTAACCACAAATGTTCCACAACAAACAGCAACAACAACTACAACAACAACAACATGGTTGAAGGTCAAACGGCGGTGCAACAGCAGCCTTCTGGAGCTGGCATAGTGAGCGGGGGCGCTAGCGGTGGCAGTGCTGGCAGTGGCAGTGGTGGTGGCGGTGTAACAGGCAGTGGCTCGACCGGAACTGTTGGCGCCACCACAGTTAGCAATGTGGCCAACAGTCAGGCGCAGCAAAATGGCGGTTCAACATCCACTGGGGCAGCTGCAGCTGCTGCTGTTGGCGCTGGAAATCAAACTACGGCCAACAATGCCACCGCAAACAGCAATAGCACCAATACAGCCACCACAAACAACAACAACAATATTAGTAACAACAACAACAATAATAATAATAATAACAGTAATAATAACAACAACAATAACAATAATAACAACAACAACGAGCCAGACCCGAAAACGAATTTGATTGTTAACTATTTGCCACAAACCATGTCGCAAGATGAGATACGTTCGCTGTTCGTCAGCTTTGGCGAGGTGGAGAGCTGCAAGTTGATACGTGATAAGGTGACAGGTGAGTTGCCAAGTTCCTTCAATGTTTTAACTATGATTTCTAACACTGTCTCTTGCTTAGGTCAAAGCCTTGGCTATGGCTTCGTCAACTATGTCAAGCAAGAGGATGCAGAGAAGGCCATCAATGCATTGAACGGTCTTCGTTTGCAAAACAAAACCATTAAGGTGACAACCCTAGCCAAAACTTGAAATCATTTACTTTTGTATCAATTGTTTTGAAACAATTGTAGGTCTCCATTGCGCGTCCCAGCTCTGAGAGCATCAAGGGCGCTAATCTGTATGTCTCGGGTCTTCCAAAGAATATGACACAGTCCGATTTGGAATCCTTGTTTAGTCCATACGGCAAGATCATAACTTCGCGCATACTTTGTGATAATATCACTGGTGAGTTGGCATTAATAAATAGCACCAACTATGTATTTGTAAATAACTTCTTAAGCCATCAGAACTTGTTCCACTTTTAACTTGTTAATGTAAAGACTATGAGTTACTTTAATTTTAAGCAGATTTTAATCTCTCTAAATGTTTTTTTTTTTTTGTTAGTTTTATTCTAAAACTAACTGGATCGAGCCTTAAATATGCTACATTCTTTTTAATAAAATATTTATTTTATTTTTTCATTATTTTATACAACATGAAACTTTTATTTCTTTTTCTTTCTACATTTCTTTCCCTCTACATTATTTTCTATTTTGATTTGTTTAATAATGCAATATTTTATTTCTCTTACAATTATACTTTTCACGAAAAATAAAATTCAATAAAAATTTACAAAATAAAAAAAACAATAAGATGAACATGAGATTGGTAGGTTTTACTTTTAAAAGTTAGCTTCTTGTTATGCAATAAATAAATATTAATTTCATTGTATATACTCTGCTTGACATTAATTTTGTTGCTTATTCAGATACAAAAAAGGTTAATACTTGATTAAAAATTGTATTATTTATAATGGTTTATACTTTAATTATTTTAAAACTCTTTAATCATCAGAATTTACCAACTAATTTGTGCTAATAATCGCAATATTCAAATATTTTATTTATAATTTCTTTATTAATATATTTTCTTTTTTTCTTCTTCTGTTTTTAATTAAAAATTTAGAAGCACACGCCGAGTCCAACAATAGTATGTATAATTATAATTCTATAATTTTTTTAAATTCTTTTTAATTTTTCTATATTACATAAAGTTATATGTTTTAATATTTATATTATATATTTTTTCCAAGATTAATGTATGCTTAATTGTTTCCCATCTCGTAGGTCTCTCCAAGGGCGTTGGCTTCATACGCTTCGATCAGCGCTTTGAGGCTGATCGTGCTATCAAGGAGCTAAACGGCACCACACCGAAGAATTCCACCGAACCGATAACCGTTAAGTTTGCCAACAATCCCAGCAGCAACAAGAACAGCATGCAGCCCCTTGCCGCCTACATTGCGCCCCAAAACACACGCGGTGGACGTGCTTTTCCAGCCAATGCTGCTGCCGGCGCCGCTGCTGCAGCTGCAGCCGCTGCCATTCATCCCAACGCTGGCCGTTATAGGTTAGCAGAGAAAGTAATGATGTTGTAATAATGGCCATGAGAAGAGAGTGATAGAAAGAGAGGGATATAAAGGGAGAGTATAGTGTGAATAAGATAAGATTATCAAATTATAGAGTTATACACAGGAACTTTCAATCTCATTTGGGACAATGAAGGAATAAACTGCGATTAATTTAGGTCAAGTAAGAAATAAATAAAAATAATTTGTATAATATATAGTATATAAGAATTGATAGATGGATAGATATATAGAATAGATAGATAGTTAGAATAGTATAGGACTTAGAAATGTCAAGGAATACCAGAGATACAATGTCTGAATTTGGTTGAGATTCACCTTAACAAAAACAATTATACATAATTTTCGAACGATCGTTTCCAAGTTAGCTACTATAACTACTAAATACAGTATAGTTTTCCGATTCTATTCTAATTCAAGATAGAAAATATTATTTTAAGTGAAATGCTTAACATTTATTTGACACTTTTTCTTAAGTATTGCAAAATTAGTTGTGCTCATTGACGATTGACTAAGTGATCATTGCGCAGACGAAACTATAAGGCAAACGATCTTGAAAGTTTAATAATTTATGGTATAATGTCACAGAATAGAATACAAATATACTAACGGGTTCTCTTTTATAATTTAATACTTATCCAAACTTAATTTATTTGCTTCCTTCCTGATGATAGCTCTGTGATCTCACGTTATTCGCCGCTAACCAGTGATCTGATTACCAATGGAATGATTCAGGGCAATACCATAACCAGCTCTGGCTGGTGCATTTTCGTCTACAATTTGGCACCCGAAACCGAGGAGAATGTGCTCTGGCAGCTGTTTGGGCCATTTGGTGCCGTGCAATCCGTTAAGGTAAACCAATGATTCAGTTAAACAAAATTTAAATAAATTAATTAAACTATTGCAATTCTCAGGTTATACGCGATTTGCAGAGCAATAAGTGCAAGGGCTTTGGCTTTGTGACCATGACCAACTATGAGGAGGCTGTTTTGGCCATACAATCCCTCAATGGTTACACGCTGGGCAATCGCGTGCTTCAGGTCAGCTTCAAGACCAACAAAAACAAGCAAACGTAATTATTAACCAAGTTGGCTGCTGTTGTCAATGCCAATGCGGCGGCAGCGGCGCTGGCTGCCAATAGTTTGGTGCTCAATCACAATAACAACAACAACAATGGCAATCATAACAACAATAACAACATTTGCACCAGCATCATCAATAGCAACAGCAACAACAATGTTGCATTTCAGTTTGGCAAATATGTTAATCATAGCAACAGACAGCACAACAGCAACAACAACAACATTCACACCAACAACAACACAAGCAAACAAAAGCAGCAGCAGCAGCAACAACAGCAACCTGCAACATTCGGCAGCAGCAAGCACTCGCTGCCACATGCAACTGCAACAAAAGGAAGCTCAACAGCAGCAAGCAATCGTCAAAGCAAAACAACTTCAAGCCGCAACACTAGCAGCAACAAAGCAACATCGAGTAACAACAACAACACCAACGGCAACAGCAACAGCAACACCTCGTCCAATGCCACGCCCCATGGCGACGCCTCTTCATCCAGTTCGAGCAACATTTTGAAAACATCTACGAAATTCATTTACAACAAGCCACAAAATCATTTCGAGCTGTTGCAACAGCAGCTGCAACTGCAGCAGGAATTTGCACAGTTTCTCACCAACGTGGCCAACAGCGCGGCCAACAGCAGTGGCAGCAGCAGCAACAACAGCAACGGCAACGCTGGTGGCAGCAGCAACTCAGCGAACAGTTCGAATGGACAGCGGCATGCTGCCACATTGGGCAACAACAACAACAACAGCAACACGACGACGACAACAGCAACAGGCACTGGCAATTTTCAATCCTCACTTGTGCCATCTTGGTCTAATTGGTTCTTGTAAATGGGGTAGTATATATATAAAGATATATATATATACAGTTTTTTTTGTATTTTTTTTCAAACCAAATTTTCTTTTGGAATTTTTAAGTTAAGTCATGAGTTGAGTTTTGAATTTTTTATTTTGAATTGTTTAAATTGTTTTGAGTTTTGAATTTTGTTTATTTAAAAATACTTTTAATTTAATACCTATGAGCAAATTCTAGTCGCATTACAGCTACCAGATATAAAGAATGTACGGTTAAGTTTTTGTTTGAACAAATAAACATACTCTAGAAATAGTTGAATAGATTTTCAGCAAGTCACAAAAAATGGAAAAACTATATAAGTCTATTTAATAAATGTATAAGCAAACAAATTGAAATAAAACAGAGACAGAAACGGAAACGGAAACGAGAACAGAACTGAACTGAAAAGTGTTAAACAAATGCTTAATGTTGAAATATGAAATATGAAAAAATTACTTAAAAAATATATAGACCATATGCATAAAACTCAACACGAAACACCTACACCGTATTCATTTTTATTAACCCCAAAATAAGTTTGTTTAACTTTTTTTTTTTTTTTTTTTTTTAAATTTAACAAAACTTCATTCCAAAGAGCAGGTTAAAGAATGGGCAAAAAGATGAGAAGTGACAGCAATAAAATATATAACAAAATTTTAAACAAATCGAAAAAGCTAAATGAAAAATACTGAGAATTTTTCGAATACAACGAATACATATTTAAGAAAAATATTAAAGGACGACCTGATAGCAAAGATCAGCTATAAAGTTATATAATATAATAAAAAAGCCAAATCAAGTATAATAACAATACGAATGATAAAAAACAAAAAAAAAAACTCTTTTAAAATGAAATTCAGCTAAATAAATTTGAAAAAGGAAACCCATAAAATGAACGCAGACCATTTGGAAAGTCTATGAAATTCAAGGATAACTTAATAACAAATTCCCTCCCTAGACAAAATAAAAACAAATGTAATATTAATATTGACAAAAAAGCGTTTCAGCAAAACGAATTTGTTTAAACCAAAAACCCAAACAAAGGAACGAACAAATAATGCAAAACAAATTGCCAAATTTCCTAAAACAAAAACAAGAAAAAGAGCGAGAAAAACCGAAGGAAACTTAATACAAATGATACATAAATGCATTTAACTAAAGAGCCAGATAAAATGGAAATTGCTAATGTGGATGAAACTGATGAAAACATGGTGCTTGAGAGATTTCCTTGTAAAACTAGCTCAATCAACTAGTCCTCAAATCATAAAAGAGTCTTGTTATTAAAAAAGAAAACATACAAATATATATATATATATCTATATCTATATTCAATCCAAATTTTATGAACATTACGTAGCATTATTCATATTCGCATTGGTTTGCTTATCATTTTCGTTCAAGTGTGAAATGGCATAACCCTAAACAATTCGCAATGTTAAAGAAGAAAATCACATTCTACTACGGAAATTATATTATATACATATTTATATATATATATATGAATCTATAACTATTTATGAAAGTAATTAATAAAAACCAAGCAAAAAAAAAGTATATTATATATGATTAACAATATATTGATGTTGTGTATTGAAAATTTTAAATGTTTATATACATGCATAACACAAAATATTAAACAAAAGAAAAAAAAACATATTAACTCATGGCATAAAAATACAACAAACAACAAGAAAAACAAGAACAACTTTCATGTATACGTCAAATAAATTTATTGCAACTATTTAAAAGTAATTAACAAACAAAGAGAAAGCAAATACAATTATGATATGTATATGTATGTATATTTAACATTTCGATTATTATCTGTGTGTAGTGCATAGGCCCAAGCTTCACTGTACTGTGTAGTCAAATGATTAATTGGTTTGTTTCCACTTCTGCGATTCAATCGAAAACCACTCGAATTGCCATTTTCATGCGCAAAATGCTTGACTGAAATTATGAGAAACCAAAAAAAAAAAAGAAAAAAAATTGAATAAATATATATACATAATTATAATACCAATTTTTGGTTTGACAAACAAAGAACCTTCCATTAATCTTGAACAATGTCTAAGATAAAACTACAAGAGTAAAACACCAAAAATGAGCAAAACGTTTTTTACAAATGAAAGCACACACATTTTTTTGTGCAAGTGCGATTTGAATAACGATAACGATATGGGAAAATAAATGAATCCGGAAAATTGGAGAATCCGGAAAGCGTAATGCAATTATGTATGTGTGTAAATCATAGCATAACAGCAACTACAGTAACAGCAACAACAACAAGAATAACAACAAAAAGCAATCGATTATATATACATTTTTTAAGGGAAAAATGTTTTATATAAACAAATACAAAGAATACAAAAAAAAAAAAAACAAAAAAAGAACAGAAAAAAAACCAAGAAAGTATTTTAAAAATTTAAACATTTACATGAGTACTATATATACAATATATTATATTATATATACATATTATATACTTAATGGTATTGGTAACGAACAAAACACCGCACAATAATATACAAAACAAAACAAAAGAAAACAACAAATAAACAAAAATATAAATATAATACTCCCTGCAAGGGTGTGACAAAAAGAAAAAGAAAAAGGAAAAGCAGACTAAAAATCAAGAATACGTAATAACAAAAGCGCATAGGATCTGAAGAAAAAAGTTAAACTAAAGCTAAAAGACTAAAACAAAATGGAAACAACTAAGAAATGAAAAAGCAACTTTATAATTTTTACATGAAAATGCAATAATGTTAACATTTAAAGACGAAGCAGAAGACGATGAAAACAAAACGCATATCTTGAAAATGACAAATGAAAAACAAAAGTGAAACGAGCATAAAAATGATGATGTAGATGAAGATGAAGATGATAACGATAACGATATCTTTAGCAAAGATACAAACAGAGTTACCACAAAGTTTTAACAAAACGCGATAGAGACGATTAAATATGGTACACTTTTATACTTTTACACCAAAAAAAAACATATATAAGAGAATAGTGCTGCATACACATAACTATTGTACGTCTAAAGTATAAAGAGATCTGACGATTCCAGAAATCGTTGTTGTCTTGTCGTTTTGTTTGTCGTTGCGAGGCACATTCGCGTTTTAAACCAAAAAGGTTGTGCAATGCCTGTACGGCGAATCCGGAAACGGAACCGCATTTGGTTCCATTTCCGCTCCCTACAGTGCTCTCTCTCTCTCTCTCTCTTTAAATGTCTCTCATATAGAAATACATAGAAAACACCGCCCACTCTCTCTCTCTCTCTCCCTCTATCACTTTTAAACTCACCCATAACTCGCTTAAACGTTTGTTGAATACCCAAAGCATAAGTGAAAAGGTTGATGGAGAAAGTTAATAGAGTGCTTATAGGCATATAGCTTGGTAAACTGTACTGATCTGAGTTCACAAATGAGTTTCTCACCATTGGACATTGGCAAAGCTGTCAACATTTTATGTTTTTTAACTTATGAGATCTTAGCTTCGATTTCTTATCTTATTTTTTAGAATCCAAAGAAAAATGAAATTGATTTATATTGAAGCACAGATTCATTAAATCCTATATAGACTCGGTGCAATATATATTACAAACCAATTATAAATGTAATTGTTACACGCCGATTTCAATGTCCAAAAACTCTAATTCGCTCTCTAATATTTGTCTTTAATTAAAAAATATTAATCACAATTAAAAGAATAAATTCCTTCATTCCTTTTTGTGTCTAACAATATTTATAACAATTAATTCTTAAACTAAAAAAAAACCAATCTAAATATTCTTCTCCTTATTCCCACAACTTGTGGCGTGAGTTTAAATTACTAAGCCGGCAAAAAAGGAAAATTAAAATATGAAACTATCCTATAAATTTCGTAGTGCATGTGTCACCAGTAAAATTAAGATAAATGCTTTTTCTCTATGTTTGCATTAAGTGTTGAAGCAAAGCAAACTGAAACCAAAACAAAAAAGTATGCATATAATTAAAGAATATATATTAAATTAATTATGTATAAAAAGAAAACAGTCTTAGTCGAAAACATCTTAGTCAAAGGTACTAATTTTAAGCAAACTCTTGAAAGAATGAGAGCAAGAGGCAGAGCAAAGACGGAGTTATTCGAAATGGAACACACAAAACTTAAGTGACATTAGTTTTGTTGTTTCAAGCTCGAGCTCAACACACAAAAAGCATAATTTAACATAAACAAATTAAACGTACTTAATTAATCATATATTAAATGACAAGAATTCAACTTGGTTCTATTATCGTCTATTGTTTAGCCTACACATAGAGCTTGAGGAGGCATATACTACTTAATTGTGACAGCTAAAAATTGCAGATAAAAAACCACACACAAAAAAAGATACAAAAAGCAAAAGAAAACAAAACAAAACAAAACAAAAACACAAAATGATAAAAGTAAAACAACTATGAAACGTTTTTTTCTCGTCGTTATATATATAGTCAAAATATTGGTGGGCCGTATCATATTGTAGTAGCAAATATTTAACTTAATCATGTCAGAAATGAGACAAACAATTATTCCATTTTAATTAAAATTGCATGTTTATCTATTGAATTACAGTCGTATTCTCTCATATACACATACATAAAAGGCGTGACAATGTGACACGCCCACTCACACTCACACCCACACACACACTGACACACCTTAACAAGAATTTTCTTAGTATTTTCATTAAATTATCTTTAAAGCAAAAACCAAAACAAAAACACTAAAAATATAATATGAAGCAAATTTATAAAGCATATTTATGGAACTCTGTGCAAGATTTATTAAAAATCAATTAAACTTCATTATGGATTACTCTGAGAATTTACAACAAACTGCAAAACACACACGAACACACACTCAATTGAAGGTAACAAACAAAAAAAAAAAAAAAAAAAAAACAAAAACATTTATTCAATAAAGCTATGAAATGATGTGTTTAAATTGTTTACTTAAATTTAATACCAACTTGAGTTTATGGTAAAACTGCGACATGTGTATGTAAGTAAGTAATTAGTATTCAAACAGTATTCAAACATGTCACTTATATCAAAATCTGCGGAGTTCTGCTGTCTATAATGCATACAATTTTTATAAAATATTCATTTAATCATTTTCTTAAAATTAACAAAGATCTTTAAATGTACACTCGAAAAACAGTCTAAAATTTTCTAGAACTGCTGCAGCAAAGTAAGTTTTTAATTTTTAAATATACTCTCTAGACAATCATAGTAGCCTATAAAGAATTTAACATCTAAAGAACACAAAAACAAACACTTGAAATAAATAATGGCAAAATCTCCTTGCATGGGCCCCTTAAAGCCCGCTATAGTTTATCAGAAGTTGATGGTTGAAAACTTGACTGTCATACGTCCGCCAATTCTAAAGCTATATTATTGGGAAAGTTTTGATATAACGGGGTGAGTGTTTCTTCAGATCTTAGCAAAGTTCAACTGCGAATTATTCCATAATTTTTAAAGCCTGAACAAAAAACTGCGATCCAATAAACCGCAGCATGAACATATTCTAGCGGTTCCAGTGCGTCAGATACAGAGTCAACCGCTGAAGATGATCTTTTGGCTACGAAATATGTCTGCAATGCCATTGGAGATAAAGCTAAAACGTATACAGAACTGTCATTGTCAACCTCTGCAGACTCGAGTGGGATTCAATCAGTTCCGTCAGCTCTTCCACTGTCCACATCGTCGCCTCATTAATGTGAGTCAAGAAGTGTTGAGTCTGAAACCAGATGAGGTATTGCCTCTAACTGTTACCGCACATTTCTTTCTCTATGGTGAACACTATCTAACGTACGAGGTTCAGTAAGTTATATTATCATCTAACTTGGGTAGGTTGATCCAAAATTTATCTCTTTCGCTTAGCACCGGAGATAATCGCAAATTTATATGGAGTTTTAAGCTAGAGATCTCTGCATTTGATCCCAATAAATGTCTGTTAACCAAGGAACTGTTACCTACAAATATTAAGCACTTTCAGCACGTCACTCAACCGATTTGGGTACAGAATATAACCATGACACATCTGGCATTTGCCTTTGCCTCTCGTGATCGAAACTTTAAGTTGCACAATTCAAATTTAACAGTGCCACGTCAAAGTGTTTGGCCACTTTTGGTGGAGTATCGACCACTGGACTATGATAATGAGGTAAGTTGGCTAATCAGGCTATAATACAAGATAACTAACTAATATATTTAAATTAGGTTGACTTGATTTTGACTTATGAAAACACCAAGGCTCGCTACAAGATCAAGGCTCGGGGAGTGGTCACTGATGAAAACGAGGTCACCGATATGCCACTTAAGGATCGAGAATCCGCTGATTATCTCTATATTATATATCCGAATCGTTTGAACTTTGAAATATGTGTGAAAGAGCGTCGCACTCAGTTGGTTAATGTGCATAATTATGGACAGAAGTGTATGGAGTTTCGTTGGCAAAAGTAGGTTTTAAGAAAAACAGAAAACAGTAATCTTTTATCCAAAATCTTTGTGCCTTAGCTATATAATAAGTGATTTTTTTGCCGTTACTTTTGAACCGTCGATATTTCGCTTGAAGGGACACCACTCTAAGCTGTGTGAGATTAAAATCGCTGTCTTTGAACGTCTTGTGTTCTTTCGTCGAATACCCATTGTACTGGAGGTTCATCGCATTCTGGATCGTGCCACCCAAATAGCCAAGGCAGAGCTAGCTGAAATCGAGTCCATTGACGATCCCAAATGGAAGGAGGACAGCTATGTGGAGCATGTTTTTCTGCATCTCAATATACGTGTTCATTCACGTAGTAGCGAGGACAAAGACGGGGATATTGCAGAAGAAATGGACGCCACCTGTGTGCCCTGCGGTGGTGTTGGCACCGAGGCAAATGGGGCAGCTGGCGATGGTCCACCAGTTCCTCCAACTGAGGAGCAACAAAAGCAGGCCGAGCGGGAGGAACTGGTCAAGCGTCTCTCGCAGAAACGGCATCTAAATGCTAATGAAATTATTGAACTCAGCATGGCCATAGATCATCGTATCACCATATTTGAGAAACTATTCTGGAAATATTTATCTAAATCGAACTTTATGCGCATTACGCCAGAGCGACCGCGTAAAAGGTTTAGCAAAACCTATGATCAGGTGATTGACATCAATCAAGCAGCCTTACCGGTTGACAATCGTAGTTATGTGGATCACAAGTGAGTTAGCGATCAGTGTATTCGTGTTATATCATTATCGTTGATTTAATTACAGCACCATCCTCTCCATACTTAATCGCCTAATGGTAGAGGCATTCAACGACCTGGCCAAGAATTGGATATTTATACCTCCCGAATATTACGATCGTACAACTTAGGCGCTCATGTTTTTAAATGTCAATTGTTCTATTAGTTCTTAACTGTATTAAAGAGCGCATTTAATTCATGTATTTTTCTATATTCTTTTTTTTTATAATGATACATATTTAGAAAAGCTAATTTTTTTTCAATTCTCAAAGAGAAAAACAGATCTTCATATAACCAATTTAAAAATTTCCTAGATTGTAATTTTAAAGAATAGCACAATTACTGAAATCAATACAGATCTATCCATAAAAAATATCAAGTGTGCCCATAGCATAGAACAATTTAATATTATCGAATCTGCTTTGTATGAACTTTAAAAAGGTCTCCATTGGGTAATATATCCAATAACAGAAGTAGGCTTTAAAGTATATATCACCAGACACTTTTGATAAATATTGCTTATTTTGGGTCAACACAATCTATAGTTATGGATTTGAACGAGTTTTACAAAGAAAAGCTAGGGAATAGCAATCATTTTAAAAGTGACGCTTACAAAGAATGTCCTAGCCAACAAGAGGATTATGACCAAAAGTCTGCTCATGCCGATTTTCCCATATCGAACTCCTTTGAAGTGAGGCGCAACTGGAAAAATCTAGATAAAGAGTTTCAACGAAATATTATAAGCTTGGAGCGTTCGCTGGGTGGTATGGATAGTCGGGAAATGTCTGTGGCCTCTCAATGGATAAGCAAACTCAAAGCGCATCCACCAAATCTCAATGAAGCCCTTGCTCGTAACAATATTTTGGAATATTTGCTAAAGTTCAAAAAATTCAACGTATTTAATTGGAAGCCCTTTAATAACCCGTCAGCCGTAAATAACTTAACGAAAGTTCAAGCCACAATGGTAAATTTAGCTGAATGTGTGATGCTTAAAGGTTTTTAAATTATTTTATTAATTTAATACTCTTACAGCCAACAGTGTCTCTTAAAAAGAAAAACGTTTCGGATCTTATAAGCAATTCGTTTGATAATGGAGATTTTCTGTATAAGCTACCCGTACCTCGAGATGGAGCGTTTTTCATTGTGCATCTTAGTCCAAATTTTTCAAATTCTAACACAACCGCTTTTAAATGATTATAATTTAAAATTCATCTTTTGATACTTGATAAATACATTATTACACACTACAATTACGTTTACATTTATGTTTTACTCAAAATGGCACTGTTGCAGCAGTTATAGAGTTGTTAGCTTTAAAATAGATGCCGAGTGTCATAGCAGAAAGTCATCAAGCAATTGCAAATTCTGTTAACAGTTTCTGTTAATGCTCAGTTTAATGGCGCCAAAGCTTGAAACTTTTGCATTAAGCACGCAGTAAAACTGGAATGTCACTTTTCAAGTATTATGGAAAAATGTCAAGTACGAAAATAAAGAAAATTGAAAATGTTAGTCTCTAAAAATATAATATATTAATATCTTTGGATTGAAAACAATATTATTATTCATTTATTACACTATTACATATTATATTCTCTAGTCCCTTAATATTTTGACATATAAATTTAGTTTGTGTATGTTATAGTTTATTTTTTAAATTATTTAAAATTTGGTTTGTATACAATATTAAAAAACACAATATCTTATTGAGCATAATATTACTTTTTGTAAATCACTTTACTGACACTTATTTGTTCTTTTTCTGCTCCTCTATCCAATTCCAGATGTCCAGCAGTCGCTTTTCAGTTAAGTTCTCCTGTTCATCTTCACTCACCCTATTCGATTTCTGTTTAATTATTTGCAAAGCCTTCTTAACAGTCGTATTGCTCAAATGGAACATATCGCTTTTGGGTCTTATTGTTACATTCAAGGCGGAGGAGATATCGCCATCATCGTCCATAAGGTTCCGATCTAACTCAGAATTATCTTCGCCATCTTCATTTTCAAAAGTCAAGGAAGCCAGACTTTTAGCGTCCGGATCGGCAAGGCACTCAATGCTCTGATTTCTGTGGACTTGGTTGTATACTTCAGCTTCATTGTTCCTATTGGGATATATGGATAGATAGCCAATTGGACCATCTGGTTTGATGTTCATTAGTTTCTGGAAAACTGCACGCAACCAGTCGTGTTTATCCCATTTGCTTACTAAAACACCTTCGTAGCTATTCAACATATTTGTGCGGCAAATAGCAGAGTTAAGTTCTACTTGATGTTTAATGGTCTGCAAAAAAATGGAAAAGTTTTAAAAAAAAGTTAGTCAAAGTTGAAATACTCTTACCTGTGTATCACTGACAGCCAGGCCGGCTAATAGGTTGGTCAATATCATGGTCATAAACATGAAAATTATCAGCAGAATAGAACTTGAATGATCACCAAAATCATTGTTGTCAAATTCACCAGAGAACATTACAAGGGTTTTCATAAAGGTGGTTTCTATACTGGAGTAGCTAAGATACTCTTGGGAAATACCGACGGACGTGCCCAGAAGTATATAGAAGCATAAACCGAATGTCAAGACAATTATAGAAAAATGAGCTAAACACTTCAGAAAGTTTCTTGTCACCTGATACAACATTAGCATATGAGTCGATACGGAATGAATGGGTAAGTCACCTATAAGAACTATTAGTTTAATTGCCATAAGCATGATGGCAAATACGGCGATAATCTTTTGAATTCCCGGATTATTTCCCCACTCCGTACAAGTGAGCATGACCAGAGCCAAGAGCGGAGGGTCCAGAAAACTAGGAAATCGACGGGCGACCAAGTAAGAGAAGATGTTCTCTATCAGTATATAAGCAAAAATTACCATTAGGATAATTTGAACGATCAGAATGGAAACTTCATATTCAATGCGCCGAGGGAAACGCAGTACAACGTGGGAAATAAGACTGAGGCTGAAGAGTACATAGATTGCAAAGTGGGTGTAGAACATTTGGGATAGTCGATGCCATTTAAGGAACAGGAAGCAGGTGATCAATGGATGTGTTAGCAAACAACGCTGATCTTTCGATTTGGCCATATAAGCAATGGGAGCTATGTCCAGTTTATCGTGTGCATCGAGTAAATTGGGATAGTTAATGATGACCTCGTACTCCTCGTGGCTGGGTTTTTGCCCTCGACTGGTGATGCAATGATCAAAGTGTTCTTCGATCAAATTGATATCCATGTCCTGTATTGCCAAGACACCCTTCCCATTTCGTAATCCCAACTTGGCGCCCTGCCGTAATAGTTCCTTAATGGCAATCTCGTTGCGATGAATCACTGCAAAATGCAGAGGCGTGTTATGTTCGTCATCGAACTGATTAATACAAACTTTATGACTCTCCAGCATTAGCTGCAGACACTTTTTATATTCTCGATTGCTTGAGGATTGCAAGTTAACGTGCTTGATCATCGACCTGAGTAAATTGTTTATGGATTGATCCTGAAGCATATCCTTTTCAAGTAATTGTGACACAGCCATCCAGTTACTCGCCTCAATAGCCATCTTAATCAGCAGCTCAATATTTTCGGGCGTATTAGATTTCAAGGAGGCAAGTAAAGCAGTTAATGCATTCTCCGTATGCTTATGTATATGTTCTTGGAGCAACACTTTGTGCATTTCATTTATATTCCATTCCCTTATAGTGTTTTTGTATTCCTTCAGCTTTTCTAGAATTTTCACATCCCTTTTTGAGCTCAACAATTGTCGCACTATCAGTTGATACAATATAGGACTGGAACCATCAAGGTGGTAATTAATCAAAGCCGTTAAACCCTTGCGATAACTATTCACATTTAACTCTGGCAACTTGACGAAATCGATAATTAAATGGCTTAACTGAAAAAGTTCTTCAAACTCCAGTATATAATCCAAGGCCATTTTATTCTGTCCATCCTGTATGTTGGGCGAGGCTCCATATTTGATGAGTAATCGAATGCAGTCCGCTACACGTGCAACGTTGTTCGAATTAAGACGCTTGGAGAGTGCCAGTAATGGCGTGTCCCCTTTATATTGGTGATCCAATCTACATTCGCCCTGATGCAACAGGACCACAAGATTTTGCGGACATTCCGACTCGACAGCATAATTAATGGCAGCCTTGTTAAACTGCCTATTAACCTGAAATAATACCAAAAATTGGGTTTGAAGTTTTAAAACTTGTATTTCAGAGCTTGTATACTTGTATGGGTTAATACGGAGACATATTTCAAACTTTAACACGGTCTATATAATCCATATCATTGTTTTTTCAGATATAATTGTAATTCTCTCAAAATGCACCATATAAATTAACCACTACTTAAACTATATGTATGTACATGACTTGTATGAATAATATTGTACTTATACTATATATATGTATATTATTTGGAATGTGATTAATATTTACGTACATAATCGGCGGCACAGCCAGCATCAATGCAGGCCTTTATAAATCTTGCTGATTTTGGTTTCGACAACACCTTTTCATAGATATATAAATTGGGATTGGCGCATCGCTTGACGGCAGTACAAAATGATTTAAAATCTCCATCGTCCAACGCCTTCCAAAGCTCTTTGTGTCCATCGACTTCGTCAGCAGTCATACTAAGTTCTTTTCAGCTCACTGGTTTAAAATATACTGACACTAACCATACAATATTACAATATATATTGTATGGTTAGTGCTACTGATTTCTAATCGACACCACACTCAAGTCATATAAGTATATACATATAAGGGTACTCATAATGCAAGCATATAATTGATCTTGGTATAAAAATAAAAATGTATTTATGTAAAAATCTGTAATACTTACTCTGCCAAGATTATTTTACGAAATTTTTCCATTACTTGGTAGCTTGCGTGGTTGATTTTCTGCATGGTGTTATAATTATAATTGTTTTGACTAAACGCATTAATTCGTAGTTAATTTTAATTTTTTCCGAATTCTGTATTGAATTTTCAAATTTAAACATTAATTGTTTCGTTAATCATAAATAATTCGTTGACCACTGTTTGCATTTACTTTGCTTTTTGATTTCACTTTCGTCCCTAACGAGGACCGCCGTCCACAGTAATGTAATACTCAAAATGGCACTGTTGTAGAAGTAATAGGGTAGTCAGCTGCTGAGTGTCATAGCAGAAAGCCAGCTAGCATTAGCACAAGCTGTTAAGTGCTTCTGTTAATATCAAATATGAAATAAAGCATGGCTGCAATTATGTACATGCATAGAATAGGAAGTATTTTAAAAAATTAATTGCAACAGATTTCAAATATCTTAATTACAAGTAAAGAAACAATGCACAGGGATTTTTTTTTATTATCAGACGCTGCTTTCAGCAACTGCGCTTCTTATTGTTAATTGCAATTACCTGTCAGATTAATGGGCAATTCTCCTGCCAAGGCTCGTCTTTTAATTGTTGCAAAAGCAAGAAGCAGTCAACTTATTATGCGGTTGCCGACACTTCACACACATTCGCATTGTTTTATTGCCACTTAAAAGCCCCTACACACAGACACACCCACGCCCACGCCCTCACCCTCGCCCTCACATTCACATAAACTTGCTCATTCAGAGTTGTAATTTTCACACATGATGCAGATGTGCAGCATTTGTTAATGAAGATGCAACAATGGCAAACTCAACTCAGCTCTTAAGTCTACTTGTCTTAATGCTTATCCTTTTCTGACCACACCAGTTGCACCATTGCCAATGAGTTTTTCATGTGGAATCTTTTATTTTAAACCATTATTCTATACGGATATGGCAGCACGCATTAGTTACGAATTTCGGAACACAAAATAGTGTTGTATGCTTGATTTATGCAATTAAAGTCTCGATACCATCTTTGATAACTTTGAACTACTTTAATTGTGTCATTCTGCAGAGACTTTTGAGCGGAATAGCATTTAAAATTGCATTTGATCCTATTAGAAGCTCTACAATTACATTTAAATTTTTTTAAAAAATTTCATACTCTTTTCTATGCCTCGACATTAAAAATAAATTTTAATTTATGATTAGAAATTTTGTGTAGATTAAGAATACATATACTTTATAGGATCGGTTTTAAAGGTTTCATCGATTTAATCGGAGTTTTAAGGCACGTTCGAACATTTTCGGCTAATCTTTTAATTCTTGGCGCCCTGTCTTAATAGTTCATTTATGGCAATCTTATTGCAATAGAAGACTGCATAATAGAGCGGGGTATTTTGTTGACCATCAAGTTGATTTACACAAGGTTTGTGGCCTTCCATCAGTTGCCGCAGACATGTTTGATAGTCTTGATAGTGTAGGGGTCGTAATTCAGCCTGTTTGATCATGGACCTGAGTAACTTGCTTTTGGATTGATCCTTAAGAAATTCGCTTTCAATTAAATGTGACACAGCCATCCAGTTACTTGCCTCAATAGCCACCTCAATCAGTTGCTCAATATTATCGGAGGTATTCAATTTTAATGTGGTAGTTAGTGCAGTTAGCGCATTTTCAGTATTTTTCTTAATATGTTCATTTAGCAGCACTTTGTGCATTTCATTTAAATTCCAATGTTTAACGTTATTTTGGTACTCTGTTAGCGCTTCCAGCATTTTATCCTCATTTAAACTCAATAGTTGTCGCACTATAAGTTCGTATAATTCAGGACTACGACCATCCAGACAATGGTTTAGCACAGCGTTGAGACCCAGGCGATAATAATTCAAACTCAACTCGGGTAATTTCACGAAATCAACAATTAAAACGGTTAGTTTGGATAACTCTTTAAACTCCAGTATATGTTCTAAGGCAGACTTTTTCTCTTGATCCTGTATGTTGGGCGAGGCTCCATGTTTAAGGAGTAAGCAAATGCACTGCGATATACGACCAACATTACTTAAAGTGAGACGCTTAGAGAGTGTGAGTAATGCCGTCTCTCCACTAAACTGATGATCCAAATTCAGCTTTCCACTGCTTTGATGCAACAGGGCTGAAAGATTTTTCGAACATTCCGAATCGACCGCATAATTAATTGCAGCCTTGCCAAGTTTTTTATTAACCTGAAATAAATAAAAGAAAACAAAGTAAATAAGAGGCTTCCGATATTATAATAACATTGCGCAAAACCATTAACGTAGAATATAATTATTTATATAATAATATGCAAGTATATCGAAGGCTATTTAAAGACTACCGCAAGTTGCGGGTATTAAAAAGAATTAGGTATAAATTAATTGGAAAACCAATATTTAAAATAATATTCAAACTATTTAATTTTTCCTCTGTCTTAAACATTATATTCCATGATTAATATTAAATGATTATATTTACTAATCATTTACTTACATAGTCGGCGGCACAGCCTCCATCAATACAAGCCCTTATGAATTCGCCAGATTTTGGTTTTGACAACACCATTTCGAATATTTTGGGATTGGGATTGGCTACATTTTTAATGATTTCACGAAAGCTTTCCAAATCTTCACATTTGAACGCCCCCCGCAGTTTATGGCTTTCCATCAGTTGCCGCAGACTTGTTTGATAATCTTGATAGTGTAAGGGTCGTAATTCAGCCTGTTTGATCATGGACCTGAGCAACTTGCTTTTGGATTGATCCTTAAGAAATTCGCTTTCAATTAAATGTGACACAGCCATCCAGTTACTTGCCTCAATAGCCACCTCAATCAGTTGCTCAATATTCTCGGAGGTATTCAATTTTAATGTAGTAGTTAGTGCAGTTAGCGCATTTTCAGTATTTTTCTTAATATGTTCATTTAGCAGCACTTTGTGCATTTCATTTAAACTCCAATGCTTAACGTTATTTTGGTACTCTGTTAGCGCTTCCAGCATTTTATCCTCATTTAAACTCAATAGTTGTCGCACTATAAGTTCGTATAATACAGGACTTCGTCCTTCCAGACAATGGTTTAGCACAGCGTTGAGGCCCAGGCGATAATAATTCAGACTCAACTCGGGTAATTTCACGAAATCAACAATTAAAACGGTTAGTTTGGATAACTCTTTAAACTCCAGTAAATATTCTAAGGCAGACTTTTTCTCTTGATCCTGTATGTTGGGCGAGGCCCCATGTTTAAGGAGTAAGCAAATGCACTGCGATATACTACCAACATTACTTAAAGTGAGACGCTTAGAAAGTGTGAGTAATGCCGTCTCTCCACAAAACTGATGATCCAAATTCAGCTTTCCACTGCTTTGATGCAACAGGACTGAAAAATTTTCCGGACATTCTGAAACAGCCCAATAATTTATTGCAGCCTTGTCAAGCTCCTTATTAACCTGATATAAATAAAAGAAAAAAAATAAATAGGAGGTTTCCAATATAATAATAACATTGCGCATAGCCATTAGCGTAGAGTATAATCATTTATATAATAATATGCAAGTATATCGGAGGCTATTTAAAGATTACCGCAAGTTGCGGGTATTTAAAAGAATTAGGTATAAATTAATTGGAAAACCATTATTTAAAAATATATTTAAACTGTTTAAATTAACTAATCATTTACTTACATAGTCGGCGGCACAGCCTCCATCAATGCAAGCCCTTATGAATTCGCCAGATTTTTGTGTTGACAATACCATTTCAAATATTTTGGGATTGGGATTGGCTACATTTTTAATGATTTCACGAAAGCTTTCCAAATCTCCAAATTTGAACGCCCCCCACAGCTCCTCTTGTGCGTCGAGTTCGTCTGTGTACATTCTAAGTTCCTTTCAACTCACTGGATCAAAGTATACTGACTTTAAGTAGGCACCAGGTCGTTATATAAGGGTAAGTCTAAGACCGCTGATGTTAATCATACTCTGTATGAGAAATAAATTAGTTCGTGCTCTTTAATCCTTTAATAAAATTCACGACTAATTATAACATTACGCTTTGTATTCTGAAAAAAAAATATAACGAAGCATGATAAATACTTATTTAAATTGATTTTTTTATGGTTTCTATGGTTTATTCGTCGCTCTGTAATAATTAATCTGTAAATAATAAAAAAAGATTTTCAAAGGAGCGATAGATTTTTATTGAATGCTTCTTATATACTACTACTATTAATTTGTATTTTAAATAATAGAAAACATATAAATAAATAAATATGATATTATATCGATTACTTTATAATAAATCAATTCGATTCTTTTTTCATCTGCTCTGTTATCCAGTTCCAGATCTCTTCCTGTCGCTTTTCTGTTAACTTCATCTTCTTTTGTTCGATCTTCCTATTCGCTTTTTCATTGATAACATGCAGAGATTTCTTAACAATATCATTGCTAATATTATAACTACTTTTTCTTGCAAAACTATTCGATTCGGCTACAACGACGGCCGGCAAACATATCCATGAGCCCATTTTTGAATTAAAGCAGCTTTCCCCATCATCTTCCTTGTGGTATGAGACTTGCCGACTAGCTTCGTCGAATTTATATGATGCATCATCCCGATTTACTGTAGGGGAATTCACTTCAGTGATATTCTCTTTATTGGGAAATATTGAAAGATATCCAAATGAATAATCTATTTGGATATTTATAAATTTCTCTAAAATTTTTCGCATGCAGTCGTATCTTTTCCATTTGCTAAGAATGCCGTCATAACTATTTAATAGATTTGTTCGACATATAGCTGCGTTGAGCTCAGCCTCGGCTTTAATTATCTAAAATATATTAAAGAATTTTAGAAAAAGCAAGTCAAAAAAAAAAAATAAGCTACACTTACCTGTGTATCATTGACAGCCAGACCAGCTAGTAGGTTGGTCAATATCATGGTCATAAACATGAAAATAATCAGCAGAATAGAGCTTGAACTATCAGCGAAATCATATTCATTATCATATTCGCCAGAGAACATAACAAGGGTTTTCAAAAAACTGGTTTCTAAATTGGAGTAGCTTAGATACTGGCTAGGGAGACTGTCGGACTTGCCCCGAAGTATATAGAAGCATAACCCAGATGTTAAGAGAAATATAGAAAAATACGCTAAACACTTCAGAAAGTTTCTTGTCACCTGATACAACATTAGCATATAAGTCGATATGGAAAGAATAGGTATATTTCCTATAAGGATTATAAGTTTAATGGCCATAAACATGATGGCAACTACGGAGATAATCTTTTGAATTTCAGGTTTATCTCCCCACTCCGTACAAGTGAGCATGACCAGAGCCAAGAGTGGAGGATCCATATAGCTTGGAACTCGACGGACGACCAAATAAGAAAATAGGTCTTCAATCAGTATATAAGCAACAATTACTATTAGGATAATTTTAGTGAACAGAATAGGAAGTTCATATTCAATGCGCTGAGGGAAACGCAATACAACATGGGTAATAAGACTGAGGCTGAATAGTATGAAGATCGCAAAGTGTATATAGAACAATGAAGAAAGTCGATGCCATTTGAGTGACAGGAAGCAGGCGATCAGTGGATGTTGCAACAAGGAACGCAGCTCCGTCGATTTGGCCATATAAGCAATGGGCGCAATGTCCAGTTTATCATTAACATCAGTCAAGTTCATATAGTGCAAATTGATTTTATACTCCTCGTCGTTGGGTTTGCGTCCTTGGCCGGTGATGCAATGATCAAAGTGTTCTTCGATCAACTTGATATCCATATCCTGAATTGGCATTATTTTCTTGCCGTTCCGTACTCCCAGCTTGGCACCCTGCCGCAATAGTTCCTTTATGGCAAACTCATTGCGATAGAGGACAGCATAATGTAGTGGGGTATTTTTCTGACCATCAAGTTGATTTACACAAGGTTTGTGGCCTTCCATCAGTTGCTGCAGACATGTTTGATAATCTTGATAATGTAAGGGTCGTAATTCAGCCTGTTTGATCATGGACCTGAGCAACTTGCTTTTGGATTGATCCTTAAGAAATTCGCTTTCAATTAAATGTGACACAGCCATCCAGTTACTTGCCTCAATAGCCACCTCAATCAGTTGCTCAATATTATCGGAGGTATTCAATTTTAATGTGGTAGTTAGTGCAGTTAGCGCATTTTCAGTATTTTTCTTAATATGTTCAATTAGCAGCACTTTGTGCATTTCATTTAAATTCCAATGCTTAACGTTATTTTGGTACTCTGTTAGGGCTTCCAGCATTTTATCCTCATTTAAACTTAATAGTTGTCGCACTATAAGTTTGTATAATTCAGGACTACGACCTTCCAGACAATGGTTTAGCACAGCGTTAAGACCCAGGCGATAATAATTCAAACTCAACTCGGGTAATTTCACGAAATCAACAATTAAAACGGTTAGTTTGGATAACTCTTCAAACTCCAGAATATGTTCTAAGGCAGACTTTTTCTCTTGATCCTGTATGTTGGGCGAGGCACCTTTTTTAAGGAGTAAACAAATGCACTGCGATATACGACCAACATTGCTTGAAGTGAGACGCTTAGAAAGAGAGATTAATGCCGTCTCTCCACAAAACTGATGATCCAAATTCAGCTTTCCACTGCTTTGATCAAACAGCACTGAGAGATTTTCCGAACATTCCGAATCGACCGCATAATTAATTGCAGCCTTGCCAAGCTCCTTATTAACCTGAAATAGTTGAAATGAAATACCAAGTTTAGATTTTACTATAAGCGGTAGTTCACGCTAGGGGCGTTATTAGTTCAGAAAATATTCATGCAGTAGCTGCAGCTTACGCGATGACCATTCGAATGGTTGGTCACGTTATCGACAATTTTAGCAACAGAATGAATTATGTTAACCGCAGTTGTGGTAAATATAACTTATGAAAATATATGCAAGGAATAAGCAATTTTTTATAAACTACTAATTGTATGGTATATAAAAAATATATATATAAATATCAAGAAACATTTATTGGTATACATATTTTATTTGAAAGTAAAATATAAAGATATTCTTTATCAGCGTTAGCAGTAATACAAAGTTTCAATGCCGTATTGCTTATACAAACACAGAAAACTTAAAGACTTTATGACTTTAATTTTTGATTCTTTGTAAAAATATCTTAATAAATACATCTCTATTATAGTTTTACTGTTAACAGTTTACTTACATAATCGGCTGCACAGCCTGCATCAATGCAAGCCCTAATAAACTTTTCAGAATTCGCCGTTGACAGCACCTCTTCATAGATATGTAAATTGGGATTGGATTTCCGTTTTATGATTTCACGAAAGGTACCCAAGTCTCCAGCTTTGAACGCCTTCCAAAGCTTATTTTTTGAGTCGATTTCGTCTGTACACATTATTACTTCTTTTCAACTCAAATGCTAATCAAGTACTGTTTTTAAATCGACGCTACTCCATGCATTGGGGTACCCTATAATGTAAAACTAATATTTATAGAAAAAATTTAGATGTTCAATACTGTGTATATTTTCAATATAGGGGTCTTTTATAGTCGACTTCTCTTGCTTAGTTTAATATCGTTTGCGGCTTTACATTTTTAGAGTGCGCTTAAATAATTTTTCGCAGAAATACTTTAATAAACATTAACTAGTAAATGAAGACATTTAAAATAAATTATATATGAGTATTTTAAAATTATAAGTAGAAGCTCTTAGGCATTTTACATTTTACACTCAAATCAATAAAATGTTGCATAATTTTTGGCGCAGAATTGAAAGAAAAAATAATGCAATTATACGAATAAAATTAACTTGAATTTGTTTTGTTAACGAAATGTAGAAAACATGTTTGTAGTCACTGTAATATTATTTGTATTTTATATGAAATTTAAAACAAATTGATATGCATGCCGTCAATGCGGGAAACAGAATTTGATTTGATTTTCATTAAGTGAAAAATGAAGTAAAAAGTATAAGATACATTTGTATGCGAGTAGGTGAGGGATGTGTAAGTGCCAACACCATCCCTGAAACTCGGGCACTTCTCAAGAGCTATCTGCACTCCAACTGGCTCAAGTCGATGTCAAGTGGTAGGCACCCAGGCATCGTGCCACTTCTTTATGCATATTAAGATGCGGATACCATGCGGATGCCCCCGAACACCTCCCCCATTGGTGCTAACTCAATTTGACTAACTAGGGAGCGGAGCAGCGAACCCTTGCAGCATACGTACATATACACGACAGCGTGTTAATGGCCTTAATAAAAAATGCAACATTTTGATTTAATTTAATTGAAATTCACGCCACTCGAGCAACTCCATTAGGCAGAAACGTGTCCAACATCAACATCAACGTTAGCAGTTTGCCCCGAACGCAATACAAATCAAATTACCAGGGCTGGGCTGAACTGAGCTGAGCTGCGGGGCAGGGCTGCGCAATTGCCGTGGCGTGGGTGGCTCAATAAATATTGTCAAAACACTTGTCAAATGGCTAAACAAAGGGCAGGGCCGAGCAAACAAGCCAGTGGATACAGTTTGAAGAGGCTCGGCCTTGAGTGGGCGTGCCTATTGACACTACACGAAATTAAGCAACTCCAAATCAGTACCACAGAGGGGGGGACGAAGGAGAGATATAGAATTGTGAACGTGAACTGGAATTGAAAACCGTCTGCAAATCAATTTGATTCGATTTAAATTTAAAAGCATCTGTAAAGTCGTCGTCACAGCGAGTGCGTACAGTACTCTCTGCACCGTCCATCCCCGCACCATTGCACCCTCCCCCACATCTCCCTATGGCGTTGATCTTGCGCGTGATTTTCATGTTAAGGTCACGTGCCGACGACGCGTGCCACTGACATAAGTTTTTCAGTTTCCAGAGTTGTAGCCACTCTCTTAGCCGAGCGGGGTGTACGCATGACCACATGTAAAGGGGTCGTCATACGACGTACGTTAGTTTTTTTCGTTCTCTGTCAGGAGAGCAGACCAGACCAGACCAGAGTTCGGTAGGGGTATTCCTAGCACATTTTCGGTTGTGACATGTGTGCAGGCCTGCGTGTTAAATGTTTGATTTAGCTATCAGTTTAATTCTATTAGTCAAACAGCCATATACTTATTTCTGTCAGTGTTCGCTCGTCTCAGTGTTGTGTTTGCACTCGTGTGTCGTTGATATGTTGATGGTGATGCTGTCGATAAAAACAACATTTTAAGCAGATAAGTAAAGTCTAGACACTGTGCACTGCACCGGGCAGTTAATGAGCTGACATGGGGAATAGCTATCTGAAGAAACTGATTGAGTATTAAAAAGGAGATTGAAAGACTTGTAATGTATTCCAATTTAACTGAAGTGTAAATGTTATGTTATGAAATATAAATAATCAGATAGTTTGGGTAAAAAATAACACAAAAGTTAGTTAACTTTGTACCTCAAATATATATTTTTTGCTTAAACACATAATAATAATTTAATAAACTCTACTAATCGTTTAACATTTAAGAACTTTCCCAAGTTCTTATGATTGGTTAGACAAATTGATTTTCCTTATTAAGAAATTTATTCGCCTCTATTTCCTTTATCATCTGTCAGTCTAGCCTGTGAGAACTTTAGCGATTTGTCCGACATAACTTTAAATCGCAATAAAACTCAAATACATCCTGTCAGATGTCGCAGCAGATCACATGGGAGAGCTCACCTGATGGTTTATCCAACTTCCGAACATCTCAACTTGGGCTAAAAGACGCCATTGAGGTGTCAATATACAAAAGATGCTGACGTTTATTGCCCCCAGGCAATCGAGGCAGAGACGAACAACAATTTTGGAGGAAAAGCGGTGTACATATGTGGAAATTGTGTACATGGAAAATGGTAAGCGAGACACATGTTTGTTGGGCCCTCCCCTCTAGGAACATAGACAGAAGGTCGCAGAAGTCCAACCCAGTTTGGTTGGGCACTCGCGATTTGTATTTTGTGTAAATATTTCACAGTGTGTTATTTTTTTTTTTTTTGGTTCAAGTCAATATTGCAAAAGTAAACATTGTGGGCAGCGAGGTATGGGTTGGGATTTGGGGGGAAGTGTGTTTTAAGTGGTACAGCTGACGTTTGGGTTTAAAATTTCTCATGATTTGGCGTCAACTTGTCCAAACACTTTGCGCTGCTTTCTGCGGCACAAATATTTGAAGTGTTTCAGATTTCTCAAATAAGATAGAAAAATATCAAAAATAAAAATATAAAAAGTAAACAAGGGCGCTCTAATTGAGCTCACACGACATTAAAATACCCGTTAACAATTCAAATACCCAAAAATTATGTATGATAAATCGAAATAAAACATGAATTTGTTGTAAAAATTGTGTTTTCGATTATGAAAATACTTCAATTGCTCTCCATACTCTATAAAGTGTTTGCTGCGCGTTTTTATATACCCTTTCATGGCAAGTACCGGGTAAAGTATAGTAAGAAACTCATTTTAAAGTGCTGTAAAACAGTCGAAGTTTTTTTTTCAACCCACAACCAGGGTCCGAATCTGATTCTGATTCTGAATCCGAATCCGAGTGTTGCCAACTCGCTCAATGATTTTGTGTGGCGCGTTTTGTGTTTCAAGTTGCAGCATATACAGTGGTATGGTGGGGGTGTTGGTAGGGTAGGATAGGGTAGGCTAGGATAGGTGGGCGGGGCAGCGAGGCGTGGCGCGTTCAAGTGCGTGCTTGAAAATACAAAAATTTTCAGCGCATTTCGCGTTATTAACACGTAGGTGCAGTCACTGCCGAGGGTTGTATTAAGAGAACTTGCATCTGGTTCAGCCTGGCGGTTTTCTTTCGACTGGTTCTTGTGGTAGTGGTGGTGGTGCTTGGTTGGACCAAGGACCAGGGACAAGAGGCCAGGGACCAACGCTGACACTGTGTAATAAGGAGTTTTCATGGCCTCTTGAACGTTTACGCTTACCAAGCGAGGACATTTTAATTGAGAGTGTTGCCAGAAGGACGACGACGACAAGGAGGACGACGACAACTTGCGGTACTTGGGCAGCTGCGTTCCCATTAAGTGCGGCTCGCTCTTCATTCTCTATCCACAGTTCTCCTAACCACCTCCTACTTTACTCTTGCTCTCTCTCTCTCTTTCTCTCACTCTATCTATGTCTCATACTTTAGCTGCCATTCTGTAGCTGCTCTCATCTTAGTAACGGCTTGTTGACTTGATTCTACCAGTGTTGCCACCTCCAGAGAAACAGGCGCAGGTGTTGATGGATGAAATACTTAAAAGTGCCAAGACAAAGTTATTAACGCATCTATGCCTCAGATCTTAAGTCGGTTGCATTTCACATCATCTAAGCACACTCTTAAGTCCGTTCTGGCAAGGACTATTGTCATTTATAGTAGATAGAGCGAAGTACAGAGTTTCTTTCTTTCAAAAATCCAAGTCTTAGATAACTTTACAGATATAGAAGTTCAAAAACCAAAAAAAAAATACATAGATTCTATAATAAATTTCATAAATAAGTTAGTTAACCTACGTTGACCTTTGAGCTAATGAAAATGAAAACGATAAAGTTAAAATTTAAATTTAATGTCTTCATCAAATCAAAAAGTTTTCCCCAACGCAAACATACATACATACACTGCGCAACCAGTCAACGAAAGTGTTAATATATTAGGCTAAATAGTGTGATAACAACCACGGGTAAAACAACAACATCAAGTCATTTAATTTATAAGCAATTGCCGCTTGGCAGGAATTTTCCCTTTCAGTCAGTCGCTGCCATAGGAAAGCATCATTAATTTGCTTAAGAAGAAGGGGTGTCTCGGGGTAAGGGACATGGGGCAGTCGTGTCGACAATTGCCAAAAATATTTACAGCCAAAACAGAAGCAGCCAGTAACAACAATAATCAACGTCCTCATCAGCAATGAGTCGCAGTCGCAGTCGCTGTCTCAGTCTCTGTCGGCGTCAAATGCTGATGATGAGGACTAAAAGTTGTTCCCAGCGGAGCAAAAGAAGTCGAAATGAAATCAGCAGAAAATTCAATGAGCAGCCAGCGGGTGGAGGAGGAAGAGGGAAAAAAGGGGGAGAGGTAGAAGGTTGACAGTCGTCATTCCAGACAGCGCTATGGCAGCTGCCAAAACTGGCGGTGGTTGATGACTGCAATTGATGGCCTCACTGTGCTTCTCTGCCAGCTTCGACTGCGCTGCTTTGCCCGCCCACATCGTTTGCGAAGGGGTTGTGATTTCTGTAGCGTTGTTGTTGTTGTTGTCATACCTGTTAATTGTAGAGTTGGGGTATATCTTATATATATCTTAAGAGAGCATATAAAATGATATATATTCATGTTCAGCGTTAGCTGACGAATCAATGTAGTCATGGTTGTCTGAATGAAAATACAGATATTGGAAAATAATTATGCTAAGCCCTTCAGACAAACAGTAATTAATGAATCACACGTAGATCAGTATTGTATTAAATCAGCATTATATCTATAATGCCTGTATGTTAAACAGACTGAAAAAACTAATAAGTTTAAAAATATTTTTACGTTTCTATAATTTGAAAGATATTTTATTTATATTTTTTTCATGTTTGCGCCTACAAATTGGCATAATTTTTTTTATGAAATCTTTATGATTATTTTTAACAGAAATTTTTATATGAATTTGAATGCTGTCATAATTTTATTAATATATATAAGCTAATTTCGAACTACTTTTAAGGTATATTGTGTGTTCCTACTGACGGGTATTTCATAGTTGGTACCTCAATTTAAGCTTTTTACTTTTATCCGGCACATTGCGTGTGTGCCAAATGTTATCAGCTGCTTAAGCGAAAGGGCGACTACAGCGATGCTGCTGGGATTTGGAGATAGAGAGAGAGAGAGGAAGAGCAAGAGAGGGAGATTTGAGAAGAAGGGCGTAACATTCTTGGTGGGTCGCGGATTTGTGGGTTGTGGACTGTGTGTGGGTTGTGTGTGGTTGTGCTGTGACGTGCAAATGCCAGAAAAATATTATGTGACATGATAAATATTGCACGCTGGGGGACTTTTTACTTCTTCTTGTCATTTATTCTTCCTGTGATACTGTTGTTGTTGTTGTTGCTGTTGTCAACATCATTGCCGAAATAATATGACAGATTCATTTATGGCTACGTGGCCTGACAACGATGATGATCGTAATACTAATGACGATAGAGATGATGACGATGTGAATGCTTTTTGTTGCTGTGGTTTCGCATAGGCGTTACTGAACACTCTGCGGTTCGCACAGGGTGTTGTTGTTTATGGTTTTGACATTTCCAACATTTATGCGTCAATGCAGATGATAATGATTTAGTAATAGTATTTCAGCCACAAGACACCATATATTATCACATGTATGCAATTCAATTGAAATCGAATCTAAAACGTTTATGCTTTTGGGTTAATTTGTGAGTTATACTTTTAAGTTGCAAACTTATTTTTAAACAACAGTTCAGTGGAAAGATCTGAATTCAATAAAAAGAACATTTTTTATTTAGAATTTTTTAACTGATTAATAAAAATTGTATTATGATTCTACACATAATATTAATAGTATTATTAAATGTGGAGTATTTAGAATATTCTGTAGATTTCTGTATATAAAATACAAGATATATAACATTTTATTAAATATTCTTTTGTTCAAAGCATTCTTTATAAAATATGTATAGTAAAATTTATATATAATGTTTAAATAATTTAAGCCTTTTCAGTTAAATACCTTGCTTGACCAAAACTTTTCATATTATAATATACTTTCCCTTTGATCTCGTTTTGGCTATTAATCATTTCCAAATTTAGGCAACAATATGCAGTAAACAATTAGCAATCAGTCGACATAACGAGCCAAGGTCATATTTCGATGGCCAAAAACAAAACTAGCTAATTTCTATAGACAAGTAACCCAAATGGGGCAATGTTTTGGGTACTGTTGTTGTTGATGTTATTGTTGTTGTAGTTGTGGGAGTTGTGGGTGTTACCAAACGAGTTAAAGGGAAAACAGGCATCTGCTTTAACATCCACAAGTCATTGGCAATCAAATAATTAGAGTCTGGCAATGCTGGCCAAATAAAAGAGAGTCCTTGCCAAATACACAGAGACAAAGTGTGTGTGTGTCTGTATGTGTATGTGTGTAAGTGTGTGTGAGCCTTACAAATAACGCGCAGAATCGCTCTTTTGTGTCGCTATTTACTCTATATTTTCTATATGTATATAGTATACACAAATGGCAGACAACAAAAGTTCAACGTAATACTCGCGCTCTCTAGCCAAAAGAAAATGCAACAACAAATTTTATAGGAAAAAGCAATAACAACAACAAAAACAACAACAACATCAACGCATATAAAAATGAATGGTAAAAAGTTTTTGCAACACTTTGGGGGCAAGTACTAGTCAATGACATTGAAGAGTTATACACACTGTATGTATATATGTGTGTGGTTGTTGGAGCGGGATACCCAGGGATTATGTGCTGAAAAGGGGAAAGGAATCTATATGCATTAGAACTAGTTACACATAACAGTTTCATTTCATTTGCAACACAACACAACATTTAAATAATTGACAATTTAAGTTTGTGGCTTCTGTGGGAATTTCAAGGATTTTCCAGCAATTTCAATGATGAACTTGAAAGTCATTCATACATGTTTTAAAGGAATTCCTACAATTTTAACATGTTAAGTCTTTGCTGTATAAAGTAGTAAAATACACAAATATTTGGAGCAACTGAACAGGAATTAAAGGGCAATTTACTTAATGAATCTCAATGCCTAAATATTTAAGCAATTTAAAATTCTTGCAAAATTTACTAATGGTAACAAATGCTTTTGGGTAAGTTTTAAAATAGAATAGAGAAAGAATTCCGATATATAATTCTGAAATGAACTAATTAACTAAAGTTTAAGTAGTTAATGTGAGAAGTAGAGAATAGTTAATGATTATTATATTAACATATATGAGAATTAGTAAACAAAAGAATTAAAAGTTATTATATTTACAAAAGCTGTTAATTACAGCTTTAAAGTAAAAGTCAGATTCTTGCTTTAAGTTGCATATTAAGTATAAGTAAATGAATCATTAAGCTTAAATAGTTTCCATTAATACGATTCTAAGCAGATTTAACTAAGAACTGTCGACACAATGGTTAAATTAAAGAGTTAAAGTTTTAAATCACAATTTAATACACAATAATAAAGTGTTAGTTTTACTAGAAATTATCATTTACTCTTTTCAAAACAAATTGTATACACATTATGGTTTATTAGCTTATAAATTTGTATATTAAGCAAACTGTAAAGTTTCTTTTATAATTATTTTTAAATTTTTTTATGCCCCATTCTATGAAATATTTTAACTTAAATTTAACTAAACGGAGTAGTTTGTTTGATTTTTTCTATGATATAAAAACCTAATGTTTTTAAAATTGAGGTTTGTATTAAACACGAAGCGTGAAGCTAATAACATGAACAAACATGCATAGCCCTTGTAGTATACAAGTACCGCTGCTGCCACCTTCCCCCTTGCTGACACCTACAAAAAGCTGCCTCACCCAGAGGCATAAAAAAAAGCCAAAAAAGGGAGAGCACGTGTCCTTTTTTTATGATATTTGCTGGCATGTCCAGCCGGGCGGATGCGTGAATAATTTTTGTGCAGGACCTTTGGTCACGCTGTGAATCAATCTTGCGGCACAGAGCAGACAGGAAGAACAGGAAGTAAACAGATCTAAGAAAGTCCGAGAATTGTTGTGAAAGTCGTGTCGCAGAATGAATGCAATTTTCCATAACTTTTGTTGAGATTTTTTCGTTGTTGGCTTTTTTATGATGCAGAAATAATTTAAATGGTTATTTAAGCAAACCCACTACGGAAATCGTTGAACATCTGTGTGTGTGTGTGTGTGTAGAGGGATTTGTTGTTGTTGTTTTTTCTTTTCTGTTTTTATTTTTTGTTTTTTTTTGCAGGTTACACAAACAAAATGGAGCGTTTTGTTCGGGGGTTGCTGGGGGTTGTTTGGCTGGAGCCAAAAGCACTGGCAAACTATTAGCGTTTAGTGCGCATGTTTAAGAAAAAACCTCACCGACAGCAGCAACAACAACTAGTATAACAAGAAGAAGAGCAAACAGCAACACTTAAAAGTGGTTGCAACCCTGCGTAACGTTTGGACGCTTCCTTCGCTGCCTCCCGCCATCCATTCCGCCCCCTTTCCCCAATTTCGCATGCGGCGCGTCCTTTTTTACGCCATTTGTATTGGCATTTGCAGCGCGTGCTCCAATAAGAACAAAAGCAACTCACATCTCGCCGCTTTTCCATTCGTTTTTTCGTTTTTCGCTTGCCATTTCCGCAGTGCAAAGGTTATTGAAATGACATTGCGTTTGGTTTGCAGCTTTTGTCGGGTTCAAAAGTTTAAAGAGCTCTGTGGCTTATATATCCTTTTTTTACTCCTTTTATTTGCTTTTGTTTTTTTACTTTTTTTGTTTGAGCGGCAATTTGAGGCGGCAAATTTTTATTTTCCTGTTAGCAATTAAATTGCGTAAATTTTATTGCTTTGATTAATTGCGGACTAGATATATAATACTTTGTCATATAATATAATTTATGAAGGTCAACAAAAGATATTGCTGCAAATTTTAATTTATTCATGAGAACATGTTGTCGATTTTATTCGATTTATTTGTTGAGGAAAATTAAAGGATATTAATTGGAAAATTATTTAAAATTTAATAAAAAAGTTAACTACATACTAGTAGCATCTACCATTGCTTAACACTTAAAGCAATCAAATTAATTTTCGAGTGTTACTTTTACATAAATAAACACCCAAAACTATCCATGACATAATCGTCCAACTGCCGTTGGCTGTGCATTTTCTCATGGCAAATTATAATTATTGAAGATTAACAATCATTAAATTTATTACGCTGCGGTGGCAACAACAACAACAATAACAACAGCAGCAGCAGCTGAAACAACCCCCAGCAGCAATTGGACGAAAGCCTAACGAACATCATTTGTATTACGAATATGCATAGGCGGAGGTAAAGAGAAGGAGGAAAAAAGGGAGGATGAAAAGAAGGAGGAGGAGGTGGGTTATGGAGTAGCAGTGAGGGTTCAGTTCAGCTCGATCTCAGTCGGTCACTGCGGCAATCTGTCATCTCGGGGCCTTAATTGCGGTTAATGCCAGGCAGCAATGCGACATTCAAAATCGAATTAATCAAAAGGCAAATATCTGCAATCGCTAGCAAAGATCGAGAACAACTATTGGCATTATGCACAGAGAAAGTAAGGGCAGGGAAGAAAAGGGAGGATATCTCTGCTAATTCCCATGACCCATCAATGCGGGCACATATCACAAAATCATGGTAAATATTTATAATTTTACCCAAAAATAAAAATCTTGTTTCGATTATTTGTTGTCTAATTATGCGTAATTATCGGTGCATTGCACATTGAACTTGACCTTCTTTGTTGACCCCAAACTACTTTGACATTTAAATATGCGGGTTTTATACTATATGTGATATGCTCTACTATTCATTGCGTATAATTCTTTATCGACTTCATATCCTTTCTGTATTTTGTGCGGTCTCGGGAAATGGAAATTAAATCAGTATATTTTTATGGGATTTTATTTTTATTGTGCAACATAAATTTATTTATTTTATGATATTTTTTCCTATAGCCATTTGGAGTATTTGACAGTTATTGTGGCATGCGGAAACGCCCACTTTTTTTATTTTTTTTGGGTTCTGTTTATGAGCTGTAATTTTGGAGGGTTTTTTTCACGTTATTTAGGAATGTTTATAGAAAACTTGCAACTAAAATTGATTAGAGATTTTTTTATTGGTCATTGATTTCTGGAGATACGGGAAATTAATGAATTAAGTTCATGTTTTTGGGAATTTTTCAATAATAAATAATAAAATAAACAGTAAAATAATTTAACTCATTATTTTTAAAACTGTTTATTATTTTTTTTAACATTTATATACAAAATATAAAATGGATAATCATCGTTATATTGATTCTATGCGCAATACTTAGCAACTTTTGCATAATTAAATATTTTACTAAGTCATTCCTTTAGCAGCTTTCGAAAAGGAAAAGTTTAGCCATTTGTTTGTGATTTTTATCTGTTTTGACCAACTGGAAGAACTTGGCAAAACATTCATTACCAACAAATTACAATACGAAACAACTGGCCATAAAACTGAAACGGTGAAAGGAAATCCAACCACAGGCAGCAGTTAAATGATGCTACTTAGACGATAAGAACAACCTCCGACTGAATTGGTGGGAGAAAAAGAAAAAAACAGTCGTATATATAGAATACGCCCCAAGTAGACAAGCTGCCATCCTCCGTTTTTCCGTTTTTTTTTTCTGACTGTCTGTCTGTGTGTGTATGTGTGTGCGTGTTTGTCCAAAACAATTTCCTTCCTTAATCACATGGTAACAGGGACTAACGAAAATTGCATTTATCTGACCAAGGGAAAAACAAATCGGCCTGAGAGCGAAAACAAACCCATGAACAACGTTTCTAATTGTAAAAGATAAAAAAGAACAGACAAACAAAAAATCTACTTGGGCTGGTCGACAAGTCTAGTTAATGTGTTTTTTTCTTCTCGCTTTTTTTTTTTGTATATTTTGAGGCAAAAAAAAAAAACAAACTCGGCGAAGATAAATGACGGGCAAGTTTTATGGGCCAGCGAAATGTGTGCAAGAGGTTGAGTATTGAGGTGATTGTGGATATGTGTGTGTGTGTGTGGAGAGACATTTGCCAGCAACTGTAGCATACTTTCAAGTGTCTTTCAGCACGTGGTCGTAAGATGTATGCCAACAGCTTGTCGAGTGGTTTCTCGTTTTTTTTTTTGCCTCTTTTTCATTCGTTTTTTCATGCTCGGTATTTGGACTATCGATGTCGCCATAAGTTGTTCAGCTCTTCAGACACACCGCCCTCTTTTTGTGGGCCTCCTGTCCATGCCTGACCAAGTGCAAAATGTCAAGTTTTTCTCCTCTAAATGTGTGTTCGTGTTCGTGTGTGTGTGTAGCTCGTTTGCGCAAAACAACTCTTTGATGTATGTAAATTTTGTAGCTTATCTGTATCAGCGTCATGTTCTCCAGTGCCTTTTAATCGAAAATGCAACCCTCAAAAACGCTCGTTAAGCCGCCTGTAAATATGCTACCGAAATCCGCTTTTTCCTCGGCCAGAAGTTGAAACTGTTTCGGAACAGTGAGAACAGTTGTAAATCGTTAGATTTAAAGTTGATTATTTCTGTATTTTATGGCCAAGTCGTCTGTGTGTTTTGTTATCATAGATCTGGTAACAGGTTGCTCAAATTGTGTTGTTTTACATAAGCCGCAGAGCAAACAATCATTTACAAAGGTTTTAAAAGGGGAGACTCGAAGTTGATGACCAAAAAAGAGAGAGAAAGAAGGGAGTCTTTGGTTTTTTGTATAGCCCAATTAGAAGAAATAGGTCCTTCTAGTTTTAAGTTAGTAATCATAAGGTTATGACTTGAAAAAATTAAATTAATCACAGAACATAAGCAAAAAGTCGTTGTCTTTCTAAACAGAGACATGCATAATTCAGGACAACATTTTAAATGCCAATTACTTCGTATGCAGTCCAATATTTGGTATTGCCAATTAACTGAGACTGAGAGCGGAATCAATTGAATGAGTTGTGAAACCGACTAATTGGGCATATAGGAATTGTGGTGCACTTAGTACCACCAACACCAAAACCGACAACAGGTTGTCACAGCAACCTAAAAGCGAACTTCAGATTAACGCATCGTTGCACTGTCAAGTTGGCAATCAATGCTGAAATTTACATATATGTAGTATACATAGAGTCTAGGTATTATAGAAGGTGGCATAATTTAATGATATGCCTTTGGGGGTTGGAAAAAATAATAATTATAATTTTTAGAGGGTTACGTTTCTATCAAGCAACATGCAAAACTACAAGCAGCAAGTGGGTGAAATTATGTTGATAACAGTGGACTACCAAACACACCCATCAACCACAGTAAAAACCCCTGGTGACACTTTTGTGGTTAAGCAATTTACCCTTCAGTTGATTTTCGCATAGCAACCAACGCATAATTTATAATTGTCAAAGGAATTGCCTGGGATCGCTGCAGACCGCTGATTTATGGAATTTCATAAATTTTCACAGATTTTAATCGTTTGTAATTATGATTTTAAAGAGTGAGAGGGAGAGAGAGAGAGGAAGGCACAGTAACAGAGAAGTTGTTTTTTAAAAAATAGCATAGCTATCTGCTTTTTTGCAATTAATGTAGAGAGAAAAAACAGCTCAGGTAATATCCAGTCGAGGTTTCCTTAAATCGTTTATTTAATTTGATTTTTCGTCAATTGAATTACCGAATAAAACAGCGTGATATGAAAAAGTATTCGTTTCATTTAAATTCTATGTTTTTTTATAAATATTTATTTTTTTATATCCATTTGAAGCAGGCGAAGCAGACGTTCAGGAACATCAAGTATATGAAATGTGTTTCAAGGATTGCAACTTTCGTTTAATTGAAAGGATTTAATATTTTCTACTCAATATTACTAGTATCGTATGTATATAATGGTAAATATAGCTGTATAAAGATGTTTAGCAACGAGCGCACCTAAAAGTATGCAATAGTTTTTTTAAATAAGTCAGGTAAGCTTGAATCACGGGTGTATAATAGTCGCGGATAGTTGTTTTTTGTGTCTACCACTTGTTTGTACCACTCTCTCTTCTGCTCTTTCTTTAATTTTTATAAACCTAAAGCTCTAGACTAGACCGGAGTTGGGAGAACAGACGAAAGAAGCTGACGCAGATTGATTTTATTATTATGTTTTATTTCCTTGGAGACAAACTGTTCGCCCAAAGGACGCACTTTTTGTGAAACTTCAAAGAACTTTTGGCCACTGAAGTGTCCTTGTACATTGTGCATGTGTCGGTGTGTCCGCTGTGTGTATGTGTGTGCTTGGTCCTTCATACGGTCGTCGGCTTATGCGACAAATTTTTCATTTAGGTTGCGTTGCGTTTTATCGTAAGGCTTCGGCTCTCCATTTTCTTTTATTTTTTTTCATTTCGGCCTCAATTTGTTGGCCCAAAACATGAGGCACAATGTTGACGGCACTTTTGCGGCTGCTGCAGGATGAGGACCAAAATTGTGTCGAGAGGTTCGTGGGCAATCCAGTTGATAAAAAACTAAGCAAAAAAATAAAATGAAAAAAAAAAAAAAACATAAAATGTATCAACAACTTCAAGTCAAGTATCAGTGACATAGAAGTCCAACTCCAATTGATACTTAGACACAACAAAATACAACTAAAATGGAATTTGCGACTTTTGTAAACTCAATTAATAAAATAAAGTTTAAGAAATTTAAAACGAATTTAAATTGTTTCTTTACCTCAGAGATTTTTGTTTTTCTTTTGCCAAAATTAGAGATTTCAAATATGTCAAAATTTTCTTGTGTTTATTAGTCAAATAATAGCATTAAGTAAAAGGCAGCAGCTGTTTATCTACAATGTCTGATATATATGTTGAACTCTACATCAGTCCGCGTAGATTTATACGATACACTCTATATGTCATCTTGTATTTGTTGACACTCGCTATACCGCAGTGGATGCTACTCTCCATGTTCACAACCATGGAGCATATAATCTATACTTTAATCTGTTTCTTTGGATCCTTTGTGCTGTTGACTCTCATCCATTTGTTTGATACACTTAAGTATGAAATACCCTGGAATTTGTTGGCCATTCTCAGTTGCTATGAACTGATGACCCTCGGCATGGGAACCTTTGTGATGAATACAAATCTAAATACTATCATGATAACTGTTTCGCTGGCACTATTAATCTTTGGATTTGTACTCGTTATATGCTTCTTTATCATCATTGGATACAATTATCCAAATCCCTATAAGTTGGCAGCCCTGGCGGGAATTGGATTAATACTGATCACAGGCGTTATGTTTGCTGCTACCTTGTATCATTGGCAAAGTTGGATGGATCTGGTTTTGGTGCTCTTTATATTAAGTGTGCTCATTTTGATGATATCGCATGTGTTGATCTCTTTCAAGAATTTGGATATATTAATCAAAGCTGACTCGCTGCTGCTGGGATTTGTGCTCTATGTGAACTATGTGCTCATTCTGGTGGCCTGTTTCATATGTATCCAACGTTACCACAACGAGTACAATTCTCTAATAAAACCTGGCCAAAAGGCCTCACCTTATGACTGACGTGTTGGCATGCAAGGTTGCGACTCAATAACGCATCGAAGGTAACTTTCAATATATTATATATGTATATGCATACGTATATACGCATCATATATGGCATGATGGTGAAATGATTCATTCGCCTTTATCTTGCATCCCTTTTCTCCACTTCTTCCACAGTGCATGTTGCATGCAGCAGCCTCAATCACGTCGCATTCCCAGCGAGTTCTGAATCCGTTGTTGCTGAATTATTTGACTCTGAGTACGTGACTCTCGTTTTTATCTTAAAATATATATAATTTTTTTAATATTGTAGACTATCCTTATTTGTCAAATCAGATATTAAAGTACTGTTATTTGTTATATATTGTTTTTGGTTTTTTTAAAGACGAACAAATTATTCTCTGAAAATTTAGTTTATCACTGTACAATGGTTAATATTATGTTTTTGCTAAGTTTCAAAGATGATATTAAAGTTCGAAGAGAATGTTTCAGATTATATTTATATTGTTTGTAGCGAAAACAAGAGCAATTGAGGTATGGAAGAATGGTCAATTTAGCAACCCATAAATTAAACTAGAAAAATAGTTGGGCGTTAAATAAATGTCAATGACAATGTGCAGGATATGGAGAAGAGAGAGACGGGAATTGTGGGAGAGAGCAGCAATTGAAATTGAAGTTGTTGTTGATGTTGGGCCACAACGGATGCAATTCCTACAAAATGATAATTTATGATAATGATGCTTCCAGTTCCATGCAGAACACAGAACGCACACAAAACTGGACGCCGTGCAGCATAAAAATGAAGCGAGTGTAGGAAAAATTTTGGCGAGTTGCGTATGATTTTTGTCAAAATGGAGACAAGAGAAAGTGTGAGAAGAGAGAGAGAGAGTGAGAGAGAGAGGTGGAGGTGGAAGTGGAGGGGTAACAAGAATCGAGCCTCGCATATTTATTGATAATTTCCGTAATTTCAGCGACAAAGCAAAAACGGAAGTTATGCCATTTGCTGCACGCCTGCAAAAAGGACAACTTCGGACAATAGTTGCCGACGAGCAGGCCCGACACGAGGGTGAAGCTTTCAAGGGTAGTTGGGGGAGCGGTTGGATGTCGGTGGGTGCAGCAGAAGGGGAATCATTTTGAATGGCGGCCTATATCAAAGTGCCTATCGATTGCGTCGATTTGCCTTGTTATTGTCTATAAACGTCGCGTCGTCTGTGCAATTGTTTTGACTGCGTCTAGTATTTATGGGTTACGCTCGAGCAGAGACTACAACAAAAACAATAACAAGAACAAGCATAACAATAGTAAGAACAACAACAATGACAACTGGCCCATTGTTGTGATTATCATAAACATTAACAACAAAAGGATGACACTGTCAGTGGCAGTTGCTCTCGAGTCGTCTCTATTTGCGCATTCTAATGACCTTGAAAATTAGTTCCTACTTTGGAGCACGCCCCTTTTCCCTCCCCCTTCCACACCCACCTCTCGAGCATTGTGAAAAATAATTACGCATCATTATTGTTTATTTATCTTTTATTGCACATTAATTGCTTGCCTGCATATTAAGTCGTATTATATAGTGCGTTAAATAAATGCATTTATTTAAATGTCTGGCATATGCTTTCGTTTCAGACATATGTTGCGGATCTCGTGGTGCTTCCGCCTTGTCGGTAATTCAGGAACCAGCCAATAGTGCGGTCTATAAATGCACAGATAAATAGACACACAGACAGACAGAAAAGCATAGCGTTAATACGGATATTATGTCTTTTTTTTTGGCTTGTATGGCTTCGCTTGTTTAAAAATTTAATACAAATAACACATTCATATTCGATTTAAATCTGAATCAGCATTTCTCTGTCATGTGAATAAATTATAAGCGGATCACATCACGCATAAATTATAATACAAAATGTGCGAAAAATCAATGAACACATATATAACTTAAAGATTCGTGATATATTATTTAAAATGAGATTATAAACAGTTTTTAACGAAGTTTAGACAAATAACAACTTGTACATATATATGTTCTTAAACATTACTTTAAACTAACATAAAAAAAAGTTCATATATAACTATCATAATTTTGTCCATACTATCTAAACTCAATCTATTAAAAAGTGATTGCCAAGTTGCCGATGAGAACCAGCTAAAACTGCAAATGGCCCACAATGCAGTGAGATACAGGAACGTGTTGCTGCTAGTCATTTGCAAGAATTTAAAGTGCACTTTCAGTTGCATGTAAATTGGGAAATACTTTTGGGCTTATCTGTGTGGCAGCCACAGACACAGAAGTCGTCCGGGTGCGGCAAAATGGTGCAGCAAATGGAGTCAAAGTTATGGAATGCTGCAAGAGTGCGATTTCCGTCGGGCTTTAGCGGGGCTTCAAACTTTCACCAGGATAATGCGAACACCCCGAAAAAGGAGTGTTTGCCATAAAGTTATGTGCCTGCCAAAACAACAATAAAATAATATAATATAGCATCTTCTTTTTTTCTCTATTTCTTTTCTCACTCACGCGTTTGGCTGCGAAGCCCCCGAAAAACGTAGCGTCCATAAACTTTAAAGAAATATCGAAAGTTTTCGAAGCTGCAAGCAGCGCGTTCCGTGTTGCAAGCTGCGAACTGCGAGTTGCCAACTGCGAATTGTGAGATGAGCGCGCAGCGAGAGACACACAAAGGCTACAAAACTTATAACGAGAAAACTTTGGCACTTGGTAAATGCGCGATAAAGAAACAAACAGAGAAGCCGAGAAACAGTGAAGAGACGCTACGAAGAGAGCGAAGAAAGGCAGAAAAAGCAAACTGAGCTAAGCAGCAAAAGACGGGAGATAGTAGAGGTAGGCAAACTACAAGTGAAAGATGTGGCCAAGTTGATAGCACAGCACATGGAATTGCAGAAAACAAAATGAAAGAAAAATGCTCCAATGGAAGACAAGTATGGATTGAAGTTTACTAGTACCGAAATTTTTATGCTCTCCATTTATATACGACTAACTAAGCATAACTATGCTTAAAGTTAGTTAGGGTTTTATGAAAATAACTAAGAAAAGATTCCTTAACTATATTAGTAATCAAATATATTGAAGACAATCGGATTCGATAAGTAAGATTTCTGTATTTTCCTATCATTTTAAAAATTATAATATGTTAATCTAGAGTTCTGAAATATTTAACATATGAAATTCAAATTATTCATATTTAAACAAATTGAAATTAATATTTATAAGCCAAGAGTTAAAAAACATAATTATGGCTTCAAGTTTATTTGTATAAATAGTATGATTTCATAATTAATATTAAAATTGCATGATGTTAAACTTTTCCGAGCCTGGCGCACAAAAATCTAAGAGCAACTCTGGAACAGAAGAATTTACCAGCTCTGGTAAAAAAAAAACTTGAGTTACCACAAAGTTTTTTCTTACAATACCAGTTAAGGAATAGTGAAAGAGCACTTGGTGTATGGGTGAAGGAGAGGCAGTGCAGTGTGCCAGCAAACTCAAGGAAACTCATTCGCGCGTTTTAACTAACTAGAAAAGCAGGACCAAAAAAAAAACTATACGGAATATGCGGTAGAAATTATTATTTACGCACGGATGGTGTCATCTAATTACGAATTCATTTTAGCCCGGCTCACAGTACCAGCATCAACAACAACAACAGCAACAATAACAAAAGAGGTTGGAACAGGGGGGCAATGGGGAAATGAGGCAACTTTCTTGACGCTTTTCTGAAGACACGACGCCAACTTTCTTTTGGCTTTTGCGCGAAAAATTAACAAAATGCGCGCTGGCCAAACAAAATGGCGCCCGCTCGGACAATACACCTGCAGCAGTTGCTGGGCATAATGGAGGGTAGGTGAGGTGGGGGGCGGGAGGGCGTGACAGCGGCTGCTTTTAATGCAATATTTTCCAGCGTTTCTCTGCGCTGACGATAAAAAGTTTTATGCTGCACGCATTTTCTGCATTTTCAGCATTTTGCACTTCGCTTCTCGCGTTTTTCATATTTTGCATTTTAGCCAGGCCAAAGAAATTTCATGCTCTTTGAAAACTTGTTAAACTATGATAACCACAATGCTGGCCACCACACCACCATCTCACCTTTCCTTCTCTCCTAACAAATAAAAAAAAAAAGAAATAGGAAAATAAGCAGAGCCAGCACAAATAATAATAATAAGCAAGTTGAATTCCAAGGCTCGTACTCGTTAACTTGCTGCTGTGTAAAAGTTAAGAAATGCATAAAATTTGTTAACAAGCAAAATATAATCAAAATAATAAGTTGTATGTAGAAGAAGAAGAAGAAATACGGTATAGTATGGTACCTTATGCAGTTGTTTCTTTTGGTCACCCAAGCCATTTTCTTAGCGGAAATAACTAACAAGCGTCAATTTTGTACAAGATTTTTCTACAGGTTTTCTACTATTAACAATCTTTGCATTTAGCTGGAAAATGCATTGTTTGCCAACAGAATTCCCAACAGCTGCCATTCTTGTTATCAAAAAAGCTTACTAATGAGAGCCAACAACATTACTAAGGATTGTTGTCGCTGATTACTGATTACATAACTTTCAGGAGGGGCTTATACTATTTCCAAAATTTAACAAACTTAATTTTATATACTTATAACTAATAAGTATATATTATATATTATATTAAAAAAAATTAAATTAAGCAATGAAATTCATAAAGACCCTAAAATTTATTTAAACAAAATGTTTAAATATCACTGTTTACTTTTTTCACTTCTATGAATCATATTTTTGTCTGTCTTATTCTGTACAAAATTAAGCTTTGCCTAATCAATTTTGAATTACTTCTCAAAGCTTTAGCAATTTGTGTAAATATTTTAAATAATTTTTAAAACTGCATTTTATTTGTTTATTTTTTCGCAGCTCAATCAGTTTTTGCGGTTTCATTTTTAAAGCTATGTGTTTTTTTGTTGGTCTTCATTTTGGTTGTGGATTGTTGCTGCTTTGACCACTAATTACATTTTAATGTAAATTAATGAATGTGCGCACTTAACTTGGCCACATTGGCTGCGGCTGTTTTGGCCTGTCAACTGAGCAACGGGCCAACAAGATGAAGTGTGTGGTGAGAGGCAGCGGGAATGGAGAATGCGTTCCAATTCTTCAACCAAGTTGAGTTCGACTGACTCAGAGTTCCATAGATTGGAAGAGAGAAGCGAGACACTTGGCTCATTAGCTGCCGGGTCGCATTGAAAGGCGGTTGAGTGAGATTTTTGCCTTTGCATTTTTTGTGATAAATGATTCAAAATTAACGATGCTGCTGTGGACGGACTTGGCTTCATGGTATTGCCAAATTGACAGCAACCTCAAATCGTGATTGTCTTACATACAAAATAAATAAAAAATTCCATAAAAAATAGTTTAACATTGCTCGAGTAAGTAAGAAATTTTGATTCTAAGTTAATTTTTCAAATAGTAAAGTAAAAAGTTGTTTAAATAAAGTTGTTACAAAAATATTATATAAAAATATGTAGTAATTACTATAATGTTAAGAAAATAATCAAGATTGATTTAATAATAAATTAAACTATTCCAATGGCTACCTTTAAAATTATTATTTTCACAAACCTATTTTCTTAAAGTTTTCCTGTTTTAGTGTTTCATGAGTAGCTTTCGAAAGTACTTTCCCACTGCAGTGATTAGAGTATTTCCCATTTCGCTACGCTTTTGAAAAGGGTTTTGAATATGTTTCCAGCTTTTTAAGCAGAGCTTCATCATTTGCATATCAAGCCATTAAATTCAGTGCCACAATCAGCTAATTTTGCACACATTTTGATAAGCTTTGTTGCCGTCTTTGTTTTTTGTGTTGATATTAAAAATATTTTATGCCTCCGCCGGGGATGCATTTTCATCTTTTTCCGTGCTTTTCTTTTATTTTTTTTTTTTTTTTTGGCTTATGCGCATGCGACGCCTGTTTGTTGTTTTTGTTTCGCTTTATCCCCTGTTTACTTTTTTTTACACCTATGTATGTGAGATTGACAGGTGTGGATTGTGGGTGGCACATTAGCACACACACAGATACACATGTGATAATTATGCGCGGCATGCACATCATCGTCATCGTCAGCATTTTTATGATTATGCTCGTAATATGCTACTCGTGTTTCTTCACCCATACCCATCCCCTCTAACGTTTGTCATACCCCGCGCCAATTAGCTAAATTGTGTGCTATTTTCAATTTTTGAAATTTTAGCGCGCTTCTGCCTTTGGCTCTCTATCTCTGTCTCTGCCCCTCTATCACTGTCTCACTTTTCTACTCAGACTCTGGCTGCCTTCCTGGTTGGCTTAAGTGGCTGCCACAACTGCCACAAAAACAATAGCTAACTGCGATTTGTTGCTGTTGCTGCTGCTGCTGCTGCCACTCGCCCCAAAAATTAGTCAACTTTCAAGATGGCGTGTGAGCGAGTGTATGTGTGTGTGTGTGTGAGAGTAACGGTGTGAGGGTGTGTCCATTAGCAAAATGGAGCAGGCTATTTTTGATTTAATGAGCCATAGACTAATGGATTTTTTTATAGACTATAGAGTGTAGGTGTCTGAGTTTCCAACACGTGCGCCATTCAAATTGGTTTAGATTTTAGCGGTATGCAAATAATTGCTAATAGTTTATGGCCACGAGGGCTGCTACGTAAGTTATTCAAATTGATATAACAATATTTGAAATTCACTTGTTTTTGGATTCATTATGTTAACTAAAGCTTTTGACAAATGTGAACACTAATTGATCTAGTACTATTGATTTTAATATAGTAATAATAATAATATGGAATTTTTAATTTAAACAAAGTCTCGACATTAATGTTTATCCTGTTTTTCAATCAAGCGTTCCTCTGTTTAGCATCTAAGTACTTCGAATTTCAACAAGTTCGTTTCAAAATTACGATTTTATGCAACAAATAGCTACAAATACAACACATTCTCAGAATGGTTTTTTTTTTAAGACTTTTTAGATATTTTGTTTTACAGTCTGAATCCAGCATAAACTACAAAATGGTAACGAAAATAAACTACAATATGGTAACCTACAGTATGGTAATACTTTTTGTACTCAAAGAGCAACCCTCGCCATCGGAAACTTCCTCAACTTTCTTAGTATTTGCTAATGGACCGTTTGTCATGATGAGTCTCCAAATAAGGAAGCATTTGAGCTCTTTGGCATAAGTATGATAAATATGGCATCATATTTTGTTGATGACATTTTTCCAGAGTAAGATATTTAGTTCGAAGAATGCTCATTGTCTGGTTGTTGACAGTATCTGTCTTTAGATTGAAAAGATTTTTAAGATGTTGCAAGCTTCAAAACAATTCTGAATTCTGGGTAATACCAATTAACAGGGAATGAAGGTAAACTGATTCACTCATTATAATTTAAGAACATTTCATTTTACACAAAAATTTATTTATCTTAAAATTAAACTGAAACTGTTACTGTCTAGCCGGACTGTTAGTTGTGGGAATTTCAACTTATCCCAAACAAAAGTGTGTGCTCAAAAATAATACAATAAGTGAAGCGAAATTAAGGACTAGTCAGGGGCAACCCAGAAGCCAACTGACTAACCGAATTCCATAACCAGAATCTCAACGATTCTAGGGTGTAAACTGGAAAAAATAAACAAACAAATGCCTCATTACATGCGAAATTAAATTTAAATGTTTGCTTAATGTGATTCCACAGTTGCCCCCAGGAGCTCGGGGCGATCAGGGTGAAAAAGGTATGTGGCCCAACAACAGCAACAACAACGAAAAAAAAACAGAGAGAAAGAGAGCAGAATAAAGAAGTTGTAGCCAAAATGAGAAGGAGCCAACCAAACAAACCCAAGCACATAAAATATAATTTCATTTTTGAAGCCCTGGGCTAACCAGGGTGCAGCATTCCATGATGAGGTCGGGTGGCGTCAACGCATGCTTAGAAATATTTCTGGTATTTATACCCGTTATTCGAAAAGTGAAAGTATATAGAATTTATTTTATAGTTGTACGAAACATAGAAAGCTTTATAACAAACTCTTGAATATAAGTAAGTTTGAAGTTTAAGTATATCAATCAATTTATTGCATCAAACTAAAGTTATAAGTACTTATGGTTTTTAAGAAAATCAAACGCCTAAAAGTATGCAGTTCGTGCTGATAGCTTTTTTGAATTTAAAATGAAGTAACAGGTATCACGCAGTCGTTATTATTCTGCATTTATTTTAAGCTTTTTTCTGTATTTTCACTCAATGTGGGATGTTGCGACTGAGTGGAGAAATTAGAATTTTGTGTTTGCGGTCGCCGGTAGACGCCGACGGAAGCCGCTGGCGCTGTGCGGTGTGGCTGCATTTCCTATCCGCAGACAGAGCAGAGACGCCCGCCCATTTTCATAGCGAAAAATTTAATATATTTTTCTTGGGCGTCAGGGAAAAATCATAATAATTTCAATATTTTCTTCTTTTTTTTTGCTGGTGCTGCTGCTGCCTGTCAGAGTGACAGAGTTGACAGCGTGGGGCGTTTATTTGACAGCCGCCAGAGGGGGATTAGAAGCGGTGCTTGCGACACCGCAGCCGTCACAACAGCCAACAGCGTTCGCTCAATTAAAATATATAATTTTTGTCAAATAATACCGAAAAAAGAACTTAAATAACGAACTGGTCTGCACTGGACTGGGTAGCTGGGTATTTCACATGCCCATAAATTAAAAACTTAATAACGAGTGTGGCGTAACGCTCACAAAACCAGGACATGCCCAATACGCACATAGCTCCTGTCCTGTTCCATCCTGTTCACATCACATATTCCCTTCGGTTCTCTCACACTCTCACTCTCTTCCCTTCTCCCTCGGTCTGCTGCAGTTGGGTATGGGCTCATCCTGCGGTAGCAATAAATCGCTAACAGCAAATAAATCAACGCGTATAAATTCCAATGTTCAGCGACGAGTCTGACCCGACTTTATTTACGACATTGCGACAAAGACACTTATGGCAAAATGTTACGCCGGACAGTCAAATAGTAGAACAGGGTACAAAAAAAAAAAACAAGATCGAAATGAAACAAATAGCGTTACAAACTTTATATAGAACGAACGGAGGTCATGCGTTTTGGAATCCAATTTGTTGAAATTGAATTTCAGCTTGTTGTAAAACCTATAAAAACTTAGTTTAAGGAACTACAAGTTTATTATATATGTATTTAAAATAATTTCAACTTACTTACAGATCACATTTGATAATTTAGTATATAAATTATAACGAAATTTGGTAAAAATCGGACTGTTTTTTTTATGCATTCGTAAATTAGTATAACTTTTTAAATATATAAAACATTGTTTAAAATTAATGTGGTTATACTGCTAACTTGTCTATTATTCTAAAGTAAAAAGGTGAATTTAGTGGAAAAAAGCTGATTGGATTGAAAAATCAGACCCTACAAAGATTCAGCAGTTTAATAAGCCAAACGACCAAAAAGCAGTTAATATCCCCATATATATAGCATGTTTTAGAACACACATAAGTTTATGTACATATATTTTTGGTGTTCTAGAAAATAATGAGAAGAAAATTCGTATCCATGTGGGCATACTACAGTCAATGAACATGAAAAAGGTTGACCTCAGTGTCGTGGCAATGGGTCCGCATTCATATGAATATGGCGAAAGGCATGGAAAAATGTCAGATACGTTGTTCGTGGTTAACCAGAAGCAGTTGCCAAGGGTTAAACGGGTTAACCCCACTATGCGAAACAGAAAACAGAAAAAAGAAGTATAAATGAAGGGCAAAAGGATGAGCTGAGAAAGGTGTGTTGTGGCTGCCAGGCGACGAGTATATTTGGCACATTAAAACAAAAGGATGCCGTGTGCTAGGCAAATAGACAAAAGGACATATACATATACACATATGTGAAAGGCGCCAAATCAAGCGCTGATTTATGAGCAGTCAAAGGATTCTGCAGGAACTCAGAGCAAAAATGTAGAAAAACAAAAAAATTCAAGTCGGAAAACTAACAAGGCGCACATATTAACACCCTTGTAAATGTGTAAAACCGCCGTGAAACGTATGGAAAACACAATAGGAGCGACAGAGAGCGAAACAGGGAGCTAGAGAGAAAGTCAACAAATCAAAACGGCTGTATATGAATCCTGAACCCGTTCCCTAACCCGTCAACTATTAGTTGAGCCACTCGGCGCCGCAAATTCCCAACTACGGTGATAATTTATTTATTTGGGATTATTTATTGCACATACATCATAATTTTGTGCCTCTGACGGCAACGCCCCGACCCAACCAAGACTCTGGAAAATATTTTATTGCGACTTGGTCTAGGTACAAGCAGAAGATGTATTCCTTTCACATTTTTTTCTCTCTTTGCCTAAGCCAAAGAAGAAATATAACATTTTAACAATGAAGGATGCGCCATAAATTAAAAATTCCAAACTTAAAAACGTAACAATAAATACACGACGATACAACGGCAAACGGGACATGCAGTTGATTTATTTCTGCTTTTGGAAAATCTCAACTGAACCCAGACCAAAGCACTCAGTTGCACTACCAATCGCAGTCCCAATCCCAGTAGCAGTCCCCTTCCCAGCTCAGTTGCCAAAGCCAGAACTCAGTCTGATCTCCCATGGATGACGACGCCAAGGTGGTGCTCAAACAGACGGAAGTATTTATTTCATAATCGTTATGAGATAATGAACAAAGTCTTAAAATATTGCTAGATTCGGCCAGCCTGCAGCAAACAGATCATTCACGCAATATCATTCGACATATAACTGGACAGTTTTTTCATAACAATAGACAGAGCATTAATGAAATAAATAAATAAAACTAGAATTCATGCATTTTGTGTTTTGGTTATATATTATATTTGTAAAATATTTTACAAATAGGTGACTAGGTATTTTGGAAAGTTTTGTAAATATTAATATGCATTATAATACATATATTTTGTTTTATATATAATATAATAATAAATACAAAAATATAAAGAAATACTTTTAAATATCATAGTAATTTCCTTCAGAATTAAACTATGAACTTAGTTTTAAGCATTTATAAATCAACTCTAGACGTGAATGATATAGCAAGAGCGCACCAAAAAGAAGAGAAGTGAAATATGTCAAAGAATGAAAACCGAAAACACATAAAATACGTGGCGCATATTAAATTCTTATAAAATCAGGACGCAGGATACGCGGCAATGTGCGATTCGAGGCGATGCGGTAGGGGCGAGGATACTAGGGGCGCTGCCATTGTTGTAGATACTTTTATGATGCTACATACCTCCGTTGCCATTGTCTCCCTCTTGCTCTCACCATGTCTATATCACTATCAGTGCAGATGAACCTCCTGCTGATGCCACGCAGCGCAATATTAAAAACTTGTTGCTAATAAAAGATACGGATATGGATACGGACACGGCTGTCAAAGCAGTGGTTGATCATCATCATGTTTGATGATGATAATAATATGATGACATCAATGACATTTGCTGCGGTTCAATAAATTCGCAAGCGGCTGGAAAGAATACTCCATAGAGCAAAAAAAAAAAAATATTGTACTACTGACATGTTCATAGCGCCTAAGTAGGCTGGGATTCACTGCGCATTTAATTGTTATATGGATGTATGGATATGGTTATATGGATACGGATATGGGATGGCAATTGTCAACACGAAACGCTTCTCATTCAACAGTCAACCGCTGGGACATTGCCTCAGTTCAGTTCAGTTCAGTTTAGCTTTGAGCTGGGTTTGGGCTCGGTTTTCCCTTGGATCGGGTGTTGTTTAGATGCCGGATAATCCATTGCGCCGTTTTTGATTAAAATGACATGACACTCTGCCGCTCTCTCTCTCTTTCATACACACACTCGACTGTATACAATTTACAGCTTAGCATAGAGTGAAGCATTTTGATTTGAATTGTCTATAAGCTGCTACGTTTTTCCCATTGAAGTGCCAAAAAGCGCACTTTGCCCATAGCCTCTTTTTTGTTTATAGCTTTTTTTTTCTGTTTTTGCATATTGTTGAGTGCGCATTTTAGTGAAAGGATTTATGCCCGATGCTGCTGCTGCTGCTGCTGCACTGTTAGTACTATTTGTTTAGCCGCTTAGTTTAGCATTTAGCATGTGCCCATTGTTCTAAGCCAAATAAATTGTGGCTCGATTTCTGACTAGTCCACAAGCCGTTTGAACTTTTGCTGTAAGCCTGTTTGTTTGATTTCTATATGGTAAGGCTAGCGGGCTCAAATGATTGCTATTGGTTGTTCGCAAAAGTTAAAGCCGACTTTGTAAGCAATTTAACATTCAAATTAGCTACCTAAATAAATAACAACCTAATTTTAATAAATACGAAAATAAAAAAAGGTTTCAATAACTAAAACGATTAGTTTTCAAAATTGTAGAATGTATTTCATTCTTGGTTCTAAAAAATTATTAAAATTATTAATAATTATTAATTCGTAATTATTCTTTGAAAGAAAAAAGCTGGACTCCGTTCTTAATCATTTTAAAACGTGCTTACTCAATTATCAAATAAATTTTTTTGTATTCTCTACTACCACGAGGTGCTTGAATGTCCGGTGCAACCAGACACGATGTTCGATAACGTCATCGCCAATGCAAATAATACGACCTGTGGTTTATAGCTATGTAAATGAAGTATAGATTTTAGTATTATAAAATAAGTCCAGCTTACCTAGTATAGAGTTAGAGACGGATTCATTTACTGGATGTATTGCCTGGTTGAGAACACGATAGGCCCATTGAAAGGCCTGTTTAATGGCTACTATTCTATAGCTGCCACGCCCCAAGTCGTTGTTGGGTTGCATAGGATCGCGTATACTTAACGGTAGACGAGGATCGTCACGCATATAGTAGCCGTTATCGGCAACCGATATTTCAATTTGCGAGTAATTGAATCGTAGTCCATACAGCTCGAAGAATTCCAGAAGTAGAACACCAAAGTTGGTCTTCTCATTGATGGCATCACGCGGATGGAGTTGCAGAAAGTTAACACACATCACGATCAAGGAGTACGAGGAGATGCCACCTGTGTAGACCTCGTTAAGGCCACGTTGCTGTAGAAATTGCTTGAGAATCATTATCAATTTGCCAATTCCTGGAAATTCACGCTTAAACAATTTGATTAGCTCTGCGCATCGTATACCATTCTGCATATTAAAGGATATATCCACTTTTATCTTGGTCACACAATCGGTAAACTTAATTATCGGCACCAGAGCCTTGTCCACGACAATTGTGGTGCTACTTTCGGAAAAGCCACGTGCAATAAGTTCGGACTCCAGAGTGCGCAGAGGCAAATGTTCCCATAAACCTACAAATATATATGGTAAATATATCTACAAAGAATTCTGTCCTATATATGTAACTCACCCAGCACTACTATATCAATATCGGAGTTGGGCAACAACAACCCGGTCCGAAACGAGCCAAAAATCTCAAGCACTGCCTGCGGCCAGAGATCGTGGATCAGTTCTTCGATGCGACTCACAAGTTCGTTGCGTACCATGTGCTCACAAGGTGTGGGTAATATGTAGGTATAGAAATGTTCAATCTCCTCGTGCAATTTAATAACACCAACGCCGTAATTGTAGTTTGGGTTTACCCATGGACATCCTTTGTAATGGGACATTATTTCCAATTGTCTTTACGTTCGAAAAATTACAAATTGTGCAAATAAAGACAAAACAAAATCTACAGCGTTGCCACTTGACTTAACACCTCCCGTTTGCACGAAACTAAGTTCTTGGCGTTGCCACCTGATCGTAAACGATGATTAAACTTAGAGATGCGAGCATATTAATCGGGTAACTAGCAACAAACACAACCAAAAAAATGGATTGAAAATTTAATTTTTAATTCTTATTGTTTAGTTTTCTAACTTCAAATTTTTGAAAAAAAAATACTAATAAAAACTATAAAGGTTTTCAAAAACTTTTAACTACGAAAAATGTGTGTATATTAAGAATATATATATTTTTTATGTGATCAAAAATGAGTTTTATAATTGTTGTTTCATAAATTTGAGAAAATCCAAGACAAACAATCAGAAGAAGCCCAAATTATATCCCCAAAATTAATATAAGTTCCAAAGAGAAACACACAGGTCACACAAATAAATCAAAATCTTTGCCTAATTGCAACCAGTTTAATGACATTAAAATGCCAATCAATTATTTAGAAATCCACATGAGTAATCATTTAGAACGTAATTATAATAATTGCCGTAAATTGCATATGCCAAAAAAAAAGAATAAAACTGAAAATGAAAACAAACAACAACAGCAGGAAGCCAAATAAAAGTTGAGACGAAAAAAAAAAAAACGAATAAAATAATAGCAGCTATTGTCTCAGCGAAGCTGCAGGGCGGCTCTAGGGATTTTTTTTTTTGGATTTTGCATGTGAGTACCGCCCATTGTAGCAATGCCCACGCCCACATCCTGATCCACGCCCACTCCCTCACCCACACGGACACAGGCAGCAGATTGGGAAGCCGCAAACACACATGGGAATAAACGGCTGAGACTTGGATTTCAACACCAAACTTATTAGAGTTTCCGACGTTGAAATTACTTAATCAAAGTTGGATTATCTGCACTGCAGCCCTGGCAAGTAAACAGGAGCAAAAGATTTCAATTGGAGTATGGAGTATATATGGAGATTGGCCCTGGGCATTGTGTGGCTTCCATATGAATTAAAACCGCCAGCGCCCAAAAGTCGGTAGTAAGTTTGACAGATTTCCAGCAAGGGCTTGGGCCGTAAAGGGGGCAAAAGGAACTACAACAGCATGGGGCATTTGGCATACATACTATAATAAGTATAAGTATAAACCATCTCCAACTCTCTCTTTACATCTCTTCCTCTTCATACTTTGCAAAACCATTACAGGCTCAGCTGAACTAAATTAAATTCCATGTCTAATGCTCGCACAAGGATTAGGCCAAACAACGCCTCATCACCTCCGTTGCCGTTGCCTCGTTGCCTCGTTGCCTCAGACGGGTAATATTAAATAATTTTCCGTCGGCTTCACACACACACACACACACACACACACACAGAGCCAAGCAGGCAGAAAGAACTCGCAGGACACATATGCCATGAATTCGTTCATTGTTTTGCATCGAGTGGAGTGCCAGGCTGTATCATCAGCACTCGTAGCCACAGATTAAAGTCTCCCGTGGCGAACTTAATATAAAAGCGCAGGACGCAGCTAGGACGAACCAGGACAACCAGCCAAGAGGTATCCAGAATGTACAGCTCAAATCTTTTTTCGAGTGCGAGACATTAGCAGCATTAGAGCAACAACAACAACAACAGCTATCGCATACAGATAACGCATATGTTTAGTTGTATTGGAGCAGGACTTATATTACTTATATACTGCAGAAACCCACAGTGCTTGCTCCCCCTCCGCTCTACCTCATCATCATCTTCATCATCTTCAGAGCAAAGAGCTAGTCGAGCGCCAAATAATCAAAGGACTTAAGTCGGCTCAGCCGTTCAAAAGCGCCGCAGTTTTTGGTTTGGAACGTATCCAATAAAACAAAAATAAATATGCCACCATCTGTGTAGAGAGTATCTTGGGAGTTTAAAGTAGTATAATTCTCACTTTTTCCCCAAAAGTAGCATTGAGTTTAGCCTGATAAAAAAGAGCTATGAGAAGTTTTGAAGCTAGAACGATTTAAAGGACAGTAATTATTAATTTCATCGACGTTTGTCAAGAATGAAGCATCTGCAACCTCATAAAAAATATACATATACTCTTGATCAGTCATACCGATTAAGATATGGCCGATCGTACGTCTGTCAAAACATCTGAATTTTAGAAAGGCAAGAAATATCGGTTCAACATTGAAATTTTACATAAAGGACATTTTTATTTCTAAAGATATTTTAACCCAACTTGCATATGTGTATTTTTTTCTATTTGCCAATCATATTTGGTTACAATCGAATGATATATCATACTATTTATTTTTTTTTTTTTTAAAATTTATTTTTTTTTGTTTTTTTTTTTGTTTATTTGTGTTTCATTGGGTGCATCCATTTCTTATGTTTTTGTATTTGTTAGTTTAAAAATTGCACTAAATAAACTTAAAATGTGTTATTTTCAATTTTTAAATGAAAGTCTATAACAGTTTTATATAGTTATAAAGATGTCTTTCAAAATAATTTGTTTGAGACTTAATGCTTATGTGTTTTTAAAATTTAATGAGTTGCAACAACAAAGCCGCATTTTTAATGAAGCAAAAAACGGCAATTACTCACATTTATCAACACTATTGCAAATGGAAATGGGAGTGCCTTATAATCAGAGGGAGTGGTAGATTGAGGACCATAGCTATAGTCGGAACGAGCATAAAATCGCTTAAATGCAAAACTCATTAAAATAATTGCAAAATGCAAAAGTATAACAAACTCGTAGAAGGATTGAAGCGGGCGGTATGGGGAGGGAAAGAGTGAGAGATGGAACATACACAGAACGCACACTCATTAAACCAACCATAAATAATTAACAAAACAATTTATTTTCAAGGATATACATATATGCAGGACGATGAACATGCTGAAGAAGGCGGTTGCTCTCCTCTCCCTCTGTCTGTAATTGAGACAGCGTAAGAGTGAGAGAGAGAGAGAGAGAGAGAGAAAGAATGCATTTCGTATGCTCTATGCAAACTTCAAAGCTCATTTATGCTATGCGTCTGATGATGTCAAAGATGAAAAGCCAAAAAAATCTCTGTACTCTGTGCTCTGTACTTTGCAAACAAGTCCAACGTCTCTCGAAAAAGTCAACAAACTGCCGGCATCGTTGGCCACTGATGCGCGATATCTGAAAACACTTAGCCAAACACACATGACGCATACGCCACGTGGTACGTATGATATGGTATGATGTCGTCCATATGTGGTCTAGTCCACTGTGTTTATGTTTTTGTGTGTGTGTGTGTGTAGTTTGCCAGTCATTAAAAGTAAATAACCTCAAAGCAAGCGGCAGGCACCCTCAACTGCCACTTGAACCACATCAACGTTAGCCTGTTTTAAGCCTGGCCAGAAAGAAAGAAATGCCCTTATACTTTGCCCCTATACTCCTCCCCCACACCATCAAACGATCTGTCATCATGGCCATGTCCAGTCTCTCAGTGCTTCAGTGCTTCAACATGGCTCACACGTGTCGCCCGCGTTCTTGTGTTGCTGTTGTTGTTTGCCATTTGTCCGCAAACACTTGTAATTAATTGCGCATGGCCGGCAAAAGTCAACGTTACCATTGCCTGCTCAGTCAGCCCACTAAATGACCCTCTCCACCGCTCCTTTCTCCCCATTCTGCTGACCTCGCCTCACGGTGCTCACTGTGCTCATATTTGTTCCTGTCAGCTAAAGGTTATGTGGGTGCCAAAGTGCTTTGCTAGCATCAGGTGTGGCCTAGAACATGGCCAGATTAACATTCAAGCTGTAAATGTAGCGAAAACTTGGCAACTTGTATATTATTTTCTTAGTGGAGAAACAGAAATGTAAATGGCAATAACTTTCTGCATCATAATATTTCATACATGTTAACACCAGATCATAACGAATTACATTTAAATAAAGAAAATATTTAGGTATCGAAAGATGTTCAAAAATTGAATTTGATTCGATATTAAATTGATTTAATTCTGATAATATGGGATACGCAAATAACAAAATATATTTCTGATATTTTAAATTTTTTTGTACATTAATAGCAACCGTATAATAAACATTGTCTGTATTTTCTAAGTAATAAATTAAATATATTTTGTATCTATTACTGACTTTAATTAGTTTGAATAGCATATTTAACTGTTAATTGTTGAAGCCTATTTAGTTAATTTTTTGACATTAACTTGCAGTGAGAGACTGATACATTCATTGTTGGATTTGAGAAGCATTTGTCATGCTCTAAACGAATTTAGCATAATTAATTGCCGTGTTGAAATGTGTGCAAATGGAGCGACTGCATTGCCCCAAGGCAACTTCAGGCACTGCTCCGTCTCAGAAGGAGGCACTTCATCAAACGCCGAAGCTATGCAGCAACATTTCAGCCCTGTGTGTTTACATAATGCAGCTTCATGCATTAGCTCGAGTCTGAGTCTGACTCTGAGACCGAGACGGAGACGTAGACTGAAATTGAGTCAGAGACTGAGAGTGAGACTGAGGTTGGGTTCTTCGGTAGCAATGTCCTCGTCACTAGGGTGTTCTCATTAGCACGACTCAAGAGCAATTCGCCCTCGGGGAACTATTTAGCACACACACAAAACAGCACAGAGAATGAAGCAAAAAAGAAGCGCTTTTAAGTGCTTCAAAACACGCTATATAAATACGACAATTGTTGAATTATTATTCTACTTTTACTTCTACTTTATCCTTAGTCTACCAGCATTGTTTGGCAATTGGAATGGCGAAAATTGGATAGGTCAGGCCAAAGTATTTATTAATAATAATCTTTTACTTATTAACGGATTCTAACTTTTATATTTTAGATTACAAATTTTAAACTCAAAGCTTTATTAATTTAAGTTATCTAAACAAGTCTTTAGTAAATTTTTTTCCCATCAGAAAATCTCTTTAATTAATTAATTATAAAATTGCTTGAAAAAACTAATGATTTTTTTAAAACTGTGTTTAGTGTTTTGTTTTTATTAAAACTTTTTGTTAGCAGATCTTGGCACTGCGACAAAATGCACTCGACGCCTTTTGCGCATCAATCGACACCGACATGGCCTTAAGTAGGCGAGTTGGCCAAAAGAGTTGACAGAGGCCAGAGGGTAGAGGGTAGTGCTAGGGACAAAGGCAAAAGCCGGGCCAGAGGTGGCCACATCTCCCTCGAATGAGTAATTAAAAACATTTTTCACTTTGCGTTTTCTTCTTTTTATTTTCATTTTGTTCGCGACACTTTTCTGTGTTTTGTCTAACGCGCTTTTTATATGCACAAGTTTCAGCTGCTTTTTCACAAAGTGCACCCCCTTTTCAGTTTTTATGTCTATGCCTTTTTCAATTAAAAAACTAAGATGGTTTTTGAGTTGTTTTCCACTGGATATACAACAGTTATCTAAGATATTTAATGCGCTACGTATAGTAATAAGTTAAGAGGTAAAAGAAATTACAAACAGTTCTTTGTTGTTTATTTTAAAAAACTAATATTAATCATACCTTTAAAAACAAAAAAATTTAATTTATTAGTTTGCCAAAAATATTTTAAATTAGTTGTTGCTAAAAAAATATATAAATTTTATTAATTTTTAAAATTTTTAGCTTAGTTCTATCAATCTATTTCAACATTCCCATTAAAAGTAGCGCATTTGCTGAACCCATAAAACTCATTCATTTGTCGTTTCAACTGGCATCTCAAAAGTGCCAGCCTCAAGTGCAGGTTGCAGCAAACTAAGTTGTTGTTGTTGCTGTTGCTGTTGCTGTTATTATACTCATTTGATGCACTAAGTTGTGTCAGTGTGTTTTCTGTCACCTGTTTTAACACTTGAAGCATGGAGGCAGCCGCCAAACAAGCTAATTAGTATGCAAAACACATTAAGTGGCAACCAGCAGTGTTGCCGCAGTACTCAGTGTCACAAGGGGGCGTGGCTACGATAGGTGCTGACTGGCGGGAGGAGGCAAACCGAATCGCATACCTCTCGGGGGAGGCCAGGTTATGGCATTGTTTGCGCAACCTACAAACCATTTCAAATGGAAATTTCTAACATAAAAGCAACGCGCTGTAGCAGCAAATATTGACAACCTTCACCTTCATTGATGCCCATAATTAGTGCACAAAACACAAATCGTGCAAAAAAAAAGAAAACACAGAGAGAAAAAATCATTGCTTGACGCTTGGGAGCAGTTTATTAATCATACGCCCTGTTTGACGCAGTCTCATTTTTGCCAGGAATGTGGCTCTATTCAGTCTGGTTGGTGTTGGTGTTGGCGTTGGTAGCTGACTGTGTACTAATTAAGCCTTCGATTAATTTACGCCTTTTGGCCTCAAACGTCAGCGTGAAAACAAAGAAAATTAAAAGCTCGCCCGAACTTCAAAAGCCGGAAACGGGTCGACGTCTGCCATGGCCCAAAGGCGGCTGTGAAAATGCGTTAATGATGCCATCATCAACATTGCCATCAACACCCGACTGGTGACACTGTCTGGCTTAGTGGCTACCTCTCTCTCTCACTCACTTGCTGTCTCTTTCTCCTCTTCATCGACTGTCTCCTGCTGCAGCTCCAACTTCAACGACATCAAAGCGTTAAAGCTTGGGAATTGTTGACACACCGGATGAACGTACCGCTCTGTACTTGCAGAACTCTTTCCCTCTCTCTCTCTCTCTGTCTCTCTCCCTTTCTCTTTCTCTAGCTCTTTCCCACTCAACTGTCAGAGTATCTGTATATGTGTGACATTTTTTTTAATACTCTGACTGCTGCGCTTACTGATAAGCCTGGGGATTTTATTATTTCGTTTCTTTTTCCTTTTTTTTTTGATTGTTGCTTATTTTTTTATTATTTTCATATTCCCGTGAGCTGGTTGTGCTGCTGTTTGCATTTCGTTTAATGTTTCTATGCCGCGGGTGTTGAAATTTCAACATTGATAAACACTGACAATTGAATGCTAATTTTAGGTGCCAATTGATGTTGGGACTAATAAAAATGGAAGATTTAGGGCAAAAAAATGGATTAAATATAAAAAAATTAAATTTATAAAAAATATTTGAATAATTTTATTTTTAACACTCAATAAATGTTTAGTGCAAATAAATAAAATATACAAAAAAAAAAGTCTTAAGCCAATAAATTTTAAAACAAATTTTGTAGCTAGGAATTTTAGTTTTGAATATAGTTTGTTTTCAATATAACTTGACTTTCAGAAATAATTTAAGCAGCTCTCTTTGGAATAGTATTATGTTAAGTCTTTTATAAAAAGAACAAGTTGGAAATGTGCTGATTTAAGTACAAGATAATTCTGTCAGTGTACTCCATTGTAGATATAAACGTAATGTAATTGGGTAATACATTAAATAAATGTATGAAAACACTCTTAAATATCAATCGTTTTGCCGTCATTCTGTATATGTAATTTAGCTACCACAATTGCTTATTAACTGAGCCAACTAACTAACCAATTTCGGGCCCACAAACCAGCGAGCCATTATGCTAGTGGGTGGAATGGTGTGGTGTGGTCTGTACTACAACTATAGCTACTACCAAATCCTAAATCAAACTAACCACGACGCACATTATGCGAACCTTTGCAGAAATCCAACTAAAACCCACAAAACGCTAACACAACAGACTCTCTAAATGTATGTGTGTGTGTGTGTTTGGGAGTGTGCTTTGAATTTGCGGAAATGAATTGGTATTTAATTAATAGTTTTACCCTGATTAATCTGCCCTGCACGCCCCTTCATGGACCGCATCGACAAAAGGTCTACGTAACGCTCTCTGAACTGAAGTCTAGAACTATGACGAGTCTGTATGCCACATGTTGACCTAATGAAGTTGCCGTATAATTGTTGCTCAGACGTTGCCCATTGAGGCATTGAGGGGATGAGAGGCTGAGAGAGGTTGAGTTGCGGGAGTTTCAACGGAAATCAAATTGAAATTAACGTGTCCCGAGTGGGGGAAGCGTAGAGTTTGGGGAGGAGAGTTTGAATTTCAGTTACTTCGGTTGCTGTGGCCTGTTGTTGTTAATTTGATTGGATTCTGATGATGGGGCGTAGCAATTGCAACGCCCACGCACACGTTCCAGCAATGCTTGATGCTAGCAGGTCGCTCCGGTCTATTACTTTAGTGCCCGAACTTTGATTTCTACCCAGAAATCAGGAACTAAGGGTTTGGCAACAGGAATCTGCCCAACAGCAGCAGCAGTAGCAGCAGTAACAGTCTATCAACCCTTGTCCTGTGCCTGTTTTGATTGTGTAATGCAATCACGTCGTTGTTTTGCCTGACTTTTTTTTTCCTACACTTTTCGAATTTTAGGTTGTTGTTGTTGTTACTGGTCTCTCTCTCTCTCTCTATCTCTCCCTAACACGAACTAAGGTAAGTTAAGTAGAAGGGTCTCTGAATTTTAATTTTTCGACAGCATTTTGCGCTGCGCACGAACAATGTGCGTAATCATACGTGATGATGTGTCGTAGTCGTAGTCGTAGAAATTGTCCTCATCAACGTCCCCCACTGCAGTGCCGAGAGAGAGACAGCGAGACAGCGAGAGATGGAGTGGAAGAGGGAGTGGAAGCGAGCAAGGCGTCGGTTCATTGTTGTTGCCTGAATTGGAAGACATTGATGTGCTGTCAACATTGTTGTTGTTGTTGTTGCTGTTGTTGCTGTCGCAGTCATTGCAGCACTTCATAAAATTAATAAGTTGATAGACTTGCGCTGTTTTTTGCTTGATTGAACTGGGATTTTCTCTTCCTCTTCCGCTTTTCTCTTTTTCTATATTTTGGCATTGCGAGGGTCTAATGCCTAAGAGTGGGCATTTCTGAGGTCGTAATACGAGTGACGTGCGGTGACCTCAAGAGGGTGTTTGTGCGAAAATAGTAAATATTTGAAAAAATCTATCATTTAATTTTTGCAGTAGTTTTTAAAGTTTTAGAAACTAAAATTTTTATAATTTCGAAATTTTTTAAAGCTAACAATTTATACATTTATCGTATTTGTAAAATATTAATTATATTAAATTATATATTTTTAGCAACTTTATTGTAAATTGAAATCAAAATTTTATTTCTATCAAAAAATTTGTAATTTATTAGACACTTGTAAATATTCATTGACAATTTCGACTATTATTTTCTATGGGTTGTATTAATATTAATTAAAATTAATTAACATATAAAATAACAATAAAAATATTGCTAAATATACCAAGTTTTTTGATACAGCTGCACTTAAGATATAAACAAGTTGAGTATATTTAAAGAAATCGTTTGGAAACTAATATTTCTTTTATTAAACATTGAAAGCTTTTCGGTTTAGGAATTAAGTGTCTATAGATGTGTTTTCATATTTTGCTAATGGTTTCTTTCTTTCATACTTCATTTGGCTCATCAAAAATATATTTTAATAAAACCAACAATAATGCATCATTGGACTCACTGTGTTGTCGTTGTTGTTGTTGCGCTACTGGGGTCTTGCGGGCTGCTCGAAGCTTCCTGCTGGAGGACACAGGAGCTCACCAGGATGCTGTCTGTCTGCCAGGAGCCAGGAGCTGTCTGCCATTGCGTTGACATGCCACGCATTTAAACGTCACCGGAAATGCCTTTTGTTCTTATGCGTTGCGGACAGATTGACAGACGGACGAACTGACAGACCGACACACAGACGAAGCAACCCTCATCGAAGCGGCAGAAGGACATGCGCTTAACAACGCAACTTGTAGTTCAAGTGTATAATATCAGAAATATGCTGAAATTCGTCATGGGTTTTCCAATATTAAAATTTCAGAAATCAATCAAAATTTTCACATGCATTTTCATGTCAAGTCTTTTGTACTCCGTCAAAAACCGATTTGTGAATTGTGCAACACCTTACACATGACATTGGCATAATTTATTACATCTCCACTCCACCTCCCCCAAATGTTCAGAGAGTGAGTGCGAAATTCTCTTACAGGATGCTCTGGCAATGACATCGACAGAATTTCAGAAAAGAAAGACGAGAAATAGTCGTAAATAAATAAACGATGTCATTCGTCATTCTTATTGTTGAACATGCGTTGCGTGTTCTGTTCACTTTGGTCCTGCTCACTGTTGTCCTTCGTCTGGGGAATTATATGTGCTACCTTGCTATAAAGTACTGTATAGTCTCTGACTGCTGGTTAAAAGTCAAACTCTGTTTGTTATTATTACGAGTATTTTTTTTCTTCTTCTTTTTCCTGGCATTGTTTGCTACTTTTTATTGTTTCCTGCCGATTTCGGGTACCTTCGATTCACTTTTATTGAAAAATTTCTAATGAATTGGCACTGTAATCGTTCATTCATAAAGATTCCTTCGGGTTTGGCTGTCAAACACTCGAGTTTCTTTCCATTTTGGTTTACCTTTTTTTTTGGTACACATTTATTTATTTTTCGATGGGTTTATTCTTAATGGGTTCTGTGATTTGATTCTCTGCCCTTGGTCATGATATGTGACACTGTTGTTTTTCTTTTTTCACTTTCATTTATTTATTTTATGTTAGCACAACTTTAAGCAAACAAACATTTTAAAAGCCACAAAGTGTTTGAGTTTGGGAAAAGTTTAATGTCATTGTATGAGTTACTTCAATTTTTTATTTTGAGTGCTCTGCTAAACGAGGGCTATTCCAAATATTTATTTGCTTTTCACTGACACGACGAGCTGTGTAACTTTATATGCAAGCACGCAGGAAAAATGAAAAGCCAACACTCACAGCATTTTCCCCGCCATATGCCGTCGATTCACATGTAAACCAAAAAACTTTACTAAATGCTGCCAGAAAAGTTGCTCCTACAATAATTTTCCCCATTTGCCTTTCAGCCCACAAAAAAACAACATTCGCATTTGCACCCACAAACAAAACAGAAATAACAACAGAAATAAGCGACTTGGTGTTGGCCAAGTGGAAAACATTTGCCTGCCTATTTTTAGGGGGGAAAACCGGTTTCGGGGTTTTACTTGGCCTGCTCCATTTGATGCGAAAATTGTTGGTAAAACAAGCGCAAACACCTGCCAATTGTTTGGCAAACTCATCTGTAAATCGCTGAACATCCATTGATTAGTTGTCTATCATTTTTCCATTCACTGAATCGAAAAGTGGCAAGTAGCGTTTCTTCGAGGAGTTGCTATCGATAAGGGAACTCGTATAATCAAGGTGTTGTTGCGAAATAAGTAATGGCATCTGAAAAGATAAAGTTTTCATTTACATTTGGTATAACTTTTTAGCTGTATTAGTAAGTTTATTATAAATTTTAATATGTTAGATTTTTTCAGATTTTAAGAAGTTATTCTAACTGTTTTTATCATGGCTATAATATAGTTTAAATTATTATTAAATATATATAAACTAAATAATCATTTAGTGAAAAATCCTTTAAGTCTGGCAGTAGCTGCTTTGAACCTGAAATTACTTGGCGTTTGTCTTGTCGGTTAAGTGGAGTAGTCGTACCACTTGACAGCGACTCGTTTCAGAGACTGACTCGATCCGACTTCCCACATTCACCACCCCGACAGAGCAGGAAGATATATGCTTAGGCGCATCCCGGTAAACATGGAGCTGTGTCGAGTGCTCGACAGGAGCTGCTGTTAAGTGGATGTCTTGGAGGTGGAGTGGAAGTGGGAGTTGGGAATGAAAATGGCTTGACTGGGCTTGATTTGCGCTTGGCTGCATTGCCTGATACTTTGTTTAAGTTTTTTGCGCGTATCAGAGAAGGATACCCTCGCCCAAACCCCCCAGACAAACAGGAGCTACGCCCATGCACTCCACTTGCCTTGTCTATTACTCCCTGCTACAGCCCCCTTCAGGCTGTGCAGACAGACAGCGGATTGCTTCCAATTCGTCGCGCAGTCGGCGGTGCAAAGTATTTGCCAACGGCATCATGAGTGCTACGGATTAGTGCCCACTCACAGTTGGGTTCGGGTTAGGGTTTGGGTTTGGGTTCTGGTTCTGGTTCGGGTTGGTATCAGTCTTTGGCTCTGGGCTTTCGGCTTTTGGCTTTGAGCTGCAAGCGGAAGGTAATTTTTTGCACAACCTTGGGCTGGTTCTCCTTGCGGCATGATGATGATCCCTTGCAACGGTTTAAAGTAGCGCTAAAATGGAGACGCAAAAAATTAGTTAATACCGGAAGTCATCGCACTGTTTTATGCATCCGCTTTCAAGTCTGATCCTGCGCAGTCGAGTGGAAATTTTATGAAACTGTTGCCGTGCAAGTGCGAATATTTGCGGTTCGTTGGCCAACTCATAATTTATAATTTATTGGCTAGCCTCGATTTATGTGCGTTTTATGGCCGCTAATTAGCTGGGGGCCAAGCAAACAGATAGGGAAATGTGGAGAACTCGATTTCAGTCTGCAGTTGACAGTGAATAACTGCAATACTAAACAGCAGAAAGTGTAGTCCGATATTAAAATTTGAATCAAGTAATAAATAAGGTTAACACTTTGTATAGGAATCTTTAAATCATTTTGGATGATGTTCTGCTAATAAATTTATATTAAGTGTTTAAAGAAAATAAAAGACAAAAAATAAAAATTATTATGAATAATAAATATAATGAATAAAAACATACTAAACTTCAAACTTCGATTAAGGTAACATTTTTGGAATAGCAACATAAAATAGGTAAAAAGATACGAAAATAAGTGGAATGATAATTATATGTTGACAGATTTAAGTAAATTAAAAGTATGTTTACAGAAAATTTGTTAATTAAATTGATTAAAAAGATATTTCGTACATTGAACTGAGATTTGTGTCTACAAATTACGCTGAAGATCATTTTCTCTTTAAAACCTCATCGAGAAGGGCCAAAAGTCATTTTTGTAAAGCCATGAATTCTATAAAGAGATAATTTTCAAGACCATCAGATAAATTTTGTGTGTAATTCAAGAAGTAATTGAGACATATTAATTGAATCTTCTTATTATGTGTATCATATCCTTGTATGCTCTGAATATTCAACTAAATCACATAGTATCAAACTTATCGCTCCTATTACTATGAAAGCAATACTTTACTTAAAATTAAATAAATCTACTACAATTTTTAGTAAGAAAATTTTAAAAATATCCATCTTTTACATTTGAATAAATGTTGATATGCTAAATTCCAAAATGTGAGCTTGAAAATTTAAATACCTTAAACACAAATCCAAGTATCCAGACTATCAAGAGAACATCTTAAAACTAATGCGCTTGGAGTGAGGCATGGTCAAGATGATTTTAAGGGCAGGCAAATGGAAATTGAGGGAATGGCTTCCAATTTTCATTAAAATAACAGAGCCGACGCCCTGGGTGGCCATTATTTCGAAGGCTGCCTTGTATACTCCTTCCCTCCCCTGTCCACTGGCCGCTGCCTCTCTAAACAGCATCCATCTCCCTATCAGTGCCAAACCTGCGAGTCGAACATTTTTGGGGGACGTTTTCACCTCCTTCTGCCGTCTAGCGTCTACGTGATTGCTATGCGCTGGCAAATGTCTGTGCCAACCAGTCAGCCAGCCAGTTAGTCAGTCAGCCGGACCGACATACTCTGTCCAATCCCCTGCATCCCTATCTGTGCTTAGCCCAGCCCTGGGAACGACGCTGCTTCGTTTGACGGTTCGTTCCATTCGTTAGTTCAACGCACACTCGGGAGTATGATGAAATTAAATTGGGGAAACTTTGCCACGACCATGATGATGATGATTATGATGATGATGAGGATGATGATGTTGCGGATGATGATGGCTGCCATCAACAACGTCATCCACAAACATCAGCAGCCGGTTGGTCGGCTGGTTTGGTCCTTCTGCCTTCTCTGCTGGCTTAAATCCAATCCTCTTCCCGCTGAGCCAGCCTCCTTATCCCCAACCAACACATCCCTCACCCCTCTTTCAGTCTCTTGCCCGTTTTGGGATTTCAATTTTTTATATATCCAACGTGTTTTTTTTTTCCTCTCGTACAACATTTTCACTGCAAACGAAAGCGAATGTAAATTTTCAACGTTGCCTTTTGGTTTGTTTAAAAATTTAAACTTGTCGTTTGTTTGAGTTGGGGAATATGGAGACTTTTGGGATTGCTCTGGGTTGGTTGTTTTAAGCTTTTACCTGGTTGCGTCCCCCACCTACCCAACCACTTCTCCCCATCCCCCGTTCGGTTGGCAGTGTTGTTCTTGTTCGAAAATTTAATCAGTTGCCAAAGTTTTGCAATTTTAATTAAATTCTCCAAATTGGTTTTGACTGCTCTGCGCTAAAGTTTTTCTTTGCCAGCCTCTGATTGTGTAAGTGTGTGTGTGTGTACTTCATGTCATTGTTGTCGAAGTCGTTGTGAGCAAACCTCCTCTCTGCATTTCCCCACTTCTTTATCACATTTTCCATTTTACTGTGTCTCTTTTGCACTCGGCAGCTGCTGGCTCTTCTCTCTGCTTTGGAGGTTATCCAAATTGGCAACTTTGTAGGTAGACGCGAAAAGTTTTTAATTGTTTAAGAAATGCAGCGCCAGTTGCCAAGAAAATACACTGCAAGATAAAAATTCTACCACAAAATAATAATATGACAATCAACTAAAGAAAAGTCATTGGTTAAGATAAATTCTTAAAAGAAAATACACTGTGAATTCAATAAAATTATTTATTAGCCCATGTCTGGTTTTTACTGCTGAACTTTCGCTTCTTTCAGTGTACATTAATGCAGCTGAACGAAATGAGTAGCGAAAATAAATGATATAAAAACTTTTGCTCATTTAATGTCGCCATTTTCCCTGATACATAGCCATGAACTATGGCCTGGAGGGCCTAGACCACCCAATGCTTTAATCATCTTAATAAAAGATATGTTCGCTAAGATATCCTGTTGACTTACAAGATTTGTATTAAAACTAAATTGATGAGCACTATTTTAATATATATTCTTTTTCTTCTCACATCAAGTTTAGTATTTTTAACAAAAGCTTATAAGGTTTTAATTATACGAGATCTGTTTTAATTTGAAAATAGAAATTTTAACCTAAAAGTTAAAAGTCAGCTGCATCACTAACAGTTTATTTCTCTAATTAACCCACTTGTGAAGTTTTATAAAATTTTTAACAGTTTCTACAGCAAAATGTGTTTTATAAACTCATACAAACATACGTTTTGAAGAGACCCGTATATTCCCTATTTACACCTACTGTAGGGTATTTGGCTGTGACTGACCCAAGCGGCGTCATCACTGGCGACGAAGAAAACTTGAACACAAAAACGCCATTTAGCGCACAGGAAACCGTTTTAAAAGCGGACCTAAATCGGGTTGGTAAAGAGGCGAAATTGGGACTGGGAGTGGTGATGGCGACATTGCGTCTCTGCTTTGGGATACGGGTCGGATGGACAGCGCCGACGCAATTGCGTTTAATTGCAAAAGCGACAGAGAACTGTCGGACAAATTACGCAAAGAGTAGAGTAGCAAAAAGGAAAAACAAAAAACAAGAAAAAAGAAAAAGAAATTGTTGGCTAATGGCCAATGGCCAATGGCCGAAAGGGCAGCTAAGTCTGAGAAGCAACTCAGCCAACTGTTTGAAATCTATTTTTCCCCTTCTCAACTTCTATCTAATCTTGGCGCTTGAGTAAACACAAATCAGATGCAGATCACATTGGGATCGTTGCAATTGAAATATGTTTGATTATTCAACTATTAGAGGGGGTAAGTTGAACGACTGTGCGACTGGGAAGCGCGAAGATTAGTTGATTGCATCAATATGCTAGCTGTCAGTGGAGAAATGGAGTTGAAGTCCTTGCCACCCCAAAGGACACGAACGGGTGAGGGGCGTACAACTCAGCGCTATCTCATCGCTCATGCGAAGTCGAAATTAAATTATCTGCTGACTGCCGACTACCCACTACCCACGGCCGACACTGGGCAACCCTTGTTTCAAATTCGTGGTGCTCCGCTCCCTTGCAGAGATTCATTCCAATCAGATTGTTTCCGTGGTTGTCTGTGTGGCCCTCAAATAGGCTTTTTACTTTGTCGCACTGCCACACAGCCTTGTGGATTGAATTCGAATTAATTCCTTTGACCCGCCCCGCATAACCCCGCAAACCAACCTCAGCCTCATCATCATCCTCATCATCATCATCCCATCACCCACACGCTTCTGTTCCACTGCTGATCCTTGCCCCACTCCCTGCCTCTGTCTGCGGCGCGTGTGCGTACGCCTGATTAACATATGTCAACAGTATTATATAAAGTGGTATTTCGGTCCTGCGTACTCTGGGCATTTGGGATTGCAATTGGAATTGAAATTGGGCTCGAGCTTGGGCTTGGGCATGCGATTGCGATTCCGATTGGACCTGATGATGCTCTGTAACAGAAATAGGAACAAGCCTGCCACATGCCACACGTTTCCAACAACAAATTCAATTACGCCCGCATTTGCTTATTTTCGTAAGAAATTAACTTGTATAGTAGTTTATTATTTCTTCTTTCTCCCATCCCTTTAAGGTTAAGTAAAGTCAGATAGCTCAGATATCGTATTATTGGATTTTCAGCTAGAAACTTGACTTGAATATTGAATTATGTTAACTTACAAAAGTGTTAAGTGGTGGGGAATTTACATATATTAAAGAATCTGCTTTCGTTTGTAATGTGGATATCTGTTAACTCATAAAATCAATCATAGGAAATACATATTTAAATCGAGTTGCTTTTTATATTTTAATACTCTGAATAGCGCTTTGCTGAATAATTCCTTTTGAAAATGTTTAGACTAATTGTTCTAAGTATTAGAATTTAAAATACATTTATGAGAATACACAAAAATTAAGATAAATTTTTTTTTAAATACAAATTAACTAATATTTATTCTCTCAATTTCAATATGGTAACTATGTACTGTACATGGCCTATATATTGTTAATATTTTAGATTTAATTCATTTTATATATACGCAATATTAACATGCAAAATAACTTAATAAATTCGCAGAATTCATATTAAAGCATTGCCGGATCGTCCATCTTTATCGACTGGTCATCGATATGTGCACTCTATAAAAGAAAAATTACACTTGAAATTGCACCCCCTTTTCGAGTGTGTTGGTCAACCACCAATAAGCTCCACAGCAACAGCCCCCGAATGCAAATGAACAGCCATGCCCATTACAACCCACTTCCACACACACTCACACACAGTGAGTTTCATAAAAAAAAAGGGAAGTCAGCTAAATAAATTAATTTCCATACTTTTAGATACCTGTTAATCAATTTCAAAATGTAGAAATTTAATGAAGAAGATTTATAAAACCTTTAAAAAAGTTGTTGAAGCTCATTTCTTTCTATGACATTTGTAATACTTTCTTATTGTAACATTAGCTTGAAGCCAATATACACTTACTCCATACCTAACGGGTATAATATGAGTGAAAAAAGGCAGAGCAATAACTCGTCTAGACCCACCCAGTGCGAAACTGGCCAGCGGCTATGTTCAGCATCGACTGCAATAAATCAGCGGCTCCAATAATTGAGTGGTGCAAGGATATGGCAAAGGGTTGCAAGGGGCACAGGTTGCAAGGCTATGGAGGAAGTGGGGTGGGGGAAGATGGCTAATAAGTGTAGCAATAAAGTAGGAGAGCGTCGTCTGGCTGCTACCCATCAGATACACAGTGGGGCAACTCGGGGGGAGTCGCTCTGCAGACTCAGTCTGGTCAGACACTCGAGGTTGGCTGAGTTCAATGAGTTGATTTTCAGTTTGTTGTTGCTATTGTTGTTGTTGTTGTTGTTGTTGTTTTTGGGGAAGCGCATTCCCTTTTAATTAGGCGCGTAATTTATGAAATATTTTCACGTGATATTCAAGTGGCTGCCAAAAGGCTGCAAAGCTGAATTCTAAACCCAAAGCTCTTTGGTTCGAGTACTCGGCATTTTGGTATTATTTGGGGTATATACGATTTTTCACCCACTTTTTTTTTGGTTGAGTGTGTTGAGCGGTCGTCTGCTTTAGGAAAACAATGGCGAACGGTGCGCCGCTCTGCCTCAAGTACCATGAAGAGCTGTGCCTCTGTTTCCTTTCGTCTATATCTCTCTCTCGCTCTTTCGCTCCCTCTATCAGTCTGTCTAACTGATTCTCAGTCCTACGTGTATCTCTCCTGCTCTGGTTGTCCCGTGTGCATTCGAGTGGCAGGCGAAGGGTTCATCATCATCGTCGAGATATTTTCTTGTTGAGGAGTTTTGTCTTTGCCATAGCATCGAGTTCTACTTCTTCTCGAGCTCCACCTCCATCTCTTCCTGCTCTGCACTTGCCAGCCAGTCATCCAACGAACCACACTTGAAATATTTGTGGTTGTTGTTTGATTGAAGCGGTTCAAGCCGTTTGCAACGGAAGTGTGTTTGATTAAACGCAGAAGGACAACATCAGCCCCACTAAAGGACGTACGAACATTTGGTTCTTTCGATACTACTTTAATGCGCAGGTAAAATCGTGAACAAACATACCTTTTATCCGTCAAATATTCATATCAGGAATTCCCCTAACAAGTGTGCCCAGAACAACAGTAGCACACAGTGAGCCATAACTAATTTCTTACTGCCAATTCGAACGCAACAGACACAGTCAAGCCAAATTACTGCACTGTGGGCAAAAGTGTGGCATTAAATATTGTTGTTTTGCAATTAATGGAAATATTTGTTACCATTTTATTAATAAAACTAAATGTAAAAATTATATTTACCAAAGAAATGTCTATAAAAAAATAAATAATACTTTAATCAAATGCTAAAAATTGGAAAAACAATTCTATAAAGTTTAAAAAATTTTATTTAATATGAGTAACCATTCTCCTTTAAATATTAAAATATTAAATGATTTGAAAATATTATTCGCCTTTGAAAACTTTGAAATTTGTAATCAAATTCATAAAAATTAATGCTTCATGCTGCTGTTTTTGATGCCCATTGTGCAGTGAGTCCTGGAGGGACATCATTAATATTGGTCGCCTTTGATAGCGTATCGATTTGTTGTTGTTTATAGCCAGCTAGTTGCTCCTTTGGCTGTTGTTGTATTTTGGCAAGCTGGTCAAAAGCGGATGAAATGGAGTTACCATTTGCCAGGTCCCTCAATCTGGATGCTGGATGGATGGCAGACTAAAGCTCTTGCACTCTCCCTCACTCACTCGCTATCTGTCTCTGTCTGTCGCTTTTGGTGTATGTGCGTAGTGTGACATTGTTGCCACTTAATCCGTTTATCTAGCTTCGTACACCGTTGGACTCGATGCCAAAAACTTGCAACGCGCGTGGCTTAAAAGCCCCGATTTTTTACAGCTCTTCAGCACTCGAAAATTTGAAATGCTTTCGACCGTATCCAAGCTGGCCAAGCTCCAGATTCCCGTACCCTATAAAGTTCCATGCTCCCTTTGAACGTCATCGTCATCGTCATCGTCAACCTCATAGTCATTCCACAGCTCCGACATCCATTAGCAATCGCAGTCATACCGACTTCCGCATCATACTTTGAACTTCCGCATATTTTATGAGTGTATGTATGAGAGTGTTTCTTTGTATGTGTGTGTGTGTGTTGCTGTTGTTGCTGTGTGCGTAAGCGGGTGGCTGTCACAGTCTGTACACAAAATGGCGGACGCAAACGACATTCGTTCAGGTTCACGTTGGCCATGCGCGCTCCATTGCTGCCCCCCACATTTCCCCACGCACCTCTTCACACCCGAAACTTTGCCAGTCGCTTGGCAGTTTTCCTTCTGCAAGTTGTTGTCGCCTCGGTTCGATTTGTTGTCGTTGTTGTTGTTGTCTTTAGGTTATTTTGCTTGCCACTTGGTCATGTAACAGCTTAGGATTCCTTCTCCTGCTGTGTCCCCAATACGAGGTGGAGTTCTTTTCTTCCTCCTTGCGGTTTAGAAATTGTTTTATCTTCATTTTTTTGTACTTTTATTTCCCATTTTTCTGTGGACACTGTGGACGCTGTTCCTGTTTTTTGCTGTTATTGTGTTTTTTCTTTTCAATTTCGAATTGAAAAATTATAAGTACCAGCAGGAGCAGATCAATGGCATAAAGTTCTCGTAATAAGATTATTTTTGATTGAATTTCCCTATTCCATTTGAATATTTTCATTAGCAATTCCACAGTTATTATTTGGGATTTCATAATTGAAAGCATTAAGTAATTAAAAAGTGTAATTGACTTTTTTTATTATTTGATTTACTTTTAAATTCATACAAGTAATTTAAAGATTTTAGATTTTATAATTTTTTTTATTAAATAGCGATCAAGGCTAACAAAAATTTTAATATTTTGTAGTTTTCATGTTTTATAAGTAAATATATTAAATTTAGGATTTTGGATAAATGGTAAATATCATATATTTATTTAAATAATTGGAGTACTATTCTAATTGTAATTAAGTATATCATTCGCCAAACTTCTTAAACATTATATGTTATATTACCCTATTTAAATTAATAACTAATTTGTTTAATAGAAACTTAACAAAGTTATATGTTTGAAATGTGTTCCTAAGACTCCAACTTCATCCAAATCAAATACCTTTCCCCCTGTTTACACCCACTTCTAAAAGTAAACGTACTTAAACGGCAATTTTAAAGAACATCAGAAACAAATATGCAGCACTTGGCCTTAGCCAAAAAGAACTCCGACAAAATATGACAAATTCGGCTAAACAAAACAGGAAACAGCTCCAAACACAGTCGAACAAAATGCTGTGTAAAGAAAGGTAAAAGGTACAAGGTACATAAAAGTATGTATATAATAGTAGATATATATCTTATCTAGAGACCCCCAGCGTGTTTCCTGAGCGCACGGCGAGTGCTCAAATGCAAATCCTGTAAAACCTGGAAAGGAGCAAACTTTTTAAAGTTGTTCCCCCAAATTTCCAGCAACTTTGGCTACCTTTGCACATAAATCATGGCCGCCAAGTTGTAGGCTTGTGTTCTCCTCGGCTTTTGCCCGTATTTGGTTTTTATTTCATATTTTCATATTCCGAATTTTTCTTGCTTTCGTTTTCTCTCTCGTACTTTGTCTTTGTTTTGCGAAGACAGCATTTCCTGAATTTACCTTCTTCCTATTTGTCTGTGTTGTGGGTGTGTTTGTTTCGAGAAAGCGTCGCAAAAACATAAATCCAAACGCCAAGACAAATTTCGCAGATCCGCCGCTAGCTCTCTGTCTCTCTCTCTCTCTCTCTCTCTCTTTCTTACTCTTGCTCGTTCTATCTCTTTCCAGCGAGGGTGAGCTGAAAACTTTCGTTGCAAGTTTTCTTTGCCTTGGCTGTTTCTTCTTATGATTTATGCCTGGCACGCCATTGGGTGAGGGTGTCGCACAACCTCGCTGTCCTCTCGGCCCGCATCTCTGGTAGAATCCACTGCTTGGGCCGTGCAAAAGTTTTCTCTACGCGCAAAAATTATGCGGCCCGACAAGTAAGTAGCTCTGCCTTTCGTATCTGTATCTGTATCTCTAACTCCGCTCCGTGTCTTTCTCTCTAATGCCACCCGTTGTTCTAAGCCATTTGCGTGGATTGCCAGCAATTTGCTGTCGAGATTTCCAAGATGTGTCCACGTTTCTCCCCCTCAAACTCATATACCACATCATGTGTCTGTTTCAAAATTATGTTTGTGCAAAAGATTTGTGTGTCTGTCTCTGTTTGTGTGCAAGTGTGTGTGTGTTGGTTGTGCGTGTGTAACTGGGTGGATATTTAATGGTCCTGCAGAGCCAGGTCTTGCCTAATTTTTAGTACGCGTGTAAGATTCACGTCTTTGGCCAACGGATGCTCAAATGTTCCTGAGGTCTTAGCTGTCTCTCCTCAGACTTCATCCGCTCAGCGTGGGGTCTGCAAATTGCGTTTAAATTAATTGCAAATGGCGCATGATTAAGAGGAAGTAATATAAGGCTAATTGTTTATGATTTAATGATTTTTCACCAAGCTGTTTCCTTAAGATTTACTAGGAAATTGCAAGAGATTTGGCAAAGATTAAAGGAAAAGATTGTGTGGGTTTTATACCAAGTTAGATTTTTAAAACATGTATAAAAAAATAAAATACAAATTTTTAATGAAATACAAAAATATAAAAAATTTATTTATTTAAAAATTAGTATATAAAAGTTGAAAAAAATATAATTATTGCTTTAAGAAAATAATAGAGACTTTATATTTGATAGAAACTCTCAGGATACCCTCTTGGACAATTGCAGTGAGTGAGTCTGTTTGGTCGAGCGGTGAGAAGAAGAACCACTTGGGCAACTCTTAGGGTTGTGCTGGTATTGACAAATGTAACCCTACTTAAAATAATTACTCCGCCTTAATTGCGCTGTCAGTTGGTGTCTACTTAAAGAAATATTATCCCGCACGGCATAGACATACAAATATTGTGCTTATGTCGTTGTTATAAGTGCATTTATGAAAGGGTGAAAGCAGCATCGACAACTTGGCAAGGGATTTGGAGGGAGAGTATGGGGGGTAGGGTAGAAAAAATATATTATGAGCTATTCCCTACGAGTGCTGTGCATATGTCAATTAAGCCATAATTCCGTTGCCACCGTGCTGAGCTCAGCCATGGACTGTCAATCAAGTCTTTCACCAATTTTCAGTCTGCCTTACTGACTTTACATTTAAAGTTGTTAGACATGTCAAGCTGGCTTTAAGACAGCTAACGACAAGAACAAGAACAGCGACAGCGACAACGACAACAACCACATCAAGTTGTCAATGTCTCGAGAGGAAGTTGAGAACAACCCCCTGTTAGGGGGATCCTAACAATTATCAGCTATAATTATGCAATATTTTTTTCTTACCCCCAACCGCTGTGACAATGCATATGAAAACTTCCCATTTCCCAATTTCCATTTTCCCTGTTGCCAATTGCCTAATTTTCTCGATTTTCCCACACGCTGATGTTGGCATCTGATTGATTGGAAAACTCTTTGCCTCGGCATCGTTTTAATTAGGCGCCGCATTGCATCGCATCAAAACTAGACGAGACGAGACCAGTCGAGTTGAGACGAACTTGTTGCCATTAATTGGCTGGATAGCTGCTTTAAATTCCCCCCCACTTCCCACTCGATGTCGACGATTGCGCTTTTTTGTCCCTATTTCCACGTTGCCTCCAAACGTTGCACCAATTTGCATGCACCAAGTTCCTCTGCTCCAGAGGCTCTTCGAGCAGCAGCTTCTCTACTCAATGGCGTGTTAAGTCAGTCAATAGCCGCCGCCGCCGCCAATCAGTGCTTCAAGTTTGCCGCCACGACAGCTTTTCCCCATCTTCCTTTCTCCCCTCCCATAGTTGGCAATGTTCTTAATAGAAAAGCGCTTTTTCAATTATGTTAGCCAACTCCTTTTTGGAGCAGCAACTACTTCTGGCTGCCTGCCATGTTGTGTACCTTTTAATTTACTATTTCTGCTTTCCTTTTTGCATACCCTGTACAGCAAAGGGTTAAGGAATATATTGTTTTCATTCAAGTTTAGTTGGGACATTAGAATGAAAAGTTCTTTAATAAGTTTATAAAACAAAAGAGGAGCCAAAAATTTAGATAATTTAAGCATTTTACTTTAATAATAAATTAATATACCATTTGTTTAAATTCAATAAACTGCAGATTTATCAATAGAGCCACAACATTTGAACAAAACTAGTAATATTTAACTTAGCATTCATTTTAGTATTTAATTCAGTCTTCAGCAGGGTATTTGCAAGTCGTTCATCTGTTATTCCCAGATGACTTGTTTCTTTATTTTTTTGTGCTAGCTCACTCGTTGTAGTTGCCCATCACAGGCAGCAGCAGGACGTTGGCTGGCCGAGCATCCAGCTGTTAGTATCCAATTAAAATCGAAAATTAAATGTCAGGAAGGAGCAGAACAGAAACCATGAGCAGCCCCCAACAGCCATTGGGGAAAGTCCACTGAGAGAAACGAACAGGCAGTATACCTAACCAATGATGGGAGGTGGTTAAGAGATTGGAACCTTCTCCAAATTGCTATGCTGCTTTCTGGATTGTGGGTCTGTGGTGGGGATGACGTTAAGACGCTTACTTATTGAATATTTACTCGGCCTGCGGCTGAAAAAACCTAATTGCCTTGACCGTAAGCAAACAGTTTGCTCACACAAAATCTGCCTCTAAAATGCATGAGGCACACAACAACAACAACAACAAATAGACAAACATAATCAAAAGTATGTGGCAAGAACGTGTGTCGACATTGGGCACTTGAAAATCACGCCCAATTTGACATGCGCCCAGTGCAAATATATTTACCCACTGTGCGGTTGCCAGCTCACTCGTCCTCTACGTTCCCTTCCCTTTCCCTTTCCCTTACCTCTGCACCCGCACAAGGGTTAGCTGTGAAAAATCCGTGTATATATTCGTTGAATAATTGATAAGAGCCCAATGTAATCATCAGTACACGTATGTACACACTTCTGATATACTTGTCCTTGTGCAAACTTCGTCATTATTGTCCCCGAGGCTCTTAATAAATGTATGTATGTAATCTTCTTCCTGAAAGTAGACTGCATCTTTAACAAGTCGTGATTTTGAGACTACACTTGGCGATGATAGCGTGCGATATATTCTATATTTGAATTTATATAATTTTTAGGATTTTGGAATGTTGTATTTAGAAATATGATGGCAAAAAGCAGATAATACGCATCACTGTATATCATATTAAAACCAAAATGCTTAAAGTTGTCTTACAATCCGGACTTGCTGTCTATTTTGAAAAACGTTGTGTTTCGGTCGCATATTTTGAACAAAAAGTCTTAATATTATGAACGATTTTTCAAGTTTAGTATATTATTATAATAGTTTATGTACAAATACCAAGGTTACATTTCTATTCCAATCGCTATTTTGTATTCTATTAGCCATGCACCCAACGCTTAAGCTCTCACGCTCCCATCTCTAGCATCTATCGTAATTGTCATCGTCAGGTATTGCAATATTTTCTTCATGCATTTAAGATGTACTTTTTATTTTATATTTTCACATGGAATGGTTAAATCAACAAACTTTGAGTGTGATGCAAAAGTGTAGAGAAAAAAATTTAATCAGAGTTCAAGTTTCGAAGACTTGCAGACAAGTGTAATAAATTTACATGTTCATAATTTTGAATATTTAAGGAAAGCCTCCCCAAATCTAAAATTATGACGGATGTCTCAAATGTTCCGCTTATTTTGCAAGTTTAGTCATGGGGCAAAGTTAAGGCTAAAAACTAATGTAACTAATGCCCGACGATGATCAAAATTATACAGAAATTATTCAAGCATTAATATGAAATGCCAAAGCTGAGATGGATGGATGGATGGATGAATGGTTAGAAGGCTGTTTGGATGGAAGGATAGATGGATGGTTGATTGTCAGGCTCAGAGCATGTGAAATTTTAATGCCTGGGAATGCTTTAATATGACGCTGATGCTTATGTTTTTATTTTTATTTTTTTTACTTTTTAATAAAACACGAAGAGTCACGTGAGGGAAGAGAGTAAAGCATGGACACAAAAAGAGAATAAAGTATACGAAAGGAGCAGTGAAAATCGCATGACACAAAATGATAAACAAGAATGGAAAAAAATTATACGTACATACTATATATATGCGAAGTATCAGGAGATTTATTACGCAACGGAGCCACTGCCTGATGATGGACCATAAACAAAAAAAAAGCGAAAAGACTAAATGCAAAACAACATGAAAAAGGCAACGTGGCAGAGGCAAATATGTATGTATAGTATTTATAAATATATATGTATGTATGTGTTCAGACCCGGACTACCCAGTAGGAACTACAACTGCGTGCCACAAAAGCCATCAATCATTTTGAGCGAAAGGGGCAAGCGCAGAACGAGAGCATGGAGCCGGATCTCTGTCCAAGTTGAAGACAGGGTTCTGATGGTAGCCCATCAGCACATTAGAATAATCATCATCGTCATCATCATCATCATGTTCATTGGGATGCTGCAACTGAAAGCCTCATGATTATTAAATATGCCAAATCCCGAACCCAAACAAGGCTCATGCTAAAAACTCCTCCAGAAAACGCCAACGCTCTGCTCTCGGTGAGCTAATCGATTTATTATGCTAACCAGACGATGCAGCAAAGTGTGTGGCAGAGTGTGGAAAGTGTGGAAAAGTGTGTGCGCCCGGGAAATGCCAGGCAATCTTTGGGAGCAAATGAAGCGTGCTCTGACTCGCTCCCAATTGCGGGCAGTGTGGGGTTGCGGTTCAACGATTGCGAGGCAGCTGCTGTAAATAAATAAAAAAAAAAAACTTTTACATAAAAATAATTTAATTAGCCTGCTAAATGGAAAACGCGAGTATATAAAATCAAGAGAGAGAGAGAGAGAGAGAGAGAAGAGCAGTGATAGAAATGAAGCATAAAAGTAAAACTTATATACTTTGATGCAAGTATCATGATAAAAATAATTGGGTAAAATTAATAAAATTTTTAATAATTTATTACTCATATCATTTAAATATTTCTTAAACTTTTTTGATATTTAATACACTTTTAATCATTGAACAAACTTTCTTCCTATTTTATGCATACTTTTATAACGTGGAGTTAATTATCTATGTATTATTTTATGTAAAATGTCAAGTTTTATTCCTTAACTTTAATTTAATAAAATATATATTAAACGTTGAGCAGCTTCATCAATCCAATCCCAAATTTTTAATGAGTGGCAAAATTGTAGGCAAAAGATTATGGTTTTAAATTAGCTGAGGCATATGATTAATGATAATTTCTAGGTAATTAAATGCAGACAGTACGCATAATCATCATAATTTTTTTTTTAATTTGAAAATACTCGAGTCACACTCATACTGAGCTCGGAACAACTTCCACTTTAGTCCACACAGTAGTAAGCTCAATAATTTCTGGAACTCGAGCCGGGCAACTAATGGCGACGCTGATGGTTGATGGTTGTTGGTTGCTGATGCTGATGGCTTCAGGCGACACACAGCGGGCAGAACGTTGCTGGACACGTGCCGGCAACTGGATGGAGCGTGTGCAGCATCATCATCAACATCATCAACATCATCAACAACAACAACAACTACATCAACGATGTAGATGAAGATGACGCACTGTGGTGATGGCGAAGATGTGGGTGGTGGATAAGGCCTTGGGCTGACAGCCGCAAGTGTGAGTGCTTGTGGTCAGTCAACAGAGCATGTTGCTCTACGCCCTATGCTGCAGCAGCCACGCCCTGTCGCCCTATCACTCTGTCGTCCCGTCGCCCCTTGTGTCTAACAGTAACATTAACATTAACATTAACATTATCGCCCAAAACGCCGCCTGCGCAATAACTTTTGACATTAATGACCATCGAAGCAAGCAACCGAGCCGAAGAGCCGTGTCCATCATTGGCCATGTTTATAAATTGCCATTTGTATCTTTAACTTGGAAGGGGGATTGGGGAGACGAGCATTTGACACTTGCCTGTCAACGATACAAATTTGTATCTATATGTTTTTGGTGTAGCTGTATCTTTATATGTCATTCAACTGATGGTTTTTATCTGCACTTTGCGCTAGACTGCTCATCACTCCGCCACTTTTCACTTCAACAGTCTTTGGCTCAACATTTCCAGATACAAGATACAAGATACAGCTGCAGATTTCAATCATTGCTGTCGCGCGTCTTGTAGAGATTTGTTTTTGGCAAAGATACCACCCATAACACACTATATTCTACGCCCACATTTAGCTCAGTGTTTGTCAGTTATTATTAATATAAATTATAATAATATACATAATAATCCAGTGCGTCGCACGCTTCAGTGGCCCCAAGTTCCGGTTTATGTTAATGCATAGTCTATGTCAGTTTATGCATGCATGCGAATAGATGAATACTGCGTGGATTTAGCAGTACATGGTATGTACAGTGTACACATATTGATATATGCGTTTGACTTGTTATGTATACTAGTATATAGGTATATTTATGCAAACTTTGAACACACATAAGACGCAAGTTGGTTTTGAGTTCAGAGACATAAACTAATTAGCTGATATATAAACTTCTTGAAACTTTCAAAAGAAAACAAAAGTTTTGAAATATTTTATTTTATTTTTTGTACAAATTTTTATGAAAACTTTTTGAAAAACAGATGAATATATAATGCATATATATTTTCTATATAATTTATTAAAAAAGTTTGTAAAATACAACACTTAGTTTTCCCTTTTTGCACATAACACTGACATTTAATTGTAATTATTTAGATCGTACATACAGCAAATGTGTTTTTATGGTGCTAACATTGTAAATGGAGTTTTAAATCTAAAATGTGCTTCTATCACTATTGCTAGTTCCAACCTCATATCAACTTCATTTTCCATCCTTTGTACACATGCCACATGTGTAGCATGCGAGGAAAACTTAAAAAAAAAATTGAAATTAAATTTGCTGCTGACACCAATTTTCAAAAACAGCTTTTCCTGCAGTTTGACATGTTCCTAATTGATTTTTTTTTTTGCAGTCTTTTTTTCAATCGGTCTTTTTTTTTGTGGCAATTTAATATTGCAAAGGCGTTCCGTTTTTGGCTGATGGTTTGCCGGATTGCCTTCAGTTGGGTGAGTGTCCTCGTCAGGGACATGAGACCGAAATGGGGACTGGAGCGGTGGCTAGTGAAAGACGCAGGACGAAATCCTTTTCAGCGCATGTTTCTTGGCCATTCAAACAAACTGGAAAGGTGCACACATCCCCCTCCCCCTCCCCGCTCCCACTACTACCCAACTACGCTTCATCTCCCTTCATCTCGTCCAGTAACTCATCTTGCTCTCGTCTCGTTTTTTATGCGCCACATGTGCCAAAGCTTTCATAAAGCAAACACATGCCACCCCAATACACACACACAAAAACATACACACACACGTATATATTATATATATATATATATATATATATATATATGTTTATATATGTATGTATGTATGTATATACAGGGCTGCATTGGTTATGGGAATTTTGATTGACATCGGTTCAGGCCACACACTCCCTCCGAAACCCATACCCAAAACTGAAGCTGAGCGTTAACTACAGAACTGTTCCCAGTTTTGTAGAGTACCCAACCTTCCAATCTTTTCACCGCCTGTGGCGCCTCTTATGCAATATTGACATGCCACCAAGCAAACACAGCGCAGAGCAACGAGGCGGCACTGAGGAAGCACAGAGAAGTCCTTGCCGAAGAATTGTGGAGCTGCCATAGTGCTTTTGGGTACTGTGTACGTCATCATATTGGCAGCTTGTGGCTTGTGGAACTGTAGGTGCCACCTTGTTAGACTGTGTAGCTTAGAAATGCAAGGGTTCTATTGGGTTTGTCAAACAGATGACAGACAGAGGCAGCTAACATATTCTATATAAAAAAAACTTAAAGCAGATCTTAGCAACTTTAACTTCTTAGTATTTGCTTGCCCATATGTACAAGGTCTTTCACAGTCGTTATATTCAACTGTAACATTTGTATGCTAGGTGCTTCTCCACTGGCTGAGCCTCGAGTAGGGAGTAGGGAGCATAAATGAAAAAGTTTTTTGGTTAGCACTCAGCGCACTACCCAATTTTCTTTTTGCCTGGCCAAAATACGTGTATGTTTTTCTTTAGTCAGCAACAGCAGCAGCAGCAGCAGTAGCATGCCACATCTCTGCCTCACATAGGTTCCTCGTTCCTCTTCATGTTCCCACTTCCCTTTCCTCAGTTCGTCAACTTGTTCCTGTGTTTGCTTTTGAAGCAGCGCAAATTAGTTTTTTCACTTTGGTCGCGCGTTTTTGTCGGGCCGCCTTTGTGTGCCCGTTGCTTTTAACGTTAAATGACGAAATAGCTTTACGGTTCATTGATGCACATAGCACACCCAGACACTCACACTTACCCACTCCCACTGCCCAGCACCACCATGGTACCAATTCCTATACCCATTGCCACCAAGCTGACTGGCAAGTCACACGCCCAATTAGTGGCGCAAGTTTAGTCGTTTAGACTACGCAGACGTTTGCTAAGCTTCATTGGGTTTTCACTATAAGCGTATTCGTATTTGCATTTGGCCATCTGACGACCCTCTGCCACCTTGCTTGACCCCTTACACAGTTTCTATATATAGTAGTATATGTATATAACGCTCACTTTTTCGGCTACAGTTTTGCATAATAGTCAAACGCTATTTGCTAAGGCCAATGAAAGCCATTAAGTTTAGTTGAAATTTTCAAGCGTTGACTTATTCAATCAGAGAAGCCCTTTCAATAGGGTTACTCACATGGTATTTCTATGGACAGTTTGAAGCTTCACCCTCTCTGGCTAGCGTTTATTTCTATGGTGTTAAATAAAACATTCAGAATCTACTGCACTTGCTATTTATAGCACCAAATCACTGAGTTGTTCATGTTGTTTAAGAGTTCTATTAGTTTAAGTTTAAGTTTTAATTTAGTTTCGAAAAATATGTATATTTATTAATCTAAAAGAATACATATTTTTATAATTTATTTGCATTTTAAGTTTATTGCTTTTTTTTATAATATTGTGTATTCGAATTCCTACGGCTTTAATTTACTGATACTTTAATTTGATATAAAAAACTTATATAAACTTTTTATTTCCATAAAAATAAACTATCTTTATATACTGTAATTGAACCCACAAATAAGATCTCTATAACAAACATATATGTAGCATTAATCATACGTATACGAATCACATGAAAATCAGTAAAACTGTGTGATGGATGCTCATAAAGTAAACTACTTAAGAATCCATTAGATGGTTAAATGAAAAATGCGTGAACTGTAACGAAATTACGTGTATAATTTCACACTTGCACGCAACTTCATATTTTACGATTTAAAGAGATACTCGCCTCACACACATAACATGCCACATGCTACACATAGTGCACATGAAATGCGTGTCTGACTTTGTTTTGCGTTCAAACTATCACTATCAGAAACTCGACCTGAATGTAGCTCTATGAACTACATAACTACATATGTATGTATGCTCTAATGTCGAACTCGACTAATGCATGCTTCGACATGTTTATGGTTGATTAAAAACGCCAGATAACACGCAAACGTTGAGCAAAATCAATACAAGGTTTTTCATATTGATTGCTACGCACAAAAGTATGCAACATAAAAGCATTTTTAATAGATATCCTGTAAAGAGTGAGTGTTTTACTTACTAGCCTTAAAATGTTATAAAATTCTTATATCAACATATTTTTTAAAATATAAATAAAAACATTAATAAAATTTAAGACTATTGGTTTTGAACTGTTTTAAGTTTTGTGTATATGTTTGGCTTAAATCTCTTTATTAAATAAATCAATCTACCCATTTGGCATAAAGTTGACAGAGCATAAATATTAATATGCCATATATGTTGAGAGTATTTACAGTTGTGCGGCGGTCAAAATGTCAAAGACCTAAGACTTTAGAGTTTATTTTAGTGACTTTTGATTTGAGAGAGAGACACAAAGATGCTAAAAATGAGAGAGAGGAAGAAAGTAAAACAAATAGAGGAAGTCAAACATTGGATAGGATACATTTTGTTTGTGCTGCAGATGAAGTTGCTGATGCTGTTGCTGTTGCTGTTGCTATTGCTGCTCCTACTGATTGCTCTGAGGAGGAACAAGGCATCCTTAGTCATGTTGCACTTGTTATTGTTGCAGTTGTTGTTGCTGTTGTCGCTTGTGCATGCTTATTCCTGTTTACACTGTAGGTTAGTCGAAGTAAACTAAAGCTAAAGTGCACTGGACACGCCGGCATCCTGTTGAAATCATTTCAAATTGCAAACATGCCAAAGCCCAAGCACAATAACTGAACAAAAACAAAAAAACCAAAAACAAAAAACAAAAACCAAGCTCAACTGTAGACTCTACACATGTGAGTAAGAGTGAGTGCGTCAGTGTCTGTGTGTGTGTGTGTGTAGGTATGTGACATTTGCATGCGCCTGAAAGTATGCAACGGCCTGAAGCTAAAACTCGGCCTCTGTTCAATCTTTAAGGGCGATGGTCACGAAATTAAAAATCCACTGCATAATAGCATTGGCACTACAGGAAGGACTTGGGTGCAGTCATGTCCAGAGGCCAGAGACTAGTACCTGACTCTCTTTTAGTTGTTTTTCGGTTATGCTTCGCTTTTAATTTGCACATGGCACAAGTTAACTAAACATGTGAGTTTATTTTATGTTTGTTGTCTTGGTTTTTTTCTAGTTTTTTTTTTTTTGGTTTCTTTGCCTGACTGCACAACTCTGCTCTGGTTACGATTGGCGTGTGTGAGTGTGTGTCACATAGACTGAGGTGTAATTTTAGCAGACAAAACAAAGGCCGTTTGGGTCCATGGGGCAGAATGACAAAAACTGAACTGGTAAGTCATGTTTTTGTGCCTTCGTTTGATGTTTTCTTTAAATTAATTTCAAAGTCAGTCAGTGTTAAGCGCCGACTGTTGGCTTTTAAATAATTGACAAACTTCATTTCAATTACATTAACTTGACATACCAAAATACTTTATTGAATTTCAGGAACTATAAGCACTTAAATCAAGAAATTTGCTTCTTTAAAGCCAATCGAATTTGTGGTAAGTAATTATTTCGTAGAATTTTAGATGTTTGGCGAAGTAAAATAAAATGATTGCTTATTTTTCAATAAATTAAAAAAATGTTTAATTTATTTTTCAATTTATTAACCATTTATAATTATTCTAAGTCATTTCGGTTTTTTAGCAATTTACATAAATTCACAATCATAAGTTAATTATAATTATACTTTTAAATTGGTAATAATACATTTTGTGCTTAGCATAAAACATAAAATATACTTTTATATTTTGCAAATATAGCTACTTAAATATTTTTTATTTAAATGAAAAATGTCTTTAACTTTATTATATAAAATTTAAATTAAAAATATGCATTAAATTCGACCGTAAATTTTATTTTAGATTTTTATATTTAACTATTTTCAAACAAGTTATAATTTGCCAAACAACACTAATATAAATATTATTCCTAAAAACATAATAAATATTATTAGCTAACACATTTAATGACTTATTGTGATACTAAATTTAAATAGTGGTCCTTGAATGGGTGCTGCCTATTTTCCATTTTTAGGCCTCTTCTCTATTAGTTGGCCAACAGCAGATGTTGGCCAGTTGCCTTGACCCCATTTATGGCCAACAAATAGCTCAAAATCAATAAATCAGCGACAATGCGTTGACACTTTTCTATAAATAATAGCGATAATAATGGTAAATGTCGAGGGAACACAGTATCTAAAACTAAATCTTGCATGAATGGATTGCAACACGTGTTGGATTCTTTTGGCTCTTTGCCCTTTTTGGCCTGGACCCGGTTCATTGAGCAAACCCGAATCAATCGATCGACACAATGGCAAAATGCACGCAATGATCGCGAAAGATGTTGGAGACAATGCGATCGATTCCATTGTTGCCAGGGGCTATCAAAAGGTGACAGAAACACAAACCCCGACGACAACGAAGATGCTCAAGTTAAGAAGTTTTCTTTTCTCTTCTTTACCTTTCTAATATCTAAGTGGTGTGCGCAATCTGAAGAGGTTTTTGGTTTGACGGTTTTTCATAGAAAATTTATGTTATTTATACTGCGCACGCGGCACAGGGTTGCCAGGCTGATCGTTTACACAGACGCAGGGAATGTCGCTGTGGCAGCTGCGTAGTTTGCCGATTGGACCCAAGTGCCGCATGCCACAGGAATTGGGGTGAGTTATTGATTTTCATGATTTATATACATACGTTGACAGAGTTTATAAATTTCGCAGAGGTGGCAGCTGAAAAGTTGGAGCTTGATCTGAGAGTATTAAATGAAAGCAGTAAGGAACATAATTATAGAATAGGGATTTTTTGATTGTATAGATCATGATTTCAGTTTATATGAAAAGTTAATATATTTTTTAAATTTTCAAATATTATAAAAATTTAAAAAATATTTAAGGAATATATTTTTTGCAAAATTTATTTTATGGGTTATTATCGATCTGATGTTTTTGGGAGTGAAAATTATTTACCAGCAGTTAAAAACCAATAAAATTACTGCCAAAATTATATGCAAAATAAGATTAATTTTCTGCATTATTTGCAGGATTCTTTCGACCGCTGTCAGCTAACAAGTTGAGCTATTTCTGGACATTTCAGACAGTTTTCGCTCTAATACGGTCTAAGCCATCAGGAAGCGCTGCACTAAATTTGAGCCGACTCTGGATGTTAAAAAAAAAAATAGAAAAGGAAAAAAATTGAGGACTGTAATAAGAATTTTGTCGTAATTCGGTTTTCGTAGAGAGAACAAAACACGACACCGCTACTGCAAAACCGAAAATTCGGAGCAAGGAACCCAAAAAGCAACCCTCCATTTAGGGTAGGGATACCGGTGTGTACCGTGTACTGAGTATTGAGGCCAGGTGTGCTCGTGTCGGTGCGCAATCAGCTTTGTAGGCGATTTGTGAGGATTAAACTGCGCACTGAGCGATGGAGAAACGGGCAGGATTGACTGAATGATGCGAATGAAGAGTAGAAGCTGAAATGAGACAGCTGTCTACCTGCTGCCAGCACATGCAGGAATAGGAATAAGAGTAGGAGTAGGAGTAGTAGGAGGATCAATTTGCTGACTAAATACGCATAGAAAGATGTAGCCGTAAAATCTATCAGATACACACACGCACACACACTCATACTTGGCGAGGGATAAATCTTTCATTTTTTGCGTTTCAATGCACTCTTTGAGCCAGTGCCGAAAATTGGAAAATTGAAATTGCAGCAAAGGTAAAAGGTAAAAAGTATGTATATAAAAATTTCATGCTTCTTGGTAATTGGCAAACAAGCAGCTTTGATCCGACGGCAGTTGGCAACAGTGCTCTGATTTATCCGTCGAGTAAAGAAACAAGTTACGACGCCGTATTTTGCCAGGTGTCCCCTACCCAAAACTGTGCGCCGTACTCCACAGGGGTTGTTCGATATTCCTTTTTTTTTTTGCAAACGCACAGCTACTGCGCAGTAGCGACGGGTTTTCACCTTGAAGATATCTTGTAGATATGTCGAGTAGCTCATTTATAAAATTACGCATGTGTGCTGTTTAATTAAGCCGGAAAACTTGTCAAAACTATTGTACAAAACAGACTTTAAAGACGCCCCAGCGTCTGCTCAGTATAACCTTCCAAAATCGATTAAGTCCGAGCCTCTGTCCCCGTTTTGTCTGACACTTGAAGGCATTTCCCAACACACATCATCGATCAGCGTCAATGCGTCGGTTTGTCTGCCCGTTTCTCTGCTCAGGTGTGCAACAACACACACATACACGCACAAACATGAACACACATGTATATCTATACATTCTGGGAATGGGTATAGATCGTACTTGTCAAACGATTGCACCTCTGGGAAAAGGTTTTTCAATAATTGCGCAATGCATTTCTACACTTTTACAGTCTTTTCTTTTATAGAAATAGGATTTAACTGTTGACTTTTAGCTAGAATTTTTGAAGAGCCGGGTGTACTTTTCAAATTTGACATTGACATGTGGGTTAAGGTTTTAGCAAAGAAATGTGTGAAATATTAACTTTAGAAAATGTGTTTTACATTTTTTATAATTTGTAAGTTTATAACTTAAAATTCATAAAAATAATAAGCAAATTGCAGTATATTTCCTGTATAGATAGTAGGAGGACTTTAAAGATTGAGAATGTTTGTAAGACTAGGTAACATTCGCAGCTAATATTAATGGTTATTAAAATTTCAATATAAATATGTATATTATTAATTTAAAAACCATTTTAATTTTTTTTTAGAAGTATTGAAAATAATAGTTTCTATGTGGGAAACAGAATTTTATAATTATCTGCAGAGTTTATACTGCATTCTCTGAAGATTGGATAAATCTACAGAGTTGATTGGAAAATACATATTGTTTGCAAAATATGGAGTATTAAATTTTTGTATAATAAATATCCTAAAATATTTTAAATCTTTCAGATTGGGTATTTAATCTTTAATATCTATCAATTTTCTGTTAAATTTTAGTTAAAAATATTGTAAATAAAATATTGTAGTATTATTAATATTATTTTATACACATTATAAATATAGTATTTTAATAAGGAACAAAATCTTTAAAATCGATCGATGTTCTGTATTCCGATATGCTGTATATCATTAAAGAAGCATACTGTCTTATTTCCCAGCAGTGTAGTTTACCGGAAAATCATCATCATGATCATCATATTGTAGTGCTCATTATTAGCATTACGACTCCCACACACACACACAGTTGGAAATCAAAATTTACGACTATGCACAATTTCCACAATTTTCCCACCAGCAAAAATGCATTGCCAAAAAAAAGGGGCTGCATCAGGGCACATCCTATCTCTATCCTTGGCCCTGTCTTCGTGCATACCTATGGCAAAATATATGGTGATAGTCCCATATAACCATAGACATAACCCAGCTCACCTCTGGGTCCATTGACAATGCCGTGAAGCCAAGCCGCAGGATATATTCAGCTTGAGCAAATACAATAAATACCTGTTGGTTGTGTGTTTCATTTGCCATATACGACAAGTATATATATATGTATGTGTATAGTACTTATATCGTGGCATTTCTTGCCGCTATTGTTGATGATATTACTGCTCTTGTTATTGTTGTTGTTATCGTTGGTTCTCATTGTCAGTGGTAAATGGTGAGGGAAATGGGAGCGGGACGCTACAAGTGACTGTTCTGAATCTCTGAACCCAATGAACAGTTAGAAAATCCAACAATGCGCCGACTTTTTGGTCTATGTATATGTCTGTGTGTGTGTGGTACTCGAGAGTACGAAATGAGATGAAATAAAAATAAAAAATTGGTATAAGGTAACAACAAAGCCATTGTACAAAAGTTGCCTCTGTGAAGCATTGTCTATCGATTTTTGCACTTCGCTCGAATCGCACAAGCAGAAATGCAATTCATTTTCCCAACAGAAAAAAAAAAACTGAGGAAAATGGAGAAAACTGTAGCCAAATTGCAGCAAATTTCGATGGAAGTGTTTGTGCTAGTTAGTGGGAGGCCTGTAATTCAGGTGGGCGTTATTTATGGCACCTAATGATTTGCCATTGAATCGATAAGTGAAATTGCATGCAGAATTTCGCGTTGTAGTTAGAATTGAAATTGAAGTTGAAATTGAAGCTGTTCTCTTCACAACTCGGTGCTGTAATTTATCATTTCGGCACATAAATCTTTGCGTTATTATTTTTCCCCCTTTTTTTTCGATTTGTCTCGGGGTGCTGACCCTTGCCACTGGACCTGAGGCTGAGACTGCAACTGAGTTTGTCATTGGCGTCGTTGTGTCTGGTTTGGCGGAAAGATCCATAAAAAAAGATTTCAAAATTTTCAACTAACTTCTCGCTGACTTTAAGCAGTCGTATGCCAAGTTAGAGCTGATGACGTTGATGGAAAAAAAGATATACACATATATACCTGACGGCAGCTGTTTGTCTCACAAAAGGAGTCGTCTTTTAAAATTTTTATTGAATTTATTTTATGACATTGCAGTGAGCACAGCAAATTTAATATGCATCTCCAGCTCCATCTCTCTCACACACATATAGACGGTATATCTCTCTCTCTCTCTGTCTGTCCGTCTTTTATTATATCAAGACAGTAAATTAAGCGTGGAATCATAAAAACTGGCAAGGTGTGAAATTTTATGTCAGCATTGATTTATGCACGAACAGCAAATTGCGATTCTGAAGTTCAGAATCCAGTTGCTCATTGGGATTAGCATTGATTTAGTGCTCAGCTCTGAGTAAGCATTGCATACATACTATATATACGATGGTAATTAAATTCTCTTCTTTATGACCAATGGCATTAAATACTTATCAAATCAAGGCAGTAAGTCACATTTGTATTTTTAGCATGAAACTTAACGCTTGAAAGTGAAAGGTTTCCTTATATAATGATGATATTTCTATTTTAATTAATACAATATATTATTTATCATTTCATATTAAATGAAAAATTTGCTAAATAATTTTTAAAACAGTAGTGTTAAATGTAGTTTAAAAAGTTAAAGCTGGAAGCAAACTTTAAAAGTATTTTCCTATTCAAATAAATATTTATTGACATTAAATTTAATAAAATATGTACAAAATTTATTTAAATTAGTGACTTGGCTAGTAAATTTATATTAAATAAATTATATATATTTATAAGAAATTAATATTAAATAAAAGTTTTTCTTTAGCACTGACAAAAATAATGGAAACAGAAATGTTTCTCAACTGAAACCATCACTTTCACTGAAAAGTCTACAAAGTTTGCTAATTATGTACACACTTGAAGCATATATATGTATATATAGTACTTACAATATCTATTGTAATAGCAATGAATGCACTTAAAAGTCACTTGAGAATTCAGTGTCAGACTCCCCAAAGAGTGTGGGGGGAGGAGGAAGACAATTGACAATTTTACAGTTACTTGCGGCTGGTCAAAGCCCAGAACAGAACAGGTGGATGATGATGATGATGAGTTACCACTTGAGTTGTTTCGTCTAATTGCGGCAACTTAAACTCCAAATAAGCACTTAATTTAGCAGGCAAGTGGCGTTGTTGTTCATACTAACTTGCCACAGCGGAGTTTACCACTTGCAACATCAACTGAACTGACATGAGCAAAAAAAAATTCAAATAAATCTAAATAAGTGAAATAGAGTAAGAGTGGGAGAGAGAGAGGGAGATGGAAAGAGGGAGAGAGCGTGGATGATATTCAAGGCGACAGTGACAGCGACAGCGAACTCATTGCCAAGTCTCAGACCCAAGAGCAGTTTCAAGCCAGACTCAACTTGACTCGACGACAACTCCAACGACGACAGACAAACAATAAGCGACAGTAGCACTGATTACTTGAGCACAACAACAGTTGCCACTCTTATATCCCACTCTGCCTCTCTCTCACTCTCTCACTCTCTCTATTCTGCTGGAGTCCATAACTGTAGCTGACATTCGAGCCACGTTTGGCTACATTTCAGACAGCTTAAAGGGGGGGAGAGATTCTAGCTGGCGTTGACAACCCATAAGGTGCATGTGCCTTGACTGAGTGCAACGTTAGATGCCACGCAAGAACTTAAGTAAAATAACTCATGTGCAAAAATGCGAATGTGAGTATGAATGTGAATGCGAGTGTGAGTGTGAGTATGAGTATGAATATGTGATTGCGAGTGTGTCTAGTAATGCCCTTGCCAGAAGCTGCTGCAACGTTCGTTGCACTTCGTTGGAGCACAGTTTGAAAGTCACAGCCTATGCATGTGTTTACACTGATAAAAAAGAAAGTATTTAAAGCTTTCAAAAACTTTTTTATTAACTAACTTTATAATTAGCGGTTTTTATATGGGTTTAATTATAAAAACAGTACTAAATAAATTTAATAAGTATTTTAAAAACTAAAAAAACTTTTCAATCTCTCGAAATTTTTATAAATCTAGAACAGTTCTACAAAATTCAAGTAAAAAGAACATTATAAATTTTTAAATAAATTTTTAAATAAATCAATTTAAATAATTCAATTTAAGTATATAAAATACATTTAATATTATTTCAAGCAATTTTAATACTTATTTTATCTATACTGTGCGATTTTTCTTTAAGTGCACATATTTACACATTTACTTAGGGGTAAAGTGCTTAGCTTACTTATGATGGCTGTTTGGCCCACTCGATGAGAACGACTTCTTTGGTTTCAGATCAGCAGCATGATGAAAAAAAGATGGGGGTCTGGGAGGGACAGGGCGGAGCGAAGAGGCGTGGCATAGCTACCTAAGCCAAAGTGCACTTTGGTGACCTGGAGCGGGGCCAACTTGGCTGCCATATCTCGCATTTTATTTGTTATGTTTTTTGTTTGTTTGTTTGTTTGTCTGTTATGTTTGCCTCTAGATTGCTTTTAAATGACTTAAACTTGCTGGATTGAAAAGGCGTTGTTGCATTTGATTTTAGATTGATTTTGTTGCCTGCATTTTCATTTCTCTCTTTGCTCTTTGCTCTTTACTCTGTTTTCTTTTTATCTCAGCTTTGTTTTTGCATTGGTTAAATTGCTTGGAAAGTGCGCAAAGTAGATTGATTTCAGGGGTCCTTATGGCTGCCTTTTAAGAAATTATCTGGTTAGAGACTAATGGAATAACAGAAGTGCTGGAATATTAGTAAACTTTAGATAGAAATTTGTATTTTTTGATTAAAGCTAGAATATTCTAGAGGATAACATTATGGGACTGGTAAAAATTGTAAAAACTGTAAATATTACTAGCTATTTTAGTAATTAAAGCTTTAATTCATATGTAGTAAATGTACAAAACTAAACAAACTTTTAGCTCGTTGAATTTCTATTTAAATCTTTATTACAGTGGCCAATTCCAATCAGTTGAGGCAACCAAATGAGTAAAACTTGGTACCACTTGGTGTAAACCAAATGTAATCAGTTCTAAGTATAGGTTTAGTCAAGCAGAAAATTAGCGCATTTTGGCCAAGGCAATTAGATGACGATGAGCAGGCAGCCAGCCCCAAAATATTTAGCTACGTATATATAAAATATACAGTACACATAGTACGTACACAAATAAAATGGCATTCCAATAGATTTCTCTCCCTCTCGATTCGAGAACCTGAGAAAAACCAAAAGCCACAAAAACCTAAACAAAACAAATGCAAAGCTAAGCTAAAATTTGCCAATGTGAACTTTTGGCTTTGGTTTCAATTCTGGTGCTGGATGCTTTAGTTGACGATTATTGGTGGTGTCAATTGCCAGTGGCCATTTTTTGGTAATTTACGCCCTCAAAGAGAATGAGAGAGAGAAAGAGAGAGGGAGATAGAGCTCAAGTAATTTCAAGTTTCAAGATTCAATGCAAATGCTGATGATGCATTTCCTTTCAAAACGCTAAAATGCTGTAGCAGCAAATTGAAAATGGCTCCTACAAGATGATATTTCCCCACACTCACACACGACTTAGATATATATATATATATATATGTATAGTATATACTGAGCATATAGCTTTTATTTGTACTATTTGTCTTGGAACTTAATTGAATGAAATGGCAAATGGAGGCTGCAAGTGCGACAGTTTCAGCTGCTCTTGCTTTTTATTTTAGAGACATTTTATTTCATTGCCCGCCGCCGCTTGACTCTGTACAGTGGACTCTGGACATGGGCAACGACAACGACGACAACGACAACGACAAATTGGCAGCCATATTAATAACATCTACGTGCTGATGCCTGGCACTTGTCGAGCGGGGCGGGCGGAGGCGTGGGCGAGGGTCGCCAGAGCGATTGCACTGCGGCCTGCACATTGTTCGAGGCACCCACCGACCGGCCGGCACGTTCATTGTTCGCATTTTTCTGTTACTTGTAACAGCATTTCAATGGCTCACCCGCAAGAAGAAGAGCAAGCGAGAGAGTTCTAGAGAGAGAGAGCGAGAGAGGACAACAGCGATATCGTCGGATTGCTTATTACTTGAATAAGCAAGGCGGGGGAGCAAGACTAAGGTGGGGAGCTGTTTTACGGGAGGAAGGTATATGGCATTTGGTACATGGTGGATGGCAGATGGGAGTCGCCAATGAGCAGTCACATGCCACGCGGTCAGCAAGTTCTTTGTTCCCCAAAATGTGCGTGCGCGTATCTGTGAAGTAGTTTCGTACTACCACTACTATGGAACTAGTTGAATCATAGAGGAGGGTGATGAATATAAACGATATCTAAACAAATCAAATGGCACATTTGCCTTAAAGAGTATTAGTAACGAGAGTGTGAAAATAAGTTGCAGTAAAAAACCACTAAACAAAAGTAACGAGTAGTAGCAACGAGAGAATTAAAGAAACGAGTAAAGGAGTAAACTATAAGAATGCACCAGCAAACATAAATATAATAAAAAAATTAAAGATAATATAACATTCGTAAATAAAACACATCAAAGTAAATAACTAAATATAAATTTTTAAATAAACAGAGAGTGCTAAGAATATTGAATAATAGAGATGATAAACAACGAGTGTCAAGCTTGTTAGCTGTCATGATGATATATATAAGCAACGAAAAGCAACAGCGAGTAGCTTAAATAACCAAACATTAAAGAGATTAAAAGAAAATTTAAAAAAAAAACTTTGTTTTATAATTATAGCACAAAATCTCCCTATGCAATTTCTTAAATTTGTTCCACTGCTAGAATTTAATAATATATATGTATATACAATTAAAATACATATGTATATTTGACAATTTTCTTAAGCACACCTAAAGTCCATCAGTGGAATTATATATGCTTCCAAGATCGTGCATAATATACAACTTAATTCCAGTCTACTTTGGATAGATTTCGTCTGTCTCACATTGAAGAACTGCCTAAATAATACATAATTTTAAATATAATTTGCAAAAGATTCAAATTTCTTGAGACTTGGTGTTAGATTTAGCGCTTAAATTATATGTGTTCTTGCCAAATGAAGTCATAATCAGAGACTCTGAATTTATTATACATGCAGGGTCCTAATGAATTCGCAGTTAATTTATTTGCTTCAATTTATGTGCAAGTCGAAAAACCATTTTGAAGACGTCTTCTAAAGTGTGCTTTGAAATTTATAGTCAGTTGAAGTATATTTCTTTATTTGTGTCTGGCTTTCTTGCTGTTTATCGTATTATTTTTTTGCATTTTTAATAGCCAGCGTCAAGGTTTATTAAGTTATGCGAATTGAAATGGTGTTGGGGTACATAAGTTTGAAGTCCAAATAAAATATATAATATATGAGCCGAAAGTCTTAACTGTAAGCGCTGTAAATTACGTTGTGATAGCGATAGTATTTAGACAAATAAACGGAATACATATGCTAGATATTTTATCCATCATCGTATGAAATTAGCATATGAAATGGTCTAATCTGTAGAGCATGGCACATTTGACGGGTCAATATTCCTCGACAGATATACACACACAATGCCATTGTATCTGAGACCTGGTCGAGACCTGCTTGAGTTTGGCCAGCAGGTTCAACGTTTTTGTTGACTTCTCTTTTTCTTTCGGCTATTCAAAGATGATGTTGATAAAGTGAATGGAAGTGTGATCAGTTCAAACGATAGACTTACAGATATATGTGCTATGCTATGCTATATGTATTAATGAAATTGTCTTCCAGCCACGGGCCATGTTCCACTTACTAATTATTTATAGGTATTTTATCAAAATGAACTTGTCAACTTAGCAGCTTATTTAAATTGCGGGACTTTAAATATTTTTGTATGTTCTAAATAATCCAGAAAGCTTAACGAATTGGAAACGAAATTATATTTTATCGATAAAGAGGAATACGATCATTAACACCTATGGCAAATGGATGAATTCAAATTTAGCGGATGGCAAATATAAGATAATAAATAATTCTGAATTTATTTTAAATAGTTAGTAATGTAAGTGATAAGTATTAAGTTAAGAAAATTCATTGTAAATGATCTGAAATTTAATGTAGAAACATATTAAAGTTCGCAACACATTAAATAAAAGTTTATTAATACTTACTGGAAATATATTTGAAATGTTGATTACGAACTACTTTTGCTGGAAATTACAATTTCAAACAAAATTAAAATAAAGCTATAATAATCTGTATTTATATTTCATGTACTTAAAAACTTATTTTATAAATTGATAAAATAAACATAAAATAAATTTTATTTTTCGCCAAGTGAAGTTTTGGACCAAAAACAATACCAAATAAAATATATTTTATCCTGGTACCTTGACAGTAACAGTTTTCCTTGCCTAAGCAATACAAACGACTCTTCTGTCTCTGCAAAATACTGCGCAAAATTAGCTCCACTTTGTTCAAGACGAAATCATAACCAGTTTTCAAGTAAAATGAAAAAAAAAAAAAAACAATAACTCAGATTGGCTCAGCGCCAGCTCACACCGTTGAGACAGCCATTAAAAACTCATCACCATCAGCGACCAACTGGAATGAGCACAAACAAACAACAACAGCAACAACAACAACAACTACATACTACGGATAGTAGGTTTCTGCGGATGAGGTCTCTGGTTCTCTAGAGCCGCGACGGGGTTGCGTCTTGGAACAACACCGATGAGGGAGTGTCCAAAACATAAGTCGCCATCGCATCTTTGGAAACTTTAAAACGCTTCAGTGCACAGCATCAGGTTTAGCTTAAGTCTTCAAAACATATTTATTTCTCCTTCTTTATCTTTTTTTCTGTTAATAAATTTTACTTTGGCTTTTGAGCAGCGCCATTTTGTTTTGTTGAGTAATTTTATTAAAGTTTTGAGTGGACGCCCACAAAATTTACAAAATATTTAAAACCAAACTTCCGTCAATTGAATCTCGTTTGGCATTGTCATTTAAATGTTGAGCGGGGATATTGAGGGGAGAGTCACCCTCTTTAGGTAGTACTTGGCTGTTGGGCAGGTTTTCTCACGAGTGCGACGGGAATTCGTAATTACAGTTTTTACTTAAAACTGTGTAAGAACTACACAGAGCTATATACGATCGGTATCGGTATCGGTATCGCTCTGAACGCATCTAGAGATTCTCTTGTACTTCTGTTTCTTCTGATACTGCTTCATCGTCTGCGGCTTCATTTTACTTGTGGATCTAATTGCAAATACCCAGGAACGAGGAGAGTAGAGAAAAGGTACGACCTTTTTTTTTTTGCCCAACGACTGCAATTAAAAGGGAACCACCAACCAAACCATCCAACCAACGAGTCTCAATCTCAATCTCAGTCCCAGCCAGAGCCTCAATCTGAGTCGTCTGATGTTGAAGTCTTAGACCGAACAGCATGCCGGAAAAATCTACTCAAATTACAGAGGCATAGCACAACCTTTCAGGGCTCAGTGCTCAGTGCTCGGTCCTCGGTTTTGGCCTCGACTCGTTTGCTTCAGTTACCCCCACAGTTGCCAGGTCTCTCAGAGAGGGTCTGGCAAAATACTTGGAAAAATTTGCGTACACTAATGGCGCTCAGTGTTGACAGTTTAGCTAATTTGTAGCTAAATTTTGTATATTTTACAAAGGATGGCGCATAATCCAAGTATTTTTTGTCTAGTTTCTTTGAAAACTCAATTTTTATACTACGTAGTAGCAGACAGAAAACTCCATAAAGTATACATATTCTTGATCAGCATTAATTGTATGAACAGTCTAATAGTTTTTCTAGCTATTTCCTCTTCTGAATTACTGCCAACACTGTTGGGATGGCGCTGTGTTAAGACAGTGCACACAATACAGAGAAGAGATCAGAATCATTATAGTTGCCAGCTGTCCAGTTTGTGTACAAAATATACATTTTCTGCTAAATTAGATGAAATAACAGCAGATCGCTCAATGGATATATTTTCCCAGTTTTGCATCAAAGGGCCGTCGTTGATTGATCTTGAAGTCGGTAGCTCATTGCGTAGGGTAGTTAGTAGTAAGTTTTCTTAATTGTTAGGGATTACAAAATTTCCAAATTCTCGACTGCATATACAATTTCATGCGGTCATGCGTTCTTGGCCCAGTTTCAGTTTAATGTTACCCTAAATGATGTTTAGGCCATGTAATTTCATGTCTTTATTTGGCAGATGATTTACAGTTTACTTGGATCGATATCCGCATTGTTGGTGGTCTCTGTTTTTTAGGTAATAGTAACTTTAGATACTTGAGGAAGAATATATGTATATATTATACTTTTTTACATGTTTTAATATAATAATTTATTTTAAGACCAGTTAATTTTTAAAATTATTTTAGAACAAAAGTAAAATAATTTTTTTTAGGTATTCAAAAATATTTTTAAAATTATTTTAAAAGTATATTTAAACCTAAAATGAAGCTTAATACAATATAAAAATTTCAAGCTATTTATTTTTATATACTTCCAGCTTAGATAATATTAGTATAACCTCTTGTAAACCGATTAGCTACATTTCCATCCAGACCTTTGTTAACTTTCCGAAAACTTTCAGTCCAAATATTTAACTTTTAAAAGTCCCTGTTAAATAATGAGCTTATGCAACAAATATGATAAAGACAACGATAAAAAGTGCTTGTTGAGAATATTATTTATGAATTGTGACTACGCAACCGAGAAATTCAACTGACCTTAAATCATTTAATCAGCTGAACAAAATGTCCTGAGGTCAAAGCGTTCCGGACATAAAATATTTGTGAAAATTCAAAACTTGATGCCAACTGTTTGCAGATTTTAATCTTTCACAAACGTACAAGAGAGGGACAGCCAAAGCCAGAGTGAGAAAACGGAGGGAGAGAGAGAGAGAGAGATAGAGTGTGAGAGAGGGAAAGATTTAGAGCCAGTCTGAAACCATGTTTATGTCCAGTTCAGTGTCCAGCGGCAGGGGATAAAAAACTTGCAGTGACACTTGTTAGACGGGCTGACAGCTGGACACTCGACAGCCTGGATGTTAAAAATAAGAAGATGGAGATGGTGAAGAGGCTGGAGGAAGAAGCTGTAGAAGCTGTAGATGCTGCTAGCCTGACCACGACCCAATGCAGATGTTGTCGTCATCATTCTTGTTGTCCTTCAGCTGCAGCTGCCGAGCGTAGAACTTACGCCGGACAATGCGGACAATACGACAGCGACGACAACTTTTGCAAAAACGAAACGAAACGAAACGAAACGAAATGACTTTGACAGACGCCATAACTTGGACTCTAACGTAACGCCTTAACCCAGGGGCACTCACACACTCATACACACACCCATTCAGTGTTTGAGTAATGAGGACAAAGTTTTGCATTCGTAATAACTCAGAAACGGAGACTGCGTCTCAGATTGCGACTTGCTCTTCTCTTGCAAAAGGCATTCGGTGGTGGTCAGGCGTGGTGCAATTTGCAAACTTCATTTATTCACGCCTGGAGCACTTCTCTGAGTACGAGTAGATTCACTGGCCGCCAACAGTTGTTGTTCTTGTTCTTGTTGTTGTTGCTATTGTTGTTTGCCATCCAGTTTTGTTAAGTTTGACGCTTTCGACAGGGCGACAATCTGTAGTACAACAACTACAACTACTATAGACTAGCCAAGTTCTCCAAGTGAAAAGTCATCCATTTGTCACTTGCTCAGTTAAACGGCTTTGTTGCCCAGCAAATATCTAATGAGAAATCAGAAAACTGACTGTGAGGCAAAATACTTAAAAAATAAATACCTAAAAAGATCATAATGTTGTTTAAGCTCTTAGTTTGCAAAGTATAGCCCATGAATGTGAAAAGTTTTAGTTTAGTAATAGTCTGAAACTTATTGTGTAAAGCTTTATTAGTTTGTTGATGTTCTTTGAATAGTATTAATGTAGTTTTACTCGAATACTGGGTATCTTCAAACCAGTAAAGTATATATTCTAATGATCAGCAATAATGATCGTACGTAAAATATAAAGTAGCTCAGAAGTACTAAGAACCACAAATTTGGTATAAAGTCTTTTTAAATAATAAGCCAGTACAATTTTATTTTAAACTTGTATAGCCACAAACCGTTCTTCAAAAATCTTTAGTGAAAATATTTTAAAAGTAAGTTTCATAAATATCGGTTTATAAACACGCAAATCAAGCAACATCAAATGCGTAACAAGCCAAACACTGGAAAACTTATGTGAAACTCTCCTGATGGTTGTGTTTATTGGTTGAGTGGCAGTTCACGTTAGGGACGACAAAAACTTTGCAATAATAATACCAACAATTTCAAAATTCGAATTAAATTAAGGTAAATCTGGTTTATTTCAATACTTTTCATAGTTTATGTTCTATTCTTATTCAATGTTTTATCATAAATATCGTAAAGATTAATATTGATATGCCTGATCATTAATATGAAAGTTAATAACATAATAATAATCAGGCATATCAATACTAGTCTGGCTTGCGCCTTGAGCAGAGAAGATCCAGAGGCACAGGGACACTTTGAAAGACACTGTATACAGTTAAGATCGTTGAAGCCCCATTCCTGTTCGCGTCTTCCCAAAACCTTGTGACAACCCAAATCTGGCGACCAGAAACAAGCGGAACCTTCCAATAATTCTAAATACGAAATGTTTAAAAGTAAGTTTCAGAAATTATTTAAATAAATCTACCAGTAATTTGAAACTTTTTCGGTAAACATTCAGCCAGGGAATTATCTGTGCTACTGGAATTTTGGATAACTTTCTTAGAATCCTCCCACAATTCGATTACATAACCATATTCAGAAATCTTACAGAATATCAGGTACTTCCCACAGTCTGCACACTTGTTAGTATCAAAACTCTTTACACGTGCTACAAAAATATAATCCATAATGATTTGTAAATGTAAATGTTTTTCTACTTACTGTTTAACGATTTTACTTTAAGAAAACACAAAAATATGATGTAAACAATACTTAAATTTGTCATATTTTATTGCAAATAACTTTTTATTGTAAATATAACACAAAAAGGAATGTTTGCTCAGTTTGAAATATATGTTATGCACCACACCCATTACTTTGTCATTTGTCAGTTTAGTTGCGGATGATGATGATGATGATGTTGTTGTTAAGTGGCAATTGCTCATTTAATAAAACTAATCAACGCAATCCAAGAAACAAGACAGTTTCTGGATTCACTCCCTGACAATCTCCATTTTAGCTTCTAGAGCGGATATAACTAATTGAATGGTACGGTACGATGACTGGCTGTGAGTGCCATGCAACACAGCGAGTGAGTACACTCGTATGTACACATACAGACATTCATATTCATTCCATTCCATACCATTTTAGCATTTGTGGTAAATGACAAGATCAACTTATATGCGATTGCGCACAAATTGCAGTCATTTAATTCAATTTAAATAAATTTAAAATGCGACCAACTTATTGAGGCACTCGACTCGTCTTAAACATCTGATTTGGGATTTGATTGGACTTAATCATTTTAGATGCCGCCGTCTCACATCAACTGCATTTCAGCTCCAAGTTCTCTACAGTTTTACAAGCACTTTATGCTCTTCAAAAATCACTGTAAATTACAGCTGTAAATTTGTTACAAAGTCTTAAAAAAATGCTAAATCTAAGTATTCATTTTTTAATATAAAATATATTTAATATTTAAAATAAACCCATTCTATATACTAAAATAAATGAAATTTAAATGAATCATTTTTCAAGAATATAGATTCGTTAAGTATAATTCTTATTTTTGGCTACATATATTTTATGAAGTTTTAAGGTCAACTTAATAATTTATTTAATGTTTTTAATATTAAGAATAGAAATTTTTCAACTTTTGTGAATAAATTAGTCTAAATAATTCTACTATAATATAACTATGTACCGCATTGTTCAAAACTAAGTTTTTAAGTTCTCGAAAGCTTAAAAAGTTTTTATTGTTATAATATATAAATTATTTGTTAAAAACTTCTTACTGTTTCTTAAAATTCAATGTGTTATAATTAATAAGTATTATAAGAAAGATATTAAGCTTTAATTTAAAGCCCAGTTTTCAAAGAAAACTATTGGAAACATAACTTAAAACTAAAAGTTCTAGCACTATCATTTGTTGCAATCGCTGATCAAGTTTGTTTAAGAGCTTCGGAGTCAAACTGTAGAATAAAATTCGAGCAACACGACAGCTACTTTTCTTTAAGTTATTTTCAACTGAGTAACTTTAGTTATTCTAGAGTTAAGTAAACATAAAAATCGTTAAAGTCTAGTTCAAAACTTAAAGCTATTCATGAATGCAATCGAACAAGTGTTTCGAGTCAGGTAAATATTATTAAATGCGTCAGTTGTCACTACTCCACTTTCAGTTTTGAGTGCATACAATATTTTCATGTCTTTTGTCTTCTCTCTCTCTCATTGTTGTTGTTGTTGTTGTTGTTGTGGTTTTCATTATTGATGCTCTCGATATTGCACTCACTTATTGTCTACAATTGTTGTTGTTGCTATTGTAGCCTGATAATGATTATGCTGTTACACTCTCGCTCTCGCTCTTGTTCCATTTGCCGTGTGGCTTACTCACTTTTATTGCAAAAAAAAAAAGTTCAATGACACTACAATATAATAACAATAACAACAATAACAATCGAAAGAACAGCAATAGCAACAGCAACAGCAACAACAGTAAAATCTTTTGCTCTTTGCCTTTTCTTTCATTGTTCAACATACACACACACATAGACATACATACTTACTGTTGATCCCCCTCGCCCTTTTGCTCCTCTGCAAACTGCGTCTGCACTGACGTTGACTCCTTTTGTTGCGGTTTGCAAAGTGAGCGCGTTAGAGCGAGAGAGCGAGTGTGTATGTAGTATGCTGTTATATTTGCATTCATCTTTCGCTCTTCAACTCTTTGGGCTGTGCCAAATGTGGGTCGTCGTCTCTCTCTCTCTCTCTGTCGCTCTGTGCTGACTGACCGCAGAAAATCGATGACTGAAGCTGAGTGAAGCCCTTTTTGAGTTTCGCTCTCGTTGCTCGTTTTATTGTTAAGCGCCCAAGTTCAGCGCCCAAAAACTAATGCCATTTATTGTCAACGGCAACTTTCGCTCTCAGTTCGAGTGCAGCACTCAGGAGCGGCTGACGGAGTGGGGTGGGGGTAGGGGGGAGGGAACAGTAGCGGAATAGCGTCAACAATCAAAGTCAAAGTACTGAATACTTTGCTACCTCATCATCATCATCATCGTCATCATCGTCGTCATCAACACGTTCTGCAATTTCTATGGCCAGAACTTCGCGCTTATCATCATCATGCAATCAGACATACACATACATCCATACACACATACATACAAATACGCACACCCGTCCAACATTCAGTCATCCATTCATTCATTCATTCATTCATTTGTTTGTTGTTTTTCTTGTTGTTGCTGTTGTTGTTGTTGCTGCATTTTCCCAAAGCTAGACAGAACAACCTGTTGCTGGTTCTCAACTGAGAACCGAGAACTGAGCACTGAACTTCGCCATTTCGCCAGGCAATGCAATTTTCAACAACGTCATCAACAACAACACCAACAACAACAATAACAACAACACTAACAACAGCAGTAACAGCAACAACAAGATGAAAGCATTTCCAAGCCATAATACATTCAACAAACAATTGAAATTTCGTATACAATTGCGAATTGAATGAGGAAATGAATGTGTAAAATGAATAACGTCTGAATAGCATGTCTATCCCTCTCTGTCTACCCTGCTCTATCCTTCTCTTTCCCACTCATGTGTGTGTGTGTGTTTGGGCTGCAGCCTCAAAGTGTCGAGACAGGTCGTATACTTGTTTTTTGAAACCCTGTATTCAAAAAAGCCAAGTGCTCTACTTAGTTATCAGGAAATCTAAGAAAATATGTGTGAAATAAGCAGAATTAACTTGAATTTCTTAGAGTACATGTCCTCTTGACCCCTTTAGTACCACAAATCGTATAAATTATTTATTTACTGGTAGAAAATATATACATTTTATTTATAGTGCGAACAATTTTTAGGTTTCTTGAGATATCTATACAAAATTAATTATTTTATATTTTATTTGCTGAAATTTTGTTAGTTTTTGAATAGGGAACGAGCTGTTTAGCATCAATGTTTATAGAACACCTTTTTGATATTTTAATTATATCAATCAAAATATATTAAATTAGAGTGGAAACGGACAACTATACCATATAATATCGCAGTTTTGGGAGAAATCAGTGTGATATCAAAATTTGCTTCGAAAAAGTTATTCTACAAACTATTATTGTGTCGTTTACTTTATTACTTCACACCAAGTACAGAGTCTAAAAGAGTCGTTGGCTTTAGCCTTTCCTGCTAGTTTTTTAGTGCACTTCGCTGGGTTTTTGTTTTTGATGTTGGTAAACGGATAAACTCATAAAAACCTTTGATGCCAGAAGTTGGCACAAAAGCATTTAGATATTTGTTCAAGGTTAGCGCTAGAAAGAGAAGAAGGGGACGATAGACAAAGACAGAGGGAGAGCCGGAGAGCTGCAGACATTTAAGGACGCGTTTCCGGTCACGTTTTGCGGTAAAGTATGCAACAAAAGTTTGACATTAAATGTCATGTCATGTCAAAGTTGAGGATATGTAAATGAAACATGCAATAAAAGTTAACAAAATAAATTAAGTGAGTTAAATGAAGAACAGTAGAACAGATGAGAGAACTTACTGCTTTGTATAGCAACTAAATTATTTAACAAAAATACAAATAAACAAGTATTTCTATTATTAAATTTGTAGTATTTCTTATGGAAAACACATCATAAAATGTTTAAACAGATAATAGCATATAATATATTGAATTATAATTGACATTTTGTTCGTTTGGAGGCATTTCTAAGACGATTTTCGATTTGTTTGACAATTTTTGGTGCATTTTGAAGTTGACAAGTGGCGCATGTGTGCAAGCGGGATGGCACTAGACACTCGAGAGTGGGGAGACACTAGCGCAGGCAGTACGTTAGACAGAGGAGCGAGAGGGAGATGTCTCTACTGTGTGCGTGTGTGTGAGTGTGAGTTGTTGTTGCTGAACTTGTTTGCTTGCCAAATGCCTTTTGTGGCTGCTGTTGTTGTTGCTGTTGTTGTTGTTGGCTCCTCTTGTTGCCTTTTGCCATTGTCCGCTGCTGCGGCGCTGCTGCTGCTACTGCTGCTGCTGCTGTTGTTGTTGTTGTAGTTGTTTTTGTTGCGTTTTTATTTCTTTTATTATGTGCGAATGTTTGTTTGTTTGTAATGCTCGGCGCCATTGTTGTGTGTGTGTATTTGTATTTTTATTTCATTTTTTTTTTTGTATGTGCGAACAATTAAAACTCTTTGCAATGACCTTGACTTTGTTTTTTTTTTAAGTGTATGTGTGTGAGCTTCCTTTTCCATTCACACGCGCTCAGCACGCTCAGACGTCAAACATAAAACACAAATAACAACAACAGCAGCAACAACAAAGCCGTCTGAGTGTCTACTCGCTCTGAATCTGAATCTGAATTTGAGTCTGAGTCTGCAACTGAGTCTGGGTCTGTGTTTTCGGTTTGTTTTGGGCTTATTATGTTCTGTCTCCCTCTCTCTCTCTCTCTCTCTCTCTCTCTCTCTCTTTATGGGTTTTTCGATTCTCTCCCCAAACAATCAAATGGCTGCACAAATATACAATAATAATACACAGCAGCAACAACAACAACAATAGCCACAAGAAGTGCTCTGATAATGAATAAGAATCGTTTGTCGTAAGAAAAAAAAATGAAAGAAAAAAAAAACATGTATATATAGTATTGTTTATTCTCTTGAATTTTGCGGTTCCGATTTGCGTTTTGCTGTAGGTCAGTTACTGGGGGCAGGTTTGCTGTTTTTTTTTTTGTTTTTTTGTATCTTTAAGTGTTTATTTAACTTTTTATTGTTTACGCTTTATATGTGGCTTATTGTTTATGGCTCTTTAGACATTTGTTTGGAAAATCAATTGAAACGTTTTTGGAATTTCTGGGTTAGTAATGCTTTCTGGCATATCGCTGGGGGATTTTTCCGCAAAAGCCTCAAATGACTTGCACAAAATATTGTATAATGGTGAGTCGATTGCAAAAAGATAATGTTTCAAGTGAACTTTGCATTATATAATCGTTAAAGCTGCTAATAGCTATATTGTATTACGATTTGGTGTTGGTTTAAATTTCTTTACACTTTTCAATTTTATTTGCTAATTGTAAACCGCAATGTTTAGGTTTTTGATATGATATAATTATTACAAACTATATTTTATGGGAAATGGAAGGTTACTTCTAAAAATATCACTAATGGAACTCATTTCTAGAGCAAAGAACAAGCTTAAAACTCATTTGCGACCCCATAAATTAAATCTTTTCTTAACCTACACAAATTTTCTAATGTGATGGAAAAAAAAAAATTTTTAAAATGTTCTATACTTTTCATACTTTATTCCCTTGAAGGGGTATAATAAGCAGACATTCCTTAACTAAAGATTTATAACTTTAATTTAATTGCTAGCTGAGTTGGTTGGCATTCTTAAGTGTATAGCTACCTTATAAACATAGCTCCATTAGCTCTACCTCATTAACTAGAACTACAATTCAGTAACATACTAAACTAGGCCCAACTGCATTGCACTAATGAAAACTGTGGCGAAAATACCAAAAAAAAAAAGTACATTTTCCGTGGTTAAGGTAACGGGAATGGTGAGTGCGGAGTGTGGGGAAGGAGAACGGGGAACCCCACACAACAAGACAATGCGGTTGAGTATGCACATATGCATCTATAATTACAACAACGTAACTCGGTGTTTCTCAAACACACAAATGTATCTAAAGGATGCCAAACCGCATCAAAGTCACACACACACACACACACTCACACAGACAGTTACTGCAGTGCACTTGGCAGCACTTGCTTAATACATTTTCCAGCTGCCTTACTATTATTTACAGATTTTTCTTTGCTTTTTTTTTTTTGCATTTTTGCGAGCTTGGCAAACCCATTAGGTTAATAAGAAGAAGCAGCAGCAGCAGCAAGGCAAAAAAGGCCAAAAAAATAATAACAACAACAACAAGCAGAGAATTCAAACTATGCGCGTGAGACGCGCTAACAGTAAATACGCCGCAGCGTTGCCTCACCCGTTCACCCGATGCCCGGTTGAAAACAGCTAAAAACAGTTTGTTGGCGCTGCTTTTGGCCTGTTGGGTCGGCCATATTTAAAGCGTCCGATAAGCGCAAAAATTCCGCCAGACTTTGATTTGAGACTGCTGCTGCTGCTTTGCTGCTGTTGCTGCTGTGAAATGTGGCAACGTTGCTTGCCATAAACACAACTGGCTGCTGGCTAGCGACGACATTTTTATGGCAACTCTGGCACAGCTCAGCGCAGCGCAACGCAGCGACATCGATCGATATATGTATATGTAGCGAGTGCGAACGAATGCGTCATATATATGGCTGTCTCGCTTGCGCGCAACGTTCATTGGCGCTGCGCGCTGCGCAAAATCCAAGCTGGCAATGATATCAACACCAACACACATACACCCAGGCAGAGTGAAGAGTTTATTTGATTTATTAGCGTGACTACAGTTGTCTCTGTCTAACCCTCACGCCTGCTGCAGCCACAGAGAACTGGTTTTGCAAATGCCGTCACACACAAACACACACGCGCACACACAGAGACAGGGTGGCTAGTCAAACGGGTCTCAGCCGCAGTCGCAGTCGCAGTCAGAGCAGCAGCAGCAGCAGCAGCAGCAACCGTAGTAGTAGTCACAGCAGCTTCAGTCTCAGCTGCTGGCCAGTCAGTCTCTCATTCGTCTCTCGTATTCGCTGTCGTCAGCACACGCGCACGCAACGCAACGCAACGGAACGAAACGAAGCAAAACGAATTCTCGAGTTTCGATACGAGTTGTTTCGTCGTCGCCTCTCACCACACACACACATCTCGTCTCGCCCAAAACGTGGAATACACCAACAACAACAACTGCAACAACAGCGTAGAAGAAATTTTTGTCGGTTTTTTTTGCGCTGCTTCGTTTTGACGGTTGACGGCGCTCGTTATCGCTGAACAGGTTTCGCTGCTGTCCACAAAGTCGACGGCGAAACAGAAAGGTGCTCAATTCCGCATAGTGTGGAGGTATTTTATCATCTCGTCAGCCAAAAAACAAAAAAGAAAAACCTCAATTAAATCCAGAGAAAAGAATTAACACTCAAAAAATTGCAAAGAAATTCGCGACGCGTTTTCAAGTAAAATCAACAACAAATTTCAAGTGTTTTAACAAAACAAATAGCAAAAGCTGTTTAAGAAAATATATCTATAAATATATATGTACATATATATACATACATACAAGCAAAAGATACAGTCTTATGTGCTAACTGTGTAAAGTTCTCGCAAAACAATTAACAAATATTTAAATAAATCTAACAACAAGTGCAACATGGTTTCCAAAAGAAATGTTCAAAAATCTCATAACTAAAAAGCTATAACAGTGTATACTGATTGTGACTCGATAAAGTTAGTAACTGTATCTACAACAGGTGCTTAAAAGTAAAGCAACTAGATACAAACTACAGTGCTACAAACAGCAACGATCTGCCAAGTAACTGGCTGATATTTGGACTATATACAAGATATAGAAAGGAGTTACATAAGGTGATTGCAAACTTCATGTATTGCAATCAATAGTTCCATTTGGAGAACAATAGATTGCGAGCAACAGTTGCTACCGCACAACAACAGCAGCAGCACTAACAACAACGATCACAACAGCAACATGCTTACCGTGGAGGCGGATATGAAGGGAGGCGGTATACTGCATGCCACAATGCCACCGTTGCACGCAAGTGCCGCATTGCATGGCCACGCCCATGCGGCAGCCTCATCCTATTCGGCGCTGGCGCCTCTAATGAACTTTGGTCAATCGCCATTAACGCATTCCCAGCTGAGCCAACACAATCATCACCATCATCATCATCATCATATGAGTGCACACATTGCGGCCAGCCAGAGTCCGAATCCGTTGAGTTCGCTGCAATCGAGCATCGCCAACACGCTAAACGGCGGAGGTGTTGCTGCCGGGCAACAGCAACAACAGCAGCAACAACAGCAACAACAGCAAAGCTCACCGCTGCACAGCTCCAGTGAATTGAGTCCCACACAGAGCAGCATTGGCAGCCATCACATGACATCGCCCGTCAGCCATCACCAGCAACAGCAACAGCAGCAGTCGCATCAGCAACATCCCAGCTTAATGGGTGCTGGCAGTGCGCTCAGCAGCATGACCAACAGCAGCAGCAACAACAACAACAATAACAACAACAACAACAGTTCGACAGCAAACAAGAATCAGCAACACGCCGATCGGGTCAAAAGACCGATGAATGCATTTATGGTCTGGTCACGAGGACAACGCCGTAAAATGGCCTCCGACAATCCGAAGATGCATAATTCGGAAATATCAAAGCGATTGGGAGCACAGTGGAAGGATTTATCCGAGGCGGAGAAGCGACCGTTCATCGACGAGGCCAAGCGACTGAGAGCCGTCCACATGAAGGAGCATCCCGACTACAAATATCGTCCGCGTCGCAAGACCAAAACCCTCACCAAGACCAAGGAGAAGTATCCGATGGGCGGACTAATGCCTGGCCAGCAATCCGCTGGAGGCGGTGAGCCTGGCACGCCCACTCGCGTGCCACCGGGCATGGTGGGCCAGAGTCAGGCATTGAACGGCTCGGGCGGTGCCTCGGCGGCAGCAGCAGCGGCGGCCGCAGCGGCAGCAGCAGCACAACAGGTGCGTCCCAACATCCATCAGATGAGTGTGCCGAATGGCTATATGCCCAACGGCTATATGCATCCCGATCCCGCCGGTTATCAGACGCACTATATGAACTACGCGCCGCGTTACGGCGAAATGGGGCACATGTATAACGGTTATGGCATGTACGACACTGTTGCCGGCGGACAGACGTCGCCGTATGGCAGTAGTTTGCAGCAGCCCGGTTCTCCCTCGCCGTACGGTTCGGTGGCGGGGCAGCAGCCGGGTTTGGTGACCGGTTCCGGCTCACCGGCACCGTACGGCGCACAGGTTTCCTGCCAGAGTCACAGTCCCAGCGATTCCAGCATCAAATCTGAACCCGTTTCGCCCAGTCCCAGCGCCATTGCCCACAACAACAATAACAATAACAACAGCAATGCCAGCAACAACAATCACATCATGAAGCGTGAATATATCACAGCAACAGCAGCGGCAGCGGCAGCAGCAACGGGCGCTGGCAGTGATCTGAATCATCTGATGAATATGTATCATCTGCACGATGGATTGTCGTCGGCACCGGAGCAACAGCGGCATTTGATGCACTATCAGACGGGTTCGCCGGAGCTGCAACAGCAGCAGCAGCCATTGCATGTGATGCACCAGCAGCAGCAGCAGCAGCAACATCAGCAGCACCAACAGCACCAGCAGCAGCAGCAGTTACACCAGCAGCACCAGCAACAGCAACAACAGCAGCAGCAGCAGCAACATCAACTGCATCAGCAATCGCTGCGTGCTATGGCACCGCTGGCACATATGTGAGAAATGGCCAGCGCCTATGGAGCCGCCGTCAATGTGTCGCCGCCGCCAACAGCAGTGGGCTACACAACAGCAGCAGCAGCAGCTGCAGCAGCTACGGCTCAACAGCAGCAGCAGCAGCAGCAACAGTTGCTCAACGGCCGACCAAGTCCGACGGCATCGGGTTCGGGTTCGTCGGGCGGTCGCTCCTCGGCGCATTCAAGCGGACACACAACCACAGCGCATTCACCCGCCTTGGCGGCGGCTGCTGTTGCCGCTGCCGCCTATCAGCTATCCTCAGCAGCAGCAACGGCAGCAGCGTCAGGAGCAGCGGCAACAACAGCAACCGCTGCTACCTCCGCCGTCGATGTCTCCTCTGCCTCGTTTGTGGCCACAGCCAGCATGCTGGACATGCAACAACTGGAGGAGCAACAACAGCAGCAGCAGCAGCAACATCAGCTCTATCTGCAACAGCAGCAGCTGCATCAACACCACCAGCAGCAGCAACACATGCAACACCATCAGCAACAGCAGCAGCAACAACTGCAGCAGCAGCAGCAGCAACAACAGCAGCAGCTATATCATTATCATCATGCGCATGAGGCAGGCGCTGGTTTGTTGGATATATCCACACTGTAAATTATTTATAGTACATAATATATATATATAAAACAAAACAAAAACAAAAACACACACAGACTACATGTAATTGCAACTAAAGTATATAAATAATAACAAAACAATTTTAGCTTTAGTTTTAAAACAAAATAACACAAAAAAACAAAAGACAAAAAACAAGAAAACAAGCATTAATTTAAGCACTTGTAAACAGAATAAACAGAGAAATGTATGAAAATTATATTAATTAATTCGAATGGCATTTACAAATTAAGCATACGCACTGTTGTACCATCTTACTACACACACACACACACGCATACATTCCACAACTTCTCTCTTTTTTTTGGCTAAACAAAAACTAAAAAAAAACCAAAAAAACTCCAACAACAATTGTGTGATACAAAAAAATTGTTGCAAGCGAAATAAAAAAAAAAAAACATTAAAAAATTATAAGAAAATTGTATGCAAAAAATTTAAAAAATTGTTCATGTTATTTTGATTTATTTTTTACTGTACAAAAAGGCATTCCACACACACACACACGAATACATTCTATTTTATAGATTCTCTTATACATTAAGTAATTCTAATTATTATCTATTATATAAACAATTTAATTATTAATTATCCTTATGAAATACTGCAAAGGCAAACATAAAAAACAAAACATTAATTGTAATTAAAAACGAAACAAAAACAAAAAACAGTAAGCAAAAAATTATTATGATTATTATTATTATTAAAAGACAAGCATCTACCACATAAAACAAACAAAATGACAACAACAACAACAAAATGTTAGTAAACCTAAACGAAAATTTAGTAAAAAGCAAAACAAACAAATTGATAAACTGATAAAAGCGCAGTTGACGCTGAAAGTGGGGAAGAAACAATAAAAAAAAAACAGAAAAATCCACAAAAAAACACACAAATAAAAGAAAAATCTTTACAAAAAATATTAAACAAAATGGTTTTATTATTTTTTATACTCTTAAACTCTTTTGCCGACGGCAGAATTAGAGATGAGCTCAGCTATTTACAATGTTGTCAGGTGTTGGATTTCAGTTTTTAACGACTGTACATTTCGAGTTTTGGCGCAGGTTTTTGAAAATTCGAAATATTTATAGAAATTTGCACACAAGTTGCAAATAAATGCTATTTGATATTTGAGTTTAACGATGCTTTTTTTAGCACTTTTAGTTTCGTCTTAAAAAAAAATATTCAAATTATTTCTGGAACGAAAAGTTTTATTATATACATTTGCATCTTATTGCGTTTTTGAAAACAGAAAAGTTCAAGTTGAGCAATAAAATTCTATGAGATGTTCTTCGTCTGTTTGCATAGAAGATTCGGCATTTAAATACGCATTTAAGATCATTAACAAATTGAATGATTTGACAAAACTGGGAATGGCTATAAAAATAACAAACTCAAACAAACTGTGGGCAAAACTTTGCTTGGCATTAAACTAAACTTGATCTATGAAAATAAATTTTTAGGGTCAACAGTCTTAAAGCACTTTATTTTGAAAATGAAAATATTTACAATTAAGTTTAAGTTACTTTAAATAATAAATAAAATGTAGCTAAATATAATAAAAATATTTTGGGGCAAAGTTATGTTGATTCAAAATAAAACTTGAGGTATCTAAAATACTTTTTTATTTTATTCCAAAACAGACTTTTTTAAAAATTTACAAAATATATTTATTTAAATTTTTAAAAGCATTTAAGATTTTTGTTATTTATTTTAAAATTTAAGATTTTGTTTTAACTATCTTAAAAGTGTATTTTAGAACTTATAATGCTATTTAAAATACTTTTTAATTTTCACTGGAATGCAGATTCGATTTTAAACAATATTTAAAATACTTTCCATATTTTTTGCGAAAGCAGAAAAAAAACACAGAGTATGAGGAATATTTATTTTTAGTTATACTTACGTTTTAGCTATTAGTTTAATTTATTTTTTGTTGGCACTCTTTATTTGTACTGCTGAGCAAAGCTAATTTTCGTGACAGGAAGTGGAAGTTTTGTAGCTGTCACTGTTGAGTTAATACTAAATTACTAAAAATAATTTGAAGTGAATTAGTTGTCAGTATTTTCCAGAATTGTTCAGTTATAATGCAGTTATAAATTGCACAAACGATTTAACAAAGATTAGACTTTCAGTTTGGTTTAGTTTTGCATTTTGTAGCTATCCAAATACCTTTCCAAAATATTTGATAATCTCTGAACTAATCAAAGCATTCAGTTGACAGTCGACAGTCACTTTTTATGGCTGGCAAAAATAAAAAAACGACCTTAGGCTTATTAACAAACCATAACAACCATTTGATATTGCTAATTTATGCTGGCATCAGGCAAACACTTCACCATAGATTCGACACTAGCATTTTACAAATTTATGCTGCTTGAAAGAGTGACTTGAAAATACCCTGTGAAGTGAGTATCTCGTTAAAAAGACCTAAATAGGAACATTAAATGAAAATTTTACAACGAATCAAACAACTCTACAACAGCATAGTTGCCACAGGGTATAATAAAACGCATTAAAATTATGATATATGGAATTCATGAAAATTGCAAATTCAACTCAGCAAAAGCAGCCAGAAAATACATAAAAACCAATGAATAAAAAAATTAAACAATGACTGAACGTTGAGTGGAGTGTAAAAAAAAATGAAGAAAAAGCAAATAGAATGCAAAATATTTCATATAAAAACATTTTATTTAAATTGTGTAGATATTATGCACAGCTTATAATTTTATTTTTTGTTCGATTGTTGTAATTTTAATATATGCTTTTTTAAGGGTGGGTAGGAAGGTTAAATCCAAATAAAAGCTTACCGGAATTTCAATTAAAAATACTTTTAATTTGCTGCCATTTTCTTTTTGCAATCAATTAACGTTCAACTTTTAATTATAAAATTTATTACAACTATTTTTTTATGCAGCACTCATTTTCAAGTTGATTGAAAATCATTTTGTTGATGGTTACGATTCGTTTTGTTTTTCCATTTTGTAGTTCACATTTTTGTCATTAAAAAACTTGGTTAAATTTACATTTTTCGCAATCCATTTTTTGTGTTTTTTGGGTTTGGAATGTTGAAATCAGATACAAATGCATAATTTGTGAAAACAAAATTTATTAATTTTTTATGGATGTCAGTTTCGTGCGCTGCAATGCACAGCAGATACAGATACAGATACAAATACAGCGACAGATACAGATACATATCAGTATCGAGTTTGTTTGACATGCAAATCGTTTGTCGGAGCGTTTTGTTGATTTTTCTCGTCAGCCAGTTTGGAGCAATGTTTGATTTAGATTTATTATTTTTTACTGCATCATGTTGTTGTTGGGGATTTTTTTTCTCTCTTTTTGCTATCTAATTAGTTTAAATTTTGTTTAGCTTCTCGAGCTTATTTGCGTGCTGTCAGTGTCATTTGTTGCAATCAGTGAGAGAAAATTAAGCATCACTTTTGCCATGTGATTAGCCATTAAATAAAATTAAGATCTAATGTCAATCTTCAACCATTGAACAACAACAACAACATTAACCAACACGACTTTAAGCCTGGCTATTTAGACAGGTGCTTCATTCCGGCCAAAAGCTGAGTCATCGTCGCAATTAGAAACCGCATCAATGACAGGAGATGATCGTGAGAGTTTTGCCAATATATATACATATACATTTATTTACGCAAATGTCTTGCATATAATTTATTCAATTAAAAGCATTTTTAAATTACAAAAAAAAAGAGTTTTTTGCGTATTTTTTACAAATAATTAACATTTATTTCTATAATAGACAATTATTTCTTTTGCTAACTGAGAAATCTTAGCAATTATATAAAGAAATGTTGTGATTTTTATTAATTTGTTAATAATATAAAGCGGAATATATTTTTTTAAATTTTATTTTAAGTCTCTTACCTTTTCAGTGTCTTTAGCTCTCTTTATCTAAGGCTACTTCGTGTATGTCTACGTGAATTGGTAGAATTCGTACACTTCTGGGTTCACCCTTCAATTCTAATCTAAACAAAAGCTCTGCGGCGCCTTTAAAGCACAACAGTTAACCCTCTACATAGTTGCCAGAGAGAACAGTGGGGTTGAATATACATGTATATACATATATATTCAGAATCCAGTGTAGAAGCTGAACAACTAATTAAACTTGAACAATAGAAAAGTTAGCAAACAAATGTCATTATGCACAAAAGTCGAAACTGTCTGGGGCTAAATTTTAGTTTAGTTTTGCTGCTGCTTCTGTTGGGGGCCACTGTCAATGGCCAAAAAGATGGCGCCCTTTATTGGCTGACACATTTCAAAACTAGGTTAACAGAGAGCAATGATACCAACAACAAATGAATATTGTAAATAGTAGTAAAAAAACCAAACCAAACTCAAGTTGAAACATAAGCCTAAAACTGTAGCTAATGCTTGGACTTGGGGTTACGATTGCGAGTGTCACTGAAACTGAAACGTATGTACATAAACAAATCGGATTAGTTGACAAAAAAAAAAAAAAAGTGGTATATAAAAAATATAAGTTGAGAGGAAAAATCCAATTAGTTGTGCACCGTCGTGCAATGGTAACACTTTTAAACTGTTGTCAGCTCAAAAGATACGAGCACATAAATATCTGTATATTTTTCTACATTTCTGTTGTTGTTGTTGTTGTTATTTTTTTAGAATGATGGATGTGTGGCATGCGTAAGAATTTATAGTTTGCTTGATCGATGGACCGTACAAATGATTTACGGTAGAAAACTGAGTGAGAGACAGTGAAAACAGATGCAAATTGTCAGACTGAGCGGCGACCCAAAATCCAAAAACTCACTAAGCTCTGCACCTGCAAAATTTACGAATGGGAAAACCCAAAAATGAAAACACACACACACACACTGACAGGTAGTGACAGTCATGGTAATGAACCTCTAAAATCCACGCCTCACTCACTACAAATCCCTGAAAGGGATCTGCAAAAGGGCTAGAATAACAGGGTGAGTCTAATGCTAAAACAATAAATGGCTAAGCAAAACTATGCATATTATCATAATCATCAATAAAATTTAGCCGTGGCTTAGCCAAACTCAACAGGTTGGCAGTTGTCGAAAAATTTGCCTGCATTTCTAATACTTCCTCTTTTGCGGTATTTCTCGGTATTCACAATCTAAGGCGCTTCACTCGGAAAAGCGTATCACCCGCATATATATGTAATACATATATGTCATTCTATACTCTACTCTCGGCTTGTAGTTGCATCTGAAATTCAATCTGTGGGCCAGCATAAAATGCGCAATCTGCATCTGTGAGATACTCTCACACACAGACACATACTGTCATGCTAATCACTAACCAAATTATTTGTAGATAGTTTTGCATTTTTATAGCTCTTTAATTTCATTTCATTTTTAGGGTAGATCATTTACTGTTGCAATGTTTAATGTTGCTGCTGTGTGTGGTTTACTTGCAATTAGGCGATTAGTCACGCCCTGATTTGACATTGATACCCTGTATGTTAGTTATGTACTTGAAATGCAACTATTCAAATTATGCGGGTAGAGAAATGCCAAAGGGAGCAGCAATTGATAAGCAAGCATCCAAAATATGCAACTAACAAACTGTTAACTAGTGAAACAGTAGAGCTCAAGTTTCACAGATTATATAAGAGTGGGTTAAGATAAGGGTTTTAATGCAGATTACAAGTATAGGCATTGGTTATTATTAAAGGCAAATGTGTTTATAGCTATAATTGCAATAATAAAAGCTAATCAATATTTTGGCATGCAAGTTCCTTAATGCAATATAAAGACAATGTCATCAACAATTTTTTTGATACCACATACCCTTCGCTCATAAGACGTAAAACAAATTGAAAGTTTGCATGCCTCTAACTCATGTATTTCTTAACAAATATTTTTGTAACTTCACATTCGTTTAGAGACAAACAATATCAAACGATGCTGAAAATTGCATCAAGTTCGTATTATAATCTTGAAAGTTATTATACATCGAAAAACGAAAATTTATAGCTGAGGCGCAGCCACTGTGGCTGCACTGAGCTCAAGCAGCAGAAAAGAACGTTTTTTGATTTTTACAATAACACTCAACATTATTATTAATGACAATTTGCAAATGCATAAACTGCATTAAGCTAGAAGAGGAGTTACTACATCCATAGCATTATAGCCATTTCCACTTGCATTTCACATACACATCCATAACCATATCCAAGAACACCATGAAGCACTTGTATCACTTAATTAAGTCGGCGTTTTATTGTCGTCGTCATCAAGTCGCTCAAGTTAATTACTCAGCACTAGCAGCTTTATAAGCAAACCAGAGCAGAGCAGTGCAGCATCAGCATCAGTAAACTCCCTTTCTCTCACCTCCTAGCATAGTAGGGTCTACTGTGTCTGGGTAACTCCCACCTTACAAATGTTGGCACTACTTTTACCTGATGGCTGCCAAGTGAACACAACAATTCCAACAACCAGTGGCAACTTCTTCCTGGGGGGAGAGAAGGAAACTTGAGGGGAAGAATTGCACTTTGGCGCATTTGTTGATTCGCGCACTTGAACAACATGGCAGCACAAGCAAAGTCGAGACTGGCAGCTGGCAGCTGGCAGCTCTTATCTTAATGAGTTTTATGCATCTAATTAAATAAATTGCACCTCTCGTCAGTTAGTCAGTCAGTCAGTCATTCAGTTAGTCAGGCGCTATGACAACAGAGCCGCAGCTCATGTACCGTCGAAATAGATCTCTCGTTTTCGGTGGCAGAAAAAGAGAGCTGGGGAGGAGGACGAGACGAATGGGAGCAGTAGTGGCAGTAGACATTATGCACTTAGTAGTCCATTGCCAAAACCATGGCCCCACCCCAATGGGGGGTGCCACAGTCAGCTTACAGAGACCACACCCAGAGCGAAATTCAATTTTAATTACAAACATTTTTTTGTTGCTGTGATTTTTTTCCTAAAATCGATTCGATTATTTTTTTAAAAAGCACAATTTTTTTTTTTATTTATGCGTTGGTATGTGTGCGTATTTAATATATGTACTTATATACTCACATATGTATATAGTGTATATATATTTTAATCAACCGCTCCCAGACTTGTTGCCTTTGTATCGACTGGGCGGCAGTTTGTTGCTGCCACAAAGCAGCTACAGATTGTTTTTTATACTCTCAATACGCTCCATGAATGCTCGAATTTATTTATTTGCCTGCTACACTACACTGGATGCCCTCATCGTAGACCCAGTCGCATTCGTAGTCGTCGCATTTTCAATTTTTCGCTTGCAAATTGGAAAAGTTCAAACGCATACAGCAACAGAAAGAGTGAGTGCACCGAAATGGCGGCCCCAATTGGACCCAAAACTCAATCTCTCTTTCTCTCTCTCTCCCTGTACTTTTCTGTGTGTGTGTGTATCCATTCCCAGTTCAATCCTGATCGAGAACCAGACAGGAGCAGACCAGACTCATGCATGTGCTCAAAAGCTAAAGATAAATGCAACAACAAATGCAGTTAAATTTCAACTGAAACTGACCAATGCACAGTGGTGCAAACAGTTTGAAATCTATGTGAATACAATAATATATGATTACTACATATAAGTAATACCAAAATTAAGGTTTAAAATATGTAAAAATGTATACAAAATAATGATTTGTCATAATAAAATGTAATATTTAAATTAAAATTGAATTTTGAAAATATTTCTTTTATTATTTGCTGCTCAATTTTTTGGAATTAAAAAAACTGCATTTAAATACGAAGTATTAAATAAATCTACTTAATTTTATCTTTTTAGACTAAAGTTTAAAAGGTTATTTTGAAAAACATTTTAATGAGCTTGTATTTAGCTTGATTATTAAAAAAATAAAATGCGATTTGTTTGCTAAAAATAAACAATTTAATTTAATTTTCTATAGCTAACACTGCGAATCACTGTGCCAAAGAATATTCAGTTCTGTTGACTTTAAGCGAAATTCAAAGTTGTTGTATTTAATTTTATTTTTGTATGTGCTACCACTGTGCAAATGTCGGTTTGTTGTTATTGTACTACCCATTTACATATACGCATTCCACACACAAAACAACAACAATAACAACAACAACACTCATAGAGCCCCATTCACATACTTATTTTGAACATTTCGCCATGTCCGGCAAAAGCGACGTCAATGACAAGCCCCGGCTGGCTGAGTGACTGTCTGGACAGTGGTTCCAACTGACAGATGGACAGATGAACTGGACTGAATGGCTGACTGACAAACTGAAATGTTGACTAACTGACTAACTGACTGACTGACTGACCAATGCCATGAAAGTTGCCGACTGTGCTGCCTAGATAGTGTCTGCCCTGCAGCTTTTTGCATGTATGCGATTGTTTGTTGTTGTGTGTGTGAGTGTATGTATGTATGTGTATGTATCTGAGCTGATTGATTGATTATTTGTTCCGCATCACTCACCTGGAAAATTCAACTGAAGTGGCAACTTTAATTAATTTGCTTATATATACGAAGCATGTTGTTGCCGCCAAGTTGACGTTATACACATGCTACAAAGCCATGTGCGAGTCTCCAACAACAGCAACTACTACAATATATTGTATATAATGCTTGGATATGTCTGTGTATGAGATATATAATCATGGCAGACAAAAGTTAATACATATGCTTGCAAATTAATTGGTTTATCGTACATACATGAGCAAACATATATCGAGAGGTAAGGCCAGAATGAGTCTGGACCAAGTTTAATTATAGTCGCGCTTATCAAAGATACATTATTCAAGTTAATTCAAATGTTACATATATATTTGTATGTATACATGCTTGTACAACATGAAGTAAGCAGAGCTTGACCTATTAAAAGAAGCTGGAAATTATTGAAAAATTATTTGAAAGTAATTTTAGTTGAAAATTAAAACCAAAATTTATATATACCATTAATTAGCTAATAACAAGTTTTAAGAATAGTAGTTATTGTAATAGTAATCGGAAATTACAGTTTTATATTTTTTAAAATATACTTGTAATAAATATGTATGTGATATATCTCCTTAATAGTTGATATTAGTAATTAATTTATCAAAACTATGCCCTTCTCAATACTTATTCATATTGGTTTTCAAAACATCATTCATTTCGGCTTTCTAAAATTTTTTCAAAAATTCTCTGACAGCATTTTAACAGTGGAATCGATCATATTGAAGTAATCATATGCGTTGAAAGCAACTTAATCAAACCCTTTTTGAATATCATTTAATACTTTTGAGTAAACTTTGCTGGGCAAACACATAAATTGGGAGTTCAGAGTAGCAGACAAAACAACATACAACATATGCCTTTATAATAAATTTAAAGGGATAAAGACTAAAAATAGAACAGTGATCATTTATTAGAATTATCGTTAGTCTCAAATAACAATAACTGTTTTCACACCTTCACGAGCCTATGACGTGAAGACCAACACAAAAACAAACTGTGAAAAAAAATAAAGACAAACAGAGCTTTATAAGACATATGTATAAACCTTAAATATATAACAAATTATGTGTAATAATTTAGCGTGCGCCAAAATACCGTTGAGTTGAATATTTGTGATTCAGGTGCTATCTATAACAATAGGTCTAGATTTGTATATCAACAATAAAAGCGATGAAGTTTTTACCGTTTCTTTGGCCAACTATTAGTGAAGATTTTATGGCATATTAATCGTTGAATTTATAATTGATCTATAACTTTCTTTGGCAACATTTCACTGACACGGCCAAAAGAGCACTCAACGAATCACTGCTTAAAAGTTTAAGATATGCTTGAATTCCATTAATTAAATTGCCGATTAAGCCAATGACAATGAGAATGATTTCTAATCAACTGATTACTGACAGTTGCAACTGTTATTCGATTTATATCTTTAATCCAAATGCTACCATTTGACCTTGCCCATGGGACTTCTGTAGAAGCCAATGACACCAATGTGTAGAAAACAACAAAAAGCTGAACGGACAGAAAGACATCTCTTTAAGCAAAATTAACTTGTCTTAACTCATGTTTATTTTTAGAAACTTTGCTAATTTACTTGTCTAAAGTGTCAATATAATTTATTTAATTTCTGTAAGAAAGCAATATAGCAATTTGTTTGTAAATAAAATTGTGGGAAATTTAAATGAACTTTTTATTTATAGGACGAGATGATTTTAAAAGGACTTGTACATCTTCTGGAATAATAAGAACAATGGACAAAATATACTGAAAATGTGACTTTAAAACATTTTTATTAATTCCAACCTTAAACAGAAAACTAGTTATCAATTTCGACATGAAATAATAATATTAGATATTATTACATTACATATTTTGTGGTTCACTATTTAGCTTAACTGCCTAAATAATGTTGGTCTACAGTGTGCCTTCTTTGCAATCCCTGATGTTGCTGCTCTTACTCCTCTCTTCAGCTCAGAACACTCTACGTTATTCGTAAAAAACGCATTAGCAACTTCGCAGCCATTCGAAGATGACCAAAGGCAAAAGCCAGACACATTTGCTGGCCCTAAACGAGACTCGGGTCCAAAAAAACGTGTGCACCTAATATGTAAAACCCAAAGGTGTTAAGGTCTAAAAGGTGCTGAGGTGCTGAGCTGCTTGCTGCTTATTTAAATGCTACACCAATTTATTGTCAACGTTCGCATTTCATTCATTGTCCTGCATCGCATAATCCTTGAATGGGCTACGTGCCCCTAAGGCGGTTCCTTAATACATTTTGCCTCATATCTGTATCTGAAGACCGTCGCCTAACGACTTCCGTTCGAGCTTTGCGCACGCGCAGAACGCTACGCAAACTGAAACGGGGAATTTGAAGTGCAACTGGACGTGGACCTGGAACTGAAACTGGAACTGGACCTAAAACTGAACCCTGTGCCCTGGACTGAGACTCTGCGCCCACAGTTTTTAATGATAATCTGCTGAGTTATGTGTTTTTAAATATAATTTCGTTGTTGGCGTGCAGACGACGGCACCATAACTCACATAGCGCCAAGTCACGAACTGTCAGGGTAACAACTTGAACTGAACTGCAAAACTGTCCAAGTTTGAGGGAGCATGTAACAAATAACATATACATATATATATACATATACCTATAAGGCACTCCCACGGCATCTCATTAATTGGCTCATAAAATAATGGACCAGTCAGAGATCTTTTACTTACCTTTCCTTAGCTTACTGTTGCGTGTCTGTTGGACATCTATAAGCGAACCGTTTAACTTTTCACAAACCGTTCAGAAGCGGCAAATTTGGCACCCAATTTATCAAACGTGCGTATTTTTGTCGCCCCGCGGGGTTTAAGCTCAGCTCTCACTCCGATTCCCATTCCCATTCCCAGTCCCAGTTCACTCCCATTTGTGTAAATCCTGGCCAGCAACAGGCGTGGGAATCCAGTCAGTTGTGTGTAGGTGAAAGCTGAAAATCTGTATATCTGTAAGAACTAAAAAGGTGCCAATTGCCAACCAGAGGCAGTCTAGCGATATTAATTCGGATTACCCTAAGTTCCTGTCCTTGGCAGAAGTTGCTGCTGCTGTCGCTGCTGCAGCTGCTGTCACCGCAGTACACGTTGTAATCCTGCGGCGTAACTTGAGCTCAAAAGTCCCAAGCCAGATGCCCTTCAAAGGGGTTCGGAATGCAAACCAAAACTCAAACACACAACTCAGTAAACCACCCTCTGGGTCACATGCTGAGCGTGTGCTTCGTCTGTGCAATCAAATCAAATCAAATAAAATTAAAATCCACTTTGAGCCTATTAAAGTGTGCCAACGGTTCGTCCTCATTCCCATTAATACATAGTCCTGGCAAAAACTGTCAGTCGTTGTCGTTAGTTTTAATTGACATGCAAGTCAACGTCCAGCCCAACGGCGACATGTCAATCAAAAAAGTGCAGTCCTGTCTCACACCCACCCCCTTGATTAAAACCCTCTTCATCCACAGTACACCTCATTATGTCGTTGTCCTTCTGCGGTTTGTTGACACACACTCAACAGCTGCCTTTCAGTCCCATTTATTTCTCCGTTTTTTAAGTGTTTCGTGTTCACCAAATTGTTGTTCTATTAATTGGTCAATCGTAATGCTCCCATTTGTCCAAAACTGCTAGTTTGCCAATTTAGCTACTCAAACACTTGTTGGTATATTTTTTTATGTGGTTAGAAATGATTTTTGTTAATTGGGAAACTTTTGTTAAAGTTTTTATAGTTTATTAAAACATAAACAGTGATTAAATCAATAATATTAAGAGCTTAAAAGTTATAACATTAGCAAAAGTGTCTATGAAGAATTATATTATTATGAAGAAAAATCACAAAAATAAATAAAATATTATTTTATTATAAAAAGATCTCAAAAAATATTTTCATTTAATATAAAAACTTAATTACATTTAGTTTCAAGTATTTAAAAAATTGTTTAAAAATTTTCCAAATCTTAAAAATATTTTCTTTCAATTTAAAATTTTTATTAAATTGCTTATTATTCTCTTTAAAATATTATTAATGGTCTAGAACTTTAAGTATTTTTAAAATATATTATTAGAATCTTGTACACTTGCAGTTGTTATAATTTCCTCAATTTTTAAACTATTTTTAAATCATTTTTCACTATGCTTAATTCAGATAAATATTATAATTAAGTTCTTTAGGTTTTCGCTTAACAATCTGAGGTTTTTTTTGTTGCACTAAAAAACACCTGAATGGAGTCACGTTTATTGACCGTCTGCCATATGTTGAATAACGAATGCTGAATGGCTAAAAAGATGGCTAATAGGCCAATAATTGTGTTCTATAGCAACTGTCTGAGACAGACAACCTTCGAAGTACGAGGAGCTGAGACAACTGGCTGAGTTTGCGCAACAAATTGTTGTCAATGTGGCAAAGAAAACAGTTGCAGCCACAATCTGTTGCTGCTTCAATTGGCGCACTGGGCAATTGAATATAGCACGATCTGCAGAAAGAGATAGAGAGAGAGAGGGAGAGAGAGAGAGAGAAAGGGAGAGTTGGTTATTGTCACCTGCAGACGGCAGTGGTTATAGCTTTAAATGTGTGTCTTTGGCTGGACAAAAGGAGCACTCCCTAGAATTTGTGGCAACTATTCAAGACGTTGCAAGACTGCTGCTGCAATTGCAATGCATCGCTGAGCTCAGTGTTGACTTGCACACACAGATACACACACAAACACAGCTATACATTGAGCTACCAAGTTGAATTGCAGTTACATAGAATTGTTGACTTGTTTATTCGTTTTGTTAAACAATTTGTTTGCTCTGTCACACGCACATTGTGCTAAACCATAGAGCTGCTAATTGCACTTGTTGATTGCCTGATAACAGGTTGTCGTCTGTCGTCTGTCGTCTCTGCACAGTCTGTCCGCTGTCTGTCCAATGGTTGCATAAGTGCCAATGCATAAGACAAACTTTTGTCCAAGAACACTCAATGCCTTGCGTGGAGTGGAGTGGGCGTGGCAGCCACGCAACTAACTGGGCGTACAATTGACCCAAACTGAAGCACACACACACACACAATGACGCACCAGCAAGTTTCGTCTCCAGTGTGGCAACTGCCAATGCAACTGTCATGGCAAACAAACTTAAGTAGGTAATTTGCAACTAATTTTCAAGTGGCCAATTCAACGTTCAACGCGTCGCTCATAATGTGACTCTGCTACTGTGTGTGTGTTTTGTTGACAGCCATTGCGCATTGCGAATTGCTCATACGCAGTGTTGCACGTTTTGTCTCTTGCACCGCCTGTTATTGCCGGTCTTTGTGGCAGACAGGTGTCACATTGTAATTAGAGTGGCACAGCTACTGCGGCAAGTTATTTAATGCACAGCACTCATACACTGAAAGAAATTAACAATTTAAACCTTAGTTATGTTAACAAAATGCTGAAAATGCCATTTTTAATCAATTTTCATCATAAATATTTAAAATTTTTCTCATAATCCAACCACAATAGCTTCTCACATTCCCTCCACCCTCTAAAATGCTTAACATTCCCCCTGGTGTAAAAAAAAAACAATTTCTCTTGAGTAAATAATATTGTGCGAAAAGCATATTTTGATTTTAGCGCCGCCCTCGCGCCAGTCACCCAATAAAATTTCGAAAAACGTATTAAATTAAATAATAAAAATTTCACGCAGCTTCCCAGAGAGTTGCAGACGAATTTCAGAGCGTGATTTCCGCAGACCAATGTTCAACATGTATGCGCCATTAAATAATTTCCGCCCTCACACAGACACCCAGAGATTCCAAGAAAGGACTGAGACTCAGACTCAGACTCTGACAAAAAATCCCAAAGGGGGAGATACGGAGCCAATCTAAAGTTCCGAACGTCACGCATCGCTGATTGCGTTTCACAAATGAACTAGAAATATGGTATATAGTATTTGGTTTTATTATACATACATATATGTGTGTATTTGGCCACAACAAAATCGAAGCGCATCTATGAAACTGAAACTGGAAATTGAGAAACTCGCCGATTTCACTGAAAATCTCAAACTACTAAATTTTGGGGCGACTGGAAGGGAGAGAAGAGAAAAAGAAGTCACATTATGCATAGTTTAGCTATTAAAAAGCGCGGCAGCTTCAACTTTAACTTTAGCTTGATTTTTTGGTTAAAGCTATCACAAAATTAGGGTACATAGCGGTACTTATTATGGGTGTTAACGGTTTTGCCAGCGCCAGCGTTTGAGCCAACTCAGTTTGCAAGCCACAAACAAACAAGAAACTCGACTGTCAACAACATGTTGTAGTTGCCGTTGCTGTGCCTCTTGTTGCTGTTGTTGTTGTCGGCCAGGGAATAAATTTAAACAGAAACCAAATGTCATTCGCTTGGCTTTTCAAATAAACATATTTAAAATTATGCACAACACTTAAAAATCAACGCGTTTATTTATTTCAGTTGCCCATTTTTTTTTCATGAGGCAGCAGCATCAATCGATGGATCAGTTTGACAACAAATCGTCGCCAAACTGGTTTCGTTTTTTTTTTCTTTTTTTTGGCTATCGAAAACATTTCGAAAATGTTGCCGTTGTCGAAAATTTAAAGCTCATAAATAGTATGGGGTTATCGGCGAGTTTGGCTTTTAGTTAGTTAGTCTTTGATAATCGGTGCGCTGTTGCAATGCTTTTGGGAAATCATTAGCAATATTGTGGTTGTTGTTGTTATTGTTGTTGTGGAAAGTGATGCTGCAGTACAGTTAGTTTGTCGTAGGTCTCTCGAATGGCGTGTGTGTGACTGTGAAAGTGAACTGACCTGGGCTAATGGAAACTTTTTTGGACTGAAAAATTAATCAAGCTTCTAAAATGATATTTAGAAATGAAAAAACACTGTATTAACATTAAACTTATATCTTTAGCAAGTATATAATATGCAATTCTTTTAGAAATCATTTTACTTTATATTGGAAAGTTGTTGTAAAATACTAGGCAATTTATTTATATTTTTAATTACAGTTTAAGGATATCAAAATGGACATTTCTATTATTAACTCAAACAAAAAGTTAGAAAAATTTCTTAAATTTGATATACTTTAAAATGTTGGCTTCTATTATACGAATTCAATTATTATTTCAATAAAAATCGCTCTCAAAAAGAGTTTGCTATTTTTTAAAATATAAAAAATAGTTTTCAGTCCAAATAAATACTCTAAGGACAACGTTTATCAGTGCATCTAAGACATAAGCCAACCAGCATTTGGTTGCAACTTCTTGTGGCAGCAACCGCAGAGTTCTGTTGAACTGTCTGTGCGTTTTTTCACTTATCTTATCTACATCGATAAGCATTTGCTCAAATCAAATGTGCCGCTAGTGAAAAAACTGGGAAAAACAAAAACCTTGTAGCAAATGCAGCTAGTGCGCACAGTAGTCAAAAAGCAATGATTATCCATGCAGAAGGCGCATTGTCTCATAATTCAAATACCGCAAAAAAAAAACAGCAGAAGAGGGGAAATGAAATAAGACAAAACAACAACAACAAAATAAAAACCAAGAAAAACAAACGACGATAAAAATCAAAATCGTAAAATGGTACGTAAAAATGCGAGTGCAGGAATGCCAACTATGTGTGTGTTAGTGTGTGTTAGAGAGAGAGAGAGAGAGGGTGTGTGTGTGTGTTGTTCTGAGAACTGACTGGCAACAGGACCAACCCCTGACCCGTTTACTCCTACACGCTGCCTGTCACATCCTGCGGCAAAGGTGGCAAAAACTCGATGCTACCTGCGAGGCAGCAGCAGCAAAAAAATATGTCCCTAGTTCCAGTACCAGAGAGTGTGTGTTAATGTGTGTGTAGGTAAAGATTTATTATGCTATACATTTCATGAATGTGTGTAGAGGGGCCGTGCTGGCTAGTGTGTGCGTTAGGGTTTCCCTAGAAAACTGCTACAACAACAACAACTATAACTATGGCAGCACAAAAGGTGCACATCATAATGGCTGACAAAAAGTCGGCCTTAGCCTTTAATAGCGCTGAGTTTAACAGCCAACACAAACATAGTCCATGGTCCATGGTCTATGCTCCGTACAGTACTCCACACACGCACACATTCATATGCTACTACTATATTCATTCTCGCATTCACATTACAATTCGCAACATTCACATGACACAAAATGGCGACATTCTGCACTCCACTTGAATCGAGGGGTATACGGGTTTGGGGGAAAAGGAAATGCCTTCTTGGCATTCGCCTCGGTTCAACAACAATAACAACAACTGGCAGAAAAAAGTGAAACTAGTATTTGGTTAAGCGTTTTAAAGGCTGTCTACATTTGCCATTGCCTTTACCTTTACCTTTTGCCACTTGTGTGCTCTGCATTTGCCATGCTTAAAAAAAACAAGAAAAACATTCTAAAAATATATGTATATAGAGCTTCTTCGGGCAGACTGGGAACTAGAACTGGAACTAGACTGCTGAACCAGCCAGCAAATGCCAATTAACATAACAAAAACGCAGCAACTGTCAGAGATTCCTTTTCCTCTTTTTCCCCACTGCTAGTGTGGTCCCCACTGCTTAGTTAAATGCAGACTCAGGTGTCGTCTCATGTGTGTTGTGGGCGGCTCAACGTGTGATAATTATACTATATGCCTTTAGGCGGTGACTACAGATACCCTAGCATTTAGATAACTGCTTGTGAGTTAGCGTGTTCAGTCAATAGTGTGCTTCTCTCTATCCATTAACAAGCTTTAAATATTTTTTTTTAACCATTTTTACTTTTACTTGCTAGGATAAGAAATGAATAAAAATTGTAAAGAAGATTTGTGAAATTAATATTAAGTAAATACTGATGTGAATAAACATTTGAAAATATTCTTGAAAATAGCCAAATATACCAAAAAGAAGATCGAAATTTTTGTTATATTTAATATTAAAGGTGCATTCTATTTACTCTTGGCCATATTGTATTAGGTATAATATAGCTGTTTTAATTTTTGATTATTTATAATTTATTTATACTGAGTATCATTATGCTTATCAGTTGTAAATACACTTTCATTTGATGGTTTACTTGGTATTCTTTACAGCTCCCAGGCATTGGGCTAGACAGTGGCATTCGGCAACGTTCTAATGTAAATTCACAGCATCAGATCAGACACAGCATCGCCATCGCCATCGTCATCTCCGTCTATAGTTCCAGTTCCATCTCCATATTCACATCTGCATTGCCATCACCATTGATGTAGATTGTGTTGGACAGCAGCCAGTCAGTCGTCAGTCTGTGCTCTCAACCCCAAAGCTATAGAATGCTAGGTTTTGTGTGTGGGTGCATAAATTTTTTAACTCACTGTGTTGTTGATATGAAATATGAATTCGTGATAATGTGCGCTGCTCTAGCCACAGAGTGTGAGAAAATCTGTTTGCTGTCAGACGATTGATACTCTTAAATCAAGCAGAGATGCCGAATGAGTCATATTCAAATGATTGCTATGGGAATAGAGTCATTAACACATTATATGTATATGAAACAATTGCAAAGCAAAGAGAGTTAAAGAAATAATGGATTATGAATTTGTGAAAATCAGCTGGAAACATGAAAACAATGGAAGAAAAATAGTAGTTAAATAGTTTACTATATTTTACAAATAAATTTTACTACATTTTTTATTAAAGTAAATATCGAATACGATTAGTTAAGAAAAGCCTAATGCAAGTTGGCCAAAATCCATTGCTTATCGAAGCATTAGGCCAGCTCAACCTGTCCGAGTTGTAAACAGGCGTAACAAATCCGAAATGGAACCCCAACCTATATGGCATCCATCCACTTACCAACGCGGTCACTTTGAGTGACAACCAACGCAAACAACGAGAGCCAATTAATATTCATAAGAATTTTGTTACGCCGCCGCTATAAAAAATAGTAGTAGTAAGAGGCCAGAAGTGAAAGAGAGAGAGAGAGAGAGATACACAGAATAATAATAATAAAAATAAAAACCTACATAGTCACCGCCGCCGTCCCGTCAAGCGTCACAGTCTATCGACAGCGGCCCAAAAGCACTTACCTCTACCTCTGTGAGAGGTTTGTCAGGGCAGAGGTGGAGAAAAGTGAAATAAAATGTATAACAAACGTAACGAATTGAATGTTGTATAGTATATAGGCCTGTGTTCCACTGTACAAAGTACTGAAGTACATCCAAAAAATGTTCAGGGCACGGACGGAAACGACGTAATGACAAAACTCGAGACTCGTCGAAAAGTGAAAATCACAAAGAGTGTGAATTCGTCATGATGACGTCACGGCCAACAAATTGATTATACAAACAGCCAGCGTATCCTTTATTTTTGCATTCTCTTCCTCTTCTCTCTCTCTCAAAAGAACAACCCCAAAAACAGCCATGCTATATGGTTAAAATCGGGGTCTGACTACATTGCGAACCTATAAATAACTCGTATTATGAATAAACATTTTGACAGCATTTTGGTTTTAAATTAAATTTTTATAGTTTGCAACGATTTGGAAATTTAAATTTCGTCTAGATTTTTTTATAGCGTTTGTTTTAAGGCGCGACTTCATCATTTGGGAATCAGAGTAGAAAACTATAAATACTCCCAAGATTAGCTATGCCTAATATATTTATGTAAATAGATAGGCATGTAAACCTCTCGAGGTTTGTTTGGTTTAACAAAATATACTATGATATAGAAATATCTTATCATAATATTACTGATGTGAACTTGAACAGCAAATTTTATATATATAAATAAGGCATAGATTAGCAATAAACACACCAATAAATTGCCTATATATTTTATGTCGATATAGCTAGTGATTTTAAATTAAGTTCAAGAAAAAGAGTTCCAATTTTATTTAACCTATTTCATATATGGTATATAAAAATTTGAGCTTCAGTCTTGTGTGCTTTAAAAGATATTTTCAATTGGTATATAAATCTAAAAGATTGTCTTGAATTTATATAAAATAATTATAGAAAATTTAAATTGTTAACTTAGTATTGTCGATTAGCTTATGTAATCACAGATTAATTCGATAACATATAGCTTGAACGGCTTTACACACCAATGCATTAAATATGTTCACACATCCTCGAGGCGAATTTTACATTTCAATGCTCCATTAAATAAGGAATACAATAGCAGAGTACATATTCGCAATACGAAAACGAAAATATTTTTCTAATTCACTTGTCAATAATTTGCGTTAAGCCTATAATTATGCCAACAATGCACATGTCCGATAAAAAATAAAAAAAAGTGGAGGGTTGAGCTAAACTAGAAATACAAATATGGAATATACTCTTCTTAATTGTTGGCAATTCTGCGATGCGTTTGACTGACAGATTCCGGATACGTCTACGGTTCGAGAACTGTGGCGACAGCACCAGAGACGAGCCGAACAGTTTAGTGGAGTAGAAAGATCGCAGTTGCAGAACTTACGTAGCTTTGATTGTGAAATCGTAACCCCCGACAAAATAAAAACCCTTATGCAAAAGGGTCTTCTGACCCTATAGATGGTTCAGGTTGTTGTAGTGCTTGTTGTACTTACTTTCGAGGGTTGTTTGCGGTCGCCTATAAGAGTGGTATGTGTGCGTGGTTATTGGCGGCTGTGCGCACTCGAGCGTCTCTCGGCATAATTTGAAGTGGACCACAGCACTCGAGGTCGGTCTGGCTATGGGCTTGGGTCTGGGTCTGCCAATGCGACCAACAACTTGGCTTACATATTCAAGTAAAGTACTGAGTGAAAGCTCAAGTCGGGAGTGCATGGTTATAAAATACCCTGTACTACATATTTATAGCATAATTTTGGATTTAAATTTCTGATTGGTAGTACGCAATTTGAAATTTTTGATTAACAACAAGTACTCAAATATTAGGAACGATTCTTTATATGACAGCTATATAATAAAGTTGACTGATTCCAAACAAATTTTGGTCTAAATATAATAAATAATAGTATTAAGTTTAGATATTTTAAAATATATAAACATTTTAAGAATTTAATGAGTTTGAAAAGAAGCTATATAATAATATTGTCCAATTGTTATCTTAATATTCTGATAAATGTATAGAATACCATAAGTATGTTAGTAAGTATAAGTATTCCATATCTAGAATACTTCAGGAGTTAAGTGATTTTGTAACCTTGAAGACATAGCAAATTTTGTAGTTCTGCATAGTCAAATCTACGTCACTATATTCAGTCGATAAATGGCTTCTTTTATCTATTACATACACAAATTTTCTCACTAGCTTAATAGACACACACATATATTTTTAAATGTACATGTTTTAAAAAAACCTTTACAGCTCAAACGTAGCATCTTTATCTTTGACTCCATTTCAGTACAAATTCGTGTGGCTGAAAAATAGACTTAATTTTAATTGGCTGCTAGCGTCCATGGCAACCGAATTTGTTGGGGGTATGAGATCTGGAATTTTTGGGGTTTAGGCGCTGGTTGCCTAACCCTTAAGCCCTGGCAACGAAATTGAGCAAACGCTGTTTTGTGTGTGAAGCACATTTGTATCAAGTTTCCAAACTGTTGCCCGCAATCCGATTGACGAGAAACACGCAACACGTATCTACGTACGCCTAATTAGCTGAGAAACGTCAGGATATTATCCTTTAATGAGCGTCGTTTGCGTCAATGCCAATTAAAGCGATTTACTTCAATTCTAATAGTCTTTGCCTTAGTTCAGTTGTCATTTTAACATTCGCATGTGAATGTGAATGCATGTGTTCTGGACTCTTTATTTATTTATTTGCCTTGGTCTCAAGTACTTGACCTTTTCACCCGCTTCAAGGAACTCTTGACACCTGCGTTTTGGCCCAAAGGGCAGTCAAATATATTTTTCTAGTTTTATGACTCTTTTTACACGTATTTGCATTTATCTAAGGCCACTGCTGTGACCTTACACAAATAGAATTAATATATCTGAATGACCTCACTTGAGGGTAAGTGAGAAAAAAGAGAGAGAAGCAAAGGCAAAGTGTGAGATTTTTATTTATTGTTTGTTAGTTCTCAAGTGGACACTTCAAGTAGGCGAGGGTGTATCAGTAAGATCCATAGCATACTAGGTTTTTCAAACAGTGGTAAAACTGTCTACGTAGTTTCTTGACCAACATTTAAATGAAGAACTTATTAGACATTTGTATTAAGTCACTACTCCGATTGATTGCTTTGCTACTATGTTATAATAAACAGTATTGTTGAAAACTTTTTGAATATTTTTGAGTAAAAACTGATTATTTCTGAAATTCTTAAAAAAATGTATCAGTTATTGAAGTGCTAAGTAATTTCACATTTTTAGTTCAAAATTGTCCATATAAAAATATTTTTTTCTTATAAAAACATTTCTCTACGTTAAGCATTTTGAAATTTAAGTTTAGTCAACATATAAATTGAAATTCTTATTGATCTGTTGTATCAATGCTGTTGAAATGAATATAGTAGTAGTATGTACAAATACTCGTCTGCTCGAATGTGCAGCAAAGTTACAATAAACACACAGCTGCTAATGATGTTGCTGCCAGTTTGTCTGGTCGGCAAGAAAAAGGTGCTACCAACAATGCAGACAGCTACACCTACACAAATGTGTGTGTGTATGTGCAACTACCTGCATGAAAAATATTTATCGATCTTGGGTACGTTTCGGGCCAAGTTATGAAAAATTTACTTTCGTTACACGGCGCACATTAAGCGAGGACGTCATAAAGTCTGGGACGACCAGACTGTCCAGGTTGAGAACTGGAACTGCAACTGGGCCCTTGGCACAGCATGCGGCCAAGTCAGGAGTTGGAGATGGGGGATGAATGGTGAAGGAGAAGGAGAAGCGTTGCATACGTTATATGTTTCTTAAATTTGTATCTTCTCTTTTTTTTCGTTTAATTGTAAGCCAGGTAAATAAGTTTTCGAGTCGGAGAGCCTGTGTGCCATCGTAAACTCCTGATGAACCTCATAAATAATATGTATTTCGATTTTTATGCATGTTGTTTCACACTCCACACACAAACACTTGGGATGACTCCAATTCCAACCTCAACCTTAACTGTTTGACATGGGTTTTATGGCTGTTCGAGTTAACACACACACACTCACACATACACATGCATATATATATTAACCGATCGCCTTTGGCTTAGTCAATGAAAATATTGGATTGATTTTTGGTTTCTCTACTTAAGTCTTTAACTTAACGTTATTGGCATTACAACCGGGCAACTTCTACTGCTTCTAAGGAGAATTTTCCGAAAAATGTCAGCCAACTGGGGAAATAAATAATACTTTTTTTTTGTATAACCCCCATGGAGTTGACCAGCTGTGAGTGGACTCCTGCTCCGCTTCGGTTTTAACATATTTATTTAGTGAGACAGCAATAGGGAAATACTCTTAGTCTGTTATATAAAAGAAAGTAATCCTAATATTTATATATGTTTTAAACTCGTTACGATTCGAGTTGCGATCATCCCTTAATTATATTCAAAGTGATATCAACTTTCTAGTTGCATTTCATTAACAAGATGTCATATTTATAAGAAAAGTAATAAAATTAAAAGGCAACTACTATAAAATCGGTACCGTTATAAGCCTCACACAGAGCCACAGAGAGAAGAAAACCAAAACTAAACAGAAATCGAGTTCAAGGCAATATCTAAGTCATCGCACCTAATAAAACTTGATCATAAAACCAGGCGACATAAAAAATAAAAGCTCAACTCAACTCTATGCATTGCCATAAAAAGAAATATATATTTTAAAATTTTGAAACTTGTCTGCGACATATCCGAAAAAAAACTTTGTAGTGCTATTCGAGACAGGGAGAGATAATCGGGGAAAGAGTGTTTAGGGACCACCAAGACGGATATCTCTGTCGGCCGGATTCTAAGTAGCATATTGTCGACAATGGGTCGTTACTACACATTTAGAAGCAAATTACAAAATTACGCTAAACGCGGCCTCTTTGCAAAGGTAGCGGCCCTAACGATCAATAATGTCACATAAGTCAACGATTAAAGTGCCGTAGTAGTATTCAAAGATGGGTTTTATGGGTCTCCTTCCCCCCTTCGATTTCGATCAAAATGAGCACAGTCTCTTTTGCTGGGTCGTAAAATCAAAATGTTTGTAAAACCCATCGTAGAGCTGGTGAGTTGTGTGCTGCTAGGGATTGACCAACGACCGATTATGTTGATCCCAGACATTATTTGACCGATCGCCCCTCAACTCTGGGGACAGGTGCGAAATCTTCAAAAACAAAAAAGAAAGAAATTGGTATTCTTTTTCGAAAGCCAACTATTTTATACTCTAGTAGAGTCCTATAAAATAAATATTATTATTTTATACAAAATATTATTTTAATAGCATATTGTTATGACAGCTATATGGTATAGTTAATTTTAACAAACTTACTTTATTAACTAAATGCAGACCTTAGAAGTACCCTTACCAAGTTTAATAGTTATGGCTTTAAAACTGAGAGACATACATACGTTCAGAGCTAAGTATATGCGAACTATAGCCTATGCTAGGGTATAAAAGAGTTCGAAACCAGCTCTACATTTGTCGTCTTATAGCTGCTCTGTTTTATGCCCTCCGAAGGGTGTATTGGGTTTGTAAAAGTGTGTAACAGTTGATCAGTTAGGATAGGTAAAAATCTTTGGGGTCAAAAATGAGTTTTAAGCTTGATATAGACAGTTGAGGTTAAGTTAAACCACGATAAAGAGCATTTTATCCACAAAAACAAAATGTACAATATATATAATAGAGAAAGGAAAACAGAGGGTATTACCCGGTTGAGCCTGCTTGACTGAATATTTTCTTGTTTTGATATGATTTTACGACTGAAGTATTTTCGTTTTTTACGATCGCACAACGAACAAATCGTTTAGCGCTGGTTCCTCAACACAAAACCTCACCCGAAACGAGAGGAAGCTGCACAGAGTAGATGACTGTAAGATACCCTCTAACCAACAACCATTAATTTTAATAAAACACATAACAATTTACATTTAGCCTGACAAACAAGTAACTGCTTTCGTAGCTAACTTATGAGCTTTAGTAAACAACATACCCCATTACAATCTTTGGCTAGGGTATAACTTATTATGCAAATCCATATCGATATAATTGTATATTTTGGCAGAAATTCATTTATGCTCGTAAAATCAACAAGTCAAACGAAACAACCAAATGTGCATGCGACTTTAAACAAATAATATTCTTATGCAAAGTATTTCTCTTCTATTTTTTTTAGATTCAGTTTTTATGACTAAGGTCTATAAAAATATTATCAAATTAAATTCCAATTAGATGAATCGAATATTATGCTTGATTATGTAAGTTCAACTCGTTAAATTTGCTTATCGCAATGGCCCAAACAATGCCTCGAACATGTTTTAAAATCCATTTCAGAACACAATACATTTATTTGTTAAGATCGACCACACAGAAACAATGGGTAGATCGATACTCACAAGTAGCCTGGCCAGAAGTGAGTTTTGCTTTTTATTTTATGGTTTTTATATTATGATCTATTAGTGACCATTAACTGATAAGACTGCGCTTCATTTTAATAGCGCTTTCATAACAGTTACTTTGTGCTTTATTATGAGAATATAAGATTTTAAAATAAGGAAAATGAAACTGTTGCTGTTGCGGTAAAAGTGGAAATCATGTACTTCACAGAGACTTTCACTTAACTGAACAATTGTCGCCCAAGTGTCTGGCCATATACTATAGCATATGGTCAGTTCGATATCATGTTGTTTTCACGGCTTTTTCAACTCCCTACCGTGTTCTCTATCCCATCAAGTGGACGAAGGTCGCGCACAGTTTGAGTCCCGGTTCGATTGCAAATTTTGTATTTGTAATTTCGGAACATTTTAAAAATTTCTAGTAGACAGCTAGACGCCCCGCTTAAAATGCATATACATTCAGGCATTCGCAATGCACCGCATGGAGTCTGCTGTTGCAATCGTGTTGCAGGTGTGTGCTGCAGGAATTTCAAGAGTTTGAGCCGCGTCATGTTGTCTGGCAGGAACAAACTGGTCTCGCCTCCCCGTTTTGTGAAAGTCATCATCATGGCCATGACTCTCTAATGATGCCTGCAACAAAATGTCATTAGTTTTGCACTCGGCACATTTGAAGTTTAGCCGCTACTCTGAAGGGTTGCACTCTTGCAATTGATTCCAAGGCTGACAGAGATGATATTGTTGTGGAGGAGGATGACAAAAGACAGTTAAAATGCAGCATCGAGCAGCTGATGAGCTGAAACATCTAATTGATTTTATTTCAAAAATAAATTTAACTCATTTAATTTAAAAAGACAGTTGGTAAGATTGTCTTGAATATTGGGGTAATATTTAACTTACTCATTTTTTAAAAAAGTTATTTTATTAATATATTCAACAGACATGTTACAAATAAAGAACAAATTAGTTCGAATCACAGGGGTGAAAACTGTAATAAAACTTTACAAAATATATTAATATTTGCATATTTATGGCATATGTAAAATGTATTGGATTCTTGTATGTAAATATTGCAAATTAAAGTGATCAAAAGACAGGAGTGAAAACTGTAATAATATTCATAAAATAACAGTTAAATTTACATTTTATATTTTATTCTTTTCATTCAGTTTTTTTGAGAACCTTTATAAATCAGTGCCCATTTCTGTGTGTAAACATTTGTTTTTCTAATCATTTTGTTTATTTTCTTTTATGAAATGATACCGCAGCCCAGTGCTGGCCAAAAGGCTCAGTTCATTCACAGCTGATGTCAACTAACAACTTTATAAGTCAAATTTATGGGTTATGTTCTCTCAAAGCAACAACAAAGTCTTTTTAAAAGTAAAAAAAAAACGGCCTAATGATGGTCTAACCTGTCTGGGGATTAAGATTTTATACAATCTTATAGTATGTATCTTGCTGTGTCTCAGTTATTTCATTGTTCAAACTCTTAACTCTAGGGTTGCTACATTTAAAGTCATAATTTGCTTCTAATTGACTTACTATTTAATTTTCATATAAATAAAGGAAATATAATGATATGACCGACAGCATTTGGGTGTCCATAAAAACGTTGAATTATGTTTTATCTAGATCAATGAAGAATCACATGGAAATACCCTACTGATCGACACGAAATCAAGTTTTGGCTCGTAAGATATGGAAATTGTTTTCAAAAAATCGTTAAAAAGTTTATCTTGTTTTAACTAGTTTAGTTATTTCAAATGTGTAAGATATCAGACACATATATCTATTCCATACCATGCCTGTCTCCGCATTTGCCGCTTGTCGCAAATCATTAGCGTAAAGTGTTAATTTTTTTGCATAAATTCAAATATTTAACAACTTTGCCATAACATTTCATTTGCAAAGCAAGTCTTTGGCTCGACTTCAAGCCGTTTTTATGTTTTCTCTATATAGTATACACTTTTTATTTGCACTCTAAATTTATCTTGTTCAGAATCTTTAAATTAAATTAAAGCTAATTTACCTTTTTACTATTTATAAATAAATATTAAATAATTAATAAATTTCTACTTGTGTTTCTGAAAAAAATTTAAATGATTAAATAAAATTATTTCCCATTTTTAAAGAAAACTTTTTGCTTAAGAAAAAGTTTGAAATTTAAAAATAAATTAAGTAATTTTTGTAAAATTTTTTTTTGGGTATTTTCACAAGCCCCAAAAAATTTTAAGCACTGAAAATTCCCGTGATTTCAATGTGTTGCCATAATTTTATATGATTTCTTTGGTTGCGTTTTGTCCTGTGTTATAGTCCTGCAGATTGGCAATACATTAACACATTTTTTATGCTTGGCATGCGGGTGGTTGACAATTTTGTTCGCATCATTTGTTGCCACTGTCTGTCTATCTGTCTGTCCTTCTGGTCTGGGTGAATCTCGGCCGTGATCTGGGGGCATGTTGTCGGTGCGTCGCCGGTGGCGACACCCGCAGCTGAGATGCTACATTAGAGCTGCCACTTGGGTCTCCGACTCAGTTTCATAGCAATCCAATCCGGCAAGGAACCGGCAATGTAGCATAAGCTCGCGCATCATTGATTTCAATTTGAAGCCCCAGTCGTCTTGGCAGGAGTGGGACGGGAGTGGGGCGGGAGAGTGTGTGTGCTCTCCTGGTCCAACTATCAGCATTAAATGTTATGTGGCAACAACGTCCGCTGCATGCCGCGTTGTGTCCGTGCCGTGCCATGCCGTGTCCCTGTCCCTGTCCGTGTCCGTGCGTTATCTGTTTCCGCAACATGATGTTGGCCATGATGATGATAATAATGATGACGATACAAGGGAAACTGCTGCTTTTGCTGCTGCTACTGCTGCTGCTGCTAATAATGATTATTGAAGTTGCTTCTCTGATGGCATAGTATATACATACATACATATATATTTATGATATATGCTGGCATGTATGTGTGATTTGGTCCAGCTGAAAAATTTCAACGCATAAAAATATCTTGGCTGTTGCTTCCACAGCAGCACCCCAAGCTGGCCTCTTTCTCTATCCCATTCCCAGTCTCAGTCCCTGTCCTTGCTGCTGCTGTCGTCGACACTGTGAGCAAGATGGACTTCCGGTTTCCTGTTTCCGTCTGTCGAAGTTCTTTACTTTTTTCAATGCTTCGACACACTCACACACAACATTTTTATATCGCACTTGCTCCTGTTTTTGTTGTATTAGTGGGCGTGGCATGTGTGCACAGCTTGTGGTGTGGCATTGGTTTGCCATAGACCATCGCCCATCGCCATCAATGTTTGATGTGTCAGCAGCCGCTGGGCAGCTTCTTCTTGTGGCCTCAGAGTGGGCGGTGGCTGGGCCTGTGAGCATCGCTTGGGTCTCACATTTAGCGTTCAGTTTTATAATAAATCGATAAACAACAAGCGGGTAAAACGAGAGCGGGAGGGGTGTATCTAAATCTCAGCGAGAATTTCCCTTTTCCTCGCATGCTTTTCAGATTTTTTACTCAACTGATGCAACAACTTTAATGCTTCAATTGATTTGAAGCTGCATTTAAAGCGCTCAGCCGGGATTTCAAAGTGTCAAAGCAGTAAAATAGATTTGAGATAAAAATGTTTAAAATTAAAAATATATATGGGGATGCATTGCAATTTTTTAGAAGTTTTAATCTTTAATAAATTACTATGCTATATATAGTTGAAAAAGAAGCAATTAAATTTTTAAATCGATATATACAGTGGACTTGCCGAAGCCTTTGCTATTGACACATTCAGATACATTTTTTACAAAAATTTTAAGTATTTCCTTTTGCTGCGTAACTTGTTTTTATTGATTTCAGCTGCAAAAATACACCAAGTTCACACAGAGTGCCAGTCAAAGCAAATATGAGACCACAAATGTCAATAATATGTCAAAGGTTCGCCACCCCCGCTAATTGGTTAATGTAAACAACTGATGAACTCTGGCAACAAGACGAAAATATCTCGGACAACCGCAAACAACAGTTCACACTGCGAATGTTTCAAGTTTCAAGTGTTGACGCGACATGCTAGCAACAATATCAACAACAACAACAGTATAAGAAGCATGTTAAGATATATGTACATATATAGAGACAACAGTCTCTGTCAAAAAACATCACACACACACATACACGCACAGAACAAATACTTCAATTAATAAACAGACACGCGTCCATCGATAAATACTCGTAAGTAAGCATTGCCCTCTACCAAATAATACATGTGTATGTACTACAACCCTCTGCAGTGGTTTTTGGGCCTTGAGACCTCTGGTAACTTAACACCAGACAGTGGCAATAACAGCAGCAAAGGGCGTTGAAATTTGCTGCTTATGCTCTGGTATCGTAACTAAAACCGTTAAGTACTCCAAAAGGACTCACTTACAAAGTGCTTGAAAGGTTTAGCACAGCATTAACCAGTTAAAGTCTATCTAACACTAAGATAGTTGGCAGTTAATAAGGAAAACTAATTAATTAAATAACTAAAATCAATAACATGTGACGGAAATTAATTAATTCATAAGGTAAAATAGTAGTTTCAAATTTTAAGTCGTACTTTGAAATTACATTTTGTGTTAAATATTTTGAAAAATTTAGTTTTATCTTTGTTTTATTGGAGTTGAAATCAATTATGCAATTGCTTAAAAGTTATTAATGTTTCTTAAAGCCTTAGTAAAGGACACAAATATTTGTTAGCGAAAGAAAACTTTATTACGATTAATTCTAAAGATTTTTTTTAAAACTTAAACAATTTGCTAAGAAATAGAGTTCGATTACTATAAAAATATATAATTGAAAAATATTTGCATAAATATGCTTTCCATGTCAATTTATAAGATTTATAACTAGATATTCCAAACAATTTGTATAAATAGTATATGGCAAAAAGAACTTAATGGCTAAATGTGACTCAAAATATTAGCAGGAAAATCTATGAGTTACTTTAGCTTTGTAGCCGACAGACATTTAGCTTGTTATCGAAACAAATTGCGCTGCCAGCGTCAGCAAACAGGAAATTTTATTTGGCCAAACGAAGAAGCTAAACTACCCAGTCAAAAGAGTAAAAAAGAAAATGTGTACCACTTAACCTATCCAAACCCATACATAATGATGATGTGCAGGTGTCGTGTGTCGTGTGTGGTGTGCACCTTTTTCAACTCCTTTCGCAGGCAATTTGAAAACTGTTTTGAAGCCTCGCAACGCGAATGCGACGGAAGCACTGTATTAGTTATAGAATGTGTGTGGGGGTGTGTGTGGAGTGTGTGTGTGGCTGCTGTGTATGCCTGCAAGGAGATTGCCCATAAAAATTCCATAAAGATAGCGATTTATGTGTATGTGAAAAGCAGCGAAAGGGTTGCCAACTCGATTGGGTATCCTGGTTTACACTAGCAAAATCATGTCATACTCTTTCTTATCCTCAGCCCTATGCTCCTTCCCATCCTGATGCTCCTGGAAGTCGGTACGGTGCGTAAATTGCCTGGGACTGGCATTGATGTGGCTGCTTCACTGTAATGGCATTTCTTCATCATAAGGCAGCATCATCAGCATTTGTTGCTGACACTTTTGCTACTTAGGGGATTGTGTGTTTACTTTTTTTTCCCCATTTTTTCAGTTTTTTTGGTACGTTTTTCTTTTTTTTTTGTCAGTCTTTTGTGTGGCATGGAAATGATTTGCAGGTGGTTATTAATCAAATTAATGTGCTTATTGATAACGCTGATGCCCCATAATGTGGCATTGTTGTTGCCACTCGCGATGGCTTTGACTGCGACTGCGACTCCAACACTAAATCTGAGTTGAGTTCGTATTGGCTTTAAGTGGATCAGCTTAAAACGAGTGTAAATGCCATGGAAAACTAACAATCAGACACTCAGACAGGTTACACGCACTCTTTACAAGCTTTTAAAAACATATTATCTAATCCTTATCAAGACCAAAGGGGACCGGACAATCCGGTAACACGCGACAGCACTTAATAGAAATCAAACACCCAAAAAATACGACCAAATTAGCATAGTAAGAAAGCGCCACACAGTGGAATGAACACATGGAAATTGTGAATAAAATTATAGAATTTTTTAATAAAATTCTTAAGAAATATAAGCTTAGAGAGTAATTTTTAGTCCATTTAAAAATAGTTGCAAATAAACTATATATGTATTTATTAAAATCCAAATTATAAAGTTTGCAAACCAAAATTTTGTATTCAAATCTCTGTTTTAAACTCCCTGCATTTGCTATTTGTTTTTAGCCAGAAAACGCCTTAAAGACCCATCGTTAGATAGTTGGATAGCGCATGTTTTTGTTGGAAAAACCTTTAAACATACTAAATTAAGACATGGAAATTTCTTCGACATTGTGGAAAACTACTTAAATCACATGAGTGACAGCCGCAGATAAAAATGCCGAAACAAATCAAGCGCTGACCCTTTTTTCGATGGGGCTCTAAAATTGACTCCCAAAACAAATTGAAATAGTCAGTGGAAGTTGGCTGTATGTAAGTCTGTCAGTCTGTCAGTTGATGGCAACTGATTTATTTGGAGACAGAGACACTAATTATGCGATACGAGGCACAAACGATGCTGACAAACAAAATAACAACAACATTGAAAACATCAACAAATGCGTTGACAGCTAAGCCGCATCTTTAATTTCTTTTGCCTCTGATATTGTCGTTGTTGTTTGGCTTTTTTTTTGCTGTTGGTGCTTTGGGCCATGCTCCAGTGAGCAGCAGCTCGAGCAGAGCACGCGATATTCGTTCCAGCCGTGGACAGTGAGCAGTTGACCAACAAGTGCAACCAAAAGGCATTTGGACAGCTTTAACAGAGATGACAGCTCGGCAGGCAGGTTGACAACTGAGTCAAGCGATTAACTTGTTAGAAGACAACGAAAACGTTAAGTAGTGTGGTCCCCACTTAATGGATCATAAATACATGATATAGCAGAGCGTCTGTTTAAGTATCTAAACTTTATGGTTTTAGAAACCAGTCTGACGTCCAAGAGACTTACAACTTAATTAGTCTACGAGTTGTTTAGACCACCCAATTAATAGTAGATGCACTAAAAGTACCAAATAAATACTTAAAATTACACTGACAAAAGTAGACAGTATCTATGTATATTCTGCAAATATTGCTAAGTTTAAGAATAAAGAACAATAATTTAATAAAATGATTTAATGAAATATTGAGAGATTGTTCATTTTGTTAATAATTATTATTTTATATAAATCAAAGTTTAAATGAATCCTTTAAAGTATTAAAATCATGTCTATTTTCTACTGTATTAAAGCATTTCTAGGCCAACAAATCTTTGTACTGTATCCAAAACTTATGTATTATTTCACAATTTTTTTTAAGTGTAACCTCGAAAGCTCTGAACGGATCCACCGGCAACTGAGCTTCCGTTCTGGCATGCATTGCAGCACGTAATGTGCTGACCAAAAAGTCGAACTCGGTCCGACAGCAACGCAGTTCAATAACTCAAAACGCAAACAACTTAATTAGCAACAACACCAGCAACAACAAGTACAACAACAACAGCAACAACATGAACAATATAATATGCCTGAGGGAGAGGGTAATTAATTCCAAGCGCATGCCAATCCTGTTGCTGTCCACCCGCTGATTATTATGTGTTGGATGTGTTCGCCTGTTCGGCAGCTCCCCAAACCAAGTCCCAGTCCCAGTGCCAGACCAGGTTTGAGAGCTGGTAGCTGACTTTTGGGCTCGCCTACACGATAACCAGAATCTTGCACTTGGTTCTCTGTATCCATCGTCGTCGTCGTCGTCGGCGGTGCGTGCATTTTTTGCCTAATTAATGGCGGCAATTTGTAAACGTCGCGAAATGCGCGAAAATGTATTTGCCAAAATGAAGCAAGCCCCAAACCCTGCACTCTGTATTCGTAATAAGAAACTGCAGTTCCACTCACATTTTTTTAAGGCGTTGATTGATCAGCAACAACCACAACGAATACGACGACGACGACGACGAACCGACGCCGCCTGCGACGCATGCTGATGAACGATCCATTGATCCGTTGATGATCCATCCAACCATCCAAGTGTCATCGATTGCAAAAACAAATCAAACAAATATATACGAGTTTATATTGAGAAAAGCTGAAGCGATAAAGGAATACTCTGGAAATACTAACAATTAGTTAATAATAAATTTAATTTTAGTACAGAAACGGAACAATATATATTTTATTTTATAGATAGAAGAAAAATACTTGAATTCGAGTCAAGCTACGGCAACATATTGTCAGAATTTACTATCATAAAAATACTTTAATTAACTTTATGCTACTCAATATCCAATAGGGCATATATAATTAAGTATTAGGCAAGTTTATGAAAATCATATATCTCCCTTATTGAACTTGCAAGCAAAGTAATCCATAATTCCATTAAAAAAATACAAAATTTACTACTACTCATCATACCTCTATTTCAAGGTATTGCTAGGGTATTGAAAGCGAAAGCTTCAACTGAAAACTGCCAAGATATTTTGTATTATTCGCTTGGCATACATAAACAGCACGCGAGCGCCATAATCATAATCCATAATGTCATAAGTGTCGATCGGTCGATCGGGCGATGTGCGATGGGCAATGGGCGATTGTGGATATCGCCTAATAATGTTGTCGCCGATCAACGATCAGCGATCAGTTCAACGGCTTGTGACTGTGACACATCAAATGTTGAATGATTTACGAGAATTTGGCAACAATAAGAATGCGCCCATGAATAATGCCCAGAGATTGAGAGCTGATCGAGAGTTGGGGCACCGAATGAGTGAAATTATCGAGTATGCATTTATTGAGTATGGCTTGGGATAAGTAGCAGTTGTGCTTGATGTCGACCGACGCTGGCGACACGTCTTGAATTTATGGCAGACCATAATTGTCATAATTTCTGTATGGCCAACAAGTAGCTGACCGGCGATCACCTCCAGCTGTGCTACCGTTTAATTTGATAAGGGCCCAACCATGTTGTGCGCCACATGTGGCAGCAGCAGCTGCTGCTGTTGCATTCAGTTTTGAGCCTTACACTCTGTGGAGGGGTCTTCATTTCTGCATTCTGGTTCTGTGCAACAAGATCGCAATTAATTCACGCGGATAAATCTTCAAGTGCTAACTACATGACAACAACAAAGTAGTTACACTTTTTTTACTCTTTCTACTAACACTGACTTGGTTACTTTACCCACACAAAATCACGATGCTCCTCTGATTGCATTCTGCGGCTTGATCTTGCCGTGCCTCCACTGTGACTGCGACCGAGAGTGAGACTGCGAGTCTGCATTGCCTTCGTTTAATTTCAATTTGTTGCCGCACTAAATTTATGACGGTTATTAGCAAAAGACGTGCGGCCAACACATTCCTCATAAGCCAAAGCAACTGTAGACTGCTCTTACACTGTCAGAAATAGTAGGAAAATCGAAAGTCGTGCGAGCCAACTGTTCAATGCCACTTATTTATTATCAGAATTAATGGGAAACTTAGCTAACAAATAGTTTTCTATACTAAAAGTATTTTTAGAATAAATCGATCATTTGAAAGCTGTTAGATATTGTTGTTTCATTAATGCCAAATTTTTTGTTCAGTGTAGACTTTTGAGTTTCCTGTCGGAAACCCCATGGACAGCGACTAACTTCTTTTTTACTTCGCTCCCTGACTCCCCATCTGCCACTCTTCTGCCAATTGCTTCTCTTTGGCTACCGTACGCCATTTTCTTGCACGCCTGCGCAACTTGCCTCATGCGGTGGCAATGTTTACTTGCCTCAGACAAATTTCATTGTAACTTGAGTAACTTGGTAGTAGTTGCCGCTGCAAGTATTTAGACTCTGACTGAGTTCGAGTCGGAGTCTGAGTAGGAGTCTGTCTCTGGTGTGGCATGTAGTCGCCTTTGTTGCCGCCTTGCCGTTTGCAGTTTGCCGTTTGTCTATGTAATTGTGTTTATAGTTACTCATGTTGCCTGAACTGTTTAAGCCATCTTTGAGCTACTGTTACAGTTTCCACTCTAAACTTATGAAAAAGAAAATAAAATATATGTATATGAAATCTGCAAGATCTTGTCTGTTGAATTTACTGGTGGCGCTTGTTGTCGCTTATCAAGATCGCACTGATTTATTGTTATCCCAACAGCAGTCGGGCAAACCATAAATTGTTTATACAAACACTAAGCAAATTTGGCTAAAAAACTAAATCTTTTTAATAATTAATTTATTAATTCTTAAAAAATGTTTTTAAAATAAATATTATCTTCATGAAAAGTTGTCTAAACTTTAAGTAATTCGATATGTTATTTAATTACACATATATTCATAGTTAGATAAATAAATCAACACATATTCCACTTACTCGTCAATATATCATTCAAATTTATGTCTAATATTATTCTGATTGTGTCTAATAAATTATTTAATTAGCGCTAATTAACATTTCAAACTACCTTGGCATTGCGCAAACTGATCTTACTGTGTGCCCAGCATAATTCCCGATTCCAGTAACCGCCGGCTACGTGGCCGCACACCAATTGATCGGATAAGATCTACAACACGGTTATAGTGGAGACTCCGGGGCATAAGGCAATCCATAAATATGAAATGACGATGACTACAATGGGATTCATAGATGGCGTCGTCGGTGTATACCGAAAGTGTGCGGCACTGTGTGACAAATTTTCGGTCATTCTCAAACTCATTTCCATTCCCCACATGGGCGGCACAAGAGCCTTGAGCGTAGTGTGTGGTGTAGAGTAGTAGTACACTGAAATAAAAAATCTTTTAAAATTACAAACATTTCTTTAATATAGGGAAGATATTTTTATAGCAGAAACACTTAATATAAGACGGAATATTCGATAACTTTAGAGAGCATAATTACAGAAAAAATATTAAACTTATTTCTGTTTTGAGAGTAAAGTTTTAAGCAACAAATCTATGATCTTGTTTTAAGTAACAAATACATATATTCTTTGTTTTTCCAGCTAAAAAAAAAGAAGCTAGTATTTTTTTGATCAGTGTATGAGTTGCTGTAGGTGGCGATCGAGTGGCAGACAAATGCGCTGTTTACCTGCAGCAACACGCACACGCTGAGCGTTGCGCTGCGTTGCGTTGCAAGTTGAAGGAGACGATTCCAAGACCAGAATCCATATTCCATATATCCATTAAGTTGTTAATCATATGCGCAGTCGAGCTCCAAATTTGCTGTAGTTGCATCCTTTTGGGTATCCTTTTCCATAGCCTCTTGCAACGTGGCACAATTAATATGCGTCCAGCGATCGTAATCAATTCTGGCTACATAGTTGTACCCCCACCTCCAGTCGTTTCCCAACCCTGCTCAGTAACCCCTCCGCATTGTCCCCCGTGTTGCCCGTTTGCCGCTGGTAACCTGAACACGTGCGGGTCATTAGTCGCAGTCACGCATTTTGAGCTCACCTCCAACTGCAGCAACGTCAACGTCCAACTCCAACTATGACTACAACACCATCTCCCGTAACCCATCTCACATCACACATCTCCCATGCCATGTCCGTTCGCTTTAGTAGGAAATGATTTTGTACGCTTCGTTCACCTGGTTCTCCTTCCTCTCCCTTTCCTCCCCTCTCCCTCCCATTTTCGTCGCGGTCTGAAACTCACCTTTTTGGCGCTTATGAGCTGCGAAATTTTTATGAGTAGCTGGAACTCATCTGACCAACTGCTGGCTGCTCATTTTGTTTGGTTTGCTTTAATAGGTTCTAATGAACCATGGATTACCAGCCAGGCATCGGTCAGCGCCGATTATGCTTATGAATAGACCTCTATGGGAGCTGACTCACCTGGTTGTACTAAATATGTTAACTAATTTCGAGGATCGGTAACTAAACATATTAACTCCTTAAGCTTGTGTTTAGTAGACAAAGGCACTTTTATGTTAATTAAAAGTATCTTTTAGTTGCTAAAATCTTACTTAATTTTATTGCTAAGCCTTGCACATTAGTTTTAATAATCTTATCAAAATTGACCAATAATATCAAATCAATATCCATATTATACAAATCTTATCGCATAGTTCTAATGACTTACGTCTATTCTAAAAATAATATCGATGAAACATTTAAATACTTAATGAGGCTGACAAAAGCAATTTACGTAGTCACGTGTTTGGGTTGCACTAAAAGCAAACAATTTGTATCCACCCTCAATATGGTCATACTCCCATTTCCAATATGATTCTTGCACACACATATACACATGTCCTGCCAAAGGATGTTGACTTCACTGGTTTTCTTGGGCATTTTTATGATGGCAATATGCCAACAAATACAAGAAGAACGCTTAAAATAATTTAAAGAAATAAGTCAAAAGATATGCTATAAAAATTAGTTAATAAGCTCTAAAAAATATTTGCCTTAATATAAATATTATTGTTTAACATATATGAAGTCAGGTGGTATTGAAATAATTTATTTAGCTTTATCTTAAGTCCACTTTACAGGGTATTTAAGGCATCGACCCATAATAATTTGTATTGCAGTCTAAGGCTTTTAACCTTTTCGCCTCGGTCTAGAAGCGATTTGTAGTTTGATTCTTGGCATTAATGATAATTTGGGGCACTAATGCACGCATTAGAGCGACGTTGCCTAGTTGCTCGCAACTCAGGCAAATTGTTGTTTTGGTCTCATGTGGCACGTGCGGCTGCGACGCTTGGTTTTTGCCTCAGACACACAGAACAACAACAACAACAACAAGATCAGCAGCTTTATGATAAATAAACAAACGTCGACCAAAAAAAGTTATAATAATAATAATAATAATAATTTTTGACAACAATTTATGCGGCCATTAACAGCGGCAATACAACGTGTTTATTTGAACATTTCGCAAATACATACTGATACACAAAGCAGGGGTAAAAGGTATAAATAATAAAAAATGTTACAAACAACAACAAAAATACAGCGAAATAAATAAATATTAATAACCTGAAAATCAATCAAAAATTCAAAGCATGTCAGGCGGTCGCCAGTTTCAGTCTCTGTCTCAGTCTCCGACTCATATAAGAATTCAGTTTCGAGTGCAAAAATCGCCATAACTGCTAATAAATTCAAACACCCACGATCGATTTGGCCAACTGGCTGGAACACAGCCTGGCTAGCTGACCATTGACAAAGTGTTTTTGTTTTTTATTTGGTTAGCCGTTTGACTAGGCCAAGTATTGTTGAGGTAGACGTGGGCGGCTTATAGGGTCTGACTGGGCCAACGAAAGTGGTCAACAAGAAGTTGTCTCATAAAGTCTCATAATTGATCATGTCTTCTGTTGACCAAGTTTTTTTTTCTTATGAAACGATTTTTAACGGATATTTTAACTACAAGTCGTTTATCATTTTCAGTAGTTTAAATGCCAATGACACAAGTTGAATACTTAATTTAAATATTAATTTTATTGAAGAAATAAATATAAATTTAAGTTTAATTTTAAACAAACAAATATTATATTTAAAAATCATTTTCTTTGATTTATATATAGCTGAACATTTTGGCTTGCACTTAGTTTTCGAAAAAAAACTGAAAATTCCACAATTGACATCGACTTTAATTGATGATTGATTTCCATTGGCAGCTTGTGTCGTTTTTCAGCAGTTTAACAAGTTTTCCCCAACACAGCTCAGGCCTAAACACACCTTTTACATCAAAACACCTGCTTGGCCAAATTGAGCGTTTGGCTGACAGGTCTTCAAAGGCAAAAATACAAAAATAAAAAAAAAACACGCCTCCTTAATTCAAATTCATTTGGTATGCAGTACAAATTATTTGCCGTGATTCAACAGAATTTGTAAATGAATTCACTTCTTGCATATGTTCAGTGTACAAATATTTCAAACTGCAGTTGGTTAATGCCCTCCATAAACTATAATACTAAATTATTTAAATAAAATGCATTCCAGTTACATGTTTTATTCTAATTAAAATACATACTTATCACATATAGCATATGCCTATGGATCTAATAAATTTTTTTTTAATTACTTTGCCGTGCTTCCGTATAGAAATATAAAAAAAATAGTCCAACACGGCGTTACTAATTACATTCGCGCCAATGTTAATTTGTTACAATTTCCGGAATTTCGCTAATTTATTTTTTTAACATTTTTATTAGTGGCATAAATTGTATGCAGATGTTGTTGTTGTTATTGTTGGTTTTGTGTGTGTGTGTGTGTGTGTTGATTGTTGTATATCATTCTCTTGGGTTGAGTAGAATTTCCTTTTCAATTGTTGGCTACGAGTTTGTGGCAATAAATTTGCATATTTGAAGGGCTCATGAATAGTTTGGAATAGTTGAAATGTTGCATACTATACTATATGTATGTATTTTATTTACAGAAGCAAAAACTTTAATTTAAATATAATATTAAATTAAATTGCACAAAAGTACATACTGTACATAGTAATTTTTTGTCAATCAACTTTAATAAAATAAAGACAGCAAAAAAATTTAATTTCAAATTTAATTAGTATTGATATTTAATAAATAAATTGAATTATATATTAATAATTTTTGTTTAATTGTAAATATTTACAGAAATGAATGATTTTAAAAATATTTTATAAAAATATACATATTTTATATGTTATAAATTATGGTTAAATGTAAGTGAACTATGAGAAATCTTGCCATAAACTCACTATGTTAATAACTTATCTGAATAACTCAATGATTATTTATAATAGAAGACTAAATATTTACATTGAAAATATTTTTGATTAGAAATGAATAATGATCTATAAAATAATAAAGTAGTGATTTCAATGCTTTATTGATTTCATAAAGACATGATTATGCCACACCTGAAATAATATACGTTAATTGTTTTTTATCAAAAATTGATTCATGGGGCTTGTGTCGGGTTATTTACGACTATTCGACTAAATGTTTACACAGCTTGCTCTGGCGATTGTTTATGACGCATAAAGACTGAAAATGAGTAGGAGGAAGTTTGTAGAGGAATCACACTGCGTGGACAACTCATTTGGAACAGCTGCAACTGCAACTGCAAGTGTAACTGCAACTGCCACAGACACGTGTACAGCTCATTAAGAGCAGCCGCTAAAAATGCAACTCTGTGCGAGAGATAAGGTTCAACATGGCAGAGATGACTGTAGCTTCCGCTAAAACTTGCAGCATTAGCAAAAGTAGGAAGGAGAAAAGTGGGCGGAGGAAGAGTAGGTGGAGTAGGAGGTCATAATTACTTGGCTTTTGCAGCTCGAAGCTCCATTTGCGCTTCCCGTCCAAGGGTGCAGCAAATTGGCTACCCCTGACCAACCGAAATGGGCATTATTAATTGCAGCTCTGATTTATCTAAGAAGCAGTCGCTGCAAACCCCATGTGGGCCAAACAGCCCAAAGAACCCAAGCAACCCTTGGGGGATGGCATTTTCCATAACGTTAAACTCGCAAATGTTTAATTGTGGAAATGAGAAATATGCGGAAGCGTTGACGATTCCGCTCCAGCAACGACTGCAGCGTCGACTGCACTTGTCGCATCACTTGATGCCAGGCCCGTGCCCCATACTGCCACATGCCACATGCTCCATGCCCCATGCACCATAACCCATGCCCATGCCCATTCCCGTTAGCATATCCGTAGCCTCCGCTTTGCAGCATGTCAGTGGCATTGTGGCTGTGTGTCTAGCCATAAGAATCTGTAGCTGTCTGTTACAGTACCTCCCCTCCCCTCCCCTCCCCAGTGCTCTCTCTCTGTTCCCTACACACTAAATGACACAAAAATATGGGCTTAACCGGAAACGGATGTATTATCTGCGCTAACTGCGCTGCCACTGCCGCTGTTGCTGCCTCAGTCTCGGGCTGAAGCTCGAGTTCGGGTCGTGGAACTAATAGAATATTATAAATTGTACAGACAGCAACCTGCCAGAACCTGTGCCCTCTCACTGACTCGCTCTATTCTACTATCTCTTTCTTGCATTCTCCACTGACCCACGTCTGAAGCTGACGTCTCTGCCCATCTGTATCTATGGCATACATACACACACATATGTATCTCTATTCGTATCTATATTTCTGTATCTGTATCTGTATCTGTGTGTGCACCTCGTTCGTTACGCTTCCATGAGCTTTTTGGGCTGTGCTTTTTGCGGCTCGAGCCGTTTCATGTTTGCACGCAAAATCGACTCTGTCTTTAGCCCCTCAGCAATCACCGTACTTTTTGTGTGTTGTGTGTTGCATGTGTGTCATGTGTGGACAGCTTGGACAGTGGCAACTCCTTCCACTCCCTTGTATGCTTCCTGCTCCACTGCGTTTGTTCGCATGTCGCATCATGTCGTTCTGTCGCTTTCACTTTTCCAAAAGTTTTTAGAATTCTCAACGTACATTGACCTGAATCTTACATTTAGTTAATCAAAGCTAAGGAAAGATATGATCTGAAAAAATACTTATTGGTTCTTTTTAGTAAACTAAAGATTTATAAGTTCTCTAACATTTTCTAGGTTTTAAACATGTTTTAAAAAATAATTATGTTAAAACGTTTTGTTTTAATTTATATAAAAGATATGCGAACTTGAAACTTATTAAAGTTTTACATAAATCTACATTCAAATTGTTTAGAAAATATATTTTTAGAATAAAAGAAAAAGTTTTAGTAGTTTAGCTTAAGTAACTTTGATAATTGATTGGTATTGATCCGTATATTTATAATGTTTATCAGTTGGTTTCAATCTAAATAAGTATGTCAAAACATAAATAACTTATTCTAGGGTAAGCACAACAAAAAGCCAACAATTTGATTGAAAAGTCTTGAGTGGAATATAAAATGTGATAATCTTAGGGTGGCTTAGATGAGTTGTACTATAACTCTCGTAAGTTCCAAAAAAGAAAAGCAGCTGCTATGAAAAGCATTTGCATGTGTTTAGAGGGATCAAGGATAAGACGCCGAGCCAACTGATTGAGTTATACTTATATATTATACAAGACAATGCTGCCTGTGAAAGTGATCGTGATTGTATTCGATGGAGGCCGCAGATGCGGATATAGATGCGGAGCATCTCAAAGATACTTTTTATCCATTGCGCGGCATTCAAGCGATCAGCCAAAATAACAACAAACATTGTCGAAGCTGAAAAAAAGGGAGGAATTCCTTCTCTCCCTATTTATCGCTGCATCCTTTTGTGGCTGTTTTGTTAGCTTTGATCGCTGCTACTTAGCATTTTCCTATTCCATCTTTTGTTGCTGTTGATTTCAGTATGCCTGAGTAGATTTCCAAGGGAATTGGCAAACGAGGGCAATTCTACTAAACAATGAGTTACAACCGAGACATTTGGCCAAAAGATACAAAGATAGCACTCGATAGGGCTTTTAATACCTAGTATCAATGCATTAAGAAAAGGGTTGTGCTGTCATAATGGTCACATGAATGAGAAATGAATTTTGTCCTTAGTTTAAGTAACATTCATTTTATTGAGGAATTCTTACAATTTGTAAATATATTTTTAAATGTTTTCCATTTATATTAAAAGTTTTCATATCTCAGCAATAAATGTCATTACATTTAAATCATAGCATTCAATTTCAAATTTTATAAAGTTTGCACAAAATTCGCTGGTTTAGTTAGAAGGCAAAATGCAGCCTCGCCTGGAAGATTACCGACTCTATCAGCAACAGCCACCGCCGCAACAACAACAACAACAGCCACAGAGGCCACCACGACGAGTAATGTATGTGACACGGAGGCCCGAGCCGATACCGGAACAGCAACCGCAAGAAGAACGCGTCATAGTCGTAATCGATAACGTAACGCTGCAACTTTTTATACGAAAAGTCTATTTGTATGCCTTTTTCTTCATCTTGGGCACATCGATAACCTGGCTGGCGATATCGGGTGCCAAGTTTAATTTTAAAGATGCCGTACCCGTGCCATATTTTGTGTGGATTATATTGGCATTCTTTATGATGATGATCTTGAATTGTGTACCGCAAATTCGTTACTGTTTTCCCTTGAATTGGGTGATAACAATCTTAATAGTGATACTGTTGACCTTGGCTGGGGCTTGCATCTTATACAGATATTCTGCGCTAATCGTGTTCGCAGGTTTGGCCATAGCCTTGGCAATAGTTGCCATCTTCTATGCCTGTGGTGCTCTGTGTCCTCAGAGTTTGCTACCTGGAGTATTTTGTACAGCTTTTATGTCCTGTATTTTGTCCATAACTCTGCTGATATTTTTCATACTGATCATCTTCATGAGGAATCCCATCATTGGACTGGTGTTTGGCATTGTGCTGTTCTGTTTGGTTGTCGTCATGATGCCATTTCAAGCCCAGTATATTCATGGTCGTCTGGATATTGTCCCACTGTTCGATGTGCTGAACTGTGCTTTAACCGTCTATCTGCACTTTATTATAATATTCTATGCCATTGGATATTTCTACTTCTACAGTAAGGAAGCTAAGGAAGACTAATCAAAATGCATTTGACTCAAATTATTGTGCTTTTAAGCAAGAGGATTAAAAAGAATTTATTTTATTGGAACAATTTGCGGTCTTTTCTGTGTAGTTTTATAATCTGTTTGGCATTATCTTATAGTTAATATTAGTTAATTTTAAATTGGAATTTCAAATACATTCACATCTCTTCTTTAATTTATCTGTCAAATTATTCTAGTGAAGCTAGCTATATAAATTATGAATACTCAAAGACATACAGAAATCTTTGGTATACCACCTGATCCCACCATACACCATGGACTTCGCATCTATTCATTGAGTGTCATCTTTGCTGCCATTGCTGTGTTTCAATGGATACTCATTGCAGTTTTCTCGGACTGGAGCAAACATCGAAGAACACCAATACGGTATGGCTTTTGGCTAGTTGGCACGTTCTTTGGAATAGCCATACTATCCTGCACTCCACTTGGTCGCAAGTTTCCCTTCAACATAATCCTTGTCGTCATCATTGTCGAGAGCTCCACACTGTACATTGCCCTCGAACAGCAGAATACCAGGGGCATTATGGTGAATATCTATGCCGGACTTATTGTGATAACTCTAGTGATTGCGGCCATTATCTATGGTGCATATCTACCAATGCGAGTTGTACCCGGTGATTTGATGCTCAGTGTTTTGCTTGCTTTGGGAAATATTATGTTATTGGTTTTCTTTGTCAACGCCTTTATTTTTGATACACCCAACGTGTATACAGTTGTGAGGAATTATTTTGCATTTGTTGCTATCACAATGATCATGTATACGGCAACGATAATACACGATCGACAATTCCACGTACCAAAGAATGAATATCTTTTTCTCAGTGTATTGCTATTTTTCGGCCATATGATACTGCACGAGCGCGTTCTTGCCTTGTCTGTCAAAGAGACATTTAGAGTGGGTTGTAATGCTCAAATATAATTATTATATATTCATATATATTTTACGAGAGAGATAAGTAATAAACAGATGACGTAGTTTTAATAAACTGAATCATGTATTATATTTCTTCTTTAAAATGTACAAATGAAGGGCACAGTTGGGGCAGTAGTTGTAGTTGTATTGACGAAGAATTCATGTCCATTACATATCTTTTCATCGTTCTTAAAGTTCAAATTGATGTACATAATGCCAAAGACAAAAAGGCAAATAAAGTCCACAAAGAGCAGCAATCCCAAGAGCAAGTAATCATCGTGATAGAGGCGCGAGTGTCCACTGTGTACCAACATTGAGTGAAAGATGACTACACCCAAAATTGCATAGGTAATAACAAAGTTACTGATCACTAGAACAATATGCGTTCCCAGTGTTATATACAAATAGGTTAGCATCGAGGTGCTCATGAAGCTGAAAAAGATTGTGGTAAGAGCACACAACGGATTCACCTCGACAAACTTCTCCAGAACGGCTCCAGTTATCATGAGGCACATGAACACAAAAAGTGAATACAGTGTTAAAGTTATTAACAACTTTAAGTTTGATTTCATACTCAATGTTCCGGCACCCAAAATCAACAGTTCCGCAGTGATTAGCATAAAGAAATAGTTATAGGGATACACGTGACGCAAAGAGGGAATCGAATGAAAGAATGTAACCATTATAAAGCCCACCATCATAATGGAAGTGCTATATTCAGATAGATCGGTCCGTATGTAGGCCACCACAAAGTACCATTGGAAGATCGCCGTCAACAGAAATATGCACGCCAGCGTATATGTCTTCTTGATCACAATGGCCGATCTCAACAAGTCCGCATCGTTTAAAGGTGAAATCAGTGACATGTTTAAAAGTATATAAACTTTATTTGAAGCACTTTACAAAGATATAGTGAATTTTAATGTTAGTTGACAAGATGTCAAATAAGGAGACTATGTAATAAAATTATTTAAAATAATGTATTTGTTTTTATTTCTCAACTGTTTTAATAAAATACAAAAATTAAATACAAATATATATATAATTAATTTCATTTAATTTATTTATTGTATGTTTTCAATAAATAAGAAAAAAATAATTACAAAATATAGTTTAAAAATGTAGAATTTCATTTAATATCAAAAGTTGAGTATGTTTCTTGTCCGCAGATCTTATAGAGACTAGTCTTTATATTAGATTCCTTAAAAGTTTTCTTCTAAAATTAGTTTAATAGCTTAAATTTAGTTTTAGTTTGAACGCCTTCTTGAAAGTACATGACAGCCAGCACAAATAGACCAATAAAGTCCATGGCAAAGAGCATGCCCATCAGTACAAAATCGTCTTCATACAGATGAATGTGTGCACTTTTAACCACCATCGTATGATAGACGACCATCGATGAAATGTTGTAAAACACAAGAAAATATCCAAGCTTGAGAACGAAACCGATATTTAAGAGCAGGTGCATGTATAGCATGATCACACTTATCATCATGCAGAGAAAGAATGATGTAAGAAAGCAAAAGGGATTTGCATCCATACCATCCTGTAGATGGATTGCAACTAAATTCAAGAATCCCATGTAGTATACACTGGCTGCTATCACGGACAACATTACAGCGATTTCCATACTAGAAGACATTAAGCCCGCACCTAAAATCATTATCTCAACGGCAGCAACCGCAAAGAATAGATTATAAGGATAGCCATGCCGCAAGGACTCGCAGAAATTGAATATAGTAGTCATTATGAAGGCGATCATCATTATGGGAGTGCTCCATCTGATGTAATCGTTCACTAAATATGTCTGCATCAAGAACCATTGGAAGATTGCAATCACGATGAAGAAACATGCCAAGGCGTATGTATTCCTTCCAATATTTAAAAATGGATGAGGGGCTGGAATATACGCATTTCTGTAGGGAAACATCTTCGTTTTTTAAAATACTATTATTGTTCAATGTTTACTCTGTTCTTTTTATTGTTTTTCAAAATTGTTATTGTTGTTTTTTTTTTATGACAATTGAAGCGCGTGTTTCACGTGCCAAGTTGTACACAATGAAAATTCAGGTGTTATAAATATATATGATTGTTCCAAAAGTGGGATTGTCTGTGCTTTTGTTTATTCACATTGTGACTCAATGGAAACAAGTCAATTGAAGCTGCTTACAATGGAAAAAAATAACTTACAAAATTGCCGGAGAAAGTTCTCAATCAAATTGCAGCTTGTTAAAAAATTAATATTATTTTATGTAAAATTTATAAAAATAATTTAAATATTTTACAAAAATTTGTTTTGTGTATTTGGAAAGATATTTAAATTGCTATGTAACAAAGAATACTTAAAAAATTTTAAGGTTGATTCCAGACCTTAATATGCACATCTGTTGAAAAGGTAAACAGTTGGAACAAATTTTTCACCCTTCAAGCTGTGTAAATAGGGGAATGAAGTTTCCTGATTATTTATTTATAGACTTAAATATTTACATTTCATATTTATGCAATAATATTTTTAAGGAAACAAAATCTCAGGAAATTGAAGACTTGTATTAAAACTTCGGAGCAAAATCAGAATTTTAATGAAATTTTCAAACGAAATACTAACATAAAATAATAATGCTAAAGGTTACAAAACTATTTTTAAATTATTAATCTAAAAAAATATATATATTTTCGATAGTCTATTTTTCAAATTTTCCCCTTATTAATAGGACACTCGGGCATCGATTTAAACTGGATTAATGAAAAGTAACTAGAGTACTTTTGAAATTTACATAAAGTATCTTTTGCCTCAATTGGTAGGCGCTTTAAGCCGGCGTAACCGAATCCTCAACTGCTTCTGCTGATACGAGTGCTCTTTAAATTGGGAACCTGAACAGGAACAGGATTAATAGGCTTGTCCATGGGCGCTCGCCGTTGTCCAAGGCAAACAAAGCGGCAGCTGCTTAAAAAACAATAGGAAAAGGAGATGCAAAGGCGATCGCGAGTTCTGAGAACAATGAGCTGATGGCATTAGTAGCGCCTGCGCGATTCCAATTCCCGATTCCAATCCCGATTCTGAGTCTCTCAAAGCAAGAAAGCGATCCACTTAAGGTCCAAGCGAGGCGAATAACGAAAATACATTTAGAACAATACAGAAAACTCGTTATGAGTCACACAAATCTCAGACTACGCTAAGGCTGTCCAAGTGAATCTCTTTGTATAGCTATTTAGGGAGTTTCTTCGATCAACCCCCAACCCCTTTGCTACTCTCTCCCCCTGCGTCTCTCTGCCTCTCTGTCAGGCGTCGCGGTCAGTCGCGAAAACAATCAGCGGGCATAATGTTGATTATGACGAGGATGTGCACACCTATGACAATGATTATGAGCCGAAAAGAGATAGCCATAGCGATGGAGGGAAAGAGAGAAGTGGGCAAAGGCTTATCGTCGCATCTGGAGTGCAGTCAGCTACCTTTTTATTTTGGAAAAATCTTGCACGAAAATCGTGGGAAATTTCCCAAAAGCGCATATCGAATGCAATTAAACGGCCGCGATTCGCGGTGGTTGCTTAGACGCCACGCACTTGGCACCACCACCACCATCACCACGACGGCTACCTCTACCGTTACCATTACCATTAACACTAAAATTACCATAGGGGTGGAAAACTTGGCCATCATCATCATCAACAGCAAAAGCTGCGCTATTTTCCTTCATTTTTCACCCCAAAAAAAAAGAAAATATATGTAAATACGAGTAATAATAAAAAAAAAGCGTCGAGCAACTTAAATTTCCGCTTGTTGCGCGGTCAGCAAAACGAACAAATTCGTGATTTACCTTTCCGGTGACAAAATGCGGAAGTGTTGTATTGCAACTCGACGCTCGACAGAGGCTAGGACTAGGCAACGTAACGACTTTGCGTGGTATCTCATAGGTAGGCGTTAGGTAAACGTGGGAAAGTTTACTTTGTTGCCAGCATGCGGCAACATTTCGGTGGCACATTTGGCTTAATGAAATGCAACAAAATGTGTCATTCATTTGATTTTTGTTTCGATAAAAATACTTTGAAATATTTTCCTTATCGCTGAGGGTGGTGGAATGCTAGACAAGCTGTTAGTTGGGCCTTGGACTAATTTCAATTTAATCTCTACAAAACTGTAAACTAAGCGATTATTAAAAGAATTTTATGAGCTATCAATATAAAATAAAGTAACCAAATAATTAATGCGAATAGATCAACTATTAAAGACTATTTTATTGAAATGGTTAATGTTTTTGGGAAAAATATATTACTTAAATATATTTGCTACAAATATGTGACATATTAATCAAAGTCCAGAAACAATCTAGATAAAATAAGAATTCTTTGAGTAAAAATTTAAATTACCTTCACTGCAAATTTCCATTTTTAGCCAATTTTTTTTATTAATTTATGTTTATTCTATTTATTAACAAAATCTCGAAATCAAATATATTTTACTAGAAATTTTCATATATTTTTTCTCCCTCTTCAAATCAATGCCGAGTGTTAATGGTATATTGCACTGTCATACCTTATATATACTCATTCTTTAGAAGAGAACTAAATATCTGCACAGACATAAGTTAAAGTCGGTTCGAAGGTTCAGCCTCAATCTGAAATGCCAAATTGCAGCTGTGAATGTTAACTCAGGGCATTCTTACAATGTTGACAAACTGCTACAAGAGGGGAAGAGGAATGACGCTTATTGGACTGCAACCGCCAATAGGAACTGCTTTAGCACCATCAGCATATCATCGACAAGGTTCTCTGTTAATGCGAAATAATTACAACTTGTTCGCACATCATTCAAGACCGCTTAAAATGAATAAGAAGAAAAAAACCCAAGAAAAGTATCTGTCAGCACGTTGTCTGTCCTGCTTCGAGTGTCGCTTTCAGTTGTTTGCCAAATGACGAATGGCCGCTGAAGATGACGAAAACTTGGCATAAAAAAAAAACGAATATATGTATATACATATATGTGTAAGTGGAGAATAATAGAAGGCGACACTTGCTTCATTTATTTGTATTTTGTAGCAGTGGGCGAGTCGGCAAAATTTCAAAGTCGGCATCATTAACACGAATTCGCCATTTTGGGTTGCCTCCAACTCGATGGAGTCGCTGGAGTCATCGGTGTCGATGGTTGACTCGATGAGTCGTGATGTTGATTGATGTAAGCATTTGAGGCAGCTGCACGCTACACTGAAGAAAATTATGTAGGTTCTAAAATTAATAATGTATACAATTAAAGTTATGATGTCGAGTCAGTAATAATCTATATTAGTAAAAAAATGTATTTTCATTAGGTTAAATAAAGAAAGAATGTCATTTTACAACACTTAATAAATAAAAATCAAATTACTCGTAAAGAATGCAACTAACTTATTCATATATAGTTGTAGTCTCAAGAAATGTTTTAAGCAAAAACTGTTCTCCCTCAGTGTAGCAATGTTATTTCCCAGTCGTGTGAGTTAACCAAATTGGTAGAGTAAACCCAACTGTTACCAGCTGCTACCCTCTAAACAGCCCAGGGGCTGTAGCTACCGTCTACAGTTTCCCACTTACTGTCCCCTGCCTCTCTTTCTATTCTAACATCATTGCTTGTTGTTTTAGTGTCGTTGGTTTATGCTAATTTGTTATTTTAAACATGTTTGTTTGCTTTTCCAATGAAAATATTGACAAAAACGTAGCCAGAAAGAAACTGCAGAACTGTAATGCCTGACACCTGAGGCAAAATATAGATACTCACACAGGGGTTAACGGCAACAGATTGTGGCAACAACAAACAAGCAAGCCAATTAACGCAAAAGATACAATTTGAATTCGTAATGAATATCGTATACAGTTGTCTGAGTATTTTGCCAAATCGTTGCATAAACTGGCTGCTTTAAAAAGCAGTAAAACAACTACAAACTTTGTAGTTTGCTAATCAATTTTCTTATTTTCCAACAATACAGATTAATACAAGCAATGCTCTTTAAGTTTCCAGGACAACCCTTAATCCAATAACAATGACATTTATAAGTCAAATGTAACATAAAAAGTATATATAATAGATCTATGATTGTCTGTTCAAGTGCTTGGCTCTCAGGCATTTACAACTTTTTTGGCTAACCTCATTATTCACTTTCTTTGTGTTTCAAGTAATTTCATGAACTTTTAGCCCACGGGAGGTCCAGTTATCCAGTTAAGAACAAAAACTACTATCCCAAAATGTGTATTTGTACCTAGAGATAACAATTTTTTACCCCAATAAACCATTACTCAACACACTAATTATGAATTATGAAACAAAAGGGGGTAAAGGAAGTAAAATGCAAACCAATTGCACATTGACTTCAGCATGTCTGGGCCAGAGACTCATAATCGAGTTAGAGAGTTTTTAGGGCCAAGGGCAAAACCGGACTGCAACTGGACAGGATTGAAGTTTCGTCCGAAAACTAAACTAACTGGTTGGCTTGCTCAAATATTAAATTACCACAAATTTGTCGGCGCAGCATTAATGCAATAATTAGAATCAAGTTGCCAAGAAACTAGACCAAAAGTCAGAGAAACCCCAGGCAGGCCAGATACAACGTAACCCAAAGCCAAAAACTCAAACCCAAAACCCAAACCGAACCACCAATCTGGAAAGACCCCTAACAGACATCCGTTGAAAGTCATGTAACTTATTTTTGTGTTACGCTTGAGAAATTTTTACAGTTGACATTGAAACTGAAGTTGCAATTGTAACTCAAAACTAACCCAAAATAGGTTTCGGAAGCTGCGGTCGGCACCCCGAAACAGTTGCCAGTCGGACGCCCCTTTTTTTATTTCTACTCTGCCTTAGGCGAGATTTCTGTTTTAGTTCATGACATATTCGAGAAATGTGTTTCCAATTTGTACGCACACTCTATATGTGTATATCCTTATCACAGTGGAGTGGCACTCGTGAGAGAATTCAGTTGACACAACCGCAAGTCGAATGCGGTGACATCCTTTTAATGCGACACCACCTCAGCAGGCGTCCCCCTTAACTGCATATCCCTGTGCCTCTGTCTCCCTGTATCTCCTGGACCACCCCTCGCCCTGATTGTGGATTTTAATTATGCCTGACAATGGTTACGGAATTGATTTTCGATATTTGATCATTCGCTGCGGTTAGTTAACGCTCTTTAGCCACCAAAGAGCGACAAGAGAATGTGATAAACGTGAGGAAGCCAGGGAGACAGAAGAGACCGCAAAGGGAGAAATGCATAAGACCACAACCATATAATGTTACAACGATCCAGAGCACTTGAGTTGCATTTCCGCATCTAAATGTGATAATGGCCAGCCCTCCCTTCCTCCCGTCCTACCATCCAAACTTCGAGGCGTCAGAAAGTAACTGAGGTGTGTCAATTCTTGGCCCTTATTAGCTGCCAACTAATTTGCATAGCTGTGAGAGTTTCGGGCTCACATTTGAGACAGTTTGCTTGGTTAACGAGTTAACGAAAGGATTGTAACCCTAAAGCAACTCTAATCATTATATTAACATATCATTAAAAATGTACTAGTGGGAAAATTGGTTACTGAATAAATCTGAGTGAGTAATTATTCCAAAATTTGTACTCACTACAACAATATCTTTGCCAAGTCTTAAGCACAGTTTTGGACTTATCAATTCTTTTATAACTTTACGATATATTTTGGATTAAACTTTCACACTATGATTGAACTAAAACTCGATTTCATTTTAAAATTTTTAATATGTTAGGTTCTTGTTTTAAATCCTCCCATTCTTTCCAGTATCAATGCACTAATAGATCGCAAGATACTATTATTTTAGATAGAAAGATACGTATCTTTAAAAGTATATGATTAAATCTCAAAAGTAGCAAGCAGTTTGGTTCGGTTGGTACTTAGTGTAAGTCTTAAGGCTGCCGAAATGTCTGGCAGAAATGGTAGATATACATACATATGTATGTATAGGTACACCGCGCCTACAAGTCTCTCAATCTCTCAGACTGTTAGTCTCTTTCGCCACTCAGTCTAAGGTTGGGCTTGAGACTTAGTGCGATTCGTGGAAAATTTTACAACCTTCACACTGTCTAAGATCTTCCACTTGAACGGCCATAAAACAGGTAAGCGGACAAATTTTCCCTACCTGTTCACTGTTCACTGTTGGCCAAGTGCGTTGAAAGGGGCTGCCTAAAACTAATTGAGACCGCCCTCATTGAATAATTTCAGAAATTTTTCTCTTTGTTTCACAGCTGAGATTTTTTCCTCTGCTTTTCCCGATTTCATTTTTATATTTTATGTTTTTGTAAACTCCGCAGACAGAACGGTGCCTGGCAGAGACTGTGCGTAATGATGATGTATGGGTAATTTGAATGATTAATGGAGTGCGCTTTGTGTCAGTGTTTCGGTTGGTCAGAACCAAAGGGGCATTCCCTCAATCGCAGTTTCATTCTCTGTCCCATTCTCAATGTCAGTTTCATTCTCATTCTGTGTGGCGTGCGTAAAAAAGGATATCGTCTCGGCCATAGATATGAAATTTAATTAAAATATTTTTATGGTAGCCCAACAACCAGAAAAAGGTGTGTAAAATTATTTATTGTCGAATTTGAAGGTAAGAAGGACAGCAAGCAAAGACAAATGATAAAATGCTGAAGGGAATAAGTAAAGAAGAGTATATTAAAGGGTGTCAATTTGCTGGAAAATGCCAAAGTATTTCAAACTCAACACTTTGATTGATGTGCAATTGGCATAAGTAAATTAATAAAATTTAAGAAATGGGTATGATAACTAATAGAGTTCATGAAAAGGTTTGCAAAAATAAAAATCTTTTTCATCACCTGAAACGATAGAAAAACATATTAAATTAAAACATTAAATTTACTTATTTATTTAATTATATTACAATAAACTATTTAATTTTGCTGAATTTATCAGTAGATTTTAGAAACTGTACATAAAACAGTCGACACAACTACTTTAACAAACGCAAAGTTTTAAGAGAAACAAAAATTTTAAAAGCACGCAGCTTAAAATTTATATTACCCGAGAGTGCCATGACCTCGAACTGTCATAAGCGTTATCTGAACTATCTGGACAAATCTGAACGAACCTGGCTCCAATGCGACCGGTTGACCAATAAGGCGCCACATCCTTTGCTGCCCATAATCAGCACACAATCAGCGAACGGATGAACGAGCGCCAATGCAGCGGATGGCAAAAATTAACTTTTTTAATGAATTACGTAAAATGCAAACAGCCAGTGAAAGAGAGTGAGAGAGATAGAGGAAGAAAGAGTACTGCATGTATATATATGTGAATATATGGTAAATGTAATGTGACGCAAAACGCATTATGTCATATCGCTGATTGAACCAACCAAGCGAGCCAAGCGAACCAAACGAACCGAACGAACCAAGCGAGAATATTGGCGAAATGTTGGCCTAGAACAAAAGACCAGGCCAGAACGGTTAAAGCCCCTGCCGTCCATTCAGGGATGCCAGAATGCCGGCTGGTCATTAAAATTGTATATTTTAATTTGATTTTCCTGCACGGTCACAAAGTTCGAATGTACGAGTACCAGTTCAAAATAATCATCTTGTAACGAGTTTGAACTCTGCGCGCGCGACTTGCTAAGCGGATCAGAGAGAAGGCTAGAAGGCTGAAAGGTCTAGAGTGCAAAAGGGCGTTAAAATTGCCAAGTCTGTTAGCTGCTTAGGCGATTATTGTGTACAATTTAATACCCCGTCTATCTATCTATCTATTCGCTGAGCCTAAGCCGTGATTGCGTTTGAATAGCTCGGATGCTGCTACTCCTGCTCTTCATCCTCCTTCTACTCCCTCAAATCCAAACTCAGAGTTGATTCAAAGACGCTGTCGCGGCGTTTTCATTTCGCAATTTTCCTTTTGAGTCGGCAAAAGCGAATGCAACTGCGTGCATCAATCAATTGTATCTGGTTGCAAGAGATGCAGCATCTTTGTGTATCTGCGGTCTGTCATTGAATGAGATTGGGAATGGGGATGGTGCTGATGCTGATGACGATGAGGATGTCATCTTCAACTCCTTTTCGACAACATGTGCGGATTTATGTTTCTTTCACTTGCCGGCAATGAATACGCGGCTTATTCGATTATTGTACGGCCGCTTTCATTTCCTTTCATCGCCATGATTGAGCGCGAGTTATCATTCATGATTTAGGCGCTTCGATCCGTTGTCACAAAGAAGGTCACCACTGGACGAGAATGGGTACGTGAATGAGTCTGTCAATGGGTACGTGAATGAGGATGAGTGCAAGCAGCTTAAACCTCTCCAAATGCCGCCTGCTGACGGATGTGTGAAGATAATTGTCAAGGCCGTACGGACAGTCGACCTGGAATTGAGCCTCGTGTGTGTACATTTAACAAGTATGATGCGTCTCCCTTTTCTATTTCATATTTTTTAATTAAATCCACAAAAAAAAGAGTGCATTGACAACATTGCTAGGACTTCTTTCTATTCAACTCTACATTTAAGTGAAGTGGTTTATTAATTTCATTTCCACAGCGGATCAGCATCGCAGCTGAAACTTATAACTTTATTAAACATCCATAAATGGAGCGTAAATTTAATCAATTAAAGCAAAATTTATTTAAATAATCGTTATAATATCATCACCTTTTGGTGGAAATTTGTTGGTTTTCCCAGGAAACTAAATCAGAGAAACTAATAAGATACATTGAAGTCTGTATTATCTTAACTATTTTATATTACTTTAAACTTTAATAAAATAATAATTATAAATACAATTTACAGTCAAATTGTATAATTTTAGTATACCCAACGCTTTTTTCTGCACTTTAAAGTTTTAAATATTGCAATTATTTGCATTTGATTCTTGCTTGACAAAATGGCGGATGGCCGCAAAACAAAATGGCGTCGGCGGCTTTTGGGGTCCGCCATAAGTGCGCTGACCCCAAGCACACACACACACACACACACATGTACACTTTGGCATACACTCAAACATTTATTTATAAATATTTACACATTTTTTTTGTCGAGGCTAGTTTTGAGCGTTAAAATAAACAAACCGACAACAGCAGCCACAACACATCGACAGCAAAAACAAATTTGTGTGTGTATGTTGTGTGTGTGTTATAAATTATGTTTGCTCAAAATTTATGCCCATATGTATTGCATATATACAGTTGAGTGTGTGTAAGTGTGTTTGTGTACATAGACGCGAGTGTGTTTTGGTCCAATATTAATGCCTCCATAATTAATGAGCGTCCGCCAGGCTCGTGTGTGTGTGTGTGTGTGCGAAATGCATGTGCCACATAACCACCATCACAATTGCATCCCACTCCGCCTAGAATCCCCTGCAATTCTCCTTTTCAACTCCGCTGCCCTCTCCATTCTCAACATGGCTGCAATTGCCAAAGCCACTAACAAAATTCATTCTCCCACTAGCTTTGCTTCTCCTGCAATTTATATTAATAGCCTCGCTGCCTATGTCTATGTATACTTATGTTTGCATGTATGTGTTTGTTTGTTTATGTATGTGTATTGTGGCTGACAGCATCTGTCACTTGCCAATATTCGACGCTCGACAGCCGCCACTGGCCGTTAGCAATGTCAACTGTCCACTGGCTTAAATCAACATCAACCCTGACTAATGCCTCTCTCTCTCTCTCTGATCGGACAACCTCATTCTATTCCTTACCCCATCGACAGCTAAAGATTATTACACTCATCTGTGGTTAAGAATGCTGAGATTAAAGTGCATTAAGCTGAGGATGGCATTGATAAACTTAAATTAATATTATTTTAATCAAATTAGGGAGGGTAAGTATTAATTTCTAAATGAATTAGAGCCATAACTGAGTCGAGTTCTTCTTATGTATCAAGGAGAAGAGTAGTAAGAATATAAAAAGTTTTAGTTATTTATATATAGTTGATAATTTTAGATAATTTCCATATTAGTTTAAAGTTTTCTATTACTACTACAGAGTATTATCAGATGTTAGCTCTATTTAGGAATCACTTAATTATGCCAACATCGTTTCCCAAGCCGTATGTTGAATATCGATGAGAAAAATAACAAATTTATATAAAATACAATTTTCGCATTGACATTTTGACATTCTGGGATTCCCAGCATGCAAAGCCTGTGGCAGTTTCCCATAGCAGCTGAGCTGGCTTCCAGGACACCGAAACGGTCACCGACACGGACACACAACACGATGCGATGCGATGCGATCGTAGTGACTGCAATGTCACTGAGACTGCATTCTGGGCATTGCGGGTCCCAAACTCCCCTGGGTGCAATTTCTGTAGAAACTGCATAGAGAGAAACAGAGAGAATCGTAAAATTTTTCACACCTTTGGCACCGCATGAGGGCCAGGCGACAAAAGTCGTCTGATTAATCGCCATATACAAATATATATACATATATCGATCAGTTAGGTTCTCGAGTTCAAAAAGCAATAGCAGACAGCCTGGCAGGACAGCGTTAATGTTTGCCAGGACTCGCACAGCCTGCTGTTTTCGCTGGTCCCTGCTCTAAGTCTAGTCAAAGCAAATGGCAATGGCAATGCGCACCTGTGCGCATCCTGCGACGTTTCAGGTGTTCGCATTAGTCACATGCACAGACTGCGAGTCGGCAACAAGGCAGCCAGGCAACAGGCAATGGGACAGGAAGGACAACAAAAAAAAAAACGAGGACATTAACGAGCCAGGCAGTTAGACGCCGACGCTGCTGCCAATGATGCAGCACTTTCCATGGTAATTTCATAAACCCCAGTTGGGTGTGAAAAAGGTGCAGGGGAGTTTTGCTACTGCCCATATCCTGTGCTTCTCATATGACAAATGTTTTTTTTTCATAACTTGTTTTTTTTGTATGCTCCAAACAAAAATTTCGACAGTCATCGCCATTTAAAGAGCTCTGCGAAGCTTTCTTGCCTTTGGTCCTAGCTAAATGTGCCGAATCACCTAGTTAAATTTAATTCATAAAGCTGATTTATGACATATTCAATGAAATTTAGAGCTAAGCCCACTGGACAGTCGAAACATATACTTCCCTGACAGCATGATGATAAAATTTATAATGTTAATTGCTGAGTATGCAAACAGAATATATTTTATTAAATTCCCAAAATATTAAATCTTTAAATGTTAATATTTTGTTTAAGCAAATGAAACTCGTTTGATTTAAGGGGATCAATTAAATGTTTTATTAAAAGAGTCTTTCAAAACAAACACTTACATTAAACATTGTATTATCCTATAAACCAATTTTAAATATATTGAAACAAGAAATAACAAATACAACATTTTTATGATATCCATACATTTCAAATGCGTATTTGTTAAACTAATTTTGAATTTAATAATGATGCAACAAATGTTATAAACAAATCAGCATGCAGTTAAAATAAATTTGTGTACTAAATAAACATTTTAATGTTTAATAATTAAAAAGTTGCATCATACAAAAATATTAAAAATTAGATAACATTTCACCACTTAGCCACATGTCTAACTGTTCATTAGATAACAAGAGTAAACAAATACTAGTTTGAAATATTTCTTAAAAAGAAAGCGCAAACTCCCTACTGATTACGAAATGTATTATGTTAATTTGAACATTTAATAGCTGTTTATAGATACTGGCTCTCTGAGTGTTTCGTTGACTTCATAATAAATATGTCTAAATTTTGCAAAGTGCATATTTTTGTTAAAATTTATACACTTTACTGTTATAAAAGTAATCTATTCTTGAAATCGTTGTCAAAATTATTGCATAATATTTGTTGATGTGGTGGCTAAAACACTTCTTGTTTATAAGTATCTAAAGTACATTTTGAATATTTAAAGTTAAGTCATCGATTTGTTTGTGTCGTCGTTAGCACATGGCTGCCGTATATTAAAATTTGTATTTATATCATTATACGAATTTATAATGAGTCAAGCACACATTATACTAATTAATATTGAAACAAACGAGTCGTCGTGCCGACCCACTAACAACAACTCATAAAGATTCAATTCAAACCCACACAGCTGATACCGAAACTCACATCGTATACAAGTTCAATATTTTTGGTGGAGACTGTGACTTTGAATACATGCATACAGTATGTCGCATCCCTGTTCTAGTGCCCCCGAAAGCCGTTCAACCGATGTCTGTGGTGCCACAGTTACCGTTCTGCGGTCCGGTTTAAGTTCTCGCTCAACTTTATCAATTTCAAATATTTCTACTTGTCTTAGCCTTTTAAGTCTCTGTCGGCAACGGCGGCGCGTTGACTAATTTTCATAAAAAACCGATAGATTTTAAAGTCGAAACACAAAAAAAGGTGTGAAGTATTAATAAGACGTCAACGAGAAAATGTTAATAAGTGGATTTTGCCTACAAGATCATTGGACCGGCTCTTGTTTGGAGCTTCTCTTCTGAATGCTTCGATTCATTTAGTAAATCTGACAATATGTCATTACAAAGGGTTATATCATTTTTGCACTTAGTAAAGTATAAACTAGGATATTGAAGCATTTTGAACTGCATTATATGATCTTTGAATGTCCTGTTTTGAGAGTTCAAAACTAAATTTAATTCAGCCTTTAATAAAATTTTAAAGTACTCGTATAGTATTAAAATAATAATAATTAACTAATTTACATATCTCAGGTATAGACGCAAGTCTCAGGCTGATATTCTGGAATATCATAGGAAAGATATAACTATTTTGTATTTTGAGTCGGTGACTGAGATGAAGTTAACCACATTTTTCATTTGGTTTTGGTGCGGTTGATTTGTTATTTATTTTTTTTTTTTCGTTTCTTCCTTTCTTTATGGGGTCTGCTTCGTGGCCCATCATCAACTTTAACTTGCACTCGATGTCTCACCTTTCGAATGATTTATTAAAGTGTCATTAGTGCACGAAGGCTCGAAAAATGAAACGAAACCGAAGCTGATGCTGAAGCTGAGGCTGAAGATGAAGCGAAGCCAAGAGAAACGGGTCCACAGTTGACTTTGAGTAGTAGGTGAAGTTGAAGCCAATGTTGAGCATCAATCCCGACAGTGTGACCATCACTTTTGAGGACGTGGAGTGCGGTAATGAAGTTGCAGCACAAACGATCGCCGCTTCGAAATGGAACCCGATCGTGTAATGGCTGCGTTAAGTAGTTGAAGTTGAGGGCCAGCCTCTTGTAAATTTAAATTAAGCAAACCATTGAAATCTCTACCCCTCTCTCTCTCCTACTCCTGCTTTCGTTTTTCCCCGTGTTTGGTCGTGTTACCGTTAGACCAGAGACCAGAGCTATGATCTGTTGCCTTTGACCCCTGCGCTGTGGCTTTCATCATGATTGGATCGACACGACGTCTGGCATTGATTTATTCTTACACATAAAAAGTGCTAAGTTTTGATGCCGAGGCGAGAAAATTAAGTTGTTGTCGCTTTGGAACCGTTTTCCGGCACGGGAAAAATTCTTCTTCTTTTCATCCACAAAAAAAAAAAACTAACACAACAAATCTGATAAGACTCATAAAAGTGACCATAAAAGTTATTTATGACTTAATGTTGTCCATTGATTGTGCCTAGAGTTAACAGATCACTGCCATATGTCAATAGTTAATCAGTTGCACAGAAATTCAAATGTAAAATGTGACATTATGTTGCCTGAATGTTTACTTGAGAGAGTTTATTATATGTCTTTTCGATCCACTATCTAATTATTTATATATTCTTAAAATACCTGTGAATTAGCTGACATCGAAATCTAAACGTTCTTTAAGCTTTCAGCTTTAAAAGCCAGCTCAAAAAACGTATTTAGTACGTTTTCTTCTTGAGCATAATAATGAGCTCGGTACATTCACTTGTATTACCTCAAGCCATTACCATTACTAGCATTACCAAATCAATGGCCATAGCCTTGACCGAGACCCAAAAAAATATATATATATTATATGTATTTTCGACTGGTGTCTTGCTTCCGTTTGGGAACACCTGCGCATGTCACGTAACCCGTCAGACTTGAAGAGAGTGCCAATTGGCAGCTGGCGAAACGTAGTCAAAAGTTTAACACTTTCGAGTCAGAAACTCAAACCGTTTCACGCCACATTTAAAAACGATTCAAACAATCCATAAATTTATGATTGTGCATGGGAGATTCGATTGAGAGACTCAGATTCAGAGAGCTTCAGCACGGGGCCCCAATCAAATATTCAAATTTACGCCTTTCAGCCGTTCATAACTTCATCTTTGAAATTAATCGATGAAATATGTACCACAACGAACCGGCAAACTGTCTCTCTCTCACTCTCGTAAAGCCATATATTTGCTGGCCAACTTGCTGCTGTCAAAATAGCCCGACTGACTATCTCTAAGAGGCTACCTCCAAATCGGTCCGTGAAGTCCATGGATGAAGGGGTCTCAGCACCACAGGCTGTCTAATACCTCATAAATAAATGTTTAGCACTCGGCCAACGAAACTGTAGCGCACAAAAACAAATGTCTTTTGAAAATGGATACACGCGCCTATTCCGACATCTCAGTTTTGGACCCTAAAGATCGCCCCCTACTCTGACCCCCGACAGCTAGCAGTAGGTATGTATGTGTATGTAGATGGGAGGAATATCCATTGTCAGGGACTGTCGCAGACAGTCAACCAAAGTGCCATCGTGATAACTTCATAACTTAACGTATTTGAATAATTTCGTATGCGCATTTCAATTTCAAACGCACTGACACTGACACAGCAGACGACGAAGAGAGGGGAAGAGGAGGAGGGAGGGGGGCTATAACCCCTGTTTGAATATATATTTGTATATACATATTGACAGCGACTAATGTTTAAAATTGTGTTATGGAATTTTAAAGATTTTTTGTTGTTCTTGTTGGGTTATTCAACCATTTATTCACTGTTAGTTTTGCTACCCCGAAATGGCAGCCAAATTTATTGGGTGCTAAAGATGTAATCAACAGTTCTCTCACTCGCCGATCATCAATAGCAGCACAGAATGAAGTCACGCCAACTCAATTTAATCGAGATCTGCATCTATTTAAAGAATAGAAACCAGCTGAAACTGATAAAATCCAGACAAATCGACTGGCAATTCTATGCATATTTTAAAATCATTATGTTAAAGAGCTATAATTAGTATTCATTTTGCTAGCCAAAAATAAAAGTTAGAATTAATAAAATATAGGCATTTATTTTATGAATATAAAAAGCTGAAATTAAGTTTGTACCATTCATTGAGGAGTCTATATGTTCTTAGAATTGTAAAGGGAACATTATATTAAAATCAAGAGATATACTTCAGTCGGCATCTCTCACCAAGAAATTTTAATCAAATTAAATTATATTAAAATAATTATGAAATGTCCATAAACTAATTCTACCTGATGCCTAAACACCTTAAATTGAGCATAGAATTGGCTATACCCTGTCGACCACTATCCACGCTTCAATGGCGCCATGTCAACTGCTGTTAATGTGCTAATAATGTCACCCGAAATCCAAAATCTAAAAGCCAAAAACCATACAGCGGCTCTAGAGCTTAGACAAAAACAAATGTGTCCATATCTAGATAATGCTGCTAATATGCTAATTTCCAAAAGTATATATATGTATTTAGACGGACAGACAGCTCTACACACCGATTGCCTATCAAAGCATATTTTAATGATCATAATTTTTTAGCAGCTGTCCACTTGCCGATTCGCTTCGACTCGGTTCGCTTCGGTTTATTGAACAAGTCCAGTGAGGCTTGTTTAATATTTGTTTTTCCCTTTTTTCTCTCTCTCTATCTCTCTAGATTTAGCTTATTGTTTAAGGTTAGTTGTAAAACAACAACGCCAACAAATGAGCGCACATTAATTACAAACAAAACCCAAACAATTCTCTTTCTTTCACTCTGAAAAAAATTGTTATTTTTGTCGTGCGTTATTATTTTTAAAACAAAAACTGTAACGGTTTGTGAATCACACATATTTAGATACATAAATCATCAAAAACATGCATAAATTTTCATGAATATTACAAAAATTATTAATTTTTACTTCAGAATGGCACAGTTAACGAGCTACGAGATAAATTCACATAAATAACGACTTTGAATATTACGTATTTTTTTATGAAAATTATCTCAAAAAAAAAACACTAATAGCATTTCTATTATTATCGTAAAATGCTTTGACAAATTTGCAGATGTTAAATTATTTAAAAGGCTTTAAATAATTTTGTTTTTACCATTTCGCACAGATATTTTGCACGTTTATGGCAAAAAATATTTGTTTAAATCACAATCACTTCAAATCTGCGCAAAAACTCATGCGTCATCGCTCCGAATCAGTTCGGACTTTTATTCAATTTTTTTTTTTTTATAAATTTTGTATTGGACTTGGATATTCGGAAGACCCGTTTTAAAGTGCCTCTGGTGATTTTGGACAGATGGTTTACTAATAACATGTATTTATTAGCTTCGGCTTCAGGTCAATTAACTTAATCTACCACAATCTGTCATCGTCAATTGTCCAAATTGGCTTATTGGCAACTCTACGCTTATCAGAGGTAGCGCTTTATATTTAACGAGCTCTATTGATATCTGCTAACTGTTTCAGCCAAACAAATGTGAGAGCTTCCGACCTCCGATCTGCACTTTTGCTGGCATTGTCTTTAAAATAATAAAATGAGATTTAATTAATCATTTCGCGATATTTACTCCTATTTTACTGTCAAGCAAAAATTTGATATAAATTAATAATTTTATAAAAATGTATTTAATTGGTTTTAAATAAAAATTTTTTCTTAACATGTTGAACATAACGAAATAGAGTTCAATGAATTTTAGACTGAATAAATTTGTAGTTAAGAAATTCTTTTAAACAACGAATTTCTAGAAAAATATCCGTATTTCTAGAAAGATATTGCTTGTTTCTTTACCTTTATTGGAAAGAGACAGTTAATAAATATATGTATTACATTGCAAAATCTTCCTTCAAGAAGCAATTTTTATATTAAATTTATTTATAATTTTTTGTATATTTGATCTACTCAAGTATATTATTCTATTTAAGTATATTTTGGTCCCATTAAAAACAGAGATTTAAGTTTTTTCTCATAAAAACTATATTTATTTAATATTTGAGTTTTTGGATTTGGTTTTCTAGTTACTAATTTTAGATAATTCGACAAAAATTCTGTTTTTTTCTTTTGTTGTTAAAATAACTGAATTGTAGTTGCAAGCTAAAATTAATTTTCTTTTAATTATATGCCTGGAAGAGCTGCAAAGCGAGAGCGAGCGAAACGAAACGAAACAGCGCAAAATCCATGACGACGCTGTTGCCGCCATTAACACAAATGACGCTGCAAAATGGCGTCCATATTAGGCAAGAGTCAGCGAGGCAGTCGACCAGTCTGGCCATGGCCTGGGACTGAGACTGAGACTGGGCTGGGTATGGGTCTGACTCTGACTCTGGTTGTGGGTCTGGTTGGGTGCGGACAAGCGCATGTTGATTGGAGCAGCGAGATTGGCAAACGGCGGCGGCGCATTCCTATGCCATGCCACTCAACCGACTCTGGCCAGCCTCTAGCCGCCTTCCACACGCCTGACAGTGATGACTGTCAAGAGCAATTAAAGTCAAACTCAAGTCAGCGTCAGCGTTAGCGGCGTCATTGGGCTTAGATTTTTCACCGCCGCAGCTGCGCTTGGTCAGAGTCAGAGTCAGAGTTTTGGCTCACAGCCGGACGTGCTGTCCATCTGAAATGCAGCAGCAGCAAAACAGCTCCAACCTACAATTAACAACAGCAGAAGTCAGCGAGCAACAGCAACAGCAACAGCAGCAGCCTCTAAACTTAATTTCTTGAGTTTTTCCACTTGAAAAACTATGTAATTTAGCACTTGGCTTCAAGTGCACGCCTGACTGAAACTGGTGACTGGAACTGAGAGCGCGTCATCGCCATCAGCCTCTAGCATGGACAGCTCAATCAGCGTACCCTCTGCCATCTCATGGCTTTCCGAACAACTGACCAACTGCTGGAGTAGTATATAGCATATCTGCATCTACGTTTCGCTGTGACATGAAGTGTGCCCAATAATGAGCAATTAACGCCTTACTGCCTACTTTTTTCTCCAACTCCAACTCTAGCTCTCTCTTTCTGTCCCGTATCGTACGGTAGTTTACTGCATGTTTTTCTTTTTAAATATTGCTCAGAGTCGCAGTCATTGAGACGCCAGCTTCAAGTGAGCTGTTGCTGTTGCTGTTGCTTGGCCTGTTTTCTTATACATTTCGTATTTCGTTTCTTATGCTGCGGGACGGGGAGGAGTCGAAAGTAATTTCTGTAGCGCCTTTTATCTGGCACCGCCAAGTCTTCAACACCTCTCGAGTTGCCAGCGTGCGCGAGAGAAAAAAAAAACAAACTACAACTCGTTGTAATAAGAAGTTGGTTAAAAACAGTAATAATAATAAAGAAAATCACCAAATCATCATCATCATCATCTCCAGCTCCAGCTTCGGCTTCGGAACCAGCAGCAATGCGATCACTGGCATCAAACGATGAATCGATTTACACATCGTATACAGACTTTGTGTAGGTGTGTGAGTGTCTTTGTGGATACCAATACAAGTGGTTTGCGAGGGCGGTTTGTGAAACAAAAATAATATATAAAGATATAAAATACAGTTTAATTTAACAATTAAAAAGCAGCAATCGAATTTTAGATAATTTATTTTAATTGTTATAGAAATATTTAAAATTAATAAATTTTATTACATATTTTTAAACTTTTTTTATACAAAAAGTATATATTTGGGTTTTTTTTTTTTGTATTTGAGATAGAATTATTAATTTTTTATCAAATACAAATCTTTTTCAATGAATAAGATATAGGTAATGGTCCGAAAAGACTTTCAAGAACTGAATTTATAGATTCTTCTACCAAGCAAATTAAGTTTTCATTTTGTTCATCAACAATTTGAACTCCCCATCAATAAGGTAATTTTCAAACAAAATTTAACTACGAAGTGTCAGTGGTATATACATATTTCTCATATTGCTCTCAGGCTGATTCACACATTCCCACAAACACACACACACAGAGGCAGAGTGATCAAGTTCGTTGCCTAAGTCTTTCGTTTTGCGCTATGATTTGAATGGATGGATAGATGATTCGCATGCCCAAGTCCCATCTGCGCATTGATTGGAGTTTGTTGTTGCTGTTGGTGTTGCTATTGCCTTTGATGTATTTTATTTTTTTTTCCAGTGTTTACCTCAACTTCAAAATGGCATTTTGATGTGAATGTGGGGCCATGGCACTACCGTTGCCGTTGCTGCCGCCGCCACTTGGTGTATGAGAGTGTAATTAATGTTGAACAACTTCATCTTGATGAGCTGTTAATTAAAGCCGCCATGCGGTCGTCGCTTGTCCGACAGACCATCCGTCCGATCGTCTGTTAGTCTGTCCGACGGACAACTATCCGTAAGCCGCTTAGGTGAGCGAAACACGAGCGTAACGGCTGGCAAAATAATCACAAATTAAGTTGCCAAAATAAAATTCAGACAAATATTTGTCATTGTTCGATTGCTTTGGAGAAAGTAAGTCAAACACTTTGGAGTTCTGTTTTGCGCTCTAATTGGCCTGCTCCGACTGGATCTCGACTTGGCTTCGTTTTGGCCCGGCTGACATCTTTCAAGGTCTTTAGCATTGTTGAGTCCCATTCTTTCGGTTAGCAGCTTAGTGACGCTTCAGATGTGCTACTACGCCAGTGACACAGTTATTAACGTGATTGCCAACAAATACATTTCCAATTCGAATGCGAATGCGAATACGACAAAGACGGTAAAACCGCACGACAAATGTATTCCAAAGTTGAAGCCAAAGCAGCTGGCGGCTAGACCACAAACTGAAAACGGTGGCAGCCATCAAATCATATTGCAATGACAAAGCAATAAACCTTCTCCTAGACTTTTAAATCAAAATCGGTGCAGTTTCTCTGATCCTTTAGACCGACAAGTGCCAAGCCAACAACCGCAAATTATACGCAAATGAATTGACCCAGCAGGCAAAAAGGTTTTGCGGTTTTCTGCACAAGCTCCTTTTCTGTTTTGGTTTTTTTACCGCCAGCATTTAGCCGACATGTGCAACCACACAGAGTTATTGGCAAAAAGTATAAAAAATAAAAACCAACAACAGATTGCAAATTGCGGCCTAGCACTGCATAAAGAGTATAACCTGATTCATGGGGGCTAATTATGGTGACCCTAAATGTGGGTGTGACTTTATTAAGCACCATAAGCAAACATAAATCTAAAAGTCTGTAAAATCTTTGTTTCTTGCATTAGAAAGAAGTTTTGTCTTTCAGTTTTCTTAAACAAAATCCAAGTTTCCAACACACTAACTGAAAAAATGTTGCAAATAATTATGTTAACTTTTATATACGTGATAAATTTTTTACCTTAACTATTGATTTTTCTTTCTATTTAGTAGCTAGAATGAATTTAGAGTTTATATAACTTTAAAATTAAAATATAAAAATTCCCCTTGTAAATTTAGTATTTTATATTAATTTTATTCTCAGCTATATTTGTTCATGTATGTAAAATGTGGTTTCCCTTTTGAAAACACCATTCAAGCTCTTGAATTATAACTTATAATTTAAAAACTACCCTTTTGGATACTGTAGCTAGATTAATTGAGTGAAAACTACCACAGAGCATAAATCAAAGTAAGCGTTAAAAATTTTTATTTGATTTTATTGTTTCTGATGAGCGTGATAAAAGTTAACAGTTAATCGGGGGGCTAGAGTTCTATCCCCTCGATGGCCATACAACCATAGCAAATGAAATCAAATGAAAAGTCAAACCCATAAACACATGGTTAAGCCCTAGAACGACCCACTCACCTCCCCCACACTTGTAATGATCCCAAAAGAACCCAATCCCAATTGCAATTCCTACCTCGATACCGAAACTCAAGCACAGAAAATCCTCAATCACCCCTCACCAGTGAACTCGACAGCTGGGGTTGCTCAGTCTTTACCCTAGGTTAGAAACAATTGCGATACATTTCGTTAAATTTATGCACCCTTTGCTTTGCGTATTTTTTTTTTTTGAGCTGTTTGTTCGTGCACTTGTCATTTTTTACGGCCCAAACTCAAGTCAGGGGAACTACAGACTATCGGAAGTCGGTTAAATATGGTGAAGGAGTAGCTACGTGATGTAATTTGAACGGCTCAGCTGAGGCTAATGTTGCCAAATGACCTCCAAAAGCCTCTCATCGATATTTCACTTGATTTTACTGTCAGATTCAATTTAGCGCTAAATCTTTGAGTATTACTGACCGTTTTTTAGCGTTAATATATTGGGAGTTTTTTATATTTTTGTTGGGCAAGTCGCATATATATTGTGGACAGATGTGGGTAGATTTAATGGTACAGAGACTGAACTATTAAATCAAGAGGACAAATTGTACCAAGAGGTAGAAATGATATTTGAAGGAACACATATTTAAAGTCCAGATTTTCTTTACTTTTTTATTACAAATATTTTTTTAAAATATATAACAAATGGTGCTAATAATTTTACTGTATTTTTAGTTAGTTTATCAAATAATAATGTCTTTAATTAATAATTTTCATATAATAAAATATATATTTAACATCTTTTTATAGCTTTTACAAATATTTAAGACTTCATTATAAAATTTTAATTTATTTTAAATAATTTTCAACATGTTTTATTGTTAGATATGAAGATCTACAAAACATCTTTCATAGAAAAATCGTAACAGATACGTCAAAAACTCAGATAAATGTCTAAATAACAAAATCCCAAAAAAATCGGTATAATAATAAACACATCAAGAAACTGAAGAAGAAATGAGTTGAGTTTCTCAAACTGCGTCTGGGACTCCTAATAGAGTTAACTCCCTGCAATCACAGATGTGGGCGAGAGATTTAGTTAGAAAAATGGTGATAAAGAGAATGAGATAAAGAGAAAAGAGAGAGATGCTTAGAAGATGGTATGAAGATGGCGACGACGACGGCAAAATGCAAAGAGATGAAGGAAAAAAAATGCTGATAAATGAGCCAAGTAAATGTTGAAATAATGATGCCTTTGCCGCATTTTAGTCAAACTTGAAGTTGAGAAATATGACACGGCATGGAAAATAGTTCTCTGTAATGGTTAACGCTGCCAAACTGATTGATGAACTGCCATTAAGCCACTGGTCAGGCTAGAAGCCAGTTAGTTCACTTGCAACCGAAATCTAAAAAAAAAAAAAATCAAACAAATACACGTAGTACTATATCAAAAAAAAAAAGTGTTAAAAAATTGTGAGTAATGATGCGTGGTCGCTCTAATTGCACACGCAATCAACGTTTTCAGCTGCTGCAACTTCAAACTTGCTGCAATCATAATCATACAAAGTGCAGGGTATACAGTCAGGTATACTCATGCCCATTCCCATGGCCATTACTACTATTCCTGGCCTGCAATTAAATGAACTCTTAAATGCCGAGCAGCGCTTATCGCGTGTTAGACATCTTCAGCGATAAATGCTGGCGATAAGTCGATTCATTCCCCAATCTCATCTGCCTGCGAGATGACGAGTCGTCTCACTGTCTACTCCAACCGTCTTCTCAGACACAGTCTGAGACTCAGACTCAGTCTCAGACTCAGACTCACATATGCGCCGCTAATTTTGGATTTTATTAAACGACCATCGCATATAAAAATCGGTATTTCTACTCATCTCATATTTTTTCCTTTTTTTTTTTTTGAATATCATCCTATATAATTAAACATACCAAGCACGTCGTTATGAGTCGGGTTACTCTGCTTCTTTCTCTCATTGTTCACGTTGTTGTTGTTGTTGTTGCTCTGGCTGCTGTTAAAAATAATTCTTCAATTTTTATTTCAATTTCATGTCACACAGTTTTGCTGGGTGGGTGGAAAAGTTAGGTGGGCGTGCGGAATGTGTGTTAAGTGCGAGGGGCGTTAGATAAAGTTATTTGTTGAATATTAAATTAAAGATATATAAAATATCAACTAAATAAACGTTAATTGACTTTAGTTTTTATACGATTTAATTTTTAATAAAATTCTCAAATAAATACTATCAATAAGTAAAACTTTTTGTTCTGCCCTCGGCTTAAACTGATGCTGCAGATAATTAATATGCCGACTGCATTAGAGACAAATGCGTTGCCAGTTTACAAATCCTTCACATAGCTGCTTCACGTCCCTTTCACACTACCTCCTAGTCTATCACTCTCTTTCTCTCACTCCCTTTTCATATCAATTGCAATTAAGTTAAGTGACAAGCGAAATAACACGAATAATCCTTGAATTCCCAAGTACACTGCTAAGAATTTAAACAGCAATTAACGTCACATTAAACTTAACTAAAAGTATAAATTATAGCCTAATTATAATGCTATTTTAAATAATATTATATAAATTAAACCTATAAAAAAATAAATAAAGCTGTTTGAAAAATTTAAAGCTTTAAACTATATTTATTATGAATTTATGTAGATATTTATCGATAGTTCATATAAACTATTGTGTATTTATTATAATTCCTTGCAGCATTACTTAATAGAACTACATGCAGTGCTCACTAGGCTTTCACATATATAATTTTCAACACTCAAACTCATTTTATTTGAATTGAAACATATCCTGAAGCAACAAGTCGGCATTCTTCTGCCAAAGCAGCAAAAAAAAAACACATTTTCCCTTCAAGTCGGTGGAAAGTGTATGCAAAAATATTAAAATTAAGTGGATGTTGAAGCAAAAAGCGCAACAAACTTGTAACAAAAAAAAAGAAAAAACAAGCGCAACAACAATTGAAGGGAAATGTTGAAAGAAAAAAAAAAGCAGCTAAAATGCAGGCGGGAAAAACAAAATTGACAACACGCCGCAAAATTCAATTACGTATTCATGTATGCAAAAGGAGGAAGCGCCAAATACGCAGCAGCAGTAGACAACAACAACAACAACAACAATAGCAACAGTAGCTAAAGAACATGGAGAGCAGCGCCCACGCCCACAATCCACACTCGTTGGGCGGGAATAGACATAGAGAGAGAGAGACGCCTCCTCATGCGGTTGGCAAACTCTTCACTCCACACTCTACCCTCTTTACCCTCTTTTGCAACGCGAGATGAGACGACATTTGATTGTCTGTAGCATGTGAGTGTGTGTGTATGTGTGTGTGAGAGTGTCATTTATGCAAAACAGCTGCCAAGTAAAGGAAGTAAAGTCACTCCCTGTCCAAGTTTATCTCGCTGCCTTATTGATAAAGGCAACGGAAGGACTTAGACACAAAAAAAAAACGAAGGCAGTCGACAACAGGCACAAAAATGAAAGTCTTACAGAGCAACAATAAGTTGAGAAAAAGTGTGGAATTCATTTAGGAAACGAATACAATATACTCTATAGAAAGTTAGCTTTGAAAAATATTTATATATAAATATAATATATACAAATTGATTTTAGCCACAAAATAAATAAAAGATTTACTAGCATAAACCTAATACAATAAGTTTAAGTGACGATCATTTAAACCCAAAATGTACTTAAAATTTATTATTAAAATATCAAGTAAAAAATACAAGGAATTTTTAAAAATATGTTAATCATTACTACATACCATAAACTTGATTTCTAAACTGATTTAAACAACTTAACTAAATAGTTACTTATAAATTCTTGTATCTCAAGTTAACTACAAATTTTATATTATATAAAACTGCATGCACTTGAAACGCTGCAGGGTATTAAAACAATTGGCTTACTTCGACAATTGTGGACACAACATTTCTATTAGACTGTTAGATTGGCCCCCTGAAAATGCCGCCAGTTCTTCAAAAGGCCGTCAAAGGGTTTTGCGCGTGTTTACGTATCAATCAGGGTCGAGATCCATTTGCATGATGTGGCATAAAAAGAAGTTGACTGGAAAGAGAAATGGGAATGGGAATGGGAATGGGTAGGGGAGTCGGCATGGAAATGGAAATGGATATGGAGCTAAGGCTTAAGCTGAAACTGAAGCTGAGTCAGTGCATCTCCAAGTCAAGATTCAGACATTGATCACAGCGTCATCGTCATGAGAAACACGAGATTAGCGCAACGAATTAAGAAATTGAAATTACTCCAAAAAGTGTTTGGCGATCGATACAAACAGTCAGCATATTTCAAGCACAACAGCAACAACCACAACAACAGCAACAACAACTACAATAACACCCAATTCTCAATCCAATCTGAAGCCGCAAGTCATCGCGGATCAAATGCGGTTCGCCGACGCGTGATATTTGTGTTTTGCTGCCTGAGACGCAGCAATCACGCTGAAACCAAAATCTAAAGCTAAAACTGAAACTGAAAATTGAACAAAGTAAAATCTGATATCAACTGCGACACTCGAGATGCGCTAATCTCTAGCCAAACTATAGCCAGATAATCGCGACCGACCAAAAAAACGGAGCCAAGCCCCAAGTTCCACATACCACCTCCCACCTCTCCCACCCCAAACTATGCCACTAAACTAATTAATCAACATTCAGTGTAAAATAGTGTCAATTGTCAACTTGTGATTGGGGCAACAGTGACTGCAATCGATCATCGACTTGTTTGGCCTCTGATTAGCCGCCACTTTTACGCGGCATTCCAAAAAAGCATTTGACATTTTTTCCCTTCTTGGATCTCGGCCTCTCGGTCGCGCAATTCAATTTTGATAGCTATCAAAATTAAGATTGAGATACGTGTCATTTGTCCACATGTATCTTGAAGTGTGGCACGCCACTACCACCGTCTACTATTTGTTGTTGCTGTCCTCCATTGTCAGCTAATTAAACGGTTGACCAAACGGATTAGCTTCAAAAACGCTTTTGTTTCGCTTTGTGTGGCCCATTTGGTTTTTTTATTTTGGCCCAAGTTAAGACATGAAAGTTCAGCAAAGTTATCAAAGAAAAGTTCACATTCGAGAAAACATTTTAATATTAATTTCAAAACATATTTTAGTTTAACATTTGTAATTGTACACTAAAATTGCTTCAGTATATAATTAAAAATATAAAATAACTCTATTCCGCTAAGCAACGCATCGAAAGTGAGTTGTCTGCCGTAAGTTTAAGGCCATATTTGAAATTCGAATTCTTTTAGCCCACTGTAAGATCGTTAAGTATAAGAGAAAAGCAGAAAACATTTTCGTTAGCACCTTTTTAAAAGTTTGGCGTCACCTGTGTGCAACGCACGTTCACGGCCTGTCGCTGGTGCGTTAAAAATGATTAATTAAGGCATTTGAAAATCATTTGTCATTCTTAATTTATTAATTAATTAGAATTGCCCAACACGTACATTGACACCTGAGTCCGTTTGCGTCGGTCTCCAATCCGCCGCTGACTGTGGCGAGACTCTGAGACTCTGGAAAACCGGTCGAGATCTTGAGAGTTTTTGGCTTGTTAGCATTGATAGCAAAGAAGCGCAGATAACGAACATCAACAAGCTATTTTTGTGGCACAACATTTTAAAAACTTTTAAAAATCAACACTAATAGTTGCTTTTTAACAAACGCTTAACATGTGTATTAAAAATCTGCTTTAAATTTAAAAAGACTTTGAATTTTTACGTTTGGCTACTTTTAGCACAGACACAAACCTATTCGTGGCACAGCGCAGCTTAAACGAACTCTACGCAAAGCTGCTTGCTATGTAACTCGCACGTTAGCGCCATCTATACAACATGCGCTTTTGTTAAGAACGAGTAACTTTCTGGGTTGTAAAAAATGATATATGAGTTATCGTTGAATGTGGAACAATTGTCGTTAAATGTGGAGCAACATGGTGTGGAGCACAATTCGTTGAGTGTACCCCGTATAATTGGAGTAAAGCAGTTTTGTAATTGGTACCCAAAAATATTGCCAGAAAGTTGAAAAGGGAAAGCTTGAAAAATCAGACAATATTAAAGAATGCTGAAAATTGTAAATAACAAATTTTGTAGTAAATAAAATAAAAAAAATCAAAATCAAAAAGTTGAGTAGTTAGGTTAGCTTTACGTCTCGTTGCCATCTTTTCTGAAACTTTAAAGTACGATATCTTTACCAAAAATGCAGCTGTCGTCAAGCGAAATACCATTTCAAACTGTATTTTACCACCCAAATAATTCTGCATATTAAATTCAAACTTTTCTAGAATTTTATTCTTTTTTCAAAATTTTCGAAATTTTGCATACCTACCCCTTTACATTTTTTCAAAAATTGAAAAAAATTTTTTTTCCATTTTGTTTCTAAAAACTGCTACAACCGATTAGAAATTTTGTGTAGGTTACGAATATATATGGTTCATGGGGTCGCAAATGAGTATTAAGCTTGTTATGGACAGTTTAAGCCAAGTTATCGCCTCTATCAAAATATTTAACTACAATATAATAACTTTGTTTTATCACCTTTGAACTGCTTTAAAGCAGTGCACTGCTCAAAACAGTTTAAACTGCTTGTGTGGATTGTTGGGGAACAATATTTCAAAGCTGCTTTAAGGCCATTTATTGTCTTATGAGTCCATTCATCATTCAACATTCAGTATTCAAGTGACTTTTCATAAAGAATTCCTTGATCTGTTGTTGAATTCACCAGCTAATTCTACATGTCAATTTCCAGTCACGTCCTGTCCACAGTTTGATCAACAATAAATCTACAATAGAGAACAATACTTTTGTAATTTACAATTATTGTCGATTTACAATCGTAGAGCTTTGAATCACACAAATCAATGGAATCATAAGAAGGAAGTAAGTTTCTGCGGCTGTCAATTGATGAATTATATACTACTACATCTGTATAAACTGTCGATCAGCCCTAAAGGTTGCTCCAGCTATAAAAAAAAACCAAGAAAGAAAAACATAAATACGCACTTTGGGCTTATAAGTATTTATATAGCTAAATGAAAAACGTGACCGAACACACTCAAGCGGTAGAGAGTCAAGTTGAAGGCCCTTGCCAGCATCATCATCATCATCATCATCATCATCAGCAGCAGCAGCAGCAGCAAATTCATCAAGTTAAGTGTACAAGTAGTCAGCTAAGCCGAGTCTTGGATTCTTGGGTCCGGTTTTGCAGTTTGGGACTCCAGTTCCCTATCCAGAGAGCACTACGCGTGTCGCGGGTGTGGCAAAGGCGACGACACTCGGCTGCTGCCGCTGCTGATGATGTCGTTGAGGCACTCATAGTAGTATTGATTGAAGTCTACGGGCGCTTAATGAAGTCACACGATAAGATAATTATGCTTAAGAGTCGGCAAGAAACTGTGCTGTGCTGCCAATACAGACTTCATTATAGACGAGTACTCATTGAGTGTGTATCGTAATTAAAATTGCACAACAACTTAAGATACTTCCTGAAGTTCTCGCTTCGTTCTCTGTGTACAACAATTATTACTTAATATTCTTTTGAAACAATTCAAATGTTGGCTAAATAACATCGGCTTGACTCAATCGATTTTGCATTTCGTTGGCCATTATATTCGTTAGGTTTTTTTTCGCCAGTTTTTATGAGCCAAGTCAATCGCCTTAAAGAACTGTCAAATCATGCAAATAAATGTGTTTTTAAAGCGACAGCCAACGGCTTGCTGGTAGCCCATAAGCTGACTCTCAATCTCAAACCCAATTCCAAACCCAATCGGAATCCCAATCTGAATCCGAAGCTCTGCAACACACTAGCTGCCAAAGGTGTTGCGGCGTGATTTGCACAAAAAAGAGGGAAGCGCAACATAAACATGACTATAAAATTCAAATAAAATTCATAAAAAAGCATAAAAATAACTTGTGAATTACTCACAAAGACAATGCAAATATGTTTAGTAGACATAAAATAAACAAATAAAAGTTATGGCGGGTGGCGCATACAAATTAATAGCTTATTAATTGATTAATTAGAAATACATTGAAGATGTTTCAGGCAAACAGAATTCCACTTGTTTGCTGACTGAACATATTCTTCCTACAATTGCTAACAACGGATTTAAGGCTTATGCGTTTAATTTAAAATAAAATTAAAATTGGCTGCTTAATGAGATGAGTTAGCGAAATCCGCAGCTCATTAGCAGAACTCTGCATAGAATTTAAAGTTCCGCTTGTCTACTTAGTTTTGGCATAAAATGCTTCCTTTACCATTTTGAAATCAGCAAATTTCCAGCAGTATCTTAAAGAAATATTAGCTTCTATTTACTTGTCAATATTCTTGAATTTCGAATACTATTTTCGCAGACAGTTTTCAACTAAGCAAATAAGCTGATTAATGGCTGCAATTAAATATCAAAAATTTGCCAATTATTGCATAAAATGGTAGATATTAATAACACTATACTGTGGCGCCAGGAGATGCTGAAAGCAACACAGACGTATAATGGATTTATACACAATCATAAGATATTAAGACATTACCTTCGGTGGCCCGACACAAAGAGATCCATTCATCCTCAACAGCCAATTGAGTCTTTTATGTGTTAATGATCTTTCGGTTTTGTCAATTGCAGCCATAAAAGCGCAGGCGGTAACTCAATTAAAACACGTCCAAAAATAATACCAAGACAAAGAAGAAAAAAGCATAAGCCGAGTCATAAATATACTTTAAACGGCGGCACCCTTAACACAAATACCAAGAAAACCTACACTCACAAAAAAAAAGAGGTTAAATTTGCGACTTCAAGTCCAGACCACTTGGGCAAGATTTGTGGTCAAGGTGAATGTTAATTGTGGCCCGTTGTTAAGTGCAACTCAACTGAATTTTATGCAGAAATTAAAGGTTAAGTTATACGTTTTTCAATTGAATTGCAAAGACTTGGCAATTAGAGTTTCTGTAATGACAACGATCAATGGTTAAATTGCTGCTAATCCGCGGCTAAGTTACGGTATAAATTGATTTTGATTTACGGCCAGTTAAATTTTGGCAGCAGCATCAGTTCAACGCTTTAGCTTTTTCAGCTATATATGGCCAGAACCAGGTAATTGACATTAAGCCAACTGCGATAAAAGAGGCAACTGAGCAAGCAAATTTGACAAATTAAAGCAAATAAATTAAGCAGTCGAAATTGAACAGTGGGCAACAGTAACAGCTGTTTATTCTACAAAAACGGTGGCGTATGCGTATTTTTGTATAGAATAATGTTAAATTTAGATATAATCAATTGAGTTTTATATAAATTTATTGATAGAGTTTGCACAAAGTATAGAACTACAATTACAAATCAAGATCATATGGTATATATTTAAATTAGTAGCATAAAGTTAGTTAGACTATTTTACAGTTTTACTGTTAGAATAATGCAGAATATTTCTTACAATTTGTAATGCATTTTTAATAAAAAGTACTGTACACTTTCCAACGGAAAAGAAACTATTCGGAACGAGAAATTGCAGCCCTGAGTTGTGTGTGCATTTAAGGGCATTGATCACACAACGAGAGGTGCTTGGCTCGTGTCACTGGCTGAGGGGGCGTATGATTGATGTGGCTGATGTGCAGTGTTTCGTTTAAGCAAGACATGTACAACTTTTGGCTCGATGCAGACAAAAAGGCAAATGAGAGAGAGAGAGAGAGACCGTTATGAGTCGCTATTGGCCATCAATCATCATTGTACATTGTCATGTCCGATGTCTGTTGTCTTATGTCTGTGTGTAGAGACGTTGGCTGGCTGTGTCTGCGCGTTGGCAGACAAACTGGTGCCAAATGGCGATGGAACTGATGTTAATGCTGATGCGTCTAAGCTAAGCTTTCCCAGAAATGATCGCGTTGTTATGCAAACTAACTATAAAATTCTGATCTTTATGGGAAGCACTCATCAAATTGTGGGTTTCTTTTCTCATTTTATGACAATTGCGAGTGTTTTGCTGTATTTGGAAGTTGGCTTTAATGTTGGCAGTTGTCAGTTTCCAGTTTCTGTTTCTGGGATTTTTTGTCGATGTTTTCTCTTTGTGTTTCCATTTATTGGGGCTAATTTCGCAATGGCCATAGCTAATGTTTGTTTTCTAAATTATGCTCGTCAAGGTCTATTGGAGTGAGGAAGGGGCTTAAGAGGGAAGGGGACTTTATGCCTAAGCTATAAACCAACGGATTTGTGTTGTTATGCACATCATAAATGGATTAAGTATCTGGCTGAATTGGAATTGGAGTGACAGGCGGCATTGGTAAAGGATTTGTGTTATTTAAATTGATGAACTGTGCAACGAATACACTAACAATTTGTTCGACTCTTGGAAATTTTAGAAATTAATGTTATTTCTTTGAGTGTTATCTGTGCCAGATTTAGTTTTAGTGGCTACTATATCATAAAAAGTCTATAATTTCAATTAAAAATTTAACGAACAATTAAGATTTATATAGAAAGTGGAAAACTTATAAAAGACTTTTATTTAATATAAATAATTTTATATTAAAAACTTTACGGTATTTTCTCAATAATGTATTCATTTATTGCATAATACAAGGCATTTTCTAATTGATTAAACAACTTATGGCTTACACCTTTTTCAGAAATTAATTAACCATTAAAGAGTTCTGATGATTCAATGTATTCAATCAGTATGTCAAATGCTTCTTTAGTCAACTCCCCACGCTGCAGTGCTGCGCCTCCAAAAACCAAAAGCAAATTATAAGCAACAACAAGAAAAACAAGAAGAGCTACAAAAAAATTTACGCAACGCTTTTTGACATTTGCCAAAACAGCAAATTAAATGCAAACGAAAATGCAAACGCAATCAATCATTAGCATCTTTTGGAAATTAATTCTCATTTTTATTAGTTGTACAATTGATGCAATGCCCAACAACAGCCAAAGCTACAACAATAACAACGGATAACTACAACAATAATAATAACATAACAACGCCAACGTCAAGTCAAATGCTGCCATTATGTCTGGCGTAAAGAAAATCGACATTATGTGCTGCATGGCACGCATTCAATTAACACAAATGAATGAATAATTAAATACTGCATTCACAATGTAGTAAGAGTAGTGTAAAAGAGACTGAGGTACTGTAAGATACCCTGTAGGAGAGAATTATCTTAAGCACTAAAATCTTCTGGTATTAGGAGCAAATTACTTATGATTATTACCTACAGAAGAACTAGTCAGAGTTTGATTAACATTTGAAATGTATGCAACCACATTATACCCTTTTGAAGCGTTTTCCTCTTAGCACAGTTCAAACGAAAGACTTAAGCGACAAACTTTATGCGAGTGTTGAGGGAGCAGTTCAGTCGGTTAAACAACTTCCCACAAGCGAAGCGAACATTACAAAACTACACGTACTCGCAGCTGACTGAAGCTGCTGAAATGATGCCATCAACAGCAGATGACAAAAAGCAAACGAAACAAGCATCTAGAGTGACAGACTAGAAGCTACCCTGTAGCGGCAATAATTTAATATCATGATTCAAAAATTGTAAAAGGTTTGAAGTGACTTTTGAACTATACTTTAAATAGACTTTGTTTTTGGCTTAAGCATATGCTCCGTTTAATTTATTTGCAGGGTATTACACAGAAACAATGCAACACAATTGCGAGCTGATAGGTGGTGGCTGAGAGGGCAGCAGATGGAGGTGTGGTGTGGCCTGCCTCTGAGCAAAAGTCAGACAGCCGCAAATAAAGAAATCTAATAAATGAAAACCAAGTCTTTGGGTTGCCCATAAAGCACACACGCAGACAATTGTTTTGCCTCTGCGTATTTCTCAATGAGCGACGCCGAGCACTGAAGTTGCCACTGCTGACATACTCACCAATTCAGCGGCTCATCAAATCACCAACTCACCGAATCACCAAATCACAGCAACTCTAAGTTGTTTCATTCACATTCGGGTGACTTAATGGGCGCATAATTAACTAATGTGGGCAATGCTCACAATTGTTGGACTCACACTCCAGGTTGACAGACAATTCAACCAAACTGGGCAAACTGGCAAATGCGACCCGTGGCACGAATGGAGTGCGCAATTGTAGCACTTGGTTATTGAGCAACTCTCTTAAAAACAATTCACTTTTCGAGCGAGCTCAGAAATTAATAATTAACCAGACAGACAGCCAAAGCAAACGCCCACTTAACTGTAGTCCAATACCGCCCCGTGGACCTTAAGGTTCAGCTCTTTAATATTTTCTTGTCGGCCAACACCACACAATAGTGTTTAATTATGTATGGCATATAATTGTGAATTACACATCAAAGGAAACCATAAAAACATTTAATATTATTTTCAAAAAGATTTCTTAAGTTTTACAACAAGCAATCATAATTGTTTACGAGTGTATTCAAACTGTAAGTTAGTAGCTCTAGTCATATGAGCTTGTAAATATGATGCAATCATTGTTAGATGCAAATTGTTTTATGAATTATCAGTTTTTAAAATTGTTATAAATTTACTAGTATTCAATTAATATATAGTATATTTTATAATATTTTTAGAGTGCTTAAGCTTTTAATAGAATTTATTTTTAATACTTAACACAAGATTTTAAAATAAATATTCTGCTGTTTGAAATCTCACATAGTTTAAAAAACATTATTTATTTAGTTTAAGCAATTTTATTGGTATTTATGCTTATAATTATTACAAATTTAATTTATTTGATTTTTTCAAATATTTTATTTTACTTTGAAGAGGAACATCTCTTAAATCGTATGATTCATTCTTGAATTATAGGCTAACTAACAGCAATAATCGGCTGCCAAAAGCCAACGGTTTGATTGTCATATCAATGTCGTAAAATCAGCTAGAGAATGTCTAAATTAAATCCCTCTATGCCAAAATGGGCGTGTCACTTGGCTGTGTTAAATCAGCAAAGGCTTTCAGACATAATTCATTAGATGGAAAGGCTTTTAATACAAATGACCAACAGCCTAAGCCTATGTGTGTACGAGGTGCGGTGTCTTGTTAGGCTTCAATAAATTTATATGTACTTTTGATTGAGTTATTTCAAGCGAAAATTGAAAGTTGCTGTCGCTCTTCCTGTCCTTCATGACAATAATACATATACTCAATGTATGTGACAAGCTCAAGTTCAAACTATATACATAAGTATACTTACATATGTGTGTATTTCCCGTCTTATCTTTAGCTATTTAATTAACAATATGTTTCGCGTGTATCTTCAGCCATTTCCTACGCAGCACGTCTACTACCAAATCGGAGATCACTAGTTTTTTGTTTTTGTTTTTGTTTTTCTGTTAAGTTGTACATTGTCAACCACGCGATAAACATCTTGAAGTAACATGCAAATTGTTAAGAGATGCTACCAAACAGGCCCCCAACTAGCAGCCATCATTCGCATAGTTTATGCCGTAAAAGGCCAAACTAATTAGCTTCCTGTTTGGCAAAATGTCTGAAATGGTCAAAACCACAATCGACCAGTATATAAACAATTTAATTATAAATAAATAATTAAATAAATAGCTCGCCGTACACAGACAGTCAATTTACATAGCTTGTAAATGAATAGAATAGAATAAAATAAATCAACCCAAAGAACATAGGCAAGATTCTCTAAAATGGTGCGAGCAAACACAAATAACACAATCTTGTGAGCTGTGTATCTTCTATATATAATTGACTATATATATAACAGATATTTTCAAAGTTCGCGCCATCTTTTGTTATATAGGCTGTCAGTCGTCCCCATCCCAATATGGCAGCTGGACCATGTGTCGAAAATGAATTTTAATTCGAATCTCGAATCTGAAAACGAATACATATGCGAATTCGAATGCGAGTACAACTCGCGTATACTCGTATTTCTACTCATACCGAGTGTCAGACCCACGCGTGTTAATTACAAATGATTTGTTTTGGTTATACACATATTTCTCTGCCTTTGGTTGTTGCCATTGTGGGTCTTTTTGTTGTTTTCTCTACCAATATTATATTGTGTGTGTGTTTTTTTGTTGTTGTTGTGTTGTTACTTTATCGACTTGTGTCACATTTAGGCGCAACGTATTTATCATGTCAGCAATTAATCAATACGTTTATAGTACAGTTGTTGCATGCTATGGCTGTGACAAAGGGCAGTTTCAGAAGTTTTCTATACAAGAAATATAAAAATTTTTATAATTTATCAGTTCTCGATTCCTATAGAAACAATTAAAACAAATAAATTAAATATAAGCTTACATTAAATATTCTATATTTTTAAATAAGTAAAGTTATTGCTAATAGAATCCAGGTGAATTGCAAAAAATATATATAATTAATATAAAGTAATGTAAAATTTTAAATAAAAATATAATATGGCTCTAAAAAAATGTAAAAAAAGTGTTATAATACTTACAAATTAATACAATATTAATTATTTAATTAATTAATAATATTTCATTAATTTTTGAAGCAGCCGTCGCTGTGGCAAGCTCATGTGTCTCGTTGCAGCTCATTGCTAAGCGATTTCATTGAACAATTCAAAGCATGGCTTCTATGTCTTCACACATTGCACATGCATTGGCTCCTCTCTCCCGCTCTCCTCACCTCTCTGTCGCTAAATCACTTACTATATAGACGCAAAAAAATCGGTAATGAGTGCAGATAGATTGGATTGGATTGTCAATGTTTTGGCAACGAAATTAAAGTGTTGAACAAAGTAATTGTTATAGCATTTGCGGGCTGTGCCCAGATGACAGTTGTTGGCATACAAACGAGCACATAAATATGTATATAACTTTACACACACACACACACTCACACGCTTACACACTTGTATACGCATATTGAGACAAGTACTCAATGCGAGTACTCAACCGAGTGGGCTGTCATTTTGGCCATAAATATTAGGTGTTAAAATTATGCTAAATGCAGTGGGTAGTTAGGCCGTGATTACTATATAACTACATTTCAATGCATCTAGTTGTGTTGTTGCCCAAGCTACATATTCGCATTTGATTTTTGTTTTTGCCATTTTCATTGAGACAGTCTGACTTAATTTATGCCCATTACCTTTCTCAAATGCTTCCAGTTACGCGATGTTAATACTATATATTTTTTTTAGTTTTGTTTTTCATTATCTGTGAGACACATTTTTGCCAACGCTTTGGCAAACTTCTTCAACAAAGGCGACCGGCTGTCTGTAAGTCAGTCAGTTACCAAGTTAGTTATTCATTTAGGCTCCCAAAATGGTCATGAAAAAATACTTATACTGCGTTTTTCTTTATGGGTAAATGTGTTTTTCTTGTTTTACGCGTTTGTGCAAGGATTGCGACAGGAAAATTTATCGTGGAGCTTGAGGTTTGTCTCGCTGTGCTGTTACCAATCAATAGATATATCGCAGTGATGAGGGTTTGTGAAGGTATTCGATAGTTAAGAAGTAATATAGATATAAATAATATGTGTTATAACGTATTAAAGAATGTGTATTATTTTAAATTTCTAACAAGTTATAGTTATATAATTATAAAACTCCTTAAGATAGTTAAAAGATACATAAAATTTTCTTTAAATCAGTTAATTACAGCAATTTATTTTAGCTAATTAATTTAACAATAGCTGTAGCTTTATCTTCTCACATGCAACTCTCTTACGTAGAAATTTTACCACGTACACTACCGTATATTGGGAATGGGGCTTGTCAACATGCGTTCCATGTGATTTGGAGATGTTTTTGTGGTCCCCATCACCACAACAACAACAGCAACAACAACGAGACGACTTCAGTCAGCCGCGAGACAACGCAGAAAATTTGCTACTTGTTTGTTGTCTGCCTGGTTTACTTTGCTTTGATTTGCTTTGCTTTGGTTTGGCTTGGTTTGGTTTTTGGGGCCCAAGCTGGCAGGCCCAACGTACATAATCTTTTAGTTTAACATGTAATAGCTCTTTAAAAGGTTCACCTAAGCGCGCCCGAGTTTTAAGACAGCCAACACAGCATCAAATTGGGTCAACAAAGTGTTATGCATGCAACAAAGTATTTTTTTTTTTATAAATCATGTGAGCCAAGTTTGTTGCCTAAGTCATTTGATTCGCCTCTGGCATCAGACATGAGAGAGATACATTGGCTGTGCCTTGTTGGCACTGCGCCACACATTACACTCTAAGATGCACATTGATTAGCTAAGGCCAAAGTTTAAGCGGTTAAACGTGCCACCAACTAACAAGACACAAAACTAGCTAACTAGCTAACTAGCCAACTAGTCAAGCAGTCAGCCATCTAAGCAGGCACATGCTAGACACATCTAATGCCATCAAATGACTCAATTTGTGTAGAGTATAACAATTGAGTATGGCACGCATGCATTCATATTAATAATTAAATGGTTATAAATTACTTTTTTTTAATATTACTTTTTATTACTCACGCCCAAAGAGTTCACACACACTTCGTGGTGCGCGTGGTCAAATATACTTAGAACTCAGAACCAAAGTGGAAATTATAAATTCAAATCATATTCCCACCATAAATGTCGCATAAACTCGACTATTTTGACAAAAGTGGCACGTAGCATAAACAAATGCAAATTAGACGTAAATCAATCATAAAATACGAATTTGTCTACAACAGTTCGTGGACATGAAACACATGTCAGCAGCTGTGCAAAGCCATAAAAACTATATCTTCTTGAACTGCTCAACTGCCTACGATAACTTGTTAAGGGTTAAATGGATATTATAAAACAAGCTTCTTAAGATTTAACATTATTTATTGATTTTATGCGCACAGTCTACACCATTACTTATCTTGATCAAAGTTTATTCAGCTTGTATGCTGGCGCCACAGAGTGTTCAGAATTTGTAATGTTTTCAATCGATCATTTCGAACGTATAGAAATAAAAATCCAACATTAATTTCAGCTTTTTGAAATAAGAGCGCAATTTATAAGCTGTCTTATGTAGATTTGGAGATTAAATCTACTCCATTTAATGCTAAAGATTCATTGGAAATGTTCATATTTTACATGATTTTTTTTTTACAGCTTCATTAATTTTGTAAAATTATCACAAGTCTTGGTTTCGTTTAAATTTTGTTGTCAAACGTTTCAAATATTGTATTCTTTCTAATTGTAACAAATAAAATTTATATAAGAAACTACCTAAGTTCAAAATTGTACCGTAATTCAGAAACAAAAGCCAAACGAAAGATTTGCTTAGTTATAGCGTGCTATTAACCAGCTACAAATCTCACTTATAGAAGCTGAAGAAGCGAAATTAGTAAGCTATGTTGCTTTCCTATAGATTGATTGAATTTTGATTAATTCTGAGCAATTTTAAAGTAAACTAGGAAATGACCTTAATATGATTTTAATACAACAATATTTATTTGATTAAATTAAATTTTCAATTAGAAATTTGTGAGTTTTCTAAGCATGAATTCTACGAAACTAAAATTTTATTGATTTTTAGTGTTCAATAAACTTGAAATTTTTATTTATATCAAAAACCACTTTGAAATTCATGATTATATTACAGGTAAGCTCTATGCACTTATGAAATTCTTAATAATAATTCTATAAGCCATTTTTACGATGCATAACGGCTAGCAGGATGACACCTCCAATTGCCAAACACATGTCAAACAATAAAAAGCACAACAATAACAATTACTTTAATAAAACGTACAAGATAGATACATATGTATACAGTATAAACATTTTTAGCTGCAGCTGGCGCCCAGAAACCGGAAGCAAAAGGTAGACAACGACTGATGAACCTTTGTCCGCTTCGAAGGCGTGTCGCATATCCAACAAATAAATTTCATTTTTTTTTTTTTGCGTTAACAATTTTTTATCGTTTAGTTTTGTCTGTTGGGTTGTTTGCTTTTGATGCGGCTAATTTAGTGCCACGATATGTTTTGTGGTAATTAGTCAAGCATGCAGCTCGGCAAACTGAGACCATGCAGACGCTAAATAAATCACATTAATAAACAAAACAAAACACAAACAAAAACTTTAAGCAAATGTTGAGGAAGCCGCTATAAACATACATAAATATTAGCTTACAAAATGCATGCGTCAAATGTTTTCGGTGTTTGGTTTCTGTTTAAAGTTTGTGCAAAAAAATCGTGATTTGTATTTTGGCCTAAAGCAGTTTAACTACCAACATAACAAAAAGAGTAATCAACTGTCGGAAAGCACGTGTGCCAAATGACGAGGAACCGCCCCATTTGTTTGCAATATTATTATTCGTTAAATAATGTTAAATAACATTTAGTGTTTTCGTGTTATTGACTTTTGAACTGTAACCAAAGAGAAGTCAAATGGCTAATAATAAGTATTATATTAAGTCACTTTTTTGCCTCATTCGATTGCAAAATCATAGTGTAGCAAGTATTCCATCATATGGCTTGATACATAATTTCAATTGCCGCCTTATCCAATTTGGTATTGATATATTTGACACAATTTCCATACGTAAAAGGATACATTTTCCATTTATGTTTTACAAAAGACACTTACAGCAGAAAAACACTATTTCGGCCAAAAGTAAATTGTCCCGGCAATTTGTTGGATCACACTCAGCCTTAAAAGACAAAATGGTACAATGGTACAGGCATCCCACACAGGGACCATAACTTTCAAATGCGATTTGCTCAAAATTTGTAACTGAAAACAATTGCAAAGGTATTTCCAAATGGCGTGACAACATTTTCATTTTAGCCATGCTTGAGTGGCTTGCTGCTGTTCCAATAACCGAATCTGAATCCAATGCCGAATCCCCCCATCCGCAACCAAATACGTATCCCAATTGCAATTCCCCAATGCGAATCAGCCACCGCCAGCGACACGTTTTGAACCCAAAGCCCCCAAAGGGTCAAGTGGCGCGTGTAGCGAAAGCCACGCCAAAGGCACACAGATATTGACAGGGACAGAGCAAAAGCATTAGCAGCCATAACAGCGAGGGTTGATCGAGTAATTCAGTTGTTCTAAGAGACAAAAAACATATATATAGTAATTTCTTCAGGAATTTTGAATAAAAAGTAAATTATAGTTAGAATATAAATTAAACAAAGCGAACCTAAGACTGTTCTCTATAAAAATTTGAGCTTAAATAAGCAAACATATACTTACCCGTAGCCATTAAACAACCCTCGGCTGAGAGATGGCCATGCTGTTAGGCAGCTTAACAAGCAATTACTACACACAAGTATATACTTACAATTAATAAAACTTCAAATGCAGAATGTACAGATACAGATGCAAAGGGCCGTCTATATACATAAGTATATCTGTTCTCAGTTCGATCTTCACGCCCGAGTGCCGTTTGAAACCTTCCTCAGTGCTATACTGTGGATCGCTGTGCGAACGATACTCCGATGAACTTGACATGCATTTTGTTATGCCAGTGCGTGTAGTAAAATAATCAAATGGGGGGATACTTCGAGTAGGTAGAGCTAAGTCTCTCTCAGTCTAGACTTTGGCTGGAAAATTGTAAACTGCATTGGAGCACAACCTACGTGCAGCATTGGGGCATAACGATAGTTATGTCTACTCAGCTGTTGTTCTAATTAATGGCTTCATTTTCAATGAATTTGTGGTTAGGCATTATCCCAAATATTACGTTTCAAATAAAGTCTAAAAGCTATAAAGCACAATTAGTCGTTGTTTCTCTAAGCTGATCTCCTGCTGTTTCATATTCCCAAGAAGTTATTTACATTTATTATAACTTAAATGGATGATTATAAAATTAGCAAAATGCCTAGTTTGTTTCACGTCAATTTATGTTAACGTTATGCTGTCTTGCATTACGTTATTCGCTTAACAGCGTGTGCCGGTCTCAAATGCCGGTTTGTTGTTGACTACGTGAGCTGAGAGCACACAAAAAAAGCCGGCCTAAACCCAAAGAGAGCTCAAGAGTTAAGAGCGAGTCACAGGGTTGTCGAGTGGCCACAAAAGTTTATTAAATTTCTGTTGTGTGCATGATTTGCAAAAGTTAACAGCATGTTGAGAAAGTGAGCGACACATATTTATCTAAAATTGTAAAACTTACATAAAATATTTAAGTAATTTTTCATTAAACTGCCATTGGAGGATATGCTGTCACTGAATTTTTTATAAGCTTGAATGACTTCATTGAAAATATTTTTCATTTTATTTGTTGTAAATGTGCAGCTCCTTTTTAGGGATGACAACAATAAATCAACTTTTTATTACAATGCATTGTTACTTTGAGCAAACTCTTGTAAGTAATATAATAATAAGCAATTAGTTTATCTATTTCAAGTGGGTGCAAATCTATATATATGCAAGAGATCTACTCTATATATATGCAAGATCCTAAGCAAAGAGCGACAGACACACCATTTTCTCTTTAAGACTGTTTCTCTGGTTTCTCTCTCTCTTTTTGTCTCTCTCTGTGCTTGCAAAGCTGACATCATCCATTTGGCTAGGCCCAGAGCATACTCAGATACAGACCAAGTTAGCCAGACCCGATCAGACCAGCCAGCTGTCAGACCGAGGCTTATTTAACGCACGGACCAAGCTCAAAACTCTTTTAGTATAGCGTTGGCGTGCGAGACAGACGGTTCGGTTGAGCACAAGATACACAAAGTATATAAAAATCTAAAAAAAAACGAGTTCGAGTTCGAGTTTCGAGAAAAAAATTCACGTATATACTTAAATACATACAATATAAGCACATTTAGCGCAGGCGTTGAACTAGTGTGAATCAAAAGAAACAATTTGAAAACAAAAGTAATAAAAAATAAAGAAAACCTATATATATGTATAATAAACATTAAACAATTGTACAACTGACTGTTTTTGTGATAAAACTGCTGATCTCAGTGCGTCTCTTTTTTACTCTCTCAGTGTCTGAGACTCTGTTGAACTCATCTAAAGTGAATTGAAGTGAAGCCAAGCGTTGAGTGTGAAACACAAAACAGAGGCATTTAAAACCTTATCGCAAGTAGCGCATTTTAGTCACAAAGACTAAGCAGCAAAAGTTACAATTCCAAAACAATTGCAAAGAAAGTGAAAAACGAGACGCGATTCAGGCTCAGAGTTGCCCAAAACAAACCTATGAAAGGAAAGGGAAAGGTTTTTCTTTCTTGTCTGTCGGGCTTCGCTAACTTTGCATACACATTTTCAAGTGCAATGATCAGAAGTTTACATTATATATATTTATGTATTTATTTTATTTACTCGTCTTTTGTCTAAAGCCCACGAACAGCTGTTTTTAGCTTCAGTCGCCCACATGTTGTGGCATAAAAATCATTGAAAATTAATTTTTTATACGCGAAATGAAGTATATATATTTTCAATAATTTTTATTCCAATGATTTGCTTTGCTTTTTGCTGACTACGCGTTTTTATTTGTTGTTGTATTGAACAAAACCAATACAAAATTTTAACCACGCTTTTTGAGTAGCTGTCGTTGAGTGTGTATGTGTGTGTGTTAAAAAATAAAATTATAAAAAAAAAGCGGCCAAGCGACATTGATGCCAATCGCCAGTGCATTTGGTTTTTGCACCAGCCACAGCGGCACAACAACAACATTAACAACACAAACAATAACAAGAACAACAATATGAGCATAAGCCAAAAACGCCTTCAGTGGACTTCAGTTTGAATGTGAGGCACATGCTAAAAAGAGCTATCAACGTCTGACTATCGCGCCAGAGGTAAGTACGTCTTTTGATTTATTTATTTACAGTTTAATCCATTGATTGCACACAAAAGCAATCAATTTTTTGGCTTGTTTCTAATTTATACTCGATTATATAATAAATAAGAAAACGTTTTGCCAAGTCAAGCAGAATTTATTGTAGATTGCTGTTAATTTTCTGTTGTTTAAGCTAGTGCTTTAATGGAGAAAATTGTCTAATGCGTAGCAAATTATTGTTACAAGAAAGTTAATTGTAACTACTACAAACTTAATGCTCTGGCTGCCATTGTTCTGCCGCTTTGCTTTACATTTTTTCCCAGTTTCACTCAATTATTGCATTAAATTACAAAGTATTATTTTCTACAGCACTACAGACTCCATAAATGTTCTTAAACATTATCTTGGGTATCTTAACGAGCAGAGTCAAAATACATTTATTCATTATTTCCGGCAACTAAGTGTTGCACAACATTTACATTTTAGTTTTTCTCACCCACCACAGCAACAACACTCATTATCCAAAGAGTTTTCTCATGCATCTTCTCTGTAGTCACAACATGAGTTGTAAGTTTTCTTATTTCGTTTTACCTCTTGCTACAGGCACATTAAAACAAAAGACTTAGGCAGCAAACTAACGCGTATATATTTATTTGTATTAAATGTATTAACACATTTGCTGTTTCTGCCATGAATCATGAACAACAATGAAAATATTTCCCTACAACTAAAGTTCAATGATTCTGTTGAGTTCACAATCAGCCTATGTCATTAGTCACAATGCTGTCATATGCAGATATTTGTAGATGTTTAAGGTTTATATTGAAAATAAATAGTTAATTATTTTGCTTGTTGTTAAAGAAAAGCTAACAGATTCAAGTTCAATTTGTTAATTGGTCAGCTAGCTTACCTTAATATTTATGACTATATCAAATTGCCCAAGATACGACACTTAATGCCACATAAAGTAGTTTGTGGCGTACATTAGCGCAAATTACCATTGGCAAAAAAAAGGTGTTGGCCCCAATTGTCACCTCCAAAGATATCATGGAAAACGTCGACCCGTCAGTAACTGGGTGTGGAATTCTAGCACAAGTCTAGCATTACCTTGTGTCAGTCAGAATTGTGATAATTTTTTATTGCCACGCGCCTTTTGGCCAATTTATCAGTCGCTTGAATGTCATACCCAGAAGAACAGACTGTCAGACGTCTGATGTTGACATTAAGCGCATTTCAACACTGCAATCAGCAAAGTACTTTTTGTCAAGCTGTGCCAAAGACACGGATTTGAGAAACACGTGCCAGTTTGTTTTTAGAGCTAAAGAGCATATGGAATATATATATATAATAATAAATGGCAAACGAATCTCTCAGAATACACTTTTAAGCTCTTAAGTTTAATAATAATATAAAGCTTTTTATCTCAAAAAAGGTCTAATGAACACGTTGACCAAAAAATTCAATATTTTCTTTTGTCTTTAATTGTTAATAGCAATAATTTAATGGTGTTTTTGACACCACACCCGAGCAGAGCATTTGCATATTGCAGCAAATTCAATTATATATGCTGACAAAATTCATATAAATATATTTATATATATTTTGGTTCTGTTTGCTTTTGTGCTTTCAATTTCGGGCACTGAAAAATTAGCGCAAAATACAAAAACAATAAAATATTGACAAAAAAAAGTCTACATAAAACAAAACAACAAAAAAACCGACAACATTTCAAAGTCATAATTATTGGCTTTGCCTTTTATGGTTGCACATTGCTATTTTGAATGCTTAAAAAAAAAACAAACAAACAGACAAAAAAAAAAAGAAAAACGAATAGAAACATTTATAAGAATAAAACAAAAATTCTTTATAAATCATACGTTAGCTATAATTTCTGTTAGAAATAATTCCAATGAACTTTGGCAGACGTCGAGCCATTTGCAATTTGTTTGCATTTAGATTCAAAACATTCATATAAATATTTTGATGTTGACTCTTGGGTTGGCTTTTCGTATTAATTTCGCTTCCAGACAGGATGCAAAGTGTGTTTCATAGAAAAGACAAATGCGAAGCTGATGACATCAGAGCTGGAAGCATTTCTAGGCTAGTTTCAAGGCTTGAAACTTGGTTTGTCTCGATGTTCAATCGACTTAATTACTACTGTGTTCCTAATTAACTGGCTGCTAGTTTGAGTAAAGTTTGTGGCTCAAGTCTTTTGTTTCTTTTTTGACAATGCTATTGCCTTTCATTTTCATTTTTGGTTTTTCATCAAGCTTAATTAAACCATAAACACCTCAAAACACGCTACTATATTCAACATATTGCCACCCATATGACAAGCGACCCACACGACTTCAATTTTTTTGTTTCTATATATTTTCTGTTTTTCTGTTTTTCTGTTAACAATGCCAATTGAAAGAGCAGCCATAAACTGCAGTGACTACACCTCCGCATCGAGCAGCAGCAGTCAGCGAGCAGTCAACACTCGACAACATAAACGTAGCCCAACCTAGGACAAGTTTTTGTTTGATGTGGTGGGTTTGCGTTTAGGTTAATCAATTTAAATTACCTTCAATTAGGCTTTTTGTTTCTTTTCGGGCATTGTGAAAGATGCAGACAAAAGTGAAACCAGAAATATGAAAACAATTTGTTGCATTGTCTATAACTTTATATGCCAAACAGAGAGCAGAGCTCTTTAGCAACTCAATTGTGGGCAACGTTGTGTGCGCTTACATAAATAGTGTATTAAATATGGAAATTACAATTTTATTGGCTCTCGATATGCCGGCATGCATTCAATTTGTAAGGAAATAGTTATTCGCTTGGCGGTTCCAGCAGCTGGTCTCAAAATTCATTTATGCATATGTATCTTTATGACAGAGTTGCCCAAGTTGCTGCTGCCCCACACGGCGCTTTGCTCAGACAATTAAACATTTTATAGCTTCATTCGATATGCATGCTGCCCAGGGAATGTCCAGAAAAGGGAGGAAGTGGGGAGAAAATCGTGTGCAATGTTTGTTTTTGTGGGTGTTGGCTATATGCTCGTATCATAAAATGCAAATTTCTTTGAGTCATAAAACAATATTGAAATAGAGTTGATTGCCAGTAATCAACTCAATGGTGTGAGATGCAGCAAAAGGGGGAAACATGCAGCAAATATTCTTTTAATTTGAATTCAGCATAATTTGCATTGCTAATTTGTATGTTTAATGCATTAATCGGCTATTATATTCGAATACAAAGTAAATTTTATTTCAACAATTGAAACTTTAATCAGAAATCGGTAGATTATCTTATGAATCTTTTTAGAATTATATTAGAATACATTTTAAAAATATTATGATTTATATATATTTACATTAAATAATACATAAATGTTGTTACTGACGGTAAATACAAAAACAAAAGACTTAAACAACAAACTAGCCAGCTCAACTGCATATCGGAATTTTATGAATTTCTTGATTCATTCATATTGCCATGAGTGCTATCGATTGTCAGGGGAAAGTTGATATATAAATTACATAGACAATTATCTAAATATTAAAACGTCGTCTCACATCAACTGGCACACGATTTAAATAAGCAATCAAATCAGCACCCCAGCAGTGTCATTGAACCAAGCCACCCGACGACTAACTAACCAACTGTCTATCAAATCAAAGCGGCTTAGCAAATAAAAAATCACAAAAACTTATAGTTTATGGCTTCAGTCACACAAATCAACGACGATCGCCTTACAGCTGACAACTACACAAAATGCGCTCAGGATTGATGACAAGTTGATGGCAACAGCAAATGACAATTATCAGTATCGGCTTGAAAAGCGTACCAGAGAGTGTCATAAAAACAAACCAGAAACCTGGCTGAAAATTGAGCAAAAAATTATTGACGTCATTTGATGAAATCAGCAAAAAACCAAATCACAACTGCGATGTGGAGAAAATTTGCTAAGACTCCAGTTCCATCCATCCTCATGCCTATGGCCGGCCACCCGCTGGGGCAGTAACCAAAAGCGGGGGGGGAGAGGGGGAGCAAAGAAGCAGTTTTGCGAATTGTTATAATTGCAAACAATTACAATGGCAATAAAGACTGAAGCTGACTCAAAACTGGCACTGCCGACCATTGTCTTCTACGGCCTGTTTCGGTCTTATTGAAGACAATTTTTTTTTATTTTCGTGTCCACAATATTTGCAATGACTAGCTAAAGCCTGGCTATCACATGGGCCAAAAAAACAAAAAAAAAAGCAACCGTGGCAATCCCATTAGACAGGGTCCAAGTTCGACCAGGTCAGCTCCTGCTGCTGTCGCTTATATTTTTAGCTTTATTTTAGTTTTTGCTTGTATTTTTTGCATAATTATGTGCAGAATTTTGTTGTTTTTAGCATAGAGTTTTATAGTTTCTGGTATATTTTTTTCTTTTTATTTTTTGGGAGAAGTCGCCTCTCTCGGGTCTCGTTGTATTTCGACTGTGCTGCCAATTACCGGCATGAAGGTCTTTGACTGCGCAATCAGCAGCCAACAACTAGAAAATTTGTAACATTTTTGTCTTAGTCGGGGCTCTTCAAATAGTTGCTGTTGTTGGTGTTGTTTTTGCTATTATTATCCAAGTAGTTTCGGTATTTTTTATGACTTGTTTTTCATGCTTTAATTTGTTTCTTTGTTGTTTTTTCCCTCTTTTTGCTTTTTGTTCAGCTTTTTGCCATGGCGCACAATTATTTTGCGGTTACCTTATTGTTGTTGTTTTTATTATTTTCATACTATATACTATACTTATATACTTACTAAAGTTTAATTTTTTTGTTGTCTTTACATTTCACGCTCTTGAGTTGATTGGCTTGCAAAACGTTTCAGTGGCAATGAAAAGTGTTGTACATATAAAGAAATGTAATTAGGCAGTTAGTTAATAAACATATATTTAATCTTATATTAACGTATGTAAATACTGGATAGTTTTATGTCTACTTTTCACTTGCACTTTCTGCTGGTGATTCAATAAATCAATAAACGTTCAATAATCACAGAGGCAGAGCAATTTTTCAATTAACCCGAACCGCAAAATGCAATTAACTTTTACACGATTTCTAAAAGAAAACAACAATAAGGCAGCTCCAACTGCGTTTTTACCTGGTAACCCAGTTATTCAGTTGTTTAATTGAATGCTACCATAATATTGCATTAAGCTACAGCACTACAACATATTAATTAAGTCATTTGCAATACCTTTATGAACAATAATTAAGCGCCAAAATCATTATTAAGCCATAAGTATATTTATTTGATTATGTTATTTATATTTATATGGCAACTGCATCATTAATTTCTATGCTACCAATTAACAAATTTTGATTAATTAGACAAAACAGATCTATGCTGTTTCATTTCATAAATGAATCATTTAAAGAAACTTGTACAATAGTTTTAACTTTAAGGAAAATATCTACAAATTTATATGCCACAATTTGTGGCCCTGAAATTTTATTACACAGTTCCGAAACTGTAGTAAAAACTGTAAAAAATGTAGAATAAACAATAAACTCAAGCCTAATTAACTTGGCTTTAAACTTGACCTCTAAAACCAAACAAATATGCATAAATATAATGAAAAAGGGCAACTCATGCAACTTGAATGCGTTTCTCTCGCGTTTTTTAACGCTACCAAATTAGACACATAATGATTTTCAATGCCTTCGTTTTAATGGACGCCGCCATTTCTATAAGTATTGAATGAAATTGTTTGACTTTGGTAAGCAATTTGCACAAAAAAATTCAAGTTTAAAGTTAATAATACGGGCTAATTGGGAATTATCTAAGGGGGCACAATATGTAAATTGCAGGCTTATGTTGACCTAGAACCGCGACTATTGACAAAGAGAGCATATTATGAGTGTGTCTATTGAGGTGCGAAAAGTGGGTGAGGAAGTAAACAATTTTGGATTTTGAATTGGAATTTGTTTATGGATTTGGGCTGCTGCTTGTGTTTGCCTGCTAATAGAGCTGCCCTGACCTTCAAAATTAATTGACTCTGGCAATTTTTGTTGTGCTTGTTGTTGTTGTTGAGCTGTTTGTTGATGTTCGAGTACAGCTATAATTTATGTTGTTATTACTTGTTTAGTCATGCTGCTAATGAGCCAGCAGCAGCCACGGGCAGGTTCAATGCAGGTTGAAAGACCAAGCTAATTTTTGGAGGGGATTGGCCCAACACCGCATGTGGCAGTTTGGCCTACAGGCTAACAAGCATTTAAGCTGCTTTCATAAGCCAGCCAGACAGACCCGTTACCTAATCTCAGTAGCGGTCTCCTAAATTGCGGAACTGCAATATAATTTTTCATATTTTTCCAACCGCTTGCAGTTGCACCACAAAACTGTAACTCTAAAACAATAAACGTCATTTTCTTTAACAAAAACAAAAAGACAAAAAAAAAAGAGCAACAAATTTTTTGTATCATGTTTTCATTCTGCGCTGTCGCTTTCACTTTTCCGTTTCGCTGCTCACTTTTCCTTACAAAACTCATTCGTATTGATTATTGCCTATTGATGACTGCATCGTGAGATTTTTGCTCATTTTGTTCGAGTCTTTGCCTCGAGTTGTACATTTCTCATGGAACTCGGCCGAAATGAAAAGTTTTCGCTTTACAATTTGTCATAATTAATTTTTTGCGCTTAATTATTTAATTTAAAGACAAAAAGCGACCAAAAACGATTAAAAATCATTCGCACTGCCAATGAGTGTTTGAGTGTATTCAGATACATATACATATACACATTTTTATAGTTGGGTGAAAGATATTGTGGAATTGCTTTGGGATACCTTGTGGTGATGAATGAGCCACAACGAAAGCTTTTATATAAAATTTAAGATTTACTATGGGAAAGGAACTGAAAACAGAGACCACAGGAATGGATGCCTTAAGGTGTTGAATGTCTAAATGGATATTAAATGCTATTGACAGCTTTCAAATAAATTAAATTTTATTTATTGCCAATAACACCAATAGATAGAAATAGAATTGTTAATTGATAAGCATTTGCAGATGGAATCTAATTGGAAATTCCAATATCGTGATGTCATTAACAAGAGAAAGGTAGAAAATAAAGTCAACTCATTAGAGTTATTTCTTAATACCAATAAATGCACTTCCTGACAATTGGAAAACTCATACTCTATCTATGTTCTTTGCATAGTCAACCAAGCTGCTGCATGACTAAGCCAAGTTTACAGACTTACCAACACCGCAGGCCATGGCCGGCGTGTTAATCAGCAATTTAGAATATTTTCTGCACAAACCGAATGCAAACAAAATGGTTAACAAATGAAGTGCGGGCTCCCTTTAGTGCATTTTCCATTTTCATTTCCATATTCATTTCCTGCACAGTGGAAACATTTGTTGGACCAGCTGTTTGAGTGTTGTTATTGCATTGCATTGCATTTATCATTTGGCTCACACAAAAGCCCTTACAGCCTCACAGCAGCAGTAACAACAACAACAATACTAACACGCTGCGCATTGATTTCCTTTTTGCTATCTTGACAGTATTAACTTGGCCATAAGACGGGGGAGAAAAGCGGGACAGCAAACCACACTTCGACAGAGACAAACGAAATAAATGCGCGATCGAGCGATAAACTATTTTTAAAGACAGCTACAGAAAATAACAAAGAAAGAAGCAGACAATATACATGGTCTGGCTGCATTGTATATACCCTGTAAATAAAAAATCTTAAATTTACTTTAAAATTAAAAATAATAAACTTGTAATTGGCAAGTCAGAAACTATTTTATATAACAAATGCTTCTTAATTTATATAAAAATAATACAATAAAATTATATTCTAAAATTAAAATGTTAAAAAATTAATTTGCCAACTTAATGAACATTTTGTGTAAAGTAATGTATAGCAAAGAAATGTTTTTTTTTCTGAAAATCGGCTAAACTAAGACACATTATCTTAAAAGTTATCATACTCTTTTTATTCGAATTCAATCCTTGCTAGGGTATACAAATAAGACAAGTCAAAATGATTTCTCACACAGCAAGAGGGAGACGGATAGAAAGCGTGGAGCAGCTGAGCCAGCAAAAGACCTAACAAGCTGCAACACTTTGCCTCAAGTCCAAGTCTGAGAGAATTCTGCAGTTAACTGTCTTGGCCCCTTTGGCTTGTTAGCCCCCTTCGAATTGCCGTTTGTTTGCCTTGGTTTAGCTTTAAAAGGAGCTGCAGCTGAAGTCAGCTTATTTCCTGCTGCAAACATAAAAATTCTAAGCAGCTGCCAGCCAGTCAGCTAGCCAGCCTCGAGAGCATCCTTTTGTCTTTGCCAAGGTAAGAAGCAAAAAGGAGGAAAAAAAAAAACAGGATGGCAAAAGAGGCCAAAGAGGGCTGATGGCTTGGCTTGTTAGGAGCAGAGGCTCTGTGTCTGACTTGTCTTGTCTTGTCTGCCATTTCTAGTTTGTCTCGTTGACCATTTTTAGCTTTTTAAGTACTCTTTGGTCATTGTTAAGTACTTTTGCGTGTCAGGCAGCACAGGCAGCAGCAGAGGCAGCTCGACAGACACAGACGCTGCCTTCTGGGACCACATGTTTTAGTTGGTTATTTATGGGCAAAGTGTCAGCGCTAATCAAATATCAGCCATCGAAAACGATTTGGTTTATATAAAAGTCTTACAATTGGCATTGTTTTGGCCAAAAAGGTCATAGAACTATGCAACGCATTCAATTCAACGATCTTGATCTCCACCTTCCCCCAAAATGCTCATAAAGATTTAAATCTTTATGTGTGGTAGACGAAGACGTGCAGTTTCAATTTGGTCATTTCCATGTTGAGCAAGTTTCAGTTCCAAATCTACTGCCAATTTCAGTTCCAGTTTCAGTTCCAGTTCCTCAATATTTTTGCTAGTGCTCATAAACTGCAATTTTATGGGCAACGTGTGGCCAGTTGTGCAAATGTTCAAATCACCAAATGACGCAATACAAAACGCGACGGTTCTTTTAAGACTCTGTATTTATAAAATTCGAAGGGTGTTTACAATTGATCAAAAAGTTTGAGTCATGAGGTGTCAAAATCTCAGTTCTCGGCGGGTAGTTCGTGTATGTTAACGAACACTCCTTTGCTGTGTATGTACTGGGTGTTTTGCAGTGCGATTCTGTCAACTATAGACTTACCTATAAGTTTCTTTTGATCCAAGCACACGTGTGCGCAATATTTGTCATCATCATCAGCGTTGTCGAACTGCCGCCCACGCTTTATAAGGAGATAGAAGTCTAAACTCTGGAAGGGGGAGGCGGAGGGATTATAACTGATCCGCATAGAACGTGGCATTAGGTAACCTGAGCTCACAAACTGTAGCTATAGCTGTATTCTGGTTCGTTGACTGGCATTCATCAGTCAAACACTGAGTCCGAACCTTACTCAATCACAGATGAAAGAAACTGATGGGAACTGGGAACGAAATGTTTGCGAATTGTGAAACGAGTTCTTTTGGACTGGCGACGCGTCGGGTCAACGCCATAGAACAACGGCATATATTGACAATCGATATGTAAATTAGCCAGACTCTGGTTGTGCTTGAGAAAATTATGCCAAAATTATTCTGTGTGTGAGGGATGCGAATCTAAAAAAATAACACAAGATACTTAATTTCATATGGATTTATTTAATGAGCTATTAAGTTAGATAAACATCGTGACGTGATTAGAAATTATGCTATAATAACAAAATTAACTGTACAATAAAGTCAACAAAATAATGTGTGTGAAACATTTGGCATAGCATTGACCTGTCACAGATATTCCAAGTGGATAGACAACATTTCAGCTGCGACAAGACATTCATGTTATGAAACAGGAAGAAGCTCCAATTAGATATAATGAAAATATATATATTTTGTTGTTACCTTAACTTGTTCTTTATTTAAGTTTATAATTTGCTCATCCCAGTTTGACTACGCTATGATTAATGAAATTTCTTAAGCTAGTTGTTGTCTGTCACTTTCCATGTAGAATATCTTTAACTGACACTAACCATTATTTAGTTTCTATAAATAAATATTTACGTGGTTAATTAATGCCCACTTGAAACATGCATTTAACATTTCCATCAAGCCAATAGATTACCAATGAAGACCATTCTTTGATAGATGTATTTGAACTCCATATATGTAAATCTTATAATCGCTATCTGCTATCTGAGCAAACTGCCATCCAGCATTCGCAAACAGATTCTTGCACAGCTTTCATGCAAATTCCGCCAACTTGCCGTATGCAAATGTAGCTATCTATTTTATGTAGCTGTTCAATTTTTGCATGTCTTCAGTTTTTCTTTATCCAATTAAGGGCATACAAAAGACTCAGGCGACAAACGCGGCCAACAACTGCAAACATTTTTCGGACATTCAAGTCTCAAGGCTGAACAACGGCAATCAATCAACAAAAAACAGAAAAGCTCAACAACATAAAACTGCCGCTAAATTATTATGCAAATTATAATTTCTTATTGTCAGTTGGCGCAAAAAAAATTAACAAAAAACAAAAAGTAAAAGTGTTAAAATTCATAAGCATCAGACAAAATTGTATGTTGCGGAAAGAAATACTTAAAGCCATTAAGAATTCTGCTGTTAAATGGGCACAACTTGCAGATACCTCACAATTAGCAATTTACTTTCGTTTTAAACTGATGATCACTGATCTTAACAGTCACTGAACAGCTAATATATTTACTAAAAATAAAACTTAATTATGTGGATATAGAAGTGTGTGTCGTATTTAAAATAAATACACTTTCATACTTTAATTTGTAGGGTATTGACAATTGCAAAATTTTTGCAACTGACCACAGATAAAACAGCTCATATTTCACTTTCAAAAAAAAGCTTAAAAATTATGAAAAAAACACTCTGTCCATGTGCCTTTTGACCACACACATAATTTAATACTAGGCATTTCCGTTGTAGGCGTCGCATGTAATTAACTTTTGGCCCTATGAAGGCCTTACCCCACACACCCCCATTCCCCATTCCCCATTGCATATGTCCATGCAACGTTGTGTGGCAAGCTCTGTCTTTTCCAGTTCGTTTTGTATTCGTTACGCTTCATTTAATATGCAGTTCCTGCATTCAAAATAACTTTTTTTTTTTAGTTTTTTCTCTTGAAGTTTCTTTTATGATTTTGTGGGTTGTTCGGGTTGCCAAACGGTTCATTTATTTTGTCACATTGGAACGTATGCGTGGGCGTTTTTGAGGGGGTGTGGTCGAGTGAGTAGTTACTTATGAATGCTGGCTTGATTTCGGTCGTTTGATAAGCGCCGTTTGCTGACTTTATTTATTGACCTGTTACCATTTTGGCAGCCAGACAAGAAGGTGGCTTTAATGTTGTAAACTTTATTAGCAGGATATGGCAAAAAAAGGCGAAAATCAATTTCGAAGGGGGCTATCATTTATATGCAGCTATAAATATGTACAATTCTTATGATTTTATTTATGATTATGTATTCTAATTGGGTGACATTTTAAGTATTTCTGTGATTTAATTGCAGCTGTAAAAAGTTTTGCTTAATTTTGGTAAGAGATATTAAAACTCGTTTGTCTTTAACTAAGAGCGTAAATTAATGAATCATCTGACTTAACTTTATTTTTTGGGAATTTCCCTTTCCCTTAATTGGCAGCTGTACATCGCGTAGAACTTTCATTTTGCCAGTTATGTCAAATATTCCGATTTCAGTTGCTTTCAAGTGCCTAAAACGTACTTCCAATAAGAAGACAAATAATGCGAATAAAAAACAACTTTCACCTACGCCTCTGTGTGAGAGATCTCTGGCACATTCTACATCTCTTCTGCTCTCGATTGTCAACCGCCATACAATGGGCAATAGCAACAACTTAATCAACGTAGAGTAAACGCAAAGTAAAGCAAAATACTCGAGTACTTCACGTATGGGTGCTCTATAATTATATGCATGGCTGGCAACACGAAAGTCGTTTGTATGGCTTTAAGTGAAGAAAGTTAAAGATTTGTCTGGGCCATTGTCAGACGACAAATGGCCGTAAAAATAAAAGCAAATTTCGCACATTATTCAACTGTTCTAGCACAATACAAATGAAAGTGTGGCGGCATCAATAATAGAAATAAACCCCGAAGTACCAAAAACTACAGCTAAAAATGGACGGTTTGCAGCCAGTTAGAGTAACAGTAATGTCTAAATTGGCAAGACTTAAGTGACACTTGATGGACAGCAATTGAACGAGGGAAAAGTTGGCTGTGGAAAGTGGACCAAGAGCGCAATTGTAGCAGCTGCACTGAGAAATACCCCTTAAATGTTAATATGCCATCTATAATCGTATGCAATCGAGCAGTAGCTGTGGCCTATTAGATATGCAAATCGAACACGGTTCACAATCAAAACTATCACATAAATTAGTTAACAAGTTTCTGTATATATTTACTTGTTGTTGTTTACACTACAAATCTAATCTTATCGCTTTTCGTACCGAAAAAAATCAAAGCCACCATTTTAAGTATTACTGCCATCGGTGAGTACGTCATTGAACTTGACTTTGAAGGCGTTCCAGTAGTAGTTTTTTTAGCCAGAGAGCTCAGCTCAAGTTATGACACTCGATGTCAGTCGTCGTACAACACGCAGGGCGGACAGATATACAGAAACACAGAGATACAAATACAGCTGCAGATTGTTGTGTAGCTACGTGTGTAAATGCGCTAAAACCAGTTATTAAAGTGCAAGTGTAGCTGGCTAAGCATGATGGCCATTTAATTGTTGCCCCAGAAGGCAGCTCGAAAATTCAATTTCAAAAGGCAGCTGCATAAATCGTACTTGAAACTCTTTGGACGTGTGGGTGTTACTGGGTCTCTCCAAAGTATGTCGTTGTCTCATGCCTCATGTCTCACACTCGCATGCTAATTAAGAAAAAATATATATATTGAATGTTTATAAGTGTATAAACAGGCTATGTAAATTTTTCAATTTAGTTCGATGTGCGTTATTTCTTTTCGTCATTTCGTCATGAAATTCTGCCGCTTTTACGCAATGACTCACAGTTATCAAGTCCAATTGGGTTAACACACAAAAACCAGAAGTAGTCACAAGGGTATTTTTTTCCAGTTAACAACTTTTTTGGTGTGCCCATTATGGCGAGCTCGTTGCTTAAGTCTTTTGTTTAGCCTGGTACCAGAACTCTTAAGTTCGCTGTGTTAATAAAACGCAATGACTACTAAAAAATTGTTGTTGGTGCCGTTACCCCTTTTTTTGACAAAACAAGCCGAAATTAAACAACTTAACGGTTAATTTAATTATACAGCCAGAAACGAAACGAAACGAGACGAAAAAAGGGAAATACAGCAACAAGTTTTCAATGCATTTCATATACAAAAAGGAAAGAGATAAGTACGAGGAAACAGGCAATTCGTCAATCTGTCAGCTTTTTGACAGCTGAAATTGTGTGGGTTTTTTTTTGCCAGTTGTGTATTCTTTGTTTGTTCTGTATTGTGATTTCAATTTGGACTGCAATTTATGAGTTGCATGCGGAAATAATCAGAGCGGTTTGCTCTAAAGGGTTTCATTATAATGCATAATGAGAAAATTAGTTGGAAAGAAATGAGCAATTTCCACATCATTTGTGGCTGTTCAAAATTGTAAAATACATGTGATGAAATTATGAAATGAATCATATGCTAAAAATACTACAAAAGCAAAAAGGTTGTAACTTGTTATGATTAAAATTTTTATAGTAATTATGAAATTATAAAACTTGTAAAAAGATTAAATGATTGGACCCAGCAGATAGCAATTAGATCTAATAATAATCAATATTTTCGGTTTCCAAGTACCAAGAAAGTCAGTTAAGGATTGTGTAAGACATTTCGAAACATTTTTACTTTCACACCACAAAATTAAAACCCATTCGCAAATTGCTGAAATACTATAACTTTGCATACCAAACAAAAGTTGGTCGAGTTTAATGGGCATATACAAAAACAAACAAACAAAATATAAATACTCGGCTCAGCTTGGGGATTTCTCGCTAATCGGAATGACAAATATTTGACTTAATGTCAAAAATTATAAAAGAAAAGAAAATACAAATACAAATGCAAATATTAGTCGAAACGTAAGTGCTAAGAGTAACGGTGGCTGAGTAAAATTAACGCAAATTACTGGCAATTTGTGGGCGTCATGTCATGAAGATGTCAGGCGAAGATTCGCTGTGAAAATCAGCTTTCGCAGTCTAACTTTCAAATTACACAAGCGACGAGTTAAATTTCAATTTTTATGATACATTACGCATACGCACTGGTAGTGTGAAATTACGCATACGACATATGTGACGCCGTAGGGAAAATTGACACCACTTTCTGGGCTTTGTGGGCGTTGCAGGAAATCATAATATGTAATTTTCATTAGACGGAAGATATGATGGTGTGTAGCATATACGTACATATAATATGTCTGTTACTTTTGTCACAAACGACAACACGGATAAATTATAACTACAATTACCAGTTTTCCAGTTTTTTTTTTCCCTGCAATTGTGGGCAGAGTGTGAATGTTTCGAAGGTGGAACCTGCTAGCTATGCATATATGTATGTACGTATACTCATATTCACTGTCTCTCCAAATTATGTAATTTTGTGTGTAATTTGGCCAAGACAAAGGCAAAGAATTGTGACTGTGTAGATCGGCACACAAAACCTGTTGCCATTCATTTAACAACTGGCTAACTAACAGCACATTGCATTACGTTAACAAAGCCATAAATTAATACTCAATAAATGTCGTTTAATTAAATGCAATTGACTCACTAAGTTAATTAATCAATACAAAACAATACCAATACGCCCACAAATTCAAGCAAGTGCAGATCGCCATACATAATTAAGCGATTTGCGCATTTGCCTAGCCAAAAAGCCAGACGGAAGTCACGGCAATCCGTAAGATACATTTGCGTGTGCCTAATAACAGACGCTAAACGAAGGCATTGCGGTATGCTCTGACCACAAAATAGATACACAAATAGCAGAAAAAGATTGAGAAAAAAGTGTATATTAAAAATGAATTTATTTGCCAATAGAAAAACTTGGCATGCTCTGGTGTGTAAAGCCGCAAAACAAAACATTTTAATACCAATACTCAGCTGCGTCTATTGTGCTGGGGTCAAAATGACGCAGACGGAAGCACAATGGTACAGCTTGTGGTTTATATTCATATAGCAGTTTTTCTATATCAGTTGAAGTGTGGGGCGTTTGCTGTTTTATGTGCGGCACTTTAATCAAAAAGTATTTATAATTGAATTGTAGCAAAAGCTGTGTGTGCTGAAAGATTGAGCCAAAACATCAAAGAGATCTCAGATACTGAAAATTGAGACATACTCACATATATGTACATATGTATGCAGTATAAAGCGCTCTGAAGATCGATGTAGAAAGGAGAACAGATAAGCAAGAACCGAAATGACATGAGCAAGGAAGTAAGCAATTGTTGTTTGGCGAGTAGTGTATGAAATGATTTTACAGCACACAAAAATTTAAAGATTTATGTGGAATGATTTTTATCTTTTGTTGGGAGTGTTTGTTGGACAAACCAAACTACAGATCATAAATAAAACTGTAGTTTATCGACCTCTATTTAAGCTTTATGCAATACTATATAAATTGATGAAATAAGAGTCACTAGAAATAAAAGAATTGTTAGCTCAACTCATTAGATAGAAGTACTGCCTTGTTAGCAAACAGTTTGCAGTTAGGCAACTTGTTGATTTGTTGACCAAGTCTTTCGTTTTGCATACGCTTGTCAAACTGACGCATTGACCGACACGCGTTTGCTTCTGAACTGAAATTCAAACCAGAATACATGAGCCAATTATGCAAATCTGGGAGACCAACAAGTGAGCTGCAAAATTTGCATATCGGTCAATTGCTGCACGATTTTCGCAGCACACGCGCTTAAAATAACAAAAAAATTTTGCTTATCCGTTTGTTAGATGAATTCTTTTTACTCACAACTGTTTAATTGACAAATACATAGATATCTGTGTTTCTCTCTCACTTTTTTCTTCAATCTATTTACGCACTTTCAATGCCACAATGAGTGTACTACTGAACGCCTGCGCAATGTTGCATAAAATTCCATATAAATAATGAATCAACCCACACATACTTTTAGCTATTTTTAAGCTATACAAATAAATCAATCAGCAGAGCAAACAAATTTTGCGTATTAATTTGTCAGCTGTAACAGAAAACCCAAAAAGTCAGATTAACCTAGATAAAGAGTAAGTATGTTTATATATATAAATATATTTTTGGCCAATTTTCAAGTGCCACAATTACGCATCGAATTGATATTCATAAAAATGTTCGTATTTCAACCACAGACCAACCTCAGTAAATCGACTTTCGTTTTGGTAACTGTGTGAAATTATTTATAATATTTGTTGTGGTCTCTTTATGCATTCGTATTTCCTTACAATCTGTCAATCATAAAACTGTAAAAATATATATAACAACTTGTAAAGAAATTCATAATAATATTATCACTTTAACTGACCTTCGCAACAACTGGATTTATTCGTTTGTTTTTCGTATAGCTATACATGTTCATAAAAGATCTGCTATGATTACCAAGTAGACTTGAACGTCTCACGTTTTGTCAGTGGCGACTCCGGGTGGCAATGTGGTTTTTGCGGTCCCACTGCAAAGTGGGGCAGAATAGAGCTGCTGTATAGCTGGGAAATTGTATTGGTTACATTCTCTACAGCTTGCTACGTGATTGGCTTAGGAATTGTTTATGTGCAAAGATTTATATAAAATATAATGCGTACATAAAAAAAAATCAAAATAAATATGAATATTTTTTTTTTTAAATTTATTTTTTGCTCCAATACTCAATACTGTATTTCTAGAGTACTGTGTATATTTTTCTCACATATTTAAAAGTAGTTTTCTGTAACATATTTATCGATTGCATATGCAACTCACTTGCATTAACTTAGACAAATTATTGAATTTGGGCTTCAACTGTCTCATAAAGCATTTCAATTTGTTTGGGTTTTTGTGAGAAATTGCCATGACTAAAGCTAAGAGAGAGAAGAAAAATGGGCAACTAAAAGCAGAATGTCAAGAGATAAAAGCATATACTATATGGACTATCAGTTGACTATAGTGAAAATCAGTGTAGTCAACCATTAATATATGTTCGGTGGACTAATGCATACGATTTGTTGTTGGCTGGCAGTAACCTTTAGCGATGACAAGTCTAGCGATAAGGCCTATTAATCAAATCCGCTGATAAACTTGGTTCAGGGAGCGGGAATAAAATGGGGAGTAAAAAAGTATAAAAAATAAATAAATTGGCAACGGTGTGGTGCACAGCATTTCTGTGTTTATTTATGCGCAGCGAATAAACTCTAATTACACATAATTGCGCATAATTAAAATTTAATTAACACAATCAAGTTGCTCATACTATACGTATGTGTATTGTATGTATGTGAGTGAGAGGAGCCAGAATTCAAGCTAAAGTCAGTGAAACCGGCAAAACGTGTCCATGGCAGCCGTTGTGAATGTGTCTTTTTAGCCAAGTTGCGTGCCGCATTCGCTGAAAATAGTGCAACCAAAAATAATAACAACTTTTATTTCTAGCCAAGTGTTAAGAGACAAAACAAAACAACGCATTTGGCCAACAACGAAACGAGTGCAAGTTCAACGTCGATAAACGAGTTTCTCATTTCATTTTATTTCTATTTTATTTTTGTTTTATTTGTTGGCCAACTCATGGCCCAAGTCACAGCCATAGTCAGCGTTAGCGTCTGTCTGTCAATTTGTCTCTCCGTCTGTCGGCATATGAGGAAGTTAATGCCTGAGCAGCGAACAGCAAACAGCGAAGAGCAAATAACTCGCTCGACACGCCAAGATCAGCTAAAGAAAACTAAGTAACAGTTACTATTTAGCGGCCTGCCGCATCAAATATGCAGTCAAATTGCTTTTCTTTCAAACTGACCGTAGAGGGGAGGGTAGCACTGTGGCAGGGTAACCACGAGTGGCATAGACTGATGTTGTCGGTGGTACACAAAGTGGGTCTGGGATTATTGCATCGCTGACTCGGGCTGTGTGCTAAATTTGGTTTTTTATTTAGCTTAACTTGGCGTTTCAGTGTTAATACAGCTGAACACTTGTTTTGACAGCAGTACACCACACGTTACAGTGGGGCAGAGCTGGCTATAAATGCAAATTTATATATTATTGTTAATTGAAAAAACTCTCAACATATTCATAAATACTAAAAAGCCAAAAATACAACTAAAACAAAATTTTAAAAAATTTTAATAGCAAAACCCAATTAGTTATGATTATTTTATAGCATTTATTTAGCTTTTTAATAAAATAATATTTGTGTTTTGATTTACTATTTTTCTAACAAAACTTATTGATTTTAACTAATATGTCTTTTAAGAACACAAAGTTTTAAAGTTTCAATGCATATATGAACTGCAAACCACTGTGCTTGCCTGATGTTTTCAATGTCGTTGACCAGACTCAAAAATAAATGTAATTCTTGTGCAAGTTTGACAATAATAAATGTATGTGCTGTTATTGTGGCAAGTGTCTGGCAGATTTTACAACTCTCAGGCAGCCATCAAAAACAAATTAAATTAAGTACCTTAAACACACACACACGCATACATAAATACACAAATACAAATGTGTACAATTAAAGACAGCAACACATGTTACAAGCTGTCTCTGTTGATCCAAGCGGAAATAGACTGTGACATCCGCCGAGTTGCTGACAGCTCCAACTCCAACTTCAACGTCAGCTCCAACTCTCATTCCAAGTCCGATTCCGACTGATGATTGTTGGCTGAGTGTTTGCCTCTGGTTCTGGCATATCCGCTGGACGTTGGCCGCAAATTTAATTAGAAATCTGCACGGGCTGCGAGTTGGAGCTAGTTCAAGGCACTCGGTTTCCGCTGTATAAGCTGTATAACAAAAAACATTTTCACACTTTGCAATATATAATTAACTAACGAAATTTCTTTTCATTCTGCTCTTGTCATTTCAGCACACACACAGACACACACAAACGACACCAAATTAGACCGTGAAAGTAACGAAAAAAAAAAAAACAAAATAAAAAATAAATAAAAGCAAAAGAGGCAGCAAAGCGTGCAAAAAGGAAAAGCAAAGAAAATTATCATAGTTAGCATTGAGGGGGGATGAGGAATTGAGATGTGCACAGTAGCATGCCTAGAACGTCTAGAAAATGATTATTATGATAATAAATTAAATTCGCCATTAATTTAGTAGCGAAAACGGCTGCAGAAGGCAACCGAGGCTAGCAGATGGAAGACGGTAGCATAATAATAATAAATAATCATTTGAAATAGGCAGGCGAGAATATAGTATATATACCTATATATACACACACACAGAAGAGAGCGAGCGACTTTGGGCTCAAGCACAGAGCCATAACTGGAGCCAGTGCAGCAGCCCTCCAATATAATAATCATTTCAACTTCAACTACAACTAAAACAAGACGAAGATCAGCAGCAGCAGCAGAGCAGCAGTAGAAGCAGCAGCTCGAGCGTGCAAATTAAAAGCGCACAGTAGCACGAAGGAACACAATAACTAAAACCACAAACATGGAAGTGGCAACAACAAACAATCACAGCCAGAGCCATCATCATCATCATCATCTTCGTAGTGGTAGTGCTGCTGGTGGTGGTGCTGCTGTTGCCGTTGGCGGTGGTTCCCGTTCACCGTTTCAGCGCGAGGTGCGTGAATGGCAACGCATCGATCCGGACACTGGAGCATTATTCAGCGGACGCTTGGAGGCTGATCGTTGGATAAATGGACCAATGAACAGCTATGGCAAGGTAAGAAATATCAAATAAGTACAACAATACTTTATAGCAATGGAAAAATTACTTTACTAAAAGAAATTTCGCTTTAAAACGGAGTTTCTTAAATATTTTTTGCCATATAATACTATCGAAAGTTATTCTCAATATTTTGAGCTTTAAGTTTCTTCAAATATTTCTCTCAGTGTATTTTGTGGCCTGATTGATGCCCAGGTTCAGTGTTGTTGCCTCTTTATTTGCAGTCGATTGTAGTAGTCTAGGCCCGAGTTTCTTGCACATCAAAATGAAATTGAAAGGCAAGCTTCAGGCCTCTAAATGTAGAGGCGTCTACTAATTTAGTGTACTCCGCATTGGGTTTTGAGCCTGATTGCCAGTTTGGTTTTGCTGCCTTTCGATTTTAATCGGTTAATAGTTTATTTAGCTATCAAGCTTATGCAACGCCCCAAAACCGTCCAACTTTTTATAGCAAATCGAACTAAGAAATTACTTAAAAACTATAACTATTAAAAAAACCTACAGATAAAAAAAACTGTTATTTCTGATTCGTGTAATATAAAATATTTATTTAATTAAATTTAGAAAATAATAAAGATATAAATGTTTCACTGAAGGTTCAATCTAACCTAAATTACATGGCCATTTATGTATTATATTATTATGCTTCGCGAAAAAAGTTTTAAACTACGTGTAATTATATCAAATATGGACACAAACCATTCTATAAATTCCGAAATACAATTCAAAAACGATTACTATTTCTATCGATAGCTCAATAGAACGTAGGAAAGTAGTTAATTGCTAACCTCTCACTTTATCTCTCCTTCTGTTTCTCTTTCTCTTTCTCTGCCTCTGTCTCTGAAAATCAAATTGCTTGCAATTAAGAATTTACAGTTCCTTTTACACATGAGAAATTGCCCATACCAAAAATGCCATAGATGCCACTGGGCATGCGGCATAAACCGTTAAACTTACGCATAGCAGATAATAAAGGAAATCGTTGTTAGATTTTCATCATCATATTAACTAGTTGGTTATTCTGGCCGTTGGTTTTGTGTGTCAGACACAATGTGTTGGCTTTAACCACTAGGCAAGCAAACTGCATCCACAACAGCTTTAGTGTTGACCATCTTCAGTGAACCATAATTAACAGGTCGCACGCAACAATAAACTGCAAGAAAGCGACGTTGATCTGTTGAATCTAAACAGATATATATATATATATATATATATACGCGCTGTGTGTGCCACTTATTAATCGATTTGCCAGCGAGTCTAAACGAATGAATCTTTTGCCAAGAGAAACAAACGCAGACACTTGAAAATTCCAGCAAAGTGCTTGTATTGCTTTTGTTTTGATTTGCTTTATATTCCTTTACCTTTTCTACACATAAATAGATATAAAGCTCGTGTTGGTAATTAATGCAAACTCTTCAGATTTCACTTGTCTTTGGGCCATAACTATTGTACATTTTGTTGCTATTGATTGCTCTAGAATTTGTTGGTTAATTTTAACAACATTTTTTTATGCTTGCTCATTGAGTACAGCAAATACTGAGTATCGAGTACCAAGTACTTAGTGCTGACAGAGAGTCGTGCGTGTGTCCAAGTCAAGTTCAAGCCTCAAGTGCTCTGATATACTTTGGTATATCTGCGCTAAAATACTCTAAAATGACATCATTGCAGTACAGAAAAGAAATTAAAATTCGGAAAATGCAATAAAAGGCTTTAATGTAAGAAAATAGTTATATGTGTGAAAAATATATGGCACAATACTCCGTTTTAGTGAAAGTTTAGTTGCCCAAAACTATTTGTTGGCTTTTTTTAATAATTTCAGCAAAGTTATTGAGCTAAAATCTCAAATGAAATCAACTAACTTTAAAAACAATCTATTACCATTTAAGTTTGTGCCTTTGGTCTAATCATAATTTGCGCAAACTTAAGAACATTTCGCTGCCAGGGATACCAATAGAAGCCGCCTCTGTAGGGCCCATTAAGATTGCTGCAAAACACATAACATTGTATCACCCTGCAAAACATAGGCATTGCAAAATACTCACCAATGATAGCAATTGTTAAACCACCAACCGGAACTGTTCTCATCAGCACAATTTCTTTCGCTCTTGTCGTTATCTTCATCGAAGGTCGAGAACTTCATATTCTTATGATGAACCATAGCATCGCCAGCAGTTCCCGAATATTGTCCAAGAGAGCTGATTTCAAATGATGTAGCTTCATTGCCAATCACAAAACTATCGTATTGTGCATATCGGGTCTCATTTTCAAAGTTCTGCAGATATATATACAGTTCGTGGGGCTGAGATTTGGTAATTAAATGCAGCTTATCGAGTCCAATAAAGAACTCGCCATGCAAATCACCAAAGCCCGTTTGATAATCCCTCCAGTTGCGGTTAAAGTTTTGCTTTCCATCAATACGACGCTGAATCACGGTCCAACCGGAACCGGCCAAGGTTGAGTCACATGGCACCTGGAAGGGTTCCGATCCGGGCACCTTGATGGCATGCACCTCCGTTGATTTGCACAGACAGCTAGAGGATTGACACTTATTGGTTTGCAGCACAAACCCATTGATATCTGCAGTCAATTTCTTGATTTGCTTATCCTGTTCCTCAAGTTGCTCCTCTTGCTGTTCCGTTTTGATTCTCAGCATCGCTATCAACTCATCCTTGTTATGGACAGTTCTCTCTAAGGTCTCATGCTCGGCTCGCAAGCTGGCCAACTCTCTCTCCAGACTTGCAATGGTTTTCTAAACAATTATTTTATATAGTACTGGAATTTTAAATATTTTTTATTAACTCACCGTTCCTGCTCCATCACAGCTAAATATTAACGTTGCAGTTAGTATTAGAAAACAAAAAACACTTAGGCTTCTAGACATTATCAACTGTTTGTCAAACAAAACAAATCAAAACTAAATCATGGTTTAAAATCGGTTCAACGTTGAAGGCGTAGTACATTTATTTCATACACTGAAAAAAAAGTCCGGCAAAATGAGCTATATTCTTTTTAAAAAGAAGACAGAATCTCAATTGAACTTGAATTCTTCAAAACAGTCTATGAAATATAAAAATAAAATCAAATTTATTTTTAACATTAGTTTTTTCTCTCTGTAGATTTCAAGTAATTATTTGTTACTCATCGCTATTTTGATTCTGACCTATTAAGTAAAGCTTATATTATCAGTTGTTTGTTGTGTTTCATATAAAACTGTTTTTTTAATAAACAATTACTCTATAGATTATCAAGAAATAATTGTTGTTCTATAGTATGTACTTTCTAAGAAAACTCATTGTTTTTGTATTCAGTATAGTATTTTAATCTTATTGTTTAAAGTGTTAAAAGTTCTTGAAAGCTAAATATTCTATAAACAATATTTTAATTTGTGACTGATCCTTTCACTCGGTCCGTACCGATCCCTCCCTTCCTTTCTCTCACTTATTTGAGAGCATTCAAAATACCGTTCAGTTAGTTTTCCAATACTATTGTTGAATTGTTTCCCTTATGTTAAACATTTTCATTTATTGTTTTGCTATTTTATAAATGGCAGATCTTTTGCACAACTGTTACATTCACTCACTTACCGTTTATATGCCCTTTACATTTAATTTTTGGCTGCAGGGTATTTAAAAACTTGCTGTTGTTATTTTTGTAGTTTTTTTTTGTTGTTGCCTAACTTATCGCGATTGAACTTTGTTGCCACTGCTGCTGTTGCCTCTGCCTCTGTCTCTGCCTCTACTGCTGCCTCTGTCGCAGCCACTGCCGCTGCCGCTGCTGCTGCTGCTGCTATTGTCGATCGAAGCAATCAATAGAATCGAAAACAATCAAGAGAACCCCTTGAAGTAGAAATAGAACTGAAGTTCAAGCTAAAACTGAAGCTGGTTCAGTGGTCAGTTTCAGTTTAAATAGTCGCACAGTTCATTTGATTGCTTTGCCAGAGACTGAAACTGCGACTGCGACTGAGATTGAATTCAAGTACGAGACGGATAGCGAAACTAAGAGGATTTATATCAATGGCGAGTCTATTGACTGGTGGTTATCCCGCTGTGTCTGTTTGCCGACAAAGTCAAAGGCAGACTTGCCGACCGAGAGCCCACAAAATTTCAATTGAATGAACTTCAATGGGAGCGATCTTTGATTTGTGCCAATCCACAACTGGGAAGAGTTCAACGGAGCATAGGAGACGCATAGCAGTGTTACCAAAAGCTACAGAATATATATACATAGCTAGTACCGTTATAGACAACAGCAACAACAAGAACTCAAAATCATGGGTTGCTTCATTAACATTATGGATAGTTGCACAAAAATCTACATTTTGCAAGAGCGCGCGACATGCAGCATTTGAATTATTTTTACCAAAGTTGGAGTTTGGAGTTGGAGTTGAGGCTGGAGTTGCAATCACCGTGGGGCAGACGTAGCATGTGGCAAACCAAGTGCAGAGTAACGGTAAAATGCCGCTGGCAAGACATCTTTTGTGGGTCAGTAGGTTAGCAGCAACTCAAGCATTCGCAGCCTATGTTAACTGGATGCCAGGGGATAAGAAGACGATGTTGTTAAGATGGCCAACCATTTGACCATTTGACGCTCCACAAGCCATTGGACTATGGCTACTGCTCGTAAATTACATGCAACTAATTGAGGATGTCAACTGACGTGTTTCACTTCAATTAAGCACCGCCAGTTGTTAGTTTCCTGCACACAAGCAGCACCACTGCAACTTGGTGACTCCAAAAACATGACCATGACGCGATCATGAACAGCAAACTTGGATAGATAGATGAGGTGGGGGAAGTTGGTAGATGATGCGATTGTATCTATGATTTACGTATGCAAGCTGAAAGTCTGAATATGAGAACGAGTATGGGTATGAGTATGAGTATGGGTTTGAGTACTCGTAGTCGCACTTGGTACTCGTCTAAAGGCAGCGCACGCTGTGCTCTATAGAGATATAAAGCCAACGAGATCGTGACAGAAATAATGCATATAAAAATGTATATTATTAGCGTTTAAGAGACGCAGAGCAAAGCCAAACAGCATGGCCAACAAAATGGCCATTGTTAGGCCAAGAAAGCAATTTAAAATGCAGTCAAACACAGTGGGTTCAAGTATTGTACCTGAAGAAAATTGCTAGAAAATTATATAAAAAAACTATACTTCTTTTTTATAAAGATAAATGTAAATCAAAAAATAAATTTAATTAAAATAGTATTGTTAAATTTACGAGGTGTGTTTTAAAAATTATTTTACAAAACAATTCGTAGAAATATTAGAACTAAATGATAAATAAAACTTAAATTTGTTTTGAGATAGTTTCAAATACTGGTAAAATTTATATAGTATTAGTTAATTTAATTAATTTTTACATTTAATTCTTAACATAACAATTACCTGAATTGTGCACAATGTCAGTTTCTTACCACTGTGCAGGCAAAGTCAGTGCCAGCTAAAAATAAAAAGAGTCAACGCTTTGGCATGCCTATGCAGCAGATCTGTGTAAACCCTGCCGCCAGAAAAGGCGACATGCATGCGCAGACATGGAGCATATGGCAGACAGAGGCTGACAGAGACTGAGAGACAGACAGATAGACAGACAGACAGCCCATGAGCTGAGATAGACAGTCAATCTTATGGCTGGAGACAGCCACGAAGAAGACGCGGGCAGCAGCAGCATCATTAAATTCGTTTAAAGCATGGCTTGGGTGAAAATATTTTGGCATAGGCCAAGTTAAGTTAGGCCAGACCAAGCCAGACGAGACCGGGCCGAAACAAGGCAGAGACTGAGTCTACATCATCACGACTTTGGCTTTGGTACTCACTTGTAATGTATGCGCAACATTTGCAGCTGCCGCATTTCGTTGAACCTTCAACTTGACTTTGAGGCAAATTCAGCAACCAACAGCAACCAGCAGGCATAAAAAACCATTGAGCATTTTTCAATTTGGCTCGTATCTGCCATAAGGTTTTGTTATTTTTTTATTTTTTTGTTGGTGCCTCGAAAATGTTGCTTTATCAGCAACATGGGGGCTCAAGTTCGAGATCATGACACTGATTCACAGATTACTATTTTTTGCTTTTCGATGCCGTGGCAATAAAAATATATTTCTAAAAAATCCCGGCAGCTGCTTTTTTTGATTAGACAACCCCCCCTCCTAGCCGAAGTGCAATAGCAAATTGGCACAGCTTAATTAGCTGGTTGGCAAGCGAAATCAGGCCAAGTCAGGCCATAAAATGGCAACAGGCATCCAGCGGACAAAGCCATGAAGCCTACACATGTTCCATGGATGGCTGGGAAAAGAGGTCATCGATAGACACACATAGAACTACAGTCACTAAAAACGCAACTAGTGAGAGCAACAAACGATTGGATAAGCTGACTGTGAAAGACCCTGTACTTAATTGGACTTTAAATAAAATGTAATTCTTCTTGTGCAAACTTAAACGACACGTTTGTACTCTTCGAGTGCAGGGTCTAAAAAGAGTTAAAAATGTAATTCATTGCCAAAAGGAGATTTAAGACAAGTCTTCCCCTACTTTTAGTCCGCCTTCTGCTCTCAGACTTTGGCGTGAGAAACTCAACGACAGAACGTGCATTGCCCAAGGGTTTGAAACTTGGCTTATAATTTATGTCTGCACCGCACTGGCGGAACGTACATATCTGCTATACCCTGTTTACCCTTGGATGCAGCTCCAAGGATGAGTGTATACGCTTTAGGGAGCAGCAAGATAAAATTATTATGCATTGGCAATTTGTGCTGTGTTCAAGCAGACAAAAAAATATATAATTATTAGATAAAAGTAACCCTAAGTGACATCACTAGGGAATTTTATCCACTTAGAACATTGATATGCATGTATCTAAGCTTATTCTTTTTGTGGTTAGAACAAATAGAGTTTGTCTTACTCATGGCACAAAATCCCATGACTCAACGATGGATTTTTTTGTATTCTGGCTGTTGTTCTTTATGCTTTGCTATAATCAAATTTTATGTTTCTTTTGTTGCTGTGCATTTGCATGGAAGTGGAGCATTGAGAATGCATTTGATTTGGTCATTGACACGAATAAAACCTTTATAAGAAAAACACAAAAAATTCAAACGCTATAAATCATAGCCATAATCGATTGCCACAATCGATCTTTTGGGCCACACCGCCATATGTGAGTTGGTATGCGTGTATATTGGTCATGGCACGATCCATAAAATAATTCTGTTAATTGTGCATTGGTGGGTGCAGTGGGTCAGTGGCTCAGTGGTTCACTGGTCTGTAACTGGCTATGCTTTGGTCACGTGTGCAGCTGTTGTTGAGATAAGAGATACCCACTGCAAACACTTGACGTTCAAGAGAGCCTAACAAACGATCAATACAACACTAAACACTCATACGCCCCGTTCGACACACCCAATAAATATGCATATACAAGCTGTTTTGTCAGCCACAAACATTTTACAAGTGAGTATATTTATACTATCTTGTTTATTCACTCGTACACGTCTCTGCATGTAAGAATCTGAAGCTATTGATAATTATGCAGTTAGTTAATGTCCATTAAGTAACGCAGCTATTATTATCAGACCTGTCAATAACACTTACAAGGGCCATTATTTTCAGATAAAACATGTCGCATTAATGTTGCTAAACCTATAATTACACATTTTTATGACTTACGACGGTAGAATAAATTGTATAATTAATTAAACGCAGCTAGACAAACAAAAGATTTAGTTAATTAAGACGTTTAAGCTAGTGCAGAAAGTTGATTGAAAAATCACGAAAATTCGCTAAATCAAGCAGACATTTTTTGTTTGTTAATCAACACCTTAAAATTTGAATAGTTAAACGTAAACTTATTATAAAATGAAAAGTATAAGAATACTATAATAGAATTTCTAGCTACATCTCAGCGAATACCTAGAACGACTTGAAACCCACTAAACTTGCCAAATATCTTACTTACAAACTAATTAATCATAATACTCGTACAATACAATTAATTAAGTCCTAAATCACTCACATAATCCTACTATCACTCAAATCCAAACACTTTCTGTCTCTCTCTCTATCTTCCATTCTCTCTCTCTCTCAGATATCCGATTCCCAAAACATATCACAGCCGAATGGCATACAGCACACACAGCGCAAACAGTTGGAGGTGCTGCGCACCGCCAATGGCGCCATGCAGGTGATACGCACACAGACAGTACAAAAGTCATCATCCACATCCCGATGGTCCACCTCCTCATCTAGCACAACAACCCGTAGCAGTGCCACGCCCCTGGCATTATGGGCGCCAAAGCATAGTCAAGGCGTTGACATTTGTGAACTTAGCGACGATGATAATGACGATGATGATGATGATGACGATAGCATTCATAATGGTGATTGCAACGGCATCGTCATCGACAATGTGTCTCCAACTGCATCCATGGCTAGTAATAAGCATGGCCAGGAGCTGGTTGATGATCATGTTGATTTTGTTGTGATTAATGGCCACTCGACGGACACTGACGACCGACAGTCCAGTCATGACGCTGACGACGGCGACGACGACGACGACAACGTTGTCCATTTGCACAAACTCGGACACAATTTGTTACCCGATACCGCGCCAAGTTTGAAATTGAGCAATCTAATGGTAAGTTGTGCCCACCGTCATTCCTTTACCTTCCCACCTACGCCCTCCTCCTCTAGCCTGGCCTAAACACGGTAGTAACTGCTGCTTCTTTGCGCAGCAATTTTTCATTTTGGTTTTTTGGCAACTCATTAGCATGCTGCGATGTTTGCTTTTCGTTTTTCTCTCTTTTGCTTCTGTTTTCTTTTGCTATCTCTCTTTCTTTCAATGCTTATCTCTCTTTAGGGGCTTGCGATCATGGCAATGACCGAAAATGGTCAGTTGTACTTGGCTCTTAAAAAACTTTTTCTGTTATGCTTGGAAAATGCTTGTGAAAATTTATAAAAACTACATAAATTACCAAAACGTAATAATACAAACATTAATTTCACTGGCTTAAAGAGCTAGAGAATCAGATTACAAATCGGGTTAGTGCTAAGGAATATTTTAAAAATTTAACAACAATTATATCGCGTGACAAGTCTAGTAGTCTGAGCTATTGGAAATTGGCCAGGCATTATGCATCATCCGATCGATGCCAGACTGAGACGACCACGCTCTCAAGTATGCCTGGCAACAAATCGATTTTAATAGGCAATCTCAATTAAGCATTTAACACTTAAGCCAAATTTATGAATAGCAATCGAGCCATTTTGGCAACCAGACATTTAGGTCATGACTACAAAGGAAATTCTGGCAAGGCAACTCTGTATCGAATCTCATTAGGCAAACAGCAGAAAGTCTTTAATTATGGGGTATGCCATGGAAAAGGGGCACAGCTTCTGGCTATCTCTCTCTCTCTCTCTCTTTCACTCTCCATCTCAGCTTAGAAGACGAACTCGAGCCACAGCTTAGCACCCACGTACAAATTGTCCATGTCCATCAATCTTTACACAATTATTTCTTTCGGTCTTTTATGTTTTTGGAATTTACGGATTAGTTAGCTCAAGTGAAATAACAGCACATGCTGTACGAAAAGCAAAAAAAAACTCAAAAGTATGGGTAAAAAAATATAAAAACAAGAAAGAAAATATCAGTCGGGCATGCCGACCGTGTAATACCCTCTGAGCTTCGTTTCCAATTATATGAGTTCAAATTGGAGTAACTGCTGCAAAAACTTAACATGCACATATATTTGTATATCTATCTCGCTCACACGTTTTTCGTTTTCGTTGCTTGTGTGCACAGCTCAGTGCAATGCACGTGGTTATGCCATGCTTGAAAGTAACGATTTTCGTTGTTTGAGAAACTTTTTTAATTATAGTCCGATTTTAATGAAATTTTCACAATCGTTTGAAATTATTTGTCTCTAATTATACACCAAGTTACAAAAGTATACGTTAAGAAATAAGTGAGCCAGAGGCATTCGAAGTTTCAACGCAATTGTGGGCGAAGGGGGCGTGGCATTCAATAAATTTTGATGGCATTATATTTATATTGCAAATAACAACCTACATGCCAAAATTGGTGTCCATCGGTATTATAGTTACCGAGATATCCGCAAAAAACATGTATTTTTTCCGAGGTATGTCTGGTTTTTCGCATATTGGGGGCGAATGGGGCGTGGCATCAAAAAAAGAAAACAAACTTGTATTGACTGACTAAATATGTGGTCGATACTGACTAAAACGGATATTGTAGCTCTTACCATCTCTGAGATCTGTTTGTTCATACGGACAGACAGACAGACAGACAGACAGACGGACGGACAGACGGACATGGCTATATCGACTCGGCTGTTGATGCTGATCAAGAATATATATACTTTATGGGGTCTGCCACGCCTCCTTCTGCCTGTTACATACTTCTGACAAACCCATTATACCCCTCAGAGGGTATAAAAACAAGGATTTATTTAGGTCGATTAAAAAAGGTGAATAATTAGAGAAATAATTTAGCAAATTTTTAATTTGGCGATCTTTTTTATAAATTATTTGGGACACACTAAAGGATTTTTGATTTTAAAGTTAATTTTATATGAAATAAAAATTTGTTTCAATCTTTGTTAAATGAAAGATATGTTCATACATATATATATTAGACAAATATATATTTAAATATAAATTTATTTAATTTATAATTATATAACTATGCTTTTTCGATTAAAAATACTATTTCAATAACGTTGTATTTGTAAAATTTGTTAATATTTATAATTTAAAATGCTTTTATTAAATTTCAATTATAAAAGACTAATATTTTTTTGACGAATACATAATATAATTTTTCTCTGCTCTCTTAAGTTGATATTTCTCAACGATCTGGCAACTCCATTCTTAAAATAACTTAATTTCCCAGAACAATTAAGATACTCACCGCATGCCTTAACCCATCAGTCAAATAAAGAGCTTATACCTTAGTGTTATCAGGAAATCAATAAAAAAGTTTAGCTGGAATCTTAAAGGACTTCCTTTTGGAAGCTTTGTGTTTATACCCGACACAAAAGAATATAAGAGAGAGAGTTACACTAATGCGTTGAAAAACTGCTTTTGTTTGCCATTTACAGAAAAGCAGTTCGAGTATCTCCAGTCAAAGCAGCAACAGCTCAAATTTAACAACTGCAACGGCAACAACAGCAGCAGCAGCAGCAGCGGTTGGCAACACCCACAGAAAAGCGGCTAAAATAAGCCTACATGCAATTGTTGGCCAGACGGCAACAGCAGCAGTAACAACACCATCAACATCATCATTATCATCATCATCATTATCAACATGGCCCAAACGTTTGGGACTGACGGAGCAGTCTGACTTATATGGCCAGAACAACAACAACAATAATAAGAGGCGCGTGGGCGTCTTAACTGAAGCTGCTGGCGATGCTGACGTAGCTGTTGTGGCCACGCCAACGCTGCGTCGTGATTTGGAAAGTTTCCGGCATTATAACGATGACGCCGCCACCACCACCACCACCAGTAACAACACCAGCACCGCCGACGATGATGATTTGCGGTAAGTGCTTGAAATTCAATTTGAAATCGAATCGTTTCGAATCGAATCATGTTCATTATTTGACTGAACTTGTTGCCCCAAACACTTGCAGACTCAGTGCTCGCCATCAGCGTCGCCAGCAGGTGTCCCAGTCCGTGTACGCACCACCGATGCCCAGCAGCACCTTGGGTAGCCTTCAACGTTCCCGTTCCATATCCACGGATGATCTCAGCAACGATTGGCCAGCGGAGCAGGAAGCGGATGAACCGTGCAGCGATTGGCGACGTGTCAGCAAATTGCGACGTTCGTTTCAGTCACAGGACTATCACAATAAGGCAAATACAGCAAATCGACCACGTCCACGTCCACTGGATTTGCCCAGCAGTTCGGTGAGTGTGGCACGCATGCGTGACGAGTTGGAGAACGGACGGCGTCTCAATGATGTAATGCGCAAGCATCACGTTGATCTGGCAGCACTGGACAACATATTGAATACCCCAACACCAGTTAAACCTCAAGTGGCCAAACGTAGCACATTCCTTACCGCCGAATCGCTGCAGGAAATACGGGGCAAGCTGAAGAAACTATCCGACGAGAGTCTCTACAAGCAGGACTTTTTGGCCCTTCAGCTCAACGCCAAACCCGCCACTGTGGTTGAAGTTGTGCAAAGTCCCGTTGAGCCAGCAGCTGCACCACTGGCACCACCCTCCGCTTTTCGGGCCGTGCATAATACCCACAGCTTGGAGACACGACAGCGACCCAAGGACACCAGTTCCAGTGAATGGCATTTGCGACGCAAGTCCTACGGTTTTGAGAAGATGTCACCACCGGAGAATCGTAGCATATTCCGTGTGGATGCATCCACGGACAGTGGCTTAGGTCGTTCCGGCGAACAGTTGGGCAATTGGTCACCCACTGAGCGTACAGCTGCGTCGGCCAATGGACCCGGTTCCACCATTATACACTTTGGCCGCAAGCAGCCCGTCTCACCAGAAAGTCCCACGGACGGTGAGCTGAGCAAGCGACATTCCATTGCCGTGGAGGAAACTTGGCGTGATATACGCAAAACATCGCAGGTAAGCAAATATATCAAGCTAATCTGTACACATTAATAAATATTAAAATTTTGTTAACAGGTGCATGTGAATGGTGAGTCCGTTGGTAGCAACCACCACCACTCGAGTCAGTTGCAACGCAGCAGCGCACAGAAACGTGTGGAATTCTGCAAGACAGAGGTGCACTTTGCAGCCGAATCTGGACGGGTTAACATTGTGGAAACCGATGGAAAACCGCCACCTACGCAGAATTTTCGACGTCGTCGACGCACTGCAAGTGGCCCGTTGCAAAGTCTGGTCAAGTCGGCCAGTGTGACCAGCTCCAGCAGCATTTCCAGCACGAGCACTAGCTCCACCAGCAATATGACACTTTTTGGAGACAATGCCACTGTACGAGCAAAAGCAATTGCACCCAGCACTGTGGGTTATAGAGCCACATTAATGGAGTCGCCAGATCTGATCACACAACCTGTGGCAGGCACTCAGGTTACGGTTATAACGACAACACCCAAACCGATACTAGAGCCTCGTTACAGTTTGCTGGAGTCAACTAGCTCGACATCCAGACATAGCTATACATCCACCAGTGGCGTTGATACTACAGACAATGAAAACGACGAATTGGCCAATATACGCGGCATATTGAAGAATAAACCCATTAAACCGAAACCCTATCATCTGGGTGAGAATATTGAGAGTGCCGATGTGCTATGGAGCGTGCCGAATACGTTGAAGAATGAACGAGAGCATACTTCACCAAATCGGGAGAGTGGTAAGTCTTTCTAGAAATATTTTATTAAACACTCATTTAATTAACTGCTTACACGTGTCACATTTCAATTCGACTTTAATTATCAATTACTCAATTTATAATTAAGTTTTTTATTAACCTGAAAGTCGATCAAAGCCCATATCCAATTCAGCAGTTAAATGTACATTTTATGTTAATGTTTAATCTTAAGGAAAGACTTGCGTTTAACACAGTTATAAAATTCTAACGAGCTCAATAATTATCGTTTATTAAACAAGATTTACTCATTGACTTCCCCATTTTCTGTATCTTTCCCCATCGATCTGTAAATCAACAATAGCCAATGGCGACTCACCGATAACCACCAAATCGGTGGCTGAACGTGTGCGAATTGTGGAGCAGCGGCAATTTGATAAACAACAAATACAACCGCAGCAATCACTACAACAGCAACAACAACTATCCCCTGCTGGCAATGGTTATTCCACGAAGATCAATGTGAGCCTCGGAGCTGAGGAGTGGCCAGAAACAGGTTGGTATTTTCGAAAGAAAGATAGAAGCAAATTAACTATTATAGCTGTTTTGTGCCTGTAGCTCGTAATTATTTTATAGTATCTTGTGTTTTGTCTTGATTTGTTATTCTATATACAGTATTTCTTTGCGGTTTTGTAGTAAACTCCTCTACTTGTCTCTCAATTAGCGTCAAGTTTCGATCTACGCAATACTTGAACTCATAATGCATGTCTAAGTAGTCGCTTCTACTCGCTACTCGTTACTCGCTACTCACTACTCGCCACTATTAAGTCCCAGTTGAACTTTTAACTATAAATATTATATACTCACTTTCTAACCAACTCAAACTCAATTCATAAACCAATAATTAGTGCTGGATTATGCATTTATTTTAACTAAATTTATTAATTAATAAATCATTTAAAACCTAAAAAAAAATATTTTACTAAAAACCCTTATAAAATACAAAATTGTATACATGTTCATTATTCACTTATAAAAGTTTTCAATTTGTTATAAATTATGTGTTAATTTAAAAAAGCAAAATCATTTTTCTAAATAAAGTTAAAGCACTTTTGTTGAACATGGCGCCCAACGTGTGACAATACTTCACTGTAAATTAATAGAAAACGTAATACAAATTAACGTAAAATTTAAAAATATTGCATGAGTTAAATTATAAACCTTATAAACTGATTACTGATAAAAGACTTTGTTTTGGCGCCCAACGAGTGGCGCCTAACGTATGCAAAATAAACTACAAATTGCATGACTTCAATTTTCTTAGAAATTAATCTAATAATTTGAAACAAATTTGAATTGAAATAGGTGGTAATTAACTTTCACATTAATAATATCCATTAATGCACGCCCGATTATAAACATTCAATCATAATGAATTTATGCCAACACTGCTATTAACCCATGTGCAAGTCATGCCATATCAGAGAATCAAAACAAAAACACCAACAACATTTTTCGCACATTTCCCCCATCACAGGTCCCTCAGTTTATCGTCGCAGCAGTGCCCAGGAGCTGGTGCTCCAGGATTTGCGTGCCCATCAACGCATCCTCGACGAGGGCCTCAAATCTACATCGCTGATCATGAAAACCATGCGATCGGCCAGCGAATTCGATGAGGCCATGCGTCGTCTGAGCATAGCTTCAATCGAGTCCGCTTTGATACAGCCCACAATTGTAGTGCCCACACCCATGTTGCGTTCTCATAGCTACCAGGAGGATAGCTCACGTCGCACCTCGACCACATCGATAACCAGTAGTGATTTATTTGGCAGTGCTCTGTACGATTCACTGCCACGAACCCCATTGGCACCGCCACGCCTCAAATTGTTGGGCAATACCCAAATTCCGGTTAGCCAACAGTTGACACAATTGAGGCGACTCTACGATGCCGCCGAACAGGAGGAGGACAGTGCCGATGAGGAGGTCAAGCGATATTTCCGACAGAACAGCAACAGTGATAGTGGAGGTGGCACTCAGTGCAGCTCCTCACCGGAAGTGGATGTGGTGCTCAAGGGCAGCGAATACTCCAGCAGTTGGAGTCGAATGAAGGCCAAGCGTACCATCTGGAAGATTGAGGCACATGAGCAAACATTGAAACGTGCAGGTAAACGTCGTTGACTATGACATCGTGTCATAAGTATATTGTTCAGGTAGAGGAGTTTACTGTAGCGTCTAGGGTCTAGGCAGCTTGCTCCACTCCAGAAGTTACCTAAACACACCTTCTTTATTTCTTAACCTCTTACAGATCTGCCCCAATCAAATGTTATGAACATTGCTCTACATGCGCCCAGACTACAGAAGCCCAAGCCGACACCGCCCACCCTACGCATTGGCCAACTGGTGCCCGTGGCCAAGCCCCGCACACTACTTGTGCAGCCCCAAGCACAGTCCGCACAGACCATTCAATCCACTCCCGACAATGGCGACGAGTCTGGCAACGAGTCCTTGAAGATTGTCAAGGAGGCACGTGGTGCTCGCAAACTACGCCAGCACGAACTTTCCTACTTTGGCGTACAGAATTCGACAACACCCCAGCAAACTCCCAAGCTACAAGCTGTGACTCCCAATCCACGACGTACACTTCCCACACGCAGCAAGTTAAACCACAATGAGGAGGAATCTTTAGCTACGACAACGACCACTTCGACTACAAAATGGCAATTGTTAAACGATCGTCCCGATTTGCTTAGACACAGCCCACAGGGCAACGATGATACCAACGATCTACCCGAAGAAGATGAGCATTGCTATGAGAATATTGCCAACGAACTGACCACGACATTCCGTGTCAAGTCCCCTTCGCCCACGGGTAACTATGAGCGCAAGACGGACTTGCAACGCGATGCGCAGATTCTCAGCGAGATGACACGCAACGCTGATCAAACATTGAAGGTGCGTATGATAATAAAACGTATATATATTCTTGATCAGCATCACAAGCCGAGTAGATCTTGATTTCAAAACTAAACCATTAAGGTACTTTTAAAACCGATAGCTCCCTTCTACAATTCTAACTTCTTGTATGTACTTAGGCACTCTCCGATGAGGCGGCCTTCAAGGATCAGCGACGCCGGTCCTGCTCGCTGCAGCGTCGCAGTGCTAAGCCATTGGCCACCATCAGCGAGAAGAGCTACAATGGTGATGTGAAAGCGTTGAGTGTGGCACGTGGCACTTTTGCCTCTGAGGCACGACGCAATTCACGACAATCCACACCTTCACCGACCCGAGCACGCAGCTCATCGCAATCATCCATTGAGTGCTGTCCGCGTGATCGTTCCCGTTCCAGTTCACGTGAGTCCATGACACACGGAGGCGGTTCCTCCGATGATCAAATGGCAAAGCAACGCGTCGAGCGACTGCGTATGCGCACCCCGAAGCGAGAGAAAAGTCGCCACGAGCCAACCGAGCAGCGTTCGTCGCGACAGAGCAGCAAGCCACGAAGCAGCACGAATGCTGTTACGGAGAGCAAACGCTCTCACCACCACCACAGCCGACATAGAGAGAAGGAGCATAGCGGTGAGCACCCGAGCAAACATAGCTCGGGTTCGGTTGCTGTCTCAAGCTCAGCAGGCACTCGACTGTTGCGCTCATCGCGTGTCAGCGAAGAGAGTCGACCACGCACGAGCTCTCACCGCACAAGCGAGCGGGAGAGGGAGCGCGAACGTGAACGTGAACGAGAACGCTCTCGCGGCGGTGAGAAGCACCGAGAAGAGCTCACACGCTCGCGTGGTAAGTGAGCTGTTTAAATGTAGTCTAACAGAAATAAAACAATATTAGCATTTGGTACTATCTTTTTAAAACTCTATAACAAAATATCTTAAACAAATGTATGTGTAAATCTTTTGCAGACTTGTTTGTTTTGGGCTTGCTCATTTTGGGTGCCACACAACCGCTTAAACTACGCAAGCGTTTTAGGTTAGCTAGCTACAACACTCAGTACTCATATCAAAACTAAGCCTCACACAAAATGCAGATCAGGCAATAGATCATATCTTGATGAGGTTGAGCAAGTATCACACATCAAGCCTGTTGCCCTCGGCACTTGGCACATTTCTATTCACATTGCAGTTATGGGAATGAAATTATTAATTGCTTAGGAAGAAACTTAAAGTTTTCATAAAGTACTTAATATTCTTAATAAAATATATATTAATTAAATTGTTTATTTATAACAGACTATGAACTTTAAATTTATAAACATTAGAAGCCAAAAATCAAATAAAATTAATTGTTTATTTCAATAATGAATTTTTCAAATATATAATTAAATTTCACTTTATTGCCAAAGATCCTATTTCAATATTTAATAGACATGCTTATTAGACTATATATTTTTTTAGAATGTTAAATCATTTCATTCCCAGCTGCAAATATATCTCAAAATTTACACCCACACACAGAACACACTACACGGACAAGTCTAAAATCGAATTTAACAGTCGTAGCAAAGTCAGAGCAATTGGTTATTCTAACTCTTTCATAAGCACAATTTTTGAAACGAAATTGCAAACTCATCATTTGCCATACACAGGTCACTCCAGTCGCTCGAGGCACAGTGAACACTCAGCGACAGCTACAACAACAGGAACAGCGGGTCACAAGTCGAGTAAAAGCAGTCGCAGCCACAATCATGACACAGCAACGTCGTCGGCACACAGAAAATCTACAGCAACAGGCGCTAAAACAAGCGCGACAACAAAAGCCACAACAACAACAACAACAAGCACAACAACGCACAAAGCAACACCGACCACAGCAACAACAACAACAACAACACCGCACAACGAACTGACGTACGTATACGTAACGAATTTAGCCAATACACAAACCAACGAGGATGCAGACTATGCCAGCATTGATGAAGAACCGTTAGCATTAGCGTTTCCCTTACCGTTAACGCCTCCATTGCCTCCACCGCGACGCAAACGTAAACAGTCACTAATTCCCGTGCCCATACAACGGGAACGTTCCACTTCCACGCCCACTGCCGCCTACGAGCATCGCATAAAGCAGGAAATGATTCCCGCTGCGCCGAGCTACTCGAATCAATCCACACTGCGCTGCAAGGCAAACCAAAAGGTTCAGGCGCGAAAAGCTTCGCTTAAATGCACCCAATCGACCAGTTCGAGTTTCGCTTTCTTGCCATACTTGCCGGCCAAACGCAATTCGAGTGTTAGTCATGTTTATGACAATTATCTGCTGTATGCAGCGCCGGCCACGATAGCAGAATCAAAGCTGCGTCCCTATCAGCAGAATTTGAGCAATGATCATGCTCAGCTCTTTGGCAGCAGTGGACGTGGTGGCGTCACCACTTCCGGTTTGGGTAATGCGGGGGCGTTGACAAGTCGCTTGGGCAGTTGGCCAAAACGACTGCGAATGCGTCAGGTGCGCAGCAGCGTCTCAACGCATCAGCCCTTTGGCATCTGCACATGTTCATAGTCAGCGCTGGACAATCAAGCCAAATAAACAATTAGCAAAAGTCGCACATGGAATAAAGCGCAACTGGATCTCGTCACAGTCACCGTCACAGTCACAGTCACAGTTTTCCTCACTCACTCCTATGCACTAAAAAAAAAAAAAAACAAAAAACCAAAACAATCTTCCTACTTTTACTTTTTACATTTTTGTTTTCCTTGGTAATTTTCCTAATTTGACTACCTCAATGCACGCGAAATGCCAAAACGAAGCACGCAAACAACACGAAATACGTATATTAAAATTAATTAAAACCAATTCTTGAAACAAAGAACAAAAGCTGTTTGCTAACCCTCGAAATCCCTTCCAAATACTAATACAATTAAAACGATAAACGGATTGAGAGACAGAGAAAGAGCGAAATCGAGAGGAAAGAGTTTATTTTTTACTTGGAGCACGCACTCAAATGGGAATGCACACAAAACAAAACAAAACAAAAAACGCACAACACAATGAATGAAAGTGGTTCTGTTTTTACTTTTCACAGCGTAAGCGAAATTTTCAAAATTTTTGAAACCTTTTTTACCGTAGCAAAAACTGGAAGCATGTTGTGGGTGCACTTAGGATTATTTGGAAACTAATAGAACTGTAGTAAGCTAGACTAACTTTTCAAATGACAACAACATTTTCCAAACTAATCAACGACTTTCTAACTTTTTCTTCAAAATTCATAAAAAATTTACTATTTAATTTATGCAAAATTTAGTTAAATTAGGTACACGAAAATATTGAACAAAAAAATTAATTAATTAAAGAAACTTTATATAATAGAAAACTGATATAAAATATGTTCCTAAAATTTAGTTTCTATAATCATAAAAAATTAATAATTTGTTATCAAATCAAAATAAATTTCAATTCCTATATGATTAATTTTTACTTAAATTCTATCAGTTAATTTCTTATCAGCATAGATTCATTAGAACTTGTTTAATCTATTTAACATTTACTTCTTTTGCTAATATATAAAACTCATATGATTTAAGGCTACCAACCCATAACATTTGCATGACTATAAACACTTTTCAAACTGCTAATGGAAAAATTAAACTCTTAACGCTAACTCAAGTAGTACACTTTCAACTACATTTTAGTGTTGTTTCTAAAAACTGACTATGAACATGTTGCTGAAAAATAAACAACAAAAAATACACAAACTCAAAAAAGAATTCATCAATGCAATTGGATTTGAACTGCAAATGAATTAAACATCAACATCGCTCGCTCTACTCTATTATTTCTTACTGTACCAGAACACTAAAAGCGGTACTTTAGCAAAACTGGAACTACGTAGTGGAAGTAGCACATTTGGTACACTCTATAAATCTCGAATTATCGTAAATGTATAAAAAAAAACAAAACAAAACAAGTAGAAAAGCATATTAAAAACAAAATATTTTCCTTTCATACCAAATGCTAATTTAATTGTTGCTCTTATTTTACTGCAGACACGGTAAAAGCACACTGAATGGACATCATAATCATTCTCAGCACCATCATCATGGCAGCAGCGGCAGCAGTGGAAGCAAACACCATGGAGGACAGCAACCACAACACCATATGCACAGTCTGACCACAACGACAATTGCGGCCACAAAGCATCAACGCGATCGCCATGGCAAGGATAGAAAATAAATAAAGAGGGAGAGAGAGAGAGAGAGGGAACCTACGATCGAAGCAACGAACTACTAAAACTATACTAAATAGACCAACTAATATATACTATATATATAATAATTAATTAATGGCGTGCTTAATTTTGGAGACGCTTTCACGAAGCCACTTTTATGTATATAAATCTGGTAATTTTTGAAATTTTTCATGCATTTACAAAAATTTCAATGTAATTACTCGAACTGGCGTATGAATTAATCAAATATGATAATATGATTACTAATCAACCTATTAACAGTTTTGTGTGCAATTTCCAAAAGCAGTTCCTTCAACATCTAATGATTCCTGTTCCTAACTTTACTAACAAATATATCTATTCACACATTATTGGCGTAAACTCAAAATTCAAAAGTATTAAAAATATGCCACAACCACTCAAATTTCTTACACCTACACTTGTCCTTTTCACTCATTGAAAAAAAAAAACACAATACGAATTAATTCATTATATTAAAATAACAAATGATACTCATATATATTTTTTAATAGCCTTAAGTTTTGTAATTTGCATATGCAAACAAACACTTTCAATTATACTATAAAAATTCTTAAAAATATTTTGCACTAAACTAGCAAGTGTTTTTTGTAAAGTCTTTCAATGCTAGAATTCGATGTATTATTTTTTAAAATAAAATAAATATTTTCAGAATGATTATAAATGCATTTTTTATCTAATAATTATTAAAACAGATTTTTGAATAATTATTATAAAAACTATCAATTTAATTATCAGAATCAGCTAGAAATAATGTTCATATAATAAGATTTTGCTCATAAAATTACTAGGAAGATAAAATCTTCAGTCTGGAGAACTATTCTCTTTCGATTGATAGACTTTTTCCCAATTCATTGTTTAAAACTGGTAATAGTTACTGAAAGTAAACTAAAGCTTTCTCAAATTGTGGGAAACTTAACTTTAAATAGCTTTTCGTACCCTATATAGTGCATTTGATATTGGCAATATAGTTTTGCAACATTCTTCATCCCGAGGAAGCTCTAATCATATTTTTAATTCAGATCAAAAAGTATACTATATATTATATAGTATTATATACATTTATTAAAGTCAGTTTAAGCCAAAATTCAGTTGGTAGTTTGTAAATTTCGCAATTATTTAAATTAATAAAGAGTTATATAATGTAAATGAATATACAGGGTATAACATTGTCGTACTACTCTGCTTAGTTGGGCGCCATATAAGTATTCTAACATGTTATTGCGCTTGTTATAATTTCGCCAAGTAAAGTTCGTGCCACTGTTTTTTTTTTTTGTGTTTTTATCTATCGCTGTGTCGGACAACTACATAGTATGTATATATTAATGTACAATATGTATGTACATATGAACACCTATAATTTGTACATTCGTGTATGTGAGGGTGTTGATAAAAAACGGCGCACGTCAATGTGATTTTTTGTATGAACGAGCCACCACCTCAGTTGTCGTCCAACCGTCGTTACAAACGCCAGTTTATCGAGCTGTGTTCACCCCGTGAGAAGTGAGTACTAGATACTTTGAGAACATCATAGAGAGAGAGAGAGAGAGAGCAATGCTTTTGAAAATGTCTCTCAGAGTGCTAAATAATTTCACTCTTCCCAAGAGCACAGTATGCACGATATTGGCGAACTAATGAAAAACATATTTCGAATTGACTTACCGTGACATATGAAATAAGTATTGATTAAGAGTTTAATCAATATTTTGAATCTTGTGCTTATCGATGAATCATACAATTTGACTCTTATGAGTCATCGTCAGAATTTGGACAAAAGAATAGTGGTTCTAAGTTGACTTTACACCTCTCAATTGTTAGCAATGATTACATGCATTGAACCTGAAGTGAAATGTGAACAGGTGTGCGATAACCGAGAGTGACACGGTTTTAGTTTCAGATGTAAATATGGCTCAAGGTTGAACCTTTAAAAACACTTATAACAACACATTATTTAGAAGGGCGTCTCTCCCCAGAGAGTTCGCTAATTAAAACTGATAAGTGGCTATTGAAGTGAATGCGATGAGGCAAACAGAGAATATCAATTGACAGACTCGTTGGATTTCCATATTAATTGCAAATAAAATAAATTTATTTATGTTTGTAAAAGTATTTTATTAAATTATATATGAGTATATGTATATTTTTATATAAAATATTAAGCAATTTATTTCTAAATTGTTAAATATTAAATGATAAATGTTTCTACTGAAAGCACACAGTCTTGTGGCAGTAATGTATTTGAAAACAAAGCCCGGTATAGATAAGATTATACTATCGAAAAAAAAAACGGAAAAAAGTGGCCCAAGGAAACTCACTCTTAAAGTAGTAAAAATATAATAATACTACCTATTTATCTGCATTTTATTAATACAAATAAGTATATCACTGCTATATTTATCATTACCATTTAAAATTATTGATTCTCTTGAAATTTCGTTAGATGTCGCCAACAATATATAGTTTTAATTTTTTCTTAGTTTAAAATGGTGTCGTTGTTGTCGTATACGTGATTTTCGTATACTCTACTTTTTTGTTTAGTTATTAAAGTCTATATTGAACAAAAGACTTGTTAAGTATATAAAATCATTAATTTAACAATATTTGCACTGTTTTTTTTTGCTGTAATAAGCACCGGGGTATTATTATCTTATCGAGGCCAAAATGGGTTTATCTTGTCTGAAATTGGAGTCTAAACAAGAACAAAAACTGATACTTGGTAGCTGACCACATTTGGCTTAAACAAAGCGTTTGCCATATCATTTGCCGATAAGACAACAAAAATTTCATTTTGTGATTAGAAATACAATGAATTTAGACTCTGTGCTCTTTTCAACGGTATTCAGCGGTTTTTATTCCTGCTCTGAACTTAATTCATAGCGGTTGTGTTTAATTCTATCTATTAATTAGGTATTAACAATTAATTTGGAGTAAATATTTACATTTTTAATTGCTTTTGCATTTTACAGAAAATTAAAATAAGCGAACAACATGTCGATTCTAACGGGCAGCGCAAATGCTGTTAAATACACGCTATTTGGATTTAATTTGATCTTTTTGGTAAGTACAACTTAAATATACAAAAGTTTTCTAATATTTGTATATATTTGAGTGACTCATCATTCCCGTTGGGCTTAAAGTCCAACGAACATTTATCAACTAACTGACTGATAAGATAGATAAAACTCAGATGTCGTATTGCAGGTGTCTAGACTCATGACAGATCGTTAATCTATACATTGGTAAACAAATTTCAGAAAAGTTTGGATTAACTAAATTAGTATATTTGATCAAATACTTTGACAAAATATTGTGAAATTCCGATTTATAGCTTAGAGGACTTAAACACTGATTCACAGAGATAAGAAAGCAATCGATGTTTTATAAGATCTATAATGTTTGAACACATTTATTAAGCCTTATTTATTATTGGCTATATATTTTTACAGATCACTGGCATTATCCTTATAGGAGTTGGTGCCGGCGTTGGTTCCATCTATACTGGCTATGAGATCTTTTTGACCGCCAAGTTCTTCTCGATACCGACGTTCTTGATTGTGATCGGATCGTTTATCATAGTGATCACATTCTTTGGCTGCTGGGGAGCGTTGAAGGAGAACTATTGCCTGATCCTCAGCTTCTCGGTTATGCTCTTCATAATCTTTATATTGGAATTGGCAGCTGGCATCAGTGGATATGTGCTGCGCAATGATGCCTACGATTCGCTCAATGCCACACTTACAGCATCGATGAAGGATTACAATAGCAATACGCAGAGTCCAACAACTGCACTGTGGGACAATGTGCAGCGTGACTTCTTTTGCTGTGGCGTTGGAAACTATTCGGATTGGCAAAATGTCTTTAAGAACGACAGTCTTCCCATGTCCTGCTGCACAATTCCAGTTGGCACCATTGGCACCTTCACTTGCAACGATAACTACGCCAATAACAATCGCCGAGATAGGGGCTGTCTGAGGGGATTCTCTGATTATATAGCTGATCATGCTGTGAGTCTGGGTGCTGCCGGTGTTGTTATTGCCGTGCTGCAGGTGAGTTAACTAAGAAATTCATTCTACAATTCAATTACTTAAATACTTCTTTTTTGTTTTCTCTTATTAGTTCTTTGGTGTGATCTTTGCCTGTTACATTGCGCGTGAGATCAAAATTCGGAATGGCATAACGGGTTTCATGTAAATGATATCCCCTTTCACTCCAACTCTATCTGATCATATTTTTAAGTAATATTTGTTGTACTATTCTCAGCTGATATATTATTAAAATATTTGTATAATAATAATAAATGCAGTCTAGCTGACGTATATATAAAGTTATTATATACCCCATTGATATGCACTTATTTAATTCTTTTGCTTATAGCACCTGCACCTAAAGGTAATAATCTCAATAAGCACATCAATAAAAACTCAAATCTTATCATCATTGTTAACAAAGAAATCAATAAGCATTTCTTTTGCGTTGTATTTGGAAAGATAGAAACTATAAGGAAAAATAATTTTTATTAAAACCTAATCGTTTTTATTATAGCTAACTATATGTAAGTGCTTTATCGCTATATTTTTTTAACATCTACCTAAAACAGCACTTTAGAAAATATTGCAATTGCAAATGTCTAAAGAGATTAAAACTAAAATATTATCAATAAAATGAAATGTTATTATGTATATTTTCTTAATCATATTACATCAATAAATAAAAAAATTTCTAAATGCTCAAGATTTTAATTGTAAAATATATTTTGCAGTCGCCAAAAAGTATGCTACACAAAACCAGCTTGAAATTAAAATCAGTATCCTTTGATAACTTTTATATATCCCGGCTATCTATCTATATATTTCCAGTGATAAAGCCAACTAACTTGAATATTTGTTCACTTACTCAACGTAATTATTTTCATAGCAAACATGAACCACGCATGACCGCATCTAATGCATAATTAAAGCATTTCGAAAAGTGTCTTAAAAAATCGATAAATTCAATGCCTGTTGACTCATTTAAATTGGAAAAGTAATCGATAAAATAGAATGACCTTGCACTTGAAACGCAATAGAGTTTTTAACTGAAAATTAAATGAGAGAACTGTAAAATATTTAATATAAGAGTGTTTTTTTTTTTATTTTGCTTAATATGTAGTTTAGCGAATTTCACATTTAATGGCAAAATGTAATGAATTAGAGCCTAATCTTATCGCTGACTTTTATCAAGCACTTTCAGAGAGTGGTTAACAACAACAACAACAGTGAACACTTTATTGGCTGATAAGCTGCTGAAGAGAGAATAGAAAACACAGTGTGAGAATACTAGTTAGTGTGAGTGGGAGAGAAGCCAAAGCAATTTGGCCGAGAGCCGAGAACCGATTGCGATTGCAACTGGCAAAGTTCCCGTTCTTGGCCCGCTCAGTCTACGTGTAACAACGAAAAGTTAAAGTACGTTTTGTGGCTAGAACAAAAAAAAAAAGAGCAGTGAACAACAATTGGAACTATAATATATATTGTATACTGTATAAACTATATACTATATTTACAAATTGCAGTTGATAGCGGAAAACAAGCGATATACGACACACACACACACAAAATGGCGAATCGGGAACTGGAATTGAATTCCGGAATGCGTTGCGCCAAATATATGCTCATCATAGTGAGCTTTATGTTTGCGGTGAGTTTTTCAAACTATAATTATAAATAATTTTCCAAAAACACACACCCAATAAATGATTCATTTACTGAAAATCGACGCCATTTTAAAATTTTCTTTATACCCCAAAATCGTATATACCCAAAACTGATAAAAACGCGGTTGTGTTTTTTTTTAGTTCTTATCAGCAATTGAGCAATTTTTGTGTGTTGTATTTGTGATTCATATTTGTCATAGTATGTCTGAGCAACGATATTCTTGCAGAGCTTAAGAGAATTGCTAAAGAGCAAAAAAAACGGGTCAAATGCCTGTTTGTTTTTCTTCTTTTGTATAAATAAATTGTCTAGATACGAAAGACACTTGAGTCAAGTTTCACGACAAAATGCTGATAACAAACCTTTGTGATGACGCGGATCATTTGAATCAATATCGATAACACAAAAGATAAATATCACAACATGACAAATCAATAATGATAACGGCAGAAGGTCTATAGCAACTTATTAAAGTATTGACTTATGTATGTTTTTAATAAATTTCCTTCCTTTTACAAAATGTACAAATTGTAAGTTTTAAAAAGTGCTAGCAGAAATTGCAATAACTGAGTTCAATGCTTCAATACTTAACGAAATCAGCAATTGTTTGAATCGTAAAAACACCTGCCTTACAATGTTTAAATTACTTTTATTTTTAAATTGATTTCCAGTTTTAATTGCATACTATGGAAACTTGTAATGCCCTCTTAAGTTTAGTTTTGTACTGATTTAAGAGCAACTTTGAGGCAACAAATAAAGAGTAAAGAGTACTAACAAATAATTTTCTCTTAAATATACAAGTTAGTTTCAAGGCAATTGCTTATATCTAACTTATTTGTAAGTTTGTTATCTATTAATAGTTATCAGTAGCAGTATTTTTAGTTGAATGCCAAGTGTATCTATATACAATATAGTAAAAATGTAAATTTATAATAACAAAAGTTAATAAAGATATTTATCAAAATTATTGAAAACGTTGAATAAAGACATATAAAATTAGCACTTTACTAATTTAAAGTTAATACAAAATATGAAAAGAAAATATTATAAATATTTGGAAAAATCGTTAACGGATTTTAATAGCTAATCTGAGCTTTATTTTCAAGCTTACAATTTCAAAACATGTATGTGATTAATATAATCGCTATAATCATTAAATTAACACAACGTGCTCGCTTTGTAGCCGCCTACAAAATTACATAGTATGATTAGTAGTAGTATACTCCACGCAATCCAGAAAAACAATATAAAACTGTCACTGAATCATGATTCGCAAACAACTTAACTGAGTTTCGAGAATGAATGTCGAACCCATTCGCTACCTGACACACGATTGCTAACTGAAATTGTGCAATGTAAATATATGTATATGTATATATTTAATTTTTGTATTCACAGCTGACGGCTATATTGTTGATAATGGTGGGAACCACCATACAGACGATCTTTGGTGATTTCAGTCTCTTTATCGATGGACACTTTACATCACCACCAGCTCTGCTGATTGCCATTGGCTTCATTCTTATCGCGGTGGCTACCCTGGGTGCCTATGGAGCAGTCAAGGAGAGTGTTATGCTCATCAATCTGGTGTGTAGTAATCGTTTTTAAAACTACTAACATACCATTTTGTTTATGAACATGTTAATATTTTTTTATTTTTTTTTATTTCGCTGACAGTATGGCGTCTGTTTGTTCCTTGTCTTTATTCTGGAAGTGTCAGCGGCAATTGCTGCCTTTGTGATGCAATCCCAAGTCCGTGATATGCTGATGCGCACCATGAATCAGGCCTTGATGGACTACGAGACGGACCCCAATGTCGAAGCCGCTGTGGACTTTATGCAATCTGGTGTAAGTATCTTTGATACTTGATCAAATTGTTGAAGACGATTGTAAATTGTATTTGATTTCACTTGCAGTTGGGCTGCTGTGGAGTTGTCGAGCCCGATGATTGGAGGGATTACTATTCGTATAACAAGAACGACACGCGCATGGAACCCGATGACGTTGTGGTGCCAATGTCCTGTTGTGCCAGTGTAGCCGATAATCCCAATCGGCTTAACGATTTTATTTGCCTGCAGCCCTATGAATATGGATGTTTCCGCAAAATGAATTTTATTCTGTCGCAAAGTGCTATGCTAATTGCCACTGGCGCAACAACTGTGGCCTTTGTCCAACTTCTGGGCGTACTCTGTGCCTTCATGTTGGCCAAGACGCTGCGTCGCAACAAGTCGATACGTGAGGCACGTCGCTGGCAGCTGCAACAGAGTCTCGGAGTGCTCATCTCGGGTGGCAAGATGGGTTTGCCAGCCAATTCGGCAATGAGCGGCTACCAGCAGCTGGAGAGCAATGGTGAGGTGGGAACTCATGAGCCCTACACCTACACACCACAGAGTCCCAGCATCAATTAAACAATTTAATGTAACATTTAACACAAATAATACATATATATATATACATAATTTGTTAACTATACACTTCAAGCCAAAGCGAAATTTAAATAAAACGGAGTCAGTCCCTTAGCTAGGACTGCTGGCACAATTCTCTGTCCAGTTTATTGTTGGAAGACAACTTAGAGATCGGCTGGTTAGATCGTTGGGGCGAGAACTAATACTCCATACAGACGAGGGATATACCGGGCTGTAGTACTATTTGGCCATACTTCTAACTATAAAGTTCTAAAAACTACATATAAATTCCTTAAATAAAATAGTATCAGGTTATATTTCAAACAAATGTTTATTTCGAAATTGATTATACAAAAGACAATAAAATATAGAATTTGTTTATATACAAATATACAGCTATTTTTTAGTGTTCCTCTGCTGAGATTATTCACAAATTTGAGCAATATTTTTGGCTTAGTTCCAGCATTTCGGATCGTTGCCGTTTGTTTACAAGATAGTTTTTGTATATTAAAAATTCTCAATTTATTTTTTATTCAAATTAAGTAAAAATTTTAAAGATACTAGGATAATTTCAATGTCGTTAGCTTCGATTAAAAGGATTTTTTTCGATTTTCAAAGCGATTGTATGCGTTCCAAATACCTTGCACATATTTATATGTATTTATGTTGGGTTGCAATTGGCTAATATGGTACGGGGGGACTATAAGAAGCCTTTTAATTTCAACAAACAAATCACTATTGTCAGGCAATAAAAATTGCAATGTGGGTACGATATTCTTCAATTCAATAACTCTCCAATTTTCTTTGAATTTCGAGCCTTCCATAAAAGATGGCAAATCTGTTGCCTGATCTACTGTCGAAATGATATGTTCATTCCAGTTTAAAGGTATGTTTGCTGAACCAGAGTCCTGTTGAGAGGTAGCTCCCAAACTTATATTATATGCGCTAAATGCTGCAAAGATTCTTTGAGTAAAGTCATAGGCGTCCGAAATAGCAGCATTAGGAGATGATTTAACAACATCCAATCGACCACCGATTACCAAATGATTTGACACATACCATCCGTAACGATTTAACAACTTAAATAAACGTATTGTACGGGATTCTTCAGAGGCATCACTTTCAACGATCTCATAAAGTTCTTGGACGAATGAAGGTTTCAACTTAATGCTACTTATATTAACAAACAATTCTGTTTGTTTATTCAATAGGGACACAACGTCGACATTAGACATAACCTTGGATTCATTAGCTTTCGTATAATTATTATTCATGATAAGGGCTCCTACATTGACGGGGACTTTATTTTTACTGTACATTCGAGTACTACCCAAATGTTTAAACGTTTTAATATTTTTACGATAGTAATCAATGAGAGGTTTTGGAAAATATTCGACTCTCTGATGCGACTTTTCGTAGATAACTGGCGACAAAGTTCCCATCTTAAAGAAACCCGTGCTATAGTCGATGAGAAGACCTTTGAAAAATCTTCTCATCAATGTTTCGGTTGGTGTCATTATCGTTCCAACGAATAATGTGTATTCTCGATCAGCGAATGCTAGGTTGTACGATACATCGATCGCCTGGCACAATGGTGTCTCTAAGGATGTAGTAATGAATGGTGGTGCATCCTTTGATAAATTGCAGGATCTTACTGATACAACATGCGAACTTAAACTCAAGTTCTTAACATTTTCCAGATAATTCAGAAATTGGCCAACAGTATTATTTTGAAATTTAGCGATATTCAAATACAAAACCGATTCTATTTCCGCCGCTTCCAAATCAAAAATAGATAGCTTACAAATCTGCGTCGGAGGAAACAAACAGTTTTCAGAAGATTCAGCAGTTGCGATACCTAAAACAAAAAAAAAAAACATAGCGATTATAGAATATAATATATATATGTGTATGAACATTAACATTAATTAATTAGATTCAACGTAAATCACTCTATACCATTTTATTCAGGTAATATTATTAAATTTATACAAAATTCCATTAACTACTCACCTTTTGAAAAGAGAAGAAAAACCATGAATATGGAGGAGATATGTATCAATGCCATTTTGGCATTAAGTCTGTTTCCGCACTGATTCTTGAATAGTCTTTCGGAACTACTTAGTCCAGTCGCGTGTCCAAATCGTACTGAGTTCTGTTCTGCCAAATGTTCGCTAGTATATGCAAAATATTTAAAATTCTTGTGCTATCTATTTATAGCATATTTTTATTTCAGTCATCCAAACATAAAAAGAAACATATAATTCTGGAAAATACCAAACTTATAGCTTCTATGATTATATTTTGACAGTTTTGATTTTCCACTCGATTGACCGAAATCTGTAGAGATGAATCTGAAGTTCCATTGTTATCTGTAAAGTTTAAAAACTGTACGTCATGGTATGGGGATGTGTTAATCAACGGAATAATAATCTAGGAGTATTATTTCGCCATCTATCCTACTATATATACAGTTCTTGAAAGTACATATTCCTTGACACCCAAAACACATAAAAGAGTAAACTCAATAGTAACACACTAGGTAATATTCCAAAGAAAACATATTTTTATTTCAAAATTGAAAATCCAAAATGAAACAAAATAAGCAGTTTGTTCGTTCACAAATATATAGATATTTTAAGAGATTTTAAAGATATTTCAACTAGTTTTAAAGCGATTTCTTGTATGTGTTCCATATGCCTTCCACATACTCATTCATATCTATGTTGGGTTGCAGTTGGTAAGCGGGGGACTCGGGAAGTATAAGCAATTTTCTAACTGCAGCAAACAGATCTTCATTGTCCGGCAATAAAAATTGCAATGTGGGTACGATATTCTTCAATTCAATAACTCTCCAATTTTCATTGAATTGGACGCTTTCCATAAAAGATAGCATATCGATTTCCTGATCTACCGTAGACGTAATTCGTTCGTTACTGTCTATAGATGAGAGTAGACTTGCTGAACCAGAGTTCTGCTGAGGGGCAGCTTCCAAACTTCTATTATATGCTCTATAAGCCGTACTAAGTTTCACTTTTAAGCCAATAAACTCTGAACTTGGAATGGAAGCCATCGGTACGATATATGATTTAACAATATCCAATCGACCGCCGAGTACCAAGTGATTTGACACATACCATCCATAGCGATTTAGTAACTTGATCAAACTTTTTGTACGGTTTAATTCAATGGTATCGCTTTCTACGACGTCGTAAAGTTCTTCAATGAATGATGGATTCAAACCAACTTTTCTTTCATTAATGAACAATTCTGCATGTTTATTTAATAGAGACACAACGGCGCTTCTAGTTATGTCCGTTGATTTTCTATCTTTTGGATGTGCTTTCGAATATTTTTCATTCATGATAAGGGCTCCAACATCGACTTCTACTTCATTTGAACGGGACGATCTACGTTCAATCATTTTTTGATGGAAAGCAATGAGAGGCCTTGGAAAATATTCGACTCTCTGATGCGACTTTTCGTAGATAACTGGCGACAAAGTTCCCAGCTTAAAGAGACCCGTGATATCGTCTACGAGAAGACCTTTGAAAAATCTTCTCATCAATGTTTCGGTTGGTGTCATTATCGTTCCAACGAATAATGTGTATTCTCGATCAGCGAATGAATGATTATACCGTACATCAATCGCCTGGCACAATGGTGTCTCTAATGATGTGGTAATGAATGGTGGTGCATCCTTGGATAAATTGCAGGATCTTACTGATGCAACATGCGAACTTAAAGTCAAATTTTTAACCTTTTCCAGATAATCCAGAAATTGTCCAACAGTATTATTTTCCAATTTCGTTATATTTAAATATAGAACCGATTTTATTTCCACCTCTTCCAAATCAAAAATTGACAGCCTAAAAATCTGCGATGTTATAAATGAACACTGTTCAGAAGATTCAGCAGTTGCGATACCTAAAAACAAGATAAGAAACATGGAAGTTAATAAATATTATAGCATGTACACAATATTATTAAATTGGATTCATTATTTTATTATTATTATTAGATGGACAATTAATTATTACAACTACTCACCTTTTGAAAAGAGAAGAAAAACGATGAATATGGAGGAGATACGAATCAATGCCATTTTGGCATTATTTCTGTTTCCGCAGTGATTCTTGTATAGTCTTTCGGAACTACTTAGTCCAGTCGCGTGTCCAAATCGTACTGAGTTCTGTTAGCCAAATGTTCGCTAGTATATGCAAAATGTTTAAAATTCGCGTGTTATCTATTTATAGCATGTTTATATTCATGAAAAGCAACATATTCTTCTACTTTAACAGTTTTAATTAAGATGAAACTAAACAAAAACTATTGTTTTTGACATTCGTCTTGAATCGGTTTAATCATTTGATTAATTTTTAGCACAAAAAGTATATTTAATTTGTTAACTACACGCATAAGGCTAATAAACTAGGATTGCTGGCATAGTTCCTTGTCCAGTTTTTTGAGTAGACGCAGTTGCTCCACAATGCTGGTCGTGGAGGTGCCACCAATCACATTATATTTCTGCACATTAGCCCCATAATCCGCTACGCTGGCAATGTCCGAGCCAAATGCTGCACAAATCTGCTGCAGCTCACCCAGTGGGACCTCAGTGATGTCCACGCCGCGTTTTTCCGCTAGTGCTACGACGCGTCCAATGTGATGGTGCGCCTGTCGGAAGGGAACACCCTTCCTGACCAGATAATATGCCTAGAAATATAATAGATTTTTATTTAATATACTATATATTCAACACATTAGATCATTTTTATCAAAGCTTTTAATCTGATTCTAATTGTTTGATAAAATCTATAAAAATTATGTGTTGATTGATTTTGTATACAAATATAAAAGTTTTTAAAGAGATTCAAAAATAAAAAAATTTCTAACTATACTATTCCAATGTGTACTAACCCAATCTGTGGCCAATAAATCCGGACTTAAAGCCGATTCCAGTTGATGACGTTGTACTGTCAATGTTTGTATAACACCCAAGGCTACATCGAGACTCTGGGCTAGTTTATCGTAGGCCTGAAAGCAATATTGCTTATCGAATTGCAGATCCTTGTTATAGGTGGATGGAGTGCCCTTAAGGGTCATCATAATGCCAGTCAGATTCGATGTGATCAGCCCAGATATGCCACGTATTAGCTCCAGACTATCCGGATTCCTTTTCTGTGGCATTAAACTGCTGCCACTGACAAATGTGTCGGCCAATCGGATAAAGTCAAACTCCTTAGTGCTATAGATGATGAGATCTTCGGCCAGTCGAGATAAATGCAAACTGATCATAGAGCAGCAGTAGATAAAGTCCACTGAAAAGTAGTTCATAGTTTAATATAGATTAAATTTAAAATCTAATTTTAAACTTTTAAATTATTTTTAAATTATAACATTAATTTTAAATAAGTCGACTGATCATAGTCTGACATTAAAAAAATAAATAAAAATAAATAAATAAATAAAAAGGAGTAAAAGAAAATACAGTAAGTAGACTGTAAAACACTCTGTATTTATTTGAAATAATTTGATAGAATTTTTAGGCATACAAAACCCAATTGGAACTGCATTTGGTTGAATTATAGAAAATCTAATCAGCTACATAGTTTGTAAGTTGTAATCGCTGAAAAAACCACAAAGTTTTCTAGATTATAAGTTACTATGGCAGCTAAAAGATAGACTCATTAGATTTTTAATAAAAACAATACGGTATAAAAGATTATATAAAATAAAGATCAAGTAAGTTCTGTTTGAGATAGGTACTTCTTTTTTCAGTTAGAATAATGTTTTCTATATGAAATACATGCATTCGATCGATCGATGCTATAGATAAATACAATATACTAGTCTCATTTTAAACACAACTTGTTCTGGTTGTTAAAAATATTGTTAAGTACACGATATTATGCTGAGATATGGGTTGTATATCTTAAAAGATTAAAAAATTATCTGTAAGATCACTTAAAATTTTGATAGACATATAAAACAAGATAAGAGATACAAATCTTATGAGTTTCATAGAGTCTCTGAGTGCTAAATGTCCTATATCACTAAGTCCAAAGATATATATTATATATCCTAAATACTATCTAAGTACAAGTCTTGAAAACTTACCCACAAAATCGCGATCTCCCACCGCATGCATGCTATTGGCAGTAACTGCCGTGAATCCCAGACGTTCGGCGAGCCAGATCCGATCGATTCCAAGAGGATTGCCGGCAAGAGCGCCACTGCCCAGAGGCAGCACATTGGAGCGATCTCGCAGCTCGGCGAGACGCAGACAATCCTCGCGAAGAGCAAAGGCGTGAGAGAGAAGCCAGTGGGAGAATTGAACGGGTTGAGCACGTTGAAGATGTGTATAGCCTGGCATTAGGATGCCCAAGTGAGTCTTGGCCTGCTCGGCCATGGACTTGATAAGCAGACGCAAACGGCCCAATGTCTCGCGTATGCCCTTGCGAAGCCACAATTTCATATCGGTGATCACCTGATCATTGCGACTGCGTCCCGTGTGCAGACGCTGTCCCAATTCTCCGGTGATCTTCACCAGCAGACGTTCATTGACGGTATGCACATCCTCATCGCTGGGCAGAAATACGACCAGACGTTCGATCCAATCGTAGCGTATCAATTCCAGACTCTTCGCCAGCTTATCACACTCATCGTCCTTGAGATGACCTGCTCGATGCAGTGCCTCCGCATAGGCTTTACTCGCATCCAAATCATCCGCATAGAGACGGGCATCGTAGGGTAAACTATTGTTTAATGCCATTAGCGACTCACTCGGTTTCTCACTGAATCTTCCACCCCAAAGCTGATAGCTTTGTGTTTTATTTTCCATCTGATTTTCCTGCTCTTTGTCCGCTTCCATTGCGTTCGATGCGATGCGATGCGCTGCTCTTCGCTGCTGATTGTGTACTAAATGTCAGCTGTTTCTATTGTTGACTTTTATAAATATATTAATTGTAATATAGTACATATGTATGTATGTATAACTTTGATTTTATTACCACTAGCTGCTTTATATAATCGCCTTATCTTTCAAAATTATACGTTACTATTTCATGCGATCCCTTCCTCTCCCTCTCTCTCGTTGGGGTCAGGGAAAAGCCAAAGTGCTATGCGGTTTCACTGATTACAATACGATATGAAAAACTTCTTTAAAGTTTACATAGAAATATAGAAAAGAAAATTAATCAAAAAATACATAAAAAAGTATTTAAAAGATCTATATTAAAATTATACGAAAATATTGTAATAAACTGTATTTAAAAGTAAACTTATGATAAAATAAAGTATATAATGATAGTCATTACTAACGCACATCTAGTAATTTATTCACTTTGTATTATAAAATACATACAATAACTATGTATACATAATTGAAATTCGTTAAACCCAAGTAGAACTATTAGTAGAACCTCACAATTTAGGTTTCTTAAGTTTTCTGAATTCAACTGCAATTTGACTTTGAAATTGTGCTGTTGACTTGGTCTTAAAATACTAAACAAAAAACAAACAATTACGAATACAAATACAAATAGATCGCGTTATCAGCACTTTAAGTGTAGCCTCTGACGTTCAGTAGACGCGTCGCCAACAGATTAGAGTTTTTTTGGGTTTTTGGTTTTGTTTTGTGATAAGCGAGCAACTGACAAGACGATCTATTTTAGATCCTCCAAAAAGAGCTTGTTCAGTTCACAGCAGAGACGATGCAGAGGCAGACCCATTACAGTGTAAAAATCGCCATCAATGCGAGGAATCATAGCACCGCCAGGACCACTAACACCATAGGCACCCGCCTTGTCACTAGAGCAGACAGGAAGACAGTTAAAAGAGCACTTAATACAGTTTAGATACAACTACGCACAGTGGATCACCGCTGTCCACGTAACTCTGAATTTGCTGCGCTGTCAGCTGGCCGAAATATACATCAGCGGTATCCGTAAATTGTCGCACGCCGTTGGCATGTTTGAGTACAACGCCCGTAAACACACGATTGCAGGCACCGGAGAGACTAAAAATAGTTTAAATTTAGTGGAATTTGCTTGTTGGCACAGACGGGTGGAAAAAGCTCACTTGGTCAGCATGCGAACTGCATCGGCAGCATCTGTTGGCTTGCCGTAGATCTCCTTTCCCAGGGTGACCATTGTGTCGGCAGCTATTACAATCAGTTGCCTCTCATCCCCTGCGCTGCTCAAGCGGCTGAACACCTCCTCCGCTTTGCCCAATGCCGTAGCCTCGATGAAATCAGTGAAATCCTTAAAGTCTGATGGATTCAGATTCTCCTCGAATGTGGATGGACACAGCTCTGCATTGAGGCCCTTAAAAACGTAGGAGTTGTTAGCAGGAACTTCATTTGTTGTTATTTTGTTTTTAGCATTTCACGTAACAACAAACAAAACTTACCAGTGTTTTCACCAGTTCTTGCCGCCGTGGAGAACCACTGGCCAGCACTATGCGATAGTTGCCCAGCAAGTGTTTAATTGGCGCCAACATTGTTTGAATTCAAATCGCACTTAATCAATTAGTTCCCACTTTTAATATTTGTGAGCAGCGCGCGAAAAGCACAAAACAAACACATGTGTTTTTTGGGGCAATTAGGGATGCAAGAACAGATGAATTTGAAAATATCGATATAGCACGATATAAGCTCGAAAGCGGTGCAGCAGGCTTTTAAGGAATTAAGCATTTAAATAATAATAAGAAATTTTAGCACATTACAAAAAATATAATATTTTTTTAACCAATAGTTTAATAACAGTTGTTTATTTAATTGCTTTAACTTAAAACTTGATTTTAATTTCGATTTACACTTTGGCATGTAAGTTGAGCAGCATACTAAGCGCCATACAAATGTAATGTCGATAAGAAATCGTTTGACCGCCACAAATAAATCGAAAGGCAGCAGGCAAAACAACGCGAATTCATTCGGCACAACGCGATTCAGTTGCCGAAAAAGTTTTGTTGTGCAATTGCCGAAAAGAAACAATTAAAAGTGCGAAAAAAGAAACGTAAAACTATTTAAAAAGTTTTTGTTGCTGTTAAGCATTGAGTGGGAGAGTGAGCAGCTGCTGCCGCACTGCAGTGAATTAAAAATTGTGTGATTTTTGGTTCATAATTAAGCGCATAGAAACAAGCGTAAAATATCGAAATGAAGAAGCAGCATGAATTTTGCTAGTATTCGTGTGTGTGTGTGTATGGTCATGTGTGTGTGTGTGTGTGTATTAGCTAAGTGATATTTTTAATTTTAATTGTGCTTTATGCCGACGTCGCGACCGCCGCTGCTCGTTGTCAAATTAATTCCGCTGTGCCGAATAGTCAATAGCAGCAACAGCCGCAGCCGCAGCAACATTTACAGCTAAGCAGAGGCAGCGGCAGAGGCTCGTGTCTACGTGCGCGCAACAAAACAAACCAGAAGCAAGACAGCGTCGACGCCGACGCCGACGTCGACTTCAAACAGCAGCGAACGTCACCTTGAAGTGCCACTGGCCGCTGCCGCCGCCGTCGCAGTCACAAGGCGCGCACAAGTCTTTGCTGTCGGTTGTCGTTTTGGGCGTTTTGTTGCTTCCTTCATCGATAACAACAACAAACAGAACAGCAATCGCTTCTACTTCTCTGCTGCTTCTTCTTCTTCTTCGGCTGCTTGATTTGACCCGAGTTAGTGTCAAGGTTGGTAAAACCTAATTTTATATGTGATAATTTTAATTGTTAATTTACTAAAGTGTTTTATTAAGTTTGTTTACTTTCGTCGCAGACTTTTGAAATTTAGAATGTTGCTTTACAATAATTGTGGCGGCAATTAGGGATGCAATTAAAATCAATGCATCGATGCAATTTTAAGCAATCGATATAATACGAAACAGTCACATTAATAACTAATTAGTTTCTAAAACACGATAAATTCTTAATCTTATCCATAATCGTGCTTTTGCTTATAAATAGTTCCAAATTATTTTATAATTTTTATTTACAAAACCATGTATTTGATTTTTTTTATCGTCTTACATCGAGTATTTTCGAAAATCGATAACACATACATTGATTTATTTGCGTCTAGCGTCCTCTAGCGTCAACTAATGTAAATGTTGCGTGTAACGTTTCAACGCGGGTTGCCACAACACTTACAGCACTGGCTATTAAAAATATTCAAATAAAAATTACCAATTAATATGATAACTATTATTTTATTAGCTGAAAAGATAAATATAAAACCGAAATTTTACATTTAATTTGAATTAACAATTAGCAGTTTATTAACAATCTCTTAATCGAAACTGTCACCTATTAAATAAAGTGATTTGAATTTTTCTTAGTACATAGAAGTACAAAGTCTCAATATTAATGATTCAGCATTTTGATGATTTATAGAAACCGCAAGTTAATTACCTACAATTTAACATTAAAAAGAAAATTAAATTAATTACAGCTATTTATTTTTACTTTCTTAACGATTAGACCCTAAGCATGATAAATGAAACTATCGTAAATAAATAAATATGTATCAGAAATATGTGACTAATAGGTGATACATTGTAAATATGATTATATTAAAACATAAAGATTACGAACAGCCCCATTTATATATTATAAATAAATCGTGTAAATAGCCAATGTACAATTTATTTATAAACTAAATGTGTAACTTATAAAAGTTTATTCATTGCAAAATGCATTGAAGCTAAAGTAAATTTTTTATTTTGAGCTATTTAACTAGACTTTTACCAGTTCAAACAGCTTGAAATCAACTGTTAAATGCCAGTGCTGTATGACTGTCAAAACAGTGCAACTTTGACTGTCAAACTGCACGGTACAACAGTGCTGCAAACTCTTTAAAACCTAAACAAGCTTCTTCAACATTAAAAGAAGCTAAAAGTAGCTTTTATTAAAAATAAAATTTTTAAAATTTATAAACAGTTTATGTGTATTGTAATGTTTTCGAGGAATTTGTTGATTTTTAAAAGATGTAACTAGCATTTAAATATCTAGGTTGGCAACACTGACTAACAACTCTTTCGCACTCTCTCTCTCTCTGTTTGCAGTTTCATAGTCTGCACACGTACATCACGTGTTTAAGGTGACGGCCACATTGTAGCTGTGTGAATATCACGCGCTCGTACGAAACGCGCTCTCTTTAAATCGCCTCGCTCTCTCTCGCTCAGTGTAGTCGCCATGTTTTCGCTACAGCAGCTGATCAAAGCGACAGCGGCGGCGTCGTCGTCGGCTGGTAGCGGCGGCGTAGGCGGTGCCATAGATCTATACAAGTTCCTCAGGCAGCTAAGCAGCAGTGCGACCACACGCGGCGTGACGTCATTGGCAGCAAGTGAAACTACAGCAACTACAGCTACAGCTACAGCTACTACTACAAATACAACTGCAGCAGCAGCAGCAGCAATACCGAAGCAATCTAGTCAAGCGTCAACAGCTTCGAGCGAATCGTTGAGCGAATTCAACTTCAGTCACAATTCGCCTTCGAGCACGCACGGTTGCTGTTCGAGCGAATCGAAATCGGATTCGGCGCATGACGTGAATATATCAAAGCAATTTGTACGCAATCTATTGCAGCAGCGCAGTCATCAGGATATACAGCGATTTATACACACTCAACAACGCAGCAGCGGTGATAGCGCCAAATCATCACATCAGCAACCACAACAACAGCAAACAACCACAAAGTTTGCAATGTCCTCACTGGCCGCAGAGCCGCTACAGGCGGAGATTTCCACAAGCGAAACCAACTGCAGCAGCAGCAGCAACAACACAGATACAGCAGCAGCTGCTACAACTGCAACTGATGGTGCTTCCTGCCACGACACAGTCTCCAGCCCTGGCAAAAAGCCCTGCTTCAATACTGGACTCGCCGATATTCTGCAATTTATGGAGCTAATTGGCAACCTCAAGGTAGAGCAATCAAAACCAGTTTCTTATTCTAATTTTCTTCCATTCTTTCCATACGCTTCTTTGCATCGATTTTTCCCCCAGTCACAGGCACACTATATAGAAACAACCCCATGAAAACAGCTTTTTTAAGCTTCTTCTTCTTCTGCGATTTTGTTGTGATTCAACATTATTTTCGGTTGTTTTTGTTTTTTGTTTTTTTTTAATGCCTGTTATATGTTGTTTATTATATGGCCTGAGCAGTATTATCGCGTGACTCGTAGATTAGTTTTAGTTTTGTTTTTTTGGTGAATTGTGAAAGCGTCAGCGTTGAATTCAAAGGCGTAGGTGGAGGTGGATGTGGAGGTTTCAATGTCTATCGCAAGGTTTTTGTTTTCAATTTTTGATTTTGATTTTCAGTTTTTGACCGTCAAAGTTTTTTGAAAGTACTTGTTTTGAGCAAAGTATTGAAGTTATGCTTTCAGGAAAATATAGAAAATAATAGAATTTGTAATGCTATCTGTGAATCAGTAAAGAATCAGCGGTAAAGAAGATTTAAGGTAACTGTTTAAAAGTTATATATTTTTTTTTAACAAATATTGAAAATACTAAAATTTTTAATGGTTTAATATTTAGTTGCTTAAATTTGTGCATCAGTTTCAAGTTGAAATTAAAATTTATTATTATAAAGTTGCTTAAAAATCGTTAGAAAGTCTTGGAAATTATTCAAAAATTATTAGAAATTCACACAAAATTTGCAAAATAGAAAAGACTTTATATATAAAATACAATTTAAATAACTTTTTTAATTTATTAGATATTAAAGACAGCTAAGTAACTAATTAGGATTATTATTTTTGTAGAAATTAAGTATAATGTTCAAACTTAAACAATTCTCTTTTAATGTCCTCAAAACGATACTAAAAACATTATAAATTTTTAACGAAAACAAAGCAAAATTTCGTATTGTTTTGTTTTTATTTAAATTTTTATTTTGTTGATTTTCTACCTTGTGTTTGTACGCAGAAAAGTTCTCTATTTATTTATATATATTATATAGATATAGATATATATATATTTTTTTTTGTGTTCTCGACAAAAACAAACATTGTATAATGCTTGCGAAATCGCTGTTCGCTCTCAGAGAACTTTGTATAGTTGTTTGCCAAAAAGTGTTTGTATAGAATATTAAAATAGATATGTAGAATTATACAGACATTTGTTTTGGGGGTTTTTTCTATTAGCTTAGGCTTTTTAGCGAGAGTGCCACACGCCTGTTTAGAGAGCCTTTTTCCCTTCCCCCATTTCGTGCGCCTCACGTGTCTGTTCGCCTTTTTTTATTGAACCCAATCTAATCAGCATAATTGATAATTTCAATATGACGAATGACGTTGGTGCCATTTTGAAATATTAGTCGCATTTTGTTATCGAGTATTTCTGGCTTGTAATTCGAGCTAAAAAGCGATTTGGAAATTATCATTCCGCCCGATCGAACTTTGAGCTCAGTTTCTAATTGCATAAGTGCATAAGACTTAAACCGGATGCGATAAATACTAGAAACTAAAAACAGCCATAAGGCAAAGTTCCAAACTGCTCACGTGAGCACAAACAAATTATTTATGTATGTATTTGTCTTTTATTTTTAAAAATTTACTATATTTTAGCTTGGAATTATGATGCAGATAAAATACCAAATTTTTGCTCTGACGTTAGAGAAAGTTTTGCAAGGCAATTTGGCAAAAGTATCTATGTACAGCAATCTACTATATATACATATTCTATTGGCAAAATATATAGAGCGTAAAATAGATATAATGAACATATATATAAGAATATATCTTGTGACTTTGATCTTGGCCTTCAAAATGTATAAACTGCTGTTTCCACCTCTCACAAAGGGTGAAGGTCATTAGTTAACTGTGTCGTTGCTATTGACATAATCTTGCTAGAGCAAAAGAGAATGAGAGAAAGAGAAAAGAGAGAGAGACAGAAAGAAATGTAGCACAAAACATTTGGTTACTCAATACTCTTCTTTGTTTTCGTAATACAGCAAAAATTGCATTGTTATGTGCTAATGATGATTAGACACAAATGTTTTGCTGATTGTGCTGAATGAGTTTTGGCATTTTGAGTACTGTACTTTAGGAATTTTTTAAACAGGTAAAAAATTTGGAGATAAGAACTTATTTGTATATCGTATTCTATTATTTCCTTTCACTTTAATAAACCTCTCCTAAACGTTTATCTTAGGTTAAGGAAATACAAACAGAGACCTCTTTATAATATATATTTCTCTCTTCTCTTTTTCGGTTATAAATTTTTCTGATTATTGAATTTTAATTTAATTTATTCGGTTATTAATTTTTCTCTTCACTATCGGCTTTATAAGCTATCTCTAGTTTTTTTGTATCTATATTTCTCTGTCGGTTACCTCTATATTAACAGCTGTGTTTATTTTCTATAAAAAATCATGTTTACCTTAGCTTATCTAACATTTTACGACCCCTTTCCATATATCTGAATATCAATTCCACTTTTGTAGGATTGTATATAGTTAGTATACCATTTGGAAACACAGGTAATTAGAGTGTAGGTCATGTTATAACTAAGCATGAATATTATGAGCTCAATAATAAACATATGATTATGATGCTGAACTATTTTGACTGTGATAAGAAAGCTGTTTGATAAGCCCACAAAATTGCCTTGTATTACGTGACTTGCACTCGACTAAAGCACTGCAATTAAAGATAACTAATCAAACTGCCTGAGATAGAAGATAAACTCTGCACATGCCTCATTTATCTACATATACATTAAGTTCATTGTATGATTACAAATGTAATGCAAAATATTAATTAAAATAAATTACGTGGTCGAAAGAAAAGGTAACAGTGGGACATAGTGTTGGTAGCCATATCTTCTTTGGCTTGTTTAACGCTTGGGTCTGGGTATGGGTATGGGTCTATAAATATACACTTTATTGATCAAATAGCAACAGCCTACAGCCCTTGTTGGTTGGTTTAAGTTGAAGGCCCATGCCCAAGGCGGCGGGCAGTAGATGGAAGAGGATTACGGCCTTGGTGGTGACGATGTCGCCGTCAATGTTGTTTCTTCCTTCTGGTATAAATGTTTGTTTCTTTTTGTATTGATACAAAGTGGTTTGGGTTTGCTATGCAAATCAGAGAAAGTGGGGAAAAGCATCGAAAAGCATTATAATAAAGATATTTACAATAATTTTTAAAGTTGATAGAGATTTTGAAACTGGAAGAACTAGATAAATAAGATCTAGTGTTTACCAGGAGTTTTAGGATTGACTACAGAATTCTTATGCGCTTTGATAATCTCAAAGGTTTTGTAACTACTATAATAGATGTTGAAATTGGAAGAATTAAACTTCATATAGTATATATATAAGCTTGGTATATTTTGTGATTATAAATTAATTAATTCTGCTGCTTACAGCACACTAAACGCACTGGTTGGGTACTGCGGGATGTCAACGACTGTGAATCGATATCGGGACACATGTATCGCATGAGTATGCTTACCTTTTTGCTGGATGGCAGTGAGGGATTGAATCAGATACGTTGCATGGAACTGGCGTTGGTGCATGATCTGGCCGAGAGTCTGGTCGGGGATATTACACCGTTTTGCGGTGTGTCCAAGGACGACAAACAGGCCATGGAACTTAAGGCGATGGAGGATATTTGCAAGCTAATCGAGCCACGTGGCAAACGCATCATGGAGCTATTCGAGGTAAGTTATAGCGACAAACAACAAGATCGGCTAACTAATTAATTGTTTATTTTGTTATTTTTTAGGAATATGAAAACGCGCAGAGTCCAGAGTCGCGATTTGTTAAGGATTTGGATCGTTTGGATATGGTTATGCAAGCGTTTGAGTATGAGAAACGTGATAATTGCCTGCTTAAGCATCAGGAGTTCTTTGACTCCACGGAGGGCAAATTCAATCATCCGTTTGTTAAGAAACTGGTTAACGAAATCTATGAGCAACGCGATTTGTTGGCCAAGGCAAAGGGAGCTACGCCGCCGCCGACCATTGAAGTGCCTCGCATGGAACTGACGTCACCCCGAAAGCTAACCAATGGACATGGCAGTTCGAGTTGAGCATAGAAATGGAGCATACTTTGCTGGCATTGTAACTGTTTTAAGTTTTGAGATTTAGGTTAACACACACAGACACACATTCATACACACACACACACACGCACTCACACTCACACACAACTAGACACTTGCACTTAATTTATAAGCTAATCCAACTAACTAACAGAAGATTGTTAAGCCTACCTCGACACGCTCATAGCTAGAATTTATACTTATCATTTTAATTTATTGAACAATTATGTAATTTTCCTAATAACTATGAACACGACACGATAAACTGTGGTGTCATCACTTGTTAAACACCCCCTTTCCCCTTGCCCCTTAGTTCAATTGTATTTGTTTAAGTTTGTTAAAGTCCCTAGCTAAAAATACTTACATGTTTGAAGAAAGTGTACATAAACCTAAGTGAAAATTGTAGCTAATTTTAAAACGTATTGCAAAATATGTATATTTTAACTGTTGTTAGGTGCAAACAATTTTAATGCAAATCAAAGAAAACAACAAAAAAAAAAAAAAAAAAACAAAAACAAAAACGTAAATCAAATTGTGTATGTCAATTTCAGCAACTTATTTATTGATTTTCATAGCTTACACTATTTAATTAAATTTCCTATAACTTACTTTACTGTGAACAAAATGTCGTACTATAAAATTATAGCAAGAAATTAGACAAACAAATTAAAATAATAATAATAATATTAAAAGTCATGCTACAAAAGTGACCAAAAGACAACAGAAGATTGTTTTATTCGTGATGTTTGTGTGAAGCATTAGATTTATATTGAAGTAAAGCTGCGAAACAATTTTTTAATTGATTATAAAATTGAATGTTTTAACATATTGAATGTTAGCTAGTTAAAGTTGTTAGCTTAAAGAAATACTGTGCTTTTGTTTTTGTGTGGAAAATACTTACTTTTATAAGAAAAACTCTGGAAATCGTCAATTTTTAAGCAGACCTACGTAGCTTTTTCTTTAGTAATATAAATATTATAGTTTGATTGTTCAGAGAAATAAAATTTTATTGAAATAACCCACGAATAGGATACAAGCACAGTTTAAAATAGTTCGATGGCAGGCAGCGTTTTGTGTTTCGATGTTGTGCGCTATGTTTGTCATATACTCTGCAAATGTTTAAGAAATAGAGTATAGAAATAGTTTATATACATATAGTTGGAACTGTTAAACGACTTTGTAGCTAAAATGTTTCCTTAAATTTATACACACCTTCTATGACAATGAACTGATTGTCGCGCGTTGAAGTTTGATGTGAATGCTGCACATGCTTTTTGGCCTTATCTGAAATGTGCAACTAAAGTTAGTTGCTTGTATTAAGTTTAGACCCATTTCACTTACGATGTAATGTAATACTGCGTTCTGTCTCTCCGATTGCATTCTTGGCAATGCATTTGTATTCCCCAAAGTCACGTTTTGTCACCGGACGCAATGTGAGGCGCATCACAATGCGGTGCACGTTGTCCACCACCATGGACTCGTAGGTGCCACCTTGCAGCAGATCCTTATCCTTGATCCAGAAGTTAACCGATGCTGGCTGCGACTCACTAATGCATTCCAGCGTCAGTTTCTGGCCCAATCCAACATAAATGGTATCGTAACGTGTCCAGATGGTGGGTGCAACTGAAATATAACTCTAAGCAGTGATCTTTTGGTTATCTCTGTCTACTTACAATTGACCACCAGCATGACACGCTTGCTCACAGTTGGTGGCACTCCATTGGAGGCAATACAGAGATAGGCACCCATGTGTACACGTTGCACCTGCCACAGCGTCAGATTCTGTCCCTCCAAGCTGTACACCTCACGTTCCTCCTCCACTTCTGGCTGTTCCCCCTCGGGCATTAGAAAGATTGGTGCATTCTCCTCACGTCGCCAGGTGATTGTGGGCATGGGTACACCCGTCGCACTACAGGTGAGTGTCACATTCTGTCCACTGGTCCGCACCACATCCTGACTGGTCTGGTAATCCACAATATCCGGCGGCACCACCACATCCAGATAACCCATTTGACTCTTCATGGGATCCGTATTTATTTGGCACATGTACCTGTGTAAGTTTTATTATTTTAGACTTAATAATCTATAGAAATTAAAATTCTGAAACTGTTACCCACCAGCCACGGTCCGATTCCTGTACATCACGAATGCGTAGCTGCCAAATGCGGTGTTCGGTGTGGAAAATGCCGATCCGATGATTTTTGGTAATCACATGATTCTGTATGCTCAATATGGTCTGAGTGTCGACCCGTAGCCAGGCAACCTTATAGCTAACCAGATCGTGAACAACGCACGTGAGTAGCGCATCGCGTCCCACGGGCACGGTTATATTGTTGATGGGACCACTGAATTTTGGATCCGCTGTAAATGTATGATGTTCGAGAACATTGCTAACGGGGTTATAGCTTCAAAAGTGGTTGACATTTACGACTCAACTCGTTAGGGTGTTAAATGAGGCACACACCTTATAAAGGTCTATGAGGGTGTTTATGGGGCGTTAAAATGCTATAATTTGACATTTGTCTTATATTGTTTAGGAAAATAGATAATTTCGTTTTCTAAACTTTATTGTACAGCTTATTATATACTAATAACAAATTATGAATAATTGAAGTTCTAGAAAACTTATAAAATACTAGTAAAATGTCTTTAAAAAGACATTTTTATTTAATTTCCAAATTATTTCAATTTATATTAAACTCATTATTAAAGTCGTAATTTATTAAGCAGCATTTTTCATTATTTAAATTCTTCTTTCTGGTTTTGGTATTAAAAATAATTTGAGGCATATTTTCATTTATTTTTTATACCCTCTGAGGGGTATATTGGGTTTGTCAGAAGTATGTAACAGGCAGAAGGAGGCGTGGCAGACCCCATAAAGTATATATATTCTTGATCAGCATCAACAGCCGAGTCGATATAGCCATGTCCGTCTGTCCGTCTGTCCGTATGAACAAACAGATCTCAGAGATGGTAAGAGCTACAAGTTCAAACTTGGTCAGTATCGATCACATATTTAGTCAGGCAATACAAGAATCTTTTTTTTTTTTGATGCCACGCCCCATTCGCCCACAATAAGCGAAAAACCAGACATACCTCGGAAAAAATACATGTTTTTTGCGAATATCTCGGTAACTATAATACCTAGGGACACTAATTTTGGCATGCAGGTTGCTATTTGCAATATAAATATAATGCCATCAAAATTTATTGGATGCCACGCCCCCTTCGCCCACAATTGCCTTGTAACTTTGCATGCCGCTGTCTCACTTATTTCTTAACGTATAGTGTTGTAACTTAGAATATACCTGCAGACAAATAATATCAAACGATTGTGAAAATTTCATTAAAATCGGACTATAATTAAAAAAGTTTCTTAAACAACGAAAATCGATACTTTCAAGCAACGAAAACGAAAAACGTGCGAGCGAGACAGACATACAAATATGTGTGCATGTTAAGTTCTTGCAGCAGCTACTCCAATTTGAACTCATATAATTGGAAACGAAGCTCAGAGGGTATTACACGGTCGGCATGCCCGACTGACAGTTTCTTTCTTGTTTTTTTATACCCTCTGAGGGGTATAATGGGTTTGTCAGAGGCGATTTGTATGTAACAGGCAGAAGGAGGCGTGGCAGACCCCATAAAGTATATATATTCTTGATCAGCATCAACAGCCGAGTCGATATAGCCATGTCCGTCTGTCCGTCTGTCTGTCCGTCTGTCCGTCTGTCCGTATGAACAAACAGATCTCAGAGATGGTAAGAGCTACATGTTCAAACTTGGTCAGTATCGATCACATATTTAGTCAGGCAATACAAGAATCTTTTTTTTTTTTGATGCCACGCCCCATTCGCCCACAATAAGCGAAAAACCAGACATACCTCGGAAAAAATACATGTTTTTGGCAAATATCTTGGTAACTATGGCACATAGGGTTACCAATTTTTGCATGTAGGTTGCTATTTGCAATATAAAGACAATGCCATCAAAATTTATTGGATGTCACGCCCCCTTCGCCCACAATTGCGTTGAAACTTCGAATGCCTCTGGCTCACTTATTTCTTAACGTATAGTGTTGTAACTTAGTATATATCTGCAGACAAAAAATATCAAACGATTGTGAAAATTTCATCAAAATCGGACCATAATTAAAAAAGTCTGTCAAACAACCAAAATCGTTACTTTCAAGCAAGGCATAACCACGTGCATTGCACTGAGCTGTGCACACAAGCAACGAAAACGAAAAACGTGCGAGCGAGATAGACATACAAATATGTGTGCATGTTAAGTTCTTGCAGCAGCTACTCCAATTTGAACTCATATAATTAGAAACGAAGCTCAGAGGGTATTACACGGTCGGCATGCCCGACTGACAATTTCTTTCTTGTTTTTGCCTACGTCTGTCATTTCTAATCCACAATTATGTAGTGTAATTATTTTGAAACATTTATGCGTCTGCAAAATGTCAACTGCAGACCAAACGGAAAATATTCAAAACTTTTACCAGATGCCCAGATGTGCTGGGGCAAAGATGACTTTTGGGGGTCTTATTTTTTTCGTAGAATATATTTTCACGCTCATAAATTTCAGTACATAAACATTACGCGTACTTAACAGCAAATAATCCAACAATTAGCAAAATTAGCTGCTTGGACAAGTTGACCCAAAGTCGACCCTATGCAAAAGCCTACAAATGATGAGCTGCACATAAATTGTTGTGGTTTTAAAGCCAAAGAATTGGATTATATCTAATGAGATTACTGAACAGAAAGAAAAAACAGACAAACCGCTTCTAAAAAACCCAAAAATATAAATAAAGAAGCAGTTCTTATATACATTTATTTTATGCTTAAAAAGTACTTTTATAATTAATTTTAAATAGATATTTACGATGTTAAAAATCACTAAAATGGGTCTTAACTGAATGAATGCTGTCAATTTGCATACAATTCTTGGAATATTCGTATTTTTTTTTCTTTTTTAATTTAGCCAACAAAGTTTATGCAACTTTGGTGTTCACATTTGTGGCTAACTGATAATTTTAGGGTTTCCTTTTGCTGCATTCAACTCGTTACGAAGGTCTCTAAATACTGGCGTCAACTTGCCGGCCATAACGGTAAACCATCACGCCCACAAAATGCGAACCGTAAAAGAAATCACATCACATGCCTAACAAGTAGCATGATTTTTGTGGCTCGCCGTCGTTTCACACACAGCAAATACCTAAATTACAATTATGACCAAATAATAACCCAAAAAAAAAACTGCAAAAAAATAGACCCAAACTAGAGAGAGAGAAAGAGACAGAGAGTGATGGAGGGAGAGGGAGAGAGAGAGAGCGTAAAGAGTCTCTAGTCAGTACCTGGAAAAATGTAAAAAAGGCGGCAAATGTGCGCTCTACCTTTTTATTTACCCATTTAGCCCTCTGATTGCCATTGCAGTGTAGGTGAGTGTGTGCGTCTGGGCCAACTAGCTTCAAGGGGGCCTATACCATGCTATATAGCCTATAATTTGCGATTATGTTTGGGTTCGGGCACAAAAAAGAACGTTTCTCGTTTCTGGCCAAAGACGCCATTGTTTAGGCCACATTGCCTGTTGTTGCTGTTGTTGTTGTTGTTGTTGATATTGCAATTTGGCCATTGCATGTTTGCATATTGAAACATTCCAACGTCTAAACAGTTTTTACCATATGAACTCATACAATAATACTACTTAAATAGTATATATACACATGTGTATGTGTACTATATGTCTGGCATTATTTGGTGGTTAACTTTATGACCAAAAGTTTTGCTTGATTACTAAATGTTTTGTTGCTCTGGCTTTTAACTCAATAAAAGAAACGTAACAATGAAAAGAAGTAATACTATTAATAGATAAATTATTTAATATTTTCAAAAATATTTTTTTAAAAGTTATTTAAAGTGTTTAGTAAAAAATAAACTGATTTTAATTTTATATACTCAAATTGATTTTCAATATGTAGAAAAAAAAATTAAATTAATTCAAAAATGAAACAAAAAGGATTTTAGTTAGAAATTTTTATTATTTTCTTGAAGATATTTTTGTATTTTATGCCTTTTATTATTTATTATTATAATAATAATATTTTGAACTTGTAATTCATTAGTTTTTACCAAATTTTAATATTGGTTTGGGATCTCTTTAGGCTTTTCTGGTTGTTTCCCAATTTTACGCAGCAAATCTAAAATCTATTTATTTTAAAACTGCATTTAGATCTTTAAAAAACGACTAAGTGTTAATATTATTAATTTTATTTTATTTTTTAAGATATTTTTAAGTTTTCTTTGATTCACTTTTTGCATAAACATCGAATGTGTCATGGCAGTTTTTTTTTTAAGTTTCCATTTTTAATTTTCTTACTTCCTGTATGATTTATCAAAGACAACAGTAGTAGTCACTGCAATTGGAAAGTCGCCCTATCTACTGTCAGACTCCCCTCAGCCCTCCCATACTCTGTGCTGTTTCACTCCATTCCCTTCGTAGCGGATTCAAGCTGCATGACTCCATCTCACACCGTTGAACTTGAAACGGAAAGTGAATGTCCTGTCTGTTAGACACTCCAACTGTCTGCCATTTGGCAAATGCAAGCAGAGAAATCGCACAACGAAATATGTCAGCACGCAATGTCTGCCAAAAGCACTGCAGTTGGTCTAAACATTCTACACCCCCTCGCACACTTTTAACACCCCAACAACAACAACAACAACAAAAGTACAATAACAAATATGAAATAAAACAACGAAAAATTCAAAAGTCTTTGCTAGACTATGAAAACCAGTTACTCTTATTTATGCAACGCTATAAAAGAGTGTTTAAAAGGTTATATAGCTAAAAATCTTCAAGCAGCTATAACTTAAGCTATATAAAAACGATCTTTACAGAATTAAGTAGCAGAAATTAAAACAGTAATAGGGTGTTTTGTCTAAAATTTGTTGTGGCTATAGAAAAATTTACAATTGTCTAATTAAAACATGTATTTAAAATACTTCTGATCTGCTTTAAGTAGCTTTAGTATGATCAGGAATAGGAATGATAGGCATTCTTAATTATATCAACAACGAAATTTTCAGCCAAAAAAGAAAAACACCATAGTGCCTTGGGAAATAGAAAAAACCTCGCTTTTCCCTTGTGTTTGTCTGCATCGGGATTCCCTTAAAATGCATAGAGTAGCTACAGTATCTCTTCCTTGCCTAACATGCGTCGATGAGTCTGCCAATATTTTGTTTATATTTGTTTATATTTTCAGTTTTTGACACATTGATATAAGTAACTATCTCTGATATATATATATATCAAAATTTTGGCGACAACAGTAAGTAAGATTGCATTGTTGTTTACTGTTTGTACTGTCTTCTGACTGCTCTCAAATGGGTTTGGGATTTTGGAGTAGGGTTGCAACCCCTACAAAAACGGAAGTCACTTTTCGCTGTTGCTTGGCCTCTTCCTCTACCATTTTGCTGTAATATTTTGGCCAGAGTTTATTCACTTAGGAAACCTTTGGACTTCCGCTTGTTAGTAGAGCCGGTGTTTTTTTTTCTCCTTTTAGCTATTTTTGGCTAGGTTGTTAGCACTTTTGGTAGCTATTTTGCACGCTAAACGTATTCAATTATCCAAACACCATAAACTTTCAAAAGCTGCATAACTTATAGTGGTTGGTTTATAGTTTATAACTAGCAGACTGTCTTTAAGGTAAGTTTTCAAAGTATTTAAGTATTTTATTTACAATTTTCTCGTTGCTTAAAATAAAATTTACAAAAATAAGCATTGAAATTGAGAATTGAAACCGTTTAAAAATATACTTAAATATTAAACAAAAAAATAATAGTTTTTGTTGCTTACTTTTTAAGAAAATATTGTAGTTAAATATATTTTTAATTTATATATATATAAGTCTATTTTAAAAAATACACAAATTTAATAGAAATTTCTGAAACAGTTTGTGATACATATTAAGTCTCATAATTTAAGTTTTAATACGTGAATTTGTTAATTACGTTAATTTTTCAAACTTAAATTCATATTTTTAGGCAAAACAACATAATAATAAATTATATTATGTTTTATTAAAAGATAAAATAATTAAAAAACACTTTTAAACCTAATTTAAATGTGTTTTAGCCTCATAACAATTTTGAGAAAAATTTAGAAAAAATAAAATCGGTTGGAAAATGCTTAAAAATTTGTAAGTAACAAAATTTGTAACACCTAAGTATTATTATCTAAATTAAAAACTTTATCACTTGATTCCTTAAACTTACAGTTATTCAATTCTGAAAAAGTTGCGATGCCAAGAAAGACAAATTGTAATATTAACAAAATGTGAACGAAACCCTTTTTCATATTCCACGCTGAGTTTCAACATTAACCGAAAATGGCAAATTGCAACTGCAAAACTAAAGTGCGAAGTATTTTTAAACTGAAGTTTTCTTTTGCGACACTTTCACTGCCCCAAAATGGCCAAAGAATTTCCGTCGCACTAACGCAGATTTATTTTTTCCGCTTTTCCGCCTAAAAAAGTTTTCCTTTCCGATTGCCACGTCTGCACACAATTGGAACTGGCCGCGAACTGCGAACTGCGAAACGCCGCTGATAATCAAGTGTCAAAATTCATATTCAAAATTCAAATGTTGCCAGGCGTTGACTCTGCCACTGCCACTGCCACTGGCGCTGCGCATGTGTCTTGCGTATTGCCAAACTGCTGCCTCAGGCAGCCTGCAGGGCTGTTGGACTTTGTGGGTGGTATGTTGTGTGTGTGGCATGCAACTAACTGCTGCTGGGCAGTCGCCAAGGTGCCTGTGCCGGCTGTGTCTCCCGCTCCCACTCCCGCTCCTGCTGCTGTTACTGCTGCTTCAGGACTGGCCTCAGGTAGGAAATAGTAAATGTTTCATTCATAAAGTGCAGAGCGTAACATTTTCATATGCACGTGTCGCGTTCTATTCGCACTATAGAAAGCGTCTATATGTGCATAGATGTTGCTATTGCAACACCCGTTATATTTTAGGTTAACAACAAGGCTGTCATGACTGCAGAACGAGATTAGTTATATGTCTGCTTAATCAAAACACATAAAATATTTTATTGACAGGAGAAAAGCAAACTTTAAATACTTCAAAATTGGTTACAATCTTAAAAATTTTATAAATCATTGATGCTAACTGGCTTTATATTAAATTTTTCTTCTCAAATCTTAACAGCTTCTTGTACCATATAGTCCTATCTAACCTTTATCTCTCAGCTACTTTTTCTTTACGGGTATTTCATAGCAAACCCTTCAAAATTAAGTTATTCTGTTATTGTTGCAAATTCTGATTGAGTTTTCAGCAAACTTCTAGCGAGTGCCGACTATTTGCCACCTGAGAAAACTCTTCAGACAACTCTTCTGTGGCAACTCTCCCTTTCGGTGGTTACCCATTTCTGTGTGTAATTAAGACGGCAGCATTTCCACACAACAAATTTGAGTTGAGGTTTTTCCTCATATCTTTTGTTTACGCATTGCTTTTACTTTTTGTGCCACACATGCAGTTTTCATCTTTATGTTAGCGTGTGTGTCCTGTCAGCGCCCCTTATGAGTATAGTAAGTACTTTATAAGCTTTATTATTTGCGCACAATTAGCGCTTTTTCAATCACAAATCAAGTCTTATTGTTGTTGCTCAATTTATGCTTCTGTTGCACTAAGAAAGTTGTGCTTAAAAGTTGTTGAACCTATAATTAATATAGGTAATTATGTTGGGTCTTCATTCATGTATATTAGCAGTTAAATATTTAAATTCTTGGTATTTTTAATGTAATAAATAGTGGTTTTAGCTTTGAACTTTGTAACTTTTTATAGTTGATTAACGAGTTATATTATTATTATTATTTAAAATCAAAATATATTCTCCACTTATATTTTTTATATGTCAATTTAGGCGTCAAAATGAAAGGATATATTATTTTCTATATACTTATCTTTAATTTAAATTTTACAAATATGTTTTGCACTTTTAAATGTTATAATTTATTATGAACTCCAAAAGTCTTCTACATTTAGAAGAGTTGAACATTTTTTGGTGCTTGCATCTACTAAAAAGTTCAATGTTCTAGCTCTTCGAGTTTTCCAAGTCTTGAACCCTTTGCAGCTTTTTCGAACAGCCAGCATTGTGGGCAACCACCATTTTCGGTTCAATAATATTCCATGTAATAAAATTACAATTGAATATATTAAATTAAATTAAAAATAAAATAAAAATAACTGATGCAGCTACAAAAATTGTATTCAATAAAAATGTAATATTTAATCAATGATAAGTTATGTTGAGTTGCGATTTATATAAAAGCAAAGCAGAATTATCTTTTTCCATAGTAAAATGATTTCTAAAATTATAAATTATATGCTACTTACCATTTAGATACAATCAAATCTATTATAGTTTAAAGTTTGTCAAATTAAATTGAAATTTTGAAACAGAATCCAGTGAAAGTGGCAGTCATTAGAGCATGTGTAGATAATTTGATTTTATGTGATTGCATGTTCGTGTTCATATTTGTTTGTGCAAAATTAATATAATTACACGATACTTAATTATAAAACCAAAAAACACAAAAACGTTTAATTAAATCAATGGAAAATCTCATTAGATATTTATACAAGCACGAATATCGCACACAAACAGGCACTTGTAACCAGTATGAATACATGAATACACTCGACTTTTTGGGGACTCACACAGTTGCTGTTGTTGTTGTTGTTTTTATTTGCACAACATCAACAATAGCAACAGCAACAACAACTAAGTACAATACAATAAACATTAATGCTTAAACACAGACAAATAAACATAAACATTTATGTCAATAAAATGAACTGATGCTTGACCCGGTCGGTCAGATAAAGCGGCTGTCTGATTCAAGCGAAACGGCTAACACACACACACACACACATATACACATTAGAACGTGCCAAAAGGTTGGCAACATTTTAGTTAGTTGCCTGTTCAAGTCCTGTGTTTTTGTCCTTCCATGTCCTTTTGCAACGTCTTTGTCGAATGCTGTCAAGCATCTAAATATTTTTACTCAAAGGCTGCATTCACACGCACGAATGCCCAGATCTACACAATCTACACAGTCTATATAGCCAACAGCAGCAGCAGCAGCAGCAACAGCAGGTGTTGACCAACATCTACGATTCGATTTGAACACTTCTCCATCTCCATTTGCTAATGGTTGGTGTAAATGCTCAATGGCCACAGCTAGTGTTGCTGCTCTTGCTGTTGCTGTTTTTGGGCCTAATTGAGTTTGCATATGGTTTGCTTTGTACAATTAGATTAGCAGCTACAAAATTTTGAACTTTGGACCTTTGGGCCTAATCTGATTGTAGATACATGCACATATACACACATATTTGTTTACGCACATCTAGCCAATCAAAAACTCAGTCACATTCGAAGTTAGTTATACTAAACATTTTGTTGCTTTACTTTAAGTAAAAAAAATTAGTTAAAAGTGCATGAATAGCAATGCATTTCATTGATTAAATTCTGCTTAAATTCAATATAAATGAAATTTATTAGTAAATATTTATGCTGTTCTTGTTAATCTATTGAAATAAATTTTCCATTAAATATATATAATGAAGTACATATTTTTTAAGCAGCCGTGCAAAAAATGAATCCAATTTGTAGTTTCATTAACACAAATAATTACTTTTAAATTAATTCAGCGCAAACAATTGTGAAAACGAAGTGAAAGTTTTTCCTTTTTTTCCTTTTTTTTTGCATTTTCTTTGTTCGTTTGTTTTGGCACAATTTGTTGGTAATGTTGCTTAAATATTGTAAATGAATGCATTAACAAATAAATTTAAATTAATTAGTGAAATTGTTTGTGGCACAAAACACAAATAGTTTGCGGTTAAGCGAATAAACTCGGAAATTCGTATGCAAATACGATGGGTGCATTCGAATAAATAATGAGTTTCATATGGCAATTGACTATATTTTTGCATTCAATGGCCATTCTCAATTTGTTTCATTAAATATACTTAAATCTTATTAATTAAAAGCAGCGATTTAAATTATATATTTAAGTTATTTATTTATACTGAACAAAAAAGTAAACTCTTTCGAATATTTTTAAATTTTCTACTGATCATTTTTGATCCTTGACTTTCCTTTAACTTTGTAAAATATTGAACATAAATCGAAAAATATTTTTGTATATTGATATTCACGCAAACATTCACTCACAAACACACATGCAAACACTTCAATAAATACTGAAATAATTATGAATCTAGGCAAATATTTCATAATTCTGCTGCTGCTGCTGCTGTTGCTCCAGTTCCCCAATTGCAACTGTTCCCTGGTGGCAGAAAGCAACAGCAAATGTGGAAAATTTTTCATTTCAACACGAACAAAATTGCATTTTTAAATACATGAGGGAGAGTGCGGGGGTGCATACAAAAAGTGTTTTCACTAATAAATAAAAGGAGAAAATAATAAATGTGCCATAGCAAAAACTAAACAAATGCACAGAATACCAATGCCAAGCAGCAGCAGCAACAGTAACAACAACAACAATAAGCAGCAGCAACAGTAAAACCAAAAAATATTTAAAAAAGCTTTTAAGTGTTATTGATAGTTGAGCTGAGTTTTCCTCACTTCCCCACTTCTCTCTATTGCAATGTATTTTGTTTCATTTTTCCTGTTTTTTGCTCTAACGTTTTTTTTCCGCATTTGTTTTCCTCTTGATCTGTTCCTGCGCCATTGCTGTTGACGTTGTTGCTGTTTGGGGGAAAGGGCTTCCGGTTATTTAAATGCTAACAAATACAAATTGTTGGCCGTTTGCCGTTTGCCGGACAGCGCACTCAACAGTTGTTTGGTTCTCGTTCTCGTTATCGTTGTAGTACTCTACGGTTTGGTTTACTCTGGTCTGGTCTGGTCTGGTTTAGTTTAGTTCTCCTCGAATTGGGCTTTCACTCTTCATCTGTTTTGCCAGACACATTTCGCATATTTTTGGATTATATTTCAATTGTTGCTCTCGGGTTTGCCGTTGTTATGGATCCAAATACTTGAGTTTTTAATGGTTGTTTGCAATTCTGTTGATTGCATGGAAGTAAGGTAATATTTTTATTTGCTCGAATGTTTTGCAAAAAAATATTTGAAGTAAATTGATGTATATTTTGTATATTTTATATAATATTATATATTGCTTCTACCTTTATTAATCAACATACAGTCATTTTCGTAGCAATTATATAAAAGAGAAACATTATGACGGTTTTCACATCATATTATTATTAATTTATATTGGAATATGTTGGAGAAATAGTTTATTATGATTTGCTTCAATTTAGTAATACAGACTGTATGTATTTTTTAATGCAAAATGTTTGTAAAATAACATTTTACTTAATTTTTGAAACCTTTTTCCTATGTTTTCTAAACGTTTTTGACCTATTTTTGTTGCTGTTCGGTTTGTTTTATATAACAATTAGTTGTAATTTTTTTAATTGTTTTGCTATGCTTAAAGTTTATTTTATTTCTTTTAGTTTTGATTAATATAATATTTATTTTTATAGATTTTTTTATTCACTTTTTACCTATTTGGCAGCTTGAAAAATTTGACATTCTCTTGCTGTAGAGTATTCAATGCTCTACATTTCTCACCATTCGATTGTAGTGCAGCTTATACCACTATGTTAATTCATAGACAAGCACTTGGTTAACACAACAACAACAATTGGAACGCTTTTCGGAACACGCTTTCACGACATATCAGGAAACCCGGACAAAACCCAGCGATGAGTGCATATTTTGTGTGCTCGATATTCGCAACTGAATTTATTGTTTTCGTTTTGTTTGTTGTACACAACAACATTTTTTTGTATATTGTTTGGCACTTTGTTTTGAACACATTGTGGTCCATTGTTTTTATCAACATGCCGACGGAAGTCCCAACTATTCTGTACTGGACACCAGCGGCAGTCAAAGTGGCATATTCAATATTCAATATTCGATATTCTATGTATGCAATATGGTCACGTTTTGTCGGTGTGCATAGCAAATGTTTTGCTAAAAAAGTGCTTATATAATCATTTTTTTTTGTTTTGTCATACAAGTTGTGTCGTTGAACCATTCTAAGGAAACATAACATTTGACCCACTTGCATGTTTAACTTGCACCTCGAGGTCCTTGAATTATGCACATTATTGCAACTACTCTGGCAGTCAAGTGAGGCGTTTGCATAATGCCACACACAATGTGCGTGGGTGCGTTTTTATGTGTGTGTGAGTGTCACAACAAGTGTCAAGAATGCGGCAGCAAAAGAAATGCGTTGCATACTTTAAGGCGCTTAAATGCTCAGCAAAAGCCAGTCACATTTGTGCCATAAATAAACTGGCATATGCAACAACTCGGCAGCGGCTCTAATACAGTTACATCTGCTACTGCTGTTGCACGTTGAAGTGTCTGCTGAAGTGCGCGGCAGCAGTTGCAGCGTCCTTCGCGTGTGGCAAGATAAATCTCAACAACTTTTTATGCATTTCTTTTTACATATTTCCTTTGTGTGTGTGTGTTGTCGTGTGGCTTGACAAAAGTCGACAACATAAGCCAAGCCAAGACTTTTAAAAACTGCAAAGTCAAGCAAATGCACCAAAAAACGTATGCAAACTTTATACTCTGCACCTACACTGACAAAAAAAACATTAGCTAGATAGAATAAGAAAGTGCTTTACAACCACCTATTAAGATATAAAACAGCTATCGTATAACAAAGTTTTAAAAGAGGTGCTTAAAATGATATTCTACTCGATAATAGCTTCAGTTTTGGAAAAGTTATCGTAGTTAAAAATTTGAATAGCGCTGCAAGCGGGACTGCAACTGCCCATAACAAGCTAAAAAATCATTTCCGGCCGCATAAAGTGCATATATTTTTAACCTCCTCCAAATTTCTAAACAATTGTAATAGTTATTGGAAAGAAAATAAAAGTAAAATGGAGATGAAATGCTATTCCACTTAATATTAACGTCAGCTTTTACAAAATTAATGTAATAAGCCCAATATTTATACCCTCCAGATGGTATAAAACTGCTGATAACGGAACTTCAACTGTTCATAACAAGCTAAAAACTCTTTTCCGACCCTATAAAGTATATATATTCTTAGCCTACATAAAATTTCGAATCGATTGAAACCGACTTTGAAACACAAAATTTAAAAAAAACTTTTATTCAATTTTTTTAAAAAATGTCAAGGGGTAGGTATGCAAAATTTTGAAAAAAATAATAAAATGTTAAAAATACTTAAATTTTAGATGCAGATGAATTAATGTGTTGGAAATACACTGTGTAAAATGCTATTCCGCTCGCCAATCGCTGCAGTTTTGGCAAAGTTATCGTAATTTAAAGTTATAGAAATTGTGATATCGGGACTTCAAGATCAAAAATATAATTTTAAAACAGTTGTTTCTATATAGTAGAGATGCAGTCAGAAAGTTTCGAGTCCTTGATTAGCTTGAATAACAGCTTCCATATGCGTTTGTAATACGTCCAACAGACTCATTTAGCAGCCAAACAAACATCGAGCATACGCCTCGTTGACCTCATTTTTCACCAAAGTGTTTGGCGCTGCATTCTCTCTGTACTGTGTTTTTTTTTTCGAATTTTTTTTCAGAGATTTTTGCTTTTGTTTCAGTTCTGTTTCAGTTTCTACTTTAGTTATTGGCATTTTGGTTTGCTACTGCGACTGTCGCATGCCCTGCTTATTGTCCTGTCTGTTTTTCGTCCTTTGTGTACAGGTGTGCGTGTGTGTTTGTGTGTGGTATGTGTGTGGGTATGTGTGTTAACATTTACAGTCTACTTTGTTGCCTGTCGCTTTTTGTTTATGTTTCGAAAATGAATGCTTTGTGTGAATGCTCTTTTCGCTGGTTTCGCTCTTCACTGTCAACTGGAAAGTTCCAGTTAACTTAAGAGAGTTTGCCTCATGCTCTCTTACCAATGTTGTTTGCCATTGGCAGTCGTAAGTGTGTCTTTGAAATACTTTTCTCTCTTCAGATTGGCAGTCGCTTAACTTAGCTGCGAACTGTTTTAAAATTTGCTGGACTTATATTAAATTAAATTTTGTTATGTATATTTGTTACTTGTAGAAATAAATATAACAAAAAGTTTTATAAATTGCTGAAATCGTTTTAATAGGATTTCATTTTTACGTATTTATTCAAGCAATTAAAAACTAAGTAAATAAAATTTCCATTGGTAAATGTTTTCGTGTTGTTGTTTCAGCAGAAACTTTGGAGTTTACTAAATAAAATTGTTTAAAATCTTATAGAAATATTTATGTTATCAACTGCAGAAATCCGCTTTAAATAATAAGAATTGTTGCTTCTACTAACTTGTTATCTCTATCTTAAATTTCCAACTGAAATGCTGAAAGCTTAAAGAAATTGTGAGTGCAACTTAACAGAAATCCACTAAAAGGATTTAGAGTTAAACAAACTATAGACACAATTAGGCAAGCACTAAAATAGATGTTTCTAAAAGTGTGCCATTATTTAAGTGCTTTATACAGTGCTGTTTTTCTTAATTCTATTAAGTTTAGTTTGTGCCTGTTGGGCCAAAACAACAGCTGCCTGGTTGAGATGAGTTGTTGACAGGCTGCAGCTGCAACTGAAACAAGTCCGATATGCTGCCATATATACATATATATATTTATACATGCTATATTCATACACATTGAGAGCATCGCTCACAAGATAATTGCCAAAAGTTGTTACACCAAAAACGAAAAAAAAAACTTTTGACCAACATTTTTGCAGCTAGTCAAAAAGTTTGACCCTTGGGTCAAGCTGTGTCCTGCCCACCAAAAAAAAAAAAACGAAAAATCCAGCAATACAGCAGCAACAAAATGAAAAGTTTGCTAAACATTTTATTCTATCTAATTGAGTGTGTTTAAAGTTTAAAGTATGCCAAAGTTTGTTCAACAAAAAGTTGCCGATTTAAGCCAAGTGAGCGATTGTATCTTTATAAAGCCAATAATGCTCACAAACTGTTGCACACTCTGCTCATTATTATTGCTGTTATAATTTTCTTTTTCATTATTATTATTATTGTTGGCTCGTTGTGCGTGGTACAGCGCGTTTGTTATTGTTATTTTGACTGACGCATTTTGATTGAGTTCTGGGAAATTTTTTAAATTTATTTTACACGTTCGCCAGTCGTCCGGAAATGAACAGTCGCATAAAAATGTCGACCACCTTCGTGCTATGCCAGTTTCCTGATGTATCAATAAAAAATGCGAGTGCTAAAATGTTTGTGTGTGAGTGGTTTTGTGCATTTGCACATGTATATGTAAGCACAAAATAATAAAGTAGCACAAATCTCAATTTCCGTCCATGCAGCTGGCGAATATCACATGCACGCGGCGTATACGCAATATGCATTTTAACCCTGTTGCAGTAGCCCATGTTGTTGTTGATGTTGTTGATATTTTGCAGTATGCAAATATAAAACCGTTCATTTTGTATCCACTGCGTTTTAAACTGTTTACATACTTGGCAGTTCAAAAATTTACTTTTTCCGTTTTAGTTATTAATGTATTTTAAGAATTTATTATAGTTTAATTTAAATGTTGAATTAATTTCACTTTAAAAACATTTCTTGTTTCAGTTGTAACACTTTTTTGACTTTGGCCACAAGCCGACATTGATAACAATTACTAGTTAACTCTAACAAACTTTGCATATGATTTTAAGCTTAACTGTAATTAAAGCTTCCTGCCAAGTGTAAGACAACAACACCAACACCTACAATAACAACAAAAACATGTAGAACAACAAATACCAAAACTGCAGCATAAACTTTGTTTTGCAACTCATAACTTTTACTTTGAGATCGAGCAAAGTGCAGGGAACAGTATCCAGGACTCGGGGTCACAATAGCCCAAAAGAGAAAAACTTTATAACACTCTGTACTTTTCTCTTTGTGCATGAGTGTGAGTATCAGTTTACATGTGTGTGTGTGTGTGAGGGTGTTAATAATAAACCAAATAAGTGCGAATTGTGTAATGTTTGAGAGTGATCGACTATGAGATAATGCGTAATCAGCTAAATGATTACTTGATTTAATTATAAAAAAATTAAAGAAAAAATGTTTTTATAATGCAGTTCTCTTCTTTATCTAGAGGACTTTTTTTTTGTAGTAACAATACATCTTTTGGGCAGATTTTGTAGGGTATCTTAACTAAAAACTTTACCACAAAAGCTAAAAAATTTTTGCTGTGCTTGCTGTAGTTGTTTTTAGACCCTGTAAGTTATCAAAATACAAGGGATAACAAAGTAAATCAACAACAATTGTTTAAAATTTCTCTTTTTTTTATAAACACTTATGCAACTTACTTGTATAAATACAGGGTCTTTTAACTGATACTTTTTTTTATTAGTTTATGTTGTTTTATTTGTTGCAGCTGCGATTCTTATGCAAAAGTGTTAAGCACGCGGTTTTCGGCACTAACGCCATATGTACTCCGACTTTTACTTTTGGTTTTTGGGTTTCAAAAGTTTTAAGAGCGAACTTTATGCTCTAATTTCCGAAAAGGAAAAATTAGCAAAGTATTTTGCGCCATTGCCATATCATAAACTGGAGCAGTCATATATGTATATATACTGTATATATAGCTTCGTCTTAGAATCATGTGTGTGAGAGTTTGCTCACAAAAGTCACATAAATTTGGAAATGACAGCAGCGTTTTACAGTTTTTCGAGGTCGTGTGGTAATAAAGTTTTTTTTTTCAGACACACTAAGAGTAAAGAGCAGATAAGAGGGATAAGAACGAGAGGCAGAGAGAGAAAGAGAGAGCAACAGCTGCTCAAAGCGACGCATGATGACAGGCCAAAGTGGCAGCTAGTTAGGCGTCTGGGGCAGCAGCAGCTGAAAACCAACTTGAACTGATGAGTGTGAAGGGGGGAATTAGGCGGGCAGAGGGGAGACACCCAGCTCATGACTCGTAAAATATGTTTATGTCTGTGTAGACTTAAGTTAGGCCTGGCCCAAAACTATATATGCACTCCAAATTGCTCTGTTGAGCTATTCTATGAAATTATGCAATGGGGATTATTTTAGTTAAATTGCCCGACTGCGTCGAGGGTCAGTCAGGACAAGACAAGACAGAATAACACACAGATGTAGCATCATGAGTGTGAAGCACAAATGGACATATTACTCGTATATGCCAACAATTTGAACTTTCTTAAGCTTAGCTCATGAAATTAAAGTAGCGCATAACCAAGGAATAGCAGCAAATAGTTAGGAGTTTAATAGAACTTTACGCATAATGAATTTTAATAAAATTATTGAATGATAATGATGATAATATATAAAAAACAAATGAATTAAATGATTAAAAATATATAAATAGTAACAAAAATACATAGAGAAATTATTCATTAAATTAAATTAAAAACATTTAAATAAATAACTAAATTAATAAACTTTTGATGATAACAAGTATGAATATAAGAGTATTTAAAAGTTTATCATAAATAAAATAATTTAAATATAATTATCTAATTTTAATATCAGAGAATTTAAAAAATGATTAGAAGTTTTTTAAATATAGTGTTTAACATCTCATTAATACAATAATTTTTACTTAAAATATCGTAAATATTAAAATAAATTTTTTTTAGTAGATTCTGCCTAGCTTGTAATTAAAATAACAAAAACTTGCATTGTTTTGCATTTAACCATATGTATGTAGGTGCATTTCAATACTTGTTTCAGTATGTGGGTGTGTGGAAAATTCCAACAGCAAAAGAAAACCCCAATACTGGGCAAACCACAACATATACAAAACTACACTACTACACACACAAACTACTTGTTATAAGTGAAACAAATCAAAATCATTGCCACAAACGAAATATGTTTAAAATAAATTAAACAATGTGCCAAAATGGAGACCGCATTACAAGCGAAATTCCCAACAACACAACATCGAGAAATGGCTGCAATATAAATTGTAATTAAATTGACACACATCAATACAATTCTTTACACCCCCACACCCCCCTTATAATCATTTTGGTACACAAACTTGATCCAAAATGTTTTTGCACTTTAATGATGGTGAAATGTCGAAAACAACCGCTGCACGGACAGTGGGTATTGACAATATTCATACTTGGTTAAAAACGTGAATTGTGGTCACTTGGCCATTAGAGCAATGGTCAATGGCAACTGCAAAAACTTAACCCCATTAACCTCTGAACCCCCAATCGATTGATTGTCCCTGCTGCAGTTGCATAGACTGTAATTGTTACTAGAATATCAGTTGTAAAGGAACAGAAATAATTATGCTGCAATCGATCGTTTTCAGCATTATGCCAGAGTAAATAGTTTAGGATTAGAAAATAAATAGACTTTTTTAACATTTATATAAAATAAGTTAAATAGTTTAGATCTGCTTTATCACTTTAACACCGCTTTTTATTCATACAAATGTATCTTCAACATTGTTTGTCTTTAAAAAGCTTTTAAGTAGCTTTTTAGCTACAAAACATTTGCTAAACTTTGTTAGTTAAATTCGCAGAATTCTGATTCAAGTTTCGCTTTGCGAAATTGACCTATTTAAGTTAATCCGAGGACAGGACTAATTAATGCAAATTAAGGGAACATGGCCAGCACACAAAAGTGGCAGCTAAAAACCGCGTATAAGATTTAAGGGATTTTAGAGCTGGGGGTTTTCCCCCGCGCGGCACTACACAACGAAATTGAGGCTTTCAACAAAACGACTCGTCGTACAACATAATTAGGCTTATGGCAGTGACTTTTATAGTCAAGTGCCACAACAGCCCTGCTACTTGCCACTTGTGCTTTCCCCAAACCCCACCCCACCCCTCCCAATCCACAACCCTGTCGCCCATTTGCGTGCGTCGCTAATTAGTGTAAAATGTTTCCTGTTATTTACCTTTTTCGGTTTTGGAACAAAACCAACGACGAGTCCTAAATGTTATACTATACTATACTATAGTACTATATAGCATTTTGTAGGCTGCTTTTAGCGAATGCTTACGGTATCAGTAACTGTTTCTGGTTACGGTGACGATTTTCATTCGTGTCGTCAGTGACGTGACCTGTTTTGGTAATAAATAAATAGTCGTATTTATTTTGCAGTTGTAATCAACACAATACAAAAACAAATGCCAAATCAGTGCTAATTAACTCGAAATGACTCCAGACCCCCGACCCAAACACATCAGACAGACAGACAGACTGCAGAACAGTGCTCGTATTGTGTAGTGTAGTGTCCTTGTCAGTTCATTGCTACTTAACATGCAGAACATCAGCTCTGTCAACTCAAATCAACTCAACTCGTCTCGGTGTTGCGCAAATTGCATTTTAAAATAAATTATAATGATTATTATGTTGCAAACAACAGATGTCAGCTCGACTACAGAATCGCGTCTGTCAGTTCAACTGAGTGTGGCACAAAAAAAAAAACAAAAACATTAAGCTATCTCTGTCTTTGGCATTCCAACTCTCTCTCTCACTCTCTCACTCCCCATTCGTATCCCTATATCTATCTCTATCCCTATCTCTTGCTCTATGGCAGAAATTTTGCAACTTTGCCACTTTGGCACTTTGGTCTTATGGGACAAGCATAAAAATGTTAACTGAACAACATTAACGCTAGCATTTTATGACGTTCAACTTAATATTGTTAAATCAGTGACGAGTTTATGAGGCGCTAAACGTAGCTAACAAAAGTAATTTGTCACAGCGATAAGCATTGGTATATATAATTTAATCTGATTCTCAAATCAACTCTGTTAATTATGTTATAAGATCTGGCTGATAAAAGTTACTGAGTGAAATTAAACTTAATATACTTTACTTATAATACCCTTTAAAGAAATTTGTTGGGCAAACGTAACGTATATTTGTGTATCATCGTATTCGACTGGAGACAAACAATACCAAATTATCTTGAAAATCGCATGAGGATCGGATTATAATTAAGAAAGTTATCATATATCGAAAAACGTAAATCTTGAGCAGATTTGCACTGAGTTCTGCTGCAGCGCTGCCATCACACAAACAAGTAAAAATTTTGTGCGAGCGAGACAGACATACAAACAGTTGTGCGTGTTAAGTTCTAGCAGCTCTTACTCTGATTTAAACATGTATAATTGGAAATGAAACTGATCCAGACGAGCCGAAATCTGTTTCAAAGTAATGTCAATTAAATTTTATATATATAGAAAATATATATAATATATAACATATAAATATATAATTTTAAACTTAATTCAAACGAATTGGTGCTATTTCTTTTTTATTGTGTATGCTGGGGAATTCATAATATTGATAAACAAATTTGAAATGTAGCCGTGACAAATAATTCGCATTGTCTTCTATACAATTCGTAAGCGATGTATAGTATCAAAAATAAAAGGTTATCAACTTGACCAGAGCTTATCAGCTATTCACAAATCGAAGAATAAGCTCTGATGACAATTTCAGAGCAAACAGACTATCAGTTCACATTGAATTGTATTGTGTACAAGTTTATAACCGTGTTCAGTGTCCAATAAAAATGCGGATCAACTTGACAGTTTTGCCGGTTTTATTGCTGTTTATGCATAAATGCTATGCAGGCTCTGTGGTTAGAAATACTTATTAGTTTGTGAGTGTAATGTTAGTATTGTAATCGAGTGATTTTCTTTACAGGAATGCTCATCGAATAGCATATACGACAGTCAGTGTTCAACCTATTGTTATCAGGTGGTGAAGCCGCTGCTTCAACATGCTGCGGACGCCCATCAAAAGCAGCTGAATTATTCGATATTAGAGAAAAAGTATAATAAACAAGTGCAACTAGTTAGTGAGTTGAATGTGGAAATAGCCAGGCTAAAAGGTTTTGAAAACGAATTGAACATTTATAGAGGTAACAATGTAACTCAAAGTGATTTGTTGGCATCATATAAAGCAGAGATAGATAAGTTAACTGCGGAAAATTTAAAAATGAAAGACATCGTCACGTCTTCGAGGAATTCTGCTGTTCAGAAACATAATGCATTGAATGGCAATCCAACGAGTTGCATGGGTAAACCAACCGGAACTAGTCAGATGATAATTAATAGTGTTCGTATTTTTGATGCTCCTTGTGACTCCGATTTGGTTAAGAATAGTGAAGGTTGGACAGTTATTCAGAGACGTATGGATGCCAAAGAAAACTTTGAGCGAAACTGGGCCGATTATAGAGCAGGGTTTGGCAATTTCCAAGGCAGCTTCTTCATAGGTCTCGAAAAGCTTTATCTTCTGACCAACGAACGACCGCATGAACTCTATATATACCTAAAGACTGAGAATGAAACGCGATATGCTCACTACGATCACTTTCAAATCGCCGACGATTATGAGGCGTTTAAAATAAACTCACTTGGAAAATATTCTGGAGATGCTGGCGATGCGCTGAGAGAACATGTGAATATGAAATTCTCAACCTATGATGCAGACAACGATATTTCCCAGTATAACTGCGCCACTGAATGGCTATCGGGCTGGTGGTACAAAAATTGCTACTATAGGTAAGTGAAACAGAACTGTTCGAAATTGAATCGTTATACTAATGAAAATTCTTAAATTTATAGTAATTTGAATGGATTGTATAGAGATGATGAAACCAATTATCAAAATGGCATCAAATGGAACTCCTGGGATGCAACTATTCGCCCCACTTTTGTGCAAATGATGATAAGACCTGTTAAATGAAGCATTTCGATTTGGGTTCTTTGAAACACTTTAATGTCATGAATTTTTGAATTATATAATGCTTATAATTTTTATATTTTGTGATCATTATTAAATACTTCTTAGAGCTTTGATTTAATAAGAATCTACTTATGGGTATTCATTGTGTTTCAAACTGATAGCAGTTTGTGCGATTAAGCAGCAGTAGTAATGTTAAGTCCTCATAATCAGTAATGTCAACTTGATTGATTTAAAGCTTTTGTATTTATGTGTGTGGAAAGCTATCAAGAGCTGCAACACATCTATAAGTATAACTTTAAGGGATTCCCAGAATTAATTGCTTTCATTTTATTTAGCATGCTATACACTTATTATTGTCTTTAATCAGATGTGCCTTGGAAATACACAAAGAACGTTATCATTAAGTATTAAACTGTGACGAATTAAGTAGCCAAAACATGGACACGTTCACTTTATAAACTAAAATGTATATAGTGCCGGAATTAAATGTAAATTATATAGCACATGGCACATAATCAGCGAACATATTCATGTAATTAAGTAAATATTTTCGCAAATTTTTGCCAACACGCGCGTGCTGCGGAAGTGGTTGCAAGAGTAAAACGATATGGTCATTAAAAAGTGAGAGAAAATAAATGAGAGAGAGAGAAAGAGATAGGAGAGAGAGAGAGAGAGAGAGAGAGAGAGAGAGAGAGAGAGCGACTAAAAGTAAAAGAAGTTTCCGTTGTTTGCCACGGCAGTGTTGCATATTTGTGGAATGCGAATGGCATATTGGCTGTGGCTTGGGATTCGCACATTTGCTACATAATTAAGAAGCAAATGGAAATGGGCAGTGAGCCAAATTAAGTATACGCCACGTGGCTGCAATGCAGTAAATGAGCCAAAGCAAAATTAAAATAACCGCGATGCCAACTGTAAAGGTAACCGTTAATAAAGTCAAGCAGTAGCATTGTAATTGTAAGTGGATTACACGTGTGCGTGCCACATAATTAGTTGCAAATGCCACTGCAACTGTTGCACAATGCGGCATTTAAAAACCGTGTTAAAGTCATCTAAAGTTTGGCAGACTTTAAGCCATGACACAAGCAGGCCGCAGGTCACTTTGGCTTGACATTTTGAAGACATTAAACTGAAACTGTTGGCAGTCTTTGGCCTGAATTAACCGCAGGCCAGGTATGTAGCACACGCATACACGCACATATACAGAGTCTGAGTTAGAAACAGCGTTGCCAGCAGATTTCCCCAAAGACGAAGACAACGTCATGGAAATGGAGACAACGACCAAAACAGTCTTCACACTCAGCTTTCAGAACTCTGCTACGACTTCGCCTTCGACTCGGTCTGCGTTTCAGTCTCGGCCAAAGTCCGGAGGGCAGACAACTTAGGAGCAGGCGAAACAGACTTCAAGTTATGAATAATTAATGTCTCTCTAGTTGTATCAGTGTGTGTTACGCGTGAGTGTGTGTGTGTGTTTATAGGTGTGCAAAGTTCTCTAAACGGAAGCCAAGTCCGTCCGCCTGCCTTCCGTCTTGCCCACTTTGTCTGCGTTACGCCATTCGTGTGAGCGAGTTGATAATTTGTTATAATTGCCGGGGGACGGCCACAGGTCAATTTTGTGGGCATTTATATAAATTTTGCCGAGACAGCAGCACTGCGGCAGCAAAAAGTCACAGAACTTGAATAACTAATCGAATTAGACGGACTTGCTGAATAAAAGAGAACTTGTCGGTTTAAAATACAGTGCTAATTTTTATACATTTCTGTTATAAAAAAAATAAAAGTAGTTTCTTTTGTAGACAAAGTATAGTTAAATTAAAAATTTATATAAAATATTGGTTTAACCAATTGAATGAAATGAATCAAATTCATGATAATAAAAGGTAACTGAAATAAATAATTAATATTTTAAAATGTTATAAACTTTGATGTTTTAGTGCATTCATGGTAAATTAGAAATTTAGACCAAAATAAATTTAAATAAAAATTGTTTGCATCAAATTCAAATATATATAAATATATATATTAGTTTTATGATAGGTCAATGCTTATAATTTTATTTTATACAACATATATTAGTTATTTTAAGCAAACAAATTATGTTTTTTTATATTTGTAAGTTAAATATTTATTATGTATATGTTTAACTTTAAACATATAGCAAGTAACTGGTGACTAGCTGCTGAAGAAAGGGCAGTAGCTCAAGGCTGTGTGTTGTACGTTCTATGCTGTTTACCCCAAAGGACATAATAACTCGACGAACCGGATGTTGGCTCGCCTCGACTGGGCTAAGCCACGCACACACACACACACACCTCTGGCCATAAATACCTTAACAGCTTTTGGGTAACTGAAGTCACATCAGCAGCAGCACTTAAGAACAGAACTCGACCATGACTGAGTCTCTGGCATTTGTAATGTCGTGTAAGAGCATTAAACCCATATGTAGGTGGAAGCTTAAGACTCGCTCAATGCGCCACTTTTTGCAGCTGCAATGATATAAGCGAGTTAACTTAATGATGCACCAGCATACTCACATCCACACACATAAAAGCCCTTTCATGGAATCATATGGAATATGTTCTTATCATACCTTTACAAGTGTTCATTTCTGCTTTTATTATACTTTTCTGTTGAAATCTGCTTGACAATTGATATAATCCTTTTTCCCTTGAACATTTCTGTTGCCGATAGCTCAGCTATTGGCAATCGGTGACGTATACTTAATGTCGAGTGCAGCAAGCTGCTATTGACAGTTAATATGTAAATGGTCCTCAATGGCAATGGATAAGTATGGCCAATCAATTGCTACTTAATCGATTATACTTTACACACAATAGAGTTTTCAATTAGCAGCATATTTAACTTTAAATTTAATGTACTTCATTATATTATTCACATCTGTAGAAAATCTGAAAATTCTCTGTACATTTTAAGTTGGTATTTGGCCAACTGCATTTAAAGCTGCATTCCTAACTATAATTTGGCTTGTTTTATGGCCACAAAAATGTCATAGCCAAATGCTCGGTGGCTTAACCTGCCACACATAAAGACATGAGCTACATAATAATATCAGTTTCAAGGCAGAAACCCAATATTCAATTCAACCCTGTACCTAAGAAAATTAAGAATAAATGAATTTAATGACACTGTCGACTACAAAATACCTTGTGAACTGCTATATATTTAATACTATTCATTTAAAAAGGAATTCTTCGACTATTTGTATATATATTTGCAAACTTTACATTATTAATACAATTTTATAAATAATTTTCACAACTTTTGTTAGTTACTCGTGTTCTTTTTCATAATTTTGGTATACTTATTTATAGTTTTACTTCCTAAATATCTTCAAATTTCTGTATTTTTTGGTGCAACTACCGCAGAAAATACCTATATTACTTGAACATACCCTGTTTTGACTCAGTATACCCGCAATAGTAGCATAAAAATATAGAAATCGCAAAGGATATCAATGAACAATCGATGGAGCAGGCGACACACTAGCCACAATGTTCTAGCCCGACCCACGCTATTCCAATTCCTCTGTGCTTTTTTGTTGAAACTCAGGAGCTACAGATACTTGCACATGCACGTCTTACGGGCATAGATACACACACACACACACAGACATATACAGAAAGCTACAGATACAGATACAGATACGTTGCTACCAAGACACGGTTGTCGTCGCACTGAATTTGTAAAATACGTGACAAACATTTGCAATTTGGTCAAAGTCGCTGTCAGTGTCGCTGTCGATTTCGTTGTCGGTGTCCTTGTCGTTATCCTTTCATTCTCTTATGGCTTTTTCGCCGTTTTTCCCATTCTTTACGCTGTGCTCTCTGTCTATTTACAATTCAATTGTTCTAATTTCATTTCGTAAGGTTCTCATTTTTCGGCACAAAAAAACAATATGAAGTTCAACTGAATTGACAGCCTGTGAGAATTAAATGCAGCAAATACTTTTCCGATTAGTTTGGTCTCTTTTTGTTTCATGTCTAAATTGATTTATTTATGCTCCCGATTCAAATAGTTTTTCACACTTTTTGCATATCTGCCGCATTTTTATTGTCTGACTGGCCACATTTTGTGGTCTGGGGTTGTAAATTTATAGTAATTTTTTATGTCATATTAAATGGCAACATAAATTTAAATTTATTGCTCGTCGATTTCCGCTGTGGCCTGGCTGGGATGCTTCTTGCTCCGACTTTCACTTTATCCACTCCAAACCCCCCCATATCTATCGAGTTGGAGTGCTCGAGAAGTTTCGCTATAGGTTGTGTATTGTGTCTGTTTTCGCCACAGGAACTACGATGACCTGCTGCGATTTTTAAACATTTCTGCGGTTTTGTCAATTTCTCTATAAATATTTCAATATTTATATGCGTTAAAATTTGTGATGCACATTTTTAAAAATATCAAAAGTACCTTGGGATTTTTTTTTTATATTTTAAATAATATATAATAAATAGGTGTAACGAATAGTCTGTTAGCTAAAATTTAGTATTTTTCATAACAAATTAAATTAATCAATTAATTTTATAAATATCTATTGAAAATTTGGTAGATTTGTATTTTAGATTTCGAGATGTAAGCAAATCCACTGAGGAATCGAAAAGGTTTTAACTACAAACGATGTGAATTTATCAGGCTTTAGTCAACTTGCTTTTGGCTATGAATCATAAACATTTATGTCAAGTTCTCACCATGAAATTTTCTACTAATAGACCAACACTTTGGCAAACAAGATGCTGATGCTGAAGCTGAAGCTGAGAAACCAAGTGCTTAGCATACCACGTAGCTTAAAGCAAATTTAATTAATTTGCTCGCCGCTGTTTCGCAAGTTGTTTGTCTCAGCAGGGGAAGGGGGAGAAGCAGCGGGAGCAGGAACTGGAGAAGTTAGTTAGGGACAGTGGAGTCCGCTTTTATGGCTCGGACAAGCCATAAACTCGAAAGTTACCAAGTTACGAGTATTTTTCAGCATCTGCAACTTCATTATGTGACTGATGATGTACAGCAGCAGTAAGTAATCATATTTTATTTTTTCTCGCTTTTGTTTTAAACAAAAAAAAAAAAAAAGCGAAAAACAAAATGTAGAGAAGAGAGAGAGTAGATGTCACAGAGCTGACAGGACGATGGGCAGCATAACTGCATAATGGCCAGAGAAGAGCAAAAATTGGCATATAAAAAGTTTTTTAATGAATGGAATTAGTGTCTGAGCACTGCACTGACTTTGTTAAATCGTCCGGGCAGTGCCTTCAAAGTCCTCGAAATTGTCCATCAGTTCCATCAGTTAGTCATTCAGTCAGTTAACGCATTTGGTATGCCAACAATTTCTGCTCTCTCTCTTTATCTATCTCTCTCTCTCTCCGTCTCTCTCTGTCTCTTTCTGTCTCCTTTCCTGTTTCTGGGCTAACAAAATTAGCGCTTATTAGTGCCAGTTGGCCAAACTTGTGCTGCGTTTTTCATTTTCGACTTTTACTTGCCATAATTTCCCTCGAGTGCGCCGCTGAGAGATCTCTAATTGTTTTAAACGAACTTTCATCAAAGTTGATGTACCGCAAAATGTTTGCAACGCCGCTCTGAAATTAATATGTTGTTTAATGAGTATTGTTTTACAAGTTTCCCTGGACTCAACTCTGGCTGCAACTCAAGTGGAAATGTGGCAAAATTCATTGGATTTCCTTTAGACTATTCGTCAAAAGTTTTTTTTGTTTCTTCCTTAAGAAAAACAATTTACTGTGAGTTATATACAAACAAGTTTGTTTGATGCTTACAAAGTTTTTGTGGTTTGTTAAATGAAACTATTGTAATGAAAATTTACAGTTAACTTAAGAATCAAGTGAAGCGATAAATAGAAATTAGTAAAAATGATCCACTTAATATATTATAAAGGTGAGTTAAACTTAAGAAACATTAATTTTTTAAACAAAGTGATCGATGTTGGAGAAATATATATATTTTTTCAGACGTTAAATTTAAAAAAAACTTTATTCGATGTTATTCAAATCAATTTTAAAGTTAATAAGAAAATAATGGGCAGCAATTCGTTATATACACTTCATAAAAATGAAAGGAACTTATTTGATTTGAATTAGTTGAAGAGAAGAACTCAAGGCATATATGTAAAATCTACAGTTTATATAGTAAATAACATTTAAAATTTCATCTTAATTTTAATTGACAGCAATTGATTACCAGCTGAAAGGTATAGCTACGTATACTTGATATGTATTTGTATTAGAAAGTAAAAAGTAATTTATACTAAAAGCATTACAACTAACACAGAACTCAAACAAATCATTATTTACCCATAATAACCAGCTGCAAATTATAGCAAATAGTACTTAATATGCAACCAACTTTTAAACTAAATCACTTTATAAGTAGTTATCAATTTCTGAGTGTAAACACTTTGATACACATATGTCGTAAGAAGTTTTACCGAGCAAACCACATTGCATGTTATTAAATATGCATGCAAAAAGGGAGGGAAGGAAGGGAACTGAACTGAAATGTTTACCACGGAGTGCATTTAAGTATATAAAGCGGAAAATGCGACATAATCAGGACATGACTGCAATGCAGTCGTAAACTTGCACCAAATATCAATTTATACACTTAATTAAACGTCCTATATGTGACTGCGCAATTTTATGAACTAATATAGCGGCACTAATGGTTTCAGTTGAAGCACACACATTTATACTATTCATGTACATATATAGATTGATCTATACACATACTCGGCAGATGAAAGAAGAAGAGCTGAGAGTCAATTGCAATTTTATGAGCTATTGAAAATGAAGTGAGAGACGAAAGACTTCACTTCACAAGCTCCATTACGCTGATTGGCTTTTAATGTTTATCAATATATTACGCAGTCAATAGCGATGCCAGAAATTGCCATCCTACCATACAACACACTGACGTGAAACCCGAGTGAAAGGCCTCAATTCGACTTGAGTGACGTGCGGGTTGAGGTTTCTGTGGCCAAAACAGCTACGAAATGAGGCAAACTGCTTAAAAATGCATGTACCACCGTTGATACTTTGCTATTCCTTTATACTCTAGTCCCTCTCACTATATACTTGCATACACACATACATATACTTTTTGTAAATCAGCGAGTGTCGTGTCTGTGGCACATAAATTTCCATTATCACATGCTAGCATTTAGTCCAGCTATTATTTCCATATAAGAATTATAAGATGCAGGCAGTCGGAGAACAGTTTTAGAGCAAAAGTCAGCAGTGTCCTTAGTTACTGCACACATTCGGTCTACGACTCTTTTGCGATCTGTATTTTTTCTATTTTTCTGTCTTATTTGCATAATTTATCTGTCAGCGAAAGTACAGCGACTGCACTAAAAGCAAACGAAACTACAGAGAGAGAGAGAGAATCAGAGACAGAGAGAGAGAGAAAGAGAGAGGGAGCTAGAGGGATACTAAAAAACGATTCAACTGGTTCCAGAGTGCGAATATTTGTTACTCTGCACAAAAAATACTTTTTACGATTTTATTATCAAATTTGTGTAATATTTGATTTGTTATTCACAAATTAATTCCACAAATTAAATTTTTAATTTATTTAAAATATCACAACAAATGATAGAGTATAGTCACCGCTTAATAGCTTGTGCATGTGGTTTTTAGCCACCGCAGGACCTTTGGACAACATGTAGTGTGTAGACTTACTCTAGTAAGAAAATAACACTGTGGAATACATTTTTAAATTTTACTATTCATTACTAACATTAATAATTAATTAAACTTATATGAAAAATAATTTATATCATATAACAAATTTTTTTTATCTTATAAATAAAATACATTCAAAGCTAAAAAAGAATATACATTATTTCAAATATTTAAAAATTAGGTATATCATATGTTTCCAACTTGCTCCACTGTGCTAAGCTGCAAAAACAACAGCTGCCTGCCACAGCCTGGCAGCCTGCCTGGCTGACACATGCATCATCATCATGATGAGGAGGCTACTAAATCCTATTATGAACTTTGAGCTTATGAAAAGACTTCAAGCGGCGCATTGTCTGCCGTGTTGCAACGGGAAAAGTCGCAGACTGAGACCCCTATGTGTGCTCGGTATGCTGATGGCAACGTTTACACTTCTGCATAATTAAGTTATGTGCACAATACAAACAGAATACAGAGAGAGTTCAAGAGAGATAGAGAGAGGGAGAGAGATAGAGGACAACAGGCATTGCTTCACCTCTATCCATTAGCTACAGTTTTTCATCGCGCATACGCCACGTGTGTGTCGCAGTTGGTTGCACAGCTGCTTGGATTGTCTTTAATTGTTATAAATTGTAGCTAAATTAGCTTACTGTCAGTTTGCTTTAAAGTTGTGCACTTTAAGTTCTCAGCGAACAGAAGCAGCTGCAACAGCGAATGCAGCTGTCGGCAATTTACAAAATTTCTCGCTTGATTTTCCACAATTTCCGTTCGCAATTTATCTGAAGAGTTTTGCAGACAAGTCGTTGGCGGTATCGAAAACAATTGGCAGCTAATTTTGCGCAAAATTTTGCAATTTTTTATATTTGTTGTTGTTGTTCTTGGCCAACTAGTGGTGGATTGAGCAATGCAATAAAAGTGGCAAAAATAAACTGCTGGATTTTTGCCAGCCAGCTTGATTTTTCTCGTCTTTCTCCTTAGTTGAGCTGCTGTGGGTCCTAGCTGCACAGTTTTCACTCTCGCAAAATGCAAAATAAATTTCTAATGAATATTGAAGTGTGATATTTGAATTGATTGCATTTGATTTGCGGATTTATAGCTGAATATTTACATTGTGGCAAACGCTGTGGTTTATCTGTTTTCACAGCTGGAAATTTGAAATTCTTAATTTAATTGATTTAAAATATAGTTTTGCTTTAATCAAAGTAGCTAAATGCTCTTAATAATATTGTTTGATTTTTAAAAAAAGTTACAATATACTAAAGTTTGTGGTATATTTTACCAAAAACAATTATAATTGGCAAAACGGTTGACCACAGAATTCATTAAAGAATTTAAGAACAAATTAGTTACATGTAATTCCGTAAATGGAAATAATCGCTACAATGAAATTTGAATGAATACTATTATCGAGATATAATGTTGAGTGCCTGACCCATTGAAATCTGAATAGCAAAACACAACTCTGAGATTCATTAATGTCTGTGATAAATGAAAGCATCAATTCAAGCGTGATATATATGTATATATTTGAACATTTCATTTGAATACCCATAATGCTAAACATACTTTGAACTACTTAAAAATGTAGCATTTCAATTGGCAAGACCACAGCGTGTAGAGCATAAAGTTAAGCCATTATCTCGGCATTTGCAATTGCCGCATAATTGCAAAACTATTACAATTTGCCCATTTCCTGAAAATGCAGAAAATTCGTTCGTTCGTTCGTTCGTTTTTGGCAAAGAGTTTAATTGAATTATGCATAGCTGCAGTTTGAGGCCAAATCCTCGGCAAACTTGGCACAACCACAAACGAAAATGTTGCCAAAACCCGAGACTCGACTCCACTCGAGACTCAGTGCCATGTTTAATAATTTTACAACAATTCTAACGGCGGCAAATTCAATTTTATTCAATATTATTAGCTGTCCTTCCCCTTGCAACCGACTTCAGATTTTGCGGTAGCCAAGTTTTCGTTTGTTTTGCCCCGTAACCGCAATGGAATCTAACAGAGTTTGGGTTGGGGATTTGAGATCTCTGAAATCCCGTGCAGCATTTGAATCTTGTGTAGGTGTAGGCAGCATGTCCGTCCGTATGTGGTCTCCGGCTAGCTTTCGTTTTGTTTGACTTGCTGTTATGCCAACTTGGCACGCAAACTTCTCACAAGTTTGGCTAGTTAAGCCAAAACCCGTTGCCTGGCGCTTGCTGCATATGGAAATTGGGTCGAAATAACGTCATTATTATCAACGTCTTCACCACCATAATCATCATCATCATCAGTAGCAGCAGTAGAAGCGGCAGCAGCAGCAGCAGCAGCTTCATCATCCACACTTTGCTTGGCTTGGTTTGGCTTTCGACCAGGGCAAGGCCAAGACGACAACTACTACAATGGCAACTTTGTAGCCCTTGTTTGGTTAGTAATCTACTTGGGGCTTTTCAGTTGATTTTGAGCACACACACCAACACACATATAAATACACATATATGCATATGTTGTGTGTGAATCTCCTTTTGTTGATATTGTCCCCGCAGTTGGCGAGAAGTTTTGGCAAAATACCCAAAGGTCTAAATTTGTTAATTTGCCAAAGGTTAAAGGCTTTATTCACTCGCCTCTCTTAAAACAGATTGATAACATAATGAAATATATGTATGCTTATATTACATAATAGTTAACTTATTTTTAATCATTTATTTACAACATATATTTATATGTATACATGTTACAAACAAAATAGTGGAGAATTTAAGGTGTTGAAACCGTAAAAGGTAAGAAAATTGTATTACGAATTTCTGTTAATTAAAATACCTTTAATCTAAAATTTATCCTACTGCCTATTGAGTTTAATTAATGAAACTTACTAATCTTAAAGCTTAGCTGAAATGCTTTGTGAATCATTTAAATACTCATTTTAGGCCAACAGCTGCTGAGAAATTCAAGTGGCTCACAAATGATATGTTAATGCAATTGTAATTGATACAAATTCGATTTCGGGAAAAGCATAAAAATATGTTGTTGGCTTTTGCTGCTCTTGTTGTTGTTGTTGTTGTTGTGGCATTGAAAATGAGAAATCATTTGGCATGAATGGTGGGTGTGGCATATGTTGGCATAATGTGCCACACGTGGCAGGCAGACGTGGCCTGTTGCCAGCTGCGGATGTGTGCAAAAGAAAGAGAGAGAAATAACGAGAGAGAGAGAGAGTGAAATCAAGAGGAATGGAAAAGTATCAGCTTCCTTTCGACTCCTTTACGTTGCCAGCGAACGCGCATTCTCAAGATAACGTAATAATTTATATGAACTTTACAGGGTCATTAATTTAAAGCTTATTCAGTTGTTCAAGATTTATTAAATTAACTCGAGTTGTGGCAGCTCAAGGTTCAAGCAGCCATGGAGAAACGAAGCGGCTCACGCTGCTTGAGGTGATGCTCGAGGTCGAAGTTCACAAGTCAAACATGAAAACGCAAGCGTTTGTTCTGATAAACAAATAGTTGACTTTACTGATAATGATGTATTAATAGCAGATGATTAACTATTAATCATATTGTGGTAGAGCTTGAATTACTGAGAATAGGTATAAATTAGAATGGAAAATGAGCAAAGAGTATACTTTGTGGAATAAATGTTTTTGTATTGAATGTTTTTTTTTTTGAATAGAGCAAATTTAAATACATATAATGTAGACTAGTTAATAAATAAATGCATTTATTTTATAATGCTATTTAATGAATTTTAAATTATATAAATGTTTTTTGTAAGAAGTTGAAATATATAACAGAATACGACAGTGCTTAAACTGCATAAGTTTCGGCACTATCTTGAACTTTTTTTATTATCTGAAAAATATAATATAAATTAAGTTGAAAGAAGAATTGCATTTTTCTCCTACAACTTTAAGTTTTCTTTTTTTTCTTATTAATAATCAATAAATGCATTAATAAGATATTATAAACCAAATTACGCATTTAAAATTTTCATAAATACTATTAGCTTAGCTTTTGCTCTATTTGTCTTACCAGTTTCTTTTCCATCAATAATATTTCTCATATTTCCGACATCTTCAACAATTGCTATAGCAATTTTCCACAACCGTCGGCAGTTATGTTGATTTAACGAATCGCTGGTTTAACACAATTAAATTAACTGCATTGTAATTGTCTGCAGTCAGAACGGATAATAATAAATTTATTTTCTTATGTGTGGTAAGGGTGGAGGGAAACGCAAAAGGGGCAGTTCTGAAACCGCAATCCAATTTATTGCTCTTGACCGCGACTAGGATTTGGCTTGTTGATGTTACTGATGCAGGTTGCTGTTTGCCTCAGAATTGCAATTTTACGTGCTACGTAAATGTTACAACAATTGCAACAAAAACAACATCAACAACAACAACAGCAATAAACGCAATGGTAAAGGTAAGACCGGGCATCATTTGATTGAAGCTCAACAGTGTGGGGGAGGAGCTAGGAGTGAGGAGCTCGTAGCTAGTTGAAAACTGGTAGCAAGCAGAAAAGGATACTTGATGGCGGTGTAGGTTTTTGTACAAATAGTCGGGAATTTCAGGAATATTCATGGCATTGCCAACGCTTGACTGGCAACAACCACAAAAATGCATTGAATTGAAAATGTTTGAATTTATATTGCAAGTTTCACTTGATTGAGGCACTTGATAACGTTTCCTTTTGACAGTGCATCAGGCACTCGTCAGTTCCTCCCCTTCATCTTCCACATACACAAAAGTAGATTTCCTAGATGAAAATTTTGACTGCATGAAATGAATTTCGATTGCTGCGATTTTTTGTTGATTTGGCTGACACCGAACAAAGTTGCAAATGCATACAGACTGTTTACTGCTTTTTATTTTTCAATAAATAAGTTTTAATTTTTGCTATTTTTAATTCAAATTAATTGTTTGCTTAAGCTTTCGCATGCTAAATGTATATAAATATAGCATTTATTTCATTGTTATGTAGAGTAAATGTAAGAAATTCTAATATTTTAAAAAATATGTAAAATTGCATTGTAGTTTTTAAATTAAACTAGTGATATTCTAAATTTTGCTTGTTACTGGTTATAAAAGCATCTTTACTACTTTCAGAATAAAGCAGGCGGGTAGAGAATAGTAACTGACTACATTTAAGAAAAGTTTCTTTCTTTTAAATGCGTATACATGGGTTCTACTCTCTCTTCAATGCTTTCTCCAATTCAAACTGAGAACCTTTACGAATATTAAAGACTTTGCATTCATTATGTACATATAAACAAATGTACACACAATGTGCACAGCAAAATCATTTGACTGTGCTGCGACTATAGCATTGCAGAGTTTTATGGTCAGTAGTTTTGTCGCAAATCCGTTGAATAATAAAAATCGCACTTGAAACATTAATTAGAGCTATCGAAGCGAATCCATGAAAATAGTTTGGTATTAAAGGGAAGAAGAAGTAGGAAAAGAAGCTGAAATCGGAACAATAACGGTGGACAATGCGTGGTGAATACCGAATGCGAAACACGTAAAACTCAAAGGCGACAGGATGTGGATGCGATTGCGGTTACGGATACGCAGAATACGAATACGTAAGCGAATACGAATGCGTATACGAATACGAATCAAAGTATTTGCAGTCTTTGCCTTGGCCAAGAAAAGATGGCGCAAACTAACCGCAAGACCGAAAAATCCATCGGAGAAGTTTACAGTTACGTAGGGACTTGCACATTTAACGCCATTCGACGATGCGTTGATTTTTACGACATTTTCAGCTGCGATTTCCATGCAAGCCCGCACACAACTTCTTTTTCCAGGGCCAACTTTGACTACGACTCCATAAAACTACAAGATACGAGTGTTACCTGCTAAAAGTTTCTGTCTTTTTTCTTGTTTTTTTTTTTTGGCCCGTTGGATTCCAATAAACTGGCTAGCACAATATTAGTTTTTATGCAAAAAACCAAAAAGAAGGTAAAGTAAAAGTTTGCCAACAAAAGCAGAGCGCAAATAAAAAACTGCAAAATCATTTAGGTAAACAGTGAGTGACTTTTACAGAGTTTGCCAGTACGTCGTACCTTACAGATACAAGCCAAGAATCTATGTAGTACCTTTTCAGTGCGAGAGTATGCCAAACTTTGTGCTATGTGACTTTCAGAATTTTTCAGTTTTGATTTCAACTTTGGCCATGGAACATCGTTGTCAGACTTAGCGCTGGCAGCTTAGCTTGAAAATATTACAACTTGCAGCAAAGTCACGTGCAACTTTACAGACATTTTTTGGCATTAGCTGGCGGCAAAGCAGGTTGCAAGGTGTAAACTGCGAACTGCAAACTGCAAACTGCTGCACATGTTTTTCAATCTTAAAGACAATTAAATTAAATAAATTCATACTCAACATTTGTTTAATGTTAGCATTTAAGTTGCTATAAAAATCTATCACGTTCCCCCAACTACAACAACAACAACAACAGCAGTGACAGCAATGTGTTTGGGGTTCCAGTTCGTGACACAACTGGTTCCTCCTTTGCCATTTCCATGCCATGTTTCACTAATTGCAATTATTTCTCTTTACAAATGAGTTAAACAAGTGCTAAACATTTGTACGCACACACGTCGTGTGGTCGCAACAAATTCCGACATGCCAAATTGTTGACAATGTATTCCACTGTATCACTGCACCACTGTACCACGTACTTATGTTAATGGCTGTAAATAACGGAGTCATATGCTTTGTAAAGACAACTAAATGTAGATTAAAGTTAAAGGAGTTTGCATACTGCGATTGCTGTTATTGTTAATTTCTTATAATTAATTGTTAATTAGTTAATTAAAGTTCAATATTTTCAATCGGCATTCGAAATGTTGGAAGTTCAATTTACGTTTTTTATGGAAATCTCGTTAGAATTCACCTATCGAATCAATAATAATTTAGTTTTATTATATTGTAAAGTATTGAAAATAAAAATATTTATTACACATATGATTTTAAATCATTCTAAGCCTATTGTAATTTTCAAAAACAACTTTAATATTTTAACAGATTATATCAAATTTTACTGTTTCTTTTAAGCTATGCATCAGAAAAAGATTTATATTAAAAGTATTTTGATTTCCCTAAAAATTAAATCAATTTAAGCAAAAATACACCCAAATTAAATACAAACAATGCATGCAGTTTCTATAATCATTTCCGTGAGTGTCTGCTTGACTACAATTTCGTCTGCTTCACAAAAATTTGAAAATAATTGTTTGCCAGTGGAGCTGCAAAAAAGGCGATACAATTTGGCACAATCTCTCGCTTTATAGCAAAGTATTCAAATGATATCTCATAAAACTACAGTCAACAACATCCGCTAGCATCAGCATTGGCATCCACTTCCGCATCCGCATTCGCATCCGCATTCACATCCGCTGTGACTAAACGATGGCAAACTGTTCAACACCTTTTGCAGTGAATGGAGCATAAGGAATCATATCAAGCACTCCAGCGTACGGATATAATATATATAACAATTTTCACACAATTTTGCTAACACGTTATTTGCGCGTATTTCATATATCCTTACACTGTCAGGACTCTTTATGTGTGTGTGAGTGTGAGTGTGTGAATTAGCGGCAAACGGATGTTGAATTGGTTTGCCTTTGGCTTGGCTTGCCAGTCAAGTGTGAAGCGTATGCGAAGCAGTGTTAGAGAGGGAAGCATCTTGTGGCGGTTTTCCTTGTCCCGATGTTGACTGCTTGTTTTTATTTCCTTTTTGGCAATGCGAATGGTATGTGTGTGTGTGTATTTGTGTTCAAGTCCTGGCACGTTGGCACGCTTAAATCAAAGCAATTTGCCGCGCAACATCGTGTTGTAAATTATCGCCGCAGGATTTTGTTTTATTAAACTCGAGTGTTCATCTGTGTGCTCCTTGTGAGCTTTCGAGATTCCTTAACCTTGCGAATTCTTAAACATTTTGTAAGCGTATAAGTTATGCAGGACCCTGTCTGAATTCTTGATATACCAATTGTAATATTTTATAGAAAATAACTTAACAATTTCTTAAATTTCTGCTTTTGAATCGAAAAATATGCCATTTAAGTAGTTTACACAATGCGATTAACTACAGAGCTCGCCCTTGTATCAACTACTTAAGCGTTTCATTTTCACCACAGCATGTATAAACAATTAATAATCAATTATTTATATAGATTTGTATTGTTTACACATACTGCAAGTAGTAAATTAAAAGGTTGATGTTGAATTAAATACAACCTCTTAATAGTTACTACTTAAAACATATGCAACATTCACAACTATATTAAAATAAAATATTATTTTACATTATTAAACAGCACACAATATGTCTTATAGTTCTCCTAACAATGACACTTCGTAAACTGATGACATTTAGTGCGAAATGTGTTCAATTTATACTCAATTTGTCCAGTTTTCATCTCTTTAGAAGCAGCTTATCAATCCTTTGTATGTCATTTAACATAATTTAATCTCTTATTTGTTTTCATACCCCGCTGTCAGTACGAAATCTTTGTAGTTATTTGTAAGTGATATGAGAATTTTTGAGAAAGTTGAAATTAGTTATGTTTGTAATCTGTATTTGTTTAGGTCCAAATGTGAGTAAATATTGAGGAATATTATTTTAAGAATATTTTTAGTACGTGTATAATTAAATTCATATTTATCAAAACATTTTTTCATAACAAATACGATAATTTCATGTTGTTAAATTCAATTAATAAAAGTATAAGAATAGATTTTTGAAATAAAAGCTGTATATTTAATAAGTAATAGAATTAGGTAATTAAATAGTCTCATTTTATTTTATTTATTAATAGATTATAAATGTTTATTTTTCTTTCAAAAATTTAAAAATTATTTAAAATAATTTCATACTTTCTTTAATATTTCCCATTGACAAACTATCTATAAACCAATGAATACCCAAACAGAGCTACATCTGGTATTGTATTACCCGTACATCACTGTAGAATTACCAGGTTGAAAGTTAAGACCATTAGTCAATTTTCAGCAAAGCTATTGTTATCTTTGATTTGTAATGCGACTTTTTTTTCGATGGAAATTCAAGAGAATCACCGAAATTTACATACATAAATCAGCCTAGCGATAAGGTTAATACAATTGTTGGCAAAGCAAGAACAAGAAGCGTAACAACAATAACAACAACAACAACAGCACAAGTGTTTCTGGATTTGGCCCCCAAAGCTTAACTCCCCCGTAATACTCAATCCCCCTTTGGCTATGGCTTAACCCCCTTTTATGGCAGTTTCTCTTACTTAACACGTCGTTTGTGTTGGTAAATCGCAGAAAGACGCCGCAGACAGACCGACAGACAGACGAATTTGACGACACACGTAACAATGTTGCCAAAACAGCATGACAATCCCAACAACAACAACAATGAGCACAAAAAATGGCATTAAAGCTGCCAGTTTTCCACGTGTGCGCGCATTGACAATGAAAAGTGTGCGTGGCATTTTCCTCTGTGTGTGTGTGTGTGTGTGTGTTAGAGGGCGCCACTGTGTCGCTTATGTGTATGATTTTTCACTTTTCCAAAACATTTTTTGTAAATTTTGACAGCACATTTTTTGTTCGATTTTGCTTTCAAAAAGATAAAAATGTTTTGTTAACAGAGACGAGAAAAGAAAAACTCAGAATTTTTCGAAGCATGAATGGAATGTTACAACTTAACCAGGCGGAAATTTTTTTTTAGTAACTTTGAAGCATTTCTGACATTTGAACAGCGACTTTTCATTGGAAAATTGTATGTAATATAATAAATTTGGACAGTTGCACAATATGTCACATTACGACATCATTTATCTCAACAGCTGTAGTAGGTGAAATATCAATTTTTATTGTTTTCAATTGAGTTATTCTTATTTCTGGGTAATTCTATTGAAAATTTACTCTGCAATATATATTTAAAAAATTTAAGAATTTTAAAAAACATTTGAAAGTTGTTTATAAATTCCGAATGCTGACTTTAACTTAAATTTCTAATGTATAAATACATATACTTAATGACTGTTTCTAAATTGTTAAATCAAGAAGGCTTTTCTCTTATTTCCAACAATTATTCAATCAGCTATAACAATTGAATTCGTTTAAAAAAATGAACTGTCAACGGAACTGTAAAGCAGCCATTGACAATAAACACAGCTGGCGGCATAATAAACTAAATAAATATTATAACTCCATCAAGTGTCAACAGTCCCCTCTCTCTCTCACTGTCTTTGGACCTCAAAAATTTAGAGCAAGTGTTGAAGCGCAAAGATTGATGATAAAAATGAAAATGAAAACAAAAAATGAAAACGAAAAATGGCAAAGAAAATGTGGCTCATATAATAACTTTGCTCATTTAGGTCTGAAATATAAATTTTGACCGACAAATGCTTCCTCTTGAGATGCCGTCTGTCTGCTTGACATCATCATAATGCGTAGCTAATGTTGACATTTTTCCAACGGTTCAATGGGCAACAGTATTTGAACGTGTTTGGGTTCTTATCTACGCCCACAGCCACGCCCACGCCCATATGCCCGCTGGCAATATTACCTCATGTTGCTGTTGTTGTTGCCTGCTGTCCCACTGTTTGATTGACTTGACTTGGCCTTTGTTTCAATGACTCAAAACATCTTCATGATAACTTGTCAAAACAGTCGGAGCAAACAGTGACTGAGATAATGGCGAGAAGCGAGAGTAAAAGTAATAGGTCAGAGGTTAGCAGCGGGAGTTCGGAACGTGCTGTTTGATTTGCCGAGTTCTTTTTCATTTGCTGGTTCACTGCATGGAAAAGTAGTTCAATATTTTCAACGTCATTTACTTGTCATTAAACGAATATTGTTGAGAAAAATTTCATTGGCTGGCAGCCCATTTCATGTTCTTATCGCCTCGTCACATCATTAGGTAGAGCTCCCCTCCAGACAATCGGGGGCGCTACTGCTGTCAAGCACTAGTGCCTTGGCTTTTTTCGCAGTGTGTCTGTGGATTTGTGCGCCCGGCAATTATTATCCTTATCATTGACACAAATCACAATTTAATTAGTCCATTGCTTTTGGGTGTCTTGTTTGTACTTTCCCATTGATTTGTTGACATTGTCCTAATTTCTATGCCACTTTCCTTTACATGTCTATTATATTGGTTAATAAAGTCAGTTGTCTGACTCTGACAGTTGTACATAACAATGGCAAATAATTTGGTAGTATATTAAGACTACTAAAATTTAATTTCACACTAAATATTCATTGCTGGTTCATATTTTGTAATGAATATGAAAATTGAGACTTAAACAATAAAATCGTAATGTAAAATATTTACTCAACAATAACTGAAACCAATATATAGAAGCTAGATATAAATTCATATTCATATGATTATATGTTTCAGTCACACAATATTCCAAAATGCCAAGTATGAGTGACAGTTTGCTGACCAACTTCAAAGCCACAAAGCTATGTTAGTTAATAAATCACTGTAGCCTGGGGCAAAAACATAAATTACAATTAAAACTAAAGAAGGTATAATTATGTTATCTCGGTTTTAGAATTGCAGTCAGACACACATTTAGTGTACTATATATGTATGTACTTGGCGTATGAACTCCGATACTCACTTCCACCCATCCTCTTTGGTGTGTTTAGCCTTTATGTTTCACCTTTTGTAACTATTAATTATGTGATACTCAGGATAAAGATGCCATGGAAACGAGAGTCCTGAGAGCTTGTAGCAAAGTTTTAGCTGTACTTACAATTACATTAATTTGCATAAAGTATAAAGCATATATGTATGTATTATATAATAGAAATGTTCTATGTCCAACTGGTTGTCTTTTGTTGTCGACTGGGCGACTTAATTAACATCGAGTGTGGCGTTGTGGCACCAAATAATTTATACCACCTGTCGAATGGCATGCAGCTTTCATTCGACTACTTTCTAAGTAATTAAATTCGCCTGTGGTACACTCAAAATAAATGTGGCTTCTTAACGAGCATTTGTAGTCCAAAATATTTAGTTTTTAAAATATTGTGAACCAATATTGATGGTTATGCTATATATTTTTCGAACTTGTTTTCAACAACAGCAAGTTTGGTTTATTGAAAAGCACATTTCGAAAATAAATTATATATTTTATTAATACCCAGAAATTCAATTACGTAAATATTAATTAATAATAATTTTATAATATTTTTATAACATTTATACAAAATATATACCAATAAAAAATATTTGTATACTACATATTAACAGACCATTTACTCTAAAATAAGTATATAAAACAGAAAATTAGTTTGAAATAACTAAAATTATTATAAAATGCCAAATTTTGGTATTCCATAAACTTAAGATGGAAACAAACTAAATACTGTTAAAATAAGCAGCTAAGTATTTTTATCAGTATACGTATCTTTAAGATACAACTCGTAGCTAAGCAGCTTAACTTGGCGCCAATGCGATTAGCTGACAGCGTCGACTTTTAGCACTTTAAATGCAGTTGCCATGACTCTTAAAACCCAACAAAAAGCCAAGTACGAGCATCCAGTTGCCAGAGTAACGAAGCACATGGTCAATGGGTAACACTCACTCATCCGTTTCGTATCTGTTGTATGTGTCGCCGTATTTTATAGCAAAACTTTCGCCTGACCACGCCCAGTTATCCTGTTGCTGTTGTTGTTGTTTTGTTATCTCCTTTGACATACACTAGTACAGTTCATTTTGTTTTCACTGCAATTTCTTCGATGTTGTACACAATTAACAGCTATTGCTACAGTCCTCAACATCCTACTTCATACTCGTAACTCCCTTTCATTCTACTCCTGTAGCTCTCTGTTTGCCTGTGTGGGGTCGATGTTTGTGTTCTCTGTTTCTCTAGAGGGGGGCGTGGCCCCTTGTAATATGCGATTGCGCTAGCAACCAGTCAAGCAGTTAACCAGACCAGCCCCAAATGTTTGCCCTGAGCCTGTTGAGTTGTGATCCTTTTGTTGCTCCTTGCTGGGACTTGCATAATGAGTTACATGTTTGTTGTGGTTTCGGTTGTTTTGAGGTCCTCGCTTGAACTTTGTAGCCAGTCAACGATCTGAATTTAAAATCGCTTTTCCAACCGACACAAAACACAATGCGCGCAATTTAATGCTGTTTTAGGATTATGATTTAAATTAATTATAAATTCACATTAAATGCTATAATTTGGCCATGTCATGTTAATTTGTTAGTTGCCTATAGAGTTAAATATTTATATTGGTTACCTAAATAGTGATTAGTAATTTGATAATGCTTTTAATATTATCATTAATCCTATTAATTTAATTAAAACCGTTTGTAAGTTTTCATGCACAAAGTAAATACACATAAGAATAATCAATAATATATTTCTATTGTAAATTATGTTTTCTTTTACATTTAAATTTTTTAAAAATTCAAAAAGACATGCTTACATTAAACGAAATATTCTAATTAACAAATATTTACTTTCATTTCGTATAGAATTTGAAATGCACTAAAATAGCTACAATTTGATTACAGTTTTACTTTATGCAATTATTACATTCAAAATGATAGACTACAATTATTGTCAGTGGCAAGCCCACTTTCAATTGAAAACTAACTAGAATTTCAATCAAATATGATTGCAAACAGAGGGAACAGAGAATTGTTTAGAGTTGGAAGCTAAGACGACCTGGGGGACTATCAAGAGCTATTGCAAGTGACAACTGGCAACAAATGATTTAGAAAATGATTTATGGCACATTCATCTAATTACCACAATACCCGCAGAGCAGATCAAAGCTCTTTCTCTCTCTCTGGTTCTGGCATTATGACCAGGAAACGATACATGGCCAGAACTCGGGCAAAAAGCTAAATCCAAATGCTGATGACAATTGTGAACGTTTTGTTGTGTGAATGTCTTTATGTATTTGTGTGTGTGTAGGAGTGTGTGTTTGTGTGTGGGTGTGTGTACAACACCAATGCTGACATTAATGACGCATGCCATCAGTCAGCCAGCAGCTGGAAAAAGGGGGGCAAGTGGCATGTGGCAACTGGAAAGCCTGTTGCTAAGCCTTTTTCCGCGATTGCAGCGCATCAATCTCAACATCAGCTGTCTGTTCCATTGGGATTGGTATGAACGGAGACAGGCAGGCAGACAGTTTCCAGCCCTGGCAAACGTATTAATATCGCATCAATTATAATTTTCAGCTGGCAGCAAAACCAACTTGACAAACAAATGCGTTTTAGTTATGTGATTTGTTGCAATTTTTGCTTTCCCCACTAAATTGTGGATGCTTCTGTTTTCCCCTTTTACCGCCAAATGATGTAGCAAATTTACATGCAACAATTCAAGCTATCACTGATATCCGATTTCTGCTTGTTGGAAAAACAACACCATTTAACCGGAGAAAAAAAAAATATGATGAAATTACATACTGTTACATGGTTTAGTATTGATTTATCATTATGGTTGTGGTTATTGCCTTGTTTGACATTTGTTTCGACCCAATGTTATTGACAGTTTTTGCTAATGATTTTGTTGCCAACTAAACCGTGTAGAGTTGCGTTGTTAATTGTTTAGTATTTTGATTGAATAAAATGGTTGAATCAAATCAGAATAATCACTTCATTTGTTTCAACTTAAAGATTTCAGAGTTCAGCTGATTTTCTTTACACAAATTTATATGAACTTAAATTTTATTGAAATTGAATTAATTTCAATTTATAATATAATATAAAATTGCCCCGAAATAAAACTTTAAATTAAGTTTTCAATGTATACAATTATCAAATATGTTTTGTAGCATTCAAACTGCGCCTGACAACTGCTTAAGCGTATCAGACGCCAAAATAAATTCAAAATTTAATTCAAATCAAAACTTCTCATAGCGTTGAAGGAGTGAAGGAAGAAGGGAGGAGTTTTCAAAGCTTTTCAATGCTGTTTTCCCAGCATCTGTCAGAAAAATAAACAAAACTGTAAATTTTATCGTGCTGAACGTTTATGCGCAAATTGCTTCCAGGTTTCGCGTCGCGTTCTCCATCCTTGTGTCGTCTTATCGAATTTCAGACAACGATGAGGAGCATGAGCAGGATGATGATGTCGGGACTACAGGACTAAAGGCATATAGAGGACTCCAGGACGTAGTGGGGAGAGACTTGACGATACCAGTTGACAATGGGCACAGATTTCTTCGTGGCGTGCTCCTTGGCATAGTAAAGTTTCTCTGCTCAAGGCGTGAAATGAAATCGACAGTAATTTGTGTTTATCTCTCTCAATATATATATCTGTATCTGTATCTGTATCTGTGTATCTATGTATCTGTGTTTGTGTGAAATAACAATTGTCACAACTTTTGCTTGGGTTTGCAGTGCGAAAACTTTCATGACGCGAAATTACTTTAATTTGTAAACTTGACTTTATCAAACTATGAGATCCAAACGACTTGTGTTAATGTAACCAACAAATATATTTCACTCCATAACATTGATTTGAAGTCAATAAGCTAACTTTATCATATTGCCATATGTCTATTTTGGTTGGTGTGTTTGGGAGGCAAAAGGAAATGGAAATCGAGCTACCAAAATCGCTTTGATGGCGCATAAGTAAGTGCCTATGAATAATTCATGTCCTGTTTATACAAAATCGAAATGATAATCGTGCACTTTAGCATTTAAATCAGTGATGCTGTCTAAGAACGGGGCAAGCAACGAGTTTCCATCCAGTTTCTCTCGAAGGGGTGAAGAGTACCATGAAAAACAAACAAATTTACATAAATGTGGTGTGAGAGAATTTAACAATTCTTAAGCCATTTAAGTTGTAGTCCTGTTGACTAGTTAAGACTTTTTTGAGACTCACAAATTGGCCAGTTGTTGGAGGTGGCTTATATGATTTGATTCATAACATCAAACAATTGGTGATACGACTTTATTTTTAATAATTTGTAAATTAATAACATTTTAGTTTAAGTACGTATATCACTAAAAGAACTAAAAAGCTAATCTTACCTTAATTAGCAACACTTTACGAAATAAATTATGCACCGTTTTACCTTTTGGAACAAATTGATCTGTAAGACAGTTCAAGAAAATAAATAGTAGCTGCAATAAAATGTAGAAAACATAATTTAGGAACTATCTTTTTATTTATTATGTTTTATAATTCTATTATAAATCAAAAGACAATTTAAAATATTTTATTTAAAGTTTTTTAAAATAATTTCTTAATCTTAAGCTCTAAATATGCCTCATCTGTGCTTTCGTCATTCACAATTATTTGATTGGGTAATTTACATTTCCGTTTGAATGTTGCTTATCCATATGATGTGATAACCATCTATAATTATGCTACTACTACAAGCAGCTGCAATCGCTATTCATTTCCTCGCCATTACCGTTAACCCGAGAGACTTGTTGCCACTTGCTGCCACTTGCCACTTGCCACATGCCACTTGCGTGGGACCAATTGACATTTATGGCTTGTGCGAGCATGCAAAACCGGCGATAACACGCCTCACTAAGCCCCCCGAGGAGGAAAACTGGCACTGAACTCAAGTTTAAAACTGTCCGAGGCGAGTGTTCAATATATGTTCAAGTTGCACTCACTACCTTCAAGCTCTAAGTACGTATTTATTCATAACCCTTTCTTTTCTGCCATGCCCCCTACTCCCTACTCCCTACCCCCTACTCCCCCTCTCTGCTACGCATTGGCAGGCTGTCAAGCATGCATTTTTGCATTAAATTGTCTTGTTGAAGGGGAAATCGCATACACTTAATGCCATAGTAAAACCGATTTGCATGAGACTACAGCACAGTCTGGATGGATGATAAGGGCAGAGAGATATATAGTATTTTAGAATGGGAGGAGCAGAAATTCACTTGGCATTGTTGTCAAGCAGCTGTTGAAATGCATTTCGCCTGACAGTTGATAAACGACATGAGTACTCAGTACTCAGTACACACAGTACCGAGTGCTTAGATAGTCGAGATTACTTTGGCCTGCCTGCATATGTCTGTACTACTATATGCAAAAAGCTGCGACTCGAAAATCCCATACATATATTCGTGAATATTTCAAGTGCTGAGGTGAGTGATGATTGTCAGACGTTGGCACCATTATTTTGTTTGTTTTTTTTTTAATTTTTTTTTTCATTTTGCAATCTTTATTTTCTATATATATAGTACGGTGGCTTATCGCACACTTGTTGCTAAGGCTTTGCATAATTTATGATCTTAACTGTAATTGCCCCCATTTTGTGTGTCGGCATCTTAGAAAGATTTAACGACCCAGCCATATACTCGTAGGACTCGTAGGCGTCGTCTTCTTCTTCTTCTTCTTATCATGTGGCACATTACGTGGAACAGGCATCCAAACACCAAAATGAAAGGGCTGTGGCACTTAAGCCCTTTAAAATTTATGTCAAATGCATTTGTAAAATATGCCAAACGTACGAGTGGCAAAACCGATTTCTGCGCCATTTAAACTAACACAGTGCTTAGCACAGTGAAACCAAATTTGATAGCACTTTTAATAAACTAAATGTTGCACAGTTTTGATATGTTTTAAATGTTTTTCAAGTAAAATAAAACTGATTACTAATGAACATTTTTATCTAAGATAATATCGATTGTTATTTTTATTTAACTTCAATAACAAGTAGAATTCGTTGCCCACTGTTCAGGAAAAATTCCCAACCGCCAATGCCGCTGCCAATGGAAAATGCTTTCTGCCAACGTTCAACTAAAAACAAAGCACGATAAAAAAATAAAAATAAGAAAAGTAAGGAAAATCTTTGTGCATTTTCGTGCAGTTGTTGGCTGGTTGGTTGTGGCAAATGTTCGTGCAGGGAAAATGTAATTTTTACTGCACGTTTGAGTTTGAAACTAGCTCTTTTTCTACTCATATATGTAACACATACATATGTATATATGCACAAATGTATATGTGAGTGTGTGTGTGTGTATGCATATAAGTCGCAAATGCAACAAAATGGCGACAAGCGACCACGTTCCTTGTCTTTCAGGGTGTGTTGTCTTTATCAGCATCGTCCTCATCTCGCTCATCGTTGCAGTTTTTGTGTTTTTGTATGTTTTCTTGGCTTTTATAGAAAATACATTTTCACCATTTTCCCTATAAGCACTCGCCAGCGTCTTGGGCTCTGCAAATACCCTGTTATTTTGGTTCACAGAAAGGGGTAACTAAATACTTGTGACTTTTAAGTCAAATATATATTCAGCATAAACGAAAACACATCACCGAAAAATATTTATCTATATAACTCTAATTTATACTTGATATATGGAGCAGCTTAAGCATGTCGGCCAATTTGGATTTTAGTCTGATGAAACATGAAACCTACAAGGATTACATAAAGTCATTCATAAGAACAGAAGACTACAAGTATTTGGGTAATATGAAAACTATAAGAAATGTTATCAAACTCGGTTATCGAAGTTCAGGAAAGGTTTATGAGGAGCACGAATTCGATAAGATCAGAAGTCAAGTGGCTGCATTTCTCAATCCGACGAGCTCGCTTAGTATGCTATATGGAAGATTCTTTAGTGGAACCGATGCTGCACTGGAAGCTCTAATGCAACGCGAAGAACCCAACATGAATCACATGTTATCGGTTAGCAATTGTCCTCTAGAAATCTACTGATTAATTAAATAATTATTCTTTATAGACCATCATATTCGTACAGATTCGGCGACGTAGTGGTTTTGATATTTCTGGCTATATCGACTTTGAGAAGAGTCTGAGAGATTGTACGAATAAAGTGCCGGGTTGTACCAACTGGCAAGCAGTTTTCGAGGGTAAGACTTTGTTACGACCAAAGCCAACCGATTTGAGCTACTACGATTGGCACAAGAGTTTAGTATTTCACAATGCTACAGAGAATTTCCATCCCATTACCGGTGCAGAGAGTTTGACATTTATGCATAAATCCGATCACAAGCTAATTCCCGTCACCGACAAGCCCAGCAAGTACTCCAAAAATGTAGAACGCAATATGATACAATCTGAATTATACGGGCTTATAATTTTATATGATCATTTAATACGATGAGTTTCTAATAAACTAAATTATATTAAAAATACAGCACGATACTTTAACTTATCATTTAAACAGTTCTAAGAATTATCTGTAGAAATATTATATAGAATAGAATATAATACTAGACATCTTGATATTCTAAAACGCAATTAAAATCTATATTAAAATAAACTTATATATAACATATTGTTATATTATTAAGTAAATGTAAAGCTTTACTCATATATTTTCTATAGTTTAGCATAATGAAAAGTAAATTTCTTTTCAGTTAAAATGAATTAATTTCTATTAGATAACAAAACAAAATATATAGTTAAAAAGATATGTTATGTCAACTGCAATGAGTATTCTATCGTTGATCATAATATGTTTGCATACTCCTTGTTATTTTAGTCCTTTATCCTATGCAAATAATGCATGCAGCATGCAAAAATTTTCAACCATAGCTTATGGCAGGCAGACTAGATGGCTGTCTGAATAGGCAGGTGAGTGTATGTGAGTATGGAACAAACACACGTGATAGTGTGCTCTAAATTTGGTCACGAAATGCCAAAAATATTTTTTGGCATTAAAGAAGTGCAAACGATTTGTGCTCAGTTAGCCAACAACAAATATGAAGATACTTTAGACCATTTATTTCTGTTCCTCTTCATGTTTGTGTTTTTGGCCTAACTAAAGTTATGTCTTAAATTTGATTTTTAAATGAAACAAACCCAAAAGGAAAAAGTGTGGAGAAAATGAAAATAAGAAATTCAGTTGTGCATATAAATCAATACGCACTTCTGTGCAAATATGGTACATTCGAATACTCGATCGAATACTCGAATGTTTGTGCGTGCAGGCTCAATATATATTGCGCAAATAAAATGGCACCAACAAGCACGCACCATATTGTATTTATGTAAATTTATTTCCGTTACATTTCCGCCGTTCAATTGAAAATCGTCGTGTGATTTTCCTTCGTTTCTTTTTAACCTTGTGTATATTTGCTCTGTTGTTCAAGCTGTAGTCTGAAGGCTAAAGGCTGCCCAAAAAAAAAGATGCTGAAATCACAGCATCCTGCCAAAATATACATTAACACAGAAAAAAAAATGAAAAAATGCTGGCAAAAAATATATAACTACAAATATGCATCATTCATTTATAATATATGCGTTTGTGTGGATTCGTTTCGAATGTCTCGCTACAAGGTTCTCTCTGTTCAATCGTCCATATGAATTGTGGCAAGTCAATCTCGACGTTACTCTCCAACTGTAAAAGCAAATTATTATTTCGATTTAAGAGCGAAATGAAAATATTGAATTGTGCGCAACCAAAAAACGTTTTAGGGTTAAACATTGAAAAAATTATAGTGTAAAACAAATTAGGTGAGTTTAAAATATTTGAAAGAATTTTCTGCATTAACAAATTTATCTATATTTGAGAAATTAACTAACCGCTAACAGAAATAATATGTTTAAATTATTTAAAAATATTTATGGCTATTTGTCTACAAAAAAGATGTATTAACTAGTTCCAAATTCTATATTATTTGGGATAAAAATGTGACCCAAAAAAAACTTGCATCTCTTTCACAAGCAATTAATTTAGCTGTCAAAAAGAAAGTGTTTAAATTTTGTAATGTTTTCTGTTATATATGTAAATATTAAACATTAAGACCTCATTCATTATTAGTGGTATGTATATTCTCATTTTGTAAGTCAATAGCCTACCATTCACACACTTCAGTCGATAAGTTTTTCCAGTCAAATTTATTTCATTTACCTTACTGTCATATCTAAATTGTTTGACTTTTGGCTTTTGTTGTTGCTCAAAAAGGCAAACAATAGCTTTGGCTTATTGTTCTTCCAACAGATGCACACACCAGCAGTCTTCATCATGTGTTTATGTACAACAATATTTACATAGACATGTAGAAAGCGTTGCGTTGTCTATTCATCAGAGCAAAAGGGCGATAAGAACAAACGTGTAGCTGGTGAATAGGAAATTACAAAATTCTCAATGCACATTGTGCGCTTAATTAAACGTCAAAATGGAACTTGAGCTACATTTGGCCAAAAATTAAAGTGTCAACTGCACTAATAAAAAATATAGCTTCTTAAATCGAAAAGATGTACAAAACCTATTACAACTAATTTGGTTCTTAGAAATTAATGAATTTAGTTTCTAAAATTCTTAAAATGTAATGATCTCAGTTTAGAGTATTATTTTTAACAGTGTAAAAAGTAACGACATATTAAATCAGCAGCAGCTCTCAATTTTACTGTGATTATTTTTGAAAGAGCTGTTTCAGTGCTCGTCCAGATCGAGTTGGTGTTGATGTCCCTCCTGATGCCTATAAAACAATAACAATAGAAAATGCTCATCAATGCGGTTGGCTGCTCATCAAAATGTGCACATGTTGTTGCATCTGCCTCAGCACATGGATTTAATTTCCTGCCTCTGTCCTTTGCCCCCATCACCCTCTCTGCACAGCATCCACAATCTATTTGAGGTTGGTGTTGGTGTTGGTGTTGGAGCTTGACAAACTCATTTACCATTTACCATTTACCCTATTCTGCCCATTTAATGCGACAGACCGTCGCATCTTGTTACACTAGAAGAACTTTTGTGTTGATAAACTTGCAACATAATGGCCGCGCTTTGGTTGCATGCGAATGTTGCGCCAAGTGTTGCCTAATAATCCAGAAATGGACCAACTTGGCGGCCGCAAAACTTTTGCAACATCATACTGTATATTTATATATGTAATATATACTGTGGCAAAGAAGTTTCCCAGAGTGTAGCCAGGATAAGTTGAGACAGCTTTTGATGCTGCTGCTTCTGATGTTATTGCTATTGCAGCTGCAGGCCAGAAACATTGGCACATTCATCATTTTTGAAGCCGGGCACCAGGCAGCAGGCAGCAGGCAACAGAGTGTGGCAGCAACAACAACAACAACAGCAGCAGCAGATGTTGCAGGCAGCCGCGGCAAGTTCTTGTCACATGTCACGTCGCCTGCCTCAGTCGCAGTCGCAGAGAAGGAGATTCGCTGCCGTTGACGATGCTCTTGCTGATGTTGATGCTAAAGTAGAAGCTGCTGTTGTTGCTGCTGACGAGAAAAACAGGCCTCTGGCATTTTCACCACTGGCATTTTTCGCATACTGTTGAAAAGTTTTCCGTGTTGGCCCAAGAGTTTCGGCATGCAGTGTATTAACAAACGCTTTAAACTTGCTGTCATTTAAACCATATCCAACAACTGCTTAAGGGCCAATTTAATACGAACAGAGCAAATTAAAGTCAGTTTTGGCAAAGATATCGTAATTCTAAGTTTTTGAAAGCTAGTTACGGGACTTGAACTGCGTATAACAAGCCTAAAACTCTTTTTCGACCACATAATATATAAACACTTAAAAATTTTGTTAATAAAATCGGTTCTAGGTTTTGCTAATTTCTCTCTCCAATAAAAAACATCTTGTTAATTTTGTTAAAATGTGAAAATATATTAATTTTTATTTTTTGTGCAAAGAGTGGAAGGTGGAATAAATAATACACATACTTAAGTCAGTTCTGTGCCTAAATGCGGGTGTGTGTTAGCCTGATTTTGTGTTGTGGTGTGTGTGTGTGATTTAGTATCTGTTTATCATCGTGATCATGGATTCACTGGGCTTAGCCGCGGAGTGGCCTGCCACCGCGTCTCCTGACGTTGCCGCGACGTCCATTGCGCCTGCCACCACGGCGCCTGCGGTTGCCGCCACAACGTCTGCGGTTGCCAGCACGACGACGACCGCCGTTCCTGTTGCGACGAGGACCTCTGCGACGACGCACCACACGACGAGCACGGCCATCGGCCTTGTTGGTCTTTACAGCGGTCTGTCGGCCATTATCCTGTTTGTTGGCAGTGACTTGATGGTTCTGGTTCAACTGCAGTTCATTTTTGTTGGCAACATCTTGATCCTGATCTTCCTCCTCAAGCTCAGTGCGCTTTGGCTCCACCTCAGTGCTGTCCTTGGTGTCCCTGGACTCTTCGATGGCACCGCTGCGACGCTGAGCAGCTGCCTCGGTGGCCACCAGGCAGCAAAGGGCCGCCAAAACAAAGATCAGTGCGTATTTGGATGACATGTTTGCAGTCCGATAGTTGCTTGTGGAACTCCGGAAGTGTTTGTGATGCTTTCGTTGCACCATGATGGGCGTTTTATAGTCGACTTTGCCTTTATTCGATTCTCATTCAGAGTCAACTGTCTAAATATTTACACCCCTTTCCAATCGTTGGTTAATGTTTGCCTCCAGCTGTGTTTGGTTGCTGCCTCAAAGTTGTTGGTCATGCTATTAATTTGATCTTTTGTTTGGTGTGTTGCCTCTTAACTGCTAGACACTTAATTTCTTTTCAATGCTCTCACCCTATTAGCTTTCCGCTTTATTCTTTATTTCAAACTCTGCTCCTTTCGCCAGATAATTGGTTTCTCCAGAGCTCCATTGCAATTCAAACACGCTAACCCGTTTGCCAAAGGGAAATATCATTTAAAAAGAATAACGTAAATAATCGAATTCTGCACAAAAGCGTTTTAGTTGCGCTTTTCTTTCTCCTTCTCTCTTCTTCTCTCTTGCACTCAATTTCTCATCTTTCGATTTTCCATGCCCTTTGACCCGCTGCGCGTTCTCAAGTTTCCTGTTTGTCCTGCTGTATCAGAAGACAGTGGAGAGAAACACGAGCAAAATGTAATTTATTTCGACGGCATTAATAGATGAAATTCAAAGGACTAAAAAGATAAAAATTATAAAGAAAAGTTATCCTTACGGTTTACCTTTTTGTATTCCTTTTAACATTTAGTTACGAGTATACTATTTGTATGTTTATATATTTATTAAAAGTATAGGGTTCTAAAGAACATTTTTATAATATTTTGTTAAAAAATAATTAAAACTCAAAATACCTTCTAGCTTAAATTATTACAGGGTGTTTCTCTGTCGGTCAACTTCCTGTGAACCTATAGGTGGTTTACCATTTTGCCTGCATTTCTTTTGTAGATTGGAATCAGCGTCTATTAAAAACTGCAGAGCAAACAGCTTGCAGCGATTTACTTGTGACTTCAAATGAATTACAAATTGGCAACAGTATATGAAAAATAAGGAGAGTATAAAGGATATGCAGGAGAAGCTGAGTATACTCGCCCACGCTACTATTTGGCCAGCTGCCAGTAATCAGACGTATTTATTGCGCTTAAGCGAGATGCCAATAATTTTTTCTTTGGCATCTGCTGGTGTGTGGGCGTGATGACATGGCCAATACCGGGGACCAAAGTTGTAGCACGTGCAGCAAGCGGAAAGCACGTGGCAAGCATTTGTTGAAATGATTTAGCACTGTTTATTATTTAGCCAAAAGCAGCTGCATCTTTGACCATTTATTTTTAACCAGCTCTAAAGTTTACAAATATTTTTTCCCCTTCTACTTTAGTTTTCACTTGCTTTTTTGTAGTTTGTCAAAATTAAATGAAGCCAGAAATGGTTGAAGTCCATGTTATGCAATATACTTTATTTTCAAGCAGCCCGGTGTGTAAAACTAATTAAAAATATATAATTTTCAAACAATGGCTTATACATTTTTCTATTAATAAAGGCTATGGCATGTCTTACTAGTTAGTTTTGAGAAATTTAATTATTTTCAGGTCAAGGCATTGAACTTCTCAAGCAGCTGCAGTAATCAAAAATATATATGATATGTTATATCAAATCTATTAAATTTCTCCCATTGTCATTTGGAAGATTGTAAAAGCAGGCTCTTCAACTAGTGTTATCCACTTTTCAAACAAGCATTAAAATCGTACATCTTAGCACCCAAAAAAGGTTGATACTAAACCTAAACACATTCTCCGAAATATTTTGATAATCATTTCATAAAATAGTTTACATCTATACATGGTAACATGTGGAATTCGCTTGATGAAGAGGGGTCCGAGTCGAGCCCAGAGTGGAACAGAGATGCTAACATACAGTTGGAGATCGACACTGATGATGAGGTAGAAAATGTGCCGATAAAAGATCAGTTGAGCTCGGTTAGAGATGGAAACTCTGATGGTTTAGAAATCTATCGTTGTATTGTATGCCTCACGATTCCATTTGTCGAGCTCTTTGAGTGCCCACTGGGTCATTTCCTATGTGCCGGTTGCTATCAGATGCGAGTACTGGACAAGATGCTAAACACTCTGTTGGGAACTTGTCCACTGTGCAGTGAACGCATTTATCGCCATCAGCCGCTTCGCAGTGAAACTGGTGAGCAGATTCTGGCCAGTGTTGTTGTGACCTGTGAGAAGTGCGATCTGCGTTTGAAACGGACGCATTTGCGTCATCACAGCACCTTTGATTGCCCCATGAGGCTGGTCAACTGCAAGTACAGACGCATTGGCTGCAAATGGAGGGGCACAATAGGTACGCTGGAGGAGGCACATCGGGAGAACTGCGAGTATCGTCATAAGACTGGCTCAGAGCTGTTTGAAGAACTACGTCGTATACAAGATAAACGCGATGCAAAGCGTCTAGTGATTTTCAACATTATGAAACTGCTGCAATTGCCACAAATTACCGCACGCTGGCTACACATGAAGCCGAATTGGCCGTCCTTTCCAACCAACTGCTTTGCCATTGGGCCCATTTTCGAGGCATTTGGTCAACGCTGGTCTGTCAAATTCAAGTGGCAGACTCCGAGTGAATCGCAAGCGGAATCGGAATTGGATGAAACCGTTAACTGCTCCTTGCTATTTCAATTGTGTCTGCAGACATCCGAAAGTCAACAGAGACGCACACCTCTTGGACTAACCTACACACTGATCAGTAGTGTTTATGCGGATGTACGTTTTCAGCCGAATCTCTGTGAGAAATTCGATTTCTCTAGTGAACATTTGAATGGCCCACCGAGTCTTCTCTATGAAAACACATGGCAGAATCTCTCAGTGCTTCTCAATGACCGTGGTTTCTACGCCCGTCTACTGATGGCTCGTATCTAATATGCTTTATATTTGAATGTTTCAGTTTTAGTTGTATGCATTAGTGCAGTAAATAAATTATTTAAGCTAGGGAAAAATCTGAAAAGTTGAAATTTTCCTTGCAGAATAAGTGTTAATCTATCACAGAAACATAAAAATATCGTTAATCATCAAGTTTATCTGCTAATAGTTAACTAAAACATTACAAGGACATTTTCTATGCAGGTTTCCGTACTATGTGATCGTATAGTATTACCAATCCCAACTTTTTCGACATAAACATTGAACGCTTGACTGTTCCCGTTTGATAAATCGGACTTAGCTCCGGCACAATCATCTTGTGATCGCCTTTATGAAGGAACAAAAGTGAATGACCGATAGCCAGTGTTTGATAATTTTCACTATCATTGTGCGTGACATATTTTCTTTTTGAATCGTAGTAGCTTAAGTCGCTCGATTTGGGAAGTAGCTTATGGGTTCCCTGGAAAACTCCCTTCCAATTGGTTGCTCCACGTTCATTCAGTTCGTACTTCCGCAAACTGTGTGCATAATCCTTGTAGCTGGATATATCAAAACCGCTAGGCATTCGCACATTTATGAAGATTATCGTCTGTAAATCAGGGTTTAAAGACAATTTTATGAAATTTTTAAAATATTTAAAAACATTCACCGATAGTTTCTTTAGTAAATTGGACTTTTCACGTTCCGCCAATGCCCGTAATGCCGGATCATCTCCTTGAACTAAATGCCCGCTGGTCAAACTTAATTTAATCTTCGGGTTAATCACTTCCATTGTCAAAACTTTGCATTTGTTGAACTCTTCTTCGGTGTAGACTGCGCCACCTTTACTGTAGCCAATCTTTACCATAGAATTTATGACAGCCTCATTTGGCAGATAACGCTTATCTTCGATGCTGTGAAATGACCTCAGATATTCCGCATAATTTCTAAACTCGAGTACGGCAAAGTCTGGTCGCAAGGCAGGCATTTTTTTTAGATTTTATTTTGGGTTTATAATTATTTCTTTGTTTAATTATTTGTAGTTTTTTGCTTTTGTTTTTTTTTTGTTTTTTTTTGATTTTAATGTGTGTATGTTATGTTATGAGGTTTGAGTGTTTAATGTTTAGTTGTACTGTAATAATTTTGAAGCCCCAAGTCTACTTTTCCAAAAAAAATAAAAAAATATATTAATTTAATTTTTTTTTTTTATCAATTTTTTACCCAATTTGTACAAAGCCCAACAAAAACAATATCATTTTGAATACACATGTTTAATGTCTCAGCTAGGCTTTCTAACAATGTGATCGTAAAAGACAATATAACCATACAATGGCGAGTCAATGTATGTACGCCTCATATTCTCATTATTGGGAATATCATTTGGATTTGTGGCGATTATCTTATGGTCCCCCAAATGCTTAAACATTAACGAAGCACCGACATGCAATACTTCGAAATTGTCAGTGTTATTATAATGAATGCTTCCAGTTTCACAGTCAAAGTAGCTCAAGTCTGTGCGCTTGGGTCGTAACAGGACTTTTCCCTCAAAGACGGCCTTCCAATTGGTAGCGCCGAGTCGGTGAACGGCGCAACCGCGTAGACTGTCGGCGAAATCAATATAACCCGAGATATCAAATCCACTTCGCTTCTTGACTTGCAGAAAGATAATTGTCTAAGAAATGAGTAGGCAGAGTTTTTATAAGAAGTCATTGTATTCATACATCATACCGATAACTTCTTCATCACATTACGCTCTTCTCGGGCAGCCAGTGCAACTAATGCTGGATCCCTATTTGTTAGATACTGGCCGTATAGCCTATTTGCCATGGACTTTGGATTCATTGAGTCAAGTAGTTTTTTCTTAGCGTTGTTGAATTCATTCTCATTGTAGACAACTGCATTGCTAGAATATCCCAGTTTCACTAGTGATTTAATCACCTTCATGCTTGTTAAGTATCGGTAGTCTGCGATTCTTGTAAACGATTGTATATAATCCGAGTATGTATCGAATTTCAGTAAATTAAAATCGCCGCTTCCCGCCATTGTATTGTATTAAATTGTTAATGTAAAGTGTTTAGTGTGTAAAATTATCAAATGTTTTTTAATAAAAAAAATTAATTTTTTTTTTGTAATTCTGTTAGTAGTGTTTGTAAGTGTAGTGTTTGAGTAATGAATAGACACAGAGCACAATATTTTCAGTATGAATTTTCCAGGCTACTAAATTTTAAAATTTGAAAATGGGGAACTTTTATAAAGTTACACACCGACAAGAATAATGTTCTAAAAATATGAATTTATTATATTTAAATTTAGAAAACACTTCAAAAACGAACAAAACATTGCATTATCAAATGTTTTTAATTTACGGAAGCCATAAATATCAATCAATTTATTGAACAATTCAGCTGGAACCAAATATGAACTGAAGCTCTTAAATAAAGAGGTTTAAAGTTTTAGGATACAGTTCGTCAGGTACTTATATATACTTTAAATAAACACACTGTGGTTCCAAAACTGAGTACAACTTTTTATTATACATTTGCTAGGAAGCTTTACGAACAATGTGATCATAGAGTACCACATTACCATACACTGGCGAGTTAATGAAAGTGCGATTTACATTATCCTTATACGGAGAATCAATAGTTGTCACTGGTACGATCTTGTGATCCCCAATATGCTTGAACATTAACGAGGAACCATAGTGAATTATCTCGTAATTATCACTGTTATTGAAGTAAATGTTTCCCGTATGCCAATCATAGAAGCTCAAGTGACTCCGATTGGGCCTTAAGGTACTGCGGCCTTCAAAGACAGCCTTCCAATTGGTTGCCCCAAGAGTGCGAGTGGTGCACTTTTGCAGACTGTCGGCATAGTCAATATAGCCAGAGATGTCAAAGCCATTACGTTGTCGTATTTGAAGGAATATAATTGTCTGGAAGAGAATTAATCAAATAATTTTCGATAATTTGTTTCAATTCAACGATTTACCGATAACTTCTTTTGCACGTTGGGCTCTTCTCGATTTGCCAGTGCAACTAAAACTGGATCATCTCCCACCAGATGTCGGTTGTAGAGCTGACTTGAAATGCTCTTCGGGTTGATTAATTCCAATAAATGTTTTCTTATTTTATGGAAATCATTCTCATCGTATATTGTTGTATTTGTGCGATATCCAAGTTTAACAAACGCACTAATCACCTTCATGCTACCCAAATAGCGATATTCCTCTACGCTAATAAAAGACTGCAGGTAGTCGGAATAGCTATCGAATTTCAGCAAATTGAAATCTCCTTTGGATACCATATTGTACGGGTATATATAGTATTGGTAGACTTGGATAATGTATGTGTTTATAGTGTTAGTTTACGTATAGTTGTGTAGTCGTGTTGTTTGTAAGTCTGTCTGTGGTGTAATGAAGTCAGTATTTAAAAATAATGTAAGCCTACTCGATTTTAAAGTACAAAGATTGTTAAATATGTTCCCACCTATTTAAAGCTCATTCACAGTTTTCTCTGTGCACATATGTAGGTAAATGGGAGTACTCGTTTATTCGAGGCACAAATGAAACTCGCGCACTTTTGCCTTTTGCCTTGCAGCGTAAATTACGCGCATAAAATGAACATTAGATTCATATTTTAATGTGGCAGAGCGACAGGCTCACATACATATATACATACGTACTCATAAATAAAAGCAGGCTAACTGCACACTTGTACACACTCCCACACATACAGACAGAGAGAGAGAGAGAGAGAGAAGTCCTACTGCTGGAAATGGCAGCGACAGCTACAAAAAAGGTTATGCCAAATAACCTGCAGCTATTACAAACACAAACAGAGTCTGATGTGTGTGTGTGTGCGTCTACTTATTTCCATTACAAATGAGCTTATTATGCGCCCGAGTCACAAAGTCATTGCGACTTAAAAGGATTTGCATGTGATTAGCAGCACGAAATGTAAACAAAATTCTTGTGCCAAAAGACAAAAACCAACAAGAAATTAAAGACTCTTCATTTCCGTAAGACTTTTTCTAGATACTCTACTGAGACTCTACAAAATGGTGGTGAAATTATGAAATCCTAAGATTATAGCTTAAATTAATTCAATTAAATTTATTTTAATAACAGTTTTTCTCTTGTAAATTGTTAAATATTTTTTAAAATTAATAAAAAGAGGATTTTAATCAAAAACATTATGTATAATTCTACATAAGTTCTAAAAACAGTAACTTCTCAATTCTTCTATTAATATATTGGCATTTAATCTCAATTAAATTTTTATTTGTTAATATGTAGTTCTGCGTCTGTGTTCAATATCTATTATATATTTTTGAAAGCCACATTGATTTCTATAAAACTTATGTAAGTGAGTTTAAAGTCTGCCACAACTTAGTGTTACAAAAGTTATCTTCTACAGCTTAAAACCGACTAAATACCCTATCTAACAAAAGACGATTTGTAGGCACTTGAAAAGTTGAGCAGCCAAAAAAAAATGTTTCACATGCTTCGGATGTGTGTTTGTTTTTGTATGTAGGTACTTGATATTTGTGTTTATGTTGCGTATTTGGCAAATTGCCTTCAGGCAACGGCAGGCATTAAAACAATGAACACATCATAATCATAATTTTTGTTGCCTAATTTCAGGGGCAAGCTACACTCGAAAGAGAGAAAGTGTGAGGAAGATAGAAGGTGTGTGTGCGTGTACTTGGAACTGTTGAAACACAATGCATAATTTAGTCTGGCTTTCAACTCGACTTGACTTAAGCTGGCAATACGGAATCGAAATCCTTAAACTCAACTGACTGACGCCTTGAAATTGACTTTGAGTGGCGCTTTGCGCTTCGATTGCTCTGCATAATGGAGATTCCTTTAGTGTAAGCCGTGAAAATCTGCTCAAAAGCAGTATTGAGCAAATAGAAAAGCCGTTTTGCATTTTCACCCAGCTGCTGACATCTAATTGAAGCTGACTGAATAAAAAATAAAGTGTACGAACAAAAGAATTGAGCAAAGAAATCACTATCGATTAGCTGCAATAAAATGGACACTGTAAACCAGAAGAAAATAAATTTTAAAAATATTGTGTGCACTTTAAAGAGCGACTAAAGCTTGGCAACTTCTGATAAACTGTTGTGCAAACTCTACAGTTTGGTGTGTGTTTCGACTTATAATGACGTCACATTTAGCCATGACTCATACATACATTCAGACGTTTCAAGTGAGCACTCATTCAGGCTCTGTGCAGACATTCATGGAAAAAAAGCAAACAAGTTTACGGGATGAACTCAGACAGGCTATGAATGCAGCCCATTGAGTTGGCATTTGGCACAAAAGACTAGACTCCAAAAGTTTAGCTAAAAGTCAAATAAGTAAATATATATGTATAAGTATATAAGTATATATTTGAAAAAAATAAATAAAAATTTTTGTGCTTTTTGAATAAATAAATCGCAGCGCAAATAAAGGTGAATAGCAAGAGAGCAGATAGAATACACTCAACATTCACTCCCATTCAACCAACTGACAATGGAGGACAACGCTGATGACGTCAAAGTTCATGTCATGGCGCCGCACTTGGCCAAGTTTATGATGATGCGAGCATTTTGCTCTGAAATCATTTAAATCGAGTGCTAACAATTTAAGGCATGACTCGAAAAGGCTTCGTACAGTTCATCAAAGTAGCGACACTTGAATTAAGCATGTATGCCACGTGGCTTAGAGCCGAGGGCTATTAGGCGACACAGCGACACGGCGACACAGCGACACGGGAAGGTAAACTGTGCATAAAACTCAATCAAGTCGAGACAAGCAGAAAACACACACACTCGCATACACACATGCATCATTGGCCTTTAGATAGCAACAACGGTCTGGCTGTTTGGTAGCATTGTGTCATGGCATTGTCCCTGCAGGCATGTCAGCTCTAATGCCAACACTGACACGCTCTCCGTATTCCCGAGCTGCTTTTGCTTATAAAATCAGGAATCAGCGTGCAGAAACACAAAAACACACAAATCCATGCCCCGGAAATTCCAGCACAACAAAAGGATCACCAACAAAATGTGACCCAGTGTGTCGAGTATTTGTTGCAACAGCATCTTTTGCCCCTTTGCTGCTCGGGGCTTTAGAGACAACTCCAAAAAATATAAAAAAAAAAAAACAACACATTAAAATGTTACAATATAAACTGAACTACTACATACCCGTTTCAAGAACTTATCATTGAATTTTAGTTCAAACTATATTGAAAGTGAAACATATTTTAGATATATACTCACAACATAAACGATCTTATGGCAAGTTGGCTTACATCAAAAAGAGTAATATATCTTTAAAGCTGTAGCTATTTACAATTGGTTCAACAGAGATCTTAGATCTAGCTTACAAATCTGCTAAGGTCTGTCAGATATTCAAGCACTGCCGCAATATGAATATACCCACATTCTAGTAGTAGCGGGTATAGAAAAAAGTCAAATAACTTAAGTAAATGTGCGAAGGCCTTAAGAGTTGAACCTAAGTGTCGGAGCAGTCGGAAAATTCCCTTCCAAATACCCCCGAAGCATTTGTTGTCTACTCTCTTTTTTTTGGGCGGCTTAAATAAACATGTGCAACTTTCTTATGTTAATTTCATTTAGTTTCAGCTTCTGCCTGAGCCGAGGACTTAAATGTACTTAAATCGTTGTAGTTTGTAGAGAGTGAGAGCTGTAAGTGCTGCCAAACAGAGTGCGAAAAATATGTAAGTGAGAAGGATTTTCCACAAAAAAGGAAAGGGAAAAATTTAACAGAAGTGTACGAATTGAAATAGGTTTTTTGGTAGTTACCAAAATTTTGATTTGACAATCGACATGGACAACACAACCAATTAATTGACAAACTGCTCAATTCTCATTAGAAAATACCACACAAAAGTGTACAGATTATTGTTAAATAGATGTAATCTATTCGTTGTTCTGCCATTATATAACCAGTACAATGCCATGCCAATCGATCATTTTGTTTATAAACATTTCTTGAAAGCCCCTTAAATGAAATGCCAAGAGTGAATGATTTATTTGCGCGCACATTGAACTCGATAGCAGCCATTTCACATATGTTTTCCATGGCCAATTTTCCATTTTAAATGCGAGCTAATTTATTTGCCAGCCATCGAACGAACAAACGAACAATCGAAGGCAGCAACCTTAAAAATTTTGTAATAAATGTCACACATGCCGTGGCAGACCAAAATTATTGCCACACATTTGTCACACGCAATTTGCAGTAGCTAAAACAAGAGCAGCAAAAAAAAAAAGAAAAATAAATACAAAAAATACAAACAAATGAAATGTGAAGCGTTCAAATAAATACGATATTTATGAAAGTGTTTTTAATTAAAACCTCACGTAGAGTGAAATGAAAGGAAGCGAATTGTAGTTGCGAAAAAAAAACAATAATATTCACGCTGTTCTGCAAATATTTATTGCCAGCAATATCAAGAACATGAACAAAAGTTTTGTTTGAAATTTTTTAAGATTGAATTTATCATTTTCTTTTCAAAGTAAAATTTAATAATTTTGTAATTTGGTAAAACATAATTGCAGTAAAAAATGCTGTTTTATTTTTGTTAAGTGTTTGCTATTCTTTTAAGCAAGCAATGGCAGTTTTTCTTTTCATTTTCTTTTCTCCACTGAGTTAAATGAAATGCGAAAAATGCGTAGCAGTTTCTTTGTCACGTTTCCATTTCGCAATGTGGCGGAATTGAAATATGTGTTGCCGTTTCTCGCCGATTGTTGCAGCAGCTGTTGCATTTTAACGCCTGATTATATAGTTTTCATTTTTTTTTACGCCCACTCGGTTTGAGTTGTCATAAAAGTCAATATGGCCGAAATACGCCTTGACCCTTTCTGGAGCACACATGTGGCACGTATATAGCAATTGTATACAACTTAATCGCAGCATTTTCATAAAATTTTATTGAATTTAAAACCGAAGCCCAGTCAGTCAGCCAGCCAGTGAGCCCAGTGAAAGGGAGCCACTTGGGCAAATATCATTTATTTTATTGTTCAATTCCGAAGACTGTAACGGACGACTGGCGATTTCAGTTACATTCCCACTGCGTCTCTTTTCATGTTACGGCACTCTTAAGATATTGTGTGTGTGTGGAGCTCTGATTTCCTGGCTGTCTGCTGGCAAGTGGCAGCTGTGCCATAAAAACTAAGGCATACCGACTTGCTTCGTTTCCTTGTTTCCTCATTGCTGCTGTTGTTGTCCAACTCTGTTTGTGGCATGCGACCATACGTAATGAATGTTTATTGCACCGGACATGGACATGTTTTGCTCAGTGCTCGTCTTTTGTTGGTCTGCCCAACAAGTCTGCGTAATTGCTTTTGGTTTTTGTGCAGACATTTGCCATCTTAACGATTCTTCAAGCCAAACACAACATGGCTAACAGCAGTAGTAGGTTCTACAACCACTTGACAATCTGATACGGTATATTTATTTATTGTAAGCAGATCTATCGTATGCCACTGAGTGTTGGAAATCACGTACCAATTAGTGAAGATCAAGTACTTTGCTAACTAGCTGTGATTTTTTAAATGTTTCAAAGTTTTCAATTAAATTTATAGATGTGTAAAAATAAAAAAAAAAATTTTAGAAAATATTGAACAGATTAAAAAAGTATAATAATTATTACTCTGAATATAAACTTTATTTAAATTAAATTCGAATACACTTACTTTTAAAAATATAAAAAAAAATGCACTTTTATTAATCTGTCTATTTGCATTAAATGTGACATAAGTTTCCAAGCATATTTATTTAAATTTCAGCCAAAATGAAATCAAACTTAATAATATTTATCTATAAATTGTCTAGGTAATATTTTTGGCAAACTTAATGTGCCCAAGATACGCATGAAACATATGTAACATTTTAATAATCATAAAAGCAAACAACAAAAGCCAAAATGCCAGTCCACAAAGCTCCCACAAGGAGAATTCTGAGAATCTAGTTTGATATGGAAAGATGGAGGCAAACGATTATAGTACTCACACAGACACATACTCATATTAAAATGGCTAAAACTTGAAAACTCACTGGCAGGCATCGACAACGTGGCTGAGAAGTTGTTTTCTCACACACACACTCACTCAAGTCATTGTTATGCATGACGCCAACTGGCAAAGCCAAAGCCAATGTTGGTTAGGTTGTTGGGAGGCAGCTTGAGATACTTCTGTCATTTCCATAAACAGCAACAACAACAAGAGACTATGGAGCCAACAAGCAGCAAGCAACAAGCAACAAGAAAAATATTAAAGATTCTCAAAACCATAATCTTATTGACGTGATAGGATTACACTTTGCTAAGTGAATTAATAAAGTATGTGCTGTTGTTGTTGTCCTTGTTGCTGTTCTTGCTGTTGTTGGAGTCGCCGCTTTGGTGGCAAAAAGTGTGTGGCCAACTACTTAGGGAGACCACTCAATATGAGATGCACACACAATACTCTGCTCTCGAAAATGAGGTGACATGGTAAGGACTGCAGGGGCGGGATGAATTGGGTGAGAGGGAACGTGTCCTGATTCTTGACAAGCGCCTGGGATGAGCCGGTTCGCAAATGCTTTGAGCAAACTTTTGTGGTGCACAACTTTTGTGGCAAGTTGCCCGGACGAACATTATTAACATAATTTATCGCGACAGCGACAAAAGTCCGCTGAGCAGCTCAATAAGGTAACACTTTTGTCCGTCCCCTCGTCCCAAAAAGTTTGCCGCAGTATAAAAAAAAAAAACTTTGCAACATATTCATTACATAATCATTATTGAAGTATCAGAAATTTCTTTATTGAGTTCGACTTGAAACCTGTCAATGGGTTTCATTAAGTTTGCTGCCAGGACTAATTATGTCATGCTGCCAATGATTAATCATCGTTCGATTTGCCTGCTATCAAATAAATTGCCATTTCCACACTTTTTTTAAAGAACAAAAGATGTATGAAACTGTTGATTAAAGTATCAAGCTATTTATTGCACTCTAGGGACTATTTTAGTAAAATTTTACAAAAAATCTATTCCTAATTAAGTATTTTATCTATTTTCATTAAGTATTTCAAATGTCCACTCTGTCTACATAAACCTACATATTTTTTTTTTGTCCAAGCAAAATTAAAGTCAGTTTTTAAGCTACAATGCCCAAGGTACTGCGACCTTGAGAAAACGGCTATAAAATTGCTGACAAAACTTGAAAAGTTCCAAATCGACAGTCATAATTCGAAAAGTTTTTACAACTGGCCGTAAGAAGTCCAGAAATCCTGGAGTTCCTCAAGTTCTGGCTATTAAAAAGTTACGCTTTTCATTTCACAATTGCCACAGTAGTCCGGCCCAAGTTGCAAGTTGCCAGTTGCAAGTTGTAACAAATTACAAAACTAGTTGTTGCAAGAATTTTCCAGTTGGCCACCGAATGCCAAAACTAGTGGCGACATTGGCGTTAAAAGTGTTGTGCCAATTTTAGTGATTGTTGGCAACAGAAGTTGGCCAAGAAGTTCACTGTCAATAAATGTAAATGCAAATTGCCAGCCAATTAGTTGCAAGTGCGAATCCCAATTATTAATTGGCCAACTACGATTCTGACATTTAGTTAACAAAATATTGCAGTAAATTCATCTTTCTTGAATATGTTTTTTGTTTTCTTTTTTTCTGGTTTTCTTGTACTCTTAATTAATGCAAATTAGATATGCAGCAGCGTTTTAGCATTTGGTTTAGCAGCTGGCAGCGAAGCGAAGCTCCAAATGAGTTTTTCATCAAGTCTAACAACTTAATTAGCTCATAAAAATGACGCCCCGAAGTTGTTAACCCGGCCAACGACATCTCAGCCCTCTGCTTGGCAGGGGAATGCCCCTCCCTTTAGCCTACTGCGTGTTGTGGCCACTTAAACGCAGCACAGATTGGCTCTGAATCCGGCAGGAAATGCCAGGGCGCCAGGTCGTAGGTCACAGCGTAGGCGCAAAGCTAATTAGTATTAAGTGCTCTTGCGGCACTTGAAACCGACCCTATAACTCCCTTTCCATATTTTTGTTGTTATTTGCTGCTCTTGTAACTGTTACCGTTGTTGTTGTTGTTGTTGCCTTTCTCATTGTGGTCGCCTCGGGTGTGGCAAAATATTTTTGTGTGTGCGGTCACTTGTGAAATTCCAGCAAAACGGTCGCTTCCTCTACAAAAAAAAAAAAAAAAAAAAATCCCTCAAAATATGTGAAGTAACTAAACGAATTAGATATACACTTCGAGCTTAGCTTTTTACATTTATTAAAATTATAAAATAATTATAAAGAAATTTAAAAATATGTATTAAATATTTATTTATGTGTTATCAAGTCTCTTTTTTATTTTCTTCATAAATTCTATACATAATTATATATATAATTTTATTGAGTTACATTCCTTTAAACTATTATTTTGCTTCCAGTTCATATCCACTTATCAGAGAGGTGTTTATATATATACAACTTACCATTTATACATTTATCTTAATTTATATAATTTAGTTTTAGATATGATGTACTTTGATGCTAACTTTAAACACAATTGTCTTCAATAAATTCTCTTTTAAAAGTCACAAACTTAACCTACCATTTATGTTACCCAGTCAAAGACGATTTGACTGTATTTCGGGCATAAAGTCCATTGCCAAGGCATACTTATAAATACAAGCGATTTAATGCCGGTTGAGTGCGCAATGATCCAGCGCCAAGTCGAGTTGGCTTTTTGCCTAATTTGTGTGCTGTTCATATTTGTTTGGCTCTTTTGTGTTTTGGCAAGAAATGGAGAAAAATTCTGGCCAACTGGCCCAATGGACAGGTGGAAGCTGATTTGCTGAATCAGAAGGTCAGCCCAAAAAAATATGTTTGATGTTTTTGGCGGCAATTGCTTTATGGAGCTGACACATTTTAAAGTGATTATCAAATACAAGTTTAATGTAAATAATTTTTTATTCTTTAAATAAAACAAATCTAATTTGTGGATTACATATGTAATCTTAGTGTCTCTCACTTCTTTAATTATAGCCTCAATTTAGCAAAACACTTACAATAATGCGCAAACAAGTCAATTATCTTATTAGAATTCATTGCAGTCCCCTCGGCATCTTAACTTTCGCCTCGGTTTTCATCTTCATCCTGTTCTTGGAGTTTGCCTGGCACGTAACGTTTTACTTTAGTTCAACTCATTTCCGCTGCTCACATGACTTTATGCAATAACAGCCAAATAAAATTATCTTATCAGCCAGTGAAGAAGCATTCTGCTGCGTGTCTTGTGCGTTCATGTCTCTCTTCTCTTTTTCTCTTCGTCTGTTTGAGCTAATTTTATTGCATAAAACTTGTGCTTATTGCGCTGCCAACTGTCCTCTGTGCTTGCTTTACTCCTCACTCTCTCCTCACTCCTCAGTGCTTGGTCCAAGCTTGTGTCCAGCTGAAAATTACACGTTTCGGTCATACAATGTGAACGTGACCGCTTGGCCAGTGTTCTGATGCGAACTGACATGATCCTCTTCTCTCTACCGCAAACTGTTGTCTCATTTTTCCGTGATGATGTCCTGTGTACCATATTCACATACACGTTTCCATGTAATGTGCACGACTTAGAACAAGCAAACAACAACGCAAAATAATAGTTATTCATGGTAATTTTTATACATATATAGTATTTGTTGTAGAGGACAAATTTAGTTAGTTCCCGGCATATAAGTTAAGCAAATGCACTATTTTTTATATTTTAAATGAATAATTTTTATATTTGAAATTAAATTCAATCTTTATTTACGATCACATTTTTGAGTATTTCTGCTATAATAAAATTACTTTTTATTGATTTATATTTCATTTGTTGGTTTAATATATACACTTAAAATTAAAAATATTTTATTTCCAATATTAATTAAACTTATATATATTACTTTCCTCAATAAATTAAATTTATATCATTTTTAATATTTCTTTCGTTTTCGATAATTTTTTCTTTTGATTTCAAATATACAATAATTCAACAATTTTTAACGAAAAAAATTTGTATGATTTATTTAATAATTTTAAACTATACTTAAAATTATATAAATTACATAATTATACTATGTAATTATAAATAGTAGTTTTAAAAGTATATGCTTAATTTTTAAAATTTATTTAATTTGTAAACATTCTCTAATTTATACAAGAGATTTATAGTAGCTTTTATTTTAGTCACTTGAACAATATTAATAATATTCACTCTAGTGCCAAGAATCAATCAATATATGTTTTTTTTTTAAATGCTCACATTTTGTACTTTATTTAATTCTAAAATTTTCTTAATCTAAAGAATTTTTTTAGTCATTATTCAACCGTTATACAATATCTAGAATGTGTAAAGTTCTACGACAGGATAATCATGAGATGTAAGTGAAGGAAGGGAACAACTCGACATCGCTGACAACTTGAGGCAAATGTGTCACGTTCGCTTTTTGCAATAAAATAACAACACGACGAGTAACACAAATATAAATGCAAATATACATTTTGCGGTAAACATTTGTAGCTCGTTACACTAATAGACACACATACACACACACAAATACACTCACACACGTAAATTGTAGTTGTTGGTGAGCTTCGTCCTCTATGCGTTGATGTCTAGCAAACCGGAAGTGTTGATTTTCATTATATGGCGTTAGTTCAATTGGAAAAATATTGTTCTCTCCCACATGTGTGCGTGTGTGTCTGTGTGTGTGTGTGCTTGACTTATTAAATTAGCCTGGTTCACTGGGTGTGTGTTCTCGATTTGTCTTATCGAAACGAAGTCAAACGAAAATTGTTGATAATATTCTAATACGCATCAGCAGCTGTAATTGACAGATTTACCATAGTGGTTATGACAATAATTTATATGGATTTTGGTCGTGCAAGATAAGTTCATGAATTACTTTGTAAGCCCAACAAGTGCTATCGTAATTTAAATATAATTTAATAAGTAGTTTGCAAAAGACTTGGAAATCATGAGTTTAAAAGTTATTTTACATTTCTTTACATTTTAAATATATATTTATAAATATATATGTATATAAATGTAAGGAATTCGTAACTGCATAGCTTGCTAGTTGAGAAGTGGAATTCAAATCAACAACATTCAACATTCAAAGTAAACCCATAAACTTATTGTGTGGTCCAGTTGCAGCTGTTCTCAGAGATAACATAAGCAAGTGGGTGGATTTCTCACACTTGAAATGCATTGAAAACTGAAATTGCAATTCAACGAAGCTCAGCAGTTTGACAGAAGTCCGAAAGATAGTTATGTACAGTTGTCACAAAAACTGTGCGCACAATGAAAAATGCCAACTGAGGGAAAACATGAAAATTTATATCCAAACGGATGCCAAAACGAAATGAAATTTAAAACCAAATTCAGACTTACATACAAACATACAAACCTATATAGAAATTGTCGTTGTCAGTTTTGCAAGTGGGGGTGAGTGTGTGTGTTTGCATATATAGTTGATATAGTGTAAATATTTGGACATAACAATATGTTGTTGCAAGCATGCTTGTGTGTTCTTGAGTGTTTGTGCAAAATTTACTATTCATACGATACTCAATGGCAATGCATTTTCGTTCAGCAAGGACGAAGGACGTCGGACGTTGGACGTTGAATGTTGAATGGACGAGGCAAATGTGCTCCTGAATAGTTTATTTGTTTGTTTTGTGGCTTTTCCACTCGCAGTTAATTTGTTAAAATTTCACTTTATAAATAAAATTTGGTAAATTATTGTTTGGCCAAACAAACAATAACAAGACTGATGACAAACAACACATATGTACATACAACTGTGTATGGCGCCTTCTGTTTGAGACGCCACAAGTTTTCAGATTTTCATAACTTCCGCTGCACTTGTAGCTAGAAATATGCAAAAGATTTACCAGCTTTTAGCTATGAAAAGAACTCAAAAGATGTTTGTAAAAACAACAGTTAAATGTTTAAAAATTGTATAGAAATATAAATAAACTTAGAAATATACGTGATAAAAATTGCATGTATTTTTTTTTTTTATTAATAATTTGTACAATTTCTTGTGCCAATGCAAAATAAACATAATTAGTTATCTCTACAATAAATTACTAAAGCATGCTTATTTGACAAAATTACCAATTCAAGAAATACAAGTAAAGTATTTGTTCTTTTATAAAGTGAATCGTATTTGTAATTCCTTTTAAAGAAAACCTTTTAAAATGTATTTAATTTTTAAAAAATGTTTGTAACAATTCTACATATATATTTGAGATAGAATATTATTTAGTTTAGTATTTCCCCAATATATTTCTAAAACAAAATGTATCTCAATTGAACATATTAACTGATTTGCATTAAGTACTCTGTTCGATTGAAGCAAACACGACTTTAATAAAATTAATCAAATTTACAAATTGTACAAAATTTAACCCCAAATTGATATAATAAATTTATGCTTTTACACTATTTAATTTTCATTTACAAAATGGTACTCTCAAACCGCTAAATCGAGTGGAATACATAACCGTAATTTAGATTATCGAATGGAATATGAGAGACAGTGAAAGTGTGGAGCCCAATGTGAAAATAAAGAAAAACTCAAATGGAACAACTGTTTGCTAATTTGTTTATCCAAATATAATTTTGACCGATCTAGCACGAGAAAACGCCACAGATTCCGAAATAGGGACCCTATAAATAGTCACTATCTGGCAGCGGTGATGGCTCCGAATGCGTCTCATCGACGCCATCAACAAAGATCATGATGATACCCAAGGTGGGACGCAGATTCTCTGGCATGTGGGCATTGTCGCCGCCAAGGACAACAACACAGGGTTTGCCAGTTATCGAAATGGGCAAAAGTCGCGTCACAAACTGCGCCAATCGATGCAAATGTATGCGCCGCATTTCCAGTGTGGTCAACCCCTCCGGCCAGGTGTCCTCGTAGCAGCAGTCCATCAGGCCGTTGATGAGATTCAAAGGACATCCGCTGGCTCGCAATCCCTCTCGGACCATCATTTGCATGGGGGTGTCCGGGGTGGAGATGAGGCTGCCCCAGGTGCGCACCGAGGCGAGGGGAAGGCTGCGGCCCCAGCGCATTAGCGAGTAACGGTCCAGCTGGTCGCCGACATTACGTATAACGGGATTGGTGGAACGCAGTGCCGATATATAATATTGAACCAGTTCCAGCTCACGCCGATGCTCGCAGAGACGCCGCTCCTGATGCGACTGCAGTTCCCTCAGTTCGCTTATTTCGCCAATTTGATCCTTCAGCTGTTCCCGCAACTCGAACACACAATTGTGCTTGGCCAGTTCATCCTTGGGCACCTTCATGCCACAGCCCTTGGTGCACAGCACCACCACCTTGGGATTGTTCTTGCAATGCTCCACATGATTGCGAAATTCATCGAGCTGCAGAATTGCCGGGCAACCATTGTCCGCAAAACTGCACTTGATCTTCAAACGTCCAAGCATGTTACGCATCAGTCGTGACACGGACACCAAATGGATGGGCATTAGGATGGAACGATCCACGGGACAGATTTGCTTCTCCTGCATCCACTTCTCGATGCAGTAGCGACAATAGGCATGCTCACAGCAGGACGATTGCATCGGTTCCTCCAGCACATCGGCACAAATTGGACAGAGGAGTTCGTCATCGACATGGCCGATGATCAGCGATTGATCGTAGCCCATTATTTGTTCTCTCAATATTGTTCTACTAATATAGCTAAACACAACTGATTAACAGAATGAAGAAACTGTGAGTATATATTGTATCGATTCTGATTTTAATCCTTTTCTTTACCCTTGTCACACACGTATTTTTATTGTTGAAAGCCGAAATATTCGTTTTGTTCTTCAAAAATTTCGTTTCGAAATGTGAAAGTTTGCTTTGTCGCCGGCAGTTGACTAGATCTGGTATGAATTTAAACGAAACTGATTTAAAATACACTCAAATTCCATAGATATACTATTTATGTGGACTATAAAAGCAAAGCGTATTTGAAATGAAAGGTTATCATTAATTGTATGAAAGATCTATGAAATTTTAATACGATGTACTGGCTTCATTGCTCACTGCCAATGAGTTGCATTTCTGCAGTTAATCGACTCAGTTTCGTTATCGAGTTAACGAAATGCAACCCTGTAGACACAAACGAAATTACCAAAATTAATTTTAATTCATTTGTACGTCAATTAGCAGACTTATTTTAACAATATGAATATTCGTTCCATTTACTTGGCAAAATTATGCAGTTACTTGAATGTAGAGCTTGAATTGAGGTTGCATTGCATGGATGTGAATCAAGGGAAACTTGTAATGAAAATGCGAAAAGTTTCTGTTTCAGTTACAATTTTAGTTCGCGGCAGTTGGCGACACCATTTGGTACTTAAAGTTTTACAAATTGCATTTGTAATCGGTATAATTTTTATGGTCCTTTCAAAGTTTCGCACTAAACTGACACACAAATTGAATTGAAGCACTCAAAATTGAATGAATAGTTTCAATAAAGGCAATATTAAAAAAGTTTTAGCTAATTCAAATAACTCAAGTCATTTATGTTTAAGAATCTTAAAACTAAGAAGTTAGTACAGAAATAGGTGTAATTATATTTATTTAAATAGTAAATGTTAATTTTTAGTATACTAAAAATGTTATATTAAAATATGCAATTAGCTAGCTATTTGTATAAAAATTTAACATAATGTTTAGTAATTTTAGTTCCAAAGTAAAACTCCAATTATGTTCAACAAATATTTGTAATTAAATTAATGTGCCTAATGCAAATGCTAATATTTGTTGTTTACTTGACTCTGTTTAAATTACAACTTAAAGCAAATTAAATAAACATAACTAAGTTCTAAGCAATAATATAGAAAACAACATTTGCCTATGATTTTATTTCATATTCAGATTTACACAAGTGCAACTTAAATAAACTTTACAATCTGTTAATTAAGTTTAGTAAAGTGTAACTTATTCAGCTACTCGAAAACGTAGCAGAAATTTAATCAATTTATAAACTGACAGTGTGTGCCGTAAGTTTGCTTACAAGTAGAACAACAACAAATGAATATATTGCAAATTAGTGTCGAATTAAATGAAAGTCTTTGTCAACTAATTTAATGAAATCACATTGTCCGATAGAAGCATTTGGCACTCACTTGGACTTTGAACTAACTTAGTTGATTAAACAAAGGCCCAAAGGGTTGCAAGTTAACTAAGCAACTAATATTGCTGATAACACAGATGCTTACACCTCCGTGCACCAGAACACTGAGAGTGTTGAGGTCCTGCTTGCAACAAAAGCATAAGCCAAAACTTAATTAATATTTACATGGACAAGACATCAAGGCTAAAAGGGCTCTGACTTGCGGCCAATTGTTGCAGCTGCAGCTGCAGTTGTTGTTGTTCTTGTTGATGTTGTTGTTGTTATTGTTCTTGTTGCTTCTGTTCTTATCTTTGGGCTGACATGTTTGCATATTGTTCGAGCTAAAGCATCCTAACATACATACATTCATAGTAGCATGTGGCAAGCTTGCAAGCTTGCCTTGAAATCAATTCGCATTGTTAACCCATGATTGGATATTATTGATTCAATTTGCTGCCACTGTGCCGAGACATGTTTTATGCATATACCTGAGTATATATATATATATGTGTGTGTGTGTGTGTGTCTGGTCGCTGATAATGTCTGACTGTGTCTATAATAGGGAACATGCATGCTTGAACAACAACACCAACAGTTAACTCGCTACTTGCCACATGACCCATTCCCATCCATTTGATCTTCCGACTCTCTCTCTCTCTCTCTACACGCTGCACTATGGGGGAAAGTCAGATATTTTGGCATAAATTCAAAATTAATGTTGGTCGGAATCTCAAAATTTTTGTTATTTTCTGATTCTAAACACTTAAAATAAGATAAAAGTTGGAGTTACTCCTGGAGCTCCTGCCCCTGAAGCTGCTGCCGCTCCTGCTCCTGGAGCTGCTCCTGGACTTGCTCCTGGAGTCGCTTCTGGAGCTGCTGGAGCAACTCCAATTATAATTACAGTTTTTATTAAAAAATTGAGTTATTTATAGCACAGCAAAAATCGTGTGGAAGGGGGGAGGTGAAGGCGTGGTCCGATTCAACAAAAAAAAAATACGAAATTCTATTTTTGTCTTAGCAACACCCTTAGCTATAGTATTACAATTAATGCCAAAATATCGGGCATTTTTCCCATAGTGCGCTTCTTAATTTATGCATATGAAGCACTTGTCTTATGCGCACTGTGGGCTTTATTAGCAACATTTTCGATGAATTGTGTTATACAGAATTTAATAATTTACTTTAGCTATTCAATACAAAATAGAAAAGTAATATTTATAAATTATCGCATACGATTTTGTAGATTATAAAAATTAAAACAGATATTAGAGACCTGTAATGACCAAAGTTAGTTCTTTGGCTGGAGGCGTGGCATTGTCCCTACATACATATCCTATTGGAAACATCTCAAAGACATTGGCAAGAGGGAACCATAAATTGTTCGTGAATAGAAATGTTGCGATATTATTTGAAGTTTGCAATGCATTGTTAGCTATATTGTTGTCGGCCCTGTTACTGTTGTTATCATTGTTGTTGGACTAACTACACTTGTTGTTATTATCGTTGACAATGACAACGATAACAATGGCAACACACACTGCTAATAGCACGGTATGTCTCTGCAGCTGCGTCTGTTGCATGCCACTTGGGCATATTGTTTCTGGCGAGTCTGAAGTGTTTGACGTTTCCTGTTGCTCTGTTCGCATTGATTTTCAGATCGCACACAATTATGGCTGCCACCCATAGAGAGAGAGAGATGGCTACTAATCACCAATGCATAAATCACGTAGCAGCAAACCAAAAACCCAAAAGCATGCCGTCCAAGACCAACAGTGTGCGGAGTGTGGGGATAGCAGCGGAAAAACGTCTGAAAATTGCCAGCGATAAAATTGAAATGCCACAGAAGCTGGCTGCTCGATTTATTCAGAAATATAACTGGGAAGTCCGTGCGCCGAGTTGTAAAAACCAAATACAGGAAATACCTACTGACATAACTCGCCTCTACGGGAAATTGCCACAAAAACGTTGGCCACGTTTGAACTTGACTCTAGTTTTGGTCTTAACTCTTTTCACCTTTAACCAGCAACGATTTAAAGTCGGTGTTTGTTCAACAAAGTTGGGATCCAGTTATATTTTCTGTTATGAAGAGCATGAAAGCAAAAATAACGCCATCTATCGCTCATAGCTTAAATGTTTTAGAGTCTTCAAAGGTTTTGCTAACTTTATTTTGCTGCAAATGTATTTTTATTATAACTCAGCATCTGTCTGTTCTCTGTTGACAATTTATGCAACCATCTTCATCCACTTCAAGAAATTCTCCCTTAGCAATTGTCATAAATGATGGGCACACCAAACCGTTTATTTGATCGTAACCAATTGACATATTTTATTTGGGTTTAACGGGTTTTCTTCGATTTATGTACCTGTACGCCAGCTCTTAACTACCCTCGTGTGTGTGTGTGAATCTAAAGGAATGTAATAAAAGCTTAATGGCAAATATTAAGTACACATTAATCTGATTTATTCAAGTGTGGACTTGTGTCCGACACACAAAAACTTCTACGAGATTTATTTTTATTCGAGTTTCAAGTTATTTTTGCTCGAGAAATATATGCAATTCAATAACCATTTCATTGAATTGTGGGGAGTTTTATTTGTATCTGTCTTTAAATTATACAAATATATTGTTATATTGTATAATAAATAAAATAAACAACATGTGTGAGAAAAATTGAAATCCAAACCTGCTATTAAGATTCGTCAAAAAATTTTGTGTAAATTTAATATAGTATTATATATTGGTAACTTTAAGCGACAATTAAAGCGATAAGATTCTAGTGTATATCAATATGTTTATTGCTGAACTACTTTTTACTCAACTCTTTAACTTCAGCTAAAACTTGACTCACATTGTAGAACATTTCATGTGAAAAACTCGGTTAAGTTTTAGCTTAAAGTTGCTTTGGTAGAAAAGGTAAAAACTGACTCATTAATATGCTGGCCATAGGAGCCATTTGGCCAACCTCTTGCTAATACTCGTATTTTGGCTTTTGCTGCAGCACAAATCAGTTGGTTTCCATTTTGGAGTCTGGCAAAGAGGCACAACAATAGGCAAATTTAACAAAGGCCCGAGCAGAAATTTGCAAAAATATTGGGTCTAGACGGCTGTTAAGTGGGCCTAAAAGAGAAAAGGAGGAAAGGAATAGAGGCAGTGATACGCATAGCTTTAGATTGTACAAACACCTCGACAGACTTTAGAGCTGTGACAGTTGATTCAACTGTATGTGCTTCGAGTTTTTTTTTTGTAGCTCATATAAATGAGTGCATTTTGTCCCATACTTCGTTAAACTGCTTACCTAAGATACTTTGCTTTGGTACCTTTTTTTTTTGGCATGTTTGTTGAGCTCTTGAATTTGAGCAGCTATTTGCGCTTTTAATGCAATCAGCGTTTTACTTGTTGTTGCTGCTGCTAATGCGCTTTAAGCACACACACACACACACAGACACAGTTATGCACATATTGACACGGGCAGTGCCACATCCCCAGAAATCAATTGCCACTTGCCACTTGGGTGCTGTTATGTTGCAGCAACAAAGGAAACAGAAAGGATTGCATTACCCATTCTGCCCCACCTCCTCCTCCTCCTCACAGACCGCATTGACTCCTCCCCCTACTTATCACTTTTTTATGCGCTTGCAATTTACGCCAATTGAAGCAAACAAAAAGAAAAGTAAATGGAAAATGGCAAACGGAAGACGGAAGATGAAGGAAGGAAAAGCAAGTGCAACTTTCATTTAATGCCCGCACTTTTGGGTATCGTTTCATTCACAACAGCAACAGCAGAAGCAGCAGCAGCGACACCGTTCAAATACAGCTAAATGCCCTGCCCAGAGAGTGTCCTTAAGGAGACAGAGGGGAATAGAAGAAAAAAGTAGGTAAGGGGTGAAACATGGGATAGATCCAAGATGCAGGCATTAAGCTGCTTTAAAGGAATATATATTTTTTTTTTAAATTCCCTAAGCAATGCTGTGTTACGTTTTATTTGTCACATGAGAATTTAAAGTACTTTAAGCTAAGCTTCAAATTACGCTTGAGACGAAGGCTGCACGCAATCAATTATAAATTAATATTTTTCTTGCGCTACTTGCGCTAAATTTTGTAAAAATTTATATTAATATTGTCACATTAAAATTTAGTTTTTTAAATAAAAACCTTTTATATAATTTAATATACTTCCATAATTTTTTCGAAGCATAAGAAGCTAAATACTCGTAGTTGTAGTGCTTTTTTACTCTGCAAAGTTTATAAATGAACAGACAGACTGCTAAGTCTCTAAATACGTTCTAATGCGCTTTGAAATGGATTCGACAAACGACACCCAAAATATAATCACAGGATGAAGAAGGGATGATGGAGAGTGTTGGAGGAGTCGTTGTGTGTGGGGCCAGTTCAGGCTTCCCCAACTAACCTCGTCACCCCAATAGTTGTGACGTTGCCGTTTGTCAACGTTGTTAGCATCATCATCATCATCAAATGTTGCCTCGTTGTGCTGTTGTTGGTCCCTTTTCCTTCATATTCTCGATTTTTTATTTTGTTCTTTTCACGACTGATGAAAAATGATGCCAGGCCGTGGAAAACTGTTGCCGCTTTTCTCTGATAAAATGTTGGTCAAGCTTTTGCAACAGTCCTTGCTTTAAATATTATATTTTTGTATAGTTTTGGCTAAAAACAAAGACATTTTCACAAGTTTCAAGCTTTCCTAGTTGTGTTTATCTTTATGCTGTCAGTCCACGCTGCGTATGTGGAATAATTTAGTTGTGGTTGCCGCTTTTGCCACAGTTAGCCTGTCGCCAGTTGTGGCACACACAACAATTTCTGCTTGTGCTTTGCAGATAAGCCAATTTATGTAGTTATTTCCAAGTCCATGAAAAGGGTTAAGCATAGTTTGTTAACATTTAGGCCAACTAATTTTGGTAACAGCTAAACAAATTAATTTATTTGTGGCAGAGCATTTTATTAAGCGTGTCTAAATGAAGTGAAGGAAGCATATATTATGACTAGAAAATATATTAAGTATTTAATAATTTTTGATTTAATATTTTATGATTAGTTTTAAATAAAGAAAATTAGTTCTAAAAATTAATCTTTTTAATAAATTAATTTATCATATATTTATTTGGGTTAAATAATTTTAAGCAATGTTCTAGTTAATATATTTGTTCTATATAATTTTATAGAATTAAACTTGTTTTCGTTAAATATGTTTTCTGTGTTGTTTATAAAATGCAATAATTTATTGAATTATTCTATATTATTTTTAAATGAAATATCATTCAATATATGAACAATCATCTGAAATCGTACCCATTTAAATAAATTTAAGGTGATAGTTTTTAATTTTTCTGCGCTTCTAGTTGAGAAAGGGTTTCTAATAGTCAACGACTTCAATGACAATGTTATTCCAAACGTTAAAGTTAACTTTCAAATCTTTCGCTGTTCCGTACTTCGTTTGGTAGAATGAGTTAATTAAGCACCTACACTCAATTCTTAAGAACTCTATTTGCTTACAAAATGGCATAGTTAAATTTCCCTTAATGGGTATGTAAGCCATCGTGGCAGCGTGGAATAAGAACTAACCTAAGGTAACCAATCAACAGTCGTGGCATCAGATTTTAGCGCCTATCACCTATCAACGCACTAAACAAAACTGTGGCAAATATTTAACATTTGCAATGGGGGCAACTCTGCTCTTCGTCTGTCAGTCTTTCACTCTCTCTCTCTCTCCCTCTCCCTCTCTCTCTCTCTCTCTCTCTCTCTCTCTTTCGCTTTCTTGTTGCGAATCCTTCCAGTCCAGCTCTTCGACTACATGCAAAAGTCTCTCTTACCAACGCAATTTCGAAGTTCGAAAAACCGAATGCGATACGAGGCACGAAACGAAATGAAACGAAGGCAACTGTTCGTTTGTTTTGAGACCTCCACCAATGGAGTCAACGCCATTTGCGTTCAGTCGTGCATCGGTTTTCTAGCTGTGCGGACGGTTATACGTACATTGAGCTCTCTCAAAGTGTTTTTAGTCAACAGAATACAATTTCTGTGTAACTGTGTGTTATGCGGCTTTTGCGATTTTACGCGAATTGTTTACGTCTTTGCGCTTACGTTGAGGCTTACGCTTAAGCAACGTACGTACTACGTACGTTATCAAAACGATTTGGCACGAAATGCTGCCCGTCGCATTGTTGTCGCCGTTGCCAGTGTTGCCATCAATTGTCAGCTTCTGGCAGCCCTCGCAAAAGTTTTGAACGCATCAAGTGAAAGTTTTGCCCGTGCATTTGTCGTGTTGCAACCGGAACCCGTTACTCAACTTCAATTTGCAACGTGTGTGTGAGTGTGTTTGTGTGTGTGTGTTAGAGTGAGTGTGCTTAATTTGATGTAATTAGAAATTGTTTCTGTTTCTGTTGCTGTTGCTGTGGCTGTCTGCTGAAATCACACATACATAGTGCTACACTCAAATTTATCTACGTTTGTTTGTTTACTTTAAAACTTTTGCCTGGATTTGATTGGTGGAGTTGAGAAAGCAAAATTTGATATGCGTAAGTGATAAGTGGTCTAGGCAGGGTAATTTGTAACTGTAGTCAGCACAGTTAAAAAGGAATCAATGTTGTAGATATTTTATAAAATATATTTTAAAATGATTTACAAATAACATTATTAATTTCGTCTACTGTAATTTAAATTCCATTCAAAAATATGATTGTAGTTCCATAAATGGTCTTCAATTTAGCATTATTAATGCAATTTTCACACCAAATAAAATGCAATAACCCAAATTGTTGGCAATTGTTGCACAAAGCCACAAAAACTAAACTTAACTGCTCGACTGCAGCTGTAATGAAACAAACTAAATGGCCATAAAAACCACTTGCACACAATGGAAGTTTTGGGAATTCAGGGGGATTTTACCAGCAATGTAACCAGCAAAATAATTTGTTGCAATAAATATTTGAAAATCCAGTTAAGCGAAACATTTTCGTCACGAACAGAGGGGCCAAAAAAGCCAACCGGCTATGGAATCTACCAATGAATCCCAGTACTGCAACTGCAACCAGCTCTAGAACTGGCTCAAAGAACTCCATGTACTGGACCTGAGGCCTTATGCAGCTAGCCGTCTTGCCCCTCCTTGCTTCCCTGTTCTGGATTCTCTACCAGTTTTTTGCTTCTTCCATTTGGCCCACACAGTTTTTGTCGTTGTATTTTGCCTACCACCGGTTGTTATTGTTGTTGTTTTTATAGTTTATGCCGTGTTGCATTTTGTTGGTCGTGCCACCACCGGTGGCAACATTAAGCTCTGAGCTTCCTTTCCCGTCGCTTTGTATGTTCCTCTCTATCTCTCTCTCTCCCTCTCTATGCAAACGCTTTAATATTAAAAGCGTTTTAAATTTTTGTACTTTTCGTCGCCAGTTTTCATGTCTGAATTCTCTGGCCAGAGGCTTTTGTTTTTATACCCTTTCATTGCTGACACAAGCATTACGGGTTTATGCAGATCAACTGTAATATTTGCCAGCTATTTGGATATGTGATTTTGTAAATACAGATATATATATTTCTGCTGTTATATTTATTATAGTAAGTAATAATTATATTTAAATTATAAAACATTTGTTTTAGGAAATGCCTGCTCGGCATTCTAACAATTTTTTTTATGAGCATTGACAAGATGATTTAAATTATAAATAAAATTTACAGAATATCTGACTACTTGTGCACTTTCGTTACTTAAGTCAAAGATTTCTGCTTAATTTTCCCAATTCACAATAATTTAGTAAATATTTTTTGATATTAAGATAACACAATCATTGCTACAATCAACAATTTTTAACTAAAATGTTGAACAAATATTTTAAAATTTATTAAAATTATTTTAAAGGTTTTTTTTAACAAGTTTAGTAAAATGTTTGTTAAATGTTTTGCAATCAAGTTTTTATACTGAATTATTTTAGTTCAATATATATTTTATATTTTACTACTCTTTTTCTCTCCCAGATTAGATTTCCAAACTGATTTTATTTATATTTATATCTGAATTAATCATTTTAATTTTAAACTATATTTTATTATTTCAACTAAAACTTATACATTTATGTTCTTGAATTTAATAGTTTAAACTATGAAATTTTTTATATTTCTGTGACTAGAGTATTCAGCAAGTTGTTAGACTGTCACACGAATTCCCCAAATATTCTTTGGCATTCTTGTAGCTGTTTTTGTTGTTGTTGTTTTTGCTGCTGGTGTTATTCTTGTTGTTGTTGTTGTCAGCACTATGGGGACGAACACTAACAAGCTTTGTTATGTTTCGGGTTCGTCTGTCAGCGCTGCCTTTGAGTTTGCTCAACGTTTTGCCAACTGTGCGATGACGCCTGCAGCGCCGGAAGCGGAAGTGTTGCCATTGCCATTTTGCAGGCATGCATTTTCGGTGTGGTGCGGTATGTTGTGTGTTGTGCTGTGCTGTGCTGTGCTCTACTCTGCTGTGTACTGCGGTGGGGTTCGTTTCGGTTTTGGCATTTTGCTGCCAGCAATTGTTGTTGTTGCTTATAATATTCCTTTGGCTTTCCGCTTGTAAAATGTTGCCATGTTTTTTAGCTGCTGCTTCCCGCCCGCCGGCTGACTTTTCTTTACCTACGCTTTCCCTTCCACTCTAGCTCCAAACAATCCGTTAGCCGTTTTACCACTCCACATTTTCTCATAGTTTCCCCGTTTCAGTAGTACATTTTCGTTTAGGTTTTTCATTTGGCTTTTGGGCAAGTTTTTTTATGCAGGCGGCAGCTCCCCTCGCTTTCTCCACACCCTCCTCTTTGGCCTCTCTTTCTCTCTGACAGGTGGTTTTGTGTTTACTTTGTGTAATCATTTCATTTGTCAAACTTGATTTGCTGGTAAAACACACAGCGCCGACAGTTTGCCATCGCAAATTGCAGTGAAAAGAAACTGAGCTGCAAGCAATTCCGTTGAATTTCTTTCTTTTAAACTGAATTTTTATTCTTAGATGGTTAATACATATCCAATTTTGTAAAATATCTATTATATTATTAAGAGTATAATATAAAATCATATAGTTAAAAGTCAATACACTTCCAATAAAGCTGATTTAACTCAATTCTATTCTAAACACTTTCTCCTACACTTACTTTAATGCTCCTTATACACCAAAAATACCTTTTATCCATGTTGAAAGCTCAATAAATTCAGTCATAATTCAGTAAAGCTGAAATCGCCTGCCACAAAGTTGGGCGTCGCAATCAAAGTCAAGGCACAAAATCAAATTACTGTCTAAATGCTGTCTAAGTATATTTCATTTAATTGTCTCAACTTAATCTAGACGACAGCAGCAAAACAACAAAGACAAGCAGAGAAGCGTCAAAACAACGCCTCCAAAATGTTGTCGGTTAACTCGACTACAGGCTAACAATCCGAGTAATACAGTCAAGAGCCCAAACACCTCCAACCTCCACTTCAACTTCTAGACATACACACCCACACTAACGAAACAAACAAACAAACGGAGTCAAAAAGCTGCGAACCAACTATGTGGCAGCAACAAAAGCAAAAGCAAAAGCAACAGCAACGGCAACACACTATATTTAGAGGTTAGCTTGAAAACGCTACGCATCCGTATCCGGATCCGCCATTGACGTCGCCATTTGCCGCCTCCATTTCACCGTTAAGTGCTGGCAAACCCGCACGTCATCATCCTTGCCATCATGACGCTCAATTTCAATGCTGTCGGCGGTGTTTGGTGTTGATTGCAATGCTCAAGTTACTGTTGTTGCTATTGTTGCTGTTGATTACGCGCCATTTAAGTGATTAAAGGTGAAAACGTTTGCCACCTTGTGTGCACCACCGCCCAGCAGCAGCAGCACCACTCACAGCATTTTGTTTACCTTTCTGAAAGTGCCTTTTGCCATTTGGTGTACAATTTTTTTGTTGTTTTTTCGCCCATTGCCCATTGCAGAGATTTATCGAAACTTTGGAGTTCCAAACATGCGACCATCACAACGTCAACGGTCATGGACACGCCCACGAGCCCATACCAATGGGCGTTGGGCTGCCATCGCTCTCGTTATCAACGCCATATCCGTTGTACTGCTAATGATGACTGCATCACCGGCACTGGCCGAGATACCTTCAAAGGGTAAGTGCTTTGATAATTTAATGAGCTCTTTTTAATGGGCTTCTTAATGATTAATTGATTGAACACCGAACCCCAAGCACCAAACACCGAGCAAAAAACACCCAGCACCGAGCACTGAACATTGAACATTGAAGTGTTACGAGTGCGAGGGCGTTTAATAATTACATAAGTATATAATCTCATTTTTTATACCCTGTGTGGAGAGGGTGTATTAAGTAAGCAGGAGAAATTATCTACCATATAAGGAATCAAAATAGCATTTTCAAAATTAATTTTCAAAGTATTAAGTAAAAAGTTAAAAAAAAAATTAATATTGCGAGCATTACTTGCTGTGCAAGTACAATATATACAACATGACAGTCGGGTTATCTCGATAGCAAATTTCATTTATATTTGCTTTTTAAAACGCACTTAAGCGGATTCCAAGTATCACTTTAGTGGAGTTGAATTTATATAAATGAAACATTAAGGCGTTTGATAAATCATTCAATTATTACACAATTTATTTATGCGTGTATTGCAGTGAAGAGAAATGTTTATTTTAGACAAAAAGTAATTTTATAAATGTATCTGTGCCAAAGCTTTTTGTTTGAAGTGTGATTTATTTATTGATTAAAAATAAATGTTTAAATGCCTTTCAAAAATTTCCTTTGCAAAATATATGGTCAATTACTTGTTTTAACTTTCTGCACAAATGAATCTTTCAATTTATCAATGTGTGCAAATCACATAAAGGTTTTATTTAGAAATTCAGTGAAAAGACCACAAATGATATACAATTTTCTAATAACAATAATGATACATAAATGATGAACTAACGATGTGAAACTCGATAAACTTCTTTGTTGCAGTTCAGAAAATTGTAATAAATAAATATGAAACAAGAAAGAAAAGTTCACACGAGTACGCTCGATAGTGTAATAATAAATGAATTTCTTGTATAGCTGAAATTTTAGATGCAGAATTAATTATGCGGTGAAATACAATGTAAAATGGTAATTTGGAATCAAAGTATAAAGTTCTAGAAAATGTGATAACGGATTTTCAATCTAAACTAAGTGCCCAACTGTGAAGCACAGTCGACCAAAACAAACTTGTAATACCGTCTTTTAAATCTTTTTGTTCATACGGACAGGCGTCTTTTTTGCCTATTACATACTTCTAATGAACCCAATATACCCTGTAGAGGGTATAAAACACTCTACTGTATGATGGAAAAATATTTATATTTGCTATTAGGAGCAATCAAGAAAGAAATTTGTGGTAGTCTTTGAAAATGTATATTGCTTTATATACATATGTAAAAATTTTCAAAAATTTAATTTCCAAGAGGGAAGAAATTGCAAAATGAGTTGACTGAAGTGTATTTGCATATTTCTTAAATTTATCTTTGGCCTGGCAAACACTGAGCCTAGAATCGTCAGCATATTTTATGACATAATCAAATATGCTTTAAGCCAAAGCCAACAGCAGCAACTACAACAACAACAACAACCCTTTTGAAGTCCTTTGGTCTTTTGGACAGAGAAACAACGCAAAACGAAGTGAACTGCAGATAAAGTATGTTCCTTTTGGCTGTTGCTGTCTTTTGGTTTAGTTATTTATTTATTTTTAGCAAATTTGCTTTTATCATGCTCTCACACAAGAGGTTGAGTATCTTTCGACTTTCTTTCTTTCATTGTGTAGAAATGCAAAATGCTTACAAGACGTTTAACTTGTCACCTGCGGGCAAAAGATGCTCTGTGAAAATGCTCTCCACACTTATCTGACAGTTGTGCATCGCAGTTGCCTCTCTGCCTCGCCACCCCCTCCTAGTTTACCCTCCCTAGTTGACATGTCATATGTATAAAATATACATTTGTTTGCCTTACATGTTTGTCACTTATCGTTTTGGTCCAATGTGCGAGCTCTTGGCTTACACTCGGTGTTTTACAGCCACTTCTGTTCCTTATTTCCACATTTTCCAGCACATGAACAAGTCGTGTTCTGTAGATACTCGTACTTCTGCTGGTAGTTGTACTTGTATCTAAAGATATATTATGATTTTATGCATAGTAAAGCGAGAAAATATTAATATAGTGTGTGCATGTATGTTTTGTATGCAGAGTTGCTTGAATTTCATGGCCAAAATAACTAGAAATATCTTAAAGAAACACATGAATAGAAATATATATTTTATTATATATATTTTAATACAAATATCTTCTGAATTTTATTTTAAGCATTTTATTCTGATAAAATTTCATAATTATTTTGTTACTAAAACATATTTCAAGCCATAGGTATAATTTATATACCTTAATGTTTAATTTATTTTTATTATTTTTTTTTATCAAATATTATTCTTACTTTACATTTAGTCTTAGTTTTCCCATAATTTTGTACAAACATAACTTTCACATTTATAGTACAAACAAAAAGAAATTTAATATAATTTGAAGCACATATGAGTTCGACTTCGCATCCACTTTTAGCGAGGGGAGAACGTCGGAACTTGAGAGTACAGTAAAGTACATTTTATTGCATACTATTTTCTCGTTATTTCCGTTTGACGTTTCTATACATACGTATGTATATGCATAAGTATATTTTTGTTTTTTGTTGCTTTCTCTTCTTCGCATTTTGTGTGATATTTCCTGTCGTGGAAATGTTTGTGTTCCTGAATTTGTTTTTTATATTTTTTTTTGGTCTCTCTATATTTTTAGTGAGCAGACGTTTCGCGTTTCCAAGCATTCCTTTTCCGCCTCTGCTAAACGTCCTTGACTGCATTATAACAAGCACTGCATACACTGTAACGAAGTGTGTATATTTTTAATAGCTGCGGTTTCCCCGCCAAAAGGAATTTTCTTTATATTACGAATTCGCGTGCATATTTTTATTATATATATATATAAAGAGTACATAGCACTTCCTCAAAGTGTGCGCGGCGAAGCTTATTAAAAAATTTTCAGTGACTTCGGGCGTTTAACAACACTGGCATAGACCTTTTTGTGAGCCAACTCAACACGGCGCAGCGTGGCTGCAATTTATGTTTCAAGTTGGAAATTGTTAAAATAGTTTCGCGTGCTGCAAATTGTTAACAAAGCTAATCAGCATAAAAATACCAAACGATAGCAGAGCTTCATAGAGAACTTCTACCTGAGAGTGAAAGTGTGCGAGTGAAAGTCAAAGTGTTTCACATTAGGCCAAAACCTAATAGGTTTGTTTTTGGCTCGTGCACTCGCAGTGCTGCCCCGAGAGACCAAGTCCAATAAAAAAGCATTACAGCATTACTTTCAGTAATGAATGCGTGTTAAGCTTAAATTTAAAAATTAATTCATTTTTGTACGGGGCTTGTGCCTGCAATTTAAATTCATTTTTCATTTTAGCACCAATGAAATTTTACTTATTTCAGCCTGTACCCTTTTCCTTTACTCGAACTACTATATGCAAATTTAAATAATTTAATAAATTTAAAATAATATTTATGGATTACTTAAAGTTGTATCATGTGTAATGTATATATTATAACGAATTGCTTATGTTTAATAACTGTTTCAGCTGTAGAAATTAATAAAGTTTATTTTTAATTGGTCAAGACTCTCGCTTTATGTTTTGTAATTAAAATGTAAATAGTTTAAATTGATTTATCTATCGACGTAATTGTAAACTCTTTATTTGTTGTCCTAGGAAAGCCTTCAACAGCTATAAATTTTCTATTTTTAGTTTGCTCCTTTAAATAATATATACAACACTTTTATAACAATTACATTTGCTATTGTCTTGCAATTTGATTGCCAATTTATGCTTCAATCTGCAAGCAACATCCACAAAATTACATTAATATTGAACATCGTTAAAATATTTGAGTTGCGTTAAATTTTTGTGACGTTACTTTGGCAATTTGTTGTTTTTAATAAATTAGCCAAATTTTGCCGGCAATATTGAGAACTCTAACGTTATGCGGAAGCGATTTTTTGCCCTTTCCCCCATTTTGAATTATTGTAATGGCTGTGGAATGGAAGGCGTTTCCTGCGTATATGCTTATCGTTCATATATTGCTTTATTTATTGGCTGATTGGGCGGTATCTGTCTATAGAAGTGTGTCTGGGCCACGTCTGATGAGTTTAATGTGCCTCCCATTTTGACTAATGGCTGCTCGTTAGCTACACAAATGAGTTTTTTATAGCAAAATGTAAATAAATATGGCTTTAAGAAATCATTTTTGTATTATTTTTAGATGTTGCTTTCTAACATTAAAGTTATTTAATTTGCTTTAGAAAATGTAAACCTTTTTGGCAGAGCACAACTTGTTAAAACGATAGACATTACAACAAATACATATAATAAAAACATTTATAAATTATGTTTATTACTGTTTTGAGTAAATTGGCAGTCTCAATTTTATTAAATTTTATGTGTCTTTTTAATATTGTATATTTATTATATAATGCCATTTATTTAATATTTTTGCACTCAAATCTAAAGAAAACTCAATTCAGATGCAAGAGTTTTTCTTTGTTTTTGAGTGCAAAGATATTAAATATTTAGCAAATTTTTAGTTAGTTTCCTATCGAACAACAATTTTTGAGGGTTATCACTATTTTGAATTTGGTTCAGATCTATTGCTGGTACTGCTATCCTTTCTTTCGCTATCGAGTAGCTGGTCACTGCACAAGAAACTGTTTGGAGAAGTTTTTGCTTCTTTGGAAGAAATTTTACTACTTTTTGGACGACAGCTTTCAGTTGCAGCTCTGCTCGATGCTTTCTCCAGTTTTTCCAGTTTCGAATACTGCTTGTTTAGCAACTTTTGCAGCCGCACTGCCGACGTCCTTTCCTTGGGTACAGAGCTTCGATCAGTGATTATAGATTTAATACTTGTTTTTGAGGCAGATAACTTTTGATCATCTTTCGATTTTGCAGTATTTTTAATTGAATTTGATTTGTTATTATCTTTCTCGCAGGAACTATTATTGGTAGTATTCTTGGTGTTTGTGTAATACTTGAATTTCTTTATAAATAGTTTTCCTTTACTAAGCAGTTTGTCTGAAACTTTTCTCGGGTTCTTTTCCCTATATCTACTGTCTGAACTTATGTCCTCTGACTGCTGCTTGGAAATTGGATGTTGAACTGCTGATTGTTTGGAGTTCACTTCTTGGGCACTTATTCCCACCACTTTGTCCGCGAAGGTGTTTAATTTTGTATAATAATTTGATGCAGCTTCTTCGTTGAAAATATATGCGGCATTTCTTCTATTGGAACATAGATTTTCCATAGAATTTTTGTAATTTTGATGCTTTGTTTTAAGAGCTTGAATTTCTTTTGATTTGGATTTTGTTGTGTTACCGAATGCAGCCTTCTTTTCTGAATTAAAAACTTTTCTACCGAAATTTTCGGAATTTCTTTTAACATGAAATGAGTTCGTAAGTAAATTATTTTGATTTTTTGTATCCTTTTTCTTTAACTCTGCTCCAGTTATAGTGTGTGTGGCAATAGCTTTTGACTTTATGTCATTTTTGTTAGCTGAAATTGCATTCGCATCCACTATAAGAGGTTGCACTGCTGATGTGTTTGATTTGGGATACTCAGTTTTGACCTCAGCTTGTTTATTTGATTTCTTGTTAATCGTTTGCCCGCTGCCTGCAGTAGATGAACATCTCTCTTTCTGGAACTTTAATATGCGATTGGGTAGAGAGTCATGTGATGGTTCCTCACTAAAAGCAACCTTTTGACAATTGACTTTATCCCTAGATATCAATTCTGAAGTCTCAAAATGGTTGGCCTTCCTCTTAGTGTCCTGCATAGTTATTGTTGCGGCGTTTGAACTGACCTCTTTCTTTAAAGGTTGACTAGTATTATCCCTGGCTTTGATTACAGATCCTGTAAGTGAGCTGACGTTGCGCTGAGATAGATTCAAATTCTTCCGATCTTGCTGGTTTTTCTTCGACTTTCCGCTTTTGACTAGTGGAGTATACTTAACAATTGAGCCCAGACCCATTTGCTGCATTAGAAAGTCTTTGGCAGCTAGAAATTCCTTGGTTTTTGTTTCCTTATCCCAATGTAAGCGACTCGACATGATCTCCGAGACAATGGGTAGCATCTGAAAGGCCGCCGAGGCATCTACAAATGCGATTCGCAGACGTCGCGCGATTACATCGATCAAGTGACAGGCGTACTCCCTATGACAGGCATAGTCCACCTCGGCCTTGATGTAGGGGAATTGTACATGCAATCGTTGCTTATCGCTCTCTGTGGTCTTTTGAAGCAAGTAATGGGCATTGCTGCCATACGAATCGGCCAGATGCTGTGCTACATCCATGGGCAAATCATACATTTGCAACAAGTCTATGGGCAGCATGTTGTAATAGTCTTCGGCACCATCGAGCAGTATGTTTTGCGTTGAGCTGACCTCCACCTGCGGCTCCAGACAGCAGTGTTCAATGGCGGCATCGATGGCATCGGAGGCCATCACACGATAAGAGCTCCAACGTCCGCCAGCCAAGGTGATCATTTGATTGCCACTCACCTCGACCAGGAAATTGGGTACAAATTCCTGAAGTGAACTTTCCTCTTCATTCGGATTGGGAGTGGAGTCGGGACACACGATGGCTGGAATGGCGCCCGTCCAGGCGCTGAGAACATGTTCGGGTCGCAGTAGAGCACACTCATCCAGAACGTCCCTGGTTTGTTGCAGCAGACTGTCCACCACCTCGCACCTGGGTCTTGTCGAAATGCTATTGGGTTCCTCGGGCTCCATAAAAAGGCTGCCGACGAGCACACGGTTCTCGAAGGGCAACATAAACATGGCATCCTCGTGCAGCTGTGAGCCGGGAAAGAGCAGACCACAATTTGAGGAACCAAAGTGACTGGGCAGTGAGATGTGCGTGCCCAGCTTGGGCTGAGCTATCGAACTGACTGTGCAATCATCCAGTTTTCTCAACACATCCGTGCCACAACCAGTGGCATTAATTAAACAACGACTATTCACAACAAACGTTTTATCGCTCAGTGTATCCTCGACTATTGCTTTCCGGCATAGGTTTCCCTCCTCGTTTGGCAACAGTTTGCACAACCGGACATAGTTGGCAATGGTGGCATCATTCTTGGCCGCAGTCAGAGCCAAAGCCAGACACATGCGAGCATCGTCTATCTGGCCATCGTAGTAGACCAGGGCGCCGAGCAGTCCCTGGCGTCGCAGCAGCGGAAACTCATTGAGCGTCGCCTCCTGCGATATGAAATGCGAGGCACGGACATTGGCCTTGCCGGCCATGGCATCGTAGAGCTTTAGACCCAGCCAGTAGAAAGGCAGACGTAGTGGACTGTAGATTGGCATCAGCATGGGCTGCACACGGTTCAGATGCGGTGCAATGCGCAGCATTGTGGCACGCTCATTTAGCACCTGCTGCAGCATAAAGATCTGTTGCAAGTCTGCTCCTTGTATGGCCGCCTGCAGATAGCAACTGCCACCCTCCACAAGTTTGCTGGACTTGCAGCTTGCCCCGCTGCCAAAGTCATCTGCCTCAATTAAGGCAGTTTTGAGGCCCCTCGATGCCGACTCCAAGGCGCATCCGCAACCCACAGCGCCTCCCCCGACCACCAGTACATCAAAGTCATCCTGTTGCAAGGACTTCAAATGCTGTCGTCGTGTCGGCAACTTCCACTCGCAATAACTGCAATCACATTTATGCCTCCAAAGAATATTTCTCAACGAGTAAAGCATTTGTTGCGGACGCCATCGCCTTATACTCATCTGGATAATGGGTATCATCCTGTTGTTGTCCTGTTGCATGCACCAACAAAGTACTTTGACATCGATTCAATTTAATATCAAGAACGTTACGAAAAGCATTTCCAAAACTTTTAACAATTCAATTTAATTCAGCGAAATTTATGAAATATATTTTAATTTTTTACATTTTTGATAGACATTACAAAGATATCTTTTGATTGTCATCTGTTATGGAGGAGTCTGTTGGGTATTGGTAGAACTTTTTTTTTGCAATAATTAATATAATTTTAATTCAATTAACTGATTATTCACACAATACTCAAATATGTGAAGCGAATTGGGAGAAGCATGCTAAGCAGTAATCGACTTTTAAATATCCTGTACCTGATTGCAAAATGTTCTAATAAATAATTTAAAGTATTCAAAAACCTATACGATTTCGTACCTGTAGTGTTTAAAATATTCTTTTAGTAATTATTGCCAATAAAATAGTACCTATTATAGTCTTACGAAAAGTAGTATTCGATCTTATATTACGTGTACATTGAAAGATATATATTTCTTAAATTTACAGTAATAGCGATAAATATATATATATAATATTAACTGGTTAGTGAAGATCAATAAGCAGAATAATATATTTAATAATTAGTTTGCATAAGCTTAAAAAATTACAAAAATAATTATATGGATTACTAATATACCCATAATTCTAAAATTCAGTGCGTATTATTGTATAAAAATTTTATTAAATAATCTACAAAAGCAGATTCAGAAATTAAATTTTAATATTGCATTTTAATTAGCTTAAAAACGCTATAAAATGAATACAATAACTGCCGGCGGATTATGCAATCCATATACAGGCAAATATCTTGAACTTTTCAGGCGACACAACAACACTTTCACAGCTTTGATAACTATGCCAATTAAAATTAATGAAAATTATAGATATGCGGGCTGTCGGCTAAATCAATTATTCACCTGCTCGACTGTCCGCCTCTCTGTCTGCTCGACTGTTAGCCTGTTAGCTGCTCTCCCCTGGTTTCTACCCCTGATTATAGCTCAATCTTCATTGATGTCAGGTGGGCGACGACGAACCGTCACATTTATGTCAATTTAAAGCCTTAACAGTCTATGGGAATGTGGCACAAAATTACTATGCTTCATTCATGAAAGGTTGGAAAATTTAATTACATGCAGTTGGGCAGTGAAAAACCTGGGCGCTATTCAATGGGTAAATGGGCGGATCCCGAACACGACAGGGTAAAAAAAAAAACACAGTAATAAATGAAAAGAAAAACAATCGTTCAGGCGTTGCCCGGCTGTTTAGACGAGGTAATAATTTCAAAACGGAATAAATTCAACCAACCTACGTACACTGTAAAAAATTAAAAGTTTTGCTATAAAGTTATGTGCGATTTATAAATTTTAAAGAATTTAGTTGTTAAGTTTTTTATAGTAACAACATATTGTGTATTGAAATAAAGAACTACAAATTTATTTGCTTAAATTTGTAATCCACTTTATTAAAGTGTAGTACTAGTCAGTCCTGTCTCGACCTGTCACCTGAGTCGCCCTTTGGGGCTTTATTCTAATGTCCAAGGCGTCCCAGTGGGAGCTGTATGCAGGGTTAGCAGGAATCGGGGAAGGGACAAGAGGAGCACGGCCAAACAATTGGTGTCAACAATGTGCGGGCAGTTTGATGAACGCCTTTGACTTTCACACGCTAATGAGTTTGTTTAAGTAATTTCAATTCATTTGTTAATTTTCAACTATTGTCTTTCTATTGACTCTATTAATGCGTCCAGCGCCTGTCATTCTGTCACTTTGTCATTCCGTTGTTCCATTGTTTTGCCCCTTGAGTCCCGTAGATTGTCAAAGTTTGCGTGCTCATAAATATCGCACCATTTGACCATTTGTCCATTTGTGTCCTTTTGTCATTGTCCTTGCTGGTCGACACACTGTGTCATTAACATTAACATTGCCCCCAGTGCACAAACGTGTATGAACACAGATCCAATAGTAGATTATATTAATCTATAAGTGATATTCATTCAAGGCTCTTAAAGCGACTTAAACACAATTGCCAGACAAAAAGAAATCCTATCATTTTTCGATAATTGCATACATTATATTCTATTAGCATTTTATGAAATAAAATCGTGATTTTAAAATAATTTTATATCCTTCAAAAATTAATTTAATTGTCTGTCTGGAAAGTATTTAACGTTTATATGGCAGAAATTGGAAAGATACAAATATTTGGAACTGCTGATTTTATAATTATAAGTTTTCATTTAACTTTTATTCATATAAACTCAAAGAAAATGAATTGAAAACTCCTTGTTTAAATTTTTTTTAATTGTAAATTTTTAAATATTTTTCTCGTGTTCAGTTCTTAGCTGCGCTTAATTTAAGTTTAGTTAAATGCACAACATGTTGTGCGCTTGGTTGACTCATGACAGAACTGACCCAGACCTCTCCGAGGCTCAGAGTATGTTGGGTGGCGTTGGAATGGGAAAAGCGAGAAAAAACAACAGAACTGGCGTCTAAATACAAATTTCCGGCGTAAGCCACATAACAAACCAGGCCCGTTAGCGACACGGACACGGACATAGACATGGGAACGGACCACGGACAATGGACCCGTAGAGCAGACGACTGCGCCCGGCACTTTGTTACATTTCGTTAGCTCACCAAAGTGCCCCAACACATTACCCCGTATCCGTCTCGGTGCCTACTCGACCTCCCCCGCTAATGTCCTTGGTCTGTCACGCTGCAAGTCGGCGGCTTCGCTTTGTTTTTCCTTTTTGGCGGATGGCGTGTGGCTCACCTTTTTCCACAACAACTCCTTTTCCCGCTGGTCTGGCTTTTTTTTTTGCGCCTGGCTGTTGGTGGCATTATTGCAGCTATAAAGTCAGTGCCTTGAACTTTTTGCCAGTTGTTGTTCTTTTGGTCCGACATTATGTTTGTGCTTCTTCTTATTCTGCTGCTGCTGGTTGTTGTTGTTGTTGTTATTGTTTTTGTTGTCGTTTTTCGCCCATTTTTTGTCGCCTTATTGCTATTGAAGTTTGTTTTTTATGGTCTGGCCGAGCTTGACAATAAGCACGTTGGCGGCAAAACTTTTCCACTTCTCATTTATTATTACGCGTTCAGTTTTTCCTTGGGTTTTGGTTTTTTTTTTTTTCTGTTATTTGTTGTTGCTGTTATTGTTGTTGCTGTTGTTGTTGCCCTCTGTGAGTTGTTTTATTTGCTTCTGCGTAGTTGTTGTCCTGACAACCCAGCGACAACAACTGTCGTTTGTTTCGCTGTCCAGCTGCAAAACAAATCTAGGAAAATGCAAACAAGCGCATGAGATCCATCTAATATTATTCATTTCAAGCGTAAAACAAAAACAAACACACAAGAAAATTAATATAATTCAAATAAACGATTTACTGTGCTTCGTCGAGCAATCAGCGAGGTGTTAACTTTAAGTGGCATAAATTGTTCCTGCCACAAGGCAATTTCAAAACCGTAGAGCCTACAGCCCAAACAACAACAATAACAACAAATAAATGTTGACACACTTCTCACTTGAGGTAACAGAAATTTGTTACAAATTTCCTCGTTGTTTATTGCCAAACAGTTGTGTGATTTATTGTTGACTTTGTGCTGCAGCAGTGTGCACAGCAGTTTTTGAAGCTTTTGCAACAGTTGAAACTAACGATATTGGTTTAATTATACAAGTTTTAAAATTAAAAACATTTTTTAAGTGATTTTGTAACAATTTAATTAGATGCCAAGTTGTTAAAGTTATGGCAATGACTTTAGTAATGATTTCAGACTCATTGTAAAACTTTAAGGAGCCATTTCAAAAATGTGCATAAATTTATTTCAATATTTCCAATAATTTTAAATTATTTCCAATAATTAGTTACCCAATATATTAACGCACAAATTGTATTGTCTATATTAAAAGTTGCTTCTAAATAATGTTTAAGTAATTGTCAAATATTCTCAAACTGAAAACTAGTGTGCACGCATGCTACTAACAATTGGCATAGAAATGCAAATGTTCTTCCTGACAATAAATGTCTCATTCAGGCCAATAAGTGTTGGTGTATTGGCGGTAAGGGAAGAAGAACGTAATTGGGCAGCACACGCAACTGGACAACAACAGCAGACGTTGACTTTGACTTCGACTCCGAGTACGACACAATGTCCAACTCAATGGTCAGGTAATGCTCAGTTAGCCATGGCCAAGAGGCAGTTGCCTTAGCATAAAGGCGCTAATTTGCAGCAATTAGTTTGCCACTAACTGATGAATGGTGCTGTGTGTGTGTATTGCTGGGTGTTTGCTTGTCTATGTGTGTGTACGTGTTAGTTAGTGTATATATCAGTCAGTCAGGCAAAACGATGTGACAGCGAATAGAATATCTTAGATATCTAAATATAATACTGAAGGTTAAATATTATTAAATGTTGAAAAAATATAGTTATAACTATACTTTCGTCACAAGTGTGGTTTTGCTAGTCATTTTATCATTATTTTTTAGCCATCTTACATAAAACTACTTAAGCTGCTCATAACTTTTAAGCCACCAACAAACTTTAAGAAATCTTTTATGAATTTTTCTGAAAATATTTTATAATTATTTATTTATATTCAAATTGTATGTATTTTACTAAAAGTTCTATGCAAATTTCACAACTTGATTGCTTCACTAATATGCCACACTTTTGTTAGAGTATTTAATCGAGCGCTTGGCTTGGTCAACAAAAGGACATTTGATAACAATTAAATAAAACGTGGCAATGTTGCCGCATTTTTTACGACTTGACATCAATTAAAAATTTTTACCTCTTTGTTGTTGTCATGCTTTGCTCCCCTTCCCTTCCTCCCCTTCCTCCCCATTCTCCCCTTTTTCCCATTTCTTCCCTATTTTGTCCTCTGTTTTGCTGTATTTTTGCCCCCATTTTTACTTGCAACCTGTCTGGCATATGGTTGCATGGAGCTGTGTAGCAAACAAACTGTTGGACAATGCCAGCAAATTTTATTTTTTTTATTAAGCTTTGTTGTAGCTGTTGTTGTTGTTGTTGTTGTCCAACACTATTTGTGTCATGCAACAATGTAATTGCCACTGTCGTTGTCATTTCCGCTGGACACACGGTTCGCCACCGCGAGACATTAAAGATATTACCGAGGGCAAGTGTAGGAAAATGTCCAGCGCTAAACAATAGGGTCGTGGCACTCAGGGGTTAATAGAGGTGAGGGAGCGGTGTTTGGGTGGGGAGTGAGGGTAAGTTTGCTTTCACAAACGGAAGGAAGTAACTTGTAGTCGTAGCATGGCATTTGTGCAGTTTTTGAGCGTTGAGTCCAATGTGTCGCCCCTTTTTGCTGTTTTGCTGTTTAAGTTGTGGGCGTGTCATGTCCTGGCCAATTGTTAAGTTGAAAATAATAGATGTGGACATGACTGTCAGCCTGTCAGTGGCACACAATGCGACCACTGGACACTAATCGATGTGGATGCGAACACAACATAGCACCAAACAAACACAACTTACTCCCGACTCTCCCACTGACATTGCAATACTAAAATTAATGACTCAATGGGTCTAAAGGCCAACAAGACACAGGACTTACTCGGCTGAATGCTCAAGGCTCAAGGCTCACAGCTCAATGGCTTACGGCTCTGCTTTAAGCTCAAGCAGTGAGTGCCCCATTGTTTTTGCGCTCTGGGGCTTTTTAATTGTAGTCCCAATGGTCATTTCATGGTCAGCCATTATTTGTATTATCCAACCATATATACTATATACTATATATTACTTTCATTAGGCCAACAAGGTACATTTCGAGTTTTTGCAAAAACCTAAAGGTAAACTCAGCATGCACAACAGTCTACAATAGCTGAAACTGAAAACCATTAAAATTAAACAACTCAATATTAAATGTATCATATAATTATTTGCTAATCTAATAAAGACTCAGTTTATATTAAATCTACATTCAATTTTATACTTATAAATCTTATTTTACTCTTCTTTTCAGGTAAGTCACTGCCAGTTTTAACTCGATGTAAAAGTAAAAGGGAATACATATTGGCATCACGTAAGTTTTTCAATTTATAACTTAAAGTTTCAAGTGCAAAGTTCAATTGCTTCTTATCTATGGTTGTGGCTAACTTTCACACCTATTTAACGTTTTGACTTTCAGCCGAAAAGCTGTAAGCCTTAAGCCGTTAACTGTAAGCCTTGAGCTGCAAATGGAGCATGTAAAAGTTTGTCCTGCTTCTCTGGTCACTGGTTTTTGGTCTCAGGTCTCAGGTCTCAGGTCTCTGCTTCTTTTGGCCAGTCAGAGACGGTGTTGTAATGCCTTGGTCATTTTGCTGCCACGCCACATTCGACACTTTATCACCTGGTTGGCCATTGGCCATGTTTTTCCTGCCAGCCTTGGCCATAACATTTAATGGGGCTACGCTTAACGCTTGTAAACACGTGGGTGTTTTTCGTTTACCAAAAGGGGCCAACAATCAAAGTTTGTCTGGTTAAGGGCCACGACCAGCCACGCCCACATGTGTGTCGTCGTCGTAGTCATCATGTGTGTGTGTCTGTTTGTGTTGCTTTTTTTTTGGGAAAATTATGCCCAATGGGCATGCTAATTTCACTTCAACAAAATCGCTTTTAAAAGTCTATAATTACCGCTAATAGCCGGCAAGCTGAAATCAAATGCCGAGCATACCATTTCCATTCATTAGCATTAATTGCGGCCCACGCGACGTATGCGCAACTTTTGCAGTAGCATTATTATTGCAAATTAACAAATCACTTAGCCGACTCGAAAGCCGCTTGAAACAAGCAAATTAATTAACTAACTTGTTAAACTTTAACAATTTAGCCCAAAGAATTTCAAACGCACATAATTCGAATTTATACGAGGAAAAGCAAAACAAAAAAAACAAAAACTCAAGTGAAAGCTAAAGAAAATTCGCATTGGCATTAGGCCTTAACGGTTCGCTTAACTCGTTATTGAAGCCGAAGTTTATTGTTGAAAGTTTTTGAGCTGACGGCGTCCGCTTTCCGAAAGCAATTATCCTTTAAGCAAGTATTCGACTTAATTGATTTTGTGCCCCGGGACAACGGACTAGATACTAAAACCGGAGAACCAGCAGTTGTTACAGTTTTAAATGGATTCTAATAAGCGCATTCAGCGTGTGCCTTTTGTCTTTTGGGCTCACAGTCAGAGTCTTGGCATCCTAGTGTTATCCTTTCAGTTCAAAAGTTCTTTGCACATTTAGATAACAACATTTCGTCGACTTTTTTTTCACACTTTGTCCCAAAGCTGGCAGCCGGACGTGTCGGTCAAAGTTGAGGATTCAACTGCAAAATGGAGGGAGTCTGTGTGTCTGTTTGACCGGAAGTTAAGCCTTGACGCTTCGGCCTAACCTCCTCCAGTATCAACCCAAAACAGTTCGGTTGCCAGCCTGTAGTTTAAATATAATTTGAAAATTGTGTTTATTTAATTGTCCGGAAAGCAAGCCGTTGAACCTTTTCTCTTTCGTTGTTTTCGTTTTTTTATTTCTGCTTTTTTGTTACTTTAATTTTTTTAGTTGATTGAGTTTAAGTGAAATGTGCGCCACAAAATGTCACCCAATTGGCATCGGCTTAATGCAATTGTACTAAATCCAGCTACAAATGTTAATGAAAAGATTGTTAAATTGGTTTGCAGTTTTTGTAATGTTCTTCACTTAAGCGTAATTAAAGTATTTAAGTTTCCTCTAGGCTTCCTTTGCAGGCCTTATCATCATTTGTGTAAACTTGAGTGGTTTAAAATGCCATTGATTCCAATTGATGCCATTTGCCTCGGTATTCTTTTTAATATAAGGTCCATTAAGATTACTATACAAAAACCAAAAATTTAATTTATTTTAATTAATAGAAAATTGTATGAATTACTAACCAGGTGTAACAGTCCTTGAACCACCAACCCGACTTAAATGACTCTCCACAGTTACTGGCATCCATATCATTATCACGATCGAAAGTTGTGAACTTCATAGACTTATGGTTAATCATCTCATCGCCTGCGTCTCCCGTATAAGCTCCCAATTTCTCAATTTTATACCCATCACTTTCGTCGGCAATCAGGAAATTGTCGTAATAAGCATAACGATTATCATCGTTGAAATCTTTGAGATAAATATACAATTCATGTGGCTGCGAAGTGGTCAACAGATGCAGTTTCTCAAGGCCTATGAAAAAATCACCCCTTAGATTGCCAAAGCCATTTCTATAGTCAGTCCAATTTCTATAAAAGTTTTCACTGCCATCTTTACGTCTCTGGATTACAATCCATCCACCACTAGACTCAGCCAATGTTGAGTCACAAGCTACCAAAAATTGATTAATTCCGGGAATTGTAATTGGATACACATCAGTCAGTCTATTAAGGCAGCTTGTTTGTGGAATAGAATCGAATTTTGCATTACAATCTTTTAATTCTTTGCTAATTGATTCGAATTTCATTTTAAGATTGCTTAAATCATTTGTAAGTTTCTCAGATTGCACTTTTAGTTGCGATATTTCGTCGACTTTCGTAATCATTGTTACATTCAATTCAGTAGATATATCCTTTTGATTGTCAAGTTTTATCTTAAGATCATTAATTTCCTGAATTTGTGAATCATTATTCTTCCTTAAGGCTTCAACTAAAGAATTCTGATTTACAAGTGTGCGGTTTAGTTCATTTAATTCATTATCTTTTGATCTGAGCGCAGTTGTCCAGTTAGATACTGTTCTATCATTTTCAGTTCTAATTTTTTCTAAACTTGATATATAAATATCATTTTGCAATGTGAGATTGCTCTCTAGTATTCGGCGTTTATTTTCCAATTTTATAATTTCCCCGTCTTTTAACTGTGCTTCTTTGAAAAGAGGTTTAATCAATTCGAAACAATACATTGAACATTGAGCTTTCACTACACAAAAACTGCTTGAACACTGCAATGGAAAGACAAATAATTATTTTACAATGACATCATAATATTATAGAAACTAACTACTTTATTTCCGCCATAATCGCCCGACAATGTGGCTTCACATTTGACCAGTATAGATAATATAACTATTAAAACAATCTTCAAGTAGAATATCATTTTCAAATGAGCAGAACGACAATTTCAACCGTCTCCTTGTGAAAATAAATAGCAACTAAACTGAGTTTGTTAAATGAGGAAACATAAACCACATATAAAATATACATGTTATCTGCATTGAAGTGATATTAGAATATATATAAATATATATATACATCAAGAAAGCGTGTATCAGGGAATGGGTTTTAAGTAGCTGATATAATAAGAACGAGTACTGTGCTATGTCGTGATGTCATAAACATGGAAATTCGGTTTGTTATTATCGCAATTTTAGTTTATATTAAAAGTTGTGTTGAATTCATTAGAAATTAAATATTTGTCTGAGCTTTTTCTTCTGAAATTAAAACTCATAATATTGTTGAGTAAGTCGACTTAAAAAGATGAAAACGTATTTCCTTCCAACTATTAGCCAATCGAAACTTGTTTTTTATCTGACATCTATGTATGCATATCATAAATCTGTCATATTACGTACATATTACAAAATCACTTACATTATAACAATTAATAACAAAGTATTCCCTACTATTTTGAGATTAAGGTGAGATTTAAATTTTGTTTATGCCATGAAATGTTTTATAAGTTCTTGTCAAACCACGTCCCTCTGGCCCACTTTGTTTAGTTTTTGCCTAAAGCACTGTTATAGACTTTAGTGAACTAAAATTCTTTGAATACATAACAATTTTGGTAGACATTACAGCTCGAATAATCGATTTTATTTATATAATATTATACGCATGTATTTTCAACATTATAACATTATGTTCAGGAGGCTGGGTTGTTCTAGAACCTGCAGACCATTTTAACTAATGGTTTCCATTTGTTGTTGGTCTAATCATCATTTCAGTATATGTCCAGTAATGCCGGAGGAAATAAATTCCGTATTTTTCGAATGCATTATTTGGATTATAGCTAACACTAAAATAAGAAAATTTATTTTGTTATCAATATAATAAAATAATAATTAAATTTCTAACCTCCAAGAATTGCAGTAGTGTTCCCACCAACCGGATGTCATCCATAATTGCAACGGTCAGGAGTTAAAAACTTCGAATTTTTGGAATTTGAACTAAAAATGTTTAAGTTTCCGCTAAAATCTCCCAGTTCCTTTAATTTAAAGCTATTTTCCTCGTTGTCTATTCGAAAATTACTATATAAACCGTTTAATGTCCGTTCATCATTTGCAGCATATATATACAATTCATGTTTCTGTGATTCTGTCAATAGATGCAGCTTCTCAAGGCCAATGAAAAACTCTCTCTCCAAATCTCCGAAACCATCAACATAGCTCGTCCAAGTCCGATTGAAGCTAGTGATACCATTTGTACGTCGTTGAATGACAGTCCAACCATTGCCGCCGCAGTATACTTTAAAGGGATTCTTCATTCCGGGAACTTGAATCATATGCAATCCTTTTGTTTTGTTTAAGCAACTAGAAGAGTATTTAACTTCGTCTATTTTCGTTTTGTTCAAATGACTAAATGGGTTTTTAAAATCGTCTACCACTGGGGTGGTTGAAACAGTTGTCTGTGCACTTATCTGCTTTTCCAAGTTCGCCGTCTCTGTTTGAAGCTTTTCAATTTGTTCGTTCTTTAATTCGATCTGACTCCCAATACTCTTCACTTTCTCATTAAGACCTTCAATTTTATCTGTGATAAGTTTTATATCAGTTTTTAACGGTTCATATAGATTATTAATAAGAGAATGAATATTTTTATTCTCTGCTAATTGAGCCACTAATTTGCTGATGGATTCTTCGTTGAATTTAATTTGGGGTTCGAAATTTGTTTCCGTTGACATAGCTTTATTAATTTTTTCGAACCAAGGCAGAATATTATTTTTACACTCTTTAAGGAAATTGTTCTCCATTTTTATAAACCTGCTGAGAAACTGAAGTACACAAATATATTGAAGTAGATACAATTAATTAACATTAGTTTCTATATTGCGCACCTCATTATCCGTATCTTTTATTTCATTGCAGATTTCCTCTGTTCTCCCATACATAGATATCGAAATGAGTAACAAAACTCTTAAGCAGATATTCATTTTAATTGTATGCTTAACCGTCTTGCTTAACAAATAGAATAGAACTGAAAGCGACAGAAACAAACAGAGGGTTCAAGTTGGATTCCTACCCTGCAAAACAATACATATATACATGTTATATACACATACTGTTATGTATATTTGTACATGATGAATAAGTTATGTTATCTTTTCATTCTTATATAGTTTTTATACAATACTGTATGTTAATCTACATAAGTAACCAAGTAGCCGCTGAATGTATAAAGTAGTGCAATGTTAGCATTCAAGCCATCCGACTTTAATAACACAAAAAGTTATTCTAAAGTAATGGCAATTGCTCCAAGCAATCACATCTAGTATTTTTGACAAAAAATCTACAATATCTAATACTGTATGTTTCACTATGTAACCGTCATTAAAAATAATAATTCTTAAAGTCTTACCAATGGAAATTCGTGTTGTACGATCTCCAATTTCTATTTTCTTCCTAGCCAAAATAATAGTATTTCCATTAGTTTCGGGACACGCCCACATACCCACGACAATATACGACGCCCACTTGTTTTTCCCGGCACTTGCTCTATGTTAATTTTACAACGCTCTCATGTTTTTGTGATGATGAAGAGCTTTTGGCGTTGTGCCAACAGCAACAACAACAACCAAATTAAAGGAAACCTTTTTTTGGATTTCCTTTTTGGTTTTCCAATTGCAGTGCTCCGGCAGTGCTCGAAATGAACGCATCCTGTTCCATGAGCTTTTCGGAGCGGCTCTGGACAAAAGCAATAACAATAACGCGCTTATGTAGCTGTCTATCAATGTGTGTGTGTGTGTGTGTTGTAGTTTCATTCGTACAAACATACATAGTTGAACCTAGCTCTTATGTTTGTTCCCGTTAGCCAGTGAATGTGGAATAATATTGTATTCGGTACCATGTATGCACTTCTGTATCAGCTAAAAATTCTCTTTCTCTTTTATTATCTTCCTAAATAAAATTAATTATTGCTTCAAACTATTTTGAGTACGGCTAAATTTTGTACTTACAACAATGAAATAGTTAACCAGTATTTTGTAGTCAGGAACTCGACTACATTGTTCTCAACACGTTGCTTTTTTTTCAAAACAGTTTGATGAACTTGCAAGGCAAATCCCCTACTCCCGACAAATGGCGCTGCCCGATTTTGATTGTTTTTGTAGATGATACGCGCCTCCTTTCTTCTTCCTTGCTCCCCTTTAATTTTCTTCTTTCCCAACAATCGCTTCTGCTGCTTGTTGATTTTGGTGATGATGATGATAATGATGATGGGGTTGGCAATCGCAATCGAAATTACAATCATGATGATGTTGTTTTTCAGCCTGCACACATAGATGAATATATTTTTTGGGGTTCCTTGTTGTTGCTATCATCGTGGTTCCCTTCGGCACACCGCATTTGCCACAGTTGATTTCGTTAATAGAAAAGTTAATTGCTTTTATTGAAATATTGTGAAGCGAGCGAACAACTCGCATTGATTGTAATTGGGATTTCATCCAAATGCGAGATGCAGATGCAACGAGCAGTGAATTTTATTGATTGCAAACAAATTTGTTGATAAGCATGAAATCGGCAAAAATTAAAATTCAAATTAAAGTAACATTATTGATAGACACTAGTAATTGTAGAATAAAATGTGAGGGAATATGTGGATTTGATATCAGTGTTGTAACTATATTGAATTTCTTAGGTTCAGACATTTTCTAGATTTTAAAAGTCAATATACAAAAAAAAAAAATTAAAACGATCACATTCAAAAAATATTTCAAGGATATTTTCTTTAATTTTCTATTTAAATACCTTCAGCAGTATTTGTCAAACAGATACTTCTGGGTCTTTTGCAATTCTTTGCAGCAAATGTTGAATCATTTACGATTTTTAAATGTATATTATTTTATTTTAGAATATAAACATCTTAAAACATGTATATTTTAACTATTTTTGTTGACTAAATTAAATATTGAAAATAAATAAATAATTAAAATAATTAACAATTTATTAAAGTAAAAGTGATTAACAAATTTTATAAAACTATTAAAATATACAAAAGTCAGTTCATGCATATGATTGCTGGCAACAGAAAAATACGTGGTTCTCGATTTAAATTGTGTTTGTTCATATTGCGGGTAACCAAAACACAACCAAGGCATGCGAACCACAGTGTCGATAAACAGTTTGTCGCTCTCCCCCCTCTCTATGTCTGTCTTTATCAACATGCAACGTACAGTGGGTGCCATTTACATACGCATATGCGTCAGGCAGACTATCAATCAGTTTTTCGCTTTGTTGAGATCAGAAAGTGCAGTCAGTTGCACTACAAAAAGTGTGTCAGTGTACAGTGCACAGTGGAATGTGAAGAAAACTGAAATTGTTAAGCGACTTGGATAAAGTTTCAGACTTGAAATCACTTCAATTCCATTGACTAATTACGCTAATACAAGCAGTATAGCCCAAAAAAAAAACAAGAAAGAAAATGTCAGTCGGGCATGCCGACCGTGTAATACCCTCTGAGCTTCTTTTCCAATAATATGAGGTCAAATCGGAGTTGCTGTTCCAAGAACTTAACATGCACACGTATTTGTATGTCTGTCTCGCTCGCACGTTATTCGTTTTCGCTCAGTGCAATGCACGTGGCTATGCCTTGCTTGAAAGTATCGATTTTCGTTGTAGGAAAAACTTTTTTATTTATAGTCCGATTTTGATGAAATCACAATCGTTTGATATTCTTTGTCTGCTAGTATATTCTAAGTTACAAAACTATACGATAAGAAATAAGTGAATCGCAGGCATGCAAAGTTACATAGAAGTTGTGCTTTTTGTGGGCGAAGGAGGCGTGGCATCCAAAAAATTTTGATGGCATTGTCTTTATATTGCAAATTGCAACCTGCGTGCCAAAATTGATGACCCTAGGTGTTATAGTTACCGAGATATTCGCCAAAAACATGTATTTTTTACGAGGTATGTCTAGTTTTTCGCTTATTGTGGGCGAATGGGGCGTGGCATCAAAAAAAGGAAACAAACTTGTATTGACTGACTAAATATGTGATCGATACTGACCAAGTTTGAACTTGTAGCTCTTACCATCTCTGAGATCTGTTTGTTCATACGGACAGACGCACAGACGCACAGACAGACAGACAGACAGACGGACAGACGGACAGACGGACATGGCTATATCGACTCGGTTGTTGATGCTGATCAAGAATATATATACTTTATGGGGTCGGAAACGCCACCTTCTGCCTGTTACATACTTCTGACAAACCCAATATACCCCTCAGAGGGTATAAAAATAAAAGAACGCGGTCAAAATCGAATGTCATACATAATTTGTGATGCAATTCGTGTGGAAGGTTAACCTATGACCGGCAAATCACACACAAACAACAACAACAAATCAACTTTTGCCAGAGTCGAAAATGAAAACGAAAATCGAGCACACGGCAAGCAAAGAGGGGAAGGTGAGGAAGCAGAAGGAGCCACTGCCTCGAAAAAGGCTAGGTAGACAGACGGACGAGTGTCAGTCAAGTCAATTGGAAGTGAGGGCGTTTGGAGGGTGAGGAGAGTGAGGAGAGTTCGGGCAGTCAGTCAGGTGAGCCAAGTTTGATAGCAACACACACACACTAACACACACATACACACACGTAAACATGTCAATCTTAATTAAGATTTCACTTCTGTTTCGCTGAAGTGAATCGTACATATTGGGAGTGAATTTCCTTCCTAAACTGAATTAAAGCAATAGAACGAATACTTCTAGAAAATAGCGTTGTTGTTGTCCACGTTGGTAGCTAATCAGTGGAAAATGTTGTTGTCAGCCTAGAACTTTATTACTTACTTTCTGCAATCGATTGCTCAACTAATTGCAGGTGATGTTTTATTGCTCACATACCAAAAAAACAATTATATATTTTAAATGTAATGCAAATGGTTGCTACATCATTTTTGTGGAGTTGAAACTGCCACAAAAGAACGTGTGTAGTGTTGTGCACAGTAAATGAACTGCAACCACAAGACACACACTAACACACAGACAGATATGTTATAACTAAAGACTAGAAGACTAGAAACTAGAAGAAGTGACCAAAGAAGATGTGGGTAGTGGAAAGGGAAAGGGAAAAATACTCGTTTAAGGCCACTGCAGCTGCCTAACTGAACAGATGAGCAGATGAACAGATGGCAAGACTTTTAACACTCCAGGGATAAAGTTTCATTAAGAGCAGCCTTAACATGACCGGGACGAAGTCCAAAACTAAGTAAAGCCACAAGGCGAGGGTGTGAATTGTTGGCAATACTCATATCCCCACTCAAACTATCATACTTCATGCCAGTAGGTATGTATGTAGGTACAACTAGTGCGAGTACAGAGGCACATCACTTCATATTGCACTTGGGGCTTATGAGACACATTTTCTCCCCTCCCAAACTTCACTTCAAGTGCATGTGAAACCGCAGTTGAAAGGCATTTATTGTACTTGTCATTGTTGTTGGAGAGAGCTCGCCAGAGTAGTGGGAGCTGAAGTGGGCGTGGCAGCTGGAGCTAGTCTGTGTGCATTGCCCACCCAAATATACCACGCAGTTTACCCAGAAAAATGTTGTACTTCCTCTTATGAATGCCAATGCAGAGCACTCATAAAAACTCACTCTGTCTCTGTACATTGTACACTGATAAAAACAAAATAATAATAGCCTTGAACACTTGTGCTTGTACATATGCTAGGTTAGTCAGTATTTGAGATAGTCAAAGAATGCCATATCTTTAAATATATAAAGCCCCTAACACAACAAAATACTTATATACATCATTTTAAATTAGATAACTTAATCTTTTTTGTTAAATTTGTTTGGGAAATATTAGTCAGTTTGAAGTATTGTTTCACATATTTGAGACTTAAATGAATAATAAAATGTATTTCGTTTTTATTAAATGTGTATTTTTAAAGAATTTTATATATATAATATATGTAGATATATATATATATATATATATATATCATATTTGATATTTTGAAGCAGTTCTTTTTCAGCGGTGTAAGTGTCTGTGTATTTGACTGGCGGTGTGTGTGTATAAGCTCTGTCTTTTTGTGTATTAGGCATTTGCTAAACGACCCTAGTTAACCTCCAGGCCAAATAATTTGCATCAAGCACTTGCACTCTCCTACAATGGTACCAACTCTTAGCCAACAACTTTGCTCCGAATCTGGTATGCCCTTTGGGGTTCTCTGAGTTCTATTTTCTCTCCTCCCCATTCTGCTCTTTCCCGTCCGCTGTGCGTCTGGATTTGCTTGTCGTCTCCCCTGCGTTGTAGGCGCTTTGTCTATGCCGCTGCTTATTTTAGTTATGCCATTTCAAGCATTTTTGCCAAGTTTACAAGATTATGTGCTTAGTGTTTTGGTTAGCAGTTCGAGTGCGAGGACAAAACTTTCACACAGTCAGGCAGACGTATTCTAAAGTTTTTGTATTTAAGGTGCAAATGAATGTGTGTGTTGAGTTCTGCGTACGAGAATGTGTTTCGGTATCCATGTCCTTATCTGGCCTTAGGTGTAATTAAATTGGTGCCGTTTTAAGGCTCTTTTCCAACTACCACATGAAATGGCCAATGAAGCCCCAACTTAAAGTTGTGAACTTTTTGACAACAATATTTTGTGAGTTCCCCATACAAATTTGTCTGGTTTTGTTGTGGTAAATAGAGATCAAACTGCTAATTTAGACATTTCAAATTCGCACTTAAAATCTTATGAAATATAAAAAAATAATTTTATCACCCTCTATTAATAGACCTTGTTATCTTTCTAAAATTTATTCTAACGAATATTTACTTCAATTTAAAAAGCAATACAAATGAAATATGATTTTACTATAATAGGAAAGTAACATTTTACTAACAATAAAAATTATTGTCGCTATTTTACATGCTCTACATTTTTTCACACTCACTGTTTGCTTTATAATCTGTCAATCGGCAGTTCTCTGTCTCTGTTTGAGCACATGTCTAGGCCTCAAGCACTTTCGAACACCGCGCAAAAGTATGCAACACTTTTTGAAGTCAACAGTTGCTTGTAATGTTCTTACACAATGTTGTTGCTGATGTTGGTGTTGTTGTTGTTCTGATTGTATGTTGTTGCTGCTGTGAAATTAAGCGACTTGATTGTGCTCTGCTTGACTCTCAATTGTAAACAAAGCCGAGTTTGAGCAGAGAAACCGAAGCACGGCAATGAAAACACTCGAGAAACACATACATATATGCATACATACTTATATACGCATACTCGTGCTTTAAGTCAAAGCTAAATATAAACAATTTATGGAATTTATTAAATTGGCCAAGAGGCGTTCATTGTCGTTGTTGCTTAGAATGAGCGTCGCCGAGATGCGTTATAAAAGCCCTTGAGCCGCTGGCAAACAAGAGGGAGAAAAAACAAGAGAGCTGAGAAAGAAAAACATTTTCCACACTGCCGACAAAATCTTTGGATTTCTTCTTTTTATTCGGGTTTTTTTTTTCTTTTGTGGGGTGAAAGTGAGACCACTGAGCAAACACTTGAGGAAATTTATGACAATGAGCCAACAACTCTGAGTGCTCATAATATAAATAACAAGTAGGGCAGTGTGCAAATGGGCGCTGAGTGGGCGTGGCAAAAGAGTAGCCCTACTGCTTCGCCTAACTGACCATGGTTAAATGTGTTTTATGCTCAGCAGCTGTGTGAACCATTCTGCCTGATTGAAGGGGGCGTTCCACACACCCACACACACACAAACACACACACTCTTGGAGTCTGAGCCTGAGTTCCCTGTGCCACATGTGCCTGCAATTGCAAAATTATGCCCAACGGGCCAAGGCAAAAGTGAAAAGGCAGAAGTTGACTTTTTGGCCTCTGCTGTTTAGCTCTTGTATCGACTGAATGTCAAATCCCGCCCACCCAACTTTGATCCTGCCAGTATGATGGTATTATTTTTTTATGTCTACGGCATGTCGACTGATGCTTTATGCCTCTGGGAGTAAGAGAGAACTCTGCTGAAATTTACGACAATTTAACTTAGGTTTTAGGGAAGCTTTGACAAATTTTAAAAAATATTATGACCTTTATAAAACAATAAATATGAAGTGATAAATAAAATAGTAAGTTTGAGTTTAAAGCAAGAACAGAAATGTTAATATACCTCAAACATAAACTGAAAAGTAAACAAGCATTATTTTCTTTATGTAATTAAGCAATTAACTCACAACATAAGACACATAAAAATGAATTAAATTTAACTCAGGGTGGAATATGCTCTTCTTATAATTAACAAGCAATTAACTACATAAATTATAAATCGAAGAGTAATTTTTGTACAGAAAGTCAGCACGTGGCAAATTCCCTCAAAAGTGGAATGTCAACAGGAAAATAAGTAACTCTGTGATGTTTGTTGATTTTTAATTACTCGAGCACCTCGAACCGTCCCAGACCAATTGAGACCGCTAAGGGACTGAGAGTGAATCAGAAACTGGGAGAAGGCAAACTGAAAGCGAGCCAAGAAATTTACATTTGCTTGCCACAAAAGGCAACTGGCCGCAAATAAATACACGAAGAGGAGAAAAATGTAAGAAGAGTGGGGAGAAAAAGAGTTGCGAAGCCAAGTTGTTGTTGGTAGCCAAAAGTTACTGAATAATTCAACAAATGTCCTGCCAACATTTTAATTTAAGTTTGCGCATCGTTGGTCGCTTAGATAAGAAACTGTTTTTGGCCGTATTTATTTACACTTTGCTGCCCGGTTTCATTGCCAAATGACAACCGGACTGGACCAAAAATTAATAGAAAACTTTCTGTGGCGACATTGTGCCAAACACAAATAAAAATGCGGAAAGTACAAATTATGCAGCAATTTCATTTTGATATTTTGCGGCCAAAAACTGAAACTGAGTCAGAGACTGGATGAAAGGCTGTTAATGTAAATGACGGGCCAACGGAAAAGGAGGAAAAGTGTAAAAGAAAAACTTTTAATAACGTCTCTCCAAAGACACATTTTTGCGGTTCTTTTTGTTGTGTTACACACCCGCACAACACACACACACACACACAGACAGACAGACTGTAAGCCAAGCAAAAACTCTTGTTCACACTTCATTTGCAATTCTGAGTGCGGTTTTTCTTTTGTTCTAGTGGGACTATAAGGATGCGGGAAGTGGACTCGACTGGGCCTAATTATTATTTTCACGAATTCAAGTTTGTGATCTGCTCGCGCAGGACTTTCAGTTTGTCCTTGCTTTTTAAATTATGTTTATGCTTGCATACTTTTTGGCGTATTCTTCGTCTTTGAAAAGGCCCATTCGAATCCTTCCTATAATGCAGTCCCATTAACTTTTATGCACTGTCTGCTCTTGCTCTTTAATGTTATTTGGATTTCTTAGAACCACACTCTTTGGGACTATATTAATAGGCTTTATGGTCCAGTTAAGACAGTATTGCAGAAAGTTTTGAGCATCATTTTTATGGGATTTATTACAATTTGTTGGATAATTTCAGATTTGAAGACACAATTTCATGTCGTAAAAATTGATGTAGAGTAATTAAATCAGACTGGACAAAATTATGATTGTATATTCAAATTATGGCTATGAAGTAAAGAAAATATGTGGAAGTTGTTAAGCAACAAATAACCAATGATTTCTAAGACTGAAATATTCTTTTTAAAGAAAAATAAATTATATTCAATTTAATTATCAGCAAAGAAAAAAAATTACAAAAATGTTTCGTATGATTGATTCAGAATAAATGAACTAAATTTGAATTTGAAATGAAGACAGCAATAAGCTCTAAGCTACTTAATAATTTAAAATAATCTTAAGCTAATTTAAAATGCTTTAAACTAAGTTGTAAGCTGTAAACAAGGCATTTCTTCTGTTTTCCCCCTATGAAAAGCTACGCTGTGGCATAAAAAACATATGAATGAGAATACTAAAATATAAAACAGAGGACCAGAGTAGCATATGATAACCGAGTTTACGTGTTTTAGCTGAAAACGACGCGTTGTCATGTCCAACTGTCTGTGTGCCTGTCTCGCTGTCTGTCTGGGCCCCATGTCTGACTGTCGACATATCTTAATTCCCATAACCAGCAAAAGTCTGCATGAATTTCAAATTCAATTTGGCGCATTTTACATAATTTATTAAACAAAAGGCCCGACATATACAACAACACAAAACAACAAAAAAAACAACACACAAAACGTTTTATTGCCCAACCGACGCGACGCTTGTGGGAAGGGGTGTGAGTGTGTTACTATGTGTCTGGGTGTGTGTGAGAGTGTGTGTGTGCTGAGCAAGCATTTTACATAAATAATTTAGGTGTGAAGATTATATGGTCGCGATATGGTTAAAATTGTTGACAACTTAATTTGTAAAGTGGTTGCGGTGGCCGGAATTGCTGGCAACAAATGGCCTCAAAAGCGAGCGTAGGTGCTGCTCGCCACAGGACACTTGGTCAGGCCTAGACAGAAAGAGAGAGAGAGACAGTCAGTGTGAGTGTGTGAGAAAGAGAGAGAGAGAGAGAGTCAGAGACACACAGCCGAGTGTTCGCATTACAAATTGTAATTTAAATGCGCGTTGAAAATAATTTATGAGCGAGCTGAGAGCTGGCAAACAAAAGAGTCACGCAACGCATGAGGCGCACACGGCGCATACTTAATCTGAAAGACAGCGGAAAACGGATATAGCGCGGCAATGAGACGACAGCCACTTGGCACTTAAACTGCAACTGCCACTGAAACTCAATACTAAATTGAATTATTGAAAAATTAAAAGTACTTACCGGCAATGCAACTGCACGTTAACTCAACTCAAGCCAGCTGCAGTAAGGTGTAAGGCTATGAAATATCATATGAATAATGCAAGGCACGCAGCGCAATTATCCTGACTTCTGCTTGTCCTTCTCCTCCTCCTCTCATGCTGCCCGCATCTGCCTGCCTTTAATTGCCGGCATCGGTTTGTTAATTGCTACATAATTGTTTGAAATAAATTTACTTACCTTGCGAGTGCATGCAGTGCGCGGTAAAAGACAGCGCTGACATGGCGTATGAGTAATGTCCTGCAAAATGGCTGCTTTTATCTCACTCTTCCTCCCCATTTCGTGCAATTTGCATTCTGTATTTTGAGCAATTGAGCATTTAATGGAGATTGAGCATTGTTGATTGTTCAACGAGTTGTGTGTGTATTCGAGTGTGTGTGTGTGTGTGTGTTAAAATTGATAGAGCGACTATTGCATGATTAGTTCAGACATCGAATGCATTGGGAAATGGGTGTCTTACGGCTCCAAGAAACTGTTTGAGTGCTGTGACAAATGACTTTATGAATAAATTGTGTATGACAGCTGCTGGCAAACTTGACATGTTTGACTCTGTGCCACAAATAAAGTGACTCTCGACATCAACATAAATGTAATTAAACATATAGAAAATGAGGAAGGAGGAAAACTTATTGAAATATTTGCCTGTAGTCAACTTTATACAGCCCCTTTTGCTCTGCAAAGTTTATTTAAAAATCATAAAACACTTTACTCTGCAATTCAACGCCTCAAAGCAGACTATGAATACTGAATACTGAGCACGGTTCTGGCCAGAGAATCACATTTACAGCATTTGCAGATATGCAGTCGTTGTGCATTTGTCACAATCATTTATTAATATGTTAAACACAGTCTAAACGAAGCCGCAGCAACATTTGCCACCTGCCACTCGCCAGTTTTGCCAAGTTGCACCTTCACCGAGTTTGCGAGCTACTGCAGAGTGTTCAACAGAAGAAAGCCAACAGTTGCATAAGGACTTCAAGTTGAAGCTGACAAGCACGTAGCATAATTCATGAAAGTGAGAAAGTGTCGAGCAGCAGCTTGCACCCACATTTCTCATTTCCCACTCCCCACTCAGAACTCCTTGGTCATGTTTGCCATGTTTTATGTTTTCGCTCACTTTCTGACACATTTTCGCACATATTTTGTCTTGATACCCTGCATATATTGTATTTTAATCTGGATTATTTGCTGAATTCTTGAAATTAAAACATGAAATTCCAATATCAACTCAAGCTTGCCTTTATTGTGAAATTCAACATATCTGTAATTCCATATTAAATATTATTAATTTAATATTTAAAAATTAATTTTTGTAGAGTAACTTTTGAGTAAGTCACATAAAGATTTTATACATTTATAATGTATGTTATGAATAATGAATTGCAATTTTAGTTGCTTGATTTTGACTTAACTATATGTTGGCTCAATTTAATTAAAGTTCTTAATGAGTTTACCAGCGCAACCCAATCAATCAAGATCCGTGAATTGAGCCATTAAATGCAAGATGGCTTTGTCCTACAAGCGATTACATTGTCAGAGAGCAGACAGAAGGGCACAGCATGAGAGGCGACAGTATTGGGCAACTTGCCAGCAATTTCTTCGCCAATGAAGTTCAAAATACTTGAAGCACAGCAAAAAAAGGCAGCCAGAGTTGCCCAACTGCTGAGATTGCAGCTGCAGCTTGCAAAACAAAAGCAGAGTCAGTCTCTACTTATAAATACATAAATGTATGTATGTAACAACTTTAAATCGGAGCAGAGTCCCTTAGTTCGAGTACGAGTTTGAGTTCATTTGTTTGCCAAGCTGGCAACTTGGCAAAGTGCATTTTGCCGCATCCAAAAATTTGTTTTGCGGTTTTGCATATAAATATCTGAGCATCCACATACGCGATAGGGACTTGTTCACTTTTCTCTATTTCCTTATCTTCTTTTTGTTGCTTGCATTTAATATTATCTGGTAAGCATTTACTCAGCTCCTGGGTCCTGAGTCCTGCTTTGCACCTCCATCTTCAGTTTGCAACACGTGTGCATGCTGTGAAAAAATTTCATTGCATACTTTTGGGCGGCGTTTTCTTTTCTACCTTCTTCCTCTGTACTTTTTATTATTATTATTATTGTGACTGCTGCTGTAAGCTTGGCAAAAGTAAACAGTTTGCATAAAGCATTTCATATGCTACATCCATTTTATGACTGCCTTGTAAATTATGTTAATAGTTTCCTGTTGTATAGCTCTTAGTATTACAACTTAAATAAAGCCTTTAACTTGTTTGTACTGTGATTCAAGTTGATCTACTGATTCAGAATACAATTTTGAAAACTTTCTTCAACGAATTGTTGATTGCCATTTCAACAATTAGGGATATACAATTGGATTATGTTACAATAGACATTCGTTTTATAAGCATTCCGTTTGCTTAAATGTAAATAATCGTTGAGTTTAATGCGCTTAATGTGAACGTGTCTGGACAGGTAACCAATAAAGCAGTGCCCACAGGGCCCCGAAGTCATTTAATTGCATAATGACCCAGAGCTGGCATTTAATCAGCTCGTTTGTCAACAAAGTGCATATATAATGGGCAGAGTCTGAACAGAGAGGAAGGAGACAAATCGCAACAGAGACGGTCACAACATTTCTAAGCTAATGACGTATACGTAATGTAATTATAAATTGCATCTGATTGAACAACTGCTGAGTTCGAGGACATTGCACTGTTAGGTAAGCAAACACTTTCAAAAGGGCATCCCTCATACGCTTTGAGGATAATAATGGCCACACCATAAGCCATAACGAGCTGCCCAATGTGTAGGTCTCCGTCGGACCCAAAAAGCAGTCCCGAAATATACTTGTTGACATATTGCGGATTTAAAATGATTTGTGCGTGCGGCCCAAGCGACCAATCCCCGAAAATTAAACAAATACATTTGAATAATGGCAAGCAATCAGCAAACAAAACAGAAGACTGATTGCTAGCAATAAAAATGGACCATAAAAAGCGATAACATCATATTTATAAGCGACCACTGCCTCTCCACACTCCATGCCGAGACTCAACAAGCCGCCGACTCTTAGCCGCAATGCGATGCCGAAGCAAAACAAAAGACACACATAAACTCAATCGGCCGCATGTCTGGCCAACATCCTTATCCCCATACTCCCTAAAGTCCACAGACTCCCCAGGCAGCAAGCGTTGAAAGCGATTATATGCGTAAATATAAAAATGGCGAAAAGACAAATAAACGACAATAAACGGGCTGGCGTGTAAGGCGCACAAGCCGAAAGTAGCTTGGGCAAAAAGAAGAAAAAATCCCAGAAAACAAAACAAAAAAACAAAATGGACAACAAAAAATATGGGCCCATAAAAAAGAAAACCGAAAAAACACAAGCAACGAGGGTCAACTGCTACAGTGGACAAGAAAAAAAGTGTAACCGCTTAAAAAAAACATAATTTAGAATGAGTTAAGAAAGTAATTTGTATTACAAGTTACAAAATATAGATTAATACTATATAATGTGTTTATCATAAATAAATATATATTTATATAATAGAATTTAGGAAAGAAAATTTCGAATTGTAATAGACTTTGAATTTTTTATGTGATTCAAGATTTTTTTATTCAAAATGTTCTTCAACTTAGGTGTTTATATAGTCTATTTAGAGTATATTTGTAATTGTATAAAAGTGTTTTGAGTAATACGCAATATATCCAATTTAATGCTTAATTCTGGCATTACATTTTCCACTTTCAATTTTTGTGTTTACTATTTAATTTTTTTAAATTTTGCCATAACTCAGCTGATTCGCCCCCATTAAAGGTTTGTTTGTATTATTCATTTTATACCACTGTGAATAGCTTGGGGTAACCTGAATGCCAGAGCATTCGGAAAACTGAGTAGGCAGCACGCACACTTGTTTCTCTTTTCTTTTTCTTTTTTTTGTGCTTTTTCTTTATGGCCTCCATTCGGTTTGGGCATGCGGCTGAGATTAGATTCCGGTGCTAGCAAGGTGGAGAGACGAATCTTTATGCATTTGGACATAGTTGGCCTACAATGATTTGTCTATTGTCGGACAGTCGCGAAAACGTTGACGACTCACTTTTAATGCCGACAAAGACGTGCAGATTTACATTTGCATATTGCTGGTGATGTTTCGCTGTTCATGTTTGGGGCAGTCAAATGTTAAGCGGCCCATAAATTTGCCATGAAACAGAAGCTGCTCTTTAAATGGCGCATTAAGGCACCTAAAAGTATGCCGACAATTTGTATTTACTCGCTTGAAACAACAACAACAAAAAAAAAGCAGCTAAATTAGCTTTGGCGCCATTTTTTTTTCTTTATTTTTACATATACTTTATTATTATTTTATTTTTTTTTGAGCTCACTCGAATAGAGGCAACTCATTGAAACCGGCTGGCACTTTTCAGCGCTTTTTTCGTGTTTGCACAAAGTCGAAAGCCAACGCGTTGTGAAGCCGTCATCGCCGAGCCTGATAAATTGAATGGTCAGCTGCGTTCGCATAAAGAGGCCAATTCAAGTCCCGACCCGGGACCAAAATATCCGTTTCCCCTTTCGCCTCCCTGGCTCACTGTGGCCCTGTGCTTAGGTGAGGTAAACAAAATTTTGCACACCAGATCATGAACGAGTCGTCGACGTGGCGCTGACTGATTGCCAGACTAAAGTCAAGCCTCGTGTGGAGTACGAGCTCTTTAATCTTTAACTTTCAACGTAAAAATACTTTAAAAAATATATTCTTATAAAAATTTATTTTATACATTTGGGGCCAATGATGATCAGCTCGTCAGTCAACTAAATGAAATCGCAGCAGCTAAAAGCGTTAAATTGAAATGGTACACTCCATATATTAAGAAATATTACAAGGAAAGCTTTTTGTATGTTACTGTTATTTCCATGCAGCTCCAAATGAAACGATCTACTTGTTTCCGTTTGTTGTTGGTCTAATCATCATTTCAGTATACGTCCAGTAATTCCAGAGGAAAAAAATTCCGATTTCTTTGAATTCATTATTTGGATTAGAGCTAAGTCTAAAATATGAAAATTTATTTTGTTATCAATATAAAAAAATAATAATTAAGTTTTCAACCTCAATTGAGAGCAGTAGTGTTCCCACCAACCGGATGTCATATAACTGCAACGGTCATGAGTTAAAAACTCCGAATCTATGGAATTTGAACTAAAAATGTTTAAGTGTCCGCTAAAATCTCCCAGTTCCTTTAATTTAAAGCTATTTTCCTCGTTGTCTATTCGAAAATTACTATATAAACCGTATGAAGTCCGTTCATCATTTGCATCATATACAAGCATTTCATGTTTCTGTGATTCTGTCAATAGATGCAGCTTCTCAAGGCCAATGAAAAACTCTCTCTCCAAATCTCCGAAACCATCAACATAACTCGTCCAATTCCGATTGAAGCTAGTGATACCATTTATACGTCGTTGAATGACAGTCCAGCCATTGCCGCTGCAGTATACTTTAAAGGGATTCTTCATTTCGGGAACTTGAATCATATGCAATCCTTTTCTTTTGTGTAAGCAACTAGAAGAGTATTTAGCTTCGTCCATTTTTGTTTCATTCAAACGACTAGTAGGGTATACAAATTTGATTGCCACTTTGTTAAATGGAATGGTTTTTTGTGGCCTTAATGGTTTTTTCACATTAATGTTTTCTTTTGAGCTTATTAGAGTCACATAACTATTCAATTTCTCATTCAAGCTTTTCACACTTTCTGTATTAACTTTTAAGTCACTTTTTAACGACACTAGTTGATTATTTATAATTTCCAGTATTTTCTGCTGTGACGTTAAATTCCTTATGGTTTCTTCTTGAGATTTCAATTTTGAATCCATTTCACTGAATTTTGACTGAATATTATTTTCCCAATATTTAAAAGTTTCGGTCAATCCTAAATTGCTGTTGTTAGTCTAAATTAGACATATAAATATATATATTACCATATGATTATTTAAAAACAAGGAGTTTCTAAAATATATACCTGTGCCGATATTCCATATGTGGATATCAAAATAAGTAACATATTGTTTAAGTAGTTTTTCATTTTTAATTTATGTATAACCGACTTGTTTTGCTCTCGAATTGAAACTGAAAGCGACTAAGCACACAAGTTTACATATAACGAGTCAGCAGTATTATCTCTTTATTTTTATACTCTGTACTAAACCATTTCCGAATGTTAGTGTAGACTGTTTTCATAAGATAAATAAAATAAGTTGTTCTCCAGTTTCTCGCAAGGAAATCTGAGAAATATTTTAGCTTAAGCTTAAACTAAAATGTCTTGTATACAATGTGACATACAAAGAGAAAAAATGCGACTTTATCTTACTAAATTTTTGTTAATCAGTTATACAAGGTTCTAAAACATTTATTAAAATAAAAATATAATGTCTTATAAAATTCCTACACAATTTTATTTTATTTATTTTTTTGAGGTGCAATTTTAAACAACATTTAGTAAAATAAAAATATAATGTTTTATACAATTTTTACACAATCTTAATTAATATTTTTTCTCTATGTGTATGACATTCCAAAGTTGCACAATCTCTCTGACCAAAAACATAAACTCAAGGTTAAGTGCTGTACTGACGAACTTGTGGTTTATGAAATGACTCTGACGCATATCCGAATACACATATTCATAAAGTTATAATTACTTAATTTAAATTTGTTGTTGGTCTGATCATTATTTTAGTTATTTTCCAGTAAGCCGCTTCTAAATGAATTCCATTTTTATAGTATTGTTCATTTGGATTATAACTAATTAGAAAATAACGAATAGTCAGTTAGCATTATAATAAAATCCTGATATTAATTCTTACCCATATTCACAGGACTTTCGCCACCAACCGGAAGATACGTTCCAGTTGCAAAGATCAGCAGTTGTAAACTTCCAATTTACGGAACCAGACTTAAAAATAGGTATACTTCCGCTAAAATCTCCCAGTTCCCTTAGTTTAAATCTATTTTTCTCATTGTCTATCCGAAAGTTATTATATCGACCAGTTCGAGTATATTTATCATTAGCTGCAAATATTAGCAATTCATGTTTTTGTGATTCTGTCATCAGATGTAGCTTTTCTAGGCCAATGAAAAACTCTCTCTCCAGATTTCCGAAACCATTAACATAACTCTTCCAATTCTGTCTAAAGCTCAAGTTACCATTTGTACGTAGTTGAATGACAGTCCAACCATCTTCATCGCATAATACTTGTGAAGAATTCTTCGTTCCCGGAACTTGAATCATATGCAAACCTTTTGATTTATTAAAACAACTGTATGGGTGTATAGTTTTGTTTGCCAATTTGCTCAATGGAATGGTCTTTTGGGGTCTTAATTGTTTCTTTAAGACAGTTTTAAAACTGCTGAAACTGTCGAGCTTTAGATATGAGTCACTTCTTAACAACTCGGCTAATAATTTCAAAATTTCTTCATTATTAGCTTGAAGTATTTTTTGCTGAGTCGTTAAGTTCCTTATGGTTTCCTCTTGGAATTTAATTTGATCGTTTAGCATTTGGAAGTTTGAGTCCATTTTATTTTGCATTGACTGTATATTACTTTCGCAATTTTTATTACGTTCGGTTAAATTTGCATTGCTGTTCATAAACTGAATTACATAACATTGAATAAGAGTCTTCAAATAATTTAACACAGTGAATTTTTGCTTTGCATACCTGTGCCGATATTCCATATGTGTACAACAAAATGGATAACCAAACTTTTAAGTATATATTCATTTTTAAATTCTGTTCAACCGACTTATTTTATTTACAAATTGTAACTAAAATCAACTGAGAAACAAGAGATTCAATCCAAACAAAACGGAAATATGTATTTACATATTAATTGATTATGTGTTTAAATACATATGAGTATATACTTGAATATAATAAATAAGCTTATCGCTTCGTACGTATACTCTGTAACTACTGCATTTCTGGAGGGCAATCTACTATAGTAACTAAGTTGAGCTTAATCTCCATTAATGGTAATATAAATTTGTTCTCAATATTATAGCATTTAATAGTAATACGATTATAGTGTATAGTGTAATGGTGTATTTGGAGTATTCTTGGCTTCTGTAGGAGCGTTTTAATTCTTGGGAGACAACTGATTAATCTGTCAGTTGCTTTTGCGTTCTGGAATTACGCAAATGGAATCAAAGACAAATCGGAATGCCAAGCAGAAATGCTGATGAAAACTGCTCATTAAACTGCAGCTCGACGCGCAAAAAAAAACAACAAGATTTGAATGGCAGAAAGCTGCAAATGCAACCGTGACAGGTGAAATTGAAAGAGGGGTCGCCTTACAGTGCCACCAAAAAAAGTAAAAAAAAAAAATTAAGAAAAAATGGGAAAACTGAGCACCAAAAACTATACGAAAAACGTGCTAAAACGTAAATCAACAGCGAAAATCGTGTTGAGCATTTTTCGTTGTCCAAAAAAGAGCGAAGAAAATAGCAGAGAAAACAGAGGCAAAGTGAAGGTAAACGGAGAAAAAGCATAAACAGTAGTTGCTGGAGACAAGAGGAACGGGGCGTGGGAAAGAGACTCAAAGTTGAAAAGTGGCAAAAGTCCAGAGGGGATTTTGTGAGTGGACATGGCTTTGCTGATGGCCAGTGGCAAGTGGGAAAATAGGGAAACAGGGGAAAGTGCTGGCAACTTTTAAGCGCCTTTTGCAGTTGTCCTGCTGTCGGATTGAGAACAGGTCCTGCCACATGGCAACTGCCAGCTGCCACCCGACTCCTTCTGCCATATCCCCGATGTCCGACACTCGACTCTGCGAACGTAATTCAATATGCAATGCCGTGTTAAAAGCTGTAAAAATGCTTAAGCGTTTTTCAATTTAGCAGTTTTATTTTACGAACATTCTACACATTGACCGAAATGAGATTTGCAGCTAACTCAAATTTCTTAAATGCTTTTGAAACATTTTCAAGTGACTTTGAAGCTTTGGACACCTCCGTAATTGGTTGTGAATAAAGTTAACATTGAAAAAGCAGGCTAAGGTTTTCATTACTTGTAAGGTTATAACACCTAAAGTTATATCTTAGCTGATGATTTGATTTGATTTGAATTTAAATCAACACTCATTTTAAGTACTAATGTTATTTGTGTCATAAAATTCCCATTAATAAATCAAATAGTCGCACGAAAAACCAAAATTACATCCACCAAAAGAGAAATTAAAAAAATTTGATATTAATAATTATATCAAGTCAATGAAATTTTTATATTGTTATTAGAAAAAAACCTGGCACAGCTTCTCAACAAAAAAATATTAGCTGTTATATACGAGTTTTTGTACTTTTGCGCCATGGGAAAACTGCAAACGTTGCAATTTGCTGCGAAAAACAATTAAACTTGAACTTTTGTCATAAAAACGAAGCAGCAAAAACTAAAAGCGCAGTGTGAAAATCGTCGTATCAGCAAAAATAAGGCGACAGCTATGGAAAATGGGAAACGGGAACTGGGAAACAGGAAAGGGAATGCGAATGCGGAGCAGGACACATGGCACAAAGTTTTTGTCCAAGTTTTCGCTAATTAATTTTTATTTATTACGTATACGAAAGGGCAGCCAAAATGTTTTCCCAATGAAATTACTTGTCTAAAAAATAAGAAAAAATATACATTGAAAAAATAATTAAATTTTCTAACTGTTCGCTGCTTTCTCTTCCCGCAGGCAAACACTCGCGCCTGGATACACAGCAAACGGCACAGGAAGGTAATTAATACGGTGACTTTTAGTGTAACTTTTTTGTTTTATTTGGAGGTTTTCCCCAACGGGTCACTGCACTTTCACTGGGCACACCGTACGTATGCGCAATGTGGCGCAGTGCACCAGGGAGTGCCCAGTAAAAGTGGAAAGTGCGACAAAGTAATGTCAAAAGAATGCTCTGAAAATATGTGTTGAATTTTGCTTTTACCATCGCTTTTTGCTTTTTATGAATGGGGACCACAAAGTCAAATGTGGGGCAAGCAAACTTTTAAGCAAATGAACTTTCCATTGCCCCACTGGGTTGAGTATGTTAATTTCCTTTCATTTTGATTAACTGACTACGCTCTTCCCTCTCATATCTGACATCTTTTCTCTCCACAGATGGCGACATGCCACGCTTTGCTGAACCCATTGCCAATGTCACCGTGTCCATTGGACGAGATGCCCTGCTCGCTTGTGTCGTGGAGAATCTGAAGGGTTATAAGGTCGCCTGGGTACGAGTGGATACGCAGACGATACTCTCTATTCATCACAATGTTATATCACAGAATAATCGAATTAGTTTGACCTACAATGATCATCGATCGGTAATAAATATTGTTATTGTAGAAATAACCGGAAATAGTTTACTTAAACACGCTCGACCATATATTGTCGTGTAAAATGTAGCTGAAAATTCATTTTCGACCACATAAAGTACATATATTCGTAACCTACACAAAATTTCTAATCGATTGAAACCTTAATTTTAAATTTTAAAGCTCTTAACTGGTCTTCAACTGGCCGTAACAAGCTTGAAACTCATTTCCGACCCCATACAAAGAACCAAAATAGTTATACTATATTATTAATTTCAGTGGTACTTGCATATCAAAGAGGTGGAGGAAACGGATCGCGGCTGGTATATGTGTCAGGTCAATACGGTACGTTCTTGTTTGAATCCTTTTACTGAAAAATTTACAAACACTTGTGCTGTTTTGACTTTATAAAAAAACGATCTTATTTGATTGATATTGATTTTCATTATCACGTTCCCCTTCAAGGATCCGATGCGTTCGAGGAAAGGTTACCTTCAGGTGGTAGGTAAGTTTTATCGCGATATTTAGTGACTCTCTGGCTATTGACCTGGAGAACACAGAAACACACACACACACTCACTTAAATCATGATACCGTTTCATTCACTGCTTCTCTCACATTTTCTTGGTTATAGTGCCACCCATGATTGTAGAGGGCATGACCAGCAATGATATGGTTGTGCGAGAGGGTCAAAATGTCTCATTGATGTGCAAGGCGCGTGGCTACCCTGAACCCTATGTCATGTGGCGTCGCGAGGATGGCGAGGAAATGCTAATTGGTGGGGAACATGGTGAGTGGTCAGCGTACAACTCACGTACTTGTGACTTTTGGGTATGAAACCAATACTAAAACCAAAACCGTTACCAAAATCCACAGTGAATGTCGTTGATGGCGAACTGCTGCACATCACCAAAGTGAGCCGTCTCCATATGGCAGCGTATCTATGTGTAGCATCTAATGGAGTACCGCCCTCGATTAGCAAGCGTGTCCATTTGCGAGTGCAATGTGAGTATTTTGAATAGATCTTACTTTCAGTTAAGATATACAAAGTGATGCGATTTTTAAAAGAGTTATTTAGCTTGTCTAGTTTGTTTTAACTTTACTGATTAAATTACTAAAAAATTTCTGTACATTTCGTTACTCATTATTTTTATTTTCATATAAAGAAGATTAAGAGATCTTAAATTTTAATGAATCAGTTGTTGTTGCATAGAAAACATGCTAAAAACACCTTCAAGTTTCAATGCCACTAATTTAAACGGTCAATCGATATCCGATTAAAAGCAGCAGCACAACATTCACATATCGAGTTCCACGTGCCAATGTGTTCAATCCTTTTGGAGGCAAGAGATTTATGCAATATTTAAGAGTGGAAATAAACTTCTGAACTGCGTTGTTTAATGCGTAAAAGGCAACAAATACTAAAGCTGCCCATTTTCCCCTTTTTTGCCACACTTTTGCCATATTGTTGCAGTTTCGGGGCAACAACCGCAGTGTGTGTCCTCAACATTGGCACACAAACAGGGGGCCTGACAGGGACTTCGAAGGGGGGGCCCCAAAAAGGGGGGACAGGTTCACGCACTTGGCCGAAAATCGACCAAAGCTGCAGTCACGTTAAATTAATTTACCAGCCTGTGATTGTGTGCGTGTGTTTGTGTATGTATTTGTGTGCTCATTTCAACTTGTTTGTGGGCGTTTTGTTTGTTTGTTTGTTTGTCAGCAGGTGTTATTTTGTGCCCCATCGCAGTGTACGTGGCGAAAATGCGTCGGTTGCCGTTACCATCACAGCTTTTGTTGTTACACTCACCCACTCACACACAGACACACCCCAGTCAGAAACAAAAGCTATTTACCAACACACACACACACATAAGCACAGTGGGGCACAATCTCACGCTTACAGGCGCACTTTTAATGACCGAATGCATTTTAATCCAAAAACAGTTTGCAAACTCACGTAAAATGCATGCGAAACTTGCTGCCAAACAGTCTGAAATGGAAATTGAAATGGGTTTCGAAAGTTCCATAAAATCGACAGACAACAAAATTGATGACTTTTAATTTCTTACCGATCGCGATGTGTTAAATATGAAAAGCAATTTTACAAAAAAATAAACAACAAGTTAAAAACATTATTTTAAACAAATGTTGCGACATTAAAAACATTAGGCAGAAATAAAGTTTATATAATTTTTTTTATAATTTGAATTAAACCGCTTTGTTCAACTTCTTTCAGTTCCTCCCATGCTGTCTATACCAAATCAATTGGAAGGCGCCTATTTGGGCCAGGATGTGATGCTCGAGTGTCATACGGAGGCGTATCCAGCCTCTATTAACTATTGGACCACAGAACGTGGTGATATGATAATTTCAGGTAACTGAAACATTAATTTCATTCATTTAAGCAATGTGTATACTCATACCAAGAATTTTTTAACCATAAAAATGATTCCTGACCATAAAGAAATTCCATCGAACTGAACTACTTGCAACAGACTCTCTCTCTCTTTCGCTCTCACTCTGCCTCTCAGTTCATTGTAGCCACGTTTATTATCTGAAAAGCGATTGTAAATGAGCTTACAATGTAATCAAATTGCTGCCTTGCCTGCCATGACCATGGTCAGAACCCGGCCGTGGCTCAGCGGGCATTCTGAAAACTGTCATGTAAAATAGCAAAAATTAAAACTCGCATCACCGCGTGAGCGAATAAAAATAAGTTAAGCTGCTGCCGACGGAGCTGCAATCACAGCTGAATATGCCACTATTTGCCACCAACAACTGCGAAGAGTATACAATAAATGTTTCAACTACACATAATAGCTAGACTCAATAACACCCTGTAGTTCATTTCCAAGAGGAAGTCAGTTTAAAATGCAAATGCATTGTTAACGTACATACCCAATTCGTGTACTTTGTTATGCAGAGAGTATAAAAGCAGTTAAGTCTATAAAATGCGCGCCGTTGCTGCTGCTGTTGATGCTCTTGCGCTTTTATTTTGCGTTACTCACACGCACCGAGTGACAGGCATTCGAAAAACTCGAACATACATTCATTCACAAACTGTTGAGCTGTTAATGTCACATTGTAAGGCTACAAAGTAATTGTCTTTATTGAGCAAGACTTAACAATTGGCTTTTGAACAAAAGCCCCTAATGGGATTTTTAAGATAAGTTTCAAGTTAAAAGCGTTCAATTTTACATGATGAAGACTTTTAAAGTAATTTAAGCACAAAGTTGATGAAATATTTCTGTTTGAATTTGTATGTTCTTTTGTAGCCTTTTTAATTAATAACATTTAAAGGGCTTCTTTCTTCTATATTTAATTAAACTTGCATTTAATTTATATGTACTTTAATCGGCATAGTTCTTACAAAGGCTAATCCCCTTTTGAATATAACAAAGAGTGAAATAATTAAGTTACAAAATGCCCTGTGACAAGTGACACAGCAAATTTAATTATCCAACTAGTTCGGACAACAATCGAAACTAATAAATAATATTGTGTTGTGTTGGCAAATTGACAGAAACACATAAAATTAATATAAGAAAGTGCAACAATTTTAACAGTGTGATATGGTAAAATTTCTATATTATTATTTTGTAGCGGAAATTGTATTAACATAATCACATTGGTGGCAAATAGGGGGGAAAGGGGGAAATTTGTATGGTGTGGTGGGGACGATAGTGGTTTTTCATTTCCACAACACGAAAAGCAACTAAAAGCATGCAACAGTGTGCAATGTAACCAAACAGGATGACCACTGTATAATCCGCACATTTTGACCAAATTGGAAATCAAAATAATTGTCAAGAACTGTTCGATGGGCTCGAAACGAACTACAAAATCAATATTTACTATGTGTGTAGTATTTAAAGAACAACAAATAAACAAAAGGCAGACTTCTTAGAGTCATATGCAAAAGACATGAAAATTGTAGTCTATAAAGGACATTTAAATGATATCTAATAAGCATATCACTGTCTATCCAGAAATGAGTCATCAAATCAAGACTAAAACTAACATTCTTTGGGTTATGTTTAAGTGCCATTTGTTTGTTCGATATGGCATAGAGGGAAGAGCACATATGCCAAATTACGGTCAGGTATCGGGTTTGCAAAGAGACATTTCATATGCACACTCGCATAGGCACAGGCATGAGAGGACAGAGGACAGAGTACACACAAATAGAGATAGGGACAGAAAAAGCAAACAGCAAACAGCAAAACTCGCACAGCAATATCAGAAATCGCCGACGAGAATGATGCATGGCAAACAGACACCAAAAGTTTTGGGTAATAAATTTTAAGCGATTTCTGAGCGGAACGCATAGCACTACAATATGTGTATATTTATGGGTTGCCGCAATAGAGGGCCGCCACAAAATAAATTTAAACAAAAAGTCAGCAATTTTAAGTAATAATAAGTAGCTTAAATACCACTGCAATTCATTTTAAATACAATTTATTTTAACCTAATTTGTCCAGATATTTTCTACATACACTGCACATCAACTTGTCGTACAGCCCTCGATACAACTGTCGCTGGCACATGCCATTTATCACAGGCATATTCAAGCCAGGACAAGCGTTTCTCACACGCTGCCGCGCTGATGCATGCCATAAGCAAACAAAAACAAAAAAAAAAAAAAACAAAATAACACACAAAAAAAAAGAGTATCAAAGAAAAGGAACTTCTGTTTTATGTCCCAACATCGACATCGGTGGCATATTAAAAGTATAAAGTTGCTGTCGAGCGACGTAGCAATAGCATATGTCGAGGTCGCTGCTGCTGTTGCTGCTCTTGATTATGAGTTAAATTATATATTTGCGTGTCAGAGGGGCTTATAATGTTAGCATGAAAAGTATCTGCAGAAACTGCCTCGTCACAAAAGGTGACTGACTATACTACGATGTGGCTGCATGTTTAGCGCCACGGCGTTTGCCAAAAAAGAAACCGGAGAACCAAAAGACATTTGTCACATACACACACACACACACACGCACACATATGTATGAGGAAAGAACATCAATTGAGGCACAACATGGCGTATGAGTAACATGCGATATCGCCTTACACTGCGCCAAACAATCAAAGTGAAATTAAGTTTATATATTTATATTTAATGCTACTTACACGAAGCACTGCCAGCTTTTTTTCTGTATTTGTAATGGTAACCTGGCCTAGTCTAGGCCACCAAAAGTAGGCAGCCCACAAGAACCAAGCAAACTTAAAGCCCGAAAACAACGAAATCGAAGCGAGCATTGAACAAAAGTTTTTCTTTTAGATTTTCGCTGATTAATGAGAAAAGTTTTAGTTCTTGTGGATAGAGAATTGGTCGAATCAAACTGGCGCAGTTTTAATTACACATACACGCAGCAAGCGAATCAAGGCATAGAGCTAGCTATATAGCTTAAGGTGGGGAAAGGAGATAGAGGCATTGACAGAGTCAGGGGTGTAATTTGTTTGAGTCGCCATTGAAAAAACACAACGCGCTTCAATGCTCACAAAAACACACATACACACACATTGGGAGAAATGCAGGTGACATTAATTAATTGATTTTTACATTTTGTTGTTCTATTTTTATACCCATTAATTGTCAAGTTGGGGTATGTGGTAAGCATTGCAATGTGTATTACAGAAATTGATGGTGCATACTTCATAAACTACGTATATTTTTAAACTAAAAGTTTTTCAGAGGTCGCAAACAAACTCACACGTTATGTGCTTGATATTACGAATTACATATTTGACAAATTTATTTGGAATTGAGCACATATAACGTATATAGGTTATATATGTCAAAACATCGAAGCAAAAAAATATTATAAGCTATAGTTTTCTAATAAATTATACGGAAACTTTAAAAAAGTTTAGCAAACTTTGGATCCAGCTCTATTTTAAACAGTACTTTAGTTATTTGTAGAATTTGTAGCGCTATTTTAAAGCTGCATTTAATAAAATGTATAATATTATATATATATTGTATGTTGTTTGTAACAATCTGCCTCTTGTTCTTGCAGACACTTCCCGGGCTGGCGATAAATACGAGACCACATCAACCGTCAGCGGTTATACGAAATATATGAAGTTAAAAATTCGCGCCGTTGGACCCAATGATTTTGGCACCTATCGCTGTGTGGCAAAAAATTCGCTCGGCGAAACGGATGGCAACATTAAACTGGACGGTGAGTGACATTCTGCCACAATACACGCAATATACATGTATATAATTTTTTCATTTTAATATTAATTCTTTAATTCATTGCAATTTATTGGAATGCATTCGCAAAAACATGAAACAAGCGACAGATTGCAAAGAAATGCAAACAGTTTTTTATTTAAAATGAGTTTTATTTAGGTCAACTTAAGTTGTTTTTATTCTAACTATGTTTTAAATCAAACGCAAATATATTCTGTTCAAAGAGAACTATATGAATAAGTTCTTTATAAATGATATCTCACATTTCCTATCTTGTTTTTCAGAAATGCCCACACCAACAACAGCAATTATTTCAGAAATGGCCATGCTTAATCGCAGCTATGGTGAGTTTATTTATCATACATATTTAAAATAAAATAAAAAATGTGTAGTTCTCATTTAAATATCATTTTAAATATGTTTAAGCACTCGCTCACTCACTCAACCTCGTATGCGTTTAAATAACATAATGTTTGTTACAAAACTTTTCTGCACTGCAAAATCATCTCAACATCAAACAGCACCCAAAGCGAATGTCCAAAAATTGAGGCAATACTTTCAAAATCATCAACATCATACAAGCTAAACTGAAACTGATATTAAATTTTATTAGTTAATCTGCTGGTCATTTCAATCAAAATGCTTAAAGCGTATTTCTACTGCATTCCCTTACCGACTCGGACGATAATCAACACAAATGGCACAAAATACTTGTAAAGAACACTTGTAAAGAAACTGACCGACAGTCTTGAAACTCTGTTTGAAATGTAGTTGGAGTTTTCTTTTATAACATGTCTTCCCCTGTTTATTCATTTTTACCCCCCATCACCCGATTAACCCCTTGTCAGACTGCTTGCATGCAATTTCTGTGAATATTTTTGCTTGTTTTGCCATATTTATTTAGTTTCAGTGTATGTGTGTGTGTGTGTGTTGCTTTGTTTTTCTTTTTTTCTTGCCGCTCCTCAGACGGCTATTAAATGCAAATAAATGCAAAAATTAAATAAAAATACCTAGAATACCATTACGTTTATATGTATATTCATTTTTTCTATGGTTTCCCTCTCTGTTTTGTGCTTTGCTCTTTCCTTTTTCTTGTTCTATTCCGCTCACTCCTTTCCCATATTCTCCACTTACTTTTGAATATTTCTTTCATGTTACGCCTTACTTGAAAAAGTAAAAAATATAAATAAATAATAATAATAAACAAAACTCCAACAATCCGCCATTATTCATGTACCGCCTTGTCGTTTGTACTAAACCCGTACTACAACTCTTCCCCTCTCCTCTTCTCTTTTCTTGACTGACTTCTGCTGCATAAAATTATTTGCAAAAATATGAAAAAAAATTTACAAAAAAATTTGAAAACAACAACAACGATACAACGACAACTTCACATTGCAAAAGATGGCAAGAGACGTCATAGAAATAAATTTGAGTCGGCTAACGCTTTACCTGATTACGGGGTTGAGGAGTGGCGTGACGGTGCTCAAGGTAAGTATTCCTCCACCTTTGCCCTTCCCTCACAAGGTACCACAGTATCTGTTGGGCGTCTTTTTATGACCATCTCTGCACTTTTTCATCTCACCTCTCTCATCTTGCTCTCACCGTGTTGCAGTTTCTTTTCATTCATTTTGTTGAATGTTTTCCATTTTTCAAGTGCGTCGCCGTTGGCTTTTCCGCATACTTTCAGTCAGCATTTGCCTTAGCTCTTAGTGCCGTAATACATAAACTTGTAATAGCAAAATTCGCACTGTGGCTCCTTTTGGCCTTTTGTTTGGCGCCAAGTGTTTAACGCAAACGTTAAAAATTAATTAAATTTCCACTTGCAAAATGACGTTTCCATTTCATATTTTGCTTTCAACGGCAAATATGCAATTGTCTTTGTTGTTGTTGGCAGCAACACAACTTTACAGTTTGTGTCAACATCGCTGACAACATGAATTAACAAAAAAAAGTAGCAGGGAATTAAAACTTATGCAATTTTAAATAGGAACTTATAAATCATTAAAAAAAAGGAACAGGTTTAAATAAATTATTATGTCTCTATTTACTATTTTGTGATTTTAAAATCGATTTTATTAAACAGTTTCAGTTATGAAATCTATAAAAATTTTAAGTTATTTTTATGCATAAAATACATATGTATGTAAGTCTTAAGTTTATTTAATTAAAATATGCTAATTTATATATCCATTTAATGTGTTTTATCATATAATTTATGAGCATAACAAATACAAAACTCCTTAAAAGTTGATTCAAAATGATAAATGTTTTGTTTTAAAAAAACTTAAATATCACCCAGTTTAAGTAAGATAATTCTTTTCAAAGGAGCATAGAGATCTGATAAATGAATATCTAGTTAAACGGAGCAAAAGCAAAATGACACAAAACAATGCGAAAAGTGAACGGGAAGGCAACCCGTATGGTTCACATCAAACCGACCGCAAAAGCTAACCAACAAATTGTGGAGGCCATAGGGATGGGTTAAAGGAGGAAGGGGGAAAGGGGGGTAACGAGAAACCAGGGAGATATGCTGTGGCAACTCACCCACAAAATGCAACCACAAAACACAACCTAGCAACAATTTATTTTTGTATTTTATTCTATTTTCATTTCAAATGCATGCCAGAAATTCGAACCGAAGCATTTGTCGAGTTTGTGAATGTTTCACACCCAAAGGCATGCTGTGTGTGTGTGTGTGTGTGGGATTCTCTTTTACCCAGTCAAATAAATCTGCAGCAATAAAAATGCCATCAATCGCAAAATGCAACAAGAATAACAAGCACGACGAACTGAAGCAGCTTAAATGTTGATTGACAGTGACATTGTGACGTTGTCAATACCAATAACCTCGTCCAGTTAGCCTGGCTAACATACCAACAGTTCGACAGCCACAGGACACGCGCATCCTGTGCACGTTTTTCCACACGAAATTCATGAACTGAACAACAAATGTTGTCCCAAAATTGTGACACAAATTAGTTGGAAAGAACTCATCGCAACAAATTAGGCATAACCAGTGCGTGGTTCTATTGTGGCTTTTCATATTTTCTATTTTGCTATTTTCCATTCCCCAATCCCCATTCCCCACCTTTTTATAATCCACTTGCCTTGGAAATCGCTGCACAACCAAAAATGTTGATTGCATTTAAAATGCAATTATTTAAGGCACGCGTCCGTAAAATGCCGTTCAACCGACTGCACTAATGAACTGGATCCGCAAAGTGTTGGCACAAGAGGGGCGGTTTATGGGAAAAAGGCTAAACGGAAAAAAATGGCAGTCTGGTTGTCTGAGAAAAAGTCTACGCAACGTCGATGATCCAGACAGGCAGACGATGAGAGAAAAAGACACGGAGACCGACGGGCAGACGGACGAACAGACAAACGGACGCAGTCGTGCATTCAAAATGCCTTAACAAAGAATGCACGAAAGGATAACACACACACAAGCACACACAATTTGAGTATATTATACACTAACGATTCAAATCATTCGTTTATTCTTAAGTCTATATGTGTGCTAAGAGTATATATTTTATTGATTTAGTTTCAATGTTAGTTTTAAATGCCACATATAACTTAAATCTAAAGCATTTTAAAGTCAAGGCTAGTGCTGGTTAACATTAACAGTACCTAGCAGCAGCCGACTGCCTAAGACCCTGTAGCAATTGCTTAATTCAAGACTATTAAAAGTTTTTTAAAAATAAAGTGCTATAGCTAGAAGTATGACTTTATATATATGACGGATATGCCTATTTCTGCCTATAACACACTTTTTTTCCCTAAACTTCACTTATCTTTTTAGTTTTTCTTAGTACATTATCTTGAAATTCGCTTAATTTATTTCTCCCAAATAAATAAACTACAATTTTAAAAGCCGTTCAGTATGAGTAGTACATTTTGTAAAATAAAGATAACTTTTCTTTCATTTGAATAGCACGAAATTCCCAAAAGTTATAACATACTCTTTGAGCAAAATTTACAGTACAAAGTAAACAACCAATTCTCAAAATATTGATTTTTGTTTCAGTAATCGTAGACAGGGTTAACGCAAAATTGCATTTCAAATGAAAGCAAAAGATTTTCATTTAAGCCTCGGCAAAAGTAAAATGCAAAAAGGAAAAAAAAAGCAACAAAAAAATGGTGGAAAGAAAATAAAAAAGAAAACGTTGCCACAAAACAGAGCGGAAAATGCCTTTCTGATTGATTTGCGATTGACAGCTTTGACGTTGTGTTGTCAACGCTTTTGTTTTTTGATTTTTCACGTTTTCCTTTCTGTTTTGTTGGCGGCAGCTTATAAATAAAATATCAAACACAATGTCAGTGCTGAGATGAGGCTGAAAATCAAAACAAAAGATGCGAAGAATATAAACGAGCAATATTTATTGCGTCGAATTGGCATTGGAATGAAATATGCCATCAAAAAACGACGAAGAAAATTGACTGACTGTCAATACTGACACCTTTTCAATGTGGCTCAATCAAGAGTAAATGCGGGTATTCATAAAGGCACCCACATAAGCACACCCACTCACACTCGAACCCATTCATGATATTTATGTCGCTAACATCAATCAAAGGGCAAAGTGTATTTCCGTTTCTAAGAACAAACAAGCCCAAAAGTAGACCATAAAATGCTCAAAATACAGAAGGATGAGTATATATGAGTGTGTTGTGTGTGTCTGTGTGTGTGTGTGTATGTTTAGCCGATCACTTGCTGCCTTTAATTTCGGTTTATTGGAAATGCTTTGGGTTTATTTGAGGCAACTTTATTTGGCCCACTATGCATCCATCACTTTATATTTATGACTTTGTCTGTGGCTAAAACAACAACTACAAAAATTGTCCAGTGTGGCAAACAACAACAATAACAGCAACAACTAACCAAAAACAAATACACTCGGAGAAAGCCAGAGGCAAAATCAACGCAATGCGCGCTTAAATACCACTTTGCTGTTATTTATGACGCCAGCTGATGAAAAGCCAAATGCCAAAAGATTAAAAGCAGATAAAATATATTTAATAGCCCCCATATGTACACCTACCGGCAACCAATATGAACTGTCTACATACATGTATGTGTGTGTCTGGCACAGTGGTTCATTCATTATGAAATTTAAACGAAACTAATTATTATTTATTTAATTTCATTTTAAATATTTATGTTATTAATAATATTTGAAAAGAAATAAAAAATGACAATACTTATAATTTTAATTAAAATCTTCGATTCCAGGCGACTTTGTGAACCGAACTATCAAACTGGATTTTTTAGTTAAATATCGTATTCTAGTAGATGGGTGAAAGATAGAGAAAAGTTTTACAAGAAAAAGTAAAAAAAAATTTGTTACTCTTACTGAAAAAAAGGTTTATTTTTACATAATTTTATTATAAATTTTTAAAATAAAATTATTCCAATACAAACTAAATAAAGAAATTCAATATTTTATGTATGCAAATAACAAAATACATAGTCATATTTATGAATCTGCAAACTTATGTTATATAGTTTAAGCCTCAATAAAAAATTTTGGAGAGTTTTCTCCTCAACAAGTGATTTTGCATTGCATTGAAACCACTGTGCATGCCACACATATATCAAACATTGACATGCGGTCAACAAAGTGCGTTCAATGACGTGCATAAAAACCAAAAACAGCAACAACAACTACAGGGAGACAGAAAGAAAAAAAGAAAATGATGGCGAAAACGAAGAAGAAGAAGAAGGAGAGACGGGACAGCACTCAATCAGCTCAGAAAGACAGCAACAGGGACACCGACAGCGACAGCGACAACGACAAACGTTTTCCAAGCTTGGGTACATTGACTGGCAGTCTTATAAAGACGCACAGTGGCAACCCAGTTGGTAAAATATTGTCAAGTAATCGCTGTCGAAATGTTCCACAAATGCATTCAAGATATAAAGACGCACACAATGACGCTGTAAAAAAAAAGTACTCTGAAAGGAAGCTAGAGGGAAAATGTGAAAGTAGGAGGCGAAAAGGGAATGAGAATGGAAATGGGAATGGTGTGGCAAGTAAAAGATGTCAACAAGCAACACACAGTTGGGGGAGCTTACACTTAAGTGAGAGACCTATAAATAAAGCCATGAAGGATGGGCCAAAGCAATGGAGGGTGATAGATAGTATAAAGCATATATATATATGGGGTCAATTTAATTTAAAAGCATAAGTCGGCAAATTTTATATGAGTTAGAATGTGTTACTTAATTCTTGGCAGTATACATTTTAATTGTCACATTACAATTTATCGATATTTGTAATTAAACATCAAAGGATCTAAACCACATTTGCTTTTGAGGTTTATAAGGTGGTAAAATTAGGGGTGAAGACGGGGGCAAACATCAATTGGCCAAACCGCAGTGGAAAATCAATAAATTAAGAAGCAATTCTCGTTTAGCCAAGCAACTAACTATTAAATGCAGACAGCTTTCCACACTTTCCTTGCCATCCGCCCATAGCAATTTTCTTTTATGCCCCTCGGCTGATGTATCCAATGTTTTCCGATGCCAAATGCCACATTTTGGCTTTGGCAAATGCGCAGAATAAATGAAAATATAAACCCGACTAACCAGAAACTGATTACTACTAAACCTCATACTTGAACTCATACACTCCCACTCCCACTCCCCCTCTCTCTCTCTCTCTCTCTCGCACACACAGCTAATATAACTTTGTGCCGTTGTTTTTCGATTCGCAGGCAACCATCATGCTGGCAACAGTGGCGATAACAATCAAACGCCCGTACGTAATCCGCCCGGAGCATTACAGAATTCTGCAGGCTCACTGGCACAGCATAATCTACTTGGTAAAATAATGCGCGGCATTAAAACGCAATCATTTGGGATTTTCAAACGTTTATCGAGTTATTTGCCAGCGGCTCTGCTAACGTCGCTGCCACAGTTGCCAACATTGCCAGCTCGGTGGCGTATGAGTAACACGAAAAACCCGGCCCAGTCGCACTATACACCGGAGACTGTTGTCAACATAACCGACAGCATCTGCGAAAGGACAGCCAAGTTGTGTAACAACAATAACCACAGCAGCAGCAGCAGCAGCGGTATCAGTGCTAGTAATAAATGGGCGTGGCGACAAGGGCTACGCATATTTCACATTGCTCATACGCCGCATAACCGAGCGACAACAACGCACAAACAAAAGCAAAAGCTAAAGCAGACGCAGACGCAAAAGCAATGCCATTGGCCGATGCTCATTTGCATAGTAATATTAGCTGGCATTTTTGTTGCCACCAATGTTATGCCAAAGTTGTTGTTGTCGTTGTTGTCGTTGCTGCTACTATTGCCATTACTGCATTTTATCGGCAGCCGCATCGCATTTTCTATTAGTGCGACGCATAGGCAACATTTACAGTTAACGTTTTGGGCCGTTGGTAATAAGCTTGCCGCATTGTTGCCACAAATTTATACAACAAGTAGATCTACAACAAAAACAACAACAACAAAAACGACAACGATAACAGCAGCCCAACCAAACACGTTCGCTATGCTTTGCATTCAAAAGTATTCAAGATGAAATCAAATAATTGCAAAAAACTCATTTAGGGCACAACAAGCAACAACAACAGCAACTTGGAAATCAGAATCAAACTTAGACGACTAAGAAACAGAATAAAGTAGAGCAAGAAAAACCAAAGTGTACCAAAACCAATACTTGCCAGTAAGAACTCCTTCATATCGTACATAAGTATTTGTATAGATATAGATATGTTTATGCCAGAGCGTAAAATGAAAATCATGTTATTTATCCAACTTGTATGTTTCCACATTATCATGTATCATTTGCCACATCTCTCACTGTTGATTAAGTAAATAGTCAGTGCAATTGGCATTAGGATGAGGTAAACACTTAATTTTTAATGGCCAATTGAAATGTCTAATGGGTGATTTTGCGTTAAGATTAATTAAAAACTTGAGAGCATTTTTAAGTTAGATGTCAATTTAAATTTACTATTGATTTGAAAATAGTTGGTCAACAATTTCTTTAACAAATTAACAACGAGAAGTACGAGAATTCATTTGGAAGCCATGTTCATTTTAGATTTTTCAATGGTTTCATTCTTATATATTTTTTTATTACAAACAACATTTACAAACTGGCCAATTTCTGCTGAAATGTTTTAAAAAAAGTACAGTGAAATTATTGTTTGGCTAGCAAACAATTAATTTTCCAAATCTATATCAAATATATGCGAGTGAAAAGTGTTTATTTATGTGAAATTTATAAATAATGGAATACGAAAAAATAAGGTAATAAAAACATATATAGGAATCTATGAAGAGACACTCAAACTATGCTGCAAGTGCAAACCAAATAACAAACATTGCCCATTGTAATAACATAAAATATTTGTAAAAAATAAAACAAAATTTAATAACAAAAAAACCAAAAAAACATTGTTAATCATGTATGCATTTAGATGAACGTATAAATAGTAAAAAAAATACATAAAAAACAACTGACATACTTACATAGCGAATTTACAAAGTAAATTTAGCATTAAAACAAATGAAGAAAAACATACAGAAAAAAAAAGAAATCAATATGTTAAATTTAGTCAAATATTAGCTAGTGATACGATTTAAATTAAGAATGAAAAAGCGCTTAATTTACATATGAATTAAAACCAAAATGTAACTATGTTTAATAAGGCGATTAATTTCCTTATTTCAATAAACTTTTTTTTAATAATATTTGGAATTATTTGTTGATTACATAAAGCGTTAAATATATTAATTTAATAAGCTTAATTGTCTATATTTATTCCACATTTTTCTACTGTAAATATTTAACAAAAATCAAATTGATTTCTTCCTGAAGAATTATGCAAACTGAGCTGTAAATATTATTAAAGATAAATTAATTAAACATTTAACAATAAAAAAATATATTATACATACGATACAAAATTCAAAGGATTAAGCTTTGCTTAAAAAAAGAAATGTGTAAATAAATATGAGCATTAATATATGAAAGTTGAAATGAATGTTGAAATGTTGATTAAACTAATATACCTTACTATATATATATATATATACATATATATATATAAAATATTTAGTAGATCCCAATCAGCATTTAGTACTTATGTAAAGCAACCTAATTGCTGTTGAGTATACAAGATTTATGAATATTTTGTATCTTAAGGAGAAAAGCATAAAGAAGCTCAGCTAAGTGTATGTCTATGTGGAAACTATACGCATACAACTACAAGTATTGTATAACTTAATATATCTTACATTCAGATATATTGCTAGTTATGATTATTATGATTTGAAAATCATATCTATTATTGCATATAGAGCTCTACGATAAGTTATCGCATATCTACTTGTATGTAACATAAATTTGTATGTAAATGTATGCAAAAGTTTACAACAAAATAAAAAAAAAATAAAAAAAACCAACAAAAACTTTAGGTATAAATTCTGGGCTTTGGCTTATTTAATGGGCGTGGAAATTACCTTACCTCACACATACTTTTGAAAATTGCAGCAAATGTAATCATATTAAGAGCAGTGCCTACCGGAAAAAAAGACAGCTGTTTCAAGGACACGGCACTAGGAGCAGTCGGATGTGGGCACTGCCCGTATTGTGGGAATACATATGTGGCAAGAAGAAAGCAGCCAGCCAGAAAGCAATTGTGCAATTTGCCATAAGAAAGGAAGCAACAATAGAGCGAACTGAAACAAAACAAAACTGTCAGCACATAGACTGACCGACAGCTGAATACCGCGCAAAACAAAACAAGTACTGTCTTCAATTCAATTCACCCAGCCTTTATACATAACAGGGTATGTGAAAACAAAGCATTGCAGCTGAGAACATAATTGTTTGCACAAGCAACACAATTACCATAAGAAAAAAACCAAAACGAAGAGAAAGCATGAAAAGTAAAAGCTGGCAACAGTCTCGTCTTTATTTAAAATTTGGGCCAAAAGATTTTCTCTGTTCCGCTCTTGGCTCACAATCGGGCTATTTCGCATTTAAGCATGTTGCAGATTTTACAGCCAACTCTCTTCCTCACAGACGAAATTGTTGCGGCTGCCATTGAAATGTTGTCGTGTGGAAGTGAGCATATTTTCCAAGCAATTAGTGGTAGGAAAAGCGTATGCCAAATGGACGACAAAGTCGAATACCGGGTTAAGTGAGCTACATACAGTTAAATACGCCGCCATATACATACATACATACATATATGGGCTCACATGTGCGTACAGATCCAGTAACTGTGGCATTGAAATTGTCTTTGCACTTGAAATCGTAAAGCAATTGAAGTCAACGCTTCGTTTAAATATATAAATCAAGTATTTAACTAAAATGTATACATAAAGTGTATGTGTGAGATTTGCCATAATATCAGCACAAAAAGCAACGGAATTTCATGAGTCACTGTTCATAGCAACTAATCTATTTTTGAGAGCACTCGACAGTAAAATACCTCGTGCCGTTGCGAACAGTGGCCTAAACTCATGCAAGCAGTGATTAAATAGAGATTAATAAAAATATATTTTACTTTCACAGTTTTAAATACCATACACATGTCTGATTTTCTATCTAAAAGCAAATGCGATGACGCTAATTCTTTTAGTTTTAGTTGATCATACAGGCATAGATTCATATATATTATGATGCTGTCTGTAACAAATTTATAAAAAACTTAACTACTAGTCAATGGGTATGAAAATATATAATACAACAGCTGATAAGTGAATGTTATAATGTGAGCTTTAAATTTCTAGTGGAAGTCTCTCGGAATTCAGTTTTATATCAAACCTTATTCAGAAAAGCTTACAATATTCTCTAATTAAAAATGAAGATAGTCACAGTAAATTTACTTATTTTACTTTTATCGATGTCAATAAAAGCAAATAGTGAATATAAACAAACTATAATCAACGAAAAAGACCATAATTCTGTAAGTCAAAATGTATAAGGTCTGAATATTTATCATGTTGATTAATTTTATGATTTCAGAGACTGGAGCCATTTAAAGGGATGGAGAGGCAGTGCTATTCATATTGTTTTAACATAATACAACCTCTACTAGAGCATACAGTCAGCATACAGACAAAGGAACAACAAATTCAGGAGCAAACCGCAAATATAAGAAATTTAGAAATCAAATTAGCAGATTTGCAGAAAAAAATTGGAATATATGAAGAGACTATTCGAAGTAAAGACCAACAGATATTAACATTCGCAAAATTTAATAACGAGACTATTGATAAATTAAGTGTCTGTGAAGAAACCATTAAGAAGAAAGACTTGATATTAGCCGAACAGTTTCAAACCAATGAAAATATAGAACTTCAGCTCATTAATTCTGAAAAGAGTAAAAATGAAATATTAGTTAAACTAGGAATTTGTGAAGACACTTCTCAAAAGCTAAGTAATGAAACTATAGATAAAAGCAACTTTGTGGTATCCCAAAATGAAATACAATCCCAACTCAAAGAAAAACTTATAGAGTACAAAGTAAAATCGGAAAACTGTCTGTCTTCGAGTTGTATTGGTAAACTGACTGACATTTATGACATAAAAGTTCCAGGCATGGAGGCATTTTCCGTGTCCTGTGATTCTAAGTTAGCTGGATCAGGTTGGACAGTCATTCAAAGACGTATGGATGGTTCTGTGGACTTTAACCGCAACTGGACTGAATATAGACAAGGATTTGGAAATCTTAGTGGAGAGTTTTTTATTGGACTTGAGAAACTATATTTAATAACACAGTCGCAACCACATGAATTGTATATATCATTAATGGACTTTGAGAATGAAATACGATTTGCAAGATATAGTAATTTTGCCATAGGCAGCGAAAAAGAGTTTTACAAATTGACAAGTATTGAATCGTATACCGGAAATGCGCGTAATTCACTGATAGCTCATAAAGATATGTCATTTTCAACACCAGATAGGGATCACGATACTGATGGTTCTAATTGTGCTAAGACATTCACATCTGGTTGGTGGTTTAAGGGTTGCTATAGTTGGTAAATACTGAGAATTCTAGTAAAATTTTAATTATATTAAAATACATTTTTAGTAATCTTAATGGGAAATACATATCTGAAGATACTGGTGAGGACATTTCTGGAATTGAGTGGAGACATTGGAAAATGGATAGACCATTGAAGTTTACTCAAATGATGATTAAGCCAAAGTCCTACTAGGTAACATTTTGGAATAATATATCGTTAATCTTTATTAATAATTAACTTTTTAAAATTTGCCAAATTTAATCAGGATAAGATTTCAATTTTCCAGATAAAACTCTTCTTCTCGATGTTTCTGATTGAAGTCCAACTTGGTTGTTAAACAAATATTTTAAAATAATACCAAATACAATTTTAATAAATAATTAAATTAAAAATTTGTTTTCATTTTATCCCAAGCTCTTAGTTCATGTAACACTTCAACAAAAATTGCGGGGTATTTCCCTCTTTCATTGCATGTGGTTCATATGACACACCATATACCGATATAAAGTTGAAGCTCATGCGATGCTTAGTGAGATTGAACAAGGCAGCGACAGACTGAATTGGACTCTATATATCCTATTCCTACAGATTACGATTGAAGTTTATGTACAAATTTGTATTTTGACTAGTGTTAAAAATCTGCACTGTAATATACATGCTAATACAAGTGAACATGAACCCTAACATTAGACACTGTAAACTCGGACCTAAGAAAACTTATTTAAAATGTTACACCACAGTTGTTGCTTCTATGCAAAATTGAGTCATTACCTTAGCAACTAGTTGCATTAGTTTTTCATTTAATTAATTGCTTGTTGCTCTATTCCTGCTGCATTTAAGTACTAGTTTATTTGTGTTTACAATTTATGTCGCTGTTCTACTTAGCAAGTGCAAATAAACGCGCTTTAAGCCAAGTGTTAGAAGTCAAAGTATGAGAGGCGAAAATAGCATTCGTCTGCCGCATTTCCCTGCGTCAGGATCTTTGTTATCCTCGCCCTTTTGCATATGGCAAGCGCTCACTGAGTATGCAAGTGGAAAATTCAATTTGCAAAGTGCATAAAAGTGGCAGACGACAGACGGCAGACGATGGTGATGAGAATGAGAATGAGAATGAAAATGGGAAAGGGAATGGGAATCGGCATGAGAATGGGAATGCCACGTGTGAGCCCTTTTTTCTCTGCGCGCGGCATGTTTGTTGTTAAACAAAAGCGGCAGCTACTATCTCCAGTTAGAGTCAGATGAGAAAGAGTAACAGAAACTCAACCAGAAGCCAAACCAAAGCAAGAGACTGAGGCAGGATCTACTGATGCTTACATACTACGCTGCAACTACAACTACAACTACCAGGGCCAGAGGTGTAGATGACTGCAACAAACAAGTGGCACAGTGGCATAAACGTAAACGTAGCGCCTGAGTGGCGCAAACATTGTAATTAAATCTACGTCAACATAAACGACGAATACGAATGCTAATGGCACCGGAACTAGCACTAGCAATGTGAAACGAAAGGGGAGAAGAATGGTTTAAATACATATGTACAAACAAACACAGATAACAGCAGTACAGATTGCTATGAGCTGCTGGCAACAATTTTGTGAGTGAATGCTTGTCTATCTCGAGTTAATGCGCTGCAAAAGCAGTAGTCGCTGAAAAAGTTAGATATATTATATTAAACATTTTTAATATATACTTTAATATACACTTTCAAGTAGATGAAATATAACGTGAAGTATTTACAAGGTTTTAATTATGGAACTTTTTAATAATATTCATTTAATGTTAGTTGATAAAAATTTCGGATAAATGAAAAAAAGAGAAATTTCTGTTGATAGGAAAATGTCCCCATACGTCTCTCTCTCTCTCTCCTGGTTAATCATTTCGCCTTTTTAATTCGCCTTTTTCCACATATTAAATTCGTGCTTAAATTCGCTCAACTCCAATTAAAATGCCAAAGGTCTATTTGCTGTCGCCTTTGTAATGTGTTTTTGTTTCTGAACTTGACACTTATCAATTGTTTTTTTATTCAGATTTGAGTAACGTAAAAGTTAAATTACATTTTGCAAAAACTGCAAGCAAACAAAAGTTAAATTTAGTGACAGTTTGGAACAGTCAGAGTTTTAATAAAAACAATTTTGGAGTCGTGTCTGCATAAAAGTAACTACTTTTTTAAATACTAATAATAGCTTTAAAATTTCTAAAGGATAATAAATAATAAATGAACAATACTGAAAAAAATAAGAACTGTTTCTTAAACATATATTAAAATAAAATGCAATAAAAAAATTAAAATTAAAAAAGGAATATCTTTATAGACAATACAAATTTAATTACAATATTAAACAATTTCTTTACTTTGCATGCGATAAAGGCAACTTCTAGTTCTATTATTATGTAAAAATTAAAAGCATGGAATTTATTTGCTTAGATATTATTTTAAAGTATTACTACGTTAATTGTAACAGCAACTCCTTTTTCTTTAAAATGGGTTTAACTCACTAAGCACTCATTACTCAAGTCTTATGCAATATCCATATGAATATCTGCAGCAATTAAGCCACAGCTAAAATGCATAAATCAAGTATACGCCCCATTGAGTCCGTTTTTGTGTAGCCCATACAAAAAAAAGCCCAGAAAGAAATAGCCAAACATACGCACTATTATTTTTGCTGGCTTTCAAATGTACGACGGGTATATATCGTACTGGAGTGACCCAATTTGTTTCCATTAGACAGATAATAAATATATCGAGGCAATCGATAGGCTCTTCATGGTGTGTATCTTCTGTGCATTGCGGGTGTCCCACAAATTGCCTGTCAAGTGTTTGCTGTCCAGAAAGGGTTAAACAGTATCTGTGTATATATATGTATATGTATATAGATATTAAGTTGCAGCAGTTGGCTTTGATAAAGGTCAAACGCTGTCCGGCAATTATAAGGCCAAGTAATATGAAGCCAAAGCCAAACACAGGCGCCACTTATACCTAATAGCCAAGCTGAGACAGAGGCAGGGTTGCAAGGGGGAGGGGCAGGATGCAGGGATGAGCCAATAAAGCAATAACTTAGTGCGTGTTGACGCTGATATCCTTTGGCTGCGGCCACTTATCATAACGCATTCGCGTTGATGGCTCTCCACATTGAACTGAACTGAACCTCAATGCTAAATGTCCTGTTCTCTTCGTCTTTCGTCCCGCGCCCTTAGGTACACGCACATGCTCCTGCAATTATGCTAAAAGCGTGAAATTTATAGTTTCCCACACTCGACACAGCCGACACTCCCGGCTGACTGCCATTTTTAACATGGCTCGGCTTGTCTGCGTCCAAATAAATGGCTTTTAGAGCACGCGTTAATGATGTTGATTGTAGCCCTGGGAGAACAGCAACGCCAACCCCGGTCAGTTGCCCACCTTTTTACAGCCACTATTATTCCATGTTTAATGTTTTTTTTTTTTTGTTTTTCGGACTAATGTTTTATAGCTACGCCGAGTCGACAGGCGGTTTCAGTACCTGTTTGCTCTAGGTCCCACATCGGTTTATTTTTATGATGATATATGGTCAGCATTTGCTGTTTCATATTGCCCACTCGATGCTGCCAGTTGTTAAGGATTTAGCGTCATATTTATTATGGAGGAGTTAACTGTTTACGATCGCCAAAAAGGTGTGCCAACACTCCAGCTAACACAGATACACGTGAAGCAGCAGATAAATCTTGATAAACGTCATGTTACACAATATAAATACAAAAATATAAAACTGATAATAATCAGGTTGCTTTAACAAATTTTTAGAAACTTTTATTATAAAAAGCTAAAACATTTCTGCAGTTTCTAGCGGTTTAAATAGCGTGTATGCTAGCTGCATTACTTACCGTTTGGCCATCAAGCGAAACTATAAACTCCATGTAATATACAAAAACTTTCATCGCGCATCCGCCCTGTTGAACAACAATGAAATGCGCTTAGTATGCAACTTTTTGTGCCAACGCCCAAAATATCATGAGCAAAAATCACTTAAATGGCTGTAATTTGTTTGGCACACGGAGCGTATGCGTTACCTGCAGGGTCGCAGCTTTATCAACGAAGAATTCACACACACACACACGGATACTTAACAAATTTGTGTGCAATTTGGGCGTAAAAACAAACGCATTGAATGATTTAAAGTGCAGCCAAAGCGAAACACCGCTCAGCGAACTCCAGAGAGAATCGCCAAAAAATAAAAGAAGAGAACCACACAAAAACAAAAAAGGGGAAACAAAAACTCATTCGTGGAAAAACTCATCACTCAAGCGGAGCACAGGAAATAAGTGCAAGGCCCACGACCAATACCAGCAAACAAAACAAGAGGAGCAACAGCAATGGCAGCTGGAGCAACTACAGATCCCATCAAACAATGGCGTAGTTTTTTAACAAGCACACACAAACGTATGTACGTGTGTGTGTGTAGCACGAATATAAACAATTCTCAGTAGTGCGCTGGGCCAGCCGGCAAAATGGTTTAAAACTCAATTAAAGTTTTAGCCGCAAAATAAATGCAAAAACCGATGGCGGCGACGGCAACGTCGACAACAGCTACAGAAACAATAATGCCCTCCCCCCCCAAAGTTGGTTGGAAACCAGAATCCAACCTTAAAACTATATCTTATATACTCTATCTAAAGTTTGCCATTATATGTAGAGTAAAATCAATCGTTTTTCATTAAGTAATTCGACGATTAGTTTCTTACAACTCTGTAATATTTATAAGCTATAAATAAAGTCTGAGAATTTAACAAAAATACTTCTTAATAAAATTATCCAGTTTAATAAATTTTTTTTAATAAATTAAAATTATTATAGTTTTTTAAAAACATAGAAATCATTTTATATTGAGTTATTATTAAGGGAGCAGTGATAATTCATATCAATTTACTATTTACCATTTTTAATTTTTAATGTTAACAGTCTCTTAATTTCTAATAAATTGTTGGTTTCTAAAAAAATGAATACCATTGATTAAAATTTTTATTTTATTCTTATCTATTTAATGCCGTAGTGGTATGTAGTATCTATGAATGATGCCGGATATTTTGTAGTCGAGTAGTAATATGCAATTTTCATACCTTGGTCTACCCTTATTCGGCAGTTACAATACCTTTATATGACTGCAATTCGAATGAAAATCACACAACTGAATTGAATTTCCTAAAAATGCAGCAGCAGTGAAATCAACGACTGCCAAAACTTTGACGAGCCTTCACATTTCCCGCTAAGTGAGTGTGAGCCGTGTATTGTGGGTTTGTGTTGGTGTGTGTGTGTGTTTGTTTGTGATTAGTTTACATGTTGTGGTATTGGTGTCTGCATTTGTTTGCCTTAAGTGCTTTGCTTCATTTCGAAGTCAATTTCTACTCTATTTGCTATTTATTTGCCTTGCCGTTTGAAGTGCAGTTGGCAAAGCACAAATCGTTTTGAAAAGTTTTAAAACATTTAACGCTGCATTCCTTTTAACACGTTCTCCACAAACAAAAAAAAAAAAACAAACAAAAAAGTTTGCTGTAATTTTATTAGAGCGTAAAATCGTAATTTGGAAATATTTCCACCAACTACTCGTATTTATTTAGATTTGTTTGCAATTTGTTTATTAGTAATTGAGAATAAAGCGTGCGCGAAAAAAAAAATCGGTAAAAAAAAATAAAAATTAATAAGAAAAAAATAATTTATTAAAACATTAATTTAAAAAACATATGGGCACAAGCAAATTAATTTACATCACATTTGAATAACAGCTTTAATATAATTTCAAATTTATTTTCAACAATTTTGGCAAACGGTCCTTTCTTGTGTTTAAGTCTCATTCCTTTTGGCCAATAAAGCTTTATTAACACTAATTACTCGCTCGAGCAAAAGACATAATATTCTTACAGTCATTAAAAATTTGTTTTTGCTGGTAGTTTGTTGTTTATGGCCAACATATTTTTTGGTAGTGCAGAAGGTAAAATCAAATCAACATAAATAAAAACGCCTGGCACCTAATTTGAATGCAAAAATAATAATAATAATAAAATTAAAGCATTTGTATTTATGCAAAACTTTTTCTGCACCATGTTAATGACTCATTACACATGCAACCCAAAACGAGCCAAAAAACAAAAACAACAACAACGAGTAGATGAAACTTTTAACAATTTGTTAGCAACATGAACGTGGCTAAAATGCGGCAAACGTAAAGTTGAATTATGCAATAAAGAATAATGCAATAACTGTGAAAATTGTGAAAATGGCACACACTCATCGCATTTACCAAATTGTCTAAAACTCTCTCCAAAACTGTGCAAAATAAACCAACATTTTTTCGATATAACCTTTTTTGTTTATTTTTAAAATTACTTTTTTGTTAACAAATACTTTAATGCACTTTTGAATTAAATGTAATAGTTAAATGGATTTATAATGTAAATTATTTATTTTATTTATGATACTTTTGCTCTAGTTTTCCCTTTTAAATTAGTAGACCAACTCCTTATTATTCACATCATATTAAGAAACTTTATTAAATAAAATATTAACAATGCAAATACAAATTAACTAAAATTCACAAAGAGATTAAATAATGTTGTGTATGTGTGTGTGTGTGTGTGTAAAATTATGATTTGTCAATCAAAACACTGAGAGATGTGGAAAAAACAGAACTAGTAACGATATTGAAAACTGGGATCCGAACCATAGACAATGCAAGAACATGGATAACCTGTAAAAGGCGTTCAATAAAAGATAACAAAAACATAATTATAAATATCATAAACATATATTCAAAATAATAACAAACAACAATTATTAATGTAAATAAGAATTATTTATTTCAAATGAAACCAAACAAATGCATACAATTTAAATTCGTAAAAACAATCACAAAAAAGCATATTACAATTTTTGGGCAAAACTTATTAAAGAATTTGCAAAACCGAAAGAGCTTAGTAGCTGTTGTTTTAGTGTTACCTCTTACATTACTAATAAACTGGCAAATTTTGTTTAGTTTGTTTCAAATTTCATTTTTCGTATGTTTTAGCCACCGAAAAGGGGAAAACGTGTCCAAACTACTTGGCCCATGCTGTTTATGGCAACTGTGTAAGTGTTGTGTAATTCGTTGAGGATTCGCATAAAAAGAAATATCAGGGAACAAGACATTGAGTAACTAAACTTAATTATATATTTTTTAGATAGTTAGAATGAAACGTAGAAGGGATTAGCTGACATTGAATTTATACCAAAAAAACTACCAATTTTACCTTGACTACGGACTAACATCTGAAACGAAAGAGAATTTAATGTTTCGAATGGAATGCTTTTGGTATTTTTGGTATATATTGAAATGTCAAAATGTATAAACTATTGTAAATTGCTAAAGCACCTGTTTTGTAGTAAATTCATTTAGTTACATTTAAGGACATTGAAACATGCTGGATATGTACACATGTCGACAATCATTATTATAATTGTTATGATGGAAGAATTTGATTTTAGTAATCATAGCGCTCACATGCCAACACCCAATGCACAAAATTGCAACACTTGAACTTGCCTCTGGGTTTGCACTGCAAATGCTCCTTAATATACTGGCAGGGACACTGAAATTGGCCGCAATGCCGACCCGGTTCCAGGGGCGTTACGTCTACCAATCCCCTCAATGCTTCCATGCCCCAGCGGGATGCGTAGCGCAGGAATAGTTGACCACCACGTTCCTAGAGAGCAGATAGTTGGTGAGTATAATAAGAAACCAATAGAGTTAGTGTTAGTACAGTAAGACGGTGCGTATGAGTAACCCACAAATGAGATGACACAAATGTGCAGCATACTTTTGGGCTGCCGAGAAAAATAAAAATTGACATGAACTGATAGAAATTATGCAAAAAAGTGTTTGATGTAAATTAAAAATAATTCCGATTGGTTTTCAACAGGTTTTAATCAAAAAACACATATGTAGAAAGAAACATAAAAGTTATAAATTGCATTGACAACAGCAGCAGAGCAAACAAAAGGGAGTGTAGATAAATTGGGGCGCGGCCTCTATAGCCAGCAGCCCATGCAGTTGATGCCACAGCATTGACGATGCTGCAAGGTGATTTTGATTTTGTTACGCAACAGTTCCTCCTCGTACTGACACGGACATATGGACGATTGCAGATGTCGTGGTGTTTCATGCACGCCCGCCTCCTGCACGGTCCAGTCGAGGCGTCGACGTAGAAAGTCCTTTCCCCAGCGCTGCAGGTAGCTGAGAAACAGTTCCTGGGCAACGGCCTAAAGAGAGTCGATTGAGTTTTGTTTGTGTGCAGTGCGCAGTGAGAGACAAAAAAAAAACAAACAAAAAGCATATATAGAGAATGCGTGAGCGATGCGATGATCAATGTTGAGAAAGAGCGAAAGACAGAGACAGAAGCAAGTGTCTAACAATGAGCGAGAAAAGTGCAACTACTACAAACACTACGCCAACTATTGATGCACAGCAGTAGTAAACTCTGCGAAGACTGAGTTCAACTCACCTGTTTGCGAGACAGACGCATCGGCTGACTGCCTTGGATGACAATATCATTCACATCAATGTCCAGCTTTGCCTCCCAGCCAGCCTTGATGGCCTCACCGCCATTCTGCTCTGTGTGCTCCAAGAACTCGTTGAGGAAGCTCACACACTGGCTGGAATCGAAGTACATGAAGCACAGATTGACCTTATGACACGAAATGCGTCCCCGATCATCGAGCACCAGCAGTATCTTGTGGCGCATCAACTGTTTGTTCACCCGCGCCAAACACTTCTCCAGGCCACGCGATAGCCGCAACTTCACCCACATGCACAGAAAGATGGCAGCCGCATTGAGGAACAACCAGCCCACTCCGAGGGCAAACAGTGCCACGCCCTGTAGCCCGGAGAAGAGTAGGGCTAGCAGCACAGTGAAGGCAAAAAGTATCCAGCACACAAGTATGCGTTTATAGCAAATATTGTACACTGTAAAACGATAGTCATTCACCAGTGTCTCCATCGCATTCACATAATCCTCCACAGTGAGCTGAGGGACAGAGACAGACAGACAGAGAGAGAGAGAGAAAGTTAGATTGTAAAGTCATCATTTTGGAAATGGCCAGTTTGATTTGCTGGCTGCTCTTACCGTCAAACCCTGGGCCATCAGCTCCTCCGGCACCAACTCTGGTCGAAATATGGCCGGCGTTATCCAGGGCCATTTGGTATTGGCCGGCAACAGTGTGACAATCACATCGCCATTAGCTGTAAATGAGGATTTGAGTCAACAATATGAGTTGCAATTTCATTTGCATGGGTTATATAGAGTAGATTGTACTAAAAGCACTTTAAAGCTTTTATTTTAAACTAACTATGCTCTTAGAAATTAAAAAGTTTAAAAAGCTTTGCTTTTTGTTTAAAAAAAAATTGAAAGTTGATTGTTAAAATAATAAAAAGCTTTAAAGCACATGAACGCTTTAATTTCAATTCAAGTAAGCTTCTGAAAAACATTTTTAGAATTTAAAACTCACTTGAACTATATATATTATATATTATTATATAATTTAATTTAAATACTGAAACCTTTGTATTATTTTTAAACTTTCTTCCGATTTCTTTACTCACCGAAACCCTCGCGTATACGTCCAGTCGAAAGCTCAATTGTGCGCATGCCGGAGGCTTGATCTACTGGAATGCTAATGCTTTTGTTGTTGCCACCGCCATTTGGATGCATGGACGAGGCGAGGGACGTAGTAGCCGGCGTTGATGAGGATGAGCCGGCGCCAGAGACGGAGGCTGATGATGTTGCGGCCGATGTTGATGATGTTGCAGTTGATTTTTGGTTTATTAGCTGCTGGTGAGGATGACGAGGGGGACTGTTGCCACTGCCACTGCCACTGCCGCTGCCGGATGCATTGAGATTAACGTGTGTACTCTCAGTTGTCAAAACAGCGGGCGTCACATCCGGCAATGGCGACGACGACGATGATGTGGCAGCTGTTGTGGAGGAAACTGCAGCACGCTGCAAAATATGACAAACAATGGGTTAATGTTCTTGGCCTTAAGTTACAGCAGAAAACCAATGTCAAAGCCGGCACAGACAAACTATAAAGAATTATGCAAAAAACAACAAAATGTGAAAATCAATTCTATTGATTTGCCTTTCACAGCAGTGCCACAAATATTGTAAAGGTGGAAGTCTGCTTCTTGCCACATCGATTGCAACTGCAATAAACGAAAATCATTTTGTCATTTTGCACGTACGCAGCTCAGCCTCAAGGCAAGTACGTATGTACATACTGTATGTATGTACCTGCTGGTGGATACAAACAGAATCAACAATCGCAGCTGTCCAAGTCTACCATAACTGATCTATGACGTGCTATACATTTTTATAGCACCTTAAAGCGAAAGCGTACAGTACAATTTTTGGTTTCTAGTATATAATATTATTGTTTGCTAAGCAACAAAAATTTAATTAAAGTTCGTTTAGTTAAAAAAATTATTTGGTTTATTTCGCTATTCGCAAATGGAAACAGAAACGTAGCTTCTACAAATACGTCTACTGCTCCTGACATTCAAAATATTTACTCAAAGTTGTTTAACCATTTTCATTGTTTATGTACACAGAGCGAAAACATATCGGTTTTCGAGTTAGTATTCTAAAGAATGTGAGAAGATTGATAACCGAGTAGAAAGTGCTTCATTTTAATTTCTTTCGTACTTTATTAACATAGTTTTATTTTTCAAATAATCTTCATATTCACATTCAAAGAAATATATACATTGATCGCTCCTAAATATTGTAACTAGAATACTCTTTAATTTTATAAAAGTTTGTTTCTGTGAGCTGCTTTAATATCTAGTGCTAACCAGTTAAACAAATGCAAGCAAAAGTTGAATGACAAGCTAATTACATTATTAAAGTTTAAAAGTAAAGTTATCAATCTGATGTTTAAAATCACATAAATAAATGTATTTCACATATAAAATATAGTATATAAAAGCACTTTTATATATTCAGTAAATTGCACCTTAGTGAATGTTATTTATATGCTAATTACTTCTATGCATGTTTCGAGTATTATACACCTTTGTATTGGTGCACTTAAGCTTTCAGCTATATATTTACTCAGTATAACAAACAATTTGGTTATAATTAAAACCAACTTTTTTATCTTCAAAATAGCAAAATAGTAAATACAAGTAAATTACACGAACAAGATTATAAATTTACTAAATAAATACATAATAATCTAATTAAATTAAAATTTGTTAAGCACAGATAAGTATGTGTTGGGCTTATCTCGTCTTCTAAGAATTTCGAAACCCACAAAAGATCCATATTTATGTCAATGTCAACGTTTTGCAAAACTTTTTATTTGCCGTCCTTAAGCTCGAAGACAAATTGCGAAATGAACAGAAATAAACAACAAATAAATATTGACTTCATTTAATCATGAAGAAAATAAAGCTGGTGAAATATTTAAACAAATGCTCGTCACAAAGGTATTCCGTTTATTGTTTTTTTATCTCACAATTTCTCCCTGTCTTTCTTCTCTCTGTTAGATACATTAAAGCAATCATTAAATGAACTAATGATACGATAGAGAGATAACGAGAGAGAGAGAGAGAGAGAGATAAATAAACTTGTGAGTACAGATTCTGCTTGTATGTTTTACATTTCTATTTATACATTTCTTATGCACGTGTTGTGTCGCACACAGAACATTTATAATGATTTCAAAATATTTATGTCTAATACATTGAAATAGTAAAATAGTCTATCAAGGTAAGCCAGTTAAGGAAAATTACCCACATTAGACATGCACTTCAGTTTAAAATTACAATTTGTAACAAATTTTGTTACTAGACAAAACAAAGTTCTAATTATACAATCGCTTTTTCAAGTATACTTTTGAAGCTCGCTCCAAACGAACAATTTTAACAAACACTCCAATTTAGATGTTCGAATAAATTATCGTATCTTACCGATCTATCTTTTGAGTAAATTAATAATTGATAAAATTAAAGTTGTTTTTATGGTATTTCTATGTGGAATATTCTAGAATTCAATTCTGACTGTACACTCCGTCGGGAGTATACCCAAAACATCTCACATTCACTCATGCATGCAGCCGAACGAATCGGACAATCCCTTTCCACATGCAATGCATTATGACTACTAGTGGATTGTCCACATTTTCTCTGCAGTGAGTAATCAAAGTTTATCAACAGAGGTTCTAACCTCATCGACTAACCGACTGCAACTTCATTTGTCATGCGTGCAGTGTAACGGAAAGAAGTGGTAAAGAAGGTAAAGAAGAAGCAGACGCAAATTACCGCTGCTGACGACTCCATTAGGCCAGTGGAGAGGCGAACAAACAAAAAGGTAAAGAAGCGATAACACAGACAAGAAAGGGAGGGGGAGCGAAAGAGAGAGACTGAAAAGCACACGCATCGGAATGCGTTACATTGGGTCAGTCAACACAGCACGTGAGAGAGTTGCATTCCCAAAGAGTGCAAAGAGCGACTGATGCCAAAGAGAGCCAATGTGAGTGTGAGAGACTAACCTGCGCTGGTATTGGTGCTGCTGCTGCTGCTGCTGACTGGTCATTGGGACTGCGCGAGCGCGCACGTCTGTTGTTGTTGCTGCTCACCACTGACGGCGGCGGCGGTGGCGGCAGCGCCAACTTGTTTTGTTGTTGCTGCTGCTGCTGTTGCTGCTGTGTGGCATTGCCATCGTCACTGTTGCTGTTATTGTTTTTTTCACTGTTGTCTGTCTCATCGTCGAATTTAACCCAATTTTTGGGCGTCAGTTGTACGTCATCAGCTGCAGGCATATTTCCATTCAACGGAACATCCTGCAATGGATGCGACGTTGACGTTGGCGTCGACGTCGAAGCTGACGTGTGCGCCTGCGCCTGCGCCTTGGCCTCGTGCTCCATTGGCTTTGAGGAATGTGCGAAAGTGCGAATGTGTGTGTGACGCGTGTGTGTGTGACGCGTGCTTTAAATTGTTGTTGTGAATGTGAACGTGTTTAGTTTTGCAAAACGACTTCGATTTGTTTTTTTGCTTTGCGTTTTTTGCTTTTTGCCGCTTACATAACCTCAATAGCAATTCACACTTGAGTTGTTCTTGTTGTTGTAGCTATTTCTGTTTTAACTGATTTATTTTTTGTTGTGCTGTCTTTTTATTGTTGGGCAGCACACAACCGCGTCGCTTACGTGTTGGCCGCTCACGCGCTCTCGTCACACTGCCGAGTCCACACCCAACGAACGAGAAGCGCAACGCAAAGCAGCGCAGCGCAGCTCAGTTCAGCTTAACTTAGCTTGGCTCAAAGGCGCTCTGCTCTCCCACTCTCTCTCTCTCTTAGCTCAGCTAAAGCCCTTTTACCGTTTAGCGCTGTTCCGTTTCCCACACGTTCCCACTCTGCACTGAACCGAACTGAACTGAATTGAGCAAGCAAAGCTTTAGCTTTAGTTTTCGGCGTCTTCTGCTGCTGCTGCTGCTGTTGTTGTTGCCTGTGTTGGCCAAAGCTCTCACTCTCTTTATTTGCGCTCTCTGCTGCTCTTTGCTCTCTTGCATGTTCGGCTCATTCATTAATGTTTTTGTTTTTTCACTGCTGCTTTTCTCACATGACAAGTTTTTTCTTTTTTGTACACGCTGATGGGTATATTGGGTTTGTTAAAACTTGATCAGCATCACAAGGCGACTCGATATAGCCATGTCTGTCTGTCTGTCCGTATGAACAAAACAGATCTCAAAGATGGTAAGAGCTACAATTTTCATTTTATCCAGTGTGGACTTAATATTTAGTCAGTTACAATACAAGACAGTAAAGACAGACATAATAATAGATGCCACGCTCCCTTCGCCCATAAGAAACAAAACAAATTTAGAATTTGCATGCCTCTAACTCACGTATTACCAAACGTATAGTTTTGAAACTCCATGTATTTGCTTAGAGTCGAACAATATCAAACGATTCAATCGTATTATGATCGTTGTATAATTAACAAAGTTGTCGTACTTGGAAATGTAAATTTACAGCAGGGGCGCAGCCGAGAGAATGAGAGTCCGAGGGTATTATACGGTCGGGCGTACCGACCAAACTTTTCTTACTTGTTTTTCTTTTTAAGTTTTGTTGTTTTTTAGACCCAAAACAAGTTGCTCTGGCTTTCTCCTGCCCCCTCCCCAAACACCGCTAACAACAACTTTAATGTCTCTGACTCACAAATTTGTTTCACGACTCACGTCCCAATGTTCCACTCTCTCTTTGCCCTTTGTCAGTAATCATTTTTATCTCTTTATTCATTTGTTTGCTCGTTTGAAGATCTTTGGAGTAGAAAATTTCGCAAAATGAACAGCTTGTTTAACGAGCACTTGTATTTTGTGTGTTCTCGTGTATGTGTGGGTGTGTATCTGTGTGTCTCACGATTAGCTCCGCTACGCTGCTTCAATTTCAACAACAACCACAACTACAAGAACAAACAATAGCAGTTGACATTGCTTATCAGCGCTGCATTGAATGAATGGGCGTGTGGTTGGCGGAGGGGTGTGTGTTTCGGGGGCGGTGGCATGGAGTGGGCATGGTTCACGTATTTCAACTGCCTATCGGTTATCGGCCAGACTTTACAAACGTGTGGGAGTTTAAATATTTGCTATATTGGCAACACTTGGCTTTTAACTTTATACGTAAATATTTTTAAGTTAATTAAAGCGAACAATTGTACAGTGAAATCTGGTGTTAACGCCCCACAGCGCAATAAACAGTACAGCAATCTATTTTCCTTTAACAAATAAATTTAATTTTATACTATAATTACTCTGAAATAATGTTAAAAGTATTGATAAAAAGACCAAGTTCAACTGCTTATATACACAAAATGTCTTACATATAGGAACTGTTTTTGAAAACAAAATAAAAAATAATTTTTTTTTAATTTTTTGAAAAATTGTCAATTTGGAAATTTTAAAAAAAAAAAAAAATTTTTTTATATATGTGCAGAATTAATTTTGCGGTAAAATGTACAATGTAAAATGGCATTCCGCTCGACAATCGCTGCATTTTTGGCAAAGATATCGTAGTTTAAAGTTTTTAAAATGGTGCTAAAAGGATTTCCAGCAATCCTAACTGCAAATAAATCAAAGTCAAAAATAGTAAACATAATAATAATAATTGAAATAATAATTACGCTTGTTCAACTCCCTATGGATGCTAGTTTCGCTACTTATGCAATTATTTCTTTCATAACTTTAAATACATTTGGCATCGAGCTGCATTAGGGGTGTTCCCATTCACTCGTTAAGCGAGAAATGCAATTTAAAATCAATTTGACGTCTGTTGTGCCACTTGGTAGAAATGCGGTCCAGTTTCCCATGTTCCCTCTCACCCTCTCTCTCTCTCTCTCTCTGTCTCTCTCGATAAGCGGGCGAACATTTAATAACAAATTTATGGCGCTATGGTTGCATAGTTTTGACCATGACAACAACAACATTTTTGCCATGTGGTCGGCGGAATAAAATGTTAAATGCCTGGGAGGACATTATACACATAGATACAAACTCACACACACACACACAAACACATATATATAGTACATACACAGTTGTGCATAAATAGTGGCAATTGTGCGGCTGGGCGGTCACAAGAAAACTTTTGCCAGCTATAAATTATGGCACAAAATTATTATATAAACGGCTAGTGTCGAATGGCAGGCTCGCAAAAGGAATTGGCCAACTGCCAGGCAGCAGTGCAGTAGAGCAGCAGAGCAAGCGAGCCATCAGAGCATTGGCCAAAACTTGTTAAGCAAATTATGGCCTGGCACAAAATACAAAAAAAAAGAAAAATATATATGAAACTCTCTCTCTAACGCTATATATGAAATGCCAGGAGACAGATACTGAGCTGCTGGCTGTGAACTGAAATTGTGGCCAGCAAAAGTGCTAAAAGAAGAAATGCAGATGGCCAAAACTATCAGTGGCCATTCAGTTGCACAATTGTTGCGAATTGTTGTTGGCCCTGTTTGTACTGATATCTGTTCCACTGAAAGTATGAAAAATATCTTAAAGATTGCATTAGGCATCGCAAAAGTGTCAGTACAACTATTAATTTGGCAATGGTTTTGACAACTTTAGCAGGAATTTGTTTGGAACACAATTGACAAATCTCTCAAGAAATATTTAAGATATTTTTAAACTTAACCTACACATTATTTGTAAGGAATCTTATAATCTACATTTTATATAATTGGGAAATTATATCATATAGCTATTAATCTATCGATCTTTAGTAGGAACAACTTTTTGTTTGTAAAATATATTCTTAACTTTTTTATTTCGTATTTGAAATTCATAATTTCCAAACTCTCATACTAAAATAATCAATAATAAGTACTAGTTTCTTAAAACATACTTTACTATTGTCATTGTTAGCCAACAGTTTTCTTTTAAAGTCACATTTTCAAGAAGTGCTACTTTAGCCCCATTGTCTGTTGGTCTATTGTGTGATCTCTGCTTATATAATACATATATACGAATATATATTTGCAAATCTGGCCAACTTAATAAACTGACAAAGCCATAAATCGCTCAAGATGCGAGTGGTGAGCAAATGTACGTGGCCACTTTTCGACTTGGCTAAGGCTTTGAAAAGCCACAAAAATTGCACTCTCAGCCATAAGGCAGTCAGGCAGTCAACCAAGAGTCTAATTAGGCCAAATTAATTGCCTGCGCTTTTGACACTTTCAAAGACTGAACTGAACTGAACTGAGCTAACCAGAACAGAACAGAACTGTTTTCCCGCTCAATCCGCTCTCGACTCGTTTGCAAAGAGTCAACAAAACCAAGGCAAACCAAGTACAACACTCAAAAGTCTATTTGCAGGCATCTTCTGTTGCCTTCCTGGCCACCTCCCTCCCCCTCAAAAAAAAGAGTAATGTTGGCAATTTGCTGGGCGCCATCATCGTCGTCGTCGTCGTCGGCGTCGTCTTATTAACCCGCAACAGAAATCGGAGACGCGCCACGCCGACTTGGCAAAAACTTGCGGCAACTTTTTGGCCGACTCGAGAATGTCCAACGGGCATATAAATTAGCCAAGCTAGAAGCCAAGACAGTACCAGCTGCTCCTCTACATTCCCTTCCCCTTCCCCTGCCCCTGTTCATGCTCTTGCTCCGACTTCTACTTTTCTTCGTTCTATCTGTCTACTGGCAAGTGCCAAACTTTTGGCATCAAAAAATGTTTTCAAATTAAGCTAATTTATATTATATAAACACACTAAAGACGCTTAATGAGTGGCCCATTGAGGAAGATGCGCCATTGTGGGTGTGGCCACATAACTTGTAAACAACATGCATAATTTATACCCTGTAATTAATATAATAGCACAGCAGCAAGAGGTAGATTGTGCCATTTGAAGTGGTTTGTCAACAGCAAGTTAGCTACGCAAATTGTTAAGAATAAATGAATATTGTTTTCTTCTGTGTTTAATTCGACATATAAGGATAAATTCATTTCCATTAGTTGAAGAAAACATAATACTTAAAAAATTAATAATATATTTTTGTTGATTCAACTAAATTACAATAGCTGCAATTAACATTCAAAAGTAAATGAAAATGCATTTTTTTGTATAAATAGTAAGTCAATTGTATTAACAAAAGCTGTTTACTAAGTGTTAGAATGCTTAAAAAATTATTTAAAAATTTAAAAAAAATTGTACTAACAATAATTATATTAGATATAATTTAGTTCATCATAGTGCATTAATATTTCTTTTATTTTTCAAGTAGAAACTCTTTTGATTTGCCGAGAAGATCCCAAAGCTGAATACGACTTCACCTTTAAGCCCTTTGAAAATGGCAAAAGTTTTGCAACAACAACAACAATAATAACAAAAACAAAGCGCAGCGACAAGTTGTTTTTGTTGTTGCTGTTGTTGTTATTGTTGTTTTTGTTTTGCTTCACAGTTCGCTGGCGAAATTAACGTGACTTGCATAACGCCCCGAAAGTATGCAACGCGGCTCTAAAGTGTCGCCATCAGCATCAGCATTCGCGCCCTTATTCCCTCCCTCCCTCACTCTACACTACCCCACCACACATCCCCAACCCTACCGCATTCTGGCAACAACTTTTCTGGTCCGAAAAAAAATAAAGAAAATAAGAAAAACAACAACAACAACAACAAAATGCAACTGTGGAAACGTGTCACAAACTTTATGCGCCCGCCACGCGTCACGCACGCGATTTTCGCTTAGTTGTTTGTCACTTTACTCAAAATGGGGATAGAGTTGGATGCCGAAACAAACCCTAGTATGCCAGCACCCTACTTCGTGGAACGGAAGGACTGTACGGTGTCTCGGGCACCGGATGTTGTCGTCCTTGTTGCTGCTGTCGCCGCTGTTGTTGTTGCTGTTGCTGTTGCTGTTGCTGTTGCTGTTGCTGCCTGGCCAAAAGAAAAATGGCTCTGCAAATTAAGTGAGTTGCCATTGCCAGCAGTAGCATAAATTAGTGAAAAGCCAGTTCCGAGCACTGAGATTTGAAGAGCTTGAAATGTTCACAACGAGCATACTTAACCAACAGATGCCACAACTGGCCAATGTCAACAAACAAAACGGTTGAACAACTTCGAAATGCAGTTTCGAGAACCAATAAACAGAAAAAAAGGTACAGCAAATGAACTTATGAATTCTATTAAAACTAAAGTTTATCAAAGTAATAAATAATTCTACCATATGTATGCAGATTTATTTGATATACTACATATTTTATTGATTTTATTTTATATTTTCAAAGTTTGTATTTAGTAATAAGCTTATCCAAATTGTCTTTTGTCTTTATGAATTTCAATTTGTATCAATTGTTTTTTTCTGGCCAATGTATCTGCTTAATTTTGTATCCTTACAATTTGATAAATTATTTCTTGAGCAATCATTACAACCTTAATTTGTTAATGCCACTGAAACAAAACCGATGCGCAAAGCAGTAAAAGACTTAATTAAAACCAAATTTAGCATTGCAGTGAGGACAAGTGAGTCATTAATATATTAATTGCAATAAATAGAGACACCTAAGCGAATTCTAATTATGTGCAATGAAATGCTACAAAGCGTATTGTTTATTTGAGTTCATTTCCAGTCGATCTGCAAGCTGTCGACACAGTTGGAGCTGCCAGTTGAAAACCACTCGAGTTTATAATTATTTACAACATGTTGCAGAAGCAACCACACAAACTCACACACAGATATATGTATATGTATGTATGTTGGCCAGGCTACAATGAAACTGACACGAGCTGTCCTGCTGAGTGTATGTGTGGGTGTGTGTGTGGTTGTGCCATGTGGCAAAGTGCTTGAGCTGAGGCTATGGCTGTGACTGTTGTTGCCACATGTCACCTCTCATAAAACATAAAATCACTTTTGGCCCTTACTAGCAGCCAGTTGCAGGTGCAGTTGCTGCAACAATGCTCGAACAGAGAGTTCTTTATCCGACACACACACAAGTTGTGGCAATGTGGAGTGTGTGGCATTGTCTTCAAGAAATTACAAGCAGCACTCCAGGCTGACCGGCCTACCAAAGTCCTTCATCCTTCTTATACAATTGATACCTCTCCATGCAAATCACACACAATTTGTAAAGATTGTGTTTTTGTTGCAATAGAATTGGCCACAAAGTACAAAGTCTTTTGCAACTGACAGGGGTACAAGAGATAGTTAATTGAAGTTGGCCATTGTTGCAAGAACCAAAGAGGTCACTAGTGTCTGCCAAGTGGTATAGTTGTGAAGAGGAGCAAGTGTGCAAGATAACTTGAAAGCAATTTCATACCCCCTGCATGATGTAGAAGGTATTTAAAATGTGCATCAGTTATCGTAAAATTATCCGAAAAACAAAAGATTTACTTTCAAATATGGAGTTAGTATTACTTAGAAGCAACATAAAAGGGATTCCAACTTTAAAATAAATTAAAGACAGAAAGCAAACGATCAGCATAAAGGCAAAGTAAAGAAATTTTCCTAGAATGAATGGCGAGACAAAGTGCCAGACAATGCACCCTCGAACACGAAACCCTTAGCTCATTACCTTAGCCAAGTCTGGGCGCAACTGTACCTCGATTGTTGCAACAGCCACTTCAGTGTAAATCATTACAATAATTCAAATAAAGGCGAACAGAAGAATGAGAAGCAGCAGGAGCAAAGTAAACTGTGAAAGTTTTAAGCAGCCAGACACACTGAGAACGAGGTGAAGGCAAGACACTGAGGACAACTGGACCTGGAGTAGAAGAGGAGCTCAGACAGCTGAAAGCTGAATGCTGCGGCCACTTGAGACGACGACCGGGCGCCAAATGCATTTAAGCGTAAAATGCTGCCGAAAAAAAAACGAAAAAGGAGAAGAACTAAAACGAAGAAGGACAAGCTAAAAGGACATGCCATGATTTAGGGATTCTTAAACGTTTGCCACAGTTTGCCATTTAATTCGTTCAACTAACACGAAATTCTTCAAGTTTGTTTTAAAGCATAAAAAAAATACGGAATATAACTCTCGGGATGGAGTTTCACTATTCACTCAGAGCAAAATCTAATCTAGCGTAGAATTTCATTTGATAACTTTAAGCCAATCGCTGCATAACATTATTTAAATTTTCTTTTTTGCAGCAAGAAGTTCTTGAATCGCCTGCAAGCTGGTCAAATATGTAAAACAACCGCAACTTGCAACTTGCTGCACAAATAAAATCATATTTAAAACTTTCAAGCTATAACAAGGAAAAAAAAAACAGCCATAGAATATATAGTGGATAGTGTACATATACCAAAGCAAAATCATGGCAAAAGTTTTTGTGTTGAAAAAACAGAAAAGTGTTTTGTGCTGCGCCGCACAACAAGCACAACAACAGCAGCAACAGAAAAACCAAAACAAAATGCTCAACAAAACTGAACTTTTAAATTGGTAATTGTAAATATTTATCAACATTTATAAAGTGCAACCGCGAAATACGTGCAAAAACAAGAACGGCAAATCGTTATATGAAGAGCCACAGATTTGATACCCTTTTTGCTGCTCTCACAAAGGAAGCAGCTGTCAAAATTTGATGCACTAGTGGGAGTTAAGTTTAAATAAAAACATTTATGTAGATGAGGCACGTACATATGTCATGCTAAAAAATGATGGTGCTGCTCTTTGTACCTCGTAATCCAATTTTACACACAGCAAAACTTTTTTGTTTATGCAAATATATAGTATAAAACAGCAGCAGCAAGTTGTTATTTACCAAGAGTAAGTTTCATTTAGTGAAACAATGTATTTATGCACAGTAAAATTCAATTTAGTTTAGCGATTTACCTCAAATATTTATATTATCTAAACAGTCAATATAAATATTTAAAAAAAAATTTAATAAATATTTTTAACAATATAATAAATATTTAAAACAAATATTATAAATAAATAAATATGTTTAATAATTAAAAATATATTTAAATAATAAAATAGTACTGCTACAGTACTGCTAACTATTACCATTGCTATAAACATAAAAACACATTAAGGGTTAGGTTGTTGCCTGTCTACTGCTCCTATTAACATCATAACATATGTATTCTCAACCTCAATTCTCTGAAAATCACCTTCAGGCGCTGCATACGAGAGTAAAAGATAAAAAGATGCATAAATTAAAGCAAAGACAGCGCAAATGTTTAACATATGTAATTTGACAAACAGTCACATGATAAAAACCAAAAAAACAAACAAGAATAACAAACAAAATGGAGATGGCAAAATATGTGTCTCATATTAATGCAATTTAACAGGGCGTATGCATAATATATGGCTAAAGCCAGAGCTAAAACGGACAGCGAATGGCCCAGTGCAAAACTTAATTAAAAATGTGTGCGCATAATTATAACTATATTTAGCAAGCTGCATTTTAACTCATCCACACACACACACAAACACGCCCACGCACACACGTATGCAGATGTGCATTAATTTCGTATGCAGCTGCACACAAAGGAAGCAGCGCAAAAAAGTATGCTACACTTTTTTTGTAAGCGTCATTTTGGGGCGTCACTGATGATCCTGCACCGGGTTTTGTCAACATATCGTTCTCGCTCCCATTCCGTCATTCTACCGTGTTTCCGAGTTACACCTCCCTTCCCTGCTGGCTGGTGTTGGCGGCATCGCTTTTGGCCTGATGAGCGGCAGCAGTTACCGTAAATTATTTTATTTATACCGTTAGTCAGGCCAGGCGCATCAGCAGCTCACACAGTCAACGCCTGGCGCATCCTATGAGCTAGCTGTCTGTGTGCTTGACTTAATAAAATAAATTTAGAAACTGGTTGAGTGCCGTCACCTCCTCATCTCTGCCCAACCATCCTATCACGCCTCAGTTGGGCCAGCAAAATGTGCATAATGCTTTTGTGTATGTACATACACATACGTGTGTTAAGGTGTCTGTGTGCGAGTGTGTATGTGTGTGTGAAGGCGGGCTTGTCGTTTATTATTTATGCATGCTGTGCAACATTTTCAACCAGCAGCTGCAACAAAACAAACGCGAAATCGTTGCATGGCTCTGCTTTCCACACAGATTTTTTTATTCTGAATATACATATATCTGGTATACATATATATTTTTAGTTGCTCACATTTGCTACAGTGGTATCAAATGTGCGCACAGTGTGGCATATAAGAATATAATTATTTTATTCATTATTATTTCTAACAACTTCATAGTAACTTTTTTAATAAATGTTAAAAAATTAAATAATTCTCTGTTAAAAAAACGAGCAAAATGCTAAAAACTTACATAGAAATTGATTGAAATTCTTCTTTCTAATTAATTAATTAAATAAAAAATGTCATATTTTAAAATCTAGTTTGTTTTCATTACAAAAATACAATACCATTCTCAAAATTCTTGTCGCTGACAACTTGATCTTTATTGCCACAAAACATATGTATATACATATAAACTAAACTAATCGTTCAACAACAAACTATTATTAGTTGTTGTTGCGGCAACTGTATCGTAAACAAATAATATCTATTTCAATACACAAAATCAAATCGAGCTAGAATTTGGCAATGCCAATTTATCAGTTTGTCAACACATTCCAAAAATGTTTTAACTGCTTTTATTGCAATCATTTGACCACCGTCAAAACCCCAGATAGACAAAAGAAATACATATACAAATTGGAATTCGGCCATAACAAAATAATTGAATTGATTTTTCAACTAATTTGCAAATTGCAGGAAAACCGATGCCAAATTTCAAATTGCAACTTTTTGTGATCAACATTTAACGTTATTTATTTGGATTTTTATATTTCTTTGTTGATTTTTGTGGTTTTGTTTTGCGTTTGGTTTGCACTGCACTGACTGTGATTGTTTTTGCCGTTTTTGGTTATCGTTTATCAACATGTTTCACAACAAGTTTCTAATATATGGTAGATTGTCTGCACAGGCAGTGAAAACAATTTGCAAATTTTGTTGCATTTTGTTTGCTTTGTTTGAAAGAATGCTGTTTGAGAAAAAATAAACAGTAAAATGATAAAGGAAGCTTAATGGGTGCTAAATGTGGGTCAGTGAATTGTTTTGGCGTAAACGTGTCGTATACGCAACATTTGAAGCGTCAACAGTTTGATTGCATTATACATATAGCCACAAACTAGCTTACATATGAGTATATTTAAATGAATTATAATTAGTTTAATTAAAATGTAATTAATAACACTTGAAACTGTGATAAACAGTGAATAAAAAAGTGAACTACAGATAGCAGGTAAATATTTGTGGATTGATTATATATTTTGTGGTATTTGAACAATCGTTATCGCAGTCGTTATTGGTAGTCTAGGCAATTTAATTTTAAATGGTATTATTTGAATTTGTATAAAGTCTTTAGCACAATTAGCGTATGCGCCAATTAAGCTCATTTAATAATAATAATCATCATACTTGTGTCCTTAAGAAGGACACTCAATATGAGGCCATTTATGTGCACAAAAGATTTTGCTTTTGCAAAATACGTAACGACATTTTGTGGCCACAACAAAAGGACGACAATGCACCAAATACAACAATACAAGGATTGCGACGAGAGGAAGAGCAGGACGAGAACTAAGACGGGGACGGGGACCAGCACGAGGAAGGCAGAAAAGCGATAAAATACCAAAGAAAAGCGAAAAATATGTTGGCAATTTTTTAAAAGACCCTCCTTTGTGTCTGTCTGGGTGTGTGTGTGTGTGTGTGTTTGGGGCAGGAGGCCGACAAAGTTTTGTGCATCATTAAAAATATGAAGTCGATTTAATAAATGTGCATTGCCAAAGCAAACACAAGGATGCAATGCCCCGAAATATCCTTGGATATTATGTACAAACACACACACACACACACACACAAGCATTGTTGCAACATTGTGTGGCACATTTGCCGGTCAAAACGTTGCAGTTCTTAAAGTAAAAATTAAAGCAACACCCCAAATGGCGGCACAGTTTCTATAAACTACTTAGTCTTCTGGCAGCATTTTAAGGCTTTTTTTATTTTTTGTTTTTATTGGCGGCTACTTTAGTCCTAGCTAAAAGCAATTTACAAAAGTTTTTCCATCAAAACTCCGCTGTCAGTATAAATATCCTTAAAATAGCCGGCATTGCAACAGCTAAGCACACACAGGACACTCCACTCCCCTCCACTCCACTCCACCGCCGCCTTTTGCCGCTTCCTGAGCTGCCTGTTGGCCTGGCTTGCTGCACTCTCCAGCTGCTGAATATGATTTATGAATGCATGTGCTGATATATGCCATGTGTCCGCCTGCTCTCTGTCTTGCCCTCTCTTCTGTTTCCCCTCCTGCTTTGCCTTGCCTTGCCTGGTATTGTTAGCGCCGAAAATTATGCTACAATATTTTTGCTTTCCTTGCTCTGCCGTAGGACAACTTTGTGCATTGTTAGCTCATCTATTCGCACAGCAAACAAAAGGCAAACGTGTTAGCCACACACAGACACACACACACACACACTCACATACCAATAGTTGGCAAATCAAAGCTTTTTAAATTGAGCATATTACGTGTTACAGCTCAAGTACAAAGTTCTATCTCATATTTACTATGCAGTTTAGGAAAAGAGTTGACAAGTTTTAAGTCCCATTTTAAGTTTTCGATTTGACAAAAGAGAATTTGGAATTTAAATAGATGCATATGTTAGGAGCTTCAGCGAGATATCCTACAGGCTTCAAGAAGGTCAGAAAGTTTTAAATTACTATTTAAAATTATGCTAAATAGGACAAAATATTAGGAATGTGTCACATATTATGTGTGCAACTAGATTTTATATAAATTTCAATTCAATTTATACTATTTTGCAGCAAAACTATCGATGTGCGAACTATAAAATGTTAGGTTTGGAAAATTATGCCAAATATCTACCAACTAAATACAGATAAAGAAACTCAGAGCAAAGTCAAATTGCAGACGTGAAAGTAAGGAAAATGAAGCTGTAGAATTTTTTCATATATTTTGTGAATGCCAAAGACAAGGTAGGAAAATAAGCAAAAGCGAAAATCTTTGAAATTGTGAATGCAAGTATGTATACACCCTAATATCTAGAATATCCTTGTTCTTGTCTATGTTGATTGCTAACAGTTGCCACCCTGCTTTCCATCTTTTCCTCCATTATCGATCGCTCTGCAGTTGTGGATTTGCAATTGCTTTCGATTTTGCTACAGCCACTTTATCAATTTCGCCAATAAAATTCAAACAGTTTGGATTTTCTTTTATTTCTACGTTTGTGTTATTTTTTTTTTTCTTGTTTTCTTGTGGCTTGGATATCTTTTTTGACTGTTGGCATAAAAAATGCATCATTCATGTTTGGCAGCAACTGCAACTCCGCAGTGATTTGTTGGATTGGTTTGATTTACCTGGCTGTCTGCCTGATGGATTTTCTTTACATTTTCGGATTATTGTAGTTTCCCCTCTTCAGCTAATTGGATTTATTGTGGCAATTGCTTGGAAAATTAAGTTTTGACTGCTTGAGCAAATCTTTGTAAACCCAAACGTATTGATTATTTTTGTTAGAATTCTCTCATACCATTTGTGATTATTAGGTGTGAACAATTGTTAACTAGGCGAACATGTTGTTGCCTGTCACATCCACAGACAAAACGCCAAAAGGCAGTCAATGAAATACTTGCTTACTCATGTTGTCCTATGTCTCTGTATTAGGGTGGGTGTGTGTGAGATAGTGTGTGTGTTGTGCATGCCAAGTTCTTGTCAATGTCCCTATTGGAAAAAGTTTTCTCGACTCTTGGCTTGAAAACAAGGACAACTGTGCGCACATTGACCGACAGGTGGACGTGCTTTGTCTACCTCAATACTTTCAGTACTTTGATTTTGACAGCGGAGAATACTTTTGTTTTTTGGCCAGATGCCAGACAAATGATAATTGGTAAGTGGAGAAAGGAGAAAGGAAGCAGGAAGGACATCGGTTTAATCATGAAGAAACATTACAACCAATGTTCTGGGACTACGTTCGCTTCCACTTCATTGCCCCAAACATTGGATATGTCTGAGCAATCGCCTCGATGTCCACATCATCGATATGTGCTGACATTGAGTTGTTAGTACTTAATTTGAATTCGATAGAACTGATCAATCTGATTTGACACAACTCATACAGATTTGTATGCTAAGATTGAGATGTTTGGCAGATAAGACAGTAAAAAGTAAAAAGTACTTACCTATTAGTAGCTTAACTATAGGTTTAAGTAAATGCATTTAAAATATGATTGCTTTTTTGGAAAAGTAATATATATTTGTTCTTTATTTTAACTTTATTTAATGTAGCAAAATAAATTTAAATCTAGAATTTCTAATGTCATAGTTATAGTGTATAAAGTTTTAGCTTTTTTTTTTAGCTATTCTTGAATAGTAAAGCAACAGTTAATGCTAAATAAATTACACACTAATGTGGGTGGCTTTAGGCGGTTACTCAGTCGAGAGTAGTACATTGATTAGACCCTATTTGCCCCACTCTATCACCCCCCCTCACACATACAGTGGGTGATGTCTGTCAATCTCTTGCACACTTTTGCAGAAACCACTGCTGTGACCAAACGGACGCTCTAACGAGTTCTAAAACATTTCGCCCAGCTAAACGAAGTTAAACGCACTGAATAACAAGTAGTTCTAACACACACACACATACACATACACACTGAATTTGTGGCATAGCTGGAGATGGAGTTAACTTGAGATGAAGCGAGACAGCGACACAAACTGAATCCTAATGAGGCAGGTACTGTGTGCGGTTGCATGCGGCGTATACGTAACGCTGATTTTGCCCCCTGGACTGTCGCATTGACACAGCGCCAGTGGCCATATACAAGACTATCTAAAGAACTGGGGATTGAGCTTCGAATGGGTCTTCTCTCTCTCTCTATTGCTGTCTCCCTCTCTCCTATCAGCAGACCCAAACTAATGAGTAGTTAAATATTTGTTGACAACCAAAACTGCTGACTTTACGCTAATTAATCGCTATGTAAGCTGCAAATCGCACTTATTCATTGTGGTTTTTACTTTTTACGCTAGTTTTTTGTCTAGCTTTTATAATTTCATAATTGTCAACAAATTAATATACAATTTTATTTATTTACAATGTGTGCATAATTATGATTTATGCATTTTTCATTCCTACAACAGCAACACGAACATAGTATTCAAATCCGATTATCTAACTGTGCTGACAGCCCATTACATTTCAAAGAGAACAACTGGAAAAACATTAACATTTTCATTTGAGTCCCTTTTTTGTTGTTGTTTTGTTGTTGTTGCTCTTAATGAACATGGCCTGTCATAATTCCCTTTTGGTCACTGACCGCCAACTCTCTTTGAATTATAATTTTATTTACTTTAATTAAAATGGATTAGTTTTACGCCAATTAAATTGTTTTATTTTCCATGCATTTATCGCATCATTGTTATCAGATGCAGACTGTGAATGGGCTTTTTGGCAAATAAATTCTCTGCACAATTAAATAGTTGAATATTTTAAGCAAATAAATCTGGTAAAACTGTTGAAAGTTTTTGATTAAATATTAATATTTTCAATAGCATTTTCTAGGTAGTTACAGCATTAACTGACTGTCAACAGATTGTGTGTAATTTGTTTTAAAAAGATTTAATTTCAATTAAATTTTTAGATTTTCTGCAGTTAAGACATATGTATATATATTTATTTTATTTACACAGTTTTTGATACGTTTTAATTTTATTTTTAGTAACTATTCGTATCTTAGCATATAAATGATTTATAAATTTTTATTTCTGCTATTTTTTTAAGTAGTTAAATTACTTATTCAATAAACACTAATTTGCTTATTTATTTGAGTTATTTAGCTATTTTTTCTAATGGGTAAAAACTCTTCCGCTTCTAAAACTGCTTTATTTTAAATAGCATTTTCCCAGCTATAGATGAAATAAGAAATGTGAAGCTTTGTAAATATAATACACTTTTTTAGCTAACAATTTTATGTAAGTTTTCCCCATTTATTCTTTATAAACAAATCGAATTGTCTTCAAACATTCCAACAGCCCAAAACAAAAAAAACAATTGCCTGACAATCGTGTTTTCGCCTCGTTTACAAGACATAAAGTGCAACTTTGAATGTTATATAAGCTCAAGCTATTAGCTTACGTATACGTATAAATAGAAACAAAACTAAAACTGAAACAAGGAAAAGGAAAACGATTGAAAGATTGAAACAGAGAGTACAACAAAGTGAAGAGCTCAACGCTTTGCATAGAGATTTGTGCAAAAATAAAAGAAGAAGAGCCGAGAAGAGCTGTAAAAAGTAGAGTAGAATACGAAAGAGGGAACCAAAGTCGTTGATGTATGATGTTGCCAATTGTTTGAAGTAAATCAAACAGGCAAAAGGCATAAAAGAAAAGCTGCCAGGGATAAGCAAGTCTTGCTAGGCAGCAAAAGGCACAGTGAGCACACGATACAAAGTACTCTGTACAGAATGCCAGTGATTGGTCTGGCTCTTGGTGGTATTAACTCTTATTCGGTTGCTTTGCTTGTTGGCCAAGGCCCAATGTAAACAGAGCGCATTGAAAAATTGCCAGAAATCAAGCAGACAGTGGCGGCCAGCAGGATGTGCCCCGCCCCTCCCCTCCCCTCCCTTGTTTCAACTGCTGACAGCTGCCCAGGAGATTTAGGGATTGGGGACATTCTGTCATTTATATTTCAGTTCCATTCGAGTTATTCAATCAGACCGTTTATCGAGAGACAATCGAGCCAACTCCTTTGCTGTGGTCAGTAGTAGCTTGTGGCCAAGAACACCGCACAGGCCAAAAACTGGCTGGAAATTAGTGGAGAACTAAGCGGTGACATAAATCAACCTTAACTCGATACAATCTACTAAGTTTTGCTACGATGATAAGCAAAACAGTACAGTTTCAGCACTGTTAACGATTTGCACAATTATTGTACAACTTAATTCGAATTTATGGCTGCAGTTTGGATGATTCTACCAAATTAACTTGCATATTTTACAACTCATTTAAAATGGGACCGCAAAACATTTCGACACTGAATAATTTATGGTAATACCAATCACAGACGCAATACACACAAACAAACATACATTCTCTCATTCATATTAGCATATAAATCGGGCAACTTAACAGATACTTAAGCCCACGCTGCGCATTTGTTCAACATAAATAATGTATGGGCAATAAATTTTCATAATTGCTGCCGTTTTTCCAGCAACCTTTTTCACGTGCAATTTGATGCAACATTTCCATTTCAATTTCAATTCATAAAATTCAATTGCAATTTTTTTAAAAAATAATTTTAGAAAAAACTAACAAAATTACTCTGCGTGATCATGTAATTTGTTTCAAATTTATCAAAACTGTTAGCTATTTAAATAAAGCTTTAGACTAGCCGCTAAAATAGTGAAACTTAAACTGCCGAATCTAAAAGAAAAATTAATAAAAAATTTATGTTTCTCTAAATATTTACTAGAAATTATTATCTATTTAAAAGTAAAAGTGTTCTATGCAGTCACAATAAAATAGTAAAGAAAATGTTTTTTAAATTTAAACTATTAAAATACTTTTTATTCAACAAATTTAAGTTAAGAAAATTATCAATTTTTAACTCAAATAATTGAAAATAATTAAAGTGATTATATGGCAATTAAATTAAGTGACTCAACGGCAGCAATAAGTCACTAATAATATGCAATAATCAGAATATGCAGAATATAAACTGAGCCACAATGATTTGATGACCATAAATTTGCACAATTGCTATTTTAAACATTTTGGTTGGCTTTTTGCAAAATTAACAAAATTTGCCAAACGTTCCAAACTTTCGAAATAAACAGAAAATAACCAAAAAAAAAAAAAAACGAGACAAACTAGAAAACAGAATTTGGAAAAAAGTTAATTAAAACAAAAAACTTACGCCGTTGGGCGGCCAGTGCCAGAGTTGCCACAACATTAGTAGCCAGCAATATATAGCCAAAAATCTGGCGCTCTAAAATTCTCAACCAGAAAAAAAAAATAGAACGAAAAACGAAATTAATTTTTCGGGCCAGGCTAAAGTTTTTCTGGCCAACGAGAGAGTTTGCATTGTTTTGCATATTTTATATGGCGGAAATGTAGCGCACAACAACACACACACACACACACAACACTCTATCGCTTGCATATGAAGCAATGTGCCCCAAAAAGTATGCAACACGCAAATTATGCATCGCAAGGCACAAAAGACAAACTTTCACTGGCTTTGGCAGATTCGACAGGCGAAATGAAAATTAATATGAAAACAACAACAAAAATATATATATATATGTATGTATGACTAACAATGCATAGCAGAGATGCACCAAATATCTGACACCCACATTCCCATTCCCAATCCCTCTACAAATTCCAATTCCCATCTGAATCCCATTCCAAACAGCAGCAGCAAACAACTAGTACAATAAAGTAATTAAAAATTCAGCTAACTATCTAAAAACGGAACTGCCAACGGGTCGCAAATAATTTATAGGCCTGCCCCATCCATTGATAAGCGGCATTTATTAAATAATAAATCACAGTTTGGTGCATAAGTCTTTTACTATTTAATAGCGTTGACTATTTAATGTACTCCTTCAGGCTTTGTGTTTTCCGTTCTGCTTTGAATTTCAAACAAATTTGAAATAAAAATAAAAAAAACAATATTTTCAATAGCTGTCTTATATAAATTTTGTTTAATAGTTGAATATATATTAACTTGACAGAGTTAAGAGTAATTTTACTAAGCGAGTTAATTGCTTGTTTACTTAATTTTATTGTATATAAATATCAATAATTCAAGTGCATTTTAGAGAGTATAAGAGCTAGAGCCATCAAAATTTGGCATGTGAGATCGTTTCTGATGCTAGTAAATTTAGCAAATCTTGAAAAAATATTCAGAAAATTCGCGATAATAGAAATAATTTTTAAATATTTCCAACAAACTTACATATTATATATGTACTGCATTATTTTGTATATTTTAATTAAATTTAAATTAATTACTTTCTATACTTTTGTTCTGTACTTTCAGTATTTCCCAAATTTTAAGTTCGAAAAATGCCGTTTTCTGAGCGAAATTTCTGATTTTATCTCTCTCTCTCTCTCTCTTTGTAGGGTATTTGTTAGTCTAGCAAGCAAAATTGCTATATATTAAAACAAACCATAACAAAAACAAAAGGAATTGCCACACAACTAATGAATGTATGTTGTCAAACGGGTTTCCGCGAGAAAAAAAATCAAAACATAAAAAAAAAAACTAAACAAAAGCAAAGTGAACTCGTATCAAGTTTTAGCCGATATAATGCCTCCGGTTTGTTGTTGTTTTTTTATGGGTAGACGACAGCGAAGAATGCCATCGAATCGAATCGATCGATCGATGGATCGCTGCATTGTGGCGATCTCTATAGAGAGGGTGCTGTAAAAAGATCTTCTCAGTTATTCGGAGACACGAGACGACAGCAGAAGTAGGTGACGCATCGGCATTTGCTGTATTTTTCTATTTTTGTGATTAATTTTTAGATGTGAGCGAGCGGGCAAATAAATTAGAATTAGATTGTAACGAGCAAACATTAAGTGCTCTCAGTGTGAATAAAAGTAAAACTATTGTTTTTAATTTTAATTAACAAAAAAGATTGAGAGCTTACAACTCTACGAATCGGGTCAAGTGCAGAGTTTGTGTGGCACACTAGCCTAAAAAATTGTGAAACTCCATGAAGACAGCGGGAGAGCAAGTGAAAATTGGCAGAAGAAAAACAGATGCAACAGCGGAAAGGCAGCTGCAACCAACAGTTTGACAAGCACTGTGAAAATACATTGCTCAACGAAAATGTACTAAAAAACAAGTGCACAAGCCGTGTTTATAAATGTGATAAAAAAAATTGCAAACTACATATAGTTTATAAAAGTGCAGTTAATAATTTGTTATCAACAAAGTGGTAATCACAGTTTAATTCTACACACCACACATATTCACAGTTTAAGTGTCACTGTGGAGTGTGGACTATAAAAGGTTCAAGTCTTTGCTAAGCTTGGTTCCTTGCCATGTTAAGCAACTGTTAATTAACATAGACAAACCAGCATATAGAAATTTTGCTGTTAAAATTAGTAGTAAAAAAAAGAAAACGGGAAAAAATCTAAGAAAATGTTAAGTGATGAAATATGTTTCAATTTACCCCTCTATGCAGGCATATTACATTATGAGTTTAGGTCGATTTGATGAAAGTTTTCAATCGTTGCGTTCATCATAAACAATATTCTTAGGAACCGATTCATAGCGATTCATTTTAGATACCTAGCCCAATAGTATAGGGCAATTATTTATTAATAGTTTTCTTACATACAATAAAATATATACAACAAATTATTATTTAAGGTAATCAACCAAAGATATTGAATCATATACTTGTTCCCGAAGGACTGAATAAGTTCATTCGATTACTGCACTGACCCGTTCATTTGAGCTTGTTCCGAACGAAACGACTGCGAACGATGAATCAATGTCTGCCTGTAAACGCAAAGATGTCGAAGGCGAAGAAGGTTTTGGATGAGGCGCGTGAGACTCAAAATCGGGAACTGGACCTTGTCGACAAGGGTCTGGTGTCCTTCGAGGAGTTACCCGGACTGTGTAAGTGAACTGTGTGTATAATTGCTTAACAAAAGCTGCGTATATTTAAAATTAAATGCAAAAGAAACCCACGCAAAATCTATGACGCCATCAGCATCAGCAGCAGCGAGTTAACAGAATTTGCTGTTCGATGACGCCAGCTGCTATAAACAAACTGCAGACAGTTTCAAAATATTAAGCAGCTGACTAACATTTCATTGCGTACGTCTGCATATTGTGATTAATTTACTTTAACTGCCATTTAATGCAAGTTTTGTATTCAAAATTCCAGCAGAAATCTTCAATATTTTTATTTGTTTCAATTATAAATAGAGTAACAGCAGCAGCAAACATGTACTAGCGTTGTCCCGCTTACACTTACGCATGTACACAGCCTGTTGCATGCGTAGCGGCAAACAGCTGATCGAATTGTGGGGTTGCAACCCAGTAGGAAATTTGCTGCAATTCGAAATGATGAATTTAATAAAGAATAATAAAAAACTCAATTTAAAAAAAAAAATGTGATAAATTTTAATTTTATTTTAAGTAATATAGTAACTATAGACTTTGTTAAGCATTATACCCAACAAATGTTTTGAAAGCTTTATTAATTAATTATTTTCCCCAGTTAACATGGGCAATATCACACGGCTAACACTGTCGCACAACAAGATCAGTGTGATAAGTCCGGGCATTGCCAATTTACTGAATCTGGAAATACTGAATCTGTCCAATAATCAACTTGCCGAACTGCCAGTATCGCTATCATCGATGCCCAAATTACGCATACTAAATGTATCGATCAATAAGTTGGGAAGTCTTCCGCGTGGATTTGGAGCATTTCCCGTACTGGAAGTACTCGATCTGTCCTACAATAATCTGAACGAACAGGTGCTGCCGGGCAACTTCTTTGGCATGGAGACGTTGCGTGCTTTATATCTGGGCGACAATGATTTTGAGTACATACCCAAGGAGGTGGGACAACTGAAGAATCTGCAGATTTTGGGACTACGGGACAATGATCTGTTGGAACTGCCACGTGAGGTGGGCGACTTGATGCGTTTGCGCGAGTTGCACATACAAAACAATCGACTGCAGGTGTTGCCCCCAGAGGTGGCACAACTCGATTTGCTGAGCAACAAGTCGGTGATGAAAATGGAGGAGAATCCCTGGGTGAATCCCATTGCTGAGCAGTATTTGCTGGGCATCAGTCATGTCATTGAATATCTCAAAACCGAGACATACAAAATGTAACATTAGATTTCTATTACAAAAGTGCCACAAAGAAATTAATTAAAATTTTTATATTGTAGCATTTACAATCGGCATATGCAGGCGGGACGCAGTGGTCCACCTCCACCCAAGGCGGACAAGAGCAAGAAGACTTCCCGAGTGCGAGCATAACTGCTTCCAGAAGCCGTAACCGGAAACGGATGTGTGTTTTTTGTCTTGTCCAAAGCTCTGGCGGTCGCAGCAGCTACTTGTGTTTTCTCTATTTAACCAAAAACGAAAAGAATATTTATGTTTTTTTGTATACTAATTTTTAAGTATTTTGTATATTAATATTTAATTGTGAAAAGTGCCTTCAAATGTTTGCTAACAAATGTGAATAAAAATTTTTAAATAAATAAAACAATTTGTTTTTTTTTTGTATTTTATAAAATAGTAGTTTTGTTCTTGTTTTTATTATCATTTCTTATGTTCATTCTTTTGTTTTTTGTAGCAGTGTTTTTAGCCTTAAGTTCAATTAATTAATTCAGTATTTAGTATAATTAAATTAATAGTTAAATGTTTTTTGTTTTCCATCTGTGGTTTTGTTTTGTTTTGTCTTGCGATAAACTAATAGCATAGTTTGCATTTGTTTTTGTTTTTTAAATTTATGTTTTATATATTTATATATATATATCATTTTTAGTAATTATTGTTAAACTAATGTTTTGCTGCTTCAATTAAATTTTAATTTAATTTATTTCACTTAATTAATGTACTATGTTTGCTTTGTATATTTCTTAGAGATTTTCTATTTACATGTTGATTTCGTTTAGTTTAGCAAGAATTTAAAGTCGCGAATCGAAGAATTCAAAAAGTGTGGAATTAAAATGGTGGAAAACAAAGCATAAATTTCATTTGCCTAGTTAAAGTTGGTATTTTATAAAAAGTAATTACAATTTCTTTACAAGAACCGAGTGAGAATACTAGAAAACAAAAAACATAAACTAGTAAGCTTATCTAAAATACAACAAATAGCTAGATAAATGTATTTGTTTTTATATAAAAAAAACTTAAATTATCGAGGATATACATGCCATTTATGAGTAACATTTAACATAATCAGTTTGCTGGCTAATAAACAGCTCGTTAAAACATAAAGCTTTAAACCTAATACAATTTAATAGATATACATAGCTGGATAATAGAAAATCAATACTAAAATTACATAAATTATTTAGTGATGTGCTTCAACTTCTTCCTGCTGCCCCTTTCTATATATAGTTGTTATTGTGTGAACTGAAAAATTGTAATTTAATTTTAATTTTTGAATAAAACATAAATAGATGTTATATTTCCAAACGACTTTGGCAACAACTTCCACAAATTTTCTTTTGATCAGTAAACAAAATGAGGAAAAGTTTTGTTTTGTTTTGCTTTGCTTTTTTGCTTTTTTTTTTATCGGTTTTCAGTTTTTGTTGCTAGTTTACAAATGCAATTTTGACGGCTTTAACTAAAGTTGTTGGCCAGTTTGACAGTTTTTTAAATACGATTTAAATGCTCTGCTGTATTTGGGTTACTTTTTTTCGCTTTAACTGCAGCCGATTAATTAAATAATTTTGCACCTTTTTACAAAACGTATTTTGCGCTATTAAATTTTAATTAATTTTTTTGTTTCTGTTTCTGTTTTTGTTCGGGTTTCTTGCCATTTTGCTCGTTAGTAAATGTTCGACATTTATGTATTTAATTTCATTTGTTTTTATATAGTTTTTCATGTTTGTTTGTTTTACATTCATTTAAGTATTAGTGTTATTCATGTTGTTGCTGCTTTGTAAATAAGTACGCACAATCATTATATAATATTATATGCATTTATGTATATGTATGTATATATATATATATTGTTTTGTGTATTTATTTATTTACTATATATTGGGCAATTTGCCTTTTCAATTATTTATAATAATAATAATAATGATTTGCATTTCCATATCAATTAATTTAATCAAAAATATCGTTTTTGTTTGTTGGTTTGTTTGTTGGTACATATGAAATTTGCCTTTCTTTCGATTTTCCTTTTTTTATATTATTCGTATTTTTTTTTTGTTTTTTCATGCTTTGTTTAAATAAAAATAATTAGCATAAAAATTACATTTACATTTAATTTGAGTTCATTTGATTTTTGTTCTTGTTGTGGCTGTGCTAGCTGTTGTTGCTGTCGTTGCTGCTGTTGTTGCTGCTGCTGTTGTTGCTGCTGCTTCTTTTGCCCCTTTGCTTTTGGTTTTTTATGGCGCTCCGACTTCAATTTTGTCTGTCAAACTTTACTGTTATTGGGCGCCCGCGTCGTCGATTCATAGTGGCCACGCCCCAACGCCGCATAGGCGTCAGCGTAGGCGTGCTGCTGCTGTTGTTGTTGTTGCTCTTGCTCTAGTGGCTGATGTTGCTGCTGTTCCTGCTGATGATGTTGTAGCTGTTGGTCATGCAGCGATGTTGGTCGACTATAGCTTACTTGTAGCGGCCCCGGGGGCGCGACGCCTAAACAATCAAGAAAGAAAGTGAAAATCACATTAGAAATTGTTATAGCTATCTTTGTCAGCTGCTGTGGCGCCACTTGAAGCGACCTTCAAACCCCCATCAACCCCCCCACCGCTTGAAGGCTACTCAAATGTTGCCACATCTTGCAGCAGCTTCAAATTCATTCACAGTTTTTAGTAGTTTCTTATTGGCATTACAAACATATATGCTAATGAAATGCCTAACGATAAGTTATATATTTTTATATATAATTTTATATTATAAAACTATTATGTTTAGACGCTTTCATTTGCAGTATTTAGTATTGTTAGTATTGCTAAATAATATATTTAAAAGTGTTTTGTAAAAAAGTGCTTGTTAAAATAGTTTTAAAACTGTGTTCAAAATATATATAATTTAAATACAAATATTTTAGTGGCATTAATTGGAAACGTTTAAATATTTTATAGAAATTTTTTTACATTAAAAACAAACTGATTCATATGTATAATACATTTTTAAAAGTTTGAATAGAAGAAAATTTAAGAATAAATTTAAAAAAAAAACAATAAATTGACTATAAAAATGTTAAATAAAATATAAAAACTACAAATATATCATTATAGATGTTTTGTTTAAAATATTTGTAGTTGTTAGTTAATTGGAAACGTTTAAATATTTTATGGAAATTTTTTATATTAAAAACAAATTAATTTGTATATTTAATACATTTTTAAAAATTTTAATTGAAGACAAATGTTAAAAAATTAAATGTAAAACGTTTAAAAATATTAAAGCAATATATTTTTAGTTGTTAGTAAATTGTTAAATTGTTAGTAAATCATTGAGTTTTATGCGCATGCAATAACAAAAACAACAACAATACAAACAGGACGCAACATAAAGGAACTTAACAATACAAACAAGAAAGAGAAAAACGAAAAATCCAAATCCAAATCCATATCCAAAATCAAATTCAAATTCAAAACTGACAAACAAAACATGCTGCAAACAAGTAAATACTATATAAAATAAAACAAAACAGCACTACCAAATAAGTACAATATATATATAGAAGAACATGGTATAGGGGCTTTGAAACAAATCCAAAATTAAGAGGGAGTTACTAGGTAATAAAAGAAAACTGCAGTTGTAAAAGATTGTCATACCAATTGCATATCGAATTCTGTGTGGTTTTCAGGGGGGAAAAGCGTTGGAAATGTTTCTTGTTTTTTTTTGTTGAAGGGTTTATAAGAAGGAAAGTGTTTTTGTTGTTTATTTGCAGTTATGGCATGTTGTGCGGTGTTCCAATTTCAAGAGTTCCCCGTTCGCCGCTATTACTCCAAATTTAGTAGACAATATTGCGACGCGTCTTTGTGGCTTTGTCTTTGCTGCTGCTGCGACTGCGATTGCTGTGTTTGCTGTTGTGTTGCTGCGGTTGTTGTTGAGCTGTGTCTTTGGCTTTGGCACTTTTGGCGTTTTTACTACTACTAGCCCCCGTGGGCGTGGCTGTGGCAGTGCTGTTGTTGTTGGTACGCGATGAACGGGACTTATTGCGTGGTGGTAATTCTGAATTTTTAGCGATTTTTTGGTTTGTTTGTTTTTTTGTGGAAAAACACAAAACAGGAGTGGGGGGAAAAAAGGAAAAAATTACAAAAATTGTAAATTAAATGTGTGTTGCAAGAAATTCAAATTCAAATACAAATCTATCTGTCTCTCTCTCTCTCTAAACAGCGCTAATATTAGGAAAACTCTAGACGAAGGGAAGACGCACCTTTCGGCGCATAAAACGCTTGTGGTTGTTGTTGTTGCGGTGAGAGTGCTTGTTGTTGTTGTTGCTGTTGCTGCTGCGGCAGTGGCAACGGCAGCTGTGCTCGTGCCACAACACCACCGCTGCTAATGGCCGCCTGCACACCACCACCAATGGCACCACCCGCCACCGCCTGCTCAGCTCCATACCCCGATCGAGCTGCTCCAACTGCTCCAGCTGCTGCTGCTGCTCCTCCACTCGCTTGCGGCCTGCCACTGCTACTTGGTCGTGTGCCACGCCCATCGCTGCGTCTGGCCTGATTCGCCGCCGAGCTGCGACTGGCATGACTGCCGCCCGTTGGCAATGGCACTATCGAATGTCCGCCCTGATGACGATCCCATTCATGCGGATGTGCGTTGTTGTGGTGATGCGAACGTCCGCCTCCATGGCCACGTCCACCGCCGCCGCCGCCGCTGCCACTGGCACCACCAGAGCCACCGGCACCACCACGTGGATAATGTTGCGCCTCGTGCGCTGGCGGTGGAATGCTGCGGGGTCCAGCACCTCGCTGATGTGGATGGCGTTGCTATATTTGCAGAAAAAAGAGCATAAGAAAATTGCGTTAATTTTATAGTAGAGCAAAGTGTAGCAAGCACTTGATTAAAACAAGAAAGAAAATGTCAGTCGGGCATGCCGACCGTGTAATACCCTCTGAGCTTCGTTTCCAATTATATGAGTTCATTTTGGACTGCTTACAAGCAGTGCACTGCGTATATTTTATAGTTACCGAGATATTCGCCAAAAACATGTATTTTTTACGAGGTACGTCTGGTTTTTCGCTAATTGTGGGCGAAGGGGGCGTGGCATAAAATAAAGGAAACAAACTTGTATTGACTAACTAAATATGTGATCAATTTTGACCAACTTTGAACTTGTAGCTCTTACCATCTCTGAGATCCTTTCGTTCATACGGACAGACAGACAGACGGACATGGCTATATCGACTCGGCTGTTGATGCTGATCAAGAATATTTATACTTTATGGGCTCTGCCACGCCTCCTTCTACCTGTTACATACAAATCGCATCTGACAAACCCAATATACCCCTCAGAGGGTATAAAAATATTAAGGCAAATTTAACCTAAATTTCAGTCTAACTACAAGAACTATTTAGTAGATTGAAATTTAGGTTCTATATGTTATCATTCCATAACTTTCAGAGTTCCTTACGCTAATTTTAAGTTTCTAGAATCGTTAATGCAACTTTTTATCTATTATAAACACAATCAACCCACAATACTGATCTACTTTAAAACAGACTATAGTAAATCTTACCATTCTACGAATTGTATTCATTGGCGCACGCAGCGTCTCGCTGATGCGACGAGCGCGACGTTTCTTGGGATTGGAGCTAGGCGTATGTACGGCACAGCACTTGATGAAGGCGCCCATGACGACAATGAAGGCGACGCCCATGAGCACCACTAGATACCAATTGCCGGTGACCCATTCGGCAACAGTGAGCAGAGTTTCCCGATTGAGTAGGAGATTCTTGAGACGGACCAATGGGCCGTCAGCATCGACGGCACGACACTTGAGAAAGACATCGCAGTAGCCCTGGAAGTTGTCACAGGGTGAGCCAGGCTGCAGACTGATGCCACCCTGTTGGATATTGTATTCGGCGGCAAATTCACTGGTGCTGCGACACGTGGACGTATCATTGCCATCCTGACAGGCCAATTCGCACAATTTGCGTTTACTGACATGCGGCAGCGTGGACGAGGTGAGGAAACACTTTGTCATATTCCACAGCAGACAGGGTGATCCACTGCACTCGCCACGAATGCACAGGGCGGTGCCATTGTTGCACATTGTCTTATCATCACGATGCCGTGGCTCGGGACACTCGGCTGTGGTGCCATTGCAGGTGCTCGACCAACTGCATTCAGTCTCCTCTTTGCACTTCTGATGATAATGTGTGGGCACAAAGGCACACGAGTTGGACAGACAGCAGGGACCCTGTGATGGCGAACACTGTGTCTTGGCCCGACGTTTGCAGCCCTTGGCACTGGAATTCAGCGACTGATCGTATTCACTGATGAGTCGTGGATAACAGCATTTATCCTTGCACTCTTCCTCATTGAAGCCACAGTCACATTCCTCGCCAGACTCCACAATCTTGTTGCCACAGAATGCACCCTCCGATGCCTTGAAGCAATCACGCTTCGGATTTCCCACCAGCACATCCAGCACATTCGATATATTGCGTATGGAACAGGGTGAGAATTTGGAATTATTCGGTCGATCACCGGATGTGGCACTGGCGAACATTATGTAGTTGCCATTCAATCCACCAGGACGGCATTCTTGTGGATAATCGTGCTGCAAGGATATCAAGTGTTTAATATTATTATGACAATTTTTGATAAAGTGAAATTGTACAAATAAAATGATTGAAAAGAGTGAAGAAGCTTAGTGAGATTTCTTATTGAGCAAAATACTCAAATATACCTAAATTTCTCATATGAAAGAAGTAATGCAAAAGACTTATGAATAGATCTTTAAAACAGACTGTATAAGTAACTCAACGAATAGAAATACGTCACCCCATTAAACCTATTAATGTTCAAATATTTCAATCAACTCTTTCTATTTGTAGACTTTCCCCGCTTGTTCTAACATCAAACTTTACTCTTTCTATAATTTCTGCTTTAGTTTCTACAATTAAAAAATACTTTATCTATAATTTCTATTATAATTAAAATTTTACACTTTTAAATACTATTTTCGTATTTTCCTTAAACATTTATATTCTTTCTTCTGCTTTTTACTTCACTTATTTAGATAATTTTTAAACACATTTCCCTCATCTTACATTTTCTTAAAAATTTTTACTTTTTAATAATTTATTCAAATATTTTCTACTCTTTACAGTGGATTACCTAGAGATTAAATAGAACAGACAACACTCCCAAATAGCTTAACTTACCGGTGATCCAAAATTGTGACCAATTTCGTGGGCCAATGTCAATTGTGATACTTTTGGCGGCACACGACTGTTGTAGTTGACAAATGTGATGATGCCCGTGTTTAAGGACCTCTTTGTGCTCTGATATTGTCCACCCACCGTTTCGGTGTAGGTCTTGTACTTCTCACAGATACCGCCCGAAGCACCCGATGCACTGGCCACCCAAGCTAAGCCCAAAGTGCCGCCAGTGAAATCTCTGCAAAGCAAATGGAAAAATGTTAAATTGCAACTGCGAAATTAGCTAAATGAATTTCACTCTTGCCTGTAGGTAAACACATAGGCCAGACAAAAGTCTGAATGATCCTCTAGTGAATGGAGATTCAAGAAATTCGACACATCCATGTGTTCATTGCAAAATGCATTATGTGGTCCATTGTAGGCATTGCGACAGGCAGAGTCGTCGTCAATCTTGATGCGTTGTACCTGAGCAGGGAACAGATTTTGTTTTTATAAACATTGGAGGTAAATGTATACAGTATGAAGATAGATTGCTCATTACTTGAAATTTGCCTATTTACAATTTCTTTAAGTATTTTTTAAAAAAAATTTAAATTTTGTAAATAGGTAAAAGAGGTAAAATAGAATCGAAAAGATTATTAGCTACAATTATTTTACAAAGTTTTCAACTTGAAAATAAAATTTTTAAAAATGTTTTCAATACTATTCATAATTCGTTTCTTTACTGAGCAGTTACCAGAACTGCATAATTTAAATCTTGCAAACTAAAATAAGTGAAAGCCCGAGCTTTAAGGATGTGTGTTAATAAACTGAACTAAACTGACAGCAATGGGTCTTCCAACATAATTATTGGGTTGTCGTAGGTTTAAAGCAACTCAGTCCCCCCTGTATGGTACTTTGTTGCTGGCAAAGGACATGCCCATTGTTCTTAGTTCATTGTTGGCGTTACGCTAGCCTCTGTTGTCAATTGCCAACCACAGGGGGCGCCACACACAGACACACACCCACAGTCACTTACCTCAAAGCGTATGTTGCGATGCTCCGTGCGTCCATCGAACTTTGTGTTGCGGTAAATGTAATTAACGGCCGTCACATGATGTGCAATCAGCGATGTGATTTCCTCGCGGGTTTTCACATCCACCTCGTACTTGCGACCGCGATCGTGCTGTAAGTACAGATTGTTTCAGTGTTGTGAATTAATTTTCAAAAACAAAAAAAAAAAAACCAAACGCATCCTCCACCCACAAAAAATGCAAAAAAAATGAAGCGCAGTCTACTTTTAGGCGGTTCACGTAATAAAAATCTCAACCACAATGCCAAATGCGCTTGACATTCGCTGCAAAACAGGCGGAAAAGGGGTCGCAAGGGGGACGCAAATTGTGCCAAACAAAGCAGCCAGACAAACAAACGACCTCACGACCCCATTCCTAAAAAAAAAAAATACTAACACACACACTCACACACACAACAAGCACTCTTCAAATATATTTGTATAAAAATGCAAATTCAGCTAAAACCCGTCGAATATTTTGCTGGAAGTTTATACGGTTTTATGCGCGCGTTGAGCGCTTGACTTTCGGATTACCTAGGGGATTGAGGAGAGGGTCTATCATTGTACCGCCAACGGCAGTTTTTGGTTCCAAAATCAAAACGCCGCTGGGCGCACTGACAACAAAAAGCGACTGAATAAGCTGCCAGGCAATGACAGACGTAGCTAATACCCAGCACAACGAATGGATGGTTTAAAATATATGAGAAAAAACTTCGTTACACCGACACATAAACTAATTCTCGACTCTTTACACTTTCCTTTACATTCTTCAAATTCTAGCATACCCCTTTTGGGCTTTACAGTAGGGTATTAAAACGCGGCACGAACGCAACGGCGTACGAAACAAATGCGCGAATTATGCAAAACTCATTGCAAATAAACAGACAAAAAATTGGGAATAAAAGGGAGAAAGGAGGAGGAAAACAAGAAGAAGAAGCAGAGTAAAAGGAGTATATATATCGTATATAGTGAGGGACGAGGGAGAGGAGGTACGACACTGACGAGGATGTTGACGTCGACAACGTCGCGTACAATGCGAAAAAATGAACGTAAACATAAAGTGCGGCAAAAGAATTGCTGGCGTATGAGAAAGGATAGAGAAAGAGAGAATGGTAGGTAAAGAGAGGCAGGCAGGGAGAAATGGGAGGTGGGAGCCAGCAGACTATAACGGTTGATTGCATGCGCTATAGGAACCGAAGCAGGTCAGCTGATTGGATGATTGCTTTGAAGACGCCGCAAAGCAGGCAACAAACAACTCGGTACAAATTGTTCCTAGGTAAGAAAAGTACTTTACTACAGCATCTGGAAATGGGGGACGGTAAGGTAGGGGTATATGGTTGGGGCAAATGGTTAAACGACCTATTTTACGAACTCAAATGAAGTTGCCAGGGAGCTTAGTGAATAATTGAGAGCATCTTGAATAATACTTTAAATGATTTGACGTATGTTAAACCCTCGAGGTTATGACTTAAATCATCGTAATGATCAAAGCTGATTTCTTTGCAAATGAGGGGCTCTTGATTTTTAGATTTTCCTTAATTATAATTTAATAATTAATGACAAATGTTGTTGGGGAATTCATAAAAATTTATGAAATTCATTAAATTATTATTTTGAATAAGATGAATTTAAAGATTATTTGGTGAGATTTTAGACAATCGATAGGCTCTTTGGTTTAGCACAATAAATCCATTATCTAGATTTGAAATTGAAGATTTATACGTGTTTCTAAAATACTTAAAGGTGTTTTTGCTTGTCAGATTTGGTCTAATTTGTTAAATTTGAATGCTGACTTATAATTTCAGCTATTATTCCTTTCGCTCTACATTCTACTTCTCTCCAAATATGTATGTAAATTTTCATATTTCCACTATTGTATTTTCTATTTTAATTTGTGGACAAAACTTCTAATATAAAATGTCATTTAATATAAAAATGCACTTTTATTTTAAACAAAACTAAGTTCTAAATTTCTATATACCTATTTTCTGCTCAACAATCCATCTAAAATACCTTCGAAACTATTGGAAAGCCAACAACTCGCAGCTAAACAACAATTTCCACTCAACGTAGCGCATCAGTCAATTTCTTTGGACCAAATTTCCATTCCCTCTGCCATCCCCTCGAAAAACAAAGGGAGTAGGAAAAAAACATGGCGTCTGTCTGACTTTCCCTCGTTGCCCTCTCTTCTCCCTGCATAGTGTTCGCAGTCTGTTGCTTCCTCAAAAAACAAAAAACAAAAAAAAAGCAACAAAAAACGAGCTCAGCCTTTGTTTTATGTGCAGACCCAAAGTGAAGCGTTCGCTCGTAAAAAATTGCAAAATTCATGGATTTTGTTTTGTGTTTTTTAAGCCAACAGAACAACTCCCGCTCCTTTTGTCGGCTGCTTCAATTTTAATTTGGCGCACAAGCTAAGAGCCATCTCTCAATCCCTCCCTCCTCTCTCTCTCTCTTTCTTTCTCTCTCATTCTTCAATCTCTTTGGCTCTCTGTCTTCGACTTACATCAGCGATACCCTCGCGTATATGGCGCCAAATCAATGGATCTGTTTGTATATACAGAGAGCAGGTATTTTTGTTGTCCTCACGGCCACGTCCGGTGCCAGTTGCACCACCGGAGCCACTCGACGAGGAGCCAGCACCACCATTGCCACCACTAGCACGACGCACTCGCTCATGGACCAGCTCATGCCAGTCAGCAACATTGGCTGTGGTGCCGAGACGTCGACCCGTCGATGGATCATAAAATGCACCATCGGCAAAGTTTGCCTCCTTCGTATATTTTTGATGGGGGAATTTGAAATCATCATCGCCACTGGCGTATTTCTTTGGTGGATGTTGCTGTTGTTGTTGCTGTTGTTGCTGTGGGACTGCCTTTTTGTGTTGCTGTTTCCGGTGCAACTTCTGGACATCCTTTGACATCGGTACAGGCAGTTCCTCTACCGCCGAATTTTGTATATTCTCCATCCATTGTGAGACCTCTTCAGTTATGCCACAGCCGCCCACGTGACCTGCAAATATGCAAATAAAACAAAAAGTATCGTTAACTTGAAGTTAATATGCTCAAAAGTTGAGAGTGAAAATAGACATTCAAAGCAATTTCATTTTAAGCAAATTAATGCTGATGCAGCAGCAGTAGCAAGAGAAGTTTGTAGAAAAAGCTGCAATCGAGCAAACCGACTTTCAAAGACCCTTCTGCTGTCCATAACAAGCGTAAAACTCATTTCCGACCTCCTAACGTAAATATGTATTCTTAAACTACATAAAATTTCTAATCGATTAGAATAGTTTTTGGAAAGAGAACTAAAATACATTTTGTTTTTCATTTTTTTAAAAATTATTTATGTTGTAAATCGCTCGAAAATCGCAGCATTTTTAGCAAAGATATCGTAGAATCAACTTTTAAAAAAGTTGATAAGGGGATTTCAACCTAACCTAACTGTCCAACTGTCGAGCAGGTACGACCCTGTAATACCCGCTGCCACTAGTTTCCAGCCACACTTTATTTTTAGGTACATGGTCGACAGAAAAAAATGCAGGGAAATGATGAAAATAAATGACAAAAAAAAAATAAATTGCACGTTGCATGGTAAAATTATTTATGGCTTGCAAAAGGAAAACCACGAAAATGTAATTAAAGAGCAAAACACACAGAGACTAACGGTGAAAACCGAGTTACAGAGAGAGCGAAACAGGGAAATAATGAACGCGGTTGAAAGCAGAGAAAGCAGAATGGAACGAGGCAAAAATGTTAATGCAAATGCCAAAGTCAACTGTTTGAAAATGCTTGAAACAGAAAACAAAAAAAACAAAACCAAAACAAATTAAATAAAAAATATGAAAAAAAACAAATACTGTTGCATACTTTTTGCGGTGACTGCACTTTAAATGCAACATCAGAATTTATATGTACTACTGTGCATGGCATATAGCCCCCAACAATTGTATTTTATTTTATTCTATAAACAACAGTTGGCAGTTCTCGGGCCAAAAATGCAACCTTTTAAAAGCATTTTCTTCTTGGACAGCGGAAACCGTTAATAGCCAAGAGCCGGTAATGAAAATTTATTGTTTTATTGTTTAAGCACTGTTTCAGTTAATTTTTTTTATTTTCCTTTCATCTTTTTTTTTGTTATTATTGTTTTTGTTTTTATCTTGACGCGTTTTCCACAACAACAGCAGCAGCAGCGGCAGCGGGAGAACAGAACAGCAATTGTCAACGAAGCTCAGGAATTTTCTCTTTTTTTAAAGCTGCCCGCATTTTTATGGTCTCAGCAATTTACATTCATTTTACATATCTTGTGCCGCCATATGGACAGAATGTTACGCTCTGGGCCAGTAAGACAATGTTTACCAGCTTACCTTTAAAGCAGCTTAAAGTTAATCAAAATGTTGCATGAACACACAAAAATGTATACTTGTTTTATTAACAAATACAAATTTTATACATTTTTTGTAACGATATTGAGCATGAAATTTAAATAAACTGTAGTTTTGCTGGATTAATGCTTTTAGTTGTTTGTCAAATGGCACATAAATAACGAATGAAATGAACAACTTATGAAAAAAATGTAGTTTTCAATTATTATTAGCTGGGAGTGTTTCAAGCCATTTATTTTTATAAATTAATTATTTATTCACCGGTTTTGCGTTATTATTTAAATGTCATTTATGAGTTAAAAAGAAATCAATATTTTCCGAACCAAAAATAAAGTTTATTTTGGTTAAAAAACATTAAAATGGGATTTACAAAAATATATTTAATGTAAAAGAGTTCTACGATTATTATACAAAATTTCTACTTAATGTGCATTGAATTTATATATAAAATATAAAATATGTAAGAAAGGTTGACAAATAGCAAATAAATAGTAAATGTTATTACATTTTTACCAATACAATAAACTCTACAAAATATTTAAATTATATAAAAGGTATAAAGCTCAGGTTGTGCAACACAAACGTGTTCTTTTCGTTTTCAGTTTTCTTAAAAATACACATTCAAAAGTTTGCTAAGGAAGCCGAAGGAGCATCTAACGTAGGGCGCATTAAGAATTCAGTGCACTTTTCATTAAAAACTTTTCGTCCTTCTTGATTCATACTTTAATTCCTTGCTGTTCAGCTCCGACCAACTGTTAAAACTCATAACGGTCCACCCAGTTTCTACTGGCCCACTCAGGGACCAGACTGCCGGACCTCGGAACATCGGGAATTCCAGACTCGACTCTCGACTCTCTGTTCGAATTCGGACCCAGGGCCATTCTCTGCATACAGAGCGAAAGAGAGAGAGAGTTACAGGCAACATTGTAGCTTTCAGCTGTGCTATAAATTTTTATTTGGCTGCCTGCTATTGTGTCAAGTTGGACGAGGGAGTTGTTGTTGCTGTTTCTGTTGGTTGGTACTGCCATTATCATTATGCTTTTGCCATCCCCTTTTCCCCTTCATACCCTCTCTCCCCTACATCCTTGTCGCATCAAACAATGCACCCGTTTGTCTTTATTATTTCTTTACAGCATTGCCAAACTTCAGCTAGCTGGCAATGTGGCAACGCCGCAATGTAACGCGACCTACGCCAAAGTGCAAATTGTACAGCAGGTGCTGTTGCACTGGGCGGCCAAAAAGTGGGCGGAGCAGCTTGCTACTGAAGCAGCCACTAAATACATAACACTCGACAAGCCAAGAATCCGACAGTGCGCAGCTTCCGCATTTTCTTTTCCGCTGCAGCTCCCCTAGCCCCTAGCCCTGTATTTCCTTGGGGTGTAATTTGCATTTCAAAGGCAGCCTTCCCATATTCCCAGCCTCTTAGCTATTATACCCTATAGACATATGCAATGGGTATGTAGACAATTCAAAAACTTGTAGATCTTAGAGCTAATTAACAATGCTTTACTTTGGAAATCGTTTAGAAATGTAAGTTTTCCCTGGAAATTCGACAGCTTTATTTTATTTAATGTAATTGTAATACAGTTTTCATTTACATTTAATTTAATTTATTTAAAATTTCTCAAATTTTATAATAATTTTCTACAGGGCATCGTTGGCACAGTGAAGTGCAAATTGTTGCCTAGTACTTGGCACTTGTGCCCTGTACTGAGGTTCTTTGTGTACCGCGGCATTTACATTTTGTAGAACGCGCGCAGCAGAAGCAGGGGAGCAGGAGCTTTGGGCATTCGGCTTTGGGCTTTTGGCTTTGGTAGGGGGGAAGCAGGGAAGTTGGCCCATCTTACTCCAATGACCCGTTTTTATTTCATTTTTGTTCTTATTGCAGCAGTGCCTTTACTTTCCATTTTTTTCCTTTTCGCTGCTTTTTAGGGCAGCTTTGTTGCAGCAGCAGAGGTAGGAGTGTTTCCCCTAACCCCGCGTTCTCTGTTTCTCTCTCTCTCGCTCTCTCAGTCCTTAGCTGCCATTCTCTTTTGCTTAACGTGCTTTTGCCACCCTTTGTAGCTTTCGCTGCTGTTTGGTTAGGGATTGCATTCAATCGCGCTTATCTGATATGTTTGCCTGGACGTAGCTCTGTGCTGCCAGCCTTTGTCAAGATGTTGTCTGATTTTCGGTCTTTATGCTGCTCTCACTTCTTCTTCTTTTTCTTTATCGTATTCTTTGAGTGTAGCACTCGAGAGGGGCCTGCTGCTCTTTATACCCGTAACATGTAAATTAGGGGGTTGTATTCAAAAAATAGGCAGTTTTTAAATACATTTTTTTCGTGATTCGCAGAGTTGATCGTTCTCAACGCTGCTAAAAAACATTCAAGCATAGCCACGGCCACAGCTTTTACTACTTGTAAACCACGTGGTTTTATTAATCTGCTTACATATTCTCTTCAAGATCGTTAACATATTTAATACGTTAGAGTTGTTTTAAATTTCAGAAAACGCGGGCTCCTAAAAGTAGGCAGTGCTTTTAGTGTTTACTGCATAAAATGCCTATTGAACGGGTATTTAGTAGTCGTTTGCTTGACTCAAACATGAACTACTTGCCTTTTTTTTTGCTCTCTGTCGTGTGTGTGTGACATTTCTGCATTTGAAGTTATCTTTCTCTTACTCGTTGTGTGTGGGCCTCAACCATTTCAATCAACAGCTGTTGGCAGAGTGTCGTCTTCTGTGCATTTCATTTTTCCAATTTCTCTCTGCCACTCAAGCGTTTGCTTTGTGCCTTTTCGTTGACGTTGGCTTCATTTGCCGCGACAACGTTGCCTTGCCACACATACCTATACTCAGTCCCTGCTCTTAACCCCACCACCCACTCGGCTCAAAATAGAGCCCTGGGCACAGCGACACTTCAATCATATTTTTGCTGCAACCACGTTGAGATTTCTTCACAAAGATTAAAGTGCACTTTGGTGTTATCTTTGCCTGCAGTCAGTTTGACACCCAATTCAAACCCATCCACAGTAACCCCAAATCCCCTCCATAACCCACCCACCATACCCGCTTATAACTGTTCCACAAAACTGCAGCACCAACTTGCACTTGTACAACATTTTTCTTTATCTTTTTTCTCTTCTCTTGTCTTTCGTTTTGCTTTCTTTGCTTGTTGCTCCAATTGCACAAAAGCCACACATACTGTACACTCACCCCCCGACTTATGAATTTTACAACTTCCCGTTGCCAGCTCAGAGGGCCAGGGCTTAGGGCTTGTCCAATTCAGCCAGTAGATGGCGCTGCCATGGGATTTCAACGGCAACTACAGCAACCACAGGCCAAAGAGACAAACGGCGCTCAGACATGCAAGCGGCTTTTATAGGAGTCAAACTCTCCCTCCCACCTATCCACAATCTACACCCTCCTACCATCCATCGTACTTCAACTTTGGTGCCATTCAGGCCACTTGTGACCTCTGTAAGATGCGCAACAAAAATGAAAAATAATCCCAAATTCAATTGCAAATGAAATTGAGGGCAAAAACGCCCACAATACACTTACAAAAAAAATACTTGAACAAAACGAGAAGTGCGGAAAATATACATTTACATATATTATATTTATTTATATTTACGTTTAAAATACATACAAAAAATTGACGCCAAAAGGCAATAACCAAAGCTTTTTATAAGTTTGACGTAGTATTAATCGAGTTTATTGAATCGAAAAATTAAGTGCTGCAGATATATATTTTAAAACAAGTAACTACAGACAAAAATCATATATTTTAGGAAGCTTTATACCCAGTTATTTTAAGCGAAGTAAAGAAAAGTTTAAGATTTTTTGAAGAAAAATTTAAAAAAAAATGTTAATATTTTATTTTTCCTTTGTCTAGCATTCTTAAACGTTTTACTGCATCTAATATATATCTTATTTTCCAATACTGTTCCAAAGATTTCTTATTTAGACTCCAGTTTCCCAGTGGATTTTAGCATTACCTCTCTTAAATCACTTCTTTCTATATCTCTTGAATTCAGTTCTTTCCATCTACTTCTGCTTTTCCTTTGGTAAAAATTTTCTATTACTTCTATTAAAGTTGATACGCTGTTACACCAACTTATTATAACCATTTTTGGAATATTTCTACAAGCATCAAAACAAAAAAATTCAATAGTATGCTCAGTAGAGGGCGCCACATGTCACAAATGCCGCAAGAAAAGCTCGAGGACGTTTACATTAAATGGGCGTGGCATGTAAGCACATTTTAAGCGTATTTGCAAATGTTCCTGCTGCGCGCACGTGTGTGTTCGTGGGTGTATATACTTGTGTGTGGGTATGTGTGTGTAAATACATTACATCAAATTTTCAGTAATTTGCTTTTATTTAGCAAATGATTTGATTATTTCATTCATGTTTTTTGTTGTTGTTTTGTTGCTTTCTTTTCTTGTGCGCTTATTTTTGTTTATTCATTATCGTCTTTGCCATTGTCATTGTCCTTTTTGCTGCCATCATGTATTTACTGTTGTTCTTCATCTTGTTTTTTTATATTAGTATTTGTTTTAATTAAAAAATGTTTTAATTTGAAACGACATTGCGTAAGTATATGTGGGTGACTGAATGAATTTGGTAGCCTAAGAGATTGAGCTTCAAATGGCGGACTGGCTAAGCAGCTTACGCTGCCAGACACTTTATACAACTATGTACATATAGGGGCTTTGCTTAAGTAGCTTTTCAGGCGGTCCAAAACTCAGCACACATGTTCATTAACAATCAACTCAATTCCTGTACTCAGCTAAAATTATTTAGTCATTAGCTGGCCTAGTTAAGACTTAAAGGCCGCTAATTGCCTTCCGATTGGGTTGCTTCTGCATTTTCTTTGTACGAGTTAACACACTGAACAGAAGTACTTCTTAAAGCTGGATTATCGCTTGTGTGTTTGGTTTGCGTTCAAAATAAATTGTAATTCATTACGAAATATTTTGGAGCATACAGTTTTGCACATAACATAAATGTTATCAATTATGTATTATTTGATATCCGGTTGAGCTCGAGTGAATACTATTTAAAGGGAGATGTTTAAATGCTTTAGATTTTAAAGATTTTAAACGAGTGCCTGGAAGTATGCAATATTTTATTATGCGTGTGTTCACTTATTTCACAGAACCTGTTTAATTGTTATTAATTTCTAAGTTTGTACTTGTCCTTGTCTAAATCAACACCGATTACTTGTATAAATTGTTCTAATACATTTCTTCATTATTCTTATGTTCTAGCTAACCATTTCTATTGATTTATAATTAATTCCGTAATAATTAAATCTCAAAAGAATAAACGAGCTTAATAAGCAAAATATACGCTTAAATCTACATATATTCGAGCAGCTGTTGCATTCGCATTCACATATTATACAACATATATGTATGTACATATATATTATCGGATTCATTTCATCCGCTTGTATTATATTCATATTTGTGTATGTAATGTAGCTAGAGCTTTTGCTGAGAAGAGAACTGAGTAATTCTGAACTGAGGTGCCGTCAGCTATTGCTTTTCCTGTCGCCGTCACCTGCGCTTCAACACTTATATACAAAAGCCAACACAACCAACACACTACACACTCTACTACAGTCTATACACTCAGGAAGCCAGCCACTTGGCCAGGGCCCAAACGAACGTATGAAAATTACGCATTTTGGCAACGTCCGAGGCGGGTGTGGACCAACAAATACGACGGACACGTGGTCAGACAGTCGGTTCTGGCGACAGCACCGCTTTCCGCATACAAATTAGTTTTTGCGGCTCAGTCTGTGGACTGCTTGCCTTCCGGTCTTTTCCCCACTCACTTTAGCTTTAGCTCTTCTCTTTGGCTACACAGTGTGATATTTTACGCGACGGCATCTGTTTTGTTTTTATTATTTTGTTTTTTTCTCTTTATTTTTTTTGTTACTTTTTTCATTCCTTTTTAGCTTTGAAAGATATTAATATTAAATATATAAAGATACAAACTCGTACATATGCATTAGTTCTTATGTAAATGTGGTAAACACTAGTCTGGCACGTTGTGGAATATTTCTATCATATGGTTTTGGGAACACAAAGAACGCAAGTGTTAGAGATGAGCTGCTTACAATTAGAGATTACTTGGGATTTGCGTTGTTATCGCATTGTCTGAGTATATACTATATACGAAATATATGCTTAGCTGTTTAAGAATTTGTGCCTGCTTATAAGTACTAAGTAGTCTAGATAAATAAAGAATTCTAAGAAGTGTGTTGTTAAATATGATAATTATAGCAGATCTATTTAAAGTACATTTATTTAGTTTATTTTATTACAAAACACACAATTATTATTAATTTTATTACTATAAATGTATAGTATAATAAATAATTATAATAATATAATTTCCTTCAACTAAAATTAAAGTTGTACATTTTTTACATCTGTTAATATTTAGACAATTCACAATAGTGGCAAAAACTGGCAAAAAACATAATCAAGAAAGTGCTTTTGTAATAAAAAAACGTGTGTTTTCGCTCATAAACTAAGTAAAAAGTTTTTTCTCTGTACATATTCTGTTCAGACCTTGCCTAATTGTTGTAGCTGTTAAATACTCGCACCTGTTTCCTTGTCCCAAATTTGCAAAGGACTTGACTGCTTTGGCCTGTCACTCAATTCGAGTGCCGACCAAAGATAAACAAGCATTTTGTTGGAGGAGTAAAACGAGCAAATGCTTAGTTAGGAGCTAAAAGCAAATGAAAATGGTAGTCAAGCAATTTGCGGTCAATGTTGGACTCTTAAAGGCAAACGACAACAACAACGACGACAAGTGGACAAAAAGTTCAAACAACAACAACGAAACGACAGGACATCAGCATCAGGAGACGATATCAGAATTTCGTTTAAGCCCAAGGAAATACACTGATCAAAATATGTTTGACAAACGATTAAAATAGAATAGAATAGAATGGAATACAAATCTACTCAAAATATCATTTATTATAATAAAATTCATTAAAAATATTTCTAAAGCTTTTTTTTCTAAATATGAAATATTCTAAAACTGTTTATTGAAATTAAACTTTCAGCAGCTAACTTAAGAAACTAAAATTATACAATTTCAGAGTAAAAACTGTGCCGAGTTTTTGGTTTGCAAAGTTAACCTTCTTTTTGGCAGTGTAGATAAAGAGAGTTGCCAACTCTGAGTGCGTGCAAATGACGTAGAAATAAGCTAAATCTTTTGACGATACAAAGTACTATGTCTGTCTGTGTGTGTATATCGTTCACTAATTAACGACAGAATAATTTGGTACGTCATGAATGAAAACGAGCCTCCACAACTCATCCAGACTACAGTGTGCGTAGAAGGACACTAAAGGAATTCAAACTGTGGGCTTTGGGGGTCATATGGAATTAGAAAAGTTCATTTGGCAGAGCAACTGTTTGGCTTTTGGCCCCTTAACACGACCCGATATCCTCTCCCCCGAGAGCTTTGACTGCCAAATTTTGCATGCAAGGCAAAGTGCAATATCAACAAGCGGCCAAAAGACTCGGAACAGGAATCCGAAAATGCAACATGAACACACACACAAGAGAGAAGGAGACATCGTAGGAGACAGAGAGATATGTCGACTTGTCACACAATGCAGAAAGTTTCCATGGGACACAAGTGCCTTGGACATATGGACATATGTACAGTTAGACAGAGAAATGGGAAATTTTCAACTATGCAGTATGCAGGCTCAGCTAATGCGCAGGAGATAAGCAAAGAAAAAAGCCAGTTGATGATAAAGGGAAACCAAAAAAAAAGAAATGAAATGTGAGCAGGGCGGGGGTGGGGAAAGAGACCCACATATCTCCACATATACATATAGCACACATATATACATATATATGGAGCACTTTTGTTAAGTTGGAGTTTTCATTGCATGCAATTTGACCATAAAACAAATGAAACATTGCGGTTTTATTTTCGATGTCTTCTGTCTCCTACGCACACAAGGAAAATGAAATCTATGGCACAATGAATGCATACTGAATACTCCGTGTCGTGAATAAGTGAATAATAGTTCATACTGTTGGGGCCACAAAAGTTCATAGGTTTCTTTGGCTTTTGGGGTCGCATTCAAATTGATGTATACGTAGATTACTCGCCGAGATTGACAACAAACACAATGGCAACAGGAAATTTGTTGTAAATGGGCTAGTACACTGCAAGAAATACAAGTACATGTGGCAAAAAAGAGAGATAGAATTGATATCAGTCAATCAATTTGAGTTTTACCATAAATATGCTACATTTTTCCTTATAGCCCATATAAAATATACAAATATGCAAACTCCATATGAAAAAGACATTCATAAACGTGTTTCTCAGTGTAATTTGAGGAGTAAGTAAAAGCAGTACAAGCTTCATTTCCTTTGGTTGCAAACCAAAACGGAAGTAACAAATATCATCAAGCCCAATTGCATTTGTGGCCGAAAAGTGGAAATATTTACTTGTCTTTCCCCCAATTTTTGGATGAACACTTTTGGGGTGCAGTCGGCAGGTTTTAGGTTTGATGAAGTATACTTAGTTAGTTGACTGCCTTCTGGGCAGCAGAAAGGAAGCACCAGCAGACAAGTACATTAGATAAAAGGACCGACAGACATCTAGACAGACAGAACAGACAGACAGACAGTCCGAACGACAGGCACAGCAGATGTAGATGGAGATGGAGCCCAAGGGTTTCCAAAATGAAGTGTACTAGAAGTGTCTTCGTGCTTAGGAATGATAAAAGTGGTTTATGACTGGCTTACGTTTTCGGTTATATCTGCCAGAGTTCAAAGCATAATCCAGAGCTGTTAACGAGCAACTGTTAGTTGTTATTCCTGTCCTACTACCAACATAGATAGACATCAGTGCCAAGGCAACAATTGAAGTTTATTTCGAAAATTATACATGAACTTAAAGTACGAAGTGCATTCAAATGCATGTTTAACAAAATTTATTAAGAAAATATTTTCTGTTTTAGTTGTATAATAATAATAGATTATATAGTGATTTATTATTTAGTTAATAGCAACTTTTGTTAATTTTTCTATAATTTTTAACTGTTTTAAAGCATAATTCATGACATAAAAAAAAAACAATTTTAACTTGCTTTAAATACAATTGGTACAGTCAAGTGTTGTTATCTAAATTGCTGTTGCTGTGGTGATTATAAATGTTGTTGTTATTATTGTATGTCGTTGTATGTGCAACAACAGTAGCAGCTACAATTGAGTTGAGTCTCTGTCTGTGTCTGTGTCTCTGCCTGTGTCCTTGTTACGCCAACGATAACAGCGACGTTGTCGATTCTGTTGTCATCGCAGTCATTATCAAGTGCCCGACAATCATACCGAACACCATCCAATGGCCGAAAATAACCGGTGAAGCACTTAAAACAGACCACATGACAGACGCCAAATAGACTTCAACCCCCACTTCATTCCCCCCTCAAGCTCTTATTCAACCATAATCGATGTTTGTGTGTTGACTGTGTCTGAGCATGTTTTATCTTTGTGTGTGTGCTTGAAGTCCCTGCTAACCACAATTTTCAGTTCAATTTAAATTTTGCTGAACGAAGTGTTCATTGCCGTTAGTTGTCCTCTTTCTCTTCTTCATGTTGTGCTTCTGTGGTTGAGAATTTGAAAGGGGATTTCCCTCCATTTATTGCCGACTTTTGAAAAAGACACTGCTAAGGTGTTCGATAACACAGGCATCGGATTTACTTTTTTGTGGCATTGCTGCAACGAATGTTTTGCATTTTGTTGAGCAAAGGATTGAATAGAAAAGACTGTCGAGTAGTATTAATTTACAGTACTATCAAATAAAATTTCTATGCATAATTGTAATTATATAATTATTTAAATGAAAATTTTAAATGTTGTAGGGATATTATTACACATAGTTTCCGATTTTATTATTTAAAAAGTATTAAAAACTAAATTTATTTATATTTATTGCTGTTTTGTTTTTATAAACTTATAAGAATTTTATAAATTTTATTTTCATTTTGTTGAGCAAAGGATTGAATAGAAGGGACTGTCGAGTATTAATTTACAGTACTATCAAATTAAATTTCTATACATAATTGTAATTATATAATTATTTAAATGTAAATTTTAAAAGTTGTCGGTATATTATTACACATATTTTTTCATTTTATTATTTAAAATTTATTAAAAATTAAATTCATTTATATTTATTGTTGTTTTTTTTATTAACTTATAAGAATTTTATAAATTTCAACCGAGCAAATTTGTTTTGTGTATAAACGTTTGCTTGTTAAATGTGTAACTAAACTATTGTTAACACTTTTGGTATTCACACTAGTTAAAGTTTTATTTCTATGCTTTATAATAACAAATTGAGTGTGTTGCATAGCGTCCTAAGTAAAGCAAAATACCTGTAAAATTGCATAAGCTAACTAACTCCCTGAAGCACAAAAAACTTGCAACTTACAAACGTATGTACATACGTTATATTACATACATACATCATTTGGCAATCCGAATGACTGAATATGGGCACGTATGTGCAACTTTGCTATCCTAATGCCCCTTTTTAATTAAACTCAAACACATGACCCGTAGGATTCCCCAAGCACACATTCAAGTTGCCACACAGAGCCACATATGTTTACATACATATAAATTTAGGTAAAGAGTGTGAGTTAAATGTGGAGTTAGGTAGCCAACAAATTTATGGCCATAGCCAGTACTTGGAGATTCTCACACACACCCACAAGTTACACTCATATGTATGTACATATAACTACAAGGACACTGACGACAATTCAAACAGAAATTTAATATTTTAGTAGTTAAATTATTTGGCACTTGCAATAAAACAAACAACTTGCAGCTGCAGCTCCCGTTTGGAAACCCACACTCAACTCAACCCAACATAACCAAACTGCAAGGAACAAGTGAAAAGTGGTAAAATGCAAAACTTTCTAAAGCGTTGTGCACAACCACAAAATGGCGGCATTGGCGGCGGCAGCGGGGCTCTAAAAACCCAAAAATTCTACATTCCCCTGCTCCCACTCACTGGTATTCCCTCTCTCAGAGCGTTGACCAAATGTTGTTAAATAGCACAAGCAAAATGTAAATATACATTTTCAGCATAAGATTTATGCATATTTTGAAGCTCGTAAGAGCAAAACCAAACCAAACCAAACCAAGACATGCAACATTTCCACTTGCTCTCCTTCTTCCTCTCTCTTTCTCGCTCTTGGTCGCTCTTTGTGGCATGCCCTCTCATGCTCATCGTACGGTCAAGTGGCATGTGTGCTCTAAATTTTAAAATTGTTTGAAATTGTCCTTGGTCCGCTGCTGCAGCTGTCACAAGGACATGAACTGCAGCCGTCTGAATTATGGTGCAAGACATGGGCTAAAATCTTCGTTTGAACTTGTACACAAACTATAGATGTGTGTGTTTGTATGTGTGTGTGTAAACAGTGTGTGTAAGAACAGTAAATCCAATTGGGCACATTACGCATACGCCATGTGGCACATGACAATGTTATGTCCATGTGACTTGACTGTCGGATTGCTTCTTGTACTCACTCACTCACTCACTCACCCTGCGTAATGGGAATATTGCTTACGAGTCTTGTTTTGACAATTTCACAATTTTATGGATTACATTTTGACATTGCTTGCACTTGATAGAACTAACATTTAACACCTTGAGAGTGTAATAAACTAAAATCTACTGAAATGAAAAATATAAGACACAAAATATAAAAATATTAAATAAAACTACAAAATAACAAATAAAATATTTTGTTTATGTTAAAATGTGGTACAATAAAACGAGAAATTCAAACTTATACATTTTTTAGAACATTACCATTTAAAGTGACCCCGAAAAGTATGCTACAGTTTTGACTGTAAACAAATAACCAGAGCTTGACGGAATTGAAATTGATGACCATCATAATTTCTTGTACACGTAGCTTTTCCGCTGCGCATGTGTAACCCTGGAGGCAAGGGGCTAAGTGGGAAGGTTGGCAGCCGAGGGGGGTGGGAGGCGTGGCATTGCAGCTTAGGTGAAGGCTAGGCAATAAAACACATCAATAAATATTTCAAGCCCTCTAGCTCGAACATCAAAACAAATGAAAGACTAGGCGAAAATGTGCTGCTCTCGGTTAATGGGAGAGGAAGCAATGGTAAAAGGTCGCTTCTCCCGCTTGACCCGAGGGTAAGGTGGCATGGCAGACAACAACAACAACAGCAGCAGCAGAAACACAAACCTCAACCGCAGCTAGAAGCGAACGAAACGATTTTAGTGTGTGCGGAATGTTCAACAATTCAATTTACCGCAAAACTCGTTATTACGGGAGCTTGCATTGGACGACCTGGCTCCACCCGCATCCCCTTGGAAATCTAACCCTTTTATGACCAAAAATTGTTTGCAACGGTGTTGAAACTGTCGCCGTCTGTTGCCGCTGTTGCCATTGTCCATGGCCAAGTGCAAAATGTATTTAAACGTGTCGCCATCAACCTGGTAAAAACCCCCTCGCTCACTATGCTTTTGGCCAACAATTGTTGTGGCTCTCACATAACTGAGTGAGTGTGTGCGTGAACATTAAAATTTATGCAAATACTATAGTGTGTGTGTGTATGTGTGTGTGTGTGTGTGGCATGGCCTCGACCAGTTTTCGTTCAGGTGAAAAACAATGCAAATTGCGAAAACTGAATGCTTGAATATGCGTATGAAAACGTGATTCCCTTTCAGCCAATCCCTTGCCCCTGTCTATCAGTATCCCTTTATCATCTCTCTCTCTCTGCACGGTATATTTTAAATGACAGTCTGTGGTTTTAGCCTGAATTAACAATTATAAAGTTGACGGGATTAATCAATTGAATAATAAAACTAACCTCACTTCAGGTTCCTACATGAATTGCAATTTTTGTATAATAAAATATGACATAATGCAGCTAATCGGAAAGTAATCTAAATACTCACAGGTGTGTAAATAATTTATAAATTAAAGTGATATTAAGTAGATATGAGTACAGTTTAAGCTCTGTTAATTGCTATAATTTTACTAAATTTTAAACATAATTTTAATACACAAAACCAAAGCCAAGTCTAGTGAAACATGCCACAATTTATTGCAAATATTTATGACAACACTAATGCATTTTCATAAAATGAACATTATTTATTTGCAGCTGCAATATTTTAATAAAAGCACAAATATTGTCAACATGATGGCAATAACCAACAGCTGTTTATTGTTCTATTATTGTGCATATCACAGAAACTTCCAAGACATTCATTTCGAATGGAATTCCAGTTTATTTTTCCACTAGATTTCTTTGATTGAGCTGCGCCTCACTTAGTTTCATTAAAAATGTTCAATAAATAACAACTCTTTGTAGTTTGCTTAAGGAAAAATATACAAATATTTCTTTTAGTTGTGTGAAGATATTTGCAATTGAATTTCCAATAACAATGCAAAGTTTAAGTAAAGTTTTGTCAATTGTATTGCTAACCACACTTATCAAATACAGTTTTCAATTAAGAATGAATGCTGAAATGGGCAGTACGGTCAGTTAAACTTTAAGAATTTCAATAATCAACATTTAAGTGTTATTACTTTGCAGCCTTTGACCATGTTCAAGGATATGGAGGGAGAATGCAATACGTATTGTTTTGGTTTAGTAAAACCCGTATTGGAGCAATCGAAACATAATCACTTTTTAGCATTACAAGATAATATTAAAGAACTACACGAAACTATCAAAAATATCGAAAAACAATTATCGGATGCACAAATAAAACTGGCAGTCTGTGAGGATACAACTAAAAATCGGGAGTCACTGACAAAAGAGCAAATGAATCGCAAGTCTGTGCAGTTGCAAGAATTGCAGCAGAAATCAAATGAACAAGATATGACTATAAAGAGTATGGAAAGAGATTTAAGCGGTCTGAAGAGTAAAATTGGAATTTGTGAAGAAGCTGTTAAGAATCGTGACATTCAATATAAACAATTAATCGATCTGAATGCATCGTGCAAGAATAGCAGCAAAATCAAAGATGATCTATTGGCAACCAGTAAGGCTCTCGTAGAAAGACACAAATCGGCAGCTGGTTCCGATATGATTAAATTCGAATTAAAGGAGAGACAATTGAAGGAACTGGATATTGAACTGAGGAAGCAAGAGAATGTTATATTGGAAAAGGAGGCAAAAATTAATACACTGCTGGCGACGATTAGACAACAAACCGATGATATAGCCGAATATCAGGCGCAGCTCTCCGAATGTGAGTCAACGAGTTGTTATGGGAAAAGTACGGATGTGCATATCATTCGGGTACCCGGATCGCAGCCCTTCTCCGTGTTCTGTGACTCCACTTTGGCCGATTCCGGTTGGACTGTTATTCAAAGACGACGTGATGGCTCTGTGGAGTTTAATCGCAATTGGACTGATTATACTTTGGGTTTTGGCGATTTACGTGGCGAATTCTTTATTGGATTGGAGAAGATCTATTTAATGACACAATCGCAGCATCATGAACTCTACATATTTTTACAAGACTTTGATGATGAAACACGATATGCACGCTACGATCACTTTCAAATCGACAATGAGAGCGAGGGCTATAAAATAATATCGTTGGGCCATTATAAAGGCACTGCCGGCGATGCATTTGCCTCCCAAAAGAATATGAAATTCTCAACGCCCGATCGGGACAACGATCTTAGCTCTGGCAATTGTGCAAAGGAATTTAAATCTGGCTGGTGGTACAGAAAGTGCTATTATTGGTAAATATTCGGAACTAACACCATTTTTGGGAATTAATTTTAAATATATTCTTACAGTAATTTGAATGGACATTACTATAATGGTCGCACAACAAATCAATATGGCGTCAATTGGTTTTCATGGCATAAAAACTCACTGCAATTTGTACAAATGATGATAAGACCCAAGCCACATTAATGCACTCAAATAAACTTTTTTTGAATTTAACACGAAAGTTTCTAAAAAGATATTTTGGGGGCAAACAAAAGTTGGCTAGACAAAGGAAAACCTGTTATGCTCTGCATGTTTTTCTGTTGCATGAAGGCGTTGGGGCAAGTGATGCTTTTGCCACGTTTTAATTTGCACAAACATTTATTAAATTTTAAAATCTAATTTGAATTTTCACGCCAACACACAGCGAGGAGTCTAGTCTAGTCTACTATCTCAGAGCGACGACAACAAAGGGGTTACACAGCAAACTAAGCCAAGTTTAACACATATAAAACGAGTAGAAACATGTTGTGCAGCAGTGCACGACTACAACATACCCAGTAGTAAGCAAAGCAGGCAGCTAACAGTTGCAGAATTTTATAGAATAACTCAATATTGCTCATGCTGCTAAATGTATATACCCTTTAGCTGGGTGCAAGCAGTGTCTTACAATGACGACAACCAAGCGTAGTGAGAACGACAACACCAACAACAGCAACCATCGGCAACGACGATGACGACGACGACGACGATGTGGAGGAGTCAACGCCAACAGGATGGAACCAAAAGCAACAGCATGGAATTGATTATTGAGCGAATGTGTTGGGAGCTGTTGCCGTTGCCAATGGAGAAATGGGAATGTTCCACTCGGGTTTTAGATACATACATATATGTATGTGGGGGTACATATGTGTTTTGGTGTTACGGGTCTAGGCTGATGCAAAAGTTATGGCACATTGGTATGCAGTTAATATTCAAGGCCCTTTTACTGTCGCCTTGTCGCTACGGTTTGCAAATGTTATGTTGCATGTTGCATTGCTGCATTGCTGTTGACAGCGGCGCAGTGAAAATTGCAACTGCAAGTTGCATGCATAAATTGACAAATGCCACAAACTCAACTCGTCTTTCTGTTTCCAATATACATTCTTAATGTCAGATATCATGAATAGTACTATCAAACTGGAATTTCTGTTGTCAATTTTTGATGCTCTCTGTTGTTTTCTTGTTTTGTTTTTCGGAATTGTACAATTACAGTTAAATTGTGAAGCTTATGCGTAAAACTAATAACAATATCGATTAAAGAGGGTATACTAATTTGTTTTTAACTCAATTAAGACATGTCGTTTCGGCTTAATATTAAATGCAATTATCTGGTAAACTAAAAGAGCAAAAAAGCGCCATCTAGTGTTCGCAGTTTCTATGCGCTTTTTAAGCTTACACAAAAGAACTAACTACAATAGTATTATATACTTTTCACATTTATTGTAACATTGTAACTCTTCATTATCATTGTGTAGCATCAATTTCTATCAGACAAAGAAGATGATAAAGTAATGTTATTTGATGCATTCACATTACATTTACACAGAATTTTATTGATGCTGTCATTTTATATGAGGAGCTAAAACATAAAACTACAGTACAGTGTAGTACAACAATAGCAACGACAGCTGCAACATGACACCACGCATAATGGAGGACTACACAACATGCCACATGCAACACACGCAACAACTATAAAGTTTTCTGCAGCTGACAATGAACATGAAAACCATTGGGCATGACGGCCAAAGAAATTGTCAATTTGGCATGTGACAGACACTGCCACACAGATATATATATACACTTACATATCAGCATTTTAGTATCTACATATGTATATATGTACCAGCTGTCAATTAAAACTGAAGCATAGAAAAATGTCATAAAACATTGTTGTTCCTTTTTATGACCGGTAACAACTAGAGTCAAGGTCTATTACAATCGTTGTAGAGCATATAGTTTGAAGTATATAGTAGTACTAGACGGATAGAAAGAATCGTCAAAATTTAAAATTTTAATAAAATTTTTTCAAGACTAACTACTGACTAAGTTGTGGCTTAATTGGATCAAAAAGCCCACAGAGTTCTCTAGCTACACTTTAAAACAAAATTTTCCAATGAACCGATGTTACCGGGTATATAATAGTCAGCACTACATATACTACATCTTTTCGACTTGTTTCATTTTGGACAGCGAAACTATGGAAAATTAGTCAAGCGCGATTTTGTTGTTTGGGTCTGTTGACCTCTCCTCAAGTTGCCCCTTCAATTAATTTTCGCATATGTAGTATGTGTAGCATAGTAGTATGTTATGTTTATGGACAAGCAGCAGCAGCTAACTGTGTTCACTGAATTCAATTAACCGCAATTTTGCATAGCGCTGGACACAATCAACACACGCGTCATGGCAACTCTGGCACTCGGGCACATACCTTTCGACTTTATCTCACGGAAAAAACAACACAAAACAAATGCAATTATTTTACACGGCAACCGAACAAAGGAGTTACCCAAAATGTACCAACCACATGATAAAAAAAAACAAACAACAAAAAACAACAACAGCACCACCCACCACAATGATAAAAAGAAAAGTATTTAAATAATTAAAACAATTTAATTCCAATTTAGCTGCAAACTCTGTGCCAACTAACTGCGTGTATTTATAATTGTTGCACTTTTTGTTGATCTCTGTAATTTGTCACACATAATTGCATTTATTTCTCCGACTTTTTGGCCCCTGATTTTGTTGACTTTTGCCGCTGTTTAATTGTGTTAAGGCAATTAAACATTGTTTTTAAACACAAAAAGTTGACATTAATTGTATTTTACTCATAATTTTACACCATTTAAATTCTGTGGAGCATTAAATACTTTTGTGTTGAAATAAAGTTATGTTCAGCTACAATAAAATATAATTACGATGCTATCGTTGCTCTTACAATAATATTTAAAATTTATGAAACGAGTTTATAGCAGAAATTAAATTGATATTTTTTATACATTTATTACAGGGTCTTACAAGTGAAGTATGTACATCTAAATACTCTGACAAGTTGCTCTTCCACATTGTGGCTGTTTGCACGTTTAACTCGTTGCATATTTCTACTTTGCCTTATCACTTGACAGGTCACACTTTTAACTTCGCCCACATCAGAGTCTGTCTCAAACAGACGGCTGACCACATGCCTCTCTCATGTCGGAACGGACAAAGTTCCCCACTGCGACTGCGGGTTGAATGACCAACGTTAACTTAATAGAAGTTGACACATGTCGCCACGCATGCAAAATGTATTCATCCAACCGCAGCTACAGTGAGTCGCGTTACGGCACTGACCGCTCCACACAGTCACTCAAACCTATTTGCACACGCAACTTGTAGATCTACAATGCTATAGAATGCAAATGTGCTTCAATTAAATGTATACAACAATGTGCATAAATATAGTTAGTACCCAAGACAATGTGACAAGCTTAACAAATCTTTATAAGATTAAACTGAAAATATAAATTTATTATATTCTCCTTAAAGAAAATTTTGCAGTAGTACAAAATGTATTATAAATAAATGAACATAAGGTAAAAATTTGATAAGAAACTCTATAACAATTAAATCCATTATTTATTTGGTTACTTTTCAATTTATTTGTCTTAAAAGAAATATTTCTATATGCATTGTTATGTTAATTGCATAGACTTGACTATGTTCAAATCTACATTTTTTCAAGCACTACGCACTTGATTTTAATCAGCATATTGTTATCCAGGAAAGAGACAGAATATTTAGTGAACGAGAGAGAGAGACCCCCAATGGCTGTCAATTAAAGAGTCCGTTGGCTGCCTGCTTGATTTCAATTCGTTTTAATAACGCAAAAAATAACAAGTGAAAAAAACCAGGAACGCAAAAAAACAGAAATTTATATACACATATATATCAACATATAGTATATATCCGGCCATGACTGTTCAAACAGTCGCTTGTCAATTTGGTTTTTCTTTGCTTTTCAAATGTCACCCCCTCGAACTGGCTTTGAACTTTCAGGTGAAACGTAGCATGAAATTTGTTTGTTTACAATCGCCAAACTGTTCACTCCCCTCCGCTTCATTCTCATCCCTTTCCACTTCCCATTCCCATCTCTCTACTGATAGAAAAACAGTTCTTGTTATTATTGTTGTTGTTGTTGTCGTTATCAAATGCCGGAAATTATTGTACGCTTTGGCAACGTTGTCCTCCCATCGACATCGACAAACAGCACAATCACAATCGCAATCACAATCGAAATCGCAGCGTTGCTTGTGTGTAAATCCTGTTTTGTAAATATGGTATGTATATGGTATGTACAAAGCAAAATCGTTGTCCTAGATGAGACGAGAGTCTAGGGTTAGTATCCTTTAAATAGAATATTCAATTGTTAATATGAATTTGTATTCATGCGTTGAAGTAAAGAAAGAAAGAAAAATTGACTATGTTAACAGCGTATTAACAGCGGCACTTTAACATTTCTTAACTAATAACATCTGTAAGTAACAGATTAGCAGAAAACTGTACACAGATGTTAGTTGACATTTTATACTTTAACAATATGTAAGTTTCAGGTTCATTTCATTATGTTTTCTTATGTTATCATTTCATTAACCGAAACTTTTCTCTTTAAACCTTTACTTTTACTCATAACTTGTTAATAGTCACTAACAGTGAAACTTTAACCCTTTTAGTATTAACATAGTATAAAATATTATTATACAAAATTTAGAATTTTTCAGCTAATAAACACAATAAACAAATCAACACATAAGCTAGGCACTAAAAAAGAAAGGAATAAGGCGCAAGAGGCCCTTTATAAAAATTTGCCACAATGTTAAAGAAGTGCAATAAAAAAATGAAAGACTCATAAATAAAATGAGCCGCATTGCATTAATGGCAGTTGCAGTTACTGCATAAAGCTGCCACGGCCAATGCACTCGAGAAATAACCGGGCGAGGGGTCGCTGCTTAAGGGCGATAAAGGGGTGCTGCTGGTGGATAGTGGAGTGAGGTAGTGGGGTATGCGCAACGCCGCCACCAAACAATGTGGCACACAAAAGAAACAGAAAAGAAAAGTAAAGTAAAGTAAAGAAAAGGAAAATAAATGCCACTTCAGTTGCATTCTGTTTGACTGGGCAAAAATTATATTACAACAATGTGTATAAATTGTGATTTCCATGCTGCATGCAGCATTCAAGTGGCAACAGCAGACTGCAGTTGAGTCCGCTTAATGGAGTCAGTGTGTATATTTGCATTAATCCCACCCGTTCCACAAAAATAAGAAAGAACTCCACTACTACTTGCCGACTGACTAACTGACTGACTGACTAACAGACAGACACGGCAGTGTGTCAAACCAGGACCTGTTAGTGTGATGGGGAAAATATGCGTGTCCTCGCTTCGTTGAGTTTAACACGCAGTCAACAAACAGTGAGTGCTGTAAGCATGCATACAGCCAACAATGTAATCAAAGTAGGGTCGAACCAACTGCTCATTTCTAGCACAAAACTTAATATACTGCTAACTGGCATTAAATGTTAGGGTGGCGGCGCACAGACAGACCAAAAGGGTGCCCAACAAAACTGGAGAATTGCGCAGCAACTCGAGCAGAGTAAACACCTCGACATACAAATGTACACACGTACATAAATATATACTCTTCTTCTTCTACTTTGTTGCGTGCGTGTCTCCGAGTAGCTAATAAAGTTGGACAGTTTAAGACGCTACTGGATGGTTAGCTAGCAATTAAGTCATAAAAGGCAGTACAAGAAAAAAAACATAGTAGTTGTAGTTGAGGAGTCGCTGGCGGAAAAGTTCAGTTCACAGTTGCTGTGTCAACAAGTGAAGCATGGCAACAGCGCACTTTGCACTAATCGAACTTTATGCACTGCACTGGTATGTGTGAGTTGGTCATGAGTTCCATGAACTTTTTTCACGTACTTTTGCTATGCTTCGCTTTACTTTACTTTACTTTACTGTACTTAACTTTACTTTCGTTCGCTGTTGACACAAGTTTGGTAATAAATTAGAAAACCTTTAAAGTGAAACCTAATGTGGTTGAAGTTTTGCACTTTGGCAAACTAAACTATTTATGCGAATATTTACTTGAGCTTTTCTACTGGAAGTAAAGATAAATAGAACAATAGTTTATTAACTATCCGTATACAAGTTTAATTTGCTGTATGCCTCGCTTGTGCACAGTACACTGTTGCCGCATTTTTTTTGCTCTGTTGTCGCACTTCGCATTTAACAACATTGATCTGTCCTCAGCTGTTTTCAATTAAGCGCAAAAGCTTATTAAGTGCAGCCTGCAGGGAATTACCGTTCATTCAATATCCCCGAATGCAAAGTGACAGATGTAACAATGCTTTTAATTAGCATGATTTATGTATGGATTTCAATTGCACCGACATGTTATTTCAAGCTCTTGTCTAAACACATAATATGCAAAATCGACTCAAAAACGAGGCTAATTAAATGTAACACATTTCTCTCCCACGCTTATTGCCACAACAAGTTCACACACATAACCTCACATATAAATATATAGTTACATAGCTGGACAATCGGTTGGAATCAGTGTGAAGTGCATCAATCAAATGCAACAAACGGCAGCAAATTGGACCGACTAAAATGTAAGTGGCTTTTGTGTAAGCTCATTAAAATGATTACACCCAAATGTGCACAGCCACGCCCACAAAATTTAAACACACCCACCACACAACGCACAAATACTTCACTAAATGCGCCCGTGACTATAGTTTTGTCGCTCATTGTTTTCTAGTTGTTGTTGTTGTGTGCCTGTCGGATTGCATGCAATTTTTGCAACAAATCCCAATGAGAAACAGGGGAAGCCCCTACTATGCTCCACGATTCCCTCTCTCGTATTCCCCCTTTTCCACTGCCAGTTATTGTTGCAGTTGTTTAGCTATGCATTAGATTTGTTTTCATTTTTATGCACTGTTTTTTTGTATTCTTTTTTTTTTTGTTCATTCTAGTTCACTATTTGCCTTGTCGCTGTTTCTGGCAGGTCTTTTGTTGCCTGTCTTCCAGTTGCTGCAGTTGCAGGCATGCCACGCCTTTTTTGTAATGCTGATGGGCGGGTGAGGAGGTACGGGAGTTTCCCGCGTACGTGTAAGCTGATTTCGTCATTGTTGCTGCTTGCACAATAACAACAACAATGTTGTTGCATTCACAATGGGCACATGTTGCTGCAACTTTCATTGTCAGTGTCATTGTTGCCGTAATGCTGCAACTGCTGAATGTGAGAGATATTTGTGTGTATGAGTCATCTGTGTTATTGCAGCGTTGCATAAAAAATTGACCATTGAACTGGTAAGAGAATAATATTCTGTGCATGACTGCTTCGTGGCATGCCACTGCAGACAACATTCATGCTGCGTTTGTGGCAGGCAACACAAACACATCTACATGCAAAATTGCAGCGTTGCCAATTTTCAACTAGGAAAACAGTAAGAGTAAAGACTCAAGTATTTGAAAACTGTATGCGCTGTTGTCAAATTTCATTATTCATTTCTTATTGCTTTTGAGTAGACGCGTATGAAAAGTACAAATAAAATGATTGTTGTTACACCTTTTTCTGACATTTCAGTTAACAGACTACTTTCCTGATTAGTTTTTGCAAAATATGCCATCAAATAATACCCAAGTACTTGGTACAACTCATTCAACTTGTAACTCAACAAAATGGCAGCTTTTCAAATGCTGCCAGTTGTCAGCAGCGTTGCCAAACTTCACACGATAAACAATTTTTTAAGTCGCACAGTTGTAAAGTAAGCCACAAAACTGTCACTTAGCCACACCGCACCATGACAATTTGACAAGCTAAGGCCACTTGGAACAAGACGAAAAGCTCGAATTATTAGCGAACACTCAGAGACAGTCATAACTCAAGTGTCAAAACAGAAGTGAAATGTTATCAAACAATTTCAAGGTTGACTCGACTCGCTGGTTGCTCTCCCCAATGGTTTGCGGGGGGCAACAAACAACGAATGAAGCCTTCAACTTCAGCCAATGCACGCCATATAAATCATAAGCTAAATTTTCGTTTCTTTCTGTTAAACGGATATAGAGCGAGTGGTGGTGGGAAAATGTCCTACACAATTCTTGTATAATAAACGCGCATATTTTTCACTTGTGAAGAGTTTGCTTTTCGGGTAAGTAAATTTGGGTGTTGACTTACCTTCGCGCACATTCTCATAGACATCCTCAACATGTGACTCCTTATAGATAATGGAGTGAAAATCAAGTTCATCCTGAGCGGCAGCATTCTCATCCACCTGGTCGTTGTTGTTATTGTTGTTGATGCTGCTGCTGCTATCCGTGAACATTGTCGTTGAGTCTGGAAATGCCGTCGTTTCAGCATTTTCATTTATGAAATTCTCTGTCTTATTATCAATGGCAGTTTTGTTGCTGTTGTCTGATGTATTTTTTGTGGTTGTCCTACGAGATGTCGACCCCGTTGTTGCTGTTGTTATTGTTGTTGTCATCGAGGACGATGTTGTGGCGGTGGTCGTCGTGCGATTTGTGGGAAAATAATGTTTGGCATGTTCAACATAATAGGCATCACGTTCCGTTATAATTTTACCCTCGAATACCCCATTGTGTATGGAACCAAAAACATAGCTATTACGATCCCCTATCACATCGCCCTCATAAATGTGATCAGTGGACACATCAATGGGGCCGTTGCTATCATAAAACTGCAATAATTAAATCAAAATTATTAAGTATTTATAATAATAAACAAAATTAATATTAATACTCACGTCTAACTTATCACTAAATGTATTTAAATCACGTTTTAATCTAAGATGGAAGTCTCTTCCATGTGCTGCAAACTTTAAATGTACAAAATGATCTTTGGTCACCGATCGTCGCGCTCTATTGTGACTAGCTCTAATTTGCTCATGATCATAGTTAAGTGGTTCATAGTGGGATATGTATTCATTGAGTCGCTCACGGCCTGCAAAAGATCGAGAAAAAACTGTAGAATATTATTATTGTGTTAAATCTTTAAAAGAGTATTTCGAAATATTGAAGTATACTTAATATGAAAACTTGTATTATCATTAAATTATGTAATTATCATCATCATTTTTGTAATAGAAGTCATGTCTACATTTTGATTAGGTAAATTATTTATTATTGGAAATTTAATAGATATAAAATGGTGATTTTCCACATATATTTTTTCATTCAGCGTTTAAGAATTTTACATAAACTAGAGTAAACGTTGAAGCAAATATTCGTTTTTTTTTTATAAAAATCTCAGCATTTAAATTTTTCCAGTTAAATGCTCATCTTAAGCAAGTAATTCTAGAATTCTGTTAAACAAGTAATGCATACAACTTATGCTCTAAAAGTTCGAATGAAAACTGTTAGTATAGAGTGTCTTATTGCTTGCATAGAACAGTCCATTAGGCAATCGGACACGCCCACACTTAAGACAGGCAGCAAAGTAGGCAACAACAGCAACCAAAAATTCGCACAAGTAATGCATTTATGCATTTAACTGTATGTGCGTATGAGTATGTGTGTAAATGCATTAAAAATACTGCACAAGTTGATGGCAAAAAGCAAGAAATGTACATTTCGATGTTCGTGTTGGCATTTCTCTCGTTTGGTTTCCAGTCCATCTGCCAAAATAAATATGTTTGTGCCAAAAGGGGGGGGAGGGAAAAAACTCCACTTTGCCACTTTAGCACACTTGCACTTCAAGTTCGACATGCCACGCCCACACATCAAGAGTGCCGGTGGGGGGAAGGGGTGTGTGCGGCGACATTGAGGCAACGGCAAAAGTAAATGCATTACAAGAAAATGCATTGCACATATAGGACAGAATGCCAGGACCGGCATGAGGGTCACGAACAGTTTGGGCCGCCGCTGGACGTTGGCCCACTTTAACGTTGGCCATTAAATGCTATGAAACGTTCAAAGTATTATGCGAATCAGTAAACACAAACTTAAATGGCAATGAAAAGCTGAAAATGTTGCTGTTGTCAAGTTTTTTGCCGTTTACTACACTGAATTAAAGGGGTACACGGTATTTTTTCCCTAACTAAACAAATGTTTTTCCAACTTTTTGCTACAAAACTTAAGAAAAAAGTTAAAAATCTATGCTAAAAAATCGAGAGATTTTTAAATTGTTAATCAAACATCGTTGCCAAACCTTTTGCCACTAACATTTCAATTATTTTAAAGAAGAAACTATGTTTTTATATCTCTGAATTATGTGAAAACCGAATTTGATGCCTTTTGAAAGATATTCGAGCGCCAAAAAGTATGCACTGTTTTTTTTAAAACTTTAAATTTTAGTTACGGGTATTCCAAAGTTGGTTACTCTGCTAAAGCATTTTTAATTTGTGAAAAGGAGTCAGCTGGAGCACAGAGAGAGAAAGGGAGAGAGAGAGAGGCAATCGTTGATGTTGCGTTTCAATTTCCGGCCTTCAATTAATTTGAAATTGCGGCTGGCCGATTTGAGTTGGATTGTGGAATTGGTTTTCGAAGATTTATCGTACAATACGGATGTTTGTTTTGTGGTTTTCAAACCAATCGGATATCCTATAGCCAGATAACGTATACATATATGGGCATTTCCGCGGTCCTTCGACTTTCGTAAGCAAAATAAAATTTTATGTTAATATATCACCTTTATTTTTACAATTCCCCTTAATTTTTGTAGTTTTTGAGACTTATATTGGTAAAAATTGAGAGCCTCAGTTTTTATCTTTTGAGATAAAGCCACAAAAACGTCACTCGCGACTTCATTTGACTTTAGACTATTTATAATCGACAAACTCTGGATTGTGTGAATTTACTTATATTTTGACTTGATTCGCTTTTTTTGACTTTGATTTTTCTTTTGGTCTGTCCTTTTTTGCGAGTTCTTCTAGGTCCTCACGCGACGTCACTCCGCGACTTTTCAACTGCAGTTTTGTTTGCGTTTTTCTTATGTCTTACATTTATTGCAGAGATAGAATACAGAGTTGTCCATGAGCGCACGACTACCTTTCAGAGAATGAATTTTTTCGACTCTTGGTGACCTTTTCGCGGAAATGCCCATGTACATATATGCAATGAAGAAGAAAAATACCTGGCAAATTAGCTATGGCAAGTGTTATTTGCTATTTGCCCCTATAAGCATTTTGATTAAATTTTATTGTAATTAATTTCAGATGCAAATTGCTTTTAATGCTTTAAATCAGCTTACAATTTTAATTAAATTCATAAGATGCACATTTTCATTTTCTAAAGGATCACAGCAAATTAATGGCAAACAAATTATCAGAAAATGAAAATAATTTCTATTTAATTGTACAGTCAGTGTACAGACACACTCCAATGTATCTAAATGCCAAGGAAACGGAATTGAAGAAAACTAATCGCAATGCTACAAATATTTACAGTCAGGCAGTCCACAGACACAACCACAGCAAATTATCGGCAAGGATTAGCAAAGTAAATACAGATGAAAAATTGACACACAGACAACAGACAAACAGACAGTTGGCAAAACTTAGTGAGAGATTAGAGACCAGAAATTCAATAGGCAAACTCATCAAAGGAAAACTACAGCATAAGCAGAAACAAAACCAAAAACAAAAACTACAACAATTTGCTCATCAAACCAAAAAGTTTCGGGATATTCAAAGTGAAACCAAACCAAGAGAAAAAGCAAGAGCAGAAGGTTAATTGCGTTCAAAAAACCACAAAAATCGATAGTTAAATGAAAATAAAGTCAGAATGGTTGCGGTCTACACACACAGATATGTACAGATATATAGTTAAAATACAACTATAGAAACAGATGCAGCGGACCGAGATACAGATACAGCAGTAGTTATAGATACACAGTCGGTCTGTGGGCAGCAAAAAAAAGAAAAAAAAAAATGAAAGAGCAAATGGGTTGGAGACATGCATTCGCCATGAGTGAAGAATTTTAATTACTTAAAATGCGCCAAAATAATGGAAAAATACGCAAAAAGCGTGAGAAATGCGGGTTTCCACACTGTGATGAAATGACGGAAAATTGTAAGGCAAAAACGAAAAATTGCAAGCGAAACACGAAACGTGAAATGTGAAAATGTTAAAAACAACAAACTGCAAAAGGTTGTAAAAAGGGTAATTAAACTGAATGCTCAAGCAAACATTACGACTTGTCTTTTTTTTTTTCGTGTAGCCTGAATATATATACTTAGGACTCGAACTCGGAAAGGATGATAGGTTAAAAACTGGAAGATAAAAGCAAACTGAGATCACTTCAGTAGTTGACCTAGAAAATGGACAAAACGTTAACCAAACGTTTAAAAAAATAGAGACAAGAAAATTGTATATAACATACATTCACCATACAGTATTTTAAAGGGACGGATTAAACAAAGAAGACTAAAAGCTCCATGTGAAAGCAGTAGTGAATAAGTTAAAAAGGTGCACAAGTATTCGCCGAGTGCTTAAGTAAACTCAGCCTCAGGACATGCAATAAAAAAAAGGGATAAAATCACATTGAAAGCATGCCAAGCATAATAGGTAAAAATAATACAAGAACAAAGCAAGAATATTAAAGTTTAAATGCGATTTAAGTATATTGTTCTTCAGTGAAAAGTTTCTCAAGTTATTATAATTATAGATTTCTTTTCACTACTTGAACAATTTTAGTTGCTAAAAGTCGTTTACAACACTGTTTTTGATTGCACACACGTCTTACTGCAACTGCAATTTGGAGTCTCGGCCTGTTGCTTATTATTGCCTCAGTGAATTTTGGCCACAAAAGAGGCCAAATAGCCGATAGCAGCTGCACATTTGGCCCACATAAGAAACGAGCTGCAAACGACTTTCGCTATTTACTTTTGCCAAGTGGAGAAGAAGAAAGAGACAAAAAGAGATAAATTGAATATGGCAAAACGCTTGACCAACATTGGGCCAAGAAAATGAAAAACAACTGGCAATAGCCATCGACAATTGCCCGACTTCTACAGCAAATAACTTTTCTTTTTTTATTCTCTCTCTCTCTCTCTGTAACTCAGTCTCTTTCTCTCACAATCTCGGTCTATGATTCTCTCATTTTCATTTTGTTTGTCATGGCAGGTTTTTCCTCATCGATAACACCAAAGAGAGAAAACTTAATATATAAAGAAACTGGTTTCTACAGAGATGGAAAAACGGCTAGTAGTAGTACCACTTCTAGTGGCGTCTTCTTCCGGTTTTTTTTGTTTCCAGTAAGCTCAAATTGGTCGCTTTGGGCGCCGGCTGCTCTACACTTGATTGAAAAATGTTCAATCAGTTGCCGCTATCCTTGAAAAAAGTAGTAGTAGTAGTAAAACTGTTTTGGGGGGAAAAACACACTAACACATATTTTTAGCAGCAGTGTGTTTTGTGGACCGCTGCTCACTTAAATTCCATTAAGCAGACAGAAAATTTTCAGTGTCTTTGCTCCCATCGATCCACGTCGGTTTCTGTCAGCCAAACGAGCGTTTAATGCCATCAACTGTAGAACCCAACGAGTAGCCATTTTCCAAACCCTCTCCACTACCACCACCACTACCCGCCACATCCCACATTCTTTAACGTTTATTCATTTTTAACTGCATGTGTCATACACTCCGCCCACTCTTTCCCCCCCTAACCACACCATTTGGTTGTCTATCCAAAACACATACTCAACGATGATTCAATTTGGTTGCAGTGGCTCTCTCGCACACAAAATGGGCTTAAATGCGCTCAAGTTGAATATTTTAAGCTTTTGGTCAGCGTTTTGGGTGGTTATATGCTCATTTTGATTGATAGGCTTAAGGCTGTCAGTTTGCCTGCCAGCCAGAGTGTGTACACCGAGAGAAATAATTGAATTAAATTAAAGATATTACACTTTTAACTAAAAAATGTTTGGAAAACTTAAAATAAGTTTAAATTAACTGGATTACCAAACCAATCCACATATTCTCAGATACATATGTTGGAAGATTCTTATACAGACAATTTTAATAAAGTTATCTAAAATTTTCTGTTCTTCACTCCTTTTACTTTTAGCAGTGTATGTTTGAATCTGTGTGCAGACTCGTTAAGCTGATTCCTCTTAGAAACTGTTTTCTCGCTGCAGTTTTCCAGGATGCCACGTTTCAGATAAGACTTTTCCATACTCCAACGTCCGATTGCATTGAGATTCCTTTATAGGATTTTTAGCTTGATGTTGATGGATGATGCGGGCATTGGTATTAGATATGGTCTGCCGTATTATTGTCTGCCTTTTTAGCCCAAAAATACTCTAGCTGCTTGTACTTATATAGTAGAAACCCTTTGCTGGTGTTCAATTTTTGATCTGTGTTCTAATACGCTTACAATTTAACGAAAAATTGAAAACTATGCAACGGTATCTTTGCGGCACAATAAAACTTTGATTGGCAAAGGATTTTAAAACGATTTCAATTCAGTTTTCTAAATTGAATGTGCGAGGAAAATGAATTGAAAATTGGGAACTTCAAATTATACAATTTTTGGGTAAATTTAAACACTTATTTACTTGTATTTAATTAAAGAATACTATGTAATTTTTGTGACTAAGAGAATACATTTAATAAATAATACTTTAAAGGTAATATAATTCTTTTAACATTTTATAATATTTTGACATTTTGATATAATATTATAAAATTTTTTCCCATAGTTTTTACACAAAAATAACGTAGATTTTTCTTCATTTTGTTGCAATTTCCGAAAACGGTATAAGACGTACGTCAGTTCAGCTGACAGGCTCCAACGTAAACACACATTTAAGGAGCGGTGTGGGGGGAAATTGTAAAATTGATATTTGTGCATCATGTTTTTTTAATTTTTTCCACAAATTTTACTTCCTCGATTTTTTTAAACATTTTTTTTTTATAGCTTATTGATCTTAAAATGAAATACAGAAAATATTTTTAACTTATTTTAAATTTTATAAATGTAACAAAAATTTTAATGAGATCTCCATGTAAAGTTGATATTTGTGCAAAAATTTTAAAAAACAAAAATTTAAGAAATGAAATAATTAATTCAAATTATATTTTTTTATTATATGAAATGGAACCTCCTTTTTGCTCTGCAACCAATTCCAATCGTCGGGGCATTGAATTTACCAAGTTTTGAAGAGTTTCTATGCCGATAGATGCCCATTTCTGTACAATGGCCGTTTTAAGGTCCTTTAGGACTCAAATTGCCGTCCACCTTCATCACCTTTGCTGAAAAATACCCCAAAGGTCCTCAATAGGATTTAAGTCCGGACTTATCGCTGGCCACTGCAATAGCGGAATATTTTTCAAATTGAAAAATGACATCGTATGCTTGGCAACATGTATAGGAGCGTTATCCTGTTGAAAAATGAAGTCCTCGTCATGATACTCCTCTACAAATGATATAAGTTCTTCTTCAAGAAGATCCGTATACATTTGCGCATTTATCGTCCTGGGATAAAGCAAATGGGAGACTTGCCAGCAGAGCTAGCGGCCCATACCATAAGCGATCCATCCTCTTGCGCTTTGGCAGTCTTCCTGGGATGTCGTGGGTCACGCCAGTATTTTTGGTTTCCATCCGGTCCGTCTAATTACTTTTTTCTCACTGAAAACCACTTTTTCGACTCGCTGCCCCACTTATTTTTTCTAAAGCAAGTCGGGCCTTTTTATGCCGCGGCAACAGCTTCGGTGTCCGCACTTTCGAGTCATATTTCAGGTGTACTCATTTTTGCAAATCTGTTGCACTCTTTGCCTAGTTTTGGCCTTTAATCTGCCTTTTTTGCCACACTCTCGTTTTTGCCGTTGCCTGTTTTTTTGCCGTTTAGTGCGCGCTCTATTTTGGTCTGCTCCTTTTCTGTTGTTTTGGGCTATTTTTCGGATTTTTATATTTCTTATAGTTTCCGATGTCGTTTTATTTCTTACTTGCGTTATTTTACACCGCTTCAGCCTTGTTCATCTGTGTTTTTCTTTTTCGTAATTCTGCGCGAGAGGCATTTTTTTTCAAATTCAAAAATTATATTTTGATAACTATAATAATTATTTTTTTCAAATTCAAAAATAATATTTTGATAACCAAAATAACTATTTGCAGCGAGATCACTTATGTGTCACTCACAAAATTCAAATCAGAACTTTGCACAAATATCAATTTTCTACTAAATGCATGACCTTATCTCTTTTAAAATGCTAACGGGACTATAGATGAAACGCTGATAAGAAATATAGGCAAGCGAAGCAATCACAAAACATAAGAGATAAAACATGTATACTCAAAATAATACCGTATTAGAACATCGTAATAAGCAAAACAAGTTATGCACAAATATCAATTTTACTGAGGTATATAAAAAAAGATGACTCTGCTGGGTTATCAACAACTGTAAATTGAATATAAACATTCATTGTACATGTGCAAACATTTTTGAAAATCATAAATATTTAAGAACTACTTGAGAAATGAAATTGAAAGATTATTGAGAGTTGCGGGTTTTGCAGTCTTTCATTAAAAATCATTGCGCTTGGCATTGGCTTATAATACACTTTTCTTTGGCTGTGAAAATATCTGTATCTATGAGTGTGTGTGTGTGTGTGTTTGTGAGTATTTCTTTTTCATTTTCCTTTGCCATACGAATTGCGGTTTATTTTCGATTTTGCTGCGACTTAACTTTTCCTGTTGTTGTATTAAAGCATTTTTGCTTCCTTTTTTTTTCATTTCGCCATGGAAAACACCCAATCAGTTGAAAAATTTCCGTCAAGTTTAGCCGTTTGAGTTCGAAGGCGCTCCATTGAATGAAAATGAATGAATTGATTGCTGCTGCTGCTGCGTTCTCTCTGCACTCCTATATTATTTTCCTGTTTCAATCTTTCTTTTTTTTTTGCTCCACAACTTGAGGCAATTTACATGTAAATTGATGGGAGTGCCGACCTTACGCACGTGCCCCAATAATTGGAGTACTTTTTTTTTAGGGGGGGAGGTTACAAAGAAGCAAAAAACACAATATGCCTCAAGAGTCGGGCAAAAGGTAGAGTGAAAACTTTTAAATAAATTCAACAAACAGACAATCTGTGATTTATTACAAACTTTTCTAAAAAAAAAAACAAATTTTCGTGCAGTTCTTTAAATATTTATAAAAACAGGCAAATGTTGAGGGTTAAATCTTTAATTTTAGTACAGGAATAGTACACAGGAATTTACCTTGAAGCTAAATTAAGAGTCTAGAATTCAACACATAACGAAATACGATCTCGAGAAAGCTACAAACTACAAATAGGAAGTACAGGTCCGTATGAGTCTTCAATTTTTAATATATCCTTGCACTAAACTAGAAAATTGTGTGCGACAAAATTACATGTTGACATTGTTTGCACTTCAGAGTGCTGCATGAAAAGTTCACAGTCACAATAGAAACACGCACACACACACACACTTACTCACAAAAGTATAGTACTATATACTTCCACATATGCACAGTGAAAGGTAACAACAATATGTGGAGTGCATAATTTGAAAAACCCCTTGAAAAGCGAAAAGCAAGCAAATTGCAAAGTCACCAAGGACCAAAGAAGCAAAACGACTGACAAAGACTCAACAACATATGTAGTAGTATGTAGCAGTAGTAGGTGTGCTAGGAAGTGCATGTAGCTGTGTGTGTGAGTGTGTGTTATTATTTTTTGTACACATTTTTCCACTTTCGCAAGCATGCTGTCATCCACATCTTACACATGGAGTATATACATACATATATGTACGTACTTACTTGCACTGATTTAACTTTTATTTTCGCTTTTTGTGCATAATTTTTTTGTTGAGCGGATGATGTTGGTAGCGGAATGCAGTCGAATCTGTTGGCCAGGCCAAAGCGCATTAAGTCTTTAGCTTAAAGGCAACACAGCAACAATACCAGCAAGCAAGCAAGCAAGCAGGCAAGCAAGCAAACAAACATATAGGCAGGCAGCTGTAATAGCAGCAATTACAACAGCAAAAGCATAGCATACAATAAGGCGCATATAAATACGTGTATGCCACATGCAGATACACTGTTCAAAAATGTAATTCAATGCCTTAACTTTCAAGCTAAAAGAGCTTGAACTATCTACTCGAAAACTCTTTGCACAAAATATAACTAAGCACAAAAATATTAGTTTGAATTATGCATTTTATGTTTCCTACTCAATCTATATAAAATTTGCGTTTTTATCAGTGTACACACACACACACTCAAACACTTGCAGGCTTCCTATTCTTATCATAAGGACAAAGGCACATTAGCAGCTGCTACTGCTGCTGCTACTGCTATTGCTGCTCCTCTTCTTGTTGTGTTCATGTTTGTTGTGGGCGTGTCCAAAACTCATTGTTGTTAGTCCGACAGGGGTAAATGGACGTAGGTTGAGATTACCCCAAAATAATGCAACATCAAATAGCCCCCCAATGCACACACACACACATCCTGTATTACTCTCCCCTCTCTCTCTTGCTCTCTCTCTTGTTCTCTCTCTCTATCTCTTTCGTACATCCATATGCCCTTGCTTACATCCTCTCTATATGTATTTGCGTTGCTTTTAGCCCCACAATTTGTACGCAGCTTAAACACAAAACCCCACTGTAAATACCTAAGCCCTTCTACCAAGTGACACAGCCACAGCTGCCTGGAAGAACAATTTCAAACTCGGCATTAGTTTGGCACACATGAACCTTTTAATTATTTAATTTATTTTCTGTAGGATATATTTAATGGATATAAAAGGATATATAGAAATGCTTTACTTTACATAAAGTAATAAACTATATAACATTATATACAATGCAATACTTTTTTTAACTTTTCAGACGTTCAAATTAATTACATTTATGTTTGAAATGTTATTTTTGATGTTTTCAAAACTATTTCAAATTTTAAAACAATATATTAAAAATCCCATTGTGCGTGAATTTTTTTTGTAATTAATTGAAATGTCTTAATTGATTAAAAGCAAGTTTATATAATAATTTAAATAAGTTAAATCAATTTTTAGTGTTTGCCAATTTGATTTTATAATTGTAGAGTAACTTATTTATTTACTGATTCACAAAAGTTACCTGCCTGCAAATGGTATATGTTTTAAAATGATTAAATCGTTATAAATGAAGCAAATATACACTTACCAACGCAATTACCATAAAAAGTAAATCAGCTTAAATGAAAATGCACAAAAACACGAACAGAAAATCAACATAAGCATTAAAGCCACATGTAGCCAGCGACAAAAAGAAAATGGAGACAAACATTTTTAAATGAATTAAGTTTTGTTGCTGTTTTTTCGTTCTTGTTAATATGTATGCTGACCACAATTTGGATTCAAGCGATGGGGTACTATATGTGTAATCCTTTGTCGGTGGGAACACAACTACAAATCGACTCATATACAAAGTCCTGCGCCTGTGCACTTGTCAGCCAACATATTTCTGCTCTGTTGGTCGCATTTGGCTACATATTTATGACAGCTGCTCAGGGAAGGAGGCAGGGAGGTTGGGAGTGGATAAATAAGGAAAGCTCCAACAGTGTTTGAGACTTGTTTATACTTGTGATTTTGACTGCCGCTGCTGTTTCAGCCAAAAACTCATTTCGATAATGTGTTTTGCAGAGTTACAAAACAGCCCCAGCAGTGCTAGACAAAACTGAATTGGCGCAATGTTTGCTTGGTTTTATTTTGTTTTTTTTGTTTTTTGCTGGTTACCACATCAAATTTCGTGATAACAAAATTATATGTATATCCGCGTGTGGAAGCATCAAAAACTTTTGCCAAAGTGCATACAAAATGAGCATAGCAATCAGCGGATTATGCGGCGTATGAGTAATGACTCGCAGCACTGAGCGTATGCGTAATATTTTTGTGTAGATCCCCAGAGCACATCACGTATGCCTTAGCATTTAACATTTAAAAGCATTTTTCGGTTTAGTTAATAAGCTGCTCAAGTGTTGAGCGCGTGTGTGTCAAATTGGAAATTGGAAAATTGGGTTGCTTGATGGAATACAAAGTTCAAGATGGCGGCATAGGCGATAGGGCAAAAGGAATGCCAACATACAAATTAGACGGATGTCTCTGAGTGTGTGTGCGTGTGTGTGTAAATTTCCTGTGCTCGGTTTGGTTAAGAGCATTTTGCCATTAGCCCGCGCTCGCTGACTGTCAATTTGCATAAACATAGCTGAAGCTTTTTAAAGCAGCTCAACTTGGTCTCAATTTATTAACAACTGACACGAGTAACAGCAGTTTAGACAACTTTTCAGTTATGAAGAGCACAAAAAATAGAAGCAGTCCTAATGAGACAAGTTGGTAAAATTTTGTTGCGTAACATTTGTGTTCATGAAAAACTTATCAATGGAGTCTGAAAGCTATGCGGAGTTAGCGAGTCTTTTCAAAAATTAATATACTCTTAAAACGGAATTTAAACAAAATTAAGCAAATTTTACAAAATATTTTACAACTATTTTAAATGAAATACTTTAAATTATGTTTACGGTGTGTCTTATATATTTTATTTCATTTAATTTGCTATTTTAAAATTGACAATTTAGACTTTTGACCCAAGTGCAATTGACTGACTCTCAAATAATTAGCATATTAGATGTCCAGAAATTTTCAAAAGTTTATCCTTAGCTGTCCAAAAAATAATCAAGACAAAAAGTTTGACCACATGCCCAAAAGGGCTGCATATCGAAAGATAACACCAAAGGGCCACCAAGCTTACGCACCCCACCACCGCCTCCCTCCCCGACTCCGACCCGATTGCATAAACCAGCCAATATAATCCGACAGTGGAGGGAGGAGACAAGAAAATGCAAGCAACTTGGCGACGTTGTTCGGTTCTTTGGTGAGTTCAAAGCCAGAGCAAAGTAAGTAAAGCGACATTAGACAGACATTGCCAAAGTGCCAAGTCTGGGCACAAAAAGCCGCTAGCAGCTAGCAGCCAGCAGCTGGTTAAGGCGCCTTCAATGCTGGCAATATAAGTGGAGGGAGCAGCGAAAACTTTGCCTTGTAATGCATTACAAGCAATTTCACTTGACAACAGAGACTAGTAGAACAAGTATTATCTGTTATCGACTATAAAATATCCTTTGATGCACACATTAGTGCTGAAGTTGCCGTAATTTTGCAAGCAGCCAAAACTGTTACTATTTGTATCTGATCTGAGGGATTTATATAATAAGTTTCTTTATAAATAAAAAAACTTTCGACTTTAAGTTCTCCAATTCACTCTTATAAGTGCTTAGCATACCCTGTACTCCATCAGAAACTGGTAGAGCAACTATAAGTACAACCCAACTGAGGTTTAAAGCAAAGTAAGTCAACGAAAATGGCCAAATGCCACATCCATCAGAATATCCGCCAACTTACAATGAACCAAATAGCCCAAGAAAATCTTGTCCCCTCTTCTTGTTGTTCCCCGTATCCCCATGTTTGTTGGAAACATTTTGTATAGTGGGCGTTGTGTTTAACTGGGTCAACATGGGCATGGGCATGGCAGACTTGCCATGTTATTGTTTAGCCAATTGCAATTGTTAAAGGTTGTGTTGCTGTGCGATTGCGTTGGCTGGAATGGAGGTGTAGTCGGTTTTTGGTCTCCACATGTTTATTATATTGAATTTATGTTGTGCTTTGTATGCAAGCAACGTTTCGGCAAACCAAAACGACATCAACAGCAGACCGAACTAACCCACACCCACAATCCTTATCTTTTCTCTCCTACCCGTTGTCCTCCTTTGCCAAAAAGGGAACCCAAAACCCCAATTTCAACCAGTTAACACAGCGAGTATGTGGGAATATGGTATGGGAAATGGCTGGCAACGGTTGTTGCAGTTTCCCTCTTCGCGGTTCCTACTTGTAAATGTGTGTGCGTGGGGGTGTGTGTCTGGTCTGCTGTGTGTGTCGCTTTGTCAACGCGTTTTGGGGTCTCTTTCGTTTGGGTCACGATATTTGTATGAAGGATGCGGTTGCTTGACTCGGTATTATGCTTATTGACCGAGATTTTTCAATTTACATGAATATGAACAAGAGTTATTAACAAAATGAAAACAAAAAGAGCAAATAAATGAGCACAAGAAGTGTTCTATAAGTGAAAAAGTTCTAAAATGAATTTAACTGAGAAAAAAAGGAGATGAGAGATAATAAAAGATTCAGCAAAGACAAAATAAATAACAAAAAAGTCTTTGTGTTATTTATTTAAAGTTAAATATAAAGCATAGATATTTTTCAAATTTTATTTATGCTTATTTTCTACTACAATAAAAACTATAAAAGTAAATGAAAACATTAATTAGTTATTTAATTGAAGCTTACGTGTTACATGTACAAAACGGCTTAAAAGAAAATATTAAAATAAATTTGTTGACAATTTATATGTACGTTATTTAGTAGTTTATCATCAATCCCAAGAGCAATTAGAAATGCAATGAATAATTTGAATAGAGCAAAGATGCCACTTAAATGCGTTTCGCATGAAATAACTTAACCCAACTATAACAGCAAAGACAAGCTTAAGAATTTTGTTAAGCCCATCGAGCTGACTGGCCAGATCAAAAGAGGAAATGGGAAATGTGAAATGTGAAATCTGAAATGGGAAATGTGAAATGAGAAATGGTAAATTCCAACTGCAAGTGCAACTGAAATCCAAACATACATACAAATGTTTATGCATTTGGCAAATTTCAAGCAAATAAACGAAACTAACAGCATTTCATTTCATTTAGCCGGAATTTGCAGAATTTATCTACGGAATAATTGACACGGTATTAGTCTTGGCCAAATGCAAAATGCAAAACGAAAAATGCAGAAAGCAAAGAGCAAAATGCTTGAATGCAATATGCTTCAAAAGGCAACAACGAATCGAGAGATATAGCAACATGTATGGAAAATTTGAGATGTGTCAATGTTTAGCATTGCAAATAACAGGAAGCGATAAATACTGAGTGCTGATTACTCCAACTTACGTATTAGTTATTTTCATTATAATATATCTAATATCAAATAAATGTTATAATATATAAATATCTGGTAAAATAACACTCATTTATACATTTAATTGCTTCTTTGCTTCATTCCTTACTAATCAAATAATTTCTAACATATTTATTGCATCACAAATTAAACCCAAATATTCCACAGTGCACTGTACTGTTCCTAACTACATACATATGTATTCCTTATCTTTATTCAATATTTATTAAATTCCTTTTACTGACTGGACAGCAATCAACAGTTATTAGACCTAATCAGAAGCCAGACTATGACCATGTATTAAACTTATAAATGTATGTATATATATAAATATATACATACGTTAAGACATGTCAGTGTCACACAAACCAAATTACATAGTGCTGAAATTTATCTTCGTTTAAGACACAAATTAATTAAATTTTTGTGCAATGCCTTGTAGATGTCGACATCTCACAAATTTGTAATTTATATAAATTTCATATCTTGGTCAATTATTTTGTCAACTAACTTGTTATTACACTTTAGCTAAGTAAAAGGACTTTAACCAAATGCTTCGAAGTTACAACAGCTGTCAAGGATATTAAATTAATAAACAGTTTCATTTTCATAATCAAATAATGCAAGACAAAACAAGCATTTTCAAATCAAAGACACGTTTTGATTTATCAATATAATTACGAAATTGTTTTGTTAAAGATGTTTCATATTTATAATGCTTATAAATTGTTAAAAATTTCTTTATATTTGTCTTTTATTTAAAAGCACTTTAAAAATTTTAATCTCTTTCTCTTCGCGTTACTTTTTATAAACACCTCAGACAGTCGTAAAAAGCCATCATAAAAAACACATTCAATCGAAATGATTATGTGGATTCGACGCCCACTTCAGTACTTGTTCTTGCTCCTCACACTTCGTTCTATTTCAAAATTTAAAACCCATGGCAACGTGGCGTATGCGCCATTCTGTTGCGCCAGGATTAGCACATCATCAGACTGGCAACGGCGTCTGAGGAATGCTACTAACCAAAAGTTCAGCTTATGCAAAATGTTTGCATATCAATTTGTATATATACTGCCAAACCTTTTAACCTTTTTCGTTTTTGTGGGTGTGAATGCCGGTCAAGTTTAGTTTGTTAGTAACATGAGAAGTACGAGAAAAGTAAATAAAAAGGCGCATGAAACAAGTAAAATATAATCATAAATTGTTAACAAAGTACACGCCTTCAATGACATAGTCACAGGACACGCCCTCTTCCCCGCAAAACACAAGCCACTTTCTAGTGCAGAGCAGGCACCATATAATGCCACTTTAACCCTTTACTCTGGAAGCGTGTGATTTGGGTTTCTGGTTCGGTTTTGTCAGTTCTTTTTCCCTTTAACCGTGCACTTTGTTTATTTGCCGGGCTGTTCTAACCACAGGATATATGGCGAGGGAAGCGCCTTTAGCTGCTCAAACAGACAGTTAGCGACCGCACACACACACACACACACATACACACACAAGTGTACACTTGGTCACACACATCTAAGCTGCAAGTTTAACTTATGGATTATGGGCGTGACCCATGCGAGATACAAGAGGAATAAGAAATGTTTGCCTACATTTGGGCGTTCGAAACAAAACAGAAAAACCACATAGTATTCAAAATACATGTGTGTGGGTGTCCATGCGTGAGTGAGTGTGTGTTTATGTGTGTATTCGTTGTTTAGAAGCAGGTATTTTTCCAATATTTTTGGTATGTTTTGTATATCTGCTATGCGGCTGCTACAAGAGCATCCCTCACAACTTGTGAGGATGTTCTTATATATAAAAATGTAATTAAACTGACAATAAGTTAAATGTATACCCATAAAAACAACAATAATTTCATTATATTCCCCAATTTACTTTAATTTTCATTTATATTGATTTCAATAAAAGTTCAGCGAAATCAATTAATTTATTGCTTTTAGTCTCGAATTGAGTGCAAATAATTATCTAAAACACTTGCTATTTGGCAGCAGAAAAGTTGAGAAAACCGCCAAACAAATTAAAATAAGAACTCACTAATCAACACAAGGTATAATTAACGACGCAGCAACATCAAATTGCGACAAATTAAAAGTAACAAGAAAACGTTGAGACTTCTTATGAAAACAAAAGCAGTATTAGATAAAACTGAAGGAGAATCAGAAGCAGAAGAAGAAGAAACATGAAAGAGAAAGAGAGCAGGGTAGAGTGTACAGAAGCAAAGTGCTTAAGAAAATCTACGTATTATAAACTAAATGAAGGCAGCTATAAAGTAATTTAAATGTCGACCAGTCGAGGACCCAAGCCCGTCATCAGCTCCAAATGACGGTTTACACACATTTAATGAGCATCAGGCAACGAGAAAAACTCGTTAACAGCACTGGACACACAAAAGAAACTCAACGGGCAGCGCAGGGACAGGAATGGCACAGCATAGCATAAAAGGAAAAAGGTAGCAAACTTGCATGAAAACCCAACGAGTACATACAGACACATACACACACACAGAGAAAGCAGCAGAAAATTATTATTTTAGTTACTGACTATGAAATACCTGTTATACTAATGAAATAGATATAGGTTAAAGGTGTTAGCTAAAAATTTCTAAAATTGTAGCATACCTTTAGGCGTCAAAAAAATTACAATCAACCATACATTAAAAATTAGCTTGTATGTTTCACAAACCATCTTCTTCCTCTTAGCTACATTGCTATGCAAACAGTACAACCTCTTTTCACAACTGCCGGGTATTAAAAAAAGGACAATTTTCATTTGCAGGGACTTGGCAGAATGAAAGGCAGGAAGGTATACAGAGAGAAAGGACGATCGATGTGGCCATTGTGCGCGCTGTCAACGCTGCCAACGACGCTGGTCTCCAACGCCTATCATTCAACTGATTAGTTTGATTTTAGCGTTTCGCTATTTCCGTAATCAATGGAGCTGCAGTGAAAGAGACCAATAGAATGGATAGAGCAACGCTTTCACTGTATTTCTGTGTGTGTGTGTGTGGGAATAGTAGAAAATACTTCTAGACAATGGACAAGAGCAGCGCAAAAGACACCAAAAACAACTGGTGTGGCAGTAATTGGGCTTTGGTGTCGGGTTTTAGGGTGAATGAAGGCGTGGCCATTGGGTCCATTCCACCGGATGTGGGCGAGCGTAACAATTATGGACACGGAGCCCCAACCAAACGTAACCATCACTAATTGCTTGACTAGTTAGCATTTGGCTGCATGTCTTCTCGTTTCGCTTTTTCTCTACAAATTTTGTGTTTTATTTTTCTTTTTTTTTGGGTACTATTTTGTGTGTGTGGCAAATTGAAATATTGATTAGGTTATTTTTGGAGTAGCAGGGTATTAAACATTCACGGAAAATGAGAAAAGCCACAGAGAGTAAGCAACAACTCATTAGTAAATTAAGTCTACAGATGACTCATTAAAGCTGCAGCATTATACATTATATAATGGTTTAAAAATACAATAACAAGACTCGAAACTACAAAACTCCTGATGACTCTAAATAGAAAATATTACGAATTCATTTCTAAAACCTCTTGAATACTAACCAAACACAATTCAAATTATGCTTTAAAACCAACACACAATCAACAGTATAAACATGTGCTTAATAAGTGCAAAGGTAGACAACAAATTGTACTTGAGACTATAGCAAACAAAACATAGAATATTGAAACAATTATGATGGTTATGACAACACTCATGGGTTTAGCAATAGCTCACAGCATACCATCGATCAAAAGTGAACGAAGCGAATATTCAAAGGCAAACATAACTCGATATTTACCTTGTTTATTACTCATTAATGACGGATAGATATCCATGATGGTGCTTATCAATTGCAAATGATACACAATTGATTGGCTCTCTACCCTTATCTTTAACTAAAACCAGTTTGCTGGAGCATAGACAAACAGTGGCATTGTTTAGTCAAATTGTTAATCAATAAATGTGAAGAGTTATAATCCCAAACTAATTATTAAACCAAAGAAATTGCAGTTGTCTAATTTATAAATTAGATTCAATTCAAAATATTAAATATTTGTTTTTTAGCCTGCAGTAAAAAGTTTATGACCAGCCCCAAAATAAATTCGAATGAAATCTTTGAATACTTTTGATGATTCACTGTTATAGACAAAAACATGAATGATGTAACGCCCCAAAAGATATGGCAAAGTTTTCTTGGTCTCTGGAAATTTTGTAGGTTACATTTAAGTGGCACAAAGCACAAAGTTTTTGTGGCAGCTTCAGCCACTTGAAAGTGGCAGCTGCTGCAAAACTATTTAATAGTTGCACGTTGCAACATTTGTAAGCTCGAGTCAAACAAAAAGCATCAGCAACTACTTCTGCAAACTATGTTGCAGCCCAAAACAGCAAGAAGCAGCAACAATGTGACATGCAACAAATGTTCAGACCAAAAATCACAACCCACCCCCCTCCCAAAACAAAAAAATAGAGCACGAAATGCCTTTCAATCACAGACTCTGAAGGCATGCAAACTATGCTTCAAGTTGCAGCAGTATTTCGTTCTATCAAGAAAAAGCAAATTCTTGCAATTGAACAAGCAAAATAAAAGTACAACAACAGCAACATATTTTGAAGAGAGAGAGAGCCAGAGAGATGGCAAGAAAAATATTAAAAATGACTAAAATATTCACTCAGCAGTAAACATGCTACCCACAAACAACACATGACTAAAAAAAAGTTTATTTCTTCTATTTTTTTTTTAAATAGACAACAAAATGACAGAGCACCAGGAACGAAGCACATGAATAAAGTTTCAAATGTGCCCGAACAGTCGGAAACTTTTGTTTATTTTACCAACTATTGCGCGCAATGTTGCAATTTTTTACTCTCCCTCGGTCTCTTTCTCTCTCTCTCTCTTTCTCTCTCTCACCCTCTCTCTCTCTCTGTTAAACAACACAACAGTGTTGTGCAACGCAAGTTATGTACAATAACTGGGTCGAAGGCTAGCACCACATAAAAAAGTATGCCATGAAATTGTTATATAAGTATGGATGGTAATTAAAATGAAGTATGTAAATCATGGCTGAAAAGCTTCTAAGCCAGCAAGTGACACAGATAGAGAGAGTGAAAGAGACGGTAAAAAAAGAACATGGCGTTTTCACGTAAAGTATTATAAATTTAACAACTGATTACAATTGTTATTACTTTTGACTGTCACTGTTATTTTAAACAATTTTCACAAGGTTTAACAACAGGTATTAAAAGTACCTGCTACTGTTCACACCTTAGTAACGATTAATGTTAATTTGCTTAGTAAATTTTAAGTCTGTACTTAAGATTTTAGTATTAAAATATAATAACTTTGATTGTAATTTATAAGAAACATCAATAAACTGATCTCAAGCAATAAAATGTTGAATTAAAATTAAGATAAAGTGAAAAAACAACGTTTAAAGTAAAAGTCAATCTGAATTAGAAATAAATTTAAATAAATAATTAAAAAATCTTTTACCTTTACCTATAAATCTATGACTGCTACTGTTACTGTATCATCAGCAACTCTAACAGAAAACTACTCACAGAAGAATCTAGCAAAAAACAGCAGATACTTTAACCAATTTACAGCAACCAATCACAGTTACAAAACCCACAGTGAAATAGACTGAAAATTAGAAAAGTTATCAACCCCATTGGGTAGATTGTTATGTGTGCTGTCGTCGTCGTCGTCTCTGTTGTTTTTGTAGTTCGTAGTAGTTTTATGCATAGAGTTGTCAACTGTATACAAAATTGAAAAATATATGTACATATATATATTTCTACAAATGGTTTGTTCTGTTTGCTGAGCACCTCCCATTTTGATGCAGTGATAGCAATCAAAAAGTATCAACAGCTGCATAGTAAAAGTTAAATTATTTGTTGCTTTAACTATTTGTGTTGTTATTGTTCTTGTTGTTCTGTGGGTTGCCTCCAAACCGATGACATTTGAAGCGCGTTGCACAATTGAACTGCAAAACTTTGCTAATTGCTTGCATGCCCGACTTTTGCGGCTATATTTTTATATATATTGCTGATACATGACTGAAAGTAAATGGATGGCAAAAACAAGGCAAAAAATGAAGGTTAAGATTTCATGATGAACATTTATTTTTAATATCGGATCGAAGGGTATATGCATAAATATACATTTTTGTATCTTCCCAATGTTGTTCTATGAAAAAATATCAAATTAAAATAAACTTTCTGAACATACAAGCTTGATTAAATAAATACGTATATAATAATATATAAATGAAATATGAAGCTATATATAATTGTTAGTAATTTAAGGATATTAAGCGCTTTTTACATTAAAACATTAAAGACAAGTGTATTTATTTTATATTATCATTTTCACTTTAATAATTATATTGTGTCAGTCCAATATACAATAAAAAAATGTAAAAATTAAATATATTTGATATACATTTTTTTTTTAAATAAATTTTCTGAATTTTCCTATAATTTTATTTTTATTTTTCTACTACCTCAATGAAATTCTTTGCCCTTTTAAGCAAATCTTATTCATCGTCTACTTCTTTGTTATAACTTGGTTAACCCGAACAGGAGTCGACAACGTAAGACTTGAGCCAACTGGGAATACAGTCAACAGAAACAGAAAGCCACAGAAACTTGTGTTAGCCAAGTTGAAAAAGTGTTTGCATAATGAAACAATAAGGCATAAGAGTCAGGCTACCTGCTAGGAATGCCAAACCAAACCGAAATGCTTCTTTGTATACAACAAATAACTAAACAACAACAGCAAAACTAGAACACTGGTTGTTTAGCTTATAAAAGAACTCGAAACAGGCGGTTGAACTCTGGGAAAACCGACAGCTACGAAAATTAATATAAAACTGCACAGCACTGACCTGCATTCCAGTTGAATGTGTAAAGTAAGTCGAAGTTCCAATGAAGTCGCAAAACGGAAATGAACAAAATTGGCAAACCAGAGAGATGGGTAAAATGGGCGCTTCGATTCGATGGCAGCCATAAGCTTAAGCGGATAGCAAAAAAGATGTTGTTGTTGTTGCTGCTGTTGCTGTTTTGGTTTTTTGTTCTTCTTTCGTTTGGTGCTGCACAAAAGTAAGCTAACTTAGACATGAAAACAAACAGAGAAAAGCAAGGAAAAAGTTTTGGCCACTTCGTACTACTCATAGGTAAACAAAGGCCAAGTGGAAAAGTAGTTGGTAACGCACGAATAGCGCCCACATATACCAACAACAAGGGGATGTTAAAACAACTATACTTCAAATGAATGTGAAATACTCTATGTAAATAATTTTAAATAATAAAAACTTTACAAATATAAAATTTTGGATTAAATTTATACAACACATTTTATTGTTTTTCAATTTAAATTTAAATTAAATGACAGAAAATACACATTTTTATTTACTTTATATTTTTAAAAACATTTTAAAAGTGGTTCTTGATTGACTATAGTACTCTAAGTTAGAGCATTTACATTGAAAAATGACAGACAACTTGACGTCGACTTCATTTCACGATTAAGTTACCCATATCGATTTCCCTTCAGCAGACTTTATGATGATGAAAATGGAAGCCGCAGCAACTGAGCCTGCGGTTGCGAAGCCACCGTACCCTATCCAACATGCACCTAAACATGTGGGACTCACTGTGACTCACCGAACCCGACTCAATGATGGCGCCATCGTCGCCCCATTCAAAACAATAGCTTCCGTCGCCATTTCTCTTTCCTGTTTCGTCATCGACGTCACTGAACGTACTATAGCTGTCTAATGCCCCGAAAAGAAAGGTTTGCAAAACATGAATAAATTGTGCACAAAATGTAATTGTTGGGTAGCATCTTGGTCTTGGGTTTGGGTTTCGAGCAACCAAATAAAGAAAGTCACACAAACTTGGGCACAGTGGTACAAAACAAAGCATTGTGCACAAATGATGTGTTAATGTTTGTAAAACAAGGGTTCAAGCTAATCAAGTTGACCAAGTTAAGCATCTGTTAAATGCCAAACAATGTACTCTTACTGAATGCTTTTGTCTTGAAAATAAAATATGCATACAATTTCAAGTTCATATTGTACTTCCCATAAATAATATATTTATGATTAAATTCACTCAAGTGATTAATTTGCAATATAGAGAGCAGCGGAAGTTCTCTTTGAAAATGCAGCTGATAAGTAAATACTTAAATAAGAGCTTCAGACTTTGTATCGAAGTCACGAGCTTACTGAATTCAGTTTAACACTAAGCTTGATACAGAGAAGTCTGTGAAAATTATTAAAATGAAATTATATATATTCAATTTAATTATTATACTCTCTGCGGACACAATTAAAGCGAAAAGTGATTATCAACGAAATACAATCAGCAATGTGGTGGATAATACCGTAAGACAACATTTATTTGCGCAAAACGATTATTATATATCATTTATGTATCTGAAATACTTGCAGAAACTTAAGCCATTCAAAGAGATGGAAGGACAGTGCTATGCATATTGCTTTAATATAATACAGCCAATGTTGGAGCATACAGTCAGCATACAGACAAAGGAACAACAGATTCAGGAGCAAGGCAACAATTTAAGAAATTTAGAGAACAAATTAGCAGAGCTGCAAGCAAAGATCGGAATATATCAGGAGACTATACGAAGTAAAGACATTCAGCTTGCACAAAAGACACTAAGTAGTGAAAAGTATATGAACGAGACTGCTGATAAGTTTAGAGTGTATGAAGAAAGCAACAAGAATAAAGACCTTAAATTAACCGAACAGCTCTCGAGGAATAAAGAATTGACAGAACAGATCATAGCTTCAGAAAAGAGTAAAAATGAAATAATAGTTAAGCAAGCAATTTGTGAGGAGACTTCTCAAAAGCTAATAAAAGAAGCTAAAGATAAGAGCAATGCGATTGCGTTCAGAGATGAATTACAATCTCAACTGAAGGAAAAACTTATAGAGTACAAAGCTAAATCGGAAAACTGTCTTTCTTCGAGTTGCATCGGAAAGTTGTCCGATGTTTATGACATAAAAGTGCCAGGCATGGAGGCATTTGCCGTGTCCTGTGATTCAAAAATAGCTGGTTCAGGATGGACAGTCATTCAGCGACGTATGGATGGTTCTGTGGACTTTAACCGAACTTGGAATGAGTATCGTGATGGCTTTGGTAATCTAACTGGAGAGTTTTTCATTGGTCTTGAGAAGCTTCACTTAATAACCAAATCACAACCATATGAATTGTATATACGGCTAATGGACTTTTCTAACGAAACACGATATGCCACATACAGCGAATTTGCCATCGGCAGCGAGAAAGAATTCTACAAATTGAAAACTCTTGGATCATTTTTTGGGAATGCTAGCGATGCGTTGAAGGAACATAGAAATTTGTATTTTTCAACACCAGATAGTGATCACGATACACATAGTGCCAATTGTGGTACACACTTTAGTTCTGGCTGGTGGTTTGGCAGCTGCTATCATTGGTAAAGATTAGAAATATATAAAAAAAAAACTATGTTTTAATATTGTCGTATATTTTCAGCAATCTAAATGGAGTATATAAGAGAGACACTAATAAGAACAACCAGATCATTGAATGGAACGCTTGGGAAAAAGGCAGACAACTGAAATTTACTCAAATGATGATTAAACCAAAAGTTGAATAAGTTAAACTATAAGTAACTCATTGATACCAAACTGTTTAAAATGAAGAATGACTCTTTTAATATATAACTAAATATTATTAAATAGCATCACATGAATTTGTACCCACTAAGAACATAAATTCCCAAAAAAAAATTGTCCCCTTGGTTTGTTAAATTTGCTGTATTGAGCGCATAACTGAAATTATGCCATGCTATACATAAATTTGTATATAGTTCATATAAGTAAACAATGTTTTTGTTTTTCAGCTTGTACATAAATTTATAATGTCAAAATGGATGCCACTGGCATCGAAAAAGGCGCGTCGAAATTTAACACATAAATTTATAATTTATGTTTGCAGTTTTCGCCCCAAATGTGTGAATGAATCAACACGACTTTGTTGCTACTCTTACAATGTAATTTAAATATTACAGTAAACTAAATTTAATAGTTCGACAATGAATTAAAAATGAAGAACACAACTAAAATAAAATAATATATTTCAAATATGTTCTTAATAATAAATGTTTTGTTTTAAATAAATTTTTTTCTAACAGTTATACCGGATTAATGTGGTGTAAAAAAATGTATATATTAAAAAAATTGTTTGTAAATTTGTGAAACATATTTTATTCAAATCGTTTTCTTTCTGATATCCTTGAAAATATATCTCTTACGTATTTTAATCATTTTTTAAATACACTTTATTCAAACTTTTTAATTGAAAACTTTTTCTATTCACAAAAAAAAATTGCAAACCAGACCTCAAAGTGCTGTACCATATGGGATGCATTTATAACTGATATTATATACATATATAGTATATGTGCTATATATGGCACAAGTGTTCCAGTCTCGTTGTAGTATGTCAATTGTGGGCACTTTAAATACATTTTGCAACAGAAGCTTGGAGCATTTTTATGACAGGCAACAAAACATGCATTTTAGAGTGCTCGGTACATGCTGAAAATTAAATACATTTTGTTTTTTTTTTTTTTTTTATCCACATATACATAATATGTACATACTATACACATAACATGTATAAATAAATAACAGACTATCGAACTTGCACCAGAGCCAGACTCCCTCACATACACTCTTTCTCTCTCTCTGTGCCCACTTTGTTTTTGTCTTTGTGTGGCAAACATGGAAATTAAATCAATTATTTATGCATTCATTTTGTAGCTCTTTATATTGATTTAATTGCCACAGCCAGCATCTGTATATGTATGTATATTCACTGTGCTGGGTGTGAGTAATTAATAAATAATTTTTGCTAGCATGTATTCCCTGACAGATTGCTGTTTGCCCACTCGTTTGTCTTTTGGGACTTGATTATGATGTCCTTTAAAATGAATGACTTTTGGTCGCCCGATTGTCTACATTTTGGTCCCAAAGGCATCTTTTAAATGTTGTGTTTGCTCAATTTAAATATATGCAGAAATTATGTAGCTTTAATAACTTAACTGAAAAGTTATGAGTATGCGTATACAGTAAATTATGTGAGACAACAGTTTGGCTTTAGCCGATAGCAGACTATTGCAGTTTTCGGAATTTTTTACCATTTCAATTAATATTTACCATCCATAAAGGACACATCAAAATGTTTACCTGTAAAGAAAAATTAAAATTATTTAATTAATAAACTGTTTGTATTATTTGTATTCAATGAAAACAATATTTATTTATTTGCTCACTCTCACTTATTTGTCTACATGATTTTATGACACATTTCCTGTGAGTTTCTCAAACTCTCAACTGTTTCTAATTATCGCATTCTAAGAGTGACACATAGCGAAGCAGTATCCAACACACAAACTCATGAGTTATGACGCTTCATATGACCCGAGAGCATATCGTTCATTTTCAAATATTCATTTGTTGCGCAAAAACGAAAGCAAAACAAAACACAAAAAAATGTCAAGGAAAAAGCAAATAAAAAAGTTTTTAAAAGGAAAATGACGCAGCTGCCAGGAAAAACAAAGATGGCAAAGCTAAGGGGACAGGATGTAGGGGGAGGGAAAAAATGGCGAGCACAGAGAAGACCATAAATAAACAACAGGTATAAAACGGACTTAAGAACGCAAAAGCAGCGCGCGACTATAAAAATGCAATTTTCCTGCTTTTTCTCTTTGCCAATGCCAAAGAGTGTGCGAGTGTGTGTATGTGTGTTGTTGTATCAAATAAATATATGTACAACAGCATAAAAGCTGCTTCAGTGAGGTAACAAATGTTTATGCAATTTGTTTAAAGGCCAGGCGAGAAAATAGTAATATATGACCATGGGACCAAACAGTAGAGTGAAAATTTGCGCTAAACGCGCCACAAAGCGAAATACACGCCCGCCTCACCACCGCTAAATGGAGGTGAGTTCTCTGCAATTTTCTTGCTCTGTTTTCTTCTTTATTTTATCGCTTTTTACACTCTTTTTTCTACCGGTTTTCGGACAAAGGCCGGGCGCACAAAATGCAGCAGTTGCCTTCCCCAAAAGCACAATAGAGAAAACCAACAAAAAATGAAAATAGTTAAGACTGTTTTTAGCTATATTTGCACTACAAAATATCCGTTAACATATAATTTAGTATATGTTAGTTAGTGCTAAAATGTTAGCTTGTTTCTAGCTATGTTCCGCACTATGAAATATGATGAATGTAGTAAAATTATTTGAATATATACTTGAAAAGAGCTGTCCAATAATGCGGCATTAAAACGATTGCATACTTTTTGGCGCAAATCTGCTCTAGGGATAAGACTTCTGTTAATAAGGAACTTCACAAGTCTCTAGTGTAGAGAGAAGTCTGCCGGATTAACTTAACATGCATGGCAACACATACAACATACCCTATGTCTACAATTTACGGGTATTACAATAAATAGGAATATGTAGAGCAAGTGCACACAATTGCAGGCTGTCTGTGTTGTTGCTTTTATTTCACCAGTTATCTTTTTGCGCTTTCTTCTTCTTATTCTTTCATTCCATTTCAATTCTTATTGCCATTTTCTTGCAATGCAGAGTTGTGTTCCCAACTGAAATTGAAAGGCTGACTCGTGTGGGCGTGGCTCGTATGGCTCTTTGGCACTGGCATTTTATTGCCAACTTTTTTGGGCGTGACTGAGTGTAACATTGAGAAACTGCCAGCTGCCAGTTTGCCAGTTTACCAGTTTGCCAGTTTTCCAGGCTTTCCCATTAAGCGTAAGAATTATGCGTGGGCTCAAAGGCAGGAACAATTTGCGCCTTACTAGCAATCCCCAAGTTGCTTTAAGTAACCAAATAAGTCAAGTGCGGATAAGCTACATTTAAATGTTATGTATTTTATAGTAATTTCAATTAAACCAATACTTAATATATTTCGAATCATTTGTAAATTAGCTGCAATATTAATTTAATAAACATATTGAACAAAGTAAACCTTGAAGCCACATAATTAACATGAATTCACCTCAAAATGCGGTGCAGAAACACATGTCATTAATAATGCGGACTTGCGGTCAAATTTTAAAGTAATTTTAAATTACTGTGCATATTATAAGAGAGCAGCCAAGGTTGTGGTTATAGTCAATTATAGCACTTCTTTAAATTTATTACTATCGATTGCATTTTAGTTTTCAATATGCTCAACTAAACTATAAAAATTCTTCTTAAATTTGTCGATAAATATAAAGAGAACTGCTAATCATTTGATTTACATGCATTCACATAAATTCTAGGGACAAACAGTACTATGGAGTAGAGTCAAGAAGTAATGTTCATTGCTTGTTCCTTAGCAAAAGAAGGTGCTGAGTCAACATGCATTTACACTGGCATTAAACTATTCGAGCTTTTAAGACAAGTTTGGAGCGTGCTTCTTCCCAACTGTACGTCTGTCCGTATGTACATGCGTCTGTCCGTCTTGTCGACTTTTCGCCTGTCATTTGTAGGCAGTCAGTTTGGCTTTTGGCCAGGCCAGTGAATGCGCGTTGGCCTTTATCTGCCTTGCATATCAAATGTCCTGCTGCTGACGACGACAGCCACAACAAGAAGGCGGCGGCGCGGAATGGGAGGAGTTTGTGTTGTAGAGGAGGACACTTTATGGCATTTCTTTTGCAACATCTTGATAATGACCAGTGACCTCAATACGAGCAGCAGCAACAGCAGCAGCAGCAGCAACACATGCGCGTCCGTCTAACACACTTTCACTTCCTGCCTGACTCTGTATTCTCTGTATGAGTGTGTGTGCCTGGCGAGACGCCTCTAGTTACACAGCTACTGTTTCCCTGCTCTTTTGCTCCTCTAACTGTGCAAAATGTGTGAAACATTCTCTTGGCAACACTTTCGCCTGTTTGGGTAGCTTTTTCTTTTTTTTAATGTACATTTTTCACACTAAACACGTGCATAAATCATGAGAGCTGTGCTCAACTTTTGCTCAAGGCTAAATCTCACACGCCCCCTCAACCCCTTCTTTAGCATCCTAATGTCTTTCGGTTTCCACTCACTGCTCGTAATGTCACCTGCTGCACATTGAGGGCAGTCCCTGCTTGCGTTCTATGCAAAATGCATCAAATAATAATACATAATGCAGGTTCATGCACATGCAGGCAGGCAGCTGCATGTTGCAGCAGGACACTTGTCCTGATTATGGGCACCACCAAATGCAAACCACTAACAGCAACAGCCGTTTGGACCTTGGTGGTTTGTGCACTGAGAAAAACTAAAACTTTTATCGAACTCAATACCGAGATTTGTCTTTTAAGATTTACGAAAATAATTTGCATTAAAATTTAAAAATTATTGAGTATTTTAATAATAACAAAGTAGATATTATTTAATATTTAGATTAGACTATTGTGGCTTATAGATGTAATTAAAATTTTAAGATTTAAACTGTTAGATTAAATAGAGTTATTTCCATTTTAGTTTATATATTGAAAAACACATGTTTTTAATTTGAAAAGCTAATCAATTTTTACCAGTGTATTGTAGCCACAACAGCTGCTGTTGCAACACTGCAGTTGCATTTGTCTTCCATCTGCCTCTCCCGGTTTTCATCCCATTCCAGCACTGTCACACTGTCTGTCCCTCTGTCTGTTTATGCTTGCAAACATTTGTTTTGACTCGCAGGGGTGCAAAAGGGGGTAAGTAAAATGCCGCTTGGCATTAAAATTCATGTCGAGGCTGAGACATTAACTTTGGTCATGGATTTTGTCAACATTTTGCCGTCTCTGAACTCAAGAACTTTCGTCTTTCCAGTTGCTTTTGCTTAGTTGCTTTCACTTCCCCTAATGAGTGTTGATAATGTTGTTGTTGTTTATCATTATAATATTTAGGCGAAAACGTTGCTGTTAATTAGCACTAAATTAATGCGACTACATTGCAAATTTTATTAAATGGGCTTTGGAAAATCCCACTTAAAATGAAGTCATTTGATGTGACGGTTTACTTATCCAAATATACTTATTGTATGTTAATTTAATTGTTACTAATTTTGACTTTTATTTGTAGATTATATATAAAGAAAATTACATAATTTTACAAATTATTTTCAGTAAATTTCGTAAATAGTATAAGCAAGTTTTCATACATTTATATATGAAAATGTAAAAATGTAAAAAGTGAATACATTTTTTTTATTTTCTTGAGATCTTTATAACACTATATGAACAGTAGATTTTATTGACAAATTAATCCTTGCTATAAACATGAAATTTCTCAGCTATTTCCCATTAAGCTTTTTGCTTTAATGCTGAACTTTAAAAGTTTTTAATGCACAAACTCTGAAGCTATGAATCATCCACTAAAAGCCGTAAGTAAAGTAAATCTAATTAGTTTAAATCTTAAACAAACACATTTTCGCTTTTGCTTGAGCTTAATTTTAACGCTTGAACGGTAAAAATAATGGCCAAATAGCTGCCAACTGTCGTGTCGGCTATGCTCTTAGTTGCTTCGACTAAGCACTTAAAACTTTAATTAGCCACCCTCAGGACATATATATATATACACAATATATATAGGAAATAAACAGCACTCAACTATAACAACAGAGATCCGCTTTTGTACTGAGTACTTATCGTACTAGAAAGAAATATACAGACAATTTTGTCTAGGATACACTTTAATATAATTAGCGGCATTAGCCATGAAGTAATTTTAAAAATTAATCACCGGCCTCTAACTAGCATCTATTCGCATTGTATTGTGCCAATTATTGGGCAATTCAGCAAAAAAGAAAAAAAGTAGAAAGTAGAAGAAGAAGCGTATTGCTAACCCAATTAGCACTTAACACATGGCAGCGGCAGTCTAGGTAAATAAATGGCAAACAACAGCTCAATTGATGGTTGGAGCACGTGTCTCAAAGCTACCATGTTACGTTAAATGGTTTTTTTTTTTGTGTTTTGGCAAGACAAAGATAGGATGAGAGAGAGAGAGAACAAGAGCAAGCTAGCTACTTTCAATTTCCAGGCAGCCAGCCAAAAAGGCAGTCGACAGCAAAAAAGCCAACCAAAAGCACCAGGCAGCTTGAAAACTAGCACAAGGACGTGTGCCACACGACATTCACACACACACACACACATACAGATGAAAAACTCCTCCATCCGAAAAGAAACCTGACTTTGATGCTGAGAGGGCAGTGCGAAAATCTTAGCGCTCAAGTAGCGTACGTGATATGCGCGTAATCAATATTTACACACAGAGAACTTTTGTCGAGGATATGTGCTAAAAATACGAATTGTAAGACAAAAAAGTTGAGCAATTGGCAGACATATGTACAAACATAACAACCACACAGCGGTAATATCCTACATATGTCGCTATGAGTAACATATTTTATTATAAACCAATTGAATAAGTCTGATATAACTGATAGTTCTGAGTACGAAGGGCAATAAAAGCGACTCAATAAACTTTACTAATAAAATTATAAAAAAAATATATTTAAAAAAAACACATGTAAAATCTTGAATTGAACAAATATATTATCTTTTTTAGTGTTTATTTATATTCTACAATAATTTTAACTGCTTTAAATATCAGTTTACGGAGCATAATAATGAGGGAATAAATGATTTAGAATTTCATTTGGCAACTATTGCCATTTTAAAAGTTACACAAATACAATTACAAATTAACATTTATAGTTTGTTTTATCCAAGTTTCTTCACCCCATTAGTTAGACAATGAGTTTGTAATGGTCTTTCATTAGGCACTTGCTGCTTATTTAGTTAAATTGGACATAATAAATTAAAGTGCAATTTGCAAAACATTTAACAAAAGCGACTGGAATTGGTTGCCAGAAGTTTTTAATGCCTGTGAATTTATACTATCAATGATATAATTGCCTTAACGATTGCACTGACTGACTTTCCTGCCAATGGAAAAGGATATGCCAGCAAGTAAAATGCAGTTACTTTGGCACACATTAAATTTGGTTTGATTTTTGGCGCAGGAAAGCAGAGCCAAAAGAAGAGCCAAAGAACGAAGGACTCAAACCTCATGCCGAAAAATACAGTCAGACAGCCAGAAGGCAGTCGAGTTTTTTCCAACAAACTGGCAAACTTGAGCCAACCAAGGGGAAAATCAAGTGGAAAACGTATATACGTATATATATATACAGTGAAAATCAACTATTGGCAGGCAGCTGTCAGCTGCAGGATGAAAGAAACGCTTCTCAAACAACGAAAACAATGGCCAAAAACGCCAACCAACGGCGGCACCAACTTCTTTGAGCGCTGCCAAAGTTGGTAGCATAAATATAAAAGCAGCACAGCTTCCAGACTCTTCAGACTTCAGACTCCAGACAAAGAAAGAGCGAGAGACGGGACGGGGCAGCTTATGAAAACATTACATCATAAGCAGTCACTCCACAAGATATATGTATATATATGGTATATATCTAGCGAATTTCAGACTTGTCTGACTCCTTCAAAGAAAAGACGCCAGTTTCTGACAGTACAATGCTGCTGGCAAAATATTTACCAAAAATCTAATAAATTATACAAAAAGACTCCACAAATCATAAAAAAAAACAAATGCTAAATAAAGATAATTTCTAAAAGGTGCTATATTAAAGGTAAGCTTACAGATTTTATATGATTAAAATGCAAATCGCTGTTTATGTATGTACAAATTCTAGATGTTGCCCAATCAATGCACGTGCTTTGTTGGTTACAGTTCCAAGGTAAATTTTAAACTCCCATTAATGTGGCAGACGTTAAGGCCTTTCCATATAAATTATGCATAAAGCAAATTCCAGAACAAACTTTATACATAATACATTGCAAACTTAAGCGGCGAGAAAAGCTGCACAAATTTTATTTAATAAAATTGTTTTATTAAAATTAAGTTGTATGAAATTTCAAAATTTAATCTAAATCTTTAGCATATACAAAGTGCGTTTAACTCAAAAAGAACAAAACGGTGCTAAGATTTGTTGTAAATTAATTTAAGTAAAATGTGAACTGTTCAATTTATTCTTTTACGCATATATATTTCTTTTCCTTAAACACTTTGGAAATGTCATTACCGTTGTGTCTCAGAGCCAATGTTTAATTAGTGCAAGTTTCAAACACTCGCACAAAAGGTGCCAAAGGATGTCAAAAGTTTTTTAATTGAAAAATACTTTTAGGTACACGAAATCATACTGTCATATGCACTTAGTCAATGCATATGGCATACAGACTTTTCCCAATTAAAAAACTTTCACCATTCAAGTTTCAATCATACTTCATTTAATTTGTGCTCGATTCGCAATTTGCATTCACACATGTTCTTGCTGTTCAGTTGTTAATAAAACATTTACGCGATTCACTAGCAAATATTATTATTAACATATTAGTAACTCATCTAGTAACTTGAACTGGCTATGAACTCGATTCATTGCAGCAAAAGTTGATAAACTTCCACAAAAAGGAAAAGCTATTGTGTGAGTTTTTTTGGTGGATGTTGATGCTCGCTCCATTTGGGACTGAACTTTGAGGTTGAACAAATGTTGATAAATATGAAAAAAAAAAATTGTTGTAAAGACAACATTCAAACCTGCCGATTGTAAAAAACTAAGCAGTTATTCTGAAAGAATTGTCCTGATTGCTTTAATTGTTTAAATTTAAAACAGAAAAATGACAATTGCTTAAACGATTATTCATAAAGCATCGCCTTATAGTGTAGAAATTTTTTCAGATTTTTACACATTTTCTTTTTCGCATACCTAACATACCCTGCTTGTTTCTGTTGGCATACAGGGTCTTAAAAGTTTTGTGCTGCAGAGCCAGCAGTTTCAACATATTGTTAAAGCCGCCACCACCTTTAGAGTCAACAAAACAAAAACATGAGCAACATCCCACGAAATACAAAACAATTTGAATGTGTGGCAGGGAGTCAAAACTTTGTCCTTGCCACAACTGTGGCTTCGTCTGATGACGAGCCAACAATGATGATTACTGACTCCTCAATGACGGTCGGGCATATATTCATACACTATATATATAATATGTATATATGCATTTAACATGGGTTGTCAGTTTTGTGATAGTGTCAGAGCCAAACTATAGAATACAAAACTTTTGTCAAAACTAATAAGCTTTAGAAATATCCTAAAAATGCTACAGACCCCCCATCATCAAGTTGTACAGCAAACAAGCCATTAGCTTCAACTTCTTTATAGTGACGACATCAGAGAGAAAAGAGACAACTATAGAGTTATGTAGTATAAAAATGTATTGAAATAAACTTAATCATGCGGCTTCAGCAAAGTTACAAGTTAGCCGTTGAGTTGAGTTTATTGAATAAATATGGCCAATTAATTATAGACAACTTTGATGAAAACTGACAGGAGCAAGAAGTGAAGTGTAAAAGTCTGAAAGTTAGCTCTGAAAGCGATAGCAGTTAAGTAGTAAGCTTTAACAGCTACTTTAATTTTAAAAAAAAAATTTAAAAAAAAAAAACAATTTAAAAATGTATTTAATTTAATTAAACTTTCATAAAGCTAAATGGAAACTTTCAATTACTTTCAAAGTCAGCTAAAAAAGTATCTTTAAAAACAAATAAAACGCTCTAATGGTTTCCAATAGTAGTATTACTAAAATTGCCTGTTTTGGATTTTTTTTGCAAACTGCTACAATTTGTTGTCAAATTTTGGTTGCTACATTTTAATCTTTTGCAGACACTTAAATTTCACTTGAATAAAACCTTTAATCAAAAGATTGAACCACAAAACGAATTTTTAATTAATGCCAACAAAGTTTTTGGATAAGATAGTTCTGCAACTTCGTTAAGTCTTTTACAACCTGAGCTACAGTTAACTCAATCTCTTGCAACCAACAACACATGAGGCGGTGAGCCAGCTCTTCTATCCTTCAAACTCGATAAAAACCACAGCATACCCCATATACTACTACTTCTACTTGACCCGATCAACGGGCCAGATGAAGCCAAGTGCAAAATTGCCTTCACCACTTGAAAAGTTTATGCAGTGCTCTGCTCAAGTGCAACATAAATTGCTGGCAGTTAAGGCGGCCACTTGCAACACAACTGAGAGGGACAGAGATGTAGAGTGTGAGGGGAAAGAGAAAGAGAGAGATTTGTAATTAAAAGTCGTAACCGCCCCGAAAAATCATTATAAAGTTCTGTCTCTGATTTAAGACCAATTGCAAGTCAAGCTGTAAAAGCCACTTCAGCTAATCACACAAAATGTTTGGGCTGTGAAAAACTTGCAACTTTTGTTACTTCTGATGGCCACAAAAACGTGGCTACAAGCTGTTTTTTCACCATCATCACCAACGCTACCAACAGTTGCAGCAATAAGGCCACAACTACTTAAATCAACTAGTTAAAATAGTTGTGGATAACGAACAGACAATAACAAAAACAAAACATTATAAGTTTTTAATTAATTTTTAAAACAAATTCATTATTTTTTTGGATTTAGAGAGCTTTTTAGTGTTGCCAAGTGACAAGTGTAGCTAAAAGTATTCGAAAAAGCAGCTTTTGAATAGAAAAGATTTGCTTGGAAGTGAGATAAATATAATAATATAATTTTGTGCTAAAGTTTTGTACTCTTATTAAATTTTAAACAGACTCAAAATAATGAAAAATCTTTTATTAATTTATATTTTAATTTTGTATTATCAGCAAACAAATCTTGTATACTCAGCCTTATTCTTTCAATAACTAATGCCCTTAGAATCCTTGTATAAAACCCACCTGAAAGCAAAGTAAAGTTATAAATTTATTAGTAAACAATGCATAAAATTGCAACATATTTTTAATAAAATTAATACTTTGATAAAAATAAACTAAAGCTGCCATTAATAGAGTTATGCATAACCAAAACTTAGAGACTATATTTAAAAACTCTTTGCTTTCTGCACTAAACATGTGATGCCAAAGTCATGCTTTTTTTCGTATTTGTCTGGAGACGATATTTCTTGCTGCCAATATATATACTATATGTATATGTATATATATTTTTAGCTTGTGCTGATTCAACTCGTAGTCCGTATTTTATGGAAGGAGACCAAGAGCATTGCATCGTTTTGCAACTTATAATTGGATTTATGGGCAGACAAGCAAAGACAACGAGAACTGCGGACTGCAAACCGAACAAAATGAACTGAACCAAGGCAAACTAAGAGACCATCCATCTAGACCATACATAAGCCATCCTGGGTATCGTACTATATTATAGTGAGTATCGTAAGTAGCCGTATGACGATACCTGGAGTTGGTTTAATGGTCGCCACAGCAGCAGCAGCAGCAGAGAAATTGTCGACATCGTCGTCGTCGTCAAATGCAACGGAAGCGGAAATGCCGCAAAGCAAAGGTAAAAACATAGACAAAAGGGGTAAGAGAGAGGCAGCATGAGAGGAAGAAAAGTTATAGTGAAGACTATGTGGTCATTTTGCTCAGCACAGTTGCAAATTAATCACTCGGGTATTTACCTTATTTATTTAATAAAGCTTCGACATTGTGCCGTGTAATACTAGCAAGGGATCTAATGAAAATCGACTTCCACCCAACGCAACGGTTAAAGACTAAGTGTCTTTATAAGAGCACTCACAAATTGTTTACTCTTGGATATTTCTAGGCAAATGGACGAGCTAAAAATATGACAAAGCTAGACATAAGAAATGACTTAGATATAATTAGATTGAAAAGCAAACAATTAGTTAGCTAAACAAGTTTGGAAAAGGTACTCAAAGTATTAGAGTGTTATTTAAAGCATAAATTCAACTAGCTGTTCTAACTACATTCTTGTATTCTAAATAACCTTTAACCTAATTAATTTTTGCTTGACAACAAAGCTGATTCCACTCTATACTTTGCCTCGTGCTCGGCTCAATTTTCGCACAGTTTGTAGTTATCAGTTGAAAGAATAAACTAAAATTTTCTAATGTTTAAACAATGCGTAAACTGAAACTGAACTTTGTGTAAAGAAGTCGAAGAGACATGGCTAGTGCTCAGATAAATGTAAATAAATACTTTAGTACGTTTATTTTTTTTTTGTAGACATCAACGTCGACGTCAGCTTAATACTGCAGAGATTTTATTTTTATTTTTTATATTTTTCGTATACTTATTATTTTTTGCGTTTACTCCTCGTTTTTTGTTGATAATAATGTTTACTACTATGGCGCAAGGCGTTGACTGTTGAAGTGCTTTTGAAGCAGCTTTCGGTTGAGTTGAGGGGTGTCATACATATATATAATTTTTTTTTTGTTGCAACTTAGGTAGGTTGTTGGGTTGTTACGTTGTTGCCAGCTTAACACCAACAGCAGCTACACAACTACAACTACAACTTACTACAAGCAGCATAATAAGAAGCATGTGAAGCGAAAAACAAACAACTAAAGATCACACAAGCGACTCGCATTGCTAGCCATTGTTATACACTATCTTTAAAAGTGTATACTTAAGCAGGTATCGTGTATTATAGCTGAAGTTTAGCTATGTAACAAGTTGACGGCTTTGATTTTATAAAATATATTTAAGAATATTGTGCTATATATAAATTTGCTACATATTTAATAGTTACTTTGAATTTTACTACATAAATACACACAAGTTTGAAGTTTTGCATATTTTTAAAATATCGAAACTACATCAGTTGAGAGCAAGTCTGCAGCCCTAAATTCATAGCAAACCGAAGAAATAACATTTTAATTTATATTTAAATAATCTATAGCAATAAATTTTAATTGGTTTTAAGTAAAATTGTCCAACAGGTTGTGAGCATCACAAAAAAAATTCCAAAATTATATTTTATTATTTATTTATTTTTGTTTAGAGCATCTGCAGTTTGTTGCATTGTTTAGATCTGAGTTGTGGGTGTCGAAGCGCAAGAAACTTGTTAAAAGGCGTGGCAAGTATATATGTATATATATATTTATATATCTGTGTATGTGTGTGGTTGTTTAAAGCTGCAGAAACTGGGTTAATAATGTCATTTACTGCACCGTAGGGCGCAGGCAGACGAGACGAGACGACAAGTTGGCAACATGAGCCCAAGAGACTTGACTACGTTGGGTATTAGAATTTAAAAGTGTGTATTTAACAGAATGTCGTTGAAACAAATGCTAAAATTCTAATTGCAGCAAGTTACCAGTTGCAGCAGATGCTGTTGTTGTTATTGTTGTTGGTTGTGGCTTATGCTGTTACCAATTGCAAATGTGAAATGTTCGTTAACAACGCTGTTAAGTGCTGTTGACAAAAGGCTAATGCGATTGACATTTGCAGACTGTTTTCTATCTCCACTGTGTGCATTGTGTGTAGAGTTGAGTGTGCGGGTTTTGTTGCACCATTAGACAGACAGCATTGTCTCTTGTCTATTTGACTACACATTGTGTGATGCCCCGCAGCAGTATCTAAAGCCAAAAGTGTGTATTCTTTCTTATCGCATGCAAAACGAGATAGCAACGAGTTAGATCAATGTTATCAGTCGAGGTTAAATTTTGTGTTTAGTGAACTAAGAGCCATGTTTATAGCAAATTTAATATGGAAGCTTAAGCAAACATTTATTGTTTATTTATAACTATTTAATTTTTTAGCTATTTTACACCAGAGTCTGAGAGTTGTACATATAACTAACAGACAAATAATGTTTACAGTCATATCTTTGGTGTGTCAAGACCAAGACACCAAGTCTTAGAGAATTATTAAAAGATGCTAAAGCTGTGCACATAGCAAAAGTTCAGCTTTCTTATTTAATATATTCTATAGTTTAAAGTTTTGCAGTTTACGGTCATTTAACTCTGTTACTGCAACTGAATGCAATGCAATTTGATTGGCCTAAAACATGTGCAGAAACTTTGCAACTTTTGTTAAAACTTTTAAGATATAAACATAGAGTATAAACAGTATTATTCGTTTTTCATTAGCAACTGTAGAAATTACTTAAAAATTCTTTCGTTTTTAGGCATTTCCAGACTATTGCACAGTGTAATTGTTTTCCACAGCAGCAGGAATGCAATATTTGAGGTTAGGTTATTGTGTGTATGTGTGTGTGTATGCAAAATATTGCACAAGCAAAACTGTAAATTTCTAATGCTTCAAAATGTATGATAAATGTGGGGTTAGGTTTTATATCAGAGCAGAATTTTTATCCCTCTTTTTTTAAAAATAACAAAAGCAAATGCAATGCATTTTTCTGTATCCATTGCACACAAAGAGCCAACAAATTGAAACAGGGAGAGAAAAATATGCACAACAGAAACACAACCCAGATTTCACCGGCTGTGGCAACCCTAGCCTAGCCCATTGATATATTTCCATACGTTCGGCTGTTGTTTTACTACCCCTTCTTGTATACCTAGGCAGAGAATATATTGTTTATGTTTGTTTTATTTACTATAATGTAAATTTGGGGATTCCAAAATGTTCGTTCTATAAATGTAAATACTTATGTACTATATTGATGTAATTATAATGAATTAAAATTAATCTACCTTTATTAATGCCTATACCCACATTTTTATATAAATCTTTATTTATTTCTCTTTTATATTTATCACTCGAAAAATAATGTAAATCTTTAATTTGCATTTACACATCTAATCAATCAATCTCTTAGGCATTCACCCCACTCAAAAGCGCTTGAACCATAAATGAATGATTCAAATAACAAGCACTCAAGTGGGTGAGTACACAGAAAAACTTGATAATTTTCATGTTCCACCTACCTACCCACACAGCAGCAGCAGTAGCAACAACAAAATGTTTGTTTTTTTATTAATTTTTTTAACGTTCCTTTTCTTCTTATTATTGTTATTATTATTTACTTCCCCCCACGCCAAAGAATTCACTTTAAATTGTTAATGAGGCTGAGCGTTTAGCACGTTTCTAGCGCTTGGCTGAACGCATTAACTTGCTCCATGTCTCCACATCACGTCTCCACTTGGGTCTCAGTCTCAGTCTCAGTTCCAGTTCCAGTTCTGGGTAGAAAGCTTACTCATACATAAATAAAGAATCCATTATAAAATGGTGGCGTTAATATATATCCAAACAGCAAACATCTGGCAAACTACTGCATGTACATTCGTGTCTATGTCGAAGTTGTTTAACAAATCCAAAGCATATCCGTTACAACAACTACAACAAACGAAATGAATAGCATAAATAGACAATATGCCAGAAGCATTCCAAAAAAAAAACCAGAGAAACAAAAAAAAAAGCGAGTGTAAAAATGTATGAAAATAATAAGAAAAGTTTTGTGTTCTTTTTGCGAGCGACTGACTTTAGCGAAATGTTTTACATACGGAATGAAGTGTAGATACTACACTACACAGCGGAGAGTTCGCTACACACTGTGCACATTTATAATGAGCATATTGCGAAAGTAAAAAGTGCGCAAAAAATAAAAATAAAAATATATGGAACAAAACAGTGGAACACAAGTTTAGAACTAAAAAGAAAAAGTAGAGCTTAATATTTCTAAAAAAAAAAATATGATATTTTAAATCTTATAAAATATGAATGTAATCGATTCATAATTTAAAAATATTACATATTACATATTAAATACTAGCAGATTTGGAACTATCGATTGTCTGTACAATTGTTAGTATGCGATAGTTTTCAACAGACATGGATAGTATGTCGATAGTTTTCGATCGTAAGCTGAGTTAAACAAATTTATTTGAATTTCAATTATTTAATTTTAATAATACTTAGATTATTTAATTTTAAGCCACAAATTTTTATTTAATAAAAGCCACATTTTAGTATGAATTTTCTTAAGGCGAGTTTTCGTTTCAATTAAAGACACCATCGATAGTGTACCGATAGTGCAATCGATAGTACTCCACCTCTATTGGATACATCAAGTTGATGTTAATAAATAAATAATCATATAGTAGAAATAATCAATATTCCGATAAATAGTTGTTTAAAAATTCCATAGCTTAAAAAGATCACAAACACGCAAGCTTTAAGAAACATTTAAAATCAAAAGCTATTCAGCAACTATTAGTTACCAAGTTATATACAGCATTTAACAACAATATAGCGTTTATGGCCCATTGTTGTTGAAGCATTTGAAAAGTTTTCATTATGCTGATGGCTCTACTTTTCCCCCTTCTATGTTGTCTATGAAACTGCTACAGGTATTGCTGTGAGCAGAGCTCCATGTCACTCCGTCCAAAAGTTGGAAAACTATGAGACAGAGTTGCAACTGTTGTCGGAGTCGACAACGACGACACAAGCAATTAAAAATTTGTTCATTATGGCGGGCAGAGAGTTAAATACAACCCACAGTACCCACATTGCTCACTTTTGGCAGTCAGTCAGAATGGTAAAAGGCAGCACAAAACTTATTAATTTTACAATTATAAAGCAAAAAGAAAATATATGAAAAAAATTGTGAGTGTGCCAATTAATTTGTGGTTAGCAAAGATACACACAGCCACCAAAACCAGCATCATTAAAAGGCGTTTGTGTTACTTTTCTTTAACGTTAATTGGAAACAAACTGAGGCAAGAACTTGGACACAGTACAAGCCATAATTGCTGCTGAATGTTTGCCAAAAAAAAAAAAAAAAAATTTGTTGTTGGCCAAGAAACGAAGTGAAGAAAACAAGTAATGGAAAACTCCTGTCAATGCTCTGTTGTCTGGGACTGGAACTGTTTTCTAGGGTCTCTGCTACGTGTCGCAAAAGTTCTCTGTTCTGGTTTTCCCTAATTTTTCCAAGAAAAATATTTCATAATTTGAAATTGAGCTGCATAATAATATTTATAATGCTTATGAAACGAACCGAGGGCGGTGCTCAACATTTGCAATTCGTAGAAAACAAATCACTTTTCGGTCAAAATATTTGGCTTATAAAATATATATATAATACTATATGTATTCATTTATCAGAGCTAATGCATAGCTCAAATAGAAAATTGAATTTCTAAGAAAAGCCAATTATTTTCAAATGAAACTTTATTGAAAAATATTTAACATCTTTTTCTAGATTTTACTAAATTTTCTGTACATTTTTTTTAAAACTGCCCTCGCATTGCAAATTTCTACTAAGCTTATGCTCGCCCTTTTTTGGCATCGTAACGAAGTTTTATTTTAAGTTTTTGGCAAATGGTATTCATTTTATGCACTTGCTATTTGCACATCTAAACTATAAATCATTACGAGTATTATATGTACACTTACACTTCCCTTCTCCCCCCACATAGATGTAACTGTAGCTGTAGATACAGCTGGGGCATTTTAAAGTGTCATCAAGTTAATTGGCAAGCAGTTAAGTTGAAGTAAAAATAAAAATATGTACGAGTTTGAACCCCCTAAAGCAAGTGCCATGACACTATTAAAATAAAAAAGAGCACACCAAAATGAATCCTTGTCTGGCGTTTCTGGCAACACCATTAACATCAAATTACAAAACACACATAGAGTAAATTCCTGTTCTGGTTACTTGAAGTTTTAGCTTTTGCTTCAGACCCCAAATTTATAGGTGGCATAAAATGGGCACAGACAATGCCAATAACAATAAACGCAAATAATGTTTATGGCAGCGCTAAACCGGCCAAAAACACCACCGAACAACCGAAC